>CM060427.1:107055457-108496781 GCA_030545235.1 Helianthus tuberosus | reverse complement strand
AAGTCAGGGGTGCAGCAATCCTTGAAAAGTTTTCTATGAATCGCCTATAGTATCCTGCCAAACCTAGAAAGCTACGTATTTCTGTAGGCGTCTTTGGCTCGTGCCAATTCATGACAGCTTCCACCTTAGCGGGATCTACTTGGATTACCACGCTCACTAACAACATGTCCAAGAAATTGGACTGCTCGAAGCCAGAATTCACATTTTGAGAACTTGGCATAGAGCTTCTCTTTATGAAGTAAATCCAATATGCATCGAAGATGCTTCTCATGGTCAGCTTCGTTCTTTGAGTAGATGAGAATGTCGTCGATGAAGACGATGACGAATTTGTCTAAGTGCGGCTTGCAAACACGATTCATGAGATCCATGAACGCGGCTGGTGCATTAGTGAGCCCAAAAGGCATCACTAGGAACTCGTATGACCATAACGAGTCCTAAATGCTGTTTTGTGCACATCTTCATCTCTAACCTTCAATTGATGGTAGCCTGACCTTAAGTCAATCTTTGAGAAGAAACTTGCCCCTTGAAGTTGATCGAAACAGATCGTCGATTCTGGGCAAAGGATACCTATTCTTGATTGTAACCTTATTAAGCTCACGGTAGTCGATGCACAGTCGCATCGATCCATCCTTCTTCTTTACAAATAAAACTGGTGCTCCCCAAGGAGACGAACTAGGTTTGATGAAACCTTTGGCTAGTAAATCATCTAGCTGCGTCCTCAATTCCTTCATTTCTGTTGGTGCCAAC
The DNA here is from genome assembly GCA_030545235.1 of Helianthus tuberosus. NCBI lineage: Eukaryota > Viridiplantae > Streptophyta > Magnoliopsida > Asterales > Asteraceae > Helianthus > Helianthus tuberosus. Next base: position 108,496,034 of record CM060427.1, on the reverse strand, counting down.
CTATAAGGCGCCCCTTGCAACTGGTGCTGATCCAGGAATAATGTCAATTCTGAATTCCACTTGCCTATCTGGTGGCAACCCAGGTAGTTCTTCAGGAAATACCTCGGGGTATTCAGAAATGACTGGGATATCTCCAATCTTGGGTTTCGGCTCATCAATAATCACCTGTGCCATGTAGATGACACAGCCCTTCTTCAAACACTTTGGAGTCTTTGAGTATAGACATTTTCTCGGGCAGCCCATACTGGGTATCTCCCTGGATAGTAAGTGATTCACCAGACGAAGTCTTGATCCTCACTTGCTTCTTATTGCAAATAATCTGGGCCTGGTTATGAGATAACCAGTCCATACCCAAAACTATGTCGAATCCGGCTAGTTTGAAAGGAAGTAGGGACAAAGGAAAAGAGTGATTCTTAATGGATTATGAAACATCCATCTAATAAGGTTGAAGCGGTTTCTAAAGTGCCATCTGCTAGTTCCACCTCATAATTCACACTTAAAGTTCTAACAGGCAGTTTCAACAATTCACAAAACTTATCATCTACAAACGACTTATCAGCGCCCGAATCAAATAACACTCTCGCGTATACTTCATTTACGAGAAAGGTACCTGTTATCACGTTGTCGTCCTTGACAGCTTCCTTAGCATTCATTCTGAAGACCCTAGCATTGGTCTTCTTAGCCTCTTCCGGCTTCTTGGCATATTTTGGGCAATTGCTCCAGATGTGCCCTTTTTCATTGCAACCATAGCAGGTCGCATCCTTTATCTTCTTGCAATCCACGGTTTTGTGTTCCCTGGATTTGCATAACCCACATGCAAAAGGCTTCGATTGTGTTTGTGAGTTGGATTCAAACCTGCACTTACCAAAGTGCTGTCTCTTGCAGGTTTTACACTTGGGTTTTTCACACCGACTGTTGGCCATCCTTCTTGAATCCTGACCCCTTCTTAGAGTCATTGTTTCCTTTCTGCTTCTTATCTGATCGTCGTGAGTTGTCATCCTCACGCTTCCTCTTTTCGGTATCATTTTTCCTCAGTGACCTCAGCCTGACAGCATCTGAGGTCAGAGACAACGATATGTCCGTTACTGACCGAAAAGTGGTTGGTCTGGAGGCCTTTACACTTGCTTTGATCTCCGGTTCCAAACCCCCGATAAAACGAGCTATACGTTTCGGCTCCGGAGTCACCAAATAAGGGGACCAACCTTGACAAAGTATTGAAAGTGGTAAGGTAGGCCTGGCAGTCCAGGTTTTTCCATGACCAGTGCCAGGAAATCAGATTCAATTCTCTCAACCTCGTGTTGAGGGCAGAAATTCTCCTTGATGAGTGCCATAAAACTGTTCCCATGTCATGTTGTATAAACGGGACCTTTCCCTGTGGCCTGGATCAAAGATCTCCACCAGGCTAAGGCTTCTCCTTTGAAAGACTGTGAGACAAACTTCACAATGTCCCTATTATGGCAACCACTAATATCCACCACAGTATCCATTTCATCCATCCACGTCATGCAATCAACAGCTCCTTTTTCCCCATTGAAGTCTCTGGGTTTGCACGATACGAAGTATTTATAGGTGCAACCCCTATTACGAGGTTCTTGGTTCTGTAGGACTATCTGAGATGGATTACTCCTTTGATTCGAGGAGTGGTGGGAATTACTGTTGTGGGGCAGTGTGGGTCCTGGAGGGAGTTCTAGTGTGTGATGCAGAATGGGTTCTCGTATGGGTACCACTTGATCCATGGTGTTGTCTATCCATAGCTCTATTAACTGCATTGTCTATCATAGCTTGCAACTCTGCACCTCCTACATTTACATGGGCATTATCGTTCCCTATCCCTTGGTGACTGTTGACCTCGTTTGAGTCTGCCATGTTTCTTGAACTGTAAACACATTGGCAATAATTTATTGGTGAGTTTATTATAGCATTGTCCTTTATGGAAATTTTATTAACCGTGGTAAACATAGACCATATATGGTTAATTTATTACCTCCCCTTTATTTAGGATTTCTATATAATTCATCCTAATTATAAAATAATAACAGTATTTATTAGCACATATGGCCTAGTCACAGGGACAATATAGATTATAAGCTAGGATTTCAGAGAATCAAAGCATGAAGGTTTGAACAAAGTTCATTACCTTTATTAGACAGGGAGTCAAAGCTACCACTGTCTTTTGGCTCCTATGGAAATGAGCAGGGCCCGTAGGCATTATATTACCACGTATGGTTAAAATATGATCATCTTAATTGATGATATAAACCCAGGATTCAGAGATCATTAAACTAGGTTAGGAATCTTCTAAAGAATTCCTTTATAAAAAAAAAACGTATGTGATTTTATCGAATCACTTCTGCCAGGAGTGTTAACATGTTTTAAGATGTTAACAGGGAATTGAATCTTTTAAACAGGTCTTACCATTTTGGCCCGGTCTTATATTTGACACGTGGCTAGGTTTCACACTTTAAGATCCTTAATTAAATAAATTTTATAGGCAGATTAATTTAAAAGGAATGATTTTAATTTATTTATTTCATTTATAAATTTTTATATGCTCATAATGGCAAACATGAAATTTATAAAACAAACATTCCATTAATTATACATAGGTTACATATTGCCCTAAACGGGTCTTTTCACACAAACCATTTCCCACGTAGGGGTCTAACAAGTATTTTACCCGCGCAGGGGTTACATTTAAAACACAAGTCCTCGCAGGGACTGATTACTTAAATAGATGTCCTCGCAGGGACTAGGTACAAAGATAAATGTCCACGCAGGGACTTAATTTTAAAGTAGACATACACACATCAAGGATTTACTGATCCTTCTTGCTCTTTCCCTTGATTAAGTTCGTCAAGGTCTTGAACATCCCCTGGTTACGCCTTCGGTCTTCCCGTGCCTCATGCCGCACCTCTCTAATACTTTGTAGGATCTCCTGATGCAGTGGTGGCGACATCTGTAGAGACGGCGGGGGTTGTTGGTAGTACGGGGGTTGTGTAGGCATCTGGTATCCTTGTGCTGGGTAGCCTACTCCCCAAGGACCTCCATACGGTCCCTCCTGGTTAAGGGCGTTATAATTAGCTGCTACCAAATACGGGTCGGCTTCAGCGTATCCGAGGTTAGGGTGAGTCGGTGGCTCAAACGGGTTGTACATCGAAGGACCCGTGTATGCCGGTATCTGGTTATCAAAACCTATTGGTGGCGGTTGCTGTGCGACAAGGTTTGATGGTCCACCCAACTGTGGATCTTCTTGTTCCGGCTGATAATTTCTGCCACTTGACTGTAGAGGAGAGCTGAAATGAAACTCTTCTCTTCGTGTGGTCATCCGGGGTCCGGTTCTCATACGTCTTTGCGGTTGCGGAGGCGCCGGTTGAACTGGTGGCGGTGGAGGCGGTGGTGTAACTGCCACAAACTGGTGATTCCCAGAGGAATCTTGATGATACTGCTGCTGCTGCTCATGCGGCGAAGAATAGTGAGGCTGATGCTGCTCATGCGGCGACGAATAGTGAGGCTGATGCTGCTCATGCGGCGACGAATGGTGAGAAGGTGTATAATACCATTCGTGCCGAGTAAAGATAGCCTGGAAGCTATCTGGACCAGTATAGGGTGGTCCGTGGTAGATGGAACTATCCGAGACCTCGATTGGGTGGTTGGGAGTTCCTGATGCGGGTTCTTCGGGGTCGTCTTCCTCGTCCATATCATTTCCTCCAGAAAAATGGTCCTCCGGCCCCAATGGGTTAAAACCCACTGGTTCTTGTATATAATCCGCCGGGTTAAACTGGCCTTGAAAGATTGGAGTGGGGTCTCCAAAAGGGCGGTGCGACATAGATCGCTGTAACGGTATGGGCGAATGGTGTGAGTCTCTAGGCTCATTTTCTGATTGTGGCCCGTAGGAGTCTTGAGCGGGAGTCGTAGAGCTGTTCGAAACCGATCGTCTTGCCGGTTGAAAGAGACCTCTCTGGTTCCGTCGAGTACCATCACTCTCGGCGGGGATAGGACCTCGTGTATTCGAAGGTCCTGCTTCGTGATCGTTGGGGGCGGTGGTCGGCCCCTTTCCTCCTCGTCCTCGCATACGTAAAAATCTTGGAGGCATCTTGGTTATACCTGTCCACAAAACATAAGATAACAAATAACAACATGTAAAGCTTAAAGGACAAAACAAAAACCGAATAAGGTGGAATTTGTCCTATGTTATAAGTCTAGACTCAAAAGTTTAGATGTGCAATTGTGTAACTGAGATTAAACACAAAAGACTAGTGTTTAATTCACTCAGTGTTGGCTCTGATACCAACCTGTCACACCCCGAATTTCCACGTGTCACCGGTGGGCCCGGTAGGGGAGTATCGTGACGTGGTTGGCAACATAATAGTCAAACAACACAATATTTAAATGCACAGCGGAAGCAAAGTATAGATTTAATTCAACCAATCGATATTGTAATATTAAGTATTACAATTAGTCGAATATAATCCACAGGTAGATCCAAATAAAAAGGAAACAAATGTTCAACAGTTTATGACATCCAAGCTGGCGAGACTTAATATGGATGCTAGGAGACATGCCAGCCTATTTCGCGTAGTACCTGCACTTAACCTTTTAAGAAAATACGTCAGTTTACACTGGTAAATACAATCAACCGACTCATTTTGAAAAGAGTTTAAGAAAATGCATTTTAGGCACAAGGCACAAATAATATTTTATAACTTGGGATAATTATTTAAATATATAATACTTGTATGGATTTACATGTTCCTTATGCGTTCAGTAGCCCGGGTCGAGCCGGGTTAAAGATTAATAGACACACCACTATAATTATGAGACACCAACGGCGTACGCCTACGCCGGGTGCTGAGGTCGTGGCCATTCGTAGAATGATGCCAGGGATATCCGGGACAACGGTCATTAACCCCCCAAAGGCTTTAAGTAAACAAAACAATGTTAAACGAGACGTCTCAATACTTTCATTATCATACATTCAATCAAAGATTCAACGTCCCGACCAAGCGGTATTTTATATACCGTACCCCAAGCCCGTATAGGGAAAATAAGTTAAAAGTATTTACCTTTGCAAGTATAAATCCTTAATCGAATAAATTGCAGATAGCTTTTACTGGGCTCCTAATCTGGAACGAAGGTTTAATATAACCTATTAGAATACTAACGGGTCTTTAATTAAGCTTAAGCTTAGACCGGTTAGTTTTAACGATACGGTTCGTACGCACGATTAAGCGAAGACCGGATAGAATGTGATTTAGACCCGACAAGTTTGAGGACTTGTTTAATATGGGTTTACTACTCACATTCTGGATTTTGAGATAAAAATGATATCGTTTGACCCGTTTCGGCTAGTTTATGCAAACTAGTTACATAAACCGAACCGAAGCGTATAATGCATAACGGGTAACCGAAAGGGTCGCGAACAGGTTTCCTAAGTTAATACGCTTTAATATGTTGTGATATCATCATGATATCTTCCATAATGCCCATAACGAGTTTAATCCTTAATTATGCCCCGTAGGGGTATTTCGGTCATTTTGAAGGTTATAAAAGGGATTTATAATACCTCTGAGATACGGTTCTGGTTTAATCAGAAAAATTATTTATTTTAACAGGTATCAATAGTTGGTATAAAGTCTTTTGTGATAAAATGGTTCTAGACCCAAACTATGCGTTTAATACGCGTATAAAGCCGTTTTAAGCGACGTACGGTTTAAAATACCATTCTGAGTTTTCTGATCAGCAAAACAGGCTCAAAACACTCTATTTATTATTTTAAATCAGTGGCAATTGGATTGGTATCATTCGGATTCGTAAAACTCGTTTTATGGCCTAAAAGGGCATATTCGGTATTAACCGAATCAATGCGATAAGCCTAGCTTAAGATCAGTTTAAAAATAATTAAAAATCTTCAAAAATCCCAAAATATTATTTAACATCAGTGGGTAAAAGTTTTGGTACCGAAAATCGGGTTTAGATAGGCTATGCGTTAATCGCGCCGTTTAATTAATAAAAAGCTTATTATTTACGCTAATGCGCATATCTCCTAATCTAGACCTCCGATTGACGTGAAAATTTACGTACATGTTAATTAATCAGTAACTAAGATTATTGTACTTCCACATTTTCAAAATTCTCGTTGTAAGGTCATAAGGGCGTTATGGTCCAATTTAAGCGATTAACGGAAACGTGTGCATGCATCGGATAATCAACGAAACAAATACCGAGACTTATTCTATCATATAATCCAACCCTAATGAAGCACTAAGGCAATACTGAATCAAATTAAAACGGGTCAGAACCGAAGTCAATGCAAAAGTCAAAGTTTTGCGCCTTTCGGTTCCGAATCGGGTTTAAACAGAAAGTTGTCGAGTCGGGCAAGCGTAGACAAGTTTTTATACTTATTACCAAGTTATATTAAGTTTAAAACAGGTTGCACGCCTCGCGGATTGCTAGTCGTGCATTAAATCGCATTTTGTAATTCTGTTGACTTTTTCGGTCAACGTTTGACCCGACAAACGACCTAGTTAGGTCTGGATTTGGTACTTGCCCTTATAAGGGTTTAATACCCATATAATTACCTATCTAACGGTACTTTTAATTCGACACACGACTGAGCTATCGTTAATTAATCGCGAAGTCAAACCGTAGTTACGTCGGTTTGACTTTTAAGCTAATTACTAAGCTAGAATTAATTTAGAAAGGTTAGGCAACTTACTAGATGGTTAATGAATGATTAGAAAGGCTCTTGATCAGTTTGCAAGCTCCCCAAATAATCAGAATGCTTGAATATGATGTGTGAATGAATGTTGCACTTGAAGGTCCTTTATATACAAGAATCAAGCACCACAAGAGAGTGACAACAAAGTCTAGGGCCATCCACAATTGATCAACACTTGTAAGTAGTGTGTAGGGATGTCTAGGGGCCATGTATGTGCAAGAAAAACCGGCCAAGAGGGTAACAATCGCACACAACAGCCAACAGCAAGTCATCTGTCGCTGGGCACCCCTCGCGTCGCGCGAGGAGCCGTCGCGCCACGCGACGCCCTAGTCTGATCAGAATTGTTTTGTTTGTTGATGGTTTGAAAGGGCAGCCGTTATAAACGACTTGTGGACTTATTTTATCAGTAGGGGGCCTCCCATAAGTGTCTATATGTTTGAACATACCCTACCATTATCCAATGTTTCAAATGAATGCCTAAACAAGACCCGAAAACATCGGTTTACCATTGCTTTTCATCGTGGGATCACATCATACTTTTGAAATTCCTTTATTGGCAATAATTCCCTGAATTGAGGGTGCATAGATGTGTAAAATATTATATCGGGTCTTGGGATTTATAATTGAGGTGTTCAGAGGTAATAATTTAACATGACGCCACTTTAAATCCTACCGAAAGCATCTTTATTAAATCCGGGTTTTCAACGCGTTTTTGTCTTACATGACACGTGTCGTTTTAATATTAAACCCGAAATTTGCGAGGTGTTACATCCTCACCCCCTTAAAATAAATCTCGACCCGAGATTTACTGAAACAAATAAGGGTACTTTTCTTTCATGGTGGATTCTAACTCCCACGTAAACTCGGGACCTCTTCGGGCATCCCATTTGACCTTGACAAAAGGTATATGCTTTCTACGAAGCTTTCTTACCTGTCGATCTTCAATTGAAACAGGTTTTTCCACGAATTTCAAGCTCTCGTCGATATGCACATCTGTATGTAGCATGACATGTGTATCGTCAGCGGAACACTTCTTTAGATTGCAGATGTGGAATACGTTGTGAATTCCACTGAGCTCTTCTGGTAAGTTCAACTTATAGGCCACTGACCCGACACGTTCGATAACCTCGAAAGGTCCTATGTATCTCGGGCTTAGTTTGCCCTTCTTACCAAATCGCATTACTCCCTTCCAGGGTGACACTTTAAGTAGAACTTTTTCACCTACTTCGAAGTGAAAATCCTTACGATTTGGATCAGCATAAATCTTCTGCCTATTCCGGGCAGCTTGGAGATTGTTTCGAATCTGGACAATCTTGTCCGTTGTTTCGAACACGATCTCTGGTCCTGATAACTGGACCTCCCCTACTTCTGCCCAACAAACTGGTGATCTACACTTTCTACCGTATAATGCCTCGAAAGGCGCAGCCTTGATGCTGGTATGGTAGCTATTGTTGTAGGAGAATTCGATTAATGGCAGGTTCTTATCCCAGCTACCTCCCAAATCGATCGCACATGCACGTAGCATGTCTTCTAACGTTTGAATAGTACGCTCACTCTGACCGTCAGTCTGTGGATGGTAAGCCGTACTAAAGTTCAAACGTGTGCCCAAAGATTGTTGGAAACTTTTCCAGAAATGAGACGTGTACCTAGTATCCCGGTCAGAGATAATAGCTACAGGTATGCCGTGTAAGGCTACAATCTTATCAACGTACAGTTGGGCTAACATATCGGAGCTGTAGGTCTCCTTAATGGGTAGGAAATGTGCTGACTTAGTCAGTCGGTCAACTATCACCCAGATGGTGTCATTTCCTTTCCTGGTTTTGGGTAACTTGGTGATAAAATCCATAGTTACCATTTCCCACTTCCAAGTAGGAAGTTCAGGCTGTTGTAGCAAACCTGACGGTTTTTGATGTTCTGCCTTGACTTGCGCACACGTCAAGCATTTAGCTACATAGGTAGCTACAGACTTCTTCAAGCCTATCCACCAATAATTTGCTCTAAGATCATGGTACATTTTATCAGCTCCTGGATGAACAGAATATTTAGAGCTGTGGGCTTCCTGGAGGATAACATCTCGGAGTCCTCCATAAATTGGAACCCATATTCGTCCATTCAATCTAAGAATTCCATCCTTACTAAGAGATAGCTGCTCCTCAGTGACTCCTAGCTTTTCGTTAGGATAGTTAGCTTCCAACACAGCTTCCTTCTGTGCAGCTAACAACCTTTCCATCAAACTGTTCTTTATTTCCATGCTCTTGGCATTGATTCGGATGGGTTTCACCCTCTCCTTCCGACTCAAGGCATCGGCGACTACATTCGCTTTGCCGGGATGGTATCTTATTTCACAATCGTAATCATTAAGAGTTTCCATCCAACGACGTTGCCTCATGTTCAAGTCCTTCTGGTTGAACAGATGTTGAAGGCTCTTGTGATCAGAATAGATCACACATTTGATTCCATATAAGTAGTGCCTCCACAGTTTTAGTGCGAATACAACGGCACCCAACTCCAAGTCGTGGGTGGTGTAATTCTTTTCGTGCACCTTTAACTGACGTGAAGCATAGGCAATGACTTTGCCTTTCTGCATAAGCACACATCCCATCCCGGTGTGTGATGCATCACAATAAACTACAAACTCCTCTATTCCATCAGGCAATGTCAGTACTGGAGCATTGCTCAACTTTTGTTTCAGAATTTCGAAGGATTCCTGCTGCTTAGGACCCTAGTCAAACTTAATCTTCTTACGTGTCAGCGAAGTCAGGGGTGCAGCAATCCTTGAAAAGTTTTCTATGAATCGCCTATAGTATCCTGCCAAACCTAGAAAGCTACGTATTTCTGTAGGCGTCTTTGGCTCGTGCCAATTCATGACAGCTTCCACCTTAGCGGGATCTACTTGGATACCACGCTCACTAACAACATGTCCAAGAAATTGGACTGCTCGAAGCCAGAATTCACATTTTGAGAACTTGGCATAGAGCTTCTCTTTATGAAGTAAATCCAATATGCATCGAAGATGCTTCTCATGGTCAGCTTCGTTCTTTGAGTAGATGAGAATGTCGTCGATGAAGACGATGACGAATTTGTCTAAGTGCGGCTTGCAAACACGATTCATGAGATCCATGAACGCGGCTGGTGCATTAGTGAGCCCAAAAGGCATCACTAGGAACTCGTAATGACCATAACGAGTCCTAAATGCTGTTTTGTGCACATCTTCATCTCTAACCTTCAATTGATGGTAGCCTGACCTTAAGTCAATCTTTGAGAAGAAACTTGCCCCTTGAAGTTGATCGAACAGATCGTCGATTCTGGGCAAAGGATACCTATTCTTGATAGTAACCTTATTAAGCTCACGGTAGTCGATGCACAGTCGCATCGATCCATCCTTCTTCTTTACAAATAAAACTGGTGCTCCCCAAGGAGACGAACTAGGTTTGATGAAACCTTTGGCTAGTAAATCATCTAGCTGCGTCCTCAATTCCTTCATTTCTGTTGGTGCCAACCTATAAGGCGCCCTTGCAACTGGTGCTGATCCAGGAATAATGTCAATTCTGAATTCCACTTGCCTATCTGGTGGCAACCCAGGTAGTTCTTCAGGAAATACCTCGGGGTATTCAGAAATGACTGGGATATCTCCAATCTTGGGTTTCGGCTCATCAATAATCACCTGTGCCATGTAGATGACACAGCCCTTCTTCAAACACTTTGAGTCTTTGAGTATAGACATTTTCTCGGGCAGCCCATACTGGGTATCTCCCTGGATAGTAAGTGATTCACCAGACGAAGTCTTGATCCTCACTTGCTTCTTATTGCAAATAATCTGGGCCTGGTTATGAGATAACCAGTCCATACCCAAAACTATGTCGAATCCGGCTAGTTTGAAAGGAAGTAGGGACAAAGGAAAAGAGTGATTCTTAATGGATATGAAACATCCATCTAATAAGGTTGAAGCGGTTTCTAAAGTGCCATCTGCTAGTTCCACCTCATAATTCACACTTAAAGTTCTAACAGGCAGTTTCAACAATTCACAAAACTTATCATCTACAAACGACTTATCAGCGCCCGAATCAAATAACACTCTCGCGTATACTTCATTTACGAGAAAGGTACCTGTTATCACGTTGTCGTCCTTGACAGCTTCCTTAGCATTCATTCTGAAGACCCTAGCATTGGTCTTCTTAGCCTCTTCCGGCTTCTTGGCATATTTTGGGCAATTGCTCCAGATGTGCCCTTTTTCATTGCAACCATAGCAGGTCGCATCCTTTATCTTCTTGCAATCCACGGTTTTGTGTTCCCTGGATTTGCATAACCCACATGCAAAAGGCTTCGATTGTGTTTGTGAGTTGGATTCAAACCTGCACTTACCAAAGTGCTGTCTCTTGCAGGTTTTACACTTGGGTTTTTCACCCGACTGTTGGCCATCCTTCTTGAATCCTGACCCCTTCTTAGAGTCATTGTTTCCTTTCTGCTTCTTATCTGATCGTCGTGAGTTGTCATCCTCACGCTTCCTCTTTTCGGTATCATTTTTCCTCAGTGACCTCAGCCTGACAGCATCTGAGGTCAGAGACAACGATATGTCCGTTACTGACCGAAAAGTGGTTGGTCTGGAGGCCTTTACACTTGCTTTGATCTCCGGTTCCAAACCCCCGATAAAACGAGCTATACGTTTCGGCTCCGGAGTCACCAAATAAGGGACCAACCTTGACAAAGTATTGAAAGTGGTAAGGTAGGCCTGGCAGTCCAGGTTTTTCATGACCAGTGCCAGGAAATCAGATTCAATTCTCTCAACCTCGTGTTGAGGGCAGAAATTCTCCTTGATGAGTGCCATAAACTGTTCCCATGTCATGTTGTATAACGGGACTTTCCCTGTGGCCTGGATCAAAGATCTCCACCAGGCTAAGGCTTCTCCTTTGAAAGACTGTGAGACAAACTTCACAATGTCCCTATTATGGCAACCACTAATATCCACCACAGTATCCATTTCATCCATCCACGTCATGCAATCAACAGCTCCTTTTTCCCCATTGAAGTCTCTGGGTTTGCACGATACGAAGTATTTATAGGTGCAACCCCTATTACGAGGTTCTTGGTTCTGTAGGACTATCTGAGATGGATTACTCCTTTGATTCGAGGAGTGGTGGGAATTACTGTTGTGGGCAGTGTGGGTCCTGGAGGGAGTTCTAGTGTGTGATGCAGAATGGGTTCTCGTATGGGTACCACTTGATCCATGGTGTTGTCTATCCATAGCTCTATTAACTGCATTGTCTATCATAGCTTGCAACTCTGCACCTCCTACATTTACATGGGCATTATCGTTCCCTATCCCTTGGTGACTGTTGACCTCGTTTGAGTCTGCCATGTTTCTTGAACTGTAACACATTGGCAATAATTTATTGGTGAGTTTATTATAGCATTGTCCTTTATGGAAATTTTATTAACCGTGGTAAACATAGACCATATATGGTTAATTTATTACTCCCCTTTATTTAGGATTTCTAATATAATTCATCCTAATTATAAAATAATAACAGTATTTATTAGCACATATGGCCTAGTCACAGGGACAATATAGATTATAAGCTAGGATTTCAGAGAATCAAAGCATGAAGGTTTGAACAAAGTTCATTACCTTTATTAGACAGGGAGTCAAAGCTACCACTGTCTTTTGGCTCCTATGGAAATGAGCAGGGCCCGTAGGCATTATATTACCACGTATGGTTAAAATATGATCATCTTAATTGATGATATAAACCCAGGATTCAGAGATCATTAAACTAGGTTAGGAATCTTCTAAAGAATTCCTTTATAAAAAAAAACGTATGTGATTTTATCGAATCACTTCTGCCAGGAGTGTTAACATGTTTTAAGATGTTAACAGGGAATTGAATCTTTTAAACAGGTCTTACCATTTTGGCCCGGTCTTATATTTGACACGTGGCTAGGTTTCACACTTTAAGATCCTTAATTAAATAAATTTTATAGGCAGATTAATTTAAAAGGAATGATTTTAATTTATTTATTTCATTTATAAATTTTTATATGCTCATAATGGCAAACATGAAATTTATAAAACAAACATTCCATTAATTATACATAGGTTACATATTGCCCTAAACGGGTCTTTTCACACAAACCATTTCCCACGTAGGGGTCTAACAAGTATTTTACCCGCGCAGGGGTTACATTTAAAACACAAGTCCTCGCAGGGACTGATTACTTAAATAGATGTCCTCGCAGGGACTAGGTACAAAGATAAATGTCCACGCAGGGACTTAATTTTAAAGTAGACATACACACATCAAGGATTTACTGATCCTTCTTGCTCTTTCCCTTGATTAAGTTCGTCAAGGTCTTGAACATCCCCTGGTTACGCCTTCGGTCTTCCCGTGCCTCATGCCGCACCTCTCTAATACTTTGTAGGATCTCCTGATGCAGTGGTGGCGACATCTGTAGAGACGGCGGGGGTTGTTGGTAGTACGGGGGTTGTGTAGGCATCTGGTATCCTTGTGCTGGGTAGCCTACTCCCCAAGGACCTCCATACGGTCCCTCCTGGTTAAGGGCGTTATAATTAGCTGCTACCAAATACGGGTCGGCTTCAGCGTATCCGAGGTTAGGGTGAGTCGGTGGCTCAAACGGGTTGTACATCGAAGGACCCGTGTATGCCGGTATCTGGTTATCAAAACCTATTGGTGGCGGTTGCTGTGCGACAAGGTTTGATGGTCCACCCAACTGTGGATCTTCTTGTTCCGGCTGATAATTTCTGCCACTTGACTGTAGAGGAGAGCTGAAATGAAACTCTTCTCTTCGTGTGGTCATCCGGGGTCCGGTTCTCATACGTCTTTGCGGTTGCGGAGGCGCCGGTTGAACTGGTGGCGGTGGAGGCGGTGGTGTAACTGCCACAAACTGGTGATTCCCAGAGGAATCTTGATGATACTGCTGCTGCTGCTCATGCGGCGAAGAATAGTGAGGCTGATGCTGCTCATGCGGCGACGAATAGTGAGGCTGATGCTGCTCATGCGGCGACGAATGGTGAGAAGGTGTATAATACCATTCGTGCCGAGTAAAGATAGCCTGGAAGCTATCTGGACCAGTATAGGGTGGTCCGTGGTAGATGGAACTATCCGAGACCTCGATTGGGTGGTTGGGAGTTCCTGATGCGGGTTCTTCGGGGTCGTCTTCCTCGTCCATATCATTTCCTCCAGAAAAATGGTCCTCCGGCCCCAATGGGTTAAAACCCACTGGTTCTTGTATATAATCCGCCGGGTTAAACTGGCCTTGAAAGATTGGAGTGGGGTCTCCAAAAGGGCGGTGCGACATAGATCGCTGTAACGGTATGGGCGAATGGTGTGAGTCTCTAGGCTCATTTTCTGATTGTGGCCCGTAGGAGTCTTGAGCGGGAGTCGTAGAGCTGTTCGAAACCGATCGTCTTGCCGGTTGAAAGAGACCTCTCTGGTTCCGTCGAGTACCATCACTCTCGGCGGGGATAGGACCTCGTGTATTCGAAGGTCCTGCTTCGTGATCGTTGGGGGCGGTGGTCGGCCCCTTTCCTCCTCGTCCTCGCATACGTAAAAATCTTGGAGGCATCTTGGTTATACCTGTCCACAAAACATAAGATAACAAATAACAACATGTAAAGCTTAAAGGACAAAACAAAAACCGAATAAGGTGGAATTTGTCCTATGTTATAAGTCTAGACTCAAAAGTTTAGATGTGCAATTGTGTAACTGAGATTAAACACAAAAGACTAGTGTTTAATTCACTCAGTGTTGGCTCTGATACCAACCTGTCACACCCCGAATTTCCACGTGTCACCGGTGGGCCCGGTAGGGGAGTATCGTGACGTGGTTGGCAACATAATAGTCAAACAACACAATATTTAAATGCACAGCGGAAGCAAAGTATAGATTTAATTCAACCAATCGATATTGTAATATTAAGTATTACAATTAGTCGAATATAATCCACAGGTAGATCCAAATAAAAAGGAAACAAATGTTCAACAGTTTATGACATCCAAGCTGGCGAGACTTAATATGGATGCTAGGAGACATGCCAGCCTATTTCGCGTAGTACCTGCACTTAACCTTTTAAGAAAATACGTCAGTTTACACTGGTAAATACAATCAACCGACTCATTTTGAAAAGAGTTTAAGAAAATGCATTTTAGGCACAAGGCACAAATAATATTTTATAACTTGGGATAATTATTTAAATATATAATACTTGTATGGATTTACATGTTCCTTATGCGTTCAGTAGCCCGGGTCGAGCCGGGTTAAAGATTAATAGACACACCACTATAATTATGAGACACCAACGGCGTACGCCTACGCCGGGTGCTGAGGTCGTGGCCATTCGTAGAATGATGCCAGGGATATCCGGGACAACGGTCATTAACCCCCCAAAGGCTTTAAGTAAACAAAACAATGTTAAACGAGACGTCTCAATACTTTCATTATCATACATTCAATCAAAGATTCAACGTCCCGACCAAGCGGTATTTTATATACCGTACCCCAAGCCCGTATAGGGAAAATAAGTTAAAAGTATTTACCTTTGCAAGTATAAATCCTTAATCGAATAAATTGCAGATAGCTTTTACTGGGCTCCTAATCTGGAACGAAGGTTTAATATAACCTATTAGAATACTAACGGGTCTTTAATTAAGCTTAAGCTTAGACCGGTTAGTTTTAACGATACGGTTCGTACGCACGATTAAGCGAAGACCGGATAGAATGTGATTTAGACCCGACAAGTTTGAGGACTTGTTTAATATGGGTTTACTACTCACATTCTGGATTTTGAGATAAAAATGATATCGTTTGACCCGTTTCGGCTAGTTTATGCAAACTAGTTACATAAACCGAACCGAAGCGTATAATGCATAACGGGTAACCGAAAGGGTCGCGAACAGGTTTCCTAAGTTAATACGCTTTAATATGTTGTGATATCATCATGATATCTTCCATAATGCCCATAACGAGTTTAATCCTTAATTATGCCCCGTAGGGGTATTTCGGTCATTTTGAAGGTTATAAAAGGGATTTATAATACCTCTGAGATACGGTTCTGGTTTAATCAGAAAAATTATTTATTTTAATAGGTATCAATAGTTGGTATAAAGTCTTTTGTGATAAAATGGTTCTAGACCCAAACTATGCGTTTAATACGCGTATAAAGCCGTTTTAAGCGACGTACGGTTTAAAATACCATTCTGAGTTTTCTGATCAGCAAAACAGGCTCAAAACACTCTATTTATTATTTTAAATCAGTGGCAATTGGATTGGTATCATTCGGATTCGTAAAACTCGTTTTATGGCCTAAAAGGGCATATTCGGTATTAACCGAATCAATGCGATAAGCCTAGCTTAAGATCAGTTTAAAAATAATTAAAAATCTTCAAAAATCCCAAAATATTATTTAACATCAGTGGGTAAAAGTTTTGGTACCGAAAATCGGGTTTAGATAGGCTATGCGTTAATCGCGCCGTTTAATTAATAAAAAGCTTATTATTTACGCTAATGCGCATATCTCCTAATCTAGACCTCCGATTGACGTGAAAATTTACGTACATGTTAATTAATCAGTAACTAAGATTATTGTACTTCCACATTTTCAAAATTCTCGTTGTAAGGTCATAAGGGCGTTATGGTCCAATTTAAGCGATTAACGGAAACGTGTGCATGCATCGGATAATCAACGAAACAAATACCGAGACTTATTCTATCATATAATCCAACCCTAATGAAGCACTAAGGCAATACCGAATCAAATTAAAACGGGTCAGAACCGAAGTCAATGCAAAAGTCAAAGTTTTGCGCCTTTCGGTTCCGAATCGGGTTTAAACAGAAAGTTGTCGAGTCGGGCAAGCGTAGACAAGTTTTTATACTTATTACCAAGTTATATTAAGTTTAAAACAGGTTGCACGCCTCGCGGATTGCTAGTCGTGCATTAAATCGCATTTTGTAATTCTGTTGACTTTTTCGGTCAACGTTTGACCCGACAAACGACCTAGTTAGGTCTGGATTTGGTACTTGCCCTTATAAGGGTTTAATACCCATATAATTACCTATCTAACGGTACTTTTAATTCGACACACGACTGAGCTATCGCTAATTAATCGCGAAGTCAAACCGTAGTTACGTCGGTTTGACTTTTAAGCTAATTACTAAGCTAGAATTAATTTAGAAAGGTTAGGCAACTTACTAGATGGTTAATGAATGATTAGAAAGGCTCTTGATCAGTTTGCAAGCTCCCCAAATAATCAGAATGCTTGAATATGATGTGTGAATGAATGTTGCACTTGAAGGTCCTTTATATACAAGAATCAAGCACCACAAGAGAGTGACAACAAAGTCTAGGGCCATCCACAATTGATCAACACTTGTAAGTAGTGTGTAGGGATGTCTAGGGGCCATGTATGTGCAAGAAAAACCGGCCAAGAGGGTAACAATCGCACACAACAGCCAACAGCAAGTCATCTGTCGCTGGGCACCCCTCGCGTCGCGCGAGGAGCCGTCGCGCCACGCGACGCCCTAGTCTGATCAGAATTGTTTTGTTTTTTGATGGTTTGAAAGGGCAGCCGTTATAAACGACTTGTGGACTTATTTTATCAGTAGGGGGCCTCCCATAAGTGTCTATATGTTTGAACATACCCTACCATTATCCAATGTTTCAAATGAATGCCTAAACAAGACCCGAAAACATCGGTTTACCATTGCTTTTCATCGTGGGATCACATCATACTTTTGAAATTCCTTTATTGGCAATAATTCCCTGAATTGAGGGTGCATAGATGTGTAAAATATTATATCGGGTCTTGGGATTTATAATTGAGGTGTTCAGAGGTAATAATTTAACATGACGCCACTTTAAATCCTACCGAAAGCATCTTTATTAAATCCGGGTTTTCAACGCGTTTTTGTCTTACATGACACGTGTCGTTTTAATATTAAACCCGAAATTTGCGAGGTGTTACAAAAAGGGAGAACAGAGAAAAACAGTGGACACCCCTAGCAAAGACCCCTTCCGAGGTCCGGTCGACCGAAAACCACCAGTTCAAACCCCCTCTACAGATGCGAAACTAAAGGGGACAAGACCCAAACCTTTTCTGTGAATTCCATAAAGACACAGGTCACCTGACCGACGACTGTTTCAGCTTAAAGCAAGAAATCGAAAGAGCCCTGAGAGACGGAAGGCTCACCCATCTGGTGAAAGGCGGAAATCGCGATAACCGTCAGGTTCAAAGAAGAGAAGAAAACTTCGAAAATTGGAAACTCACATGGTTCAAGGGGGTCCACGAAGGCCGCGAAAGAATTATAACAAGCGCACACAAGATAACTATTGGCGCGAAAGACAAGTTGTCTTCCCCATAGTTGTTTTGGTCAAAAATCAAGCAAAGATAATGCAATCAAACTTTCTCTTGTGAGGTGTGTTGCTTGAATCAATGAACAATATTAAGGATCACTCAGAAATGCGATGAACAAGTGACACAATGATTTATATGAGGAAAAAGCCCTTGATCAAGAGTTGATCTCCGGCATAAAATACCTCGGGTGATGGAAACTACCGATCACCAATTCAGATTAAACAGAAAATGTATTACAACTTTGGATGATAGCGAGCTTGTTACAAGGATCACTAGAGTGTAATGTGCAAAAAGGTGTATAATCGCCAAGCAAACTGTCGAGAGCTGATGAGAGTAGTTACGAGTGTGTATGTTAAGCCAAAAATATCCAAGTGTTCTAATTTAGCTCGCTATCCCCTTATAAATTTGGAAAATATCTAAGCTAACTAACTATCCGCATTTCATGCAAGTCTTCCACGACCTCCATAACGTTCATATTAGTCAAGCACGTGCGGAATAAAAAGAGAATATGCTCCAGGAATATCGCCAAGACCAAGTCCAAGCACGTACTCCTGCAAAACAACATCATATTCAAAGCAGACAATTGTTAGTGTAAGGATTGCTACGATGATCCTGGATCCTGATCCTACAATACTCTCTAAGGGTCATTAATTCAAATAGAATTGAGGATCCTAAGCCCGACAGTAATTGAGGATCACTGATCTTTGGAAAATCCTCCCCTAACAATAGTAAGAGGAGGTCCAAGAGAGAGAAGGCCTATAGTGATATCTGGCGTAATCGGTCACTACCAAACCGACTACATTTTCATCGATCCAGGGAGCACCGCAGATATCATTTACGAACAATGCTTCAATCAATTTGACCAAGAGGACAAAGCGCGCTTGGAATCAGTAGATTACCCACTAACTGGTTTCTGTAACGAAACTGTTTTTCCCCTCGGCCAGATATCGTTCCCGGTGCTGCTCTCAGATGGAAGAAATTCAAGATCAGAGGAAGTCACATTCATGGTGCTACCCGCACATTCAAGACATGATATCCTTTTGGTAAGGGAATCCCAAGGAGATTTTAGCATGATTTTCTCTGGTCCACATTCAGCTGTTGGGTTTCCAACAGAGACAGGGGTAGCAATAATATACGCAAGCAAAGAAGTCTTGGCAACAGATGAAATCAGGCCAGCCAAAGCAAGCAAATCCGCTCCACGCGCAGAAGCTGAAAAATGGGTACTAAACAACAAATACCCAGAACAAACGGTCACCGTGGGCCCTGCGGTGTCTGACCTCACGCGCGCGGCGCTAAAAAAACTGTTATTTGAAAACATGGATGTGTTCACCTGGACACCAGCTGACATGGTGGGTGTTCTACGGCACATACCAGAGCACAGACTAAACATCTCAGAGAGTGCCAAACTTGTGGTACATGCCAAGCATCATCTAGGAGACATAAAGCACGATGTTATGCAAGACCAAGTCACAGAGCTGCTAAATGCCGGCATCATCAGAGAAGTCCGATATCAAACTTGGGTGGCGAGCCCAGTAATGGTCCAAAAAGGAAACGGCAGTTGGAGAATGTGTGTGGATTACAAAGATCTAAACAAAGCATGCCCGCACGACTGTTATGCCCTACCAGATATCGACGAGAAGATCGATTCGCTGGCAACGTTCAGATGGAAATGTTTCCTTGATTGTTATAAGGGATACCATCAGGTGCAGATGACCATCCAAGACGAAGATAAGACCGCATTTCGCACACCAACAGGGCTATACTGCTATACAAAAATGCCCTTCGGTTTAAAGAATGCAGGTGCAACTTATCAGAGACTGAGACTGATGAATGAAACATTTAGCGATGCTATTGGCAAATACATCGAAGTATACATGGATGACCTGGTCATCATGAGCAAAGAAGAAAGTATGATGCTGCTAAATATTCAAAAAACGTTCGACACACTGCGCGGAGTGAGTATCCAGCTAAATCCAGCGAAATGTTCTTTCGGCATGGAAGAAGGAAAGTTCCTGGGTTTCATCGTCACAAAGGATGGGTTTAAAGTCAATCATGAAAAAGTGCAAGCGATCGAGCGGATGCCTTCACCGTCGACGATCAAGGAAATGCAGAAGTTGACTGGACGGTTAGCAGCGCTAAACCGTTTCATAGCCACTCATGCAGCTAAATCTTTTCCATTTATCAAAACACTCCGCAACTGCATGAAGAAAAGTCAGTTCCAGTGGACTCCGGAAGCTGAAAATGCGTTCCGAGAAATGAAGGATTGCCTCATAAGATTGCCAACACTGACAGCACCAGTGAAAGGAGAACCTTTAGTGATGTACCTGTCAGCATCAGATAAAGCAGTCGGAGCAGTTCTGCTCGTAGATCGACAAGGCATATAGACACCAGTCTACTATGTGTCTCGTACTTTGAATGATCCGGAAACAAGGTATGCCATAATGGAAAAACTGGTGTTGGCATTGATTCATGCATCGAGACGACTGCGCGGGTACTTCACCAACCACGTCATTCACGTTTTAACAAATTACAACATTGGCAACATCCTCGCAAGGCCTGAGATATCTAGAAGATTAGCGAAATGGGCTATAGAATTGGGAGGCCATAATGTGGTTTTCACACCAAGGCCAGCAATTAAAGGCCAGGTGTTGGCTGATTTCATGACAGAGGTGCCTGATGATAAAGACAGAGAATGCAAGGCAATGGAAAGAGCTGAAAGGCAACAGTCTAAAGAACCATGGCTGCTATACACAGATGGCGCGTCCAACAAAGATGGCGCAGGCGCAGGACTTAGGCTGGTAAGTCCAGAAAAACATGAATTCACGTACGCCATCCAGTTAGACTTCAAGAGCACGAACAATGAAGCCGAATACGAAGCCTTTCTTGCCGGTCTGAGGTTAGCGATCAAGATGGGAGTTAAACACATCGAGGCGCATGTGGACTCCATGTTAGTAGCGGGGCAGATCAACGGACAATACGATGCCAAAGGAGACGTGATGGCGCTGTATCTAGACCAAGCGAAAGCATTGCTACAGAATTTCAATTCCTACAAGGTGCACCATATCAACCGAAGCGAGAATAAACCAGCAGATGCATTAAGTAAACTTGCATCCACCAGTTTCCAACACCTGGCCAAGGATGTGCGCATTGAAGTTCTGAGCAACCCATCGGTACTGCTAAGGCAAGTGAGCGTTATTAAGCTGGGAACGACGTCTTGGATGACTCCCATAATCATGTACCTCCAGTCCGGAATACTACCCGAAAACAAAGCCGAAGCAAGGAAAGTACAGTACAAGTCCGAACACTACCAGATGGTCGATGGAATTCTGTACCGAAAATCATACCTCGGGCCATTATTGAGATGCGTTGACCCAGAAGATGCAAACTACCTGATTCGGGAAGTACATGAGGGAATCTGCGGCATTCATGCCGGCCCAAGACAGGGATCTGTTCATCTTCGACAAGACAGGGACACCAGACAGTCACATCAGTTGTCTTCATTCCAAGAAAGGAAACTTCTTTCAGAAGGAACCACCATGGGCCATGCGCCATGCGTCCAGTTGGCTCAACCTTGTAAGGTTACCAACACGCCATGCGCCACACTTCCAGTTGGATCAACTTTGTAAAGTTACCAACACGCCATGCGCCACACGTCCAGTTGGCCCAACTTTGAAAGGTTACCCCACGTCATGCGCCATGCGTCCAGTTGGCTTAACTTTGTAGAGCCATCATTTTACACCATGCGCCACACGTCCAGTTGCCTCAACTTTGAAAGGTTACCCCACGCCATGCGCCATGCGTCCAGTTAGCCCAACTTTGCAGAATCACCATTGCACGCCATGCGTCCATTTGGCTCAAACGCGCAAAGTAACCAACATGCGTTAAACAACAACCACTACCCTTTATAAGTCCAGAATCCCTCCTAGATGATCAACTCAACTAGAAGGCACACTGGACTGGGGGGACTTGAACAGGTATGGTCCCAATTCCACATCTACATGGCAGGGACCACACCACTTTCCCGTCTACATGGCGCCTACTTCAGCAAATAAATCTAGAAGCTTCTAGAAGCTTTTGGAAGACATCAAGGTGGCATCAAAGATACTCCTTCCGACAGGAAGGACGACACGTGTCACCAGTAACCGAGCGCCATATAGACCTGCAACAGATCCTGGGAGCAGACCGACAGGAGCTGCACGATTTCTCCAACATGGACGAATATAGGCGCGCCACGTGTACCACCATCCTGACCACAACAGAGGGGACCAAAAGGATATTCCCCTTGGTCGGACAGCTGGCGCCCTATAGCAGCTGGCAAGGTTGCTCCTCCCTCTTTCACCCTCCGGCTACAAATAGGACCCTTCATCATTCAGGTTATTCTATTCGATTCTCCACACTCTCACTCTCAACACGCACTGGTTTCTTCCTCAGAGCAGTACTTATTCTCACGCCGGAGCCCGGTTAGGAGGGAAACCCCCATATTCCCCTCTTAACGAGCTAACGGTGTTGCTGTTTTGCAAGACCTTAGTCATTCGGCGAGTAAAGAAGGAGATTGAACCCACAGAAGAGACGATCCCGCTAGTTAACCATCGGATTTAACCAGTGTTTCATCACTGGCCCAACACGTGGCACATGATAGTGAAGGGCGGAGGGGCTTTTTTGTCATTTTATATTCTTTTTTCAATGCGTCTCACAACACCGCTTCTTTTTTTGGCGTCTAAGATTTTTATGGCATTTAGTTAGATTCATTAACTACCTGGCGTTTTATTGTTTTTTAAGATCACGTGCATAGTAAATATTTTGTCGTTTATGGCATCCCCAAATTCATTAAAATCAATTAGTAATTATAACTTCTTTTTGTCCATGGCGTTCCCAAATTCATTAGGCGTTTTTGTAGATTTCAACAGTTCATATATGTTATAAAGGTAAATTTTTTGGTGTTCATGCCGTTTAAATTCATTAGTAATTTAAAAGAGTACAGCTAAGACGAAATGAAACAAAAATTAATAGTCCATATGGTATTACATCAGAGATGTAACCATCGTTTTGTTCATCACTCTCATCAGACTCATCATCATCATCTTGTTCATTGGCGTATAACGCCATAATCTCGTCTCTTCTTTGTTGCATCCTATACTTAAATGTCTTCACAACGTTAGATCTTGCATCGTTTGAAAGTGCTAAATCACAGAGCTATTCAAGAAGATGTAGTCTATCTGTGTTCAGCACTTCGTCCATTGTCAATGAATAATCGACCCTATGTTGATAGCTCACGTTGACCGTTCTTGATTGTTCATCCAGACTCCAACTGGTAACTTTTGGCAAATCAGTATCGTCAACATCATCATCATCTTCTGGAAATTTTCTCTTTAATCTTCTTATTACCGTTCGAGTCCTTTCACAATTGTAGGCCACTGGAATTGTAAAGCCTCGTATTTTCGTATTTCTATTTTAAAAATGTTCGTATTCGTATTCTAATTCCAGAAACCTTACATTCGTATTTTAATTTCAATCTCACAACTTGAGGCGTTAATCATCATAAAATTCATATTTTATACATATTTGTTATTAACACAATCGATCATTTAAATATGTATTTATACGTAAACCAGCACTATTTATACGTATAAATACTTATACGCACCTCTATACTTGAATTATACTTTTATACTTTTTATATACTTAATTACATAATATATACCTAAGAAATATACCAATCATCCTTCCACCTTATCAATCCTCTTCCACCTTCTTTAACCAATCATATTTCACCCTTTTCCACCTCCATTTTCCACGAATCATCTTTCCACCTCATCAATCCTCTTCCACCTTCTTTAACCAATCATATTTCGCCCTTTTCCACCTTCTCTACCTATAAATACCAACCTCCTACCATTTTCTTCACACCATTCTTCTCTCCATCTCTCTAATTCTCTCAATCTCTCTAAATCAAGAATTCTAAGAATTCTAAAAGGAAACTAAGTGTTCCAACCATTATTCTCTCAACCTCTCTACTTCTCTCAAATCCTCCAAGCAAAGAAGAGAACTCTAAGAGTTCTAAAAGAAAACACTAAGTGTTTTAAGGAAGCTTTGAAGCTCCAACCTCCAACTCTTCACGGAATCACCAAAGGAAGACTTAGCAATTTTATGAGTATACTTGACCCATTTTACCGTTTTCACACTTTTTGGGTGTAACATGTTTATTTATACAAAACACACTTAGCACTCATATTCTTATGCAATTATACAAATAAACAATCCAATACATGCTTACTATTTGTTATACTCGATTCGTATTTTCTGGGTGATTCTTATGTGATGAACTTGTCATTAACTTCGATCAAGCCTCCCTTAACACGTATAGCGCTATAGGAGTAACGCACCACCTGTGAACGGGAGGTCATGTTATGTTAATCATTCTTTTTACTTGCATTAATCTTTGGTTTGACTTGTTTGTTCACATGTCAGTTTATACGTTAATCTTGATAACTAGGTTTGCCATGTGGATTGTTCATTATCATTTTTATACTTATATGCTACTGCAGCAAACTTGTATACTCGCCAATACTTTTGTATTGAACTACGCTTTTAAAACATGTTGCAGGTTTAATGATGACGCTGATGATGCATGGAACATAGTAGGATGCCTAGATACTCATTTTAAATTTTGTATACTTATTGTAATGTAATTCTCTTATTTCAAGTTGTTGTAATTGTATTTTCCTCTCCATGTTGTAATCGAATTCTTATAGCAACAAAAATGAAATTCATATTTAAATACTTGTCGCAAATTTTAGTGTTACGTGTAAGGAGCAATCTATTTCATCTCACTCCGATGTTTCCACCATCGGTTGGGGTGTGACAGGAATCACAAGGGCTAGAATATCCCTCTGAACGGCTTCATCCATACTAAGTATGGCCTTGATTGTCTTGACTTTCACCCTTCTCCTTCAAAGAACTTTAGGATGAAACGTCTCTCTGACCTCTCAAACCTCCATGCAATAACCTGAGCCATTTTTTAAGTTGTATGGCGTTTTAGACAGTGTGTGGCGTGTGACAATCCGAACTTTTCAGGTTAGCAACGTTTAACTTCGTGTTCTTAGCTCCTCGTTACTTCTCTTCAAAACGTTACATGTTCTGTGTTGTATGATCCGGTAACCGTAGATTTGTGCGTCGGGCCACACAGTTGTGCTCATGTTCGAATGGGCGGCACCCAAAACCGTGGTGGTCCAATAGGGACCCATTATCAAACCTTACAATTGCCACTTACACTTGCAACCGAGAGCCCAACCCGGGTGACCCAATCCAAACCGGAAATTCCCCTCATTACTAATAAATTTGTTAATGGGCTTAGGCCCAAGTCGGTTAGGATTAAACACCGCCCTAAAACTTGATTGAACGTGCATGTTATATACGTATGGAACAAGGAAAACAACTCACTTAATCAAACCCTACCCTTCTCTCATTATCTTTGTACGGCAGTGGCAACCCCCCCGGTCGTGATCTGATCACCATCATTATATTCTCCATACTATCTTGGTTAGTATTATCTTATGTTCACTTAACCTGCTGATTGTTTTGATTTTATGTGAACAAAATATGATTTTCCGGCCGGTTGATGAGTGCTTTGCGTTTATATATATATATATATATGTGTGTTAATTGGTTATGATTAAGATTGCTCGTATGTGATAAATTTGATCAGACCCATTGTTGTTGGTTAGTAAATAAATTGGTAAACCGGTTAAGTATAACACATCGTTTGGTCTTAGTATACATGGGATAGGGTGCACATACATGAAGTCTTGGTGAATAAATCATATGTTACAGCTTAGTGATGGACACATGAAATTAGATATTAAATGGTTAGGGGATGTGGACTTGATTATATATTAAACTTTTGTTATCGGTGATATACAAACTGTGTTGGGGCTAATGATCTAATCGGGTAACCTACAAAGATTGTTTGGGGCGGTGCATGTTATTGGGCAGATGACAAATGATTAAATCTGGGCTTCCACATGTGCCTGACACATATAAATAGTATAAGCGTTGTCACGTGAATTACTAAATTGCTTTAAATGATTTTGAAATCATATCCTACATCACATGTTTGAATTGATTATACTAGTTGCACACCTTCACAAATATTACATACCTATTTGAATTGATAAACTGGTTACATAACTTGGGCTTTATGTTGAACTAGATTAGGCCGCAAACCACACATCAGCCACACCGCCAATGTGGACTGCTGGGCCGATTGGGCCAGACCTGTGATAACAGGCCGCACACTTGGGCTGGACCATTGGTATGGGGCCGTACACTTGGGATAAATAGCACACTTTGCAATATAGTTAGTAACTTTGGATCGCACACTTCGATGAACGATAAGTTAAATGCTTGTGTATTTGTGAAACATGAATCCGTGATGTGAGTTACACATGACCCAAGTACTTGCTATGTGATTGTTACAATGCATGTTATGGACTGTAGGTGATCGTCGGAAACATGGGCCGTATCGTAAATTTGTATGAGGCACAAACACCTGTTTGATTTCTGTTAATTTGTGCGTTGCTTGTTAAAACTGTTATATGTTATTTGTGTAAAGTGTGGTGCAATCTATGATACGTGACCAAGTAACTGATCTAATTTGGTATTCTACAATAGGGCTTGATTGACCAATTAGATAACGGATAATTAATCTAACTGAGCAAAGCAAAGGTGAGTTCACTGCTCTTTTCCAAGCATGCATCCCGGGAAGGGATATCGGGTAACGTTCCAGGGAGGAATGCAGGTTAATGGGATGTTTGTTATTACTCAGTTTCTATTATGTAAGACCCCCTACATCTACCGTGTTGCCGGTAAGGCAACGAGGTATTTAGTTGATAGCGCTATTAGGTTTGGCACCCTCACACCGTGCCGAAAGGACGGGCGTGAACTAATTACCTTGACCACTTGACCAATGCCTAGATAGAGGCATTGGGGTTGGGCATTCACATCGTGTATATATAAGACCCCTTACATCTACTCGAGGTTATTAGTTAAGCTAATTACCTCGACCACTTGACCAATGCCTTGATAGAGGCATTGGGGTTGGGCATTCATATCTTGTAGCCAGTTGCGGTAATCGAGTTAATAACAACATCAAATCAAATCATCATAACAACGAAACAACATATCATCTTGTTAATTGTTTTACACATGTGACTGGTCATTAAACTCGGTAAACAAAACTTTGAACTCACCAGCGTAGTCTGACACACTTATTTGCATGCTTGTAGGTCGTTAGCTGAGATACTTTGGGACTTGCTATCTGGAGCAGCTGGAGTGGGCATGGTCTTGCTAGACGTATTTATTTTATTGGTTTAATGATACATTACTTTGGTTTTAAAACCGGTTAACTTTGCTTCCGCTGATACTTTGGTTTTCATTTAAACTCACATACAGTATTTCATTTACAATTAAGTACTTTATCATTTAATTGAATGCGTTTGATATAATTAGTGGCTCGTTGTTGGATCGTCGCACTCCTAGTAGGGACATACCCTAGGTGGAAATTTGGGGGTGTGATAGTTTGGTATCAGAGCCACTGGTTATAGTGAACTTGGTTTTAAAAACGTTTTTATAAAACCAGACTATAACCGAACAGTTCTGACAACAAAGAATACGACCATGACACTCAGCTCCAGATTGCAAGGTTTGTCTCTCGTGTACTCATTGTACTGCGTAACTAGTGAACACTTACATATGATATTACATGTGATTCCACGTTTAACACAACAATATGAATTTACGTATTACTTGCACATGTTATGTGACTGATAGGGTGGTATTTCCCTAAACATTCGTGACTCATGTTTTGTGATACTCTTTGTATGCTACTAGAGTTTGAGGAACCATTCGACATGAGTTAGGATGAGCTGAGATGAGCATGCAAATCACAATATTATTGTGGGTGCACACATAATAATAATGTGGGGTGCATGTGAGTCCCAGTGAGGCTTAACAAGTGAAGAAGGGGTTCCGCTCTATTATTTGATCAGTGTGAAACGTAACAAATTTATAGGAGTCATAACAGTGATCGTCTCCTACTCGAATGTGACCTTTTCACCTCTCTCTGATTCCTTTCGAATCTCGATGCTATCGAGTATTACCTGAACACCATTCTGAACGCCTAGCGAACTGTGTAGAATGTTAGGTTCTTGTACGAACATCCCTGAGTTGGATGTTGGAGCGTCGAATGATTGGTCGATACCTTCTCACTCCTTTTCATTGGTTGGAACTCTGTGTATTGACGCCTTAGATTCTGTAAGTGTGATCGTTTCTGCAACACCCTAGCAACGTACTATGTATTACTCGACCAACTTGCAAGAACGATGGACAAGAGGATGAGCATAGTACTTTACCAACTTCGGTAATTGGACGACCCTGACTATCAGTAACGAACATCAGCAATTTGACGCCAAACGAATCCTAAACCCTAGTCAACAACTTATGGGAGCCGACTTTTACGAATCAATCGGGACATAAACGATGACAATTGGCCATGATGTGGAATGTGTAACTGCCAGCACAATGAGTAGCGCCTTGGAACGTGGCACGGAATGTGGAGAGATGGACATTGCAGGTGAAAGATTGCAGGACTCCATTTCGATCAACAACATTAGAAGCAACAGTCACGATGACAGCAAGGTACTCGCAAATCATGACTTTCGGTATGGAAATGATGGTGGCTTCAACAGGGAATGGCCGATGTTAAGGCAAGACGCCAACAACCCAAGGAGCAATTACAGTTTCGGGAATTCTAGTAGTAGTAGCAACAACACTGGATATGGTACTCGCGAAGGACACTTAGGATTGGCGTGGGCAACGCCAGGATTATAGCAACATGGTGGCCTACACGTTCTTAGTAACTAATCGCTTCGTCACTGCTTTGCTTAACCCTGATGCTTCTTGAAACCGAACCTGCTGTGGAATCGGCTGATGGCAAGTCAGATGAAACCGCATATGTTAGTTGGAATGCAAACTCGACCTTGTGGGACATGTATTCGACACCGATTTTCTTTCTACTATCTTTGATGGCTACAATGCGGTAGTTAGTGTGGACTGGATATCCAGAACTCGCTCGAATGTACCCAGTGGGGAGAAAATTTTGTGTGGTGAATTGTTATTTGTTCTAAAGCGTTAGACTAGTGCAAGGGCTAGCACCATTTTGGCTATGAGGGCCCAGAAGCGTCTACAGAGGCATGACCCCACTATATTAGCAACCGTTTCTGATGATAAGGCTAAGGAAAATAGGATCGAGGATCCACCAATTGTTGTGACTCGTCTCAGTGTGTTATTCGAGGAACTTCCAGGTTTACTACCACAACTGTTAGTCGGAATCTCAGTTGATCTCACGCCAGAGGCAGCTCCGAGTACTCGTACTCTTACCATCTTGCACCAGGAGGGTTACAAGAACTGTATAAGCTAAAGTTTTCTGTCGTTTCAGTTACAGTTTGAAGTTATTGTTTTGTTCAGCTTCATCTGTTAAGGCTGTAACCCTTCCCATCTTTTCAGGGTTTGGCATTTTGTTTTTAATCGCGTTTAGATAAAGATAACACGTTGTTTTATACATTTTTTTCACAGTTTTCATACTATTAGGCTTTGGTGTTTGTAGTTTTTGTCTTTTTATAAACATTTTTTACATATATAATGTATTTTATTAGTGGAGAATTAGATAACAAACAATAGAAAATGATCCCCTAAAAAAATAGAAAATGAAAAAAAATTATAAATGCTAATCTAATTTCTCATCCAAATCTTCACTATCATCAGCCTCTTCTTCTTGAATTTTTTGTGACTTGAACCTTTGAATACCCTAGCTGATGTCGATTTTCCTACATATCGCCCGTCTTTAGATGAAGCTGATTAGTGGCATCCTGTATTTTGGTGTGATATATTGTTGTTTGGTGACATGTGGTTGAAGATCAACGCCTGTGTGGATGCTATTATGATCATGGAGTCGAAAATAGCATTTACACTGGTAACGATCCATTCATGCCATCAATATATCCATCAAGAACAAAGCTCACATAATGACATATCACTGTCATCAGTCTTTTTTTTTTTTTTGAATATTTGTCCATCTTTATAGAGATACCTGCCTCAGGCAAGAATCCATTTAGTGAAACTTCATGCTGAACAATACTGAATATCCAAGAATCGAGGTTTGCCATATGTCATTTTTTAACTATTTTGTTGGCGTTTTAAAGTGAGTGGTTTCTAGGAAACATGGTGTTGTTTTTGGGTGTGATCAATTGATTGTGCAGAGACGATTCTCTATATAGGATGTTTTTGGCGTTTAGTTTAGGCGGGATTTTATTATAATAAATGCTAGTAATAAAGTAACCATCCTTTTCAGTTACTGTGTGTATTTACTCTCCTGTTCAGCTTTATCTGTTAAGGGTGTAAGACGCTCGATCTTCCAAGTTTGGCGTTTTTATATTTAATGGAGTTTTGTAGACGAAGATGACAAAATACACTAACAGGGAAAAAATTACACAGGAAAAATAGTTTTTGTTATTTGGTGTTTTGTATTCAAAGGCTTCTGTGGTATTTTTTTGGCATTTTGTAACTAAGGAGAGAAATATTGCATTTTATTATCTGAAAAAATTACACAAAAGAAAACAAAAATAAAAATTAAACTCCTCTTCAGAAGGGACTATGTCTGAGAAGTATCCATAACTTCATTTGTCTTCTTCTTCAGAGTCTTCTTCTAGTCTTTCATCCAAGTCATCACTTTCACTTTGATTGGCTTCTTGTTCTCGAAGATTTTGAAGCCTCCATTTGAACATGTCCCGCATCAATGCCATTTTTATGTCCACGTCTGTGTTCAAACATGCGGCATCGTGTAACTCTTCCATAAACCCAACCCCCTGCTTGGTCATGATGTCTTCAAGCATGTACTCTTCCTGCGCTACGTTGTCACATATAACGATCACCATGTCTGTTTTTTCATCAAAACGCTATGATGTGATGACTGGGTCCATTTTTGCATTTGCGTTGGTTGGTCCAAATTTCCTGGTTAATCTTCTCATAAGCTTATGTGTTTCATCACATTTGTTATCAAGAGAGATGCCAAGCGATAGGATACCCCTCTGTACCTCTTCTTCCATTTTCAAAATTGCTATAATTGTCTTAACAAACACCCTTTTTCTGTTGTCAAAACGCATGACGAATCTTTTGATTCTCAGGGTGTATCTCCATGAAGCGATGGTTGCCATTTTTGGCGTTTTGGTTAAACTTGGCGTTTTGGTAAATGATGTTTTTAGAATGATGGATGGAAGTGATTATGGAAGCGATGTTAACGTTGTTTATATAATAAATGTTTTTGGCGTGTAATTTAGGAGGGAATTTCTTCTAATAAATGTTAATAGTTGAATTTCAGTTACTGTTTGCTTCTGCTACCTGTAAATCTGCAACGCGTTTTATCACTAAGCTTTGGCATTTTGTATTAATGACGTTTATTCGTTTTGAATGGCGTGTTCTCATATTAGTTTGGAGTTTTGAATTTGAGTACTAAAAGACCTTTTTACCTTAATGAAGCGCGTCCACGTAATAAAATTGATGTTATTTACGAAAACGTCACCGCGCCAATCTAGTTCATAGATTGTTTTGATCGGACGATCCATAAGCGTTCTCACACTTTTCAGCGTTTTCCCTAAATCCTGACGTTATATATTTATAGATATATAGGGGAAGGTTCATTTGAGAACCACCCTTATTGCAAGAACCGCGAGAACCAATGTGAACACAAAAAAATACCTAAAAAATCAAAAAAACACACATTTTTTTTAATATTTTTCTAATAAAAATCGCTGTATTTCATTACCGAAAAAAACTTTTTTTTCAAGTAACAGTTATGGATGCACATGTGCATATGTATCATTTCTTGGACAAATTCCGTAATATATTACATGTAGTAGAAAAATGCACTTTCATTTACATTACAATCCGCAATACACTAATTTTTACATTACCAATATTAAGAATGCACATGTGCATCATTATGTATAACCATCAAATAACGTGTTTTGGTACAAAAAGTTTGTGATTTTAAGTGATGAAGTAGGCCCATATTCATGTGTTTTGGTTAGTTATATCTGGTGGTTGATGGTTTGATTATATTTGTCACTTTATGATGTAATATGTTGTTTGGATGGTATAAAGAGTGTTGATGTACATGTAATAAAGTGAAATATTGGTAATAGTATTGTATTATGGATGGTAGGAGGCAGTAGTATTGTATTATAGATGGTAGGAGGTAATGGTGGTGTATTATGGATGATATGATAGATGAAAGGGAATGCGTATTTAAAGTGGTGTACCAAAACACGTTATAACATGTTCATACATATAGATGCACATATGCATTTCTAGTATTGTTAATGTTATAACAAGTTCATGCATATAAATGCACATGTGCATTTCTAATATTGTTAATGTAAAAAGTAGTGTATTATGAATGGTAGTGTAAATGAAAGTGTAATTGTCTGATATTAGTAATGTATTATGGAATTTGTCAACGAAATGATACATATGCACATGTGCATGGATAATTGTTACTCGAATTTTTTTTTTTGACGAAATATAGCGGTTTTTTTATAAAAATAGTAAAAAAAAATATTTGTGTGTTTTTTAGGTATTTTTTTGGTTGTGTTCACACTTGGTTCTCGCGGTTCTCGCAATAAAGGGTGGTTCCCAACGGATCCTTCTCCTATATATATATATATATATATATATAGGCTAGGGTTTTTTAAGAACCACTCTTATTACGAGAACCATGAGAACCAATGTGAATACATAAAAACCTAAAAATACCTAAAAAACACACAATTTTTTTATTATTTTTTAATTAAAGGTCGCTATTTTTCATTACCAAAAAAAATTTCCAGTAAGAATTATCAATACACATGTGCATATGTATCATTTCTTTAACAAATTCTGTTATACATTAGTAGTATTAGACAATTGCACTTTCATTTGCACTACCATCCGTAATACGCTACTTTTTATATTAGCAATATATAAAATGCACATGTGCATCTATATGAATGAACGTGATATAACGTGTTTTGGTACAAAAAGTTTATGATTTTAAATGATGAAGTAGATCAATATACATGTTTTTGGTTAGTTATATATAGTTGTTGATGGTTTGGTTATATTTGTCACTTTATCATGTAATATGTTGTTTGGTATGGTATGAAGGGTGTTGATGCACATGTACATAAAGTGAAAAATACTCTACATATTGGTAATTGTAATGTATTAGGGATAGTAGGAGGTAATGGTAGTGTATTATGGATAGTATAGGTAATGGTAGTGTATTATGGGTGTTATGATAGATGAAAAGTAAAGTGTATTCAAAGTAATGTACCAAAAACACGTTATATCTTGTTCATACATATAGATGCACATGTGCATTTCTAATATTTGTAATGTAAAAAGTATTGTATTACTCATGATAGTGTAAATGAAAATGTGATTGTCTAATACTGGTAATGTATTACGGAATTTGTCGAAGAAATGATACATATGCACATGTGCATCCATAATTGTTACTCGAAAAAAAATTAAGAAACTAAAAGTAGCGATTTTTCTATAAAAAAATTGTGTGTTTTTTAGGTATTTTTTATTGTATTCACATTGGTTCTCGCGTTTCTCGTAATAAATGGTGGTTCCTAACCGATCATTATCATATATATATATATATAGGGTGGAGTTATTGTAAAAAAAGACCAAAAGTGTGAGAAAGGTAAGAAATAATCTCAACCATTAGATCTAAATTAAATGAAAAGGGTAAGATTGTAAATGCATTAACAAATTCAAATATGGTAATCCTTGATTTAAGGATTTGGAGAGAGAAAATCCTTGATTTAAGGAATATAACCGTCCAGGGTGTTTTAAAAAAATTCACAGTTCAAATCATGGTGTTTTTCCGAAAAATATAACACCATTCAGAAAAATATAACACCATTCTGAAACAAAATAACACCATTCAGAAACAAAAAAAACACCATTCAGTAAACAAAAAAAACACCATTCTGAAACAAAAAAAAACATCCAGCAAACAACAAAATAACACCATTCAGTAAACAACAAAATAACACCATTCAGTAAATAAAATAACACCATTCAGTAAATAATATAACACCATTCAGTACAAGAATATTACACCATTCAGTAAATAAATATAACACCATTCAGAAAAAGAAAATAACACCATTCAGAAACAAAATAACACCATTCAGAAAAGAAAAAAACACCATTCAGAAAATAAAAAAACACCATTCAGTACACAAAATAACACCATTCAGAAAAAAAAAAACACTATTCAGTAAAGAATATAACACCTCTGTATCATCTTCTCCACTTCCGGCACCACCACTGCCGCTGCCGCCCGCCCGCCGCTGCCACTCGCCGCTCGACATGGATTCCGTCACACGCACACCTCCTCTCACCCCCACTATCTCGGTTCCGATTGGCTCCGATCGCAATCCTCTTCGTCTGAGGATGAGTCGGTGGCTTCCGGATCGGAGCAGATGACTCAGACTTTACGTAGGTTGGTGCCGATGATGGCGGAGGAGTCGCCGGTGACGGTGGAGTTACGGAAGCGCTTGCTTACACGGAGATCTGCTGCCATGGTGGTTTGAAGATTGAAAACCTAGGTTTTGATCGTAGATGGATATGATCTGGAGAGAGAGAGAGATTATAGGGATTTTGATTTACAAAATAAGATAAAAAGACACAATTGCCCCTAGATATTTCAATTCAATCCAAATTAATAAAAATATTTTACATTTTGGTCCCTATTAATCTCAACCATTAGATCAAAGATCTAATGGCTGAGATTCTTTTTTATCTTTCTCACACTTTGGGCCTTTTTTACAGGATCCTCTACCTATATATATATATATATATATATATATAGTGTTGGGTTCAATATGGAACACAAAAAAAGGTGGGGGAGCATGGAACACTTTTAAAAATTCAACTTAACATGTTAAAAAACAATTTTAGATGTAAGAAGACAAAAAACGAAAGATTCAACAACCCAAATACTCTATTGCATCGATTAAGTCAAACGAAACCATGTTCCTATTGAGATTTGTGGAGGCTTTGATCTAGGAGCAGCCGACCCTAATACTCTAAATCAGTTATTTGTTGTTCCCAAAACTCTAAAACCTAATGTATTTAGTATATACAGATATGTTGGGCCTTTGTAATTTCTTACACCTAAATAATAATATACTGCTAGTTGCAGCCTATGGATGTATGTCACATTGACTGAATCACATAAGTTTTTTGGTTCGTTTATTTTTTTTATTTGTCTTGTGTGTGATTGTTTGGTTGTGATTTGCTATCCAAAGATACCAAACAAGTGATATCTTTGGATGACACACCATGGTATCAGAGTTTTTGACTCTTGTTCGGTTAAAATCTTTCAATTGTTTCGTGCCTCTGCGGTGACAAAAATGAACGGAGTTTTCAAAGATCTATTGTCGCTGCTAGTAAGACTTGAACAGCCGCCACCGTAAATGACAACCAGACTAGACGTTATTGGTCATTTTCTTTTGTATTTTTTTAAATGCAGGTAATTAATTAATGTTTAACGTACTTTTGGGTACTTGTGGGTTTTATTGTTGATTTGCCTATTTTTACTATTTATGTAAAAATGTTGTAAACTCGTGTATCAATGTGACAACGTTATACATATAAATTTGTTTTTGTATACTCTCTTCGTAACGAGCTAGACGTTATTGTTTAATGCATATCGATGAATTTTTGTTTAATACGCATCTTCATACTATGTATATACTTTCTTGGATGCGCATATGGTTGGAAAAAATTAGAAAGAGAGAGTGGAGATCAGAGGAGAGAAAATCAAAGAAACACAAAACAAATAAAAACATATAGATAAATAAAACAGTGTTACATGTTACACAAGCAATAGCGACGAATCCAAGAGGCAGTCTATCGGTTAATGTTTCTGCGATGACACTTGTGGCTTCATGCCAACACTGATTGTTGGTGGTTTCTTGCCATCTGCGATTGTAAGTTTCTTGAGTTCTAGATCTACACACAGTTTCTCGGCTGCTGCACGACGTTGAGCCAAGGTATATAAAAAGTAATAGATGAGACCGAGAAGCACGCTCATGAGACCCATGATACCGGCTGCAGAGAAGAGCCCGGACATTGCATAGTAACAATATAACGCACCATTGATATCTGTCTGGACACTATTTATAAGGCTTAACCGTGCACCCACAAAAAATAAGACTACAGCAATAAAATAGGTAATCCTGTATAAAAATAAATAATGTTAGCTAAGTTTATTATTTATTGAAGTATTTTATTTCATTTATCATTTATCTTTAGGTTTGTATGTTAGTCACTATTCTATATTTGGTTTGAATATAATGATAGTTATTGGACTTAGGGGTGTAAACGAGAGCTCGAGTTCGGGTTGTTTAACTTAAGAGAACTAGAACTCGGCTCGTTTAAAAATCTATTTTAAAGCTTGACCTTGGCTTATGCGTTAATTTTCAAGCTTGAACCCGGCTCATTTATTGTTTATTTAATAATTTTATTTTTATAATTAGTTAACTTTCTATCTCTCTCTCTATATATATAATTGCAACTTTTAGATATGACATAATATATGTCAATAAATTAGTTTTTATCATAATTTTATGCATGACGATTTTACGTAAATATATATTTAATATATTAAATAAAAGACTCGTTTAAGCTCGTGAGCAGACACGAGCTTTGATATGTGAAGCTTGAGCTTGAGATCGTTTATGAAATGTGCCTCGATAAAAACTAAAGATCGGGCTCGAGCTTGCTAAAGCTCGGCTTGATTCGGGTTTTTAGCGAGCCGATTTCGAGTAGCTTACGAGCGGTTAGGGCTGTAAACGAACCGAACGAACACGAACAAGGCCTTGTTCGTGTTCGTTCGTTAAGGAAATAAATGTGTTCACGAACAGTTCATGAACACTTATCGAACGAGATTTTGTGTTCGTGTTCGTTCATTAAGGAAATGAGCGTGTTCGCGAACGGTTCACGAACACAAATAAATTTGGCGAACGCGACGAAGAATAAAGATAGATGGCCCAGAGAGTAGCACTCGAACTTGAATCCCTTATTGTGGAAAGGGGGTCGATCGTATTCGCCGATGTAAATAATGAGAAATAGTGCATAAACAATGTGAAAGAGGGTTTCCTAGTTTAATTGTTAGGGTAATAATATAAATAAAAGTTTAATAATATAAAAAGCACACATAAAATATATGTAAGTACAAAGATCTTCAATTAAAGCAAAAACATACGAACATAAAAGAACGCAAATCAACGAATGTTCATGAACACGTTCACGAACACCTTACCGAACGTTCACGAACACAATCGAACGAACGGGACCTCTGTTCGTGTTCGTTCATTTAACTAATCGAACGGAAATTTTTGTTCATGTTCGTTCGTTTATTAAACGAACGAACATAAACGAACTTCCCGCCGAACGGTTCACGAACTGTTCGCTGAACGTTCGGTTCGTTTACAGCCCTACGAGCGGTTAACCTCATTTACACAGTGGCGGAACTAGAACATAAATTCAGGGGTATCCCAAAAAAAAATTTACAATGCAATCATACAATATTAAAAAAAAACGGCAATAAATAAATAAAGTAAAAAAATTACCTAATAGATTTGTCCTCTTCTTTTTTTCATAGCTTGAAATCGTTCCATCACATCGTCGTCCTTTACTTCACAAAAAAAATCCTTTTCGACCGCACAAACCATAGCATTGTTCAAATATTCTTGGCCCATTCGATTGCGTAAATCCGTCTTGACAAGCTTCAATTTCGAAAAACATCTTTCAACGGTTGCCATTGCAACCGGTACAAGCAAAGCTAACTTAACTAACCGATAAACTAAAGGACAAGAAATATGCGTTCCCGTTTCAACCATAAGACGCGCAAGATCACTTATTCCATTCAAGTTGTCAAAGTTATCATCATCGCTTATTGTGTGACGAAATGACTCAATATCACCCAAAAGAGTCCCTATTTCTTGTGTAGTAAAATCATCCGGGTACATCTTAGCAAACGCCAATATCTTCGATGGGTCAAACTTAGAAAAACCGTTAGAAGGATTTAAACCCGACATATTTTTTATCAAAGTAGTTGTTACCTCACTAAATCGACTTCCTAATTCTTGAATTTGCATGTCTAAAACCTCATTAAAAATGTCAACCTCAAAATGATGTCGATTTGTAATGACATTCTTTCGGTTTCTTGGGTTACCATAACTTTCCGACATGTCCAACATTGTAATGTTGTATTTTTTACAAAAGGAAGTCACTTTTTCCAACATCGGCTCAAACCCATTTTGTCTTAAAGCATTTAATGCTCGTTTTGTAAAAAGTTGAGCCGTAGCCCGGGCTCCGCCCGACAAGCCTTAGGGTTCGCCCCTGCATTTACACCTCTAGTCATTGACTTTTTATTAGTATGCTATTATCCTGTAATTCAGTTACACCGTTATATTTTAATACCCTGAATTTATCAAACTGTAACAAAAAAAATTGAAATCTTGAGTTAGAATGTTCCGTTTTATGAGATAACTACATACCATGTAATAACCATACAGACTAGGCCGATTTTGGGCATCTTAGGGAGTGGTTCGCAACACAAACAACAATCTGCAGTGGTTGAATTGACTATGGTACGCGCTACAAGAGCTATGGCCCCTGCTATGGCTAGACCAACGGCTGGAATACTTGGGTAGTGACATTCAGGTACTTGACCATAGTAAACCAATCTAACTTGAGATCTCTGCCAAGCATGAGTCAATAAATGCATGTTATTATAGATTATTTAATACTTACTACAACCACTACTTGCTATCGGTTACCGAAACATAGGATAAAAAACAGTCGCAAGTTAGCGACAGGTTTTTGACGAATGTAAGATTGCGACCACATACAAAACAATTGCTAAAAACAGTCGCGCAAACGTCGCTATCGGAGTCCTCAGAAACAATCCATAAAATATCCAATCACAAAACTTGATACCCAAACATTGGTCGCCAAAAGCCCTCGCTGTAGGTCCCTCTCGAGGATGAGATAAAACCTTATCCTTGTTATATCAAACACACTAGCGAGTGCGGAATCCAAGCTAGCATGCAACCCCTCTCGAGGATGAGATAAAACCTTATCCTTGTTATATCAAACACACTAGCGAGTGCGGAATCCAAGCTAGCATGCAACCGAGACTTTATACGAGAACAAGCACAAACACAACACACAACATTCAACGATTAACACCACTTGTATTAATGCGTATGAAAGGTTCAGTTACAAGCCCATTGTTCACAGATGTATTCTGCAAACTCTCAAAGTTCTCTCGTGTGTGTGCTCTCAACAGAATGCTCTCTCTGTTTCTGTCTCTCTTGTCGTGACTATGTGTTCTCTTCTCTCTATTTTTTTCACACAACACACTACATGGGTATATATACCCGACACAGCAGGTCTGGTCGAAGGATCAGACAGATTGATCGAAAGATCATCTGTCGACCAGAAAGCCATCGAAAGATTCACAAATACCTCGAAGGATGATATCCTTCGAGATATCCTTCGAGTTCATCCATCGAAGGTTTATGTTTCGAACTCATCTATCGAATGTTCATCTTTCGAGCTCATCGAAGGATATAAAACAATCCTTCGATGACACATCCTTCGACACAACCAGCTTACAACAATTTTCTAACTGTTTGGTCAAGTCAAACCAGGAGGATGGTTGACTTGGTCAAACTTACATCAACCTTACATTAAAGACATCGTTTTGTATCATGACGAAATACAGACAAAGTACAGACACAAGTGCACCAACAAACTCCCCCTTGGCTGTAGCTTTGTCTCGATCTTCGTGTCTTCAAGTCTTCAAGGCCGAGTCGAACCGAGCCGAGTCGCGTCCACACAAAGTGTATCAACAAACTCCCCCTTGGACGCTACTCGTGATGGTTCGTCTTCTGTGACTTTCATGTCGGAGGATCTTCAAAGTCTTCACGCGTCGTAAGTAGAAAGTATATCAACAAACTCCCCATTTAACTTAGGTAGTGTGTCAATAAACTCCCCCTTAGATTGAACTCTCCATTAAGTCATGCTCGTGAATCTTTTGACTTGTCAATTCTTCAGATCCTTGTGGTGTTGATGAAGGGACAGCGGCAACTCGATCATTTTATCCTTTGAGTGCCTCCACTTCGTGTCTTCATTCCAAAGCTTTTCATCGAACATGTTCTCCTCGCCTTTAGCATCTGCACATGCAAGAAAGCTAAACGCATAATGAGAACAACCGCTTGGAATATAGTTAACATTTAAACTAACGACACATATGAGATCAAATCTCAATCAAACACCAACCGACAGCAGTTTGAAAGTTTAGAAAAATATTCATTTTAATCCTATAACTTTCAAAACTCGTTAACTTCGACTGTTTATGAAGATGCAATTGTTTTCCAGCTTACGATCAGGATTTTGGGTAGGATAGACTCGAGTTCCAACATCGGTCAATCAAAAATAAACTAGAAGAAAAATCTTTTTGGATTTTATAAAGTTTAAATTAAAACACACCTAAAATCTTTTTGAAATTTTCATTTTTCAAATGTAAAGACGGAAAGCAATAAATAAATATATACAAAGATGCATAAACAGGAAACATTAAATAAATATTTACAGACATTCTTTTTGCGAGTTTCAAGGGTAAGAGAATCATATCAGTGTACGGTCATGCCAAAACGCTCTTGTTTTTCAATTAGTTAACATTAAGATAAGCATCCTATAACAATTATCGGTATTGTTGTCCACATAAGCTCAACTTATCATTTGTAATCATGGCGAGGGGATACGTTAAGGTATAATTTATACTTACCGACCGGTGTTCATCCACATCACGACACATTCCCGTATCAAGGTATGCACGAGGATTCATCTTACCGGTGAGTATACCGATTATCATCTGTTTGACCGTATATGATGTGAGATTCTCACTTATTTTGATTGAAAACAAGCCCTATGTGATAGAATCACTTATTTATGAGGAACTTGAGTTTCAGATGCATGAGGGCACAAGAGCAAGTCCGTGAACAGGTCAGTACTTTCGTACATCAGAGAGACGAACTTGACTCCCGGATGAATGTGATATTTTATCACTTATTTGATTTGGACATGTGATTGTTGATCACTTATTGAGGTCGAATGCAGTATGTACACGTATGTATGGTATCATGGAAGATCTAGACTTGCGTCCCCGTTAATTTTCGGTAAAAGATACAACCATGATACCCAGATGATAAGCAGCATAAAAACCGAATATCTCAGAACCTCGGCAATCTCTCAAACGAAATTTCGGTACTAAGACCATATACCAATGAATGGTTCCCACCCAGTCCTCAGTCGATTTAAGATTTATATCACCCTGCACACTTTAAAATGATTGTGAGCCTACCGAGTCATCTTATATAGAGCTGCTTATTGTTTTTCATTTAAGGTTTAAAGAGGTTTAGACAGACCACTGATGTACTATCATTTTCTCTTTTGCTCGCCAGGAAACTCATTTTTGTTTTTCTATTGTTTTTGTGTTTTTGAAATTTTTCGATGTTTTTGGATTTTCGAATTTGGATTTACTCCCCCTAAAATCAATAAACTAAGATAAAATTTAAAGCACAAAGGTATTTACAAAAATGATTTTCCGATGTTGGTTAAATCAATGTCGTTTACCAAAATTAATTTTGAATCAGAAATGATTTATCGAATTTTGGAAAAAATGAGTTGGCATGTCGGTAAGCGGTGCGGACCATGACAACATTGTCTGGCCAAAGAGTGCTGTACGAGATAATAATAATTCATAAAGCAGCTTAAATATCGACAAGTAAAAGAGAGATTAGAAATTTAAAACCATATCCTGCAACTGCTTCGTGCATTGCAAGGAATCTGAGTGCTCTCCCAAACTGGATATCCACCCGGTGTGGATTTCAAAGTCGATTTTGTAGCTACTTAGAAATCTCTTCACAGCAACAAGATCAGAAACCTTTGGGTCCGGCTGGTCTTCCACATTGCACCAGCGAAGGTTTTTGTCTTTCTCTTGTGAAGTAGTGTGCGGTTGTTCAACCCATGCCAAGGCATCCGCACACCCGGTTGGTTTGTTCAACAAACACATTTTCTTCAATCACACCACGAAGAAATGTACACTGCACGTTCATCTTGTAGATTGTTGAACTTCAAACGTGCTACAGGTGCGTACATTTTGATTTGAATCTATCCCGGGGACCCGATCAAAGCCTTGAACATTCACATTTTGAAATGATTTTCATTTTGTCGAAGCTTTTCAATCTCTTTCAACAGACATTTCTGTTTCCCTTTACTTTTTCTCTCCATCAAAGGCAGCAATTTCTTCTGTTGCCTATTTTGTGCAAGGATGCTCCACTATCAACAATCTTACGACTATCGAAAGTTCCTCCTGGAATATCCTACACACTCACTCAAAAATTAGTTGGAGAGAGGGACCCAAGCCTTTGTGGACTTGGGTCGTCCTTGATCATCAAGAAAAGTGATCTCAATCACTTGATGATTAGGAAAAAGAACCTGTGGTGCTCCCCCTGACTGAATTACCTGTTTTTGTTTCCAAGCTGTTTGTCCTTTACCAGTATTTGTATTAATTGTTTTAGCATTTACTGGTTTTACAGTTTTAGGTTTTGCTTGAACAGGTTTTTCTTCTTTGACCTCTGATTTTAAGGCCTTTTCAATTACCTTTTGATTCTTTTGTTTTAACTTCTTTTCCCTTTCTTTCAAGACACGTGGGTCTTGTTTCGGGGAAAATGATCGTTTTTGGTAATTGGTTTCTTGGGGAGCACTTGTTTTTGCCTTCAACTTTTGCAGGTATGGGCAGTATCTTACAATATGCCCAATTGTGCCACACTCAAAACACATTCTCCGCTCTACAAACCTCGGAGAAACATGTTGATGATTAGACGGAGAACCAGACAATGAGCTTTGTGATCTAGACGTGCTTGGACCTAAATCACCTCCGTTGGTGTGTTGGGTGTAGTTATTCTGATCATTTCGTTTTAAAATTCTAACTTGTTTTACAAAATCAATGTTAGATTTATCCTGAAATGTTTCAAGTTTATCTGAACCCGTGGATCCAACAAAGTTCACTTTCGGTTCTCTTTTCTTAACAGGAGCTCTTTTGTTTTGCACCCATTGTTGTTGAACCTTAGGTGCTTGAAAATTCTTGTTCTGAGCCTTCTTTCCCTGTACCTTACCTTTTCCGGAATTGACTTGTTGTTTTCGCTCAACTTGTAGTTTTTGGTTTCCGTATTGTTTTCTAATTTGTTCACACGGAATTGGATCACATTGAGTGACAGTAACTTTGCCACTTTTGTTCCCCAAAAACTTATCAGTGCATCCTTCAAAAATTTGCTCAATTAAATCTTGATTTACATTTTTAATTGGAAAATCTTTGTTAGAGTAGATTTTGCTATCTCCTTTGAGCGTGTACAACAAGTTACTCCCTTCAAAACTTGATACAATCGACTCCATTTCTTTTGACATTTCAGTCTTACTCGGTTTCACTGGTGGATCACACAGGATGTGATTCTCGATTGGAATATCTGTTGTAACCGAGTTAGACTGTTGGTTCACAATTTCATCAGATTCATCATCCGAAGAATCAGTATCCTCAACAACGGGAGGACTCTGTTCCTTAACACACGATGAATCTGTCACACTTTTCTCAGATTCTGATTGACCCGAGGATGATGTACCAGTTGTGAACCCGAGGCCTGCTGCAAAGTCATCTAGACCGAGTGGCACAGTAGGTTCAAAACGGGGCATATCCTCGTCATCAGACAATTTGGAGTAATTGTGATTCATTGGGGGAGGACATGATTTGAATCCCATACACTTCTTATCCCCCTTTTTCTTTTGAACATTAATAATGTGATCCAATACATAGCGGGAATTGGAATAACTTTCCAATTTCTGCTTGATTGTTTCACATTCACATCGAGCGGTTGCCAACTCTACCATCTGCTTTTCAATTGTGTCTATAAGATCATTGTTAGCATGTTGTTTTCGCAAAACAGCTTTTTGTAATTCTGAAACATCATGTCTTAATGACGCAATTGTTGTTTTAAATTCCTTTTCATTTCTGGTTAAAAACACGTTAGCTTCAGTTGCTTTAGCAAGATCTACAATCAATTGTTGATTGTGTTTGTGTGTGATTTCAAACTGACTTTCCTTTTCTGCATATTTAACATTTAAACTATCACACTTTTCACAGCTAACTACAGTGGGTTCATCGACACATACCTGACCTGATGAACTGTCGACATTAGCCATAAAGGCTGAATGGAGAGAAGACGAAGAGTAAGCAGCTTGATCCATCAAATTAGATCTTCTTTCAGTTCCTGTTGCAGCTTCTTCCAAAAGCTCATCAATATCTGCATCGACTGACGCACTTGATGTCTCATCCACATGATCATTTCCTGAAGTGGAGGATTCTTCATCTGAGCTTCCACTATAACCAGAACTGTCTTCATCTTCAGAAGATGCAACACCATTGGTGGAAGATTCTCCACCACTGGCGTGCTTTAAATCCTTTACGACTTCAGCAAAACATGCTGTTCCACCATTTCCTCCTTCTCC
Source organism: Helianthus tuberosus (assembly GCA_030545235.1). Lineage (NCBI taxonomy): Eukaryota > Viridiplantae > Streptophyta > Magnoliopsida > Asterales > Asteraceae > Helianthus > Helianthus tuberosus. The sequence continues at coordinate 108,451,203 of CM060427.1, read as the reverse complement.
AAGCTGAAGTGACCAATCACAACCCTCATCTATTTGAACCACCAGCCCCCGGTTGGCATTTGATGACCCTGCTTGGCCTTGGTTGTTGACAGGTATCAACGTACGAACATTGTTCCCGTTCTGGTTCTGCTGGTTGCCTTGATTTCTGAACGGATTTTGATTTCCATGCTGAGCTGGTCTTGTGCATTCCCTTTTGAAATGACCCCTTTCGCCACAGTTAAAGCACTTGACAGCTTGCTTGTCGAACCCATACTTGGTGTCTTTCTTGTTTTCCAAGTTGGTTCTCCCCGTCCTTTCCATAAACTCCTTTGCTCTTCAAATTGCACTAGCAAGAGCCCATTTGATATCCATCATTTCAAACTCTTCTTTATCCACTTGCTGATAATCTTCATTGGTTAGATTGATATTCCCAATCTGACCTGCGATCAATCCACTATAAGCACTAACCAAGGTATTCAACATCTCCATATGCTCCTTGGCTACTTCGACACTGACTTTGGAAAAGTTGGAAGTGTCTAATCTGACTGTGTTAGGATTGGAAGTGGCTTGAAAGTTTGAAGAGCTTCCATAAAACCCTTGCTGTTGCGGTTGTTGCTGCTGAGCTTTCGGTTGCACATCTGGTCTTGAATACATCATCGTGTATGCTGAAGGATCAAACTGATCTGTTGTGGAAGGTCTGGTGCTTGAGATGAAAGCTGTTTGAAGCTTCGCGTGTTGAGAAGCTGGTTTTTCTCCACTGATACCTCCTGCAATCCCAAAGTACATTTCTGGATTTTGAGGAGTTTGTGTCCTTTTTGCTTTAAGCTTTTCTTCTACATCCTTATTCTCCAATCTTTGAATTAATTCATAAACGGTGATTGTGTCTAGAACACCATTTTCTTTGAGAATTTCAAGATAACTGCTCCACTTTGCTGGTAAGCTATCAGCGAATCTCTTCACCAATTCTTGTGGAGTGGCAGTGACTTTAAAAGCAAACATCTCGCTCAACAAGTGATGGAACCTTGTAGATAACTCTGCCAAAGTCTCATTCTCCAAACACGTGAATCCTTCAAACTCTTTCTTCAGTAATTCTTGCTTGATCTTTCTAGATTGAGCATTTCCTTCACAACGTAACGTGAGCATATCCCACAAGCTTTTAGTAGTCGTGCAGTAAACAAACTGGTGGTAAATGTCTTTGTGAAGAGCTTGTGTGAGAATCATGAATGCTTTCTTTTCTAACTCAAACTTCTTCTTATCTTCTTCAGACAAAGTGCTGTAAGTTTGTGGATTAGATCCTGCAACTTCCAACTCATTTTCAAAAGCTGTGAAGAAGCACATCCATAGATCTTGACCTTGTCCCTGAACATAAGTTCTCAGCCTTTCTTTCCACCATCCCCATTCATTGATTTGATTTAACTTTGGCGGTTTTGTGCTTGTACCAGTTTCACTGTCGTTCTGCATCATAGATTGAATGTTGTTGCTTTGATTTGTGACCAAAGCCCATTGATTTGCAGTTATCATTGCAGCTTGAGGTGGGGCAATAGCTCGCATCCATGCAGTTTTGTCGAAATCTGACGTAGATTGCGTAGATTGCATAGCTGATGATTGTGGAGTCGAAGTTATTTGAGTCCACGCGGTTGGATCCCACTGACCGTTTGTTCCCATTTTATGGAAATTAATATATTAAGTGAAAATTGATTTAAAATTTGAAAAATAAGTTTTCTCCTTTTAAAAATTTAATTTTCACAAACTATGTTAAAATCTCGAAGGATAACAACCAGCCGAAGGATCAAGAATCGAAAGTCCTGAAAAGCACAACCTGTTAAACTTAAACAGACAAGGATCGAAAGATCAACACCTGTTCGAAAGATAGACACTTGTTCGAAGGATCAACAGTGTTCGAAAGATCACTGTTGAATTTCGAACAATGACTTCGAAAGATTCACCAAGACGAAGGATCCTTATCTTTCGAAATGTAACAGTAGCTCGAACAATATATCCTTCGAAAAGATTCCTTGGCTCGAAAGATAACTCACTGACTTCGAAAGATGTTCGAAGGATGGGTATCTGTCGAACCTCCTTGATCGAAAGATGATCTTTCGACTTCGAAGGATATCTTTCGATGAGTACTGACACAGCAGACAAACAGGTGACAGGTTGGTGAAAAAGGTGACGGGTTGGTAAATCTTTCGGCAGAAAGTATGGTTCAGACCATCATTTTCTGCAAAAACAGATTTTGTTTGATTATTTTAATCAGTTCACCCTTTCCAATACACCAATAACTTTTGAAAATAACTAAACAAGATCAAAAGATGTAAACTTTGAAGAACACTTGAAGATATTATGAACACAATGGGTTTTCCGGTAAAACTACAAACTTCCGAAACCCGGTTTTGCTTGAAACTTCACTAAAAAATCAACTTCTAAAATGTGAACATGAAAGAAAAAGTGATTTTTATAAGAACTTCCAGCAAAACAACAAGATTTAAACCCGATTAACAATGTTTTTCAGAAGAAAAAAAACTTTTCAAAACCCGAAAAACAGCAAGAACACCTCAGTTTTAACAAGGAGAAGAGCCAAAGCTCTGATACCACTTGTAGGTCCCTCTCGAGGATGAGATAAAACCTTATCCTTGTTATATCAAACACACTAGCGAGTGCGGAATCCAAGCTAGCATGCAACCGAGACTTTATACGAGAACAAGCACAAACACAACACACAACATTCAACGATTAACACCACTTGTATTAATGCGTATGAAAGGTTCAGTTACAAGCCCAATGTTCACAGATGTATTCTGCAAACTCTCAAAGTTCTCTCGTGTGTGTGCTCTCAACAGAATGCTCTCTCTGTTTCTGTCTCTCTTGTCGTGACTATGTGTTCTCTTCTCTCTATTTTTTTCACACAACACACTACATGGGTATATATACCCGACACAGCAGGTCTGGTCGAAGGATCAGACAGATTGATCGAAAGATCATCTGTCGACCAGAAAGCCATCGAAAGATTCACAAATACCTCGAAGGATGATATCCTTCGAGATATCCTTCGAGTTCATCCATCGAAGGTTTATGTTTCGAACTCATCTATCGAATGTTCATCTTTCGAGCTCATCGAAGGATATAAAACAATCCTTCGATGACACATCCTTCGACACAACCAGCTTACAACAATTTTCTAACTGTTTGGTCAAGTCAAACCAGGAGGATGGTTGACTTGGTCAAACTTACATCAACCTTACATTAAAGACATCGTTTTGTATCATGACGAAATACAGACAAAGTACATACACAAGTGCACCAACACTCGCAAATATTCACACTCAGTTTCGCGACTAGGTTTGTGACTAATTTTTGGTCACAAAAAAGTCACAATGATCTATAGCGACTGATTTACGACCAAGATGGCAGTGGCATATAATGTTCCACAAATTATGTTTTTTATGATTTAGTGATTGTGTTGGCTATATGGTTTACCTTGGCCTTCGTGGCTTCAGCCGCGAAACCGGCAACCACGACTACTATTCCCAGTGTCGCCTGGAGAACTGTGACCGTAACAATTTTGCGCTCCATTTCTTCCTTCCTCAAAGAGATGGTCTTATTGTTAAATGAAAATGGTAATATGGTTTTATAGTTGGGGGACACGATAACGAAATGGAATCAGCCTTGGGGGTGACGATTATGAAACGGAATCATCCTTGGGGGCGTACAACTAGATAAATTAAAGCTATCCTAGTTGACAAATTTTAAAAGATATAGTAACATTCGGTGGCGAAACTTGAGATTTCCGATTGGGGGTCGAAAACGTGTATACCCAAAAATTTCTATAGAACCTTGGGGCCGAAAACGTATATACCAAAAAATTTCTATATGAAAAGCGAAAAGTTCGGGTGTGCCTTTAAACTATTTATAAAAACAAAATTTGTTAACTAACAAATTTGTTAGTAGACACTAGAGTATATGTCTTTAAACTATTTATAAAAACAATAAGTAAAACCAGCGAACCACAAAATCATGTAGATCCGTAAATTACTTTTAAATAATAAACAAAAAACTGTTAACTTACTAGAAAAACTGTTAACTAACAAATTTGCTAATTGGCACCAGAGAGTATGTCTTTAAATTATTTATAAAAACAAAAAGTAAAACCATCGAACCACCAATTATGTAGATCCATATTGGTTTTCTTTGAAATTGTGTATGTTTTTAAATGAGAACCATCACTGGAAAATTTACTGGAGTTACCAATTTCCTGTAAGCTAATAAGATCAGTTGAACATAGCTTGGGCTTGATGTGTGATCTTAAAGAAGGTTAAAGACACAAAACAATGATAGGTTTATTTAAATATGAGACCTATAAAAGGACTCAAAAGGTTTACTTACCATTAGGTCACTACTCGAAGGTTGGAATAGTGTAATTTGGTAGTTGAAGGGTTGGTTCCATGTTAGAATAGTGTTATTTGGTAGCTAGAAGGACAGTTTTTATCCTGGTAAAAGTTGAAATTAATATATCTAAAAACTTGGTTAGAAAAAAAGAAAAAGAAAAAGAAAAATAATAATAGTTGAACAGAGAGGATGTTTAAGGACCAGAATTTGAATAGAGAAATTGCTAGTTATTGGAATCCACTAGGGTCGTTTTATTGGCACATTTGTAATTCTTAAACGACACCACTAATACGGGCCGTAGGGGTCTATACAACATGTATTGAGCAAAAATCAATTCCAAAGGTCAGTCAAAGGTTGACAATGTCATCACGTGCAAATGCTATACAGGTCGTATAGACCTATATCAAGTACGAGGTTGTCATTTTGTCACTCAACAGTTAAGAAAGTGATGAGGGTGATATTACGACAGCCCGATACGGGTCTTATAGGGCTATACAACCCGTATTGATCTGTTAAAAACGAGGGCAGCTTCTGCCTTTGTAATTGACGACAAGAGGAGGAAGATTTCATCCTTTCTTGTTCTCTTCTTCCTTTCTTTCTTTCGACAAACAATTTTAAACAATCCGCCATGTCTTGGTTCGACCTCAATTACTATTTTGGTGAGTCGTCCAGCAACAACACGGGTATGTTTATTCCGGAAAGCAGTGTAGTATAGTATTTTTTTTAACTTGTTCTGTTTATGATATATTTACCACGTCGTTGCTTTAGAAGAGGCCTGATGTTTACTATGGAAGACTAAATGATGATCACGCGGAGGAGGTGGTGTCCGACTTTTGTTCTGATCATAAGGAATCGTTGTTTCTAGACCTGAATGAGGTTAACATTTATTTACTTATTTTGTATTTGGTGGTAAGTTTACCTTTATCTTTTACCCGCTGTTTTTTTAGTTTGTTGTGCCTCGCAAACCGATGTTGCCAGACCTGAACAAAGTAAACATTTATTTACTTATTTTAATTAGGCATTAGATTTACTGCCATCTTTTAACCACTGTTTTTTTCCAATTGTTGTGCCTAGCGGTGATTATGATTATGGGTGTTCGGGTTATCAAAACGGTTATGGTGCCTCGTTTGGACAAGAAAACTATGGCAATAACTTTTTCATCAGTGAGCCTTCTTACGCCCAAGAGTCATTGGTTGACGAGCAACCCGCTTACCCGGAAGTTTCGTACCAAACTGATCAGGTATCAATGATATATATTGTGTTAAAAATATTACTATAAAAGTTATATATTTTTAAAATGTATTATAAATGTTATATATTTTTGCTAAAAATTATTGTAAATGTTATATATATTTTCCGTTTATGATGTTTAGGATTTTATATCCCGCAATGAGTTGGAACTTCGGGTAAACAAAGGGGTTTAGACAACGGATACGTTTTTGTTAATAAACTGTCTATGGCTCCATTGCTGCCATAGCGGCGAACATGAGAGTAAGGTCATGGTTAGGAAAACCGACAACAAAAAATGCAGATGTCGTTTTATGGTGATAGGTCATCTCGATCAAAGTCGTCGCATTTGGCGGATAGATTATCTGCACAAGAATTGTACCACGAAACATAACCACGGCCCTGCTGAACATTTGGAGGGTTATGCATATGCTAGGATACTCACTCGTAATGAGTTTAGATTGGCGCAAGAGCTGATGAATCAAGACATAGAGCCCCATACAATATGGAAAGCTATACATGAACGGAATCGAGAAAACAAGTGTGTCTCGAATGACATACACAACGCTCGCCAAAAGATTAGGGCCTCAAAGGTCAATAAAAAACGTCTCCCATGCAGAGACTGAACAAATCCTCGGGAGAAAAATATGACCTATTACATACAGGAGGATCCTTCCACCAACGCCGTTGAAAATATATTTTTTTTGTTAAGAAATTCCTTTGGATTGTGGCAGGCATTCCGGCGTGTGCTTGTAATCGAAGCGACCTACATAACTAACATGTACAATCTTCCATTTTTGCAAGTCATGGGTATGCGTCGATAAACCACACATTTTGTGTTGCGCATGCATTTCTTTCCAACAAGCAGAAAGTAATGTACCTCTGGGTCCGGGAAAGGATCAGGTCTATGCGAAAACGATACAAACTAAATAGGAAAGCCTCGTTCTAGTGGGAAACGTGATTGAAAGCATAGTACTTAGTCTTGTCCTTCGTGACTGTGTACCTACTCGGTAATCGATAAATGCTGCAAAGCATAAAAACAGCTCAGTTTGTGAACTTTCACAACTTACTGAAAAATCAATGTGATTGTGTTTGCATTTTCAAAAGATTTAAATTTGTTTTATTTCTTTATTGTGTTTAAGCATTGGACATCCTCTGCGTATACAAAAGTATCGAACTGGATGTTAGTGCGTAAACATTTTTGCTTTATTTTACTTGGTGTTTCATTTAAATCTTAGATCACCTCTACGTATATGAGAATATTGAACTGGTGGTTAAGATCTAAACAATTTCAAATTGTTTTTATTTCTAGTTTTGTTTAAACATTGGACTTTCTATGCGTATCGAAAGATCGACCTGGTTGTTAATGTTTAAACATTCTGTGTTATTTTTGCACAAATCACAGTTGATGAAAGTTTAAAGGCATTACTTGAGTCAGTGTATTACACGATGAGGGGATATGCTGAGATCGTGGGGACCATAAGAACTTAGTACAACTAAATGTACCTTAACGTGTCGGTAAGCATTACGAAAGTTTTTAGATTGAGTTTATGTGGACAACAATACCGACAATCCATGTGAATTATTTAAACTAAATGTTTCATAAAGATCAATGGTGCAGCTGATATGTCTCAATAAAACTGCTATGATCCTCTAGCATGTTATTTTCATAAAAACATTGACTGTAAATATTTCATTTGAGTATGTTTACATTTTTGCATTTTATATTCAAAATCCAAAAAGATTTTTTTTCAAAATCTTCCATTAAAACCTAATAATGTTGAATGTGAACCGGACAAACGAGACTGTTGAGAAATTGTTTGTGTGTGGGTATCTAAAACTCAAATCTGAGAGACTGGGAATATCATTCAAGGGGGAGACTGTGTTTTCACTTGAAGATGTTGATCAAGAGTGCAGATCAAGACTGCGGCAACATCCAAGGGAGAGACTATTGATGCATATGTTTGTTGCTTACGTCTTGATGTAATAGGGCTAGATATTGTCAAATATGAATTGTGTTTGTAAACCAAGCTCATCCTTACGGATGTAGTACTTCCGCACGGATGTAGCTCATCTGAACGGATGAGCAGGTTGGTTCGCACGAAGATACACGTTCATACGAATGTAAACCAAGACTGCAGCAACTTCCAAAATTGATGAATGATGATCTGAAATACCTTGTAGTATCCGGAACAGTAGCAGACTATCAATATTAAATACGTAGAAACTCTAAGCAACCTTTTCTCCTTCCTATTTTCAGCCTCCAAACAGCCAAAATCTTCCGTTTTCTGCAACAAACAATTATGAACCAAGTCAATCAAGAGCCTAATGCTTTGATAACAATTGTAGGTCCCTTAATCCTGATCTTTCACAGAATTGTAATCTAATCTAGAGTGCGGAATCCTCTAGATCAGATTGTCAAAGAAAGGTATAGAAGCAGAAATCACCACAAACTGATCTTTACTGGTTATCTATCAAACTGATTACAATCAATCAAGATCACAAACAAACACAAATTTGTCCAAGCCTTTTGCTATTACGAATTCTATCTCTAATCTCTTTGTAAACTCTGTCTCTAGTGATTATGGTGATTAACCTAAACCCTAATGCAAACCTTGTTTATATAACACAAGTTTGCAACATGGGTTGGGGTTAAAGCACATGGGCTGCGAAGTGGACAAGCCCAATTCGCCTACCATTCCCCCAATCCGGGTTTGGTTTGGCCCAGTCACTACTAACTAAGTAATACAAAGCTAAACCCACTAACCATTTATCATTTCACTAATTACTAGATTTCCAAATACCCAAATCTAAAAGTTGTTGTCACATACATTCACCAACAGTTCATTTCTGTTTATTTATATTCGAGTAAATTGCAATTTTACCTCCTGAGGTTAGGGGGCATTGGCACTCTTACCCCCCCTAAGGAAATAAATGCAAATTTACCCCTTACTGTTAACTCTTATGTCGCAATTCTACCCCCCGGATTCATTTTTCTTGACCAGCCTGTTGACTTGGGTGTGAAAAGACTATTTTACCCTTTTGTTTTACCCCCCAACGTTTGCTGTTATTTCGCATGTTTACCCCCTGGAATCAAATATGTTGCTGATCTGTTGACTTGGCGTAAATTACTAAAATACCCTTTCTTATAACCCCCTATAATTTATGTTTAGAAGCAAAATGACCCCCTGCAACAACCAAAACCTTTCCCGCCACCATCCATATTCGATTCCACCACCATATAAACAGGCTTGTAACAGAATTCAAGCCACTCAGCTACCGTTGACCACCCTTCGCTACTGTCCCACTCAGCCACTAGGTTCATTGTCAGCAAAAATCAAAAAGCATGAAGAAGTGTTGTAACAGAATTCAATATCAATTCAAAAACCATATGCATTGTACAAGCCTGTTGTAACAGAATTCAATATCAATTCAAATTGCACATACACCTATTGCATTTGAAGAAGCCTGCATAATATCCATATTATTGCCTAAAACAACACATATACATTGACCTATAGTATTGAAGAACCTTGCAGCACTGTCAATTCAAAAACCATGAAGACCCTTCAGCATTTGACAGGTTCACTGCATAATATCCATATTATTGCCTAAAAGTGATGGTGATTATTGACCCATAAGTCACAAGTGATGGTGATTATTGTAGAAGCCTGCACATACACCTATTGCATTGACCTATATTATTGACCCATAAGTCACATACACCCTCTTTCACTTATGCATGGGACTGAAAGTGATGGTGATTGCACCAAGTGCCATGACAGCACCTCTGCATCAGAAGTATTGCAGAGGTTCTGTTCTGTTCTATGATCAAATCAAATACAACAGCAACTTAACAATCAAATATAACCAACATTAACCCACATTATGTCGTGATCAAACATTAACCCACTTAACAGTCAAATATAACCAAGTTAACAGTCAATGGTTTTGTTCTGTTCTGTTCTATGATCAAACCAAACAACAGCAACTTAACAGTCAAATATACACAACATTAACCCACATTATGTTGTGATCAAACATTAACCCACTTAACAGTCAACTACAACCAACTTAACACTCAATGTGTTCTATGATCAAACATAATCTGTTCTATGATCAAACATAACCTGTTCTATGATCAAGCAAAAGATCCTACACATTAACCCAAAAGATCCTAGAAGATTAGAGTTTAAGAATCCTACACTACATATTAACCCAAAAGAACCTAGAAGATTAGAGTTTAAGTATCCTACACAACCATTTCCTGCTGAGGCGGAAACTGGAAATGCAGGAACGGGCGGCCTCGCATCTTGAGCACCAATGAGACCACAATCATCCATTACTAGTTGTTTGATTGTACCCCACAATCAAAATTGTTGTTTGATTTTACCTGAAAATTGCGAGAAAAGGGAGGATCTCTGGACCACATCTGGATCGATGGTGGCCGGTGGTGTGGTCGCCGGCCCTGGCTCAGCCGGTGGAGCTCGATGCATAATGCCATTTTGTTCAGTCATCCTGTGCTAGTGTGGTGAAGGAGTGGTGAAGAAGATGGAGTGGATGTCGCCGGAGGGTGAAGGTCGCCGGTGAAGAAGCCGGAGAAAGGACTTCGCCGGAAGAGATGAAGAAGAAGAGGGGAAAACTTAGGGGGTAAGGTTGTGAGGTTATGTTGAGTTTGAGGGGTTATTTTAATATATAAAGTACAATTTTTGGTGAAATTACATTTATACCCTTTGACCCTCCCTTGTTTAGATTGACCGGTCAAGAAAAATGAATCCGGGGGGTAGAATTGCGACATAAGAATTAACAGTAAGGGGTAAATTTGCATTTATTTCCTTAGGGGGGGTAAGAGTGCCAATGCCCCCTAACCTCAGAGGGTAAAATTGCAGTTTACTCTTTATATTCATTAGACTATACTTGTTTGTTCATGTTCGATTATGTATTCATTTAATTTTTAAGGCCCATTACATTTTATTTTTATTTTATAAAATTAAAGTACCATTATTAAATTGTTAGGTCCAACTAACTGATGTTCACGTTTAGTTTAACTAGGATATCCCTACTGCGCATTGCAGTGGGGAATTCGCATATGAGCCAAACGGTAACGACCAGTATGGAGCTTTAAAATATAAATATCTAAAACAACCAAAAACGAAATAAAGTATAACAAATAGAAGAAAAGTTGATGGCGTAATACATATGACGTGTTGTTGCTACCCGACATGCTGGAGATTACAAACCCGCAACAGTCACCATTGTCGCTACTCACTGTTGTGGTGACACACCCCAACCGATGGCAGAACATCGGAGTGAGACGAAAACGAGATTGCTCGAGACCTCATAACTTGCTAATTGTGACAGTAATTTAAATAATCCAAATTTCATTTCATGCTAAACGGAGATACATTGTTTTGGAATGAAAAATATGACATATTACAAGTAAAACACATAAAAACATAAAGCCAAATACATAAACTAAAGTTTAGGTGTGTTTCTATTCCACCCTAAATAGCATTCTTCATACATCATCACTGGTTTCTGCAATATGTATTGAAGTAAAAGTCAACATAAAGTTGGCGAGTATACAAGTTTTGTTACATATTATACGTGCGAATAAAGTTGTCTCATATCCAATAGGGTAGTTTGCATACATTGTTTCATAACATACTAGCATGTGTAAACTATAATTCAAACCCAAGTATATATGGAAATCGTGCGTATCATTGTTGCCGAAACGAAAAGGTTGTAAAATAGATTACTTAACAATACCACAAGTACGGACAGTGCTTTAATCCTATAGCGTTATAACTGTTAAGGTAGGCTTGCAAAGTTAATGAGCATGTAGTACACAAGAATGAGTATAGCATGTATAAACAAGAATATAACAAGTATCATGTTTCAGGGGGTAGAGTGTTTATATGAACAAGTTTAATCGTGGTATGTGATTTGTAGTATAGGGTACATGTTACACCCAAAGTGTGTAAAAAGGAAAATGGGATCGAGTATACTCAAGATTTGCGTAGAGATTTCCGCGTGCTTGAGTTGATGCGATGAGTATTTAGGGGAACCGCCGAGTTATCCTACAAGGATAAACGAGGCACATGAGTTCGACGGATTGGGGATTAGGAATGAGTATGAGGATGCTTAGTTTGAGTATGAAAATACATAAAAGATTATCTTGACAAACACCCAAATTGGGACATCATAATTATGTGTTCTTCAAAGGCACAAGGTTGCCTATTGGAAGTCTAAATATGAGATGTTTCAATCTAAGATACTATTACCGTAGCTCTTAACAACAATCCATGAATTGGTTAGTGTTTAGGGTTCGGTTATTAGTATTATAGTATAGATATTTATATATTAAGTCTTACTGTCAAGTATTATCAAGTATGTCAAGCAAGGAGGTAGGATGATTTCCATCCATTAAACCTCATTATATGATCCATCAAAGCTCAAAATCATCGACTTAGTCGATGATTTCGGTTGGTCATGAATAGAACTTAGAATAAAAAATACACATCAAATTCACCAAGTAACCAAGTGAGCTCAAACTACACTAGTGCATTCCAATCATGGCAAATGTTTAGAGACTTGGTATAATTTGGTCACTTTGTTACTTGTAAGTTTACTTGGCAACTTATATGAAAGATGAACTAATAAATTAAGCAAGTGAAGTAGCGGAACATAGTTGGTGAGCCAAGGCTTCCACGGTTCACACATTACCAAAACACAAGTCTCTCTAGATTGAAGGTGGTGAGCTTGGTTGGTTTTAACACTTGTCTAGGTTATTTAGAACCTTTATAACATAAATTTTGGGAGGTATTTGGACCTCTAATGTTATGAAAATCAACCATACTCAAGTCCCACAACCATGAGTTTGATTGGGAAAAAGATAGGCACAAGATTTCTCATGATTAATAAATTTATATAAAGTTTATGTAAAAGTTTAACGAAAACAAAAAGTTTGGACCTCGAAATGGTGATATTCCACCTTAGTTTACCATGATAAGCTTGAGGAAACACGTCTAGAGGTGTTCCAAACGAGTTTGAAGCAAGAATTCATGAAGAAGAGAAAGAAAAGTGAGTTTGAAACTCGCTTATAAACTTGCAAGTAATCTTCCCTCTTGAGGTAATTTCAGTAGTTAGGAGAGTGTTTTGAGTTTGTGGGAAGGAAAAATGTGTTAAGGAGGCATGTATTGATAATAGAGGTTTAGGGTTAGTGTTTTAATGTTGAAATAAGGTGATTTGGGAAGAAATGAGGTGAAAAAGGTGACTATCCCGTGGAGGGGAAACAACTAGCTATCGATTAAGCATCCTCGCTTCGCGCGGCGGAGTAAGCCAACGGGAACACGCGACGGGACGTGCCTTTTTCCGAGCGGAAGTTTGTGTCCACTTTGGCCCCTGAACTTGTTTGTTGGTGTTGTTTTATGCTAAAACTTTGTGTTTTAGCTTCTTTTCGAGTATGGAATGTGTTTGTAAGTATGTGATGAGTATCGTGTACGTAAGATTGATAATTCACGCGTATAATAAGCCCCGGTTTTGCATGTAAATGTGATTTCAAAGATTGATTGCATATAATACAAGTATGAATGTAACACATATAAGTATAAAAGTGAATTTCCATTATGATCAAAGTCTCGGATTACTAGATTAGAATTGAAATACGAATACAAGTTTCTAAAAATAGAAATGTGAATACAACTTTCTAAATATAGAAGGTACAGAAATACAAAGAGTTACATGTGGTCGGCAACGTATTTAGTTTTTGTAAAAAAAAAAGATTTAATAATTTTTCGGCGAGTACCAGGTCGGTCCGTTAAAAAAATATATATGTCGCATATATAGTTTTTGGTAAAAAAAAATTAGAACAGTAGTTATAAGAGAAAAAGAAAACTATACATCAGGTTAAAACATATATTATTTATAGGGGGTAAGACCATACGGAGTCGACGTTATTTTTTGGGTTGGAAGCCACTCCACGTCGGGCACACCAGCGCTTGTGGTGGCATGGGGGTGTTGTGGTGGTGTGGACGGGGTTTTCCATCGGAGTGGAGGGCTTTTGTTCGGTGATGTGGAGGCTCTTGATTGGTGGGTGTAGTTTGGGTTGGTTTTGATTGATTAATGTTTATTTTATATATATTTTTTTAATAACGCCACTTTGATTCCCCTTTCACTCCGTGTTTTTTTATTGTTTTATCACGCCCCTCTGCTGGCGTGGCTGTCACATGACGCTTCATGCCCCTCCACTCAGTGTGTTTTATGAGGTTAATTTGAAGCTTCAAAGGCTTAAAAAAACCATTGTAGCCAATGGTTTTTCTGATGTATTTCAAAATTCGTTTGCTAAAATTTGTTCACCTTTGTTCAGTTACATATGTTCGTTTATGATCGTATGAATTTGTTTGCCATTGCCTATTGTGGCAATGTTTATTTATACTATTAACGAACAAACATAAACAAACACAAATACTTTTGTCTTTTTTAACAAATGAACACACATTAGAAAACACCGTTTGTTTAATTGTCCGTATTCGATCATATGTTTGGTTAAGTTAAATGAACAAATACAAAAATACATTCTTCATGTTCTTTATGTTCGTTTACAGCCATAATTATCTAAAAACTTCAATATGTGACCCTACCAGAAAATTTGGACGTTGATTAAGAGAATAAAATGGGGAAAAAGACAACATAGAGAATAAAACATGGTTAATATTTATTCCACCAATAACGAATTCAATTTTCCAAATAAACAGATGCATGATCGACAGGAAGTAGACAAAGAAGATACATGATCAAAAGCAACGATTCCAACCAAGAGCTAGTGTTAATATTGGTTACTCAATTTTTTGAACGGTACCTGTGGCTTCATGCCATCACAACTTTGTTGGTTTCTTGACATCGGTGACACGTGGTTTCTCGAGTTCTAGATCTGCCCCTGATTTCTCGGCTGCCCGATTTCGAGCCAGCAAATATAAAAAGTAATAGACGAGACCGAGAAGCACGCTTACGAGGCCTATAATACCGGCTGCACCGAAGACCCCGGGCCTTAGAGTGTAACAATAGAACACATCATTGACATCTATCTCCACACCTTTTTCACCACTTAATATTGCCCCCACAATAAATAGAATGACAGCTACTATAGACATAATCCTGTATAAAAACATATAAATAAATATTAGCTGACTTTATTATCTGTTGTACTTATTATTTGTATCATTAGTCTGCTAGTCATTCATTCATCTCTAGCTTTTCTTCATCATCATACTCAGTAAATCTCACCAATAGCAAAGCTAAGTTAGGGTTTGAAGAGGATAAGATGTAGACAACCTTACCTCTACCCCGTAGGAATAGAAATGCTGCCTCCAGTGAGACCCCCGGCTCCATAGTAGTTGTGCGTCAAGCCTTGGACATAAGGCACATAACACTTAGCAATTGAGACAACTGCCGATTAGTGCTTGTACCCCCTTGTCTTTCGGCTATCAACGCCACCACATGATGCACGATTAGCCATCCCCCTCTTTTAACGTTATTTTCACGAAATTAGTAAAATAACGTTAACATTAGTGCATTTTCACTTTTGTCCCCCGAACGCCCACACATATATACATTATATGTGCATACCGCAAGCAGGGCATCATCTATAGCTTAAATATCAGAATAATTACATACCATGATATAAGAATACAGAGTCGGGCGAATTTGGATGCGCTAGGGATAGGTCGACAACATGAACAACAACCAGCAGTGGTTGCTGTGATGATGGTGCGCGCTATAACAAGAGCCACGACTGCTGCTATGGCTATACGCATGACTGGACTACTCGGGTAGTCGCATTCAGGATCGAGACCATAGTAAACCACTTTTAGTTGAGATTTCTGCCATGCATATGTACATTACAACATGCATATTTATTAGTATTTGTAAAGATTAATGCATATACAACAGCTTGCATTTGTTTTCATTTTTTGTTGATAGTTTACCTTAGGCTTCAATGCTTCAGCAGCGAAACCCGCAAGGGCAACTGCGATCCCGAGTGCCGCCAAGACAAGGCTGACCAAAACTGTTTTGATCTCCATTTCCTACCCCCTTTAAAAACGGGTTTATTATTGTTATTGATAAAAATGGTATCTGGTTTATAGTTGGGGGACTCTGCCTTGGTGGTCACGAAATGGAATCAGCATTGGGGGAGTTTACAACCATGGAGAAACTATATATTAGTCATTTAAGTTTTGTGGATTTCATAAACTACAGTATACGTCTTTGTAACGCTTTAGGTAAATCCCACATATGTCTATCATGAACAAAAAAGATTTTGGATTCTATGGGAATGGCCTGTATCAAGCATCATTAACTTGTTTTCGACGCAGTAACTCCACAGGCAAGTGTGAAGGGCGATCTCTTCGTAAGTACCAATACAGGCAACTACACACAAATAAGCGAGCTACTTGTGAGAAAAACTTACCTTTTTTACTACCGCGTTAAACATGATTTTTAAGAATTACTTTCAACATTATCTTTTTTGGTTTTTGACGAGGTATGGCCCGGATCGGCTAACCCGACCCGGTCATCACCTATTATTTTATTATAAATATTTAATTACATATGTTGGGATTCAACCCTACAGAGGAACAGATGATGTAAAGCCAAAACTGGTTTAGAACAGTGGATTCATTATAAGCAGCGGTTTGCACTAAACTTTCCCCTTGACAGTGGCTCAACATCTTATATGCTCCAAGTACCGCCCTTCTCAACAACTGCCAATCTTGTAAACTACTGTTAAGTCAAAGCACTGGTGAAGCATAAAGATTGAAGCTCAAACTACTGATGGGTTCCAAGCACTGTTGAAGATCAAAGCACTGCCCATTCAAGGTCTGATCACCCTTTGAAGAAAGTACTGATGCTCAACATCAGTGCTTAGACCACAATAGTGGTATGAAGAATCAGTGTTTATATCTCAGTGGTTAGAATGTAATCAGTGTTTGTATTGTCAATGGTTAATAGATCAGTGGTTAGAGTTTGTTAGGTTGTTAGATGTCACTTTCATGGTGACGTCAGCTTTGATTCTCAGTGGTTTGATCTGTACTATAAATAGAGCAGTACTTGTACTATTCTATTTGAGCTTCGAGCTTTTTGCTCATCTCCTTTCATCTTGTACGATCAACCAGGGAGTATCAGGCTGAGGGGGAGTTTAGTATGTAAGCATGCTCTGTAAATCTTTTTCCTTGTATTGTAATCATTCAACTCTATGAAAAGCATGTGTTTATCAAAACTATCTTCCTCTTTGATTGTGTTTATAAAGTTTGTTTTCATTTCCGCTGCATTTAAACTCTGTTCATTTCTATTGATTTGTTCAAATTATACAAACACACACAATCATGAGGGGCCTTCGATCCTAACAATTGGTATCAGAGCTTGGACAGTCAAATTCGATCTAACAATCAATTTGACATAACATTTCAGCTCAAAATTTATTGATACTAAGGATTGATCGTTTTGTTGAAAAACAAAAGTAAAGGATGATCACGTTTAAAAGTTGGTTATTCGAAAAACTTTTGTAAAACAACCAAGATGTCATCTATCACATAGAATTCACGTAACACTGATAATTTGATATAAACTACCGTTGATTGTTAAAGTTGGTAAAATTTGATAATCTCGGTGTGGATATAGTTTTCCATAGACCTATGAGTGTTTGTGATCATGGGAGGCTTTGATGGTGTGCGGGGAGGACCTCCGCACAAGGCCCGCGATTTCGGGGGGCATGCGATTTAAAAAAAATCGATACGTATATGTTAATTTTTTAAATAGTAAACAGAACTTCCAATATAGGCTCATTTACAAATCATTTTTTATGGTTTAGAATTTAGCCCACTAGAAATTAGGTTTATTGAACACAACACTAATTTGATTTTTTTTAAATAATAACAAAACATAACGCAAGGGCACATTTTTTCATGTTCGAACAGGGTATGTGAATTCCCAGAGACGCCTCTGTTTGTGATGTAAACTATGTTTGGTTCCATGATTGACTGCTGCTAAGGGTTTATCTCATGTCATTAAAGACCTATGTTCAGAAAAATGGTATCCATGCTATTGGTAACATAGAAGAGATGAATAAAACCTTAGGAACCTAATTTTATGTGTGAACAACAATTTTGAAAAACCCTCAAAAGTTAAAATAAAATTGTCTAAACATTAAGATGAAAATCAGTAGTCTCAAAAAATATGCATCAGATATAACCATGGATTTACTCAAAACCATGATAGTAAAATATCAGTGTTGTAAAGATTTTGAAATTAGCCTAGGTCTCTTGTGAGAAAAAGGGTGAAATCCTACAAAGGTTATATGTTGATGTTGAGAAAACCTAATCATGAGTAATGTGAAATTTGGCATAAGAAGTAGCAAAAATGTCCAAATCTCTCAAAACATTGCTGAAAATGATTTTGGATTGAGTATTCTTTCCTTGAAAACCTTCCAGTAAAAGTTTCAATACTTTTCTATGGAAAGGGTAAAAAGGGAAAGAAGAAAAATTACAAAAACTCAAAAGTGTGTTTATCTCAAAACTTTTGAAATCAAAAGAAAAGAGTATAAATCCAAAACCCTTAAGAGTCAACAGGAGATCTACATACTTGGTCAAACATTTGTCATTCATCAACCATGTACAATCACTGTATCAGGGAGTTCAGGTAACAAAGGTATCACCAGTTTGATTATTAATAAAGAGGATTTGGCCAAAATTTTCAGAAATTCTTCACAAGGTAATAAGGTTTACAAAGAACCTTCAAAATCTTTGTGAACAGGCAACCTCATAGTTACAATCATTTAACAAGAAAATGGTGTCAAAACAGTGGTTACAAAATTTTGGTTCAAACCACTGACCATTATCCTAAGCTTAAGAAGTGAATTGACTCTGACCCTTTTCAAAATTATTTTGATTTTGGAAATTCACCTGACCCAGTTTGCTTTGTTATCAGAAAAGCTTTATTTGTTTTTTTGGTAAAGGTCTTTCAAATAAAACAGGATATATTGTTCTTCGTTTTTATGAGAATGATAGATTTTGAACTTCTACTTGTTTTTTATAGTAAAAGTTTCAATTACCTGTCAGGATATAGAACCTTTTTATCCTTATCGAAGGTGATATACTCCTTGATAATTGATCAAAAGGAGATTGTGTTAAAGTCTGGGTCATTTCATTCATAAACTCAAGTCTAAATCTGTATTAAAAGATGATTGTTAACAAACGTCATACATTTGGCTGCTCATGTTTTAGTCTAAATTCTCAAAAGATTAAAACACAAAATGTGGAGTCAAAGTAAAATGTGATAATCATCTGGGATATCCAATCACTGTCAAAATATATGGAATGTTTAAAACATTAAGTAAATGTGTGATAAAACCTTGAATGCAAAAAACCTGTGAATTCTCTGCATTAAAATCCCTGTAAAACCTGTTGTTATGATTAATTCTGATAAACTTGCATCTAAAAATGTGTTTGTCAAGAAGTTGGTTTTGCAAGTAACTCACAATCACCTTCAACATATGTTGGAGATAATACTAAAATCATTTCCATCATCAGAGCAGCAGATGTACAAAACAGCTGTTAAAGCTCATCCACTGATGTACAAGTAGTGTTTGACCAAAATAACCTTCTAAACTTCTACCACTACTTCACCCCAAACCACTGTTGATAAATATCCATCAAAAATGGATAAAAATTATCAGTGGGTCAAATCCATCTTTTAAATCTTTTCACCTTCATTTCAAACAGATGTTGGATCTTTAAAGTCACCATTAGATGTTAGCTCAGATGATTCACATCTGCAGCTTCACCTTTTAACCATCAAATCTTCATTAAAACTCAACCATGTCACCACACACTTGACAACATCAATGAAAAAGGATTCTTTCAAAAAGTCAATCCTGAAACACTTGTTCTCTTGGTGGCTTTCTACCATTCCATCAACAAGTCATGTGCCTTATAGCACTGAAAGACAGAAAGTTGGGTAGCTGTCATTTAAGAGGAGCTTCAGCAGTTCAGTGACAACAAGTTTGAAACTCTTGTGCCACGGCCAAAGGATGAGAATCTATTTGGCGAAAAGTAGGTCTGTTGGTGCACTACATCTGTCGACTTCGTCTTGTATCGAGTCTAGATCTTAGATTGTTAGATTAGGGCAGATTGTACGAGATTTACCGAGAAAGTTAATTCCACATATATGGACATGTCCGTATGAGTGGAATCACTCATGTCCGTATGAGTGGAATCACTCATGTCCGTATGAGTGGAATCACTCTTGTACGTATGAGTGGAATCACTCATGTACGTATGAGTGGAATCACTCATGTCCGTATGAGTGGAATCACTCATGTTCATATGAGTGGAATCACCTTTGTCCGTATGTGGGGAATCAGGTTTTTAGGTTTTTAGATGTGATTTCGCTCCAAAGGACATGTGATTTCGCTTTTATGGACACCATGTCCATATGAGCGAAATCATCCTCACTATATATAGTCTTCATGAGCGAAATCATTGGTAGTCTTCTTGTTTCCGGTAACGAACTGCTGCCGAAGTGCCGATTGACTTGTAATCAGTGTGAAATCAATATACAAGGCAAGATTTAGTAGAACAAGCTGTTTTTCGTGTCCGTTTATTGTTATTCCGCACCTTAAACGGATTAGAACACCTCCGATTGACTCGTTTGGGTCTGCACGCGATCCTACAAGTGGTATCAGAGCTCAGGACGAGGAGTTCTGTATATATCAGCTTGTTTTCATCTCTATTTCTATCTTCTACACCTTCTTTCATCAGTTCGGGAAGATTTCACGGTTGGAATTGAACGAAAATTTCACAGATTGTTTAAAATTGAACAATAACAAACCCTTGAAAGTTTGAGACTGAAATTCGAAGTATAAGTGGATCAAATTGGTGTTCGAAGTGATTTCGTTTTTGTGAACATACACTTGATTCCGCTCCAAGGGACAATCTTAGACCTGATTTCGCTCCAATGGACACACATACCTACTGATTTCGCTTCAAGGACCATCAATTACACTTGATTTCATTTCAATGGACACATATACCTACTGATTTCGCTTCAAAGACCATCAATTACACTTGATTTCGTTCCAATGGACACATATACCTACTGATTTCGCTTCAAGGACCATCAATTACACTTGATTTCACTCCAATGGACACATATACATTCTGATTTCGCTTTTGTGTCACCCAAACCTTGTGATTTCGCTTTTGTGTCAGCCAAACCTTGTGATTTCGCTTTTGTGTCACCCAAACCCTTTAATTTCGCTTTTGTGTCATCCAAACCCATTGATTTCGCTTATATGTCACCCAATACACTTTGATTTCGCTTTTATGTCACCATTAGATCTTTGATTTCGTTCCAAAGACATTCCAAATCTTTTGATTTCGCTTTTAGGACCATCCAGAAGATTTGTTTTCGCTCGTTTGTCACTGTCATTGAAAATCAAGTTATCAAATCATGGCTGAAGAGTTTTACAACGCATTTGCCACACCAGTTGCTCCGGTTACTACTGCTGAAAATTTATACAGTGAGAATGAAACGGGAACGCATCAGAAACCACCAAAGTTGATGTATATCGAAGATTTTCAGGGTTGGAAAAATCGTTTTGAGAATTGGGTTCAGGCTTACAGATTCGATGCTTGGTGTTCTTTACTGAAAGATTACGAGAAACCAAAGAATGAACGAGGGTTGGAAAAAGGTTTCAATGATTTTACTGAAGCTGATAAGTTGAAATACACTAGTGAGAAGATGATGATCAGCATTTTACAGCAAGCAGTTAAAGAAGACATCTTTGTCTTACTTCAACATAATGGAACTGCTAGATCAATCTGGGAAGCTTTACTTCAGAAATTCCGAGGGAGTGCTGATATGATCAAAAACAAAAAGGCCTTATTGAAGAAGTCGTTTGACATATTTACTGCATTTGATCATGAAACAACAAAGGAAACAATAGATAGATACTGTCATCTGGTTCTAGAAATGAAAAGATTGGGTATTCAGAAAGATGATGATGAGTGGGTTGATAAGTTAGCAGAGGCATTACCCCAACAGAAGTGGGGAACTTATCTGATGATTGTGAAACTCTTGAGAAAGACTGAGAGTATGAACTTGGCACAGTTTATCCAGAAGATTGAGGAACATGAGCTGGATATTCAAAAGACTGCTATAATGACTAATCCAAATGCCAAACAAGATGTCAGTTTATATTACAGAGGGAACAAGTTTGAGGCCACTCCCAGCCATAGTCCAAAGATTCAAACTGGTTTTAGTGCTGACAGTTCATCTGGAACAAAGAGTAGCAATGTGACTCAAAGTGGTGGATTTTCTTCATTATTTTCAAGTTTTGATCCAAATAGCGCAACATCAACTTCTCAACGACAAAATTCAACACATCTTCAGTGCAATGTTACCTTAAACATTCAAAATGGTCAGAATTTGTCTCCAGAAGTTGCCAAGCAGCACATGGCATCACTGGTTACTATGTTAGAATCTTATGAAAGTTTGATCGGTGGGAAGATTGGGAATCCGATGCTTACCAAAGAAGATTACGACCAAATTGATGCTGAAGAACTTGAATTGATGGATATCAAATGGTGCTTAGCAAGTGCTTGGAGGAGAGCTGAAAAGTTTCAAGAGATTACTGGTAGGGATGAATTTCGAGGAATGGCTACTTCTCAACTGGGTTTTGACAAATCAAAAGTTACCTGTTTCCGTTGCAAAGGAAAAGGACATTTTAAAAGAGAGTGCAAAAGTAAAGAAGCAACCGGAAATCAAGAAAAGAACAACTATTATCAGAAAGCAATTTTCCATCAGATTGCTCAACAACCACAAACTGCACATGGTCATGTTATTGAAGATGGAAAGAAGAAAGCTTTACTTATCAATCAAGATGATGAATTTGTTGCTGAAGGATTTAGTTGGGACAAATACATACCTGGTTCAGCTTGTGTTGCAAGAATACTAGATGAAGAGGCTAGTGAGAAAAGAATCCCGATATTTCCTGATCTTGGAAGCGATGTGGATACCGATGATGAGGAAGAACATCTCAACAAAGCTAGAAAAGGCATTGATCTAACTAGTTTTAATTTGTTTTTTGCAGATAAAATGGAGATGTTGTACCAAAAGAAGATGGCAAGATTGAGGAAAGAGCTGGAAGCATCAAAAATGCAAGCTGCTGAAAAGACAAAAGCAGGAGAAGAAATTGTCGAAGTGGAGAAAGTGGTGGAAAAACTTGTTGAAGTTGAAAAGGTTGTTGAAGTTGAAAAATTAGTCGAGGTTGAGAAAATTGTTGAAAAGATTGTTGAAATAGAAAAGATTGTTGAAGTCGAGAAGATTGTTGAAGTTGAAAAGACTGTCGAAGTTGAAAAGATAGTTGAAAAGGTAGTTGAAGTCATGAAGCCTTGTGAGAAATGTTCTGAGTCTTGCAAAGTTTGTGAAGAAAAAGATAAAAAGATTGCTGATTTAGAGAAGATTAAGGAAGATTTACTGTCTGATGTGAAGTATGTGAAAGAGTCATACGATGTACTGAATAGGACAGTTGATGGGTTGAAAAGAACGAATGCTGAAATTGAGAAAGCAAATGAAAAGATGAGTGGAACATTAATGACGAAGCAAAGTGTCATCAATGAGTATATTGAAGATTGTGCAAAGCTAAAGAAAGAAGTGGAACTTGAGAAGATTGAGAGTGAAAGGATTAAACGATTACTGTTAAGTTACACTACTTGTGATTACTTGATTGATCGTGTTTATCCTACTGTTGCAGGTCTGGAAGCGTTCATGGACAAAAAGACTGAAGATACTGATACTGGTAAGAAACCAAGTGTCAAGTATAACAGATGTCCGCCTCCGATCCATGAAACTTATTCTCCCAGGAATCCAAATGAAGAGCGTCTAAAAAAGGCAGTCAACATCAAGTTAAAGTCTGAAATCATTGATGAATTACCAGACAATATTGATGTTACATTCACAGCGTCTGACACTGATCATGAGTCTGAGTTAGTAAAGAAAGTTGTCGATCAGGTGTTAGATACGGATGAAAAGTCAAAGTCGGAGTCTAAGTCTGAAAGTCAGAGTTCGTCAGAAAGGAGTCCGAGTTCGCCGGTCAAAAGGGTTTATGATAATGAATTTCTTCTATCAAAATCTAATTTGAATGATGGATCAATCAAAGTGGCTTATACTTTGTATGATTCAGACAAATTATATTCTGATGAGGAATTTCCAATAAGAAGTGTCAAAACTGAAATGATCAAACAGGTTTTCAAATTAACAGAAATTAATATTTCTGAAATAAAAGATTTAAATCTTGATGAAAAACCTAAAAAGTACACTTCAAGAGTTCAACAGAGATTGAATAAGAAAAAGGGTTACAGTTATGGTTCAGGTTATCGAAAGAAACCAAACCACAACCGTAATTTCAAAAAACAAGGTCTTGGCTTCAATTCTACAGAAAATTATAAAAATCAGAAAACTTATAAACCAAAAACAAAATTTGTTTCAGGAGGAAGTTCAGAGGATGAACAGAAGAAACCGTTCTGGAAGCAGTCGAATCAGGAGTTTCTTGCTGAAGTGAAGAAGAATGTGAGAAGGTTTGCTGAAAAAGTTGATAGAAGAACATGTTTTAAATGTCAGGAAGTTGGACACATAGCTTGGAATTGCCCCAAGACCAACTACCAAAAACAGGAAGTTTCTTCTAACTCTGTTTTGAGAAAGACTTGTGTTGATAAGAAAGAACAACCTGTAAAAATTGTTAAAAAGTTTGAAAATTCTACTTCTGAGGAAGGAGAAAGTTCAAAACGGTTTTACAAAAGAAGAGGTGATTTGAGTAAACAAAAGTGGGTGGTTAAATCTGAGGGTAATTCTGACAATGAATCTGATTCCATAAAATCAGAGGAGTCATGTGTTGAGAAAAAGATTGATAATTCTGTTCCTGAGTTGAATGATGAAAATTTTCCTAAATTGTCAAAAGAAAATTTGATGAAGAAAGTGGGAAAGGTAGCGATCTCAAATCAATTCTTCGCTGATGAGGGAGAATTTGATGTTGAGAAGGCTTTCAACGGTAAAGTCAAGCATATTTTTGGTAAGATGGTAGACAGGAAGGTAAAGGATGCTAAAGAGTTTTACAAATCAAAGTGTTGGTGGGATAGATGTGTTCCAAAATCACCCAAGGCTGGTGAGGCTTGGGTGGACGTAATGTTCGAGTAAAAACCGGACTTGCCGGAGCTCCCAGGTTGGTAAGAGTGGAGCAGGAATCGGCATATTTCTTAGCAAATGATTCTACAAGTGGTACAGTTGGTAAAGTACAGGTGGTATATTTAAATTGTTATATTTTGATGTGAAAGTGGTTATGATGGATTAGTGAACCTGCTAGTGATTGTTGAAGGTTTTCACTGACTAGTGGTTAATCAAGGTCATTTAGTTGAACTTGATTCGACCATACTTACAAATGGTATTTGATGAACAAAGTGATGAACCCCTAACTTTACAAGTGGTAAAATCAACAAAACTAATTTTCCGGAAAAACCATTTGATTAAAACAAATTTAAGTGTTTTGAAATCACAATGGGAAAATGGTTTGTTGTAAGGGGGAGTTCTGATTGTTTATGCCAAGTGAATGGCGATTTGAAGCGTTTTGATATCAGTTGTCACTTTATTGTACAGTTTGTTTCCAAATTTCCTAAAATGTGTTTGCATTTTAGGGGGAGTAGAAATTTTCAGAAAATCCAAAAACATTTGAAAATTTGAAAAAGCCAAAAACATGATAAAATCAAAAATGAGTTTTGTTGCACAAAAGAGGAAATGATAGTACATCAGTGGACTATCACAACATGCTAAAGAAATGGAAGGTATAAATGTGATAAACAATTTCACTGTGGATATGTCAGTAGGTTTTTACACATTTAGTAAATTGTGACGAGATATAAACATAAAATTTACTTGCGTCTACGTGGGGAACACCTCCAGGATATATAGGTAACCCCTGAAATCTTGTTTGAAGGGTCCCATATTCTGAGATACTAGGTCTTTATACTCAGTGATATCTGGGGTATTATCCCGGGACTTCTGATTTTGCGGAAGCAATGGCCTAGTCCCCGGAGAATACTTTCTGCTTGCTTGAAAAATAGCACCACCCTCAGCTAAAAAATGATGAAACATTGAAAAATGCTAATCATGGCTGTTATAATTCAAAAGATCCTCTAAAGGGGACACACCTAAAAGTCAACTAGGCTCTCTGCTGAACGGAAGTTCTGACCTGAGCTATCACGGTTGCATAATTTATTCCCCTTACAGATATCATCTGTGGTATACTCACCTGTAAGACTGAATACTGGGGTCTGGATACGGGAGTATATACTGAGGTGGGACACATGTAGATGTTTAAGTCCTAAAACACTAATTCGTATCTCGAAGCAGTTGAACTTTGTGTGAAAATTTAAGTGGATCAATATACTGACAATCTAAGTGAATCGTTTAGAGCTTAAAATGAAATGTAGCTTAACGGTGTTAGTGATTTGTCTCATAAACTGATATGATCCTCTTACACAAACTCACAAAAATATTGTATGTAAATAGTTCATTTCTGCATTTTATTTCTGTTATTTCAAAATCCAAAAAGATTTTCGGTGTGTTTTAGCATAAATTTTGAAAAATTCAAAAAGATTTTAGACAACTGATGTTGAAAAGCTGATTTTCAAAATTCAGAGTGCTAAACATGATGAACAGGTTTGGGAGATTTTGATTGAAAAGATAAGAAATTTGTTAAATGATCATTGTTAATATTTGATTGTATATTGATTGTATATTGATTGGAGAAGAGTCAGTGTTGGTGCATGAAATTTGATATATTGTTATATATCTTATTCTTGTGGATCTTATGTTTTGGGTAGAGGATGTGCAGGATGTCCTGAGATGGATGAGAGCCAGGTTCCTATACCTGTGGACTCTGAAAGTTTGGAGAGCAATGTTACAATTCTGATTCTGTGAAAGTCAGACTACGATCCCAGCACAAGTTGAGGGGGAGTCTGTTAGAAAGAGAGAATCTAAAGAAGCAAGAGATAGATAGAGATTCTGGATGCCCGAAGACTGATCAAGACTGAAGATGCGAAGACTCGACACTTAAGACTCGTCAACATCTGAGGGGGAGTCTGTTGGTGCACTACATCTGTCGACTTCGTCTTGTATCGAGTCTAGATCTTAGATTGTTAGATTAGGGCAGATTGTACGAGATTTACCGAGAAAGTTAATTCCACATATATGGACATGTCCGTATGAGTGGAATCACTCATGTCCGTATGAGTGGAATCACTCATGTCCGTATGAGTGGAATCACTCTTGTACGTATGAGTGGAATCACTCATGTACGTATGAGTGGAATCACTCATGTCCGTATGAGTGGAATCACTCATGTTCATATGAGTGGAATCACCTTTGTCCGTATGTGGGGAATCAGGTTTTTAGGTTTTTAGATGTGATTTCGCTCCAAAGGACATGTGATTTCGCTTTTATGGACACCATGTCCATATGAGCGAAATCATCCTCACTATATATAGTCTTCATGAGCGAAATCATTGGTAGTCTTCTTGTTTCCGGTAACGAACTGCTGCCGAAGTGCCGATTGACTTGTAATCAGTGTGAAATCAATATACAAGGCAAGATTTAGTAGAACAAGCTGTTTTTCGTGTCCGTTTATTGTTATTCCGCACCTTAAACGGATTAGAACACCTCCGATTGACTCGTTTGGGTCTGCACGCGATCCTACAAGGTCCTCAAAGAACATTGCATATGCTAGGAGCATGATTGTCAAGATTTATCATACTCAAACAAGTACAAATATCAAAGTGTTTTGACTAGGCAAAAAGCAAGCATATGTTTTTATAACCACTGATTGAAGAATATTATGATGTTGCTGCAAGCTGAATAGTCCAACTGTTTGTAACTTCAAAATATGTTATTGAATTTTGGTATAGTTGCTCAAAAGATTGTTTTTATGCAGGACAGTCAAGTAGCTGAAATATATCATCAAAAATTCAGTATCTCATTTATTCACCATCAGACATCACTTTGTGAGGGATTGCAATAAAAAGGTTTGATTTCATCTTTAACATGTCCATCCTAAAGATCAGTTGATAGATGTACAAACTTGATCACTATGATTGGAATGCTAAACATGGATTAAAGCAAGCTTTTTTGTGTTCCATGTGTAAATAGCATAAAAAAGTTTTTAGAAAAATCAAAAAATAACCTTAAAAATAGTTTAAAATTGAATTTTTCAATAAATCCTCAATGTCTGTTCAAAGCACTGATGGCATTAAAACTCTTTTAAATAGTAAAATCTATCCACTGCCAAAGTGTATCCTCTGTTTGTGCAAAACACTGATTTACAACAGAGGTTACACGTGGACAGATGTTATTCAACAGTTGTGTGCATCAGATGCCATGATCACTTTTTCAAATAAATGGCCTTACATCTGAAACATTTACAAGGCTATCAAAAATTTCCAAAACAAAAGCAGAGGTTCCTGAGCAGACTTTAGCAGCTACCACTGCTCCTCAGGCACCTGCTGCAGAGCCCACTGCTCAAGGTGATCACAACACTAACACAACTGCTGTGAAACCCACACCTAAATCCACCAAAAGACCAAAACAAAAGAAAATTCAAAAGCCCCCCAAACCTACAATAAAGGCAACTCTGGAAGATGAGATCCCAGAGCAACTGCCAGTGACAACACAAAAGTCACTAGAAACCACTGCTGCTACTTCCTCACAGCAAATGGTAGAAAGGTCTCAACCCATGCCTCAAACTCCTCCTGCTTCTTCTAAAAAATAACAGGTTGTAAGAACAGGGACACCAAATTATGATGCTCCGGAATCACTTGATTCCATCATCCACAGCCCACTGCCCGGGGCAAATTCACTTTCAACTCCCATCATCACTTCACAAATACCACCATCAATAATGACCTTGTTGCATGCCTTGGATATAACTCAGACATAAATCAGTTCCTCTCAACCACCTATCACTGAGAGTATACTCCAACAAGTGACTGAGTCTGATGCTTATACCTCTGCTATCCCAGCAACAACTGAGGAGGTTACACCCCTTGAGTTACAAGTAACTCTTGGTGGTAGTTCAAGTGAAGCAGCTACTACAAGTGTTGAACCCACTGGTTTGCACTTGGACAGTAGTTTCATCAATAAGACTTCCTTGAAGGCAATTTTTTCACTGGGAACTCTTGTGTATCCAGTCTTCACTGGTTCACTAAAAAGCGTTTCTCATTATGAAGAAAGAAGTCCCCAGTACCAAGACAAAGGGGCAACAGTGGATGATTTTTTGGGATATACTTCCTCAATCAACCACTGTTACAACCACTGCTAGTGGGAAATCAGATGATCCCATTAAGTTGGGTGATGGTTTAATGTACCAAGAATTGACGGCTAGAATTGATAAACTGGATACATCTGTTGCAGAAATCAAAGACATGCTGCAACAGTTGTTGAAGGCACAAAGGGTACCATCCAATACTGCACCACCTCCAACAGCTACTCCATCATCTGCTCCTACTCCAGATGAGCTGTGGAATTTGTTTCAACCCCTGCACCTATCTTCGAAAGAGTTGATGATGCCAAAAAGGGGGAGAAAAATGACTCTGAGGAAAATCTTTCAGTAACTTCTGCTGAAACATCTGTCAAAGAAAAGGAAAAGGGAGGTGATGAAACCCTGAAAATTCAAGTAGGTGATGAAGATACACAAATGAGGATCGTTCAAAGTCAAGTCAATTCAGCTGGTCTCAAAACCACTGCTGATATTAAAAGGGTAAGGGATGAGAGCAGAGCTTTGGTTGAGAAAAAGATAGTTCTGCAAAAAGAAAAAGAAGAGGTTGGTACTTCATTAAAGAAGAGTCCTGTTAAAAAAACAAGGCAATCAACCACCACAGCTTCTAAAACTAAGCCAGTTACTACTTCAACCACAACTTCTGTTCCCACAAAATCACTTACACCTCCACCATTAACAATATATGTCACCCAAACAACTGCCACCAATACCACATCAACACACACCACAACCACAACCACTACCATCCCCACTAAATCAACCACTGCCACATCTAAAACATCACCACCACCACAAACACCACTTGCTGCCATCCTTTATCAAAGAAGGAAACAAAGCAGATGGATGCAGAAATACCAAAAGAAGACCAAGCTTCAGAAGAATATATCATGAAGATGGTTCTTCAGACACTTAGAGCAGAACTACAAGAAACAGCAAAATCTCAAGACACTGCTCAAAGTTGTCATTACCAGGCCTCAATCTCCAAACTCATCAAATAAATCTCTCCCAAGAAACCCATTGGATTCAAAAAAAATTTAGTCTCACTGTCACGGGAGATGTCATGATTTAGTCTCACTGTCACGGCCGGCAGCCCTTGATGCCACAATGACATACTTCTGGTCACATCCACAAGTAGGGGGTGCTCGGGTCCAAAATACAGAGGTCAAAACAGATAACATATTTGTATTGCTCTAGTATATTGATGTGTATAATCCAATATAATAGGCCAAATTTTCAAATGCATGGCGATAATGAGTAAAAAAAAATTTTCGATTAAATTGTTGTACTAAAAACCGATCAGAAAAAATAATTTTCCAGTAATTGGCTCATTTCGAAGACAGTAATTCGTAGACAATTCAGACAGTTCACAGACAATTCACAAACAGTTCAGAAACAGTTTTATGTGTCCATTGCGTTTTAGAAATAAGAGAGTTTTATATGTTTTCTGGTTATTGCGTTTTAGAAAAAACACATTTTTAAGTATCTTTAGTCATTGCGTTTTAGGTAAAAACACATTTTTGAAGTATTTTTAGTCATTGCGTTTTAGGTAAAACACATTTTTAGGTGTTTTCAGTCCATTGCGTTTTACAGAGAACACTTTCTTTTGTTTTTTTAGGTCATTGCGTTTTAGAAATGAGACATTTTTAAGTGTTTTCTGGCCATTGCGTTTTACAAATAAAACATTTCTTTGTGTTTTCTGGCCATTGCGTTTTACAAATAAGACATTTCTTTGTGTTTTTTGTGCATTGCGTTTTAGGTAAAACATTTTTTTATGTGTTTTCAGTCTATTGCGTTTTAGAAATAAGACATTTCTTTGTGTTTTCTGGCCATTGCATTTTACAAATAAGTCATTTCTTTGTGTTTTTGGTGCATTGCGTTTTAGAAAAATGTCATTTTTTAGGGTTTTTTTTTCCATTGCGTTTTACGTAACTGGTGGTTTTTCTATTGCGTTTTACACAACTGGGTTAAAAAAAAATTTAAATATAGCAATAGTATACTCGTTTTAAAGATAAAAAACGCTCGTTTTTTTTGTTGCAATTTTTATAAAAAAATAATGTGGTATGAAAGAGTTATTAACGTTTAAAAAATGGGGGGGAATTGGAGGAGAGAGAAACTATTGGCTTGGATTGACTAGAATGCCCTTGAACAAACTCACGCGCCTCTTTTCTTCTTTTCAATTTCCCTGATTTAATCTTAGCCCTTGATTAACTAAATGGATGGTCAAGATCACTTCCTAGCCTTCCTAGCCAAATTAACTTCCTATTGTATCTCCACCCATTATAATTGCATGACAGAATTCAGTAAGTTTATCATACTACAAGAATATCCATCGAGCCTGATACATAATTTAAACCAAATATAGGAGAATCGGGTATAGCTAGCCCGAGAACGAATATACGATGGTACATGGGCATACATACAATCCATCCACCAAAAATACTAATATCTTTGGATCTCCATACGCCTTGAAAAATACAACTGGCACTCTCCTTAGAGTTCAAATCAAGGGAGATGCCATGATTTAGTCTCACTGTCACGGCCGGCTGCCCTTGATGCCACAATGACATACTTCTGGTCACCCCCACAAGTAGGGGGTGCTCGGGTCCAAAATACAGAGGTCAAAACCGATAACATATTTGTATTGCTCTGGTATATTGATGTGTATAATCCAATATAATAGGCCAAATTTTCAAATGCATGGCGATAATGAGTATAATTTAGTTTAATAATACCGCATGTAATATGGTTCTAAAATTAAGACAGGTGAATGTAACGGATATGTAACAAGTGAAACTTAGTTAAATCATAATACGAGATAATAGTTTGAAAAGTGGATCAACGAATCAAGTTAAAAACCCATACTATTCATATAATAAATAAAGAAAGATATACACACCTTAAGCGATCGTAAGTTTAATTTGAACCGGAGGTAAAAACGTAATTTTAAACTGATGGCAAAATCGTAATTTTAAATCGGGACAAAATCATAAATTAGTTTGGCCCAAATTTCACAACTAAGAGCATGCTTGTAATTTCTATCTTTAAAATGTTATATAATTACCGTACATCAAAGTTCCAAAATGTAATAGACTAGTGGTATCAAAACCGGCTCATTACGCCGGTGGATTCCCCATGTTACGAGACAGGAATTTGATTGGTGTCGCTTCATCTCGTTATGTTACAGTACCGACAGTCTTTATAGTAATCAAAAAAGGAAAATCAAATAAATAAAATCGTGATACGACCAAAAGAATATTAACATGTGATCTACATCGATTGAAAACAATTGTTTGGTAGGAATCGGTTCCGGTCGTTAGGGTACCACCACGATACTGGCATGCACTAATATAGAATATATAAAAATCAAAATGTACACTCTATTTTGAATGCAACTCTGCTCTAAACAAAACTTGCAACAAAACACCTGAAAAATTTGAGAAAAGTTACCAATTTAGTTTTTTTTAAGTTAACAAACACAAGTTATTGGAGAAAAATTATATAGCCTAAATAAATAAATAAAAAAGAAGTGGCAGCTTTTTAATGGGCCAAGCACTATTCATTGGCTTGGTTATTTAATATATTAATAATAATAATAATAATTAATAATTAATGATAATGATAATGCTCAAATGAAAAACCAAAATTAAAATAAAAGAGGCCTAATTCCAACTTAAAATAATATGTAATTCGTAATTAATTTAGGTATTGTCATTCTAGCTAATTGTAACGTCGCATATGCTAATTCTGCTCAATAATGTTGCTGACTGGCGAGAAATTTGTGGTGAAATTAGGTGAAATTATTGGTGTCGCAATAGTTAACGGCTATTTTTTATAATAATATCTATATAAAATTTGAGGTGAAATTAGGAGAAATTATTGGGGAGAAATCACTATTTGCCCTGAAACCCTAATTGATACCTTGAATATTTGAATTTTGATGTTGTGTTTGCGATTGAGACTTCTGGTGTTCTCTTTATACTAATTCGAAGAGGTCCCGGCTTTGTAGTTTGCTTAGGGCCTCCAAAAACGTTAGAATGGCCCTGGTACGCAGCCAATAACGTATTATGATTATTCTATCAATGTATATCGATTCAGTTTCGGTGATATCAATGCAGTTCCTTATTATAAATGTATATCAACTAGTGAAAGCTACGCCACGGGGAATTCGAACTTTATCGATTCGTTTCGTTTTGTAACGAGATTAATACGGTACCGAAACTCGGTATAACAACCGAAAGAAAAAACAAAAAATGGTCGTGCCATGACAAAAACAATACCCACAAATAAAAAAAATTCATTACGTCTACTAAGTTTCAATCTGCGCTAGGGACGAGCACGATACCCGTTCGGTACCGAACCGGTACCGAAAAACTGGGAAAAGTGGTACTGGTACCGGTACCGAATGCACATGTTTAGTACTGGTACCGGTACCGAATATACCCGGTACGGTTCGGTACCCGATACCAAATGCTCAATCCCTAATATGCGTTGCACTGTAGGAAGAAGAATGTATGTTATAAAAGATATTTGTTTTAAAAGATTTGGTTATAAAAATTACAAATTTAAAAGCAGAGAAAACAACATAAAAGTGAAAAAAGAAGGAATAAATCACGGAAAATATTATTAAGAATAATAGACAAAGAAAAAAATAATAAATGATCACAATTTACTCAAGCTTTTATATGGCTGCAGGTAATCAAAAAACTTCTTTCCCACAAAGGGCTTCGAACCTGAGACACTCATTATATTTGAATGTTCATACAACCAACTGAATTGCGAAAGTTTTTCTTAATAGTTTGGCGCAATAATAACTATAATATATACATAAAGCGGAAAAGGACAAAAAAAAGAGCCACCTACCAAGCAGGTGCTGCGTTGCGGCGCGGGTACATCACAAATATGGAACGTATTAGTCCAATCGTTACGTAATGCGTTAAAATATGAAAAAGCGCGTTTAGACGTATTGGCTGATCTCAATGTAACCTGTAGGTGGAAGCTCAAAACTTTAGAGACTTGAGGGAGTAAAAAAGGTTTTACAAAGTTTTTAAAGATAATGACAAATTAGCTTTTAAAAAAAATTAGCGAACGAACGTTATTGAACGAAAATTAAGTTAGTAAAAGACTTAATAGGTTAAAAACGTATATTATATGTGATACATGGGTAAAACTAGAATGTTGAAAATTAGAAGGGTTAGTTTGTATAACATGTAAAATAAAGTAGGGGCTAAAATTACTAATTACGAAAATAAAGGGGTAGCAAAAATGAAAAAAAGTTGTTGCGCTTCCCTTTTCTTTTTCACCTTTTTTTCTTTGGGGAAATGGACTGTATCACACTCAACTATGCAAAATTGGCCGATATCACGCTCAACTTTCAAGTTGGCTCCCACCACCCCCTACTCGACAAGTTGGTGTCACTGTCACCCCTTGGTTAAAAAAATACTAACTGAGTTAGTATTTTAATCCTATGTGGCAATCAGATGCTGACTTGGAAGCATACGTGGACAGGAACCTTGATATATCATCTGTTTACCATCAATTGAACCAGATAACCCTAATTCCCAATCAAACTCATATTCTCCCCATCAATTGCAGACGAAGTCGAAGAAACCATAGCCGTTCTTGCCCTAATACCTCCTCCCCATAGCTGTTCTTCCCCTAATTGCCCATTGAAACATTCAGTCAACATGCCGTCGTCTTCTACCTCTGCTCTAATTCGAAAACCTAAAGTCTTCAAGGTCGATTTGGATGGGAATGTGTACTGTCATCACGACATTGTTGCTGTTCTTCGTGTAGCTGGTCTTAAAAGTGAAAGACATGGTGAAGAATTTTACGGCTGTTATCATTGGCCTGTAAGTTGAATTTGCTTATCAATTTGGTGTTATTTCCATTGCAATTTCCTTATAGTTGTTGTGTTTTGCAGAGAGGGGATTGCAAATTCTTCCTCTGGAAAGAAGATGTTGATAAGATGTTCGTTGAACGTTCATACGGCACCTCAACTCAAGTGACGTTTAAAGACATGAAGATAAAGAACCTTCAATTACACAATATGTTGTTAATAGAAGAGAACAAGAACTTGAAAGCAATGAGATTTGACACAAAGACGAAGTCGAAGAAACCATATGTGCTAACCTTTGTAATTGCAATTGCCATATTGTTGTATTTGTGGAATTAGTATGTATAGATAATGAACTGTTGTGGTATTTAGTGTTTGTAACCATTTGTGCCCACTTGTTATGAAATGAAGTGTTTTGTTATTTTGACTCAATTGGACATCTAAGTTAATGTACATGTTGACCATACTTGCAAGTGATTCAAACTGCATATGCAGCCAAAATGGCTAATGTTTGAACCAAGATTGACAAACTGTGTAAAGCAAAAGTGGCCAAAGTTTGACCAAACTACAGTCAAACTGTAAGTAGGTGCAGAATTGCCTAAAGTTTGACCAAACAATAGTCAAACTGTAACTAGGTGCATAAATGGCCAAAATATGAACCAAAGTGCAACTGCACTTGCAAGTGACTCAAACTGCATAACTAGGTGCAAAATTGGCCAAAGTTTGACCAATTTGCAGTCAAACTATCACTAGGTGCAGAATTGGCCATATGTTGAACCAAAATGCAAGTGCACTTGCAGAAACAACAGACCAAAGTGCAGAAACATCAGAATCACCAAACCAACACCAAATCAAACAGCAGAATCACCAAAGCAAAACATACAAAACAGAAAGCATGGTCATCAATTTTTTGAGTCAACCTATTAAAGTGTACACAATGACCATAATGGAATATGTACACCAATGTGTGACTCAATCAACCACAAAAGTCAAACAACACAGAAAAAGTCAAACAACACTGAAAAGTCATACATTGACTACTTAACTTGTCCCACATTACTAGAAGGTATTTTTACACAAAATATTACAGTCATACATAACATTGCCTACTTAAATAAGTCATACATAACATTCCCACATTACTAGAAGGTGTTTTTAGACAAAATATTGTGCCACAAACACAAAAGATCACATATAACTTCAGCCTTGATTGGTCTTTCTCTTTCCCTTTTGACTTGACTTGTTGGTTCCCTTTTGAGTAGATTTCTGATTTGCCTCTTGAGTGGACTGCTGGGTTGCCTCTTGAGTTAACTGCTTTGTTGCCTTCTTAGTTGACTTCTTCTGCCTCTTTGGAGCATGTCCACCTGATACACAAACTTTAAGCCATGTAATTAACTAAAGAATAAACTTAAACTTAATAACATTTACCTTCAGTTGTTTTCCCCTTCTCAGAGCACTTTCTTTTGTTGTGACCTGTAGCCCCACAGTTACTACATTTCATTATAACCCCATGCTTTGTGAGTTTCCCAGGCCTTTTTGGATCTTCATGAGGATCCCTCTTCCTATTCTTCTTGGGCCTACCAGGAGCAGATTTGATTGGTGGTGGATCCATTGGCTGATTGATCTTGGTCCAATACCTTTCACTAGGTAATGGAGGTATTGAGAACTCATAGGCCTTCATGTATGTATCTTTGTGATAACACACATCAACATAGTCTTCAGCATTCTTATGTAAAAATCCAGCAACAGCACATACATGTTTACAAGGATATCCCCTTAAATCCCATTTTCTACATGTGCAGCTTCTCTTTTCTAGATCAACAGAGACATCATCAAAATCCCTTACTTGAAAGACTTGATATGATGAGGGATACACCTCACATCTATAAGAAGCAGCTTTTGAAAAATCAAGTTTGTCCTGGATTTTAGGGCATATGATGACATCTCTGGCAGCCATTTCTGTCCTTTTTGTCACTAACCTACTCATGACCTGAATCCTTATATCCTCTAACATATGAATTATGTGTTTTGACCTTGCATTAATGATAAAACCATTAAAGGTTTCTGCCATGTTGTTTACTATTACATCACACTTGGTGTGGGTGTTCAAATAGCACCTGTTAAACCACTTGGGATTCTGCTTCAGTAAGGCCTCTACTGCATCAGGATTGATTGCTTTCATGTCTTCAATTG
This sequence comes from Helianthus tuberosus, assembly GCA_030545235.1. Taxonomy (NCBI): domain Eukaryota; kingdom Viridiplantae; phylum Streptophyta; class Magnoliopsida; order Asterales; family Asteraceae; genus Helianthus; species Helianthus tuberosus. Next base: position 108,414,208 of record CM060427.1, on the reverse strand, counting down.
CTTGTAGATAGTCACTTTCAGAGTAAGCCCTAGCTGATTTCCAAAACAACTCTTTCAGCTCCTCATCTTTGAATGATTTGTGCCAATTGGCATAGATGTGCCTTGCACAGTTTCTATGCTCTGCATATGGCCACATCATTGAAACAGCATTTAACAGACCCTGCCAAAGCATTTAAACATAAGTAATGAATAACTAAACAACTGATTTAGGAAGACAGAATTGAGTAACAACCTTTTGCTGGTCAGAAATCAATGTCCATGAAAGCCCAGCATCATTTACTTCCAAACATAGCAGTAGCTCATGCATGAACCATTCCCAACTGTCATTGTTTTCTCCTTCAACAACTGCCCAAGCCACAGGATACATCTGGTCATTAGCATCCCTCCCAACAGCAGTTAACAACATTCCTCCAAGGAAGGTCTTTAGAAAACACCCATCTAAGCACAACACCTTCCTGCATCCAGCTAGAAAACCTTTTTTAAGACCATCAAAACATACAAACAGTCTGAAGAATGCTTCACATGTGGCCTCTGGATCTAGATTAATGAAACCTGGTGGAGCAGTTTCCAACTTGAAAGTTGATGATGGATTTGCTTTCCTTAATGCATTCAGATATGAACCAATCTTACTGTAATGATCTCTCATAGATCCATGAAGCTTCTTATGTGCACTTTTCTTAGCCTTATAAGCCAACCACTTACTTATAATCACCTTGTACTTTTGTCTGACAGCATTTATGATTTCCTTAGCAGACCAGTGTGGTTTGGCCTTAAATAAAGGTAGGAACTCATCACCTATAAACTTAGCAGTTAGTTGCCTATTCTTTATCATGTTTCTTTGGCAAGTGTGATGGTTTTTCACACTTTTAATCATGTAACACTCTTTCCCTGTGTGCATTGAACAAAATAGATAGAAAGGACACCCTGCTACACACTTGACTACTACACGACCTTCTTGTTTGCTATCACTCTTTGCTATGAAAAGATTCCTGCCATTAGACACAGCATATCTTCTAACTGCCTCCTTAAAGGAATCCCTTGAAGCAAACCTTGTCCCAACTTTCCAAACAAACTTCTTCCAGTTAGTTTCTGCACTTACACTAGGAGCAGTTTCCCTAAACTTTTTACCTCGAACATCATCTTCTTCACTATCACCTGGTGTGGCAACATCACCATCTGATTCTTCATAACTACTGTATCCATCTACATGTGCACAACCTGCATCATTAGATTCATGAAAATTACCTTCTTTTTCATTATGTTTGATACACTCTTCAAGTATCTTCTTTGTGGCTGCTTCTTCATCTTTGGTAGCTTGTTTAATTGCATCTTGTGATTGTTTCCATTCAAAATCTTCTCTGTCTGAATCTAAGCCAACCAATTCTTCCAAAACCTCATCCTCATCAGAATAACAATCCTCATCATCATCACAACTGGACTCTTCATTGTAATCACTGTCTTCACTGTCCTGTTCTAAATCAGCATCTTTATCAATATCTTGACCAATGACTTCTTCATGTACAACCTCTTTAAGATTTGTTTCCTTATCTATATCAAATGCCCATGAAGCCTCGTGTACTGGTTCTTCAACAACCTGTTTAACAATTGGTTCTACACCTGATGTACTTCCAGATCTAGGGACTTCAGGAGTTGTAAAACATTTACCAGATGCCCTACCCACTTTCACGTGTACTACTTTTTTTTTAGGCTTGGGTACTAGTTTTTTTGGGTTGGGCTTGTCGTTTAATGGGCTGGGAACTAGACTTAGGTTTACTGGGCTGGGTACTGGACTGGCAACTGGACTGGGCCTGTGGTTTACTGGGTTGGGAACCGTGGTGGGTCTTATGTTCAGACATAATTGGGCTATGTTGAACAAAGACTTCAATGAACGGTTCACCCCAATTTTTAGCCTTCATTGCAAGTTCCAACACATCTTTATCATCACGAAACAGTTTAAAATCACCATTATCCGCATCCATCCCATACATATAAAAATCCCTACTTTCATACTCGTTGGTTTCCAGTGCATAATCACGTAGTTCAAAGTATGCGATATGATCAAAATCCATTTGGATTAACTTAGAATAACCATCAATATACTGAGGTTGATCAAAAGAGAAATCAAGACAACCACCGTACCAAAGCATAACATCTATACGCTCCATAACTTAAATCAGTGTGTAAAATCACAATGCAATCAACCCTAACATAAACCTTACCTCTTGGGAGTCTGAATTTTGCCTGCAATCGTCGATGATGAAGGAACTAGGGTTTGATCGCCAACATCGAAGTGAACTGGTGAACTGATGACATGCAACTGATTAGAGAGGGAAATGGGTTATTTATTGAGGTTCCTGTCCACGTATGCTTCCAAGTCAGCATCTGATTGCCACATAGGATTAAAATACTAACTCAGTTAGTATTTTTTTAACCAAGGGGTGACAGTGACCCCAACTTGTCGAGTAGGGGGTGGTGGGAGCCAACTTGAAAGTTGAGCGTGATATCGGCCAATTTTGCATAGTTGAGGGTGATACAGTCCATTTCCCCTTTTTCTTTAGGGGGTTGCAAATAGAAAAATAATAAGTATATTAACAAAGAAGAAAGACTAGAGCAACAATAATTGAAAACTTAAAGGGGCCAAAGAGAAAAAGCATAAAGACTAAATATTTAAAAATCACCGATAGGAAAAAAAAAATTCTTTAAAATACTATTATATTTACTGTACATCCATTTTTCAAAATGTTATAGATATAATATAATATGTATATTGTTATCATTATTTATATGCTTATTATTTTTTATTGTATTTTGCAGGTATTTCAGGGGGTGTTAAAATTTACATATTTTAATTTATACTTTGCTAATCCTTTTTGTTTTTCTTCTTGCAAATTGTGCCCTCTTCTAAGGGGCTGTTTGGTAGCCTCTTAATGATCATTCAGATGCTACCTCTTAATGGTTTAAAACCTCTGAATGAATAAGAGGTAACATCAAGTCTGAATGGTTAAGAGGTAACCTCTGAATGGTAAATCATCAAATGTTACATTCTTCTACCTTCTTATTGGTAAAATTCTTAATGGTTCCATTAAGAGGTAGCCTCTTAATGACCATTCAGAGGCTACCAAACAGCCCCTAAATTTTCTCCTTGCTGGGCTTTAATGTTGCTTTATGTTTGGCCTAATCACCTCAAAAACCTTAATATGTGACCCTACCCGAAAATTTGGACGTTGGTAATTAAAAGAATAAAATTTAGAAAAACAGACAACATAGAAAAAAAAAGACAAGGTTATTTATTCCACAAATAACGAATTCAATTTTCCAAATTAAAGAAAGTATACAAATTAAAAGATTCAGGAGCAAAAGCACGGTTCCAAGAGCTGGTGATCAATACTGGTTCAATTTTTTTGCAACGGCACTTGTGGCTCATGCCATCACAAATTTGTTGGTACCTTGAAATCGGTGACAGGTGGTTTCTCGAGTTCTAGATCTACCCCTGATTTCTCAGATGCACGACCTCGAGCCAACACATATAAAAAATAATAGACGAGACCAAGAAGCACGCTCACGAGGCCTATAATACCGGCTGCACGGAAGACCCCAGGCCTTAGAGTGTAACAATTGTACACACCATTGACATCTATCTCCCCACCTTTTTCACCACTTACTTTTGCGCCCACAATAAATAGGATAACAGCTATAGAAGACGTAATCCTGTATTAAACATATAACTATTAGCTGACTTTATTATTATTAGTCATGCATTTATCTAGCTTGAATATCAGAATAATTACATACCATGATATAACAATACAGACTCGGGCAAATGTGGATATGTTAGGGGTACGGCAACACATACAACAACCACCAGTTGTTGCTGTGATGATGGTGCGCGCTATTACAAGAGCCACGATTGCTGCTATGGCTATACCGACGACTGGACTACTCGAGTAGTCGTTGCATTCTGAGCTATAGTAAACCATTGTGGGTAGAGAATTCTGTCATGTATATGTAGAGAACAACATGCATGTTTATTAGTATTTGTAAAAATTAATGAATACACAACAACTACGAAACCCCGGTTGTATTTGTTTCCATGTTTTGTTGATAGTTTACCTTAGGATTCTTGGCTTCAGCAGCTAAACCCGCAATGGCAACTGCAATCCCGAGTGCAGTCACGAGAAGGCTGACCAAAATAGTTTTGATCTCCATTTCTTACTTGGTTTAAAGATGGGTTTATTATTGTTAGATAAAAATGGTAATCTGGTTTTATAGTTGAGGGACTCGGCCTCGGTGGTCACGATCACCAAATGGAATCAACATTGAGGGGTTTACAACCATGGAAAAGCTATATATTAGCCATTTTGGTTTTGTGGATTCAATAAACAACGTATATGTTTTTGAAGAGGATTGTTTGGTAATAGGATCCATGATCCTCACAGTTCTATTCATCTCAATATGTACTCATAATACATGTATCCATTTAGGGGAGACTTACAACAGAATAGGAGTCTTATAAGGGGTAGGGGCGCCCATCATTCATCACTCACAACTTCCAATCAAGTTCTGCGATGTCATCAAGCATTACTCTATCACTAGTGATGGATTTTAGTGGAAATGTCCATCACTTGTGATTGAATTCCATCACTCACAACCTCTTTTTTTGTTTTTAAATTATAAATTAACAATAAAACAATAAATTATAAATTTCATTAAAATTAAAAACAATATTTCTGGAAATAAGAAGGAAAAAACCATAATTTGAAAATACATATACAATTTAATTTAATTCATGAAAGAAATTCAATAATGAAATCACATAAGACTGTGGGGTATGGGGCTTGGGTTGGGGCGTGAGTTGGCTGGAAACGCCCAAGCCACCACCCCGGGTGGGCTTGGGTTGGGGCGTGGCCCAAGGGGCGGGAGTTTGAAGTCGGGCGTGGGGCGGGCTAGTGATCCTATGTGGCGGGCTCCTATTCGCTTTGTTGACCATGTCATAGCGGGGTAATTTAAAATTTAAATTGTAACCGTTTGGCCAAGCCACACGGTGCACCCACGCCCCACCATACCCCACGGACACGTCACTCACCGGTGGGGGGGCTCGAACTCCACGTGTCAACTCATGCCCCCAACCCAAACCCCACCATACCCCACGGTCTAAAAAAGTAAAACACTGTACACTTGCTTTGATGGCATTGACCAGCAAGTGAAAGGGAATATATTAATAAAAATTATATAAAGAATGTGACAACTTCATCTTCTTCTTTGAATAGACTTCATCTTCTTCTTTTAAAACACGGTGACCATTCAAAAATTCATCTTTTTTATTTTAAAACACAGTGACCAGCTCCAAGTTCAAATTTTCAAGTTTTCAACGCGTGAAATATACAACGCGTTTAAAAGTTCACGTGTTAAACTTAGGGGTGGCGACGGTGTGCGTGATGCTTCCACGGGTGATGGAGTGGTGAAAACGGGGCACCCCGTCCCTCCTAAGGGTCAAAGTTAACTTCCTAATGTACGTTCTATTACACCCCGTAGTCAAAGAGGGAGGTCTGGAATGGAAGTCATCAAAGAGAACTCGCGGTAGCCCTTTCGTATAGATGTCAGCGATCTAGTATCGCGATGGAACATGTAGAACTCGAACCTGGCCACGTTGAACTTGCTCACGAACACAGTAAATGTTGAGTTCAATGTGCTAATTTGTGCGTTGATGTTGCACGGGATTGCCGGATAGGTAGATGGTGCTAACATTGTCGCAATATATAAGAGTTGTACGAGTTAGGGGTGATGAAGTTCCAATAATAGATTGCGCAGCCAACATATTTCTGCAACAACATTGGTGTTTTGGTCAAAAATTTGTTTAAGGATAGTGTAACGAAATTTGTTTGTGGTAGAGTGCTTGATTGAATGAAACAAATAATGAACAAGAAATGTAGCTAATGCACGATGATTTATACGAGGAAAAACCCTTGATCACTAATAGATCACCGGCACAAAAACCTCGGGTGGTGAAAACTATCAACCACCAACTATAATATCCAATGAATATGAGTACAACTTCAAATGTTGATCGAGTGTGGTACAAAGGAAATCGCTAAAAGTGTTTGAGTGTAAGCTTTGTGCTTGTTGTGTGTGTATGTGAATGTGAGTTGTTGGCCTATATCACTCGAACACCCCCTTTTGAATAACAATAACAACTAAGTCCTACATAAATATGACATATCTGCATATCGATGAATATCTATTTTCTATTATTGTAGATCAATAAATGGATAAAAAAAAAGTGAAGAAGGTAACTTTTGTTCTAAAATTGATGAATAAAGGATACAAAAAATAATAATGCATGCTATGGAGGATTATGACATAATTATGCTATGGAGGATGATAGTGTAAAGGTTAATCTAAGACTTAAAAAAGGTTGTTTGTTATTTAATAACACAATTGGGAAGATATGCACATGTGCATCACTTTATAAAATGATGTTGTCATTTGTATGCACATATGCATTTTGGTTAATTTTATCTAGTGGTTGATAGTTTGGTTATTGTGACAACTGGCACAAAACCGGTAATTTCCGTACAATTTAATTAATACTTAATAACTGCAATTATGTGCTTAAATGTCAACATTGTCTGATTACATGCTATACATGTGAATTCATTCACGTTTTATACTACAAATATCGCTTTATGCATTAATGATAGCGTTGCGTCAGAAATACTAGTAAACTCACCGGTAAGACACATTGTGTCAACAATTCTGCAGAAAGCAGTCAGACAATAGAATTGGGGCCTAGGAGTAGGTCCAACATCTAAAATACATTAAAAACCCAAGAATGGATACAAGGGTTAACATATAGACTTTCCGGAAGCTAGAATATGCACCAAAAGGCACCTGAAACACACTTTAAATGCTGAATTTCATATATTTCAGCAAATTTCAGCATTGTAATGAGTTAGTAACATGTAAAAATATGACTAATTGGTCCTGAATGCTTTCCTAAGTGTCGGGAATTAAAAGCGTCACAAAAGGGTACTTAAATATCACTAAACGGAATAGTTTGACACTTTAACGAACCGGTATCTAACCAAACAACCGGACACTACCCGAAACACCAAAATTATACTAGAAGCATTGTTTTATTATTTCCGAGCTAGTTATGATCCCCGAACACCCTAACACACTATATAACACATCATACACTCAAACACTAACTAAATCTCTTGAAATCCAATTAGATTAGTTAACTATCCATCAAACTTACACTTTACCCCCCCCCCCTTTAAAATGGACGGTCATATGGTGACCCCACCATAGATCTCCTTTGATCTTGTATGATCTTGCTAAATCTCCTAAGATTGTGAAGATATATTTAGAGATTTTGTGTGTACTATATGGAACACAAGAACCCTTGGATAAAAGCTCAAGATGGTTATAAGAATACATGAGCCTCATTTCATCTTCACCACTCACCTCTCTCCTTCCTCCCTTCCCTCATCTCGGCCGAAGATCACCACCCACACTACCATTATTTCCAACTCAATCCCATTCATTTCAAGGCCATCCTAAGGTGTAAGAAGGTGATTAAGGAAGCTTGGAGCTTGGGGATCTTGAAGGACCTTTTTCATTTGCTATTATCCAACCCATTTATCATCCTCAACTTCTTGTGTTCTTCCCTAGCCCCTGTGCTAGTTGTAAGCTTCTTATCACTTGTTGTTACTTCATATTTTGATGGTTAAAAGATGATAAACATTGTTAATCTTGAAGAACACTAAAGAACATGATCATGATACTTCACATAAGCTTATTAACATATGAAATCTTGTTGATTTGTGATGATTTGTTTCTTGATGATTGATGATTAGTGTTAGTGATGTTAGACATCATAAGAAACCTACTAGATTGTGAATAAACACATGATCTAGTAAGTTAAGGTGGTGATCTTGTGAAAGACCAAGATCATCATGCTTTATGTCTTCATGAACTTGAATGATGAAATTGGTTTTCATATGTAAAGACGGTTTAAACAAAATACAAATCTTGTAAATAAATGATTACAAAACTAATTTTCTCAAGAAACCAAGTTTATTTATAAGATTTACAAAGTCATGGTTTCTAAGTAAACCAATCATATTTTTAGTGTTTAAACAAGACTAGAAACATGTTTGTAACAAGAAAAATACAAAAGAAATATTTTTAGAAAAATCATCTTACAAGTTGTAAATAACTAAATCTTTCAAGAATGTGATTTAGGAACAAATAAATATGTTTTTAAGGGTAACTAAACCTACTAAATAACATGGTAAGTTACTACAAGTTTTTACAAAACTTCAAGTTCATGATGTAGTGTAATTTACTTGATTTTGACACTCGGTAAGTGTTGAATAAGTTGATGATTGTTTGTGATGATTTTAAAAGAAAATAAACACATGTTTTGAAAACATGGGAAACCTCCATTTTTAGGGGAAATCATGTCAAAATTTCTATAAAATTTTGACACTTTGAAAAATATAAGTTTTGGTGAAACTTATTCCCTAAAAATTCACCCAAAAATATTTACCAAGGTTTCCCTAATTTTTATGTAAACTTCAAGTTAAGAAATTGTCACGGCCCCCGTCCCGGTTTTACCCGTTTCAAGAGCCGCGGGACAGAAATCCGTGGTAATTATTATGTTGGCAGCGGAATTTTAACAGGATCGTTTAAAACTTGAAAATACCCAATTTATTCTATTTCACAAATTGGGGATTACACCCATAATTTACAATAAAGGTGATTTCATTGGGAAATCCATGTTTTTACAAAAACATGTTTCTTTATTTTATTGAGCCACTTCTTTAAGCTTGTAGTGCTACACGGCACTTTTTCCTGGATCACAGCAGATCACCTGAAACATGTTTTAAAAAGATTTTATTAGCAGGGAAATACTGGCGAGTCACTCAGGTTGCATAAAACAACACATTGTTATAATATACAGTATTAAGGGTGATTACATTGTTTCTATCAACCAATTACCCCAAATCGGTATTTGTCACTCGACTATATCTGTGACTATGGTCAGATCACCCATTGGCTAACCCGTTGTCCAATGGTGACGGGAAATAAGTAATGTATACAAAACCCCACATACCGGCAGTAATTGAAGATTACAAAGACTTAATCCCTGTAATTATAACTTTGAAAACAAGTAGAGTTTTAAGAAAACAATTTGATAAAAAGAGAATGACTCACATTGTAGATTTAAACGGGCAGAGTTTAGTCTACTGATTAGCCTTGTAACCTAATTTAAATAACAATGCACACGAAAACTAGGTCAGTAACTTAATACAACTTTTACGACAACTCACGAGGTCCAAAACCTTCACGACGAATGACAAAGTGCAATACTTAAACATCCATCGAATTCACGACGAATGACAAAGTATAGCCCGAGTTTGAGCAGCACTTAAACATCCATCGGATTGGTTTTTATCGATCGGACATTAAATTGTAGCAGTGATCGAGTTATTACCCTATTATCGCGGCAGAATTTCGTGATTGTGTGTTTTTGAAGTAAACAGAGGATATTTCAACGTATGAAACGAGTTTTTACGTCGAACCAACGCTAAACTTCAAGTGCCACACCCCTCTATTTATACTGAAAACTGGGCTCCCTCGCGTGGCGCGTGGGCCTGTCGCGTGGCGCGAGGGGTACCCCCTAGCATAGGGTAGCCCCGTGTCTTACTAGCTCGGGTGAGTCGACGGTTTGTTAAAATTCGATTTCGACAACAAACTATTTAGATAATATCAACTATGAAATACCCCCCCCCCCTGAGTTTTAGGGGCCCTGATCCTAGTTCCGATTGTTCTGAAAATTTTAGGGGTCATGCAATATTTCTTGGGGGTCTTAATTAGGGTTTCCTATTGAACAAAATAAAATAAAAAGAGGTCTTTTGGTGAGAGTTGTTACAGAAATGATGATTTCTTCAAGTTAAAAATTGATATTAAGTATGTTTATTTTTGAAGAAAATATATATATTTATTGGTCACCAAATTTTGTGCTAAGTGTATGTAATATGTATTGTATTTAATAGTGTATTAGGACTTGAAAATACACTAAATACTTCCAAGGAGTAGGAATACAAAAATACACATACAACATGCATAGACAAATACAAGAAGATATATTTATGAAAATATATTTCTTAATAGATTATGTAACTTGGACAAGTTATGAACTTAAAATGAAGTTTTGGACAAAAATACATAACTCGGGTGAAAAATACAAGATACTTATATTTATTTTTGAGAAAATAATATAAGTAAGATACATAGTTAAAAATATAAGATATTTTTAACAACAAAGAACAAATACATAAAAGATGGTGACTTGTACTTGTGCGATACAAGTCTAGTGACTAACGTTAATAAAACACGTATAGGTCACGATGCTATATAAGCAAACCCGGTGAAGTTTACGGCGCAAGAAACGCAAAGTTGTGAGTTCATGTCCCCACTTTTAAACTTTTACATGCTTTTTAAACTTGGGGAAAATACATGTGTTATTGTATGTTGGATACAAAAACTAAGGAATGATACTTTAGATCATGTCACGAATAGGGTACCAGAAGCACCATTAATCGTGTACATACTAAGACCGCGGAACAAAAGGTTAGATCTAATGGGTTTCAGGCAGCCACACTCTTGGTCATAACTAGTACCAAGCAGTGCTTTTGTGTCCCAGTCGTGAATCGACTACTAAAAATGCCTATGGTTTGGATGCTTCCTATGTCGTGTCACATGTTAATGGCCTTGCAAACCATTAGCGATCTCGATTTCCTTATACTTACAGAAATACTTGATTTATACAAATTACATACCATGTTTTCATACAAAGTATACAAACTTTCAATACAAAAACTGCATGAATTCACACCAACATTAAGTTGACGATTTTCCAAAAACTCACATGTATTTCAGGTAACTAAAGTGGATGTGCGCGCGGTCTTACTCTTGCTCTTGGATGTTGTTTATGTTTATCTTTGAATAATGTTGTAAACTTTTCAGACAACGCTTTATGTCGCGATGTAAACTCCAAACTTAACCTATGTTTTCAGTTACGTAATGTTATTGGTATTTGAAGTTTTTTTACGAGCATGTAGTATGTTTACTATTCGTATGCAATGAGAACCTTTCATGATCACACCTCGTGCTTCCGCCTTAGAAAGGGGTGTGACAGTTATATTTGTTTGTTTCTGATGTAATATATTGTTTGATATGGTATGAAGGTTGGTGATACGAATGTTAGGAAACTTTATTTGTAAGTATTGAAGAAAATCACAATCAACTGGATCTATGAAGAGATAACAGTCCTGGAGATCACAACAAGAAGAATAAGATCGGATAGGACAACTGAAATGAACAGCATCTACTTCAAAGAATCACAAGTTGATCAAGAGCTGAAGAGGATTACCAGAGAAGGTCATTTCTGATGGATCTGATCATCAGTTTCTGACGATTCTGATCATCAGATTTTCTGATGATTTGTTCACCAGAATTTCTGATGAAGTGGTTTATCAGAAATTCTGATGAATACCCCACTTGTCTAAAAATCAGCTCTATCCTGCCACAATGACCGAAGCAACTTGACATTATTGGATATCATGATTACAAAGGCAACTTGAACGTTGGATTCAATGAATATGTCAAATTGCTACTTTTTGCAGGACTTATTGCATGAATAAACTATTGTTTATTCATGTACCCAGCCTTCTATAAATAGAAGGCTCACCAAGCAGAGGATACTTGAGTTTGAAGCTTAGCATTCATACATACCACACAAACTCCATTGCCCTCTCACCCACAGAATTCAAGATTCATTTGTATTATATAATAATCTTACAATCACGTTGTAAACTATTTTGTTTCAAAGTGATATAAACTTGATAATTTTGTAGGTCTTGTTTCTGAAAGTCTGATTTCCATTTTCGCACATCTTTTTCACATCTACTGAAATCACTTGCCATATTATGTGAAAAGAAGTTGTTAAGGCCAAACTGGGTCCAACAATTGGTATCAGAGCAGATTGAATAAACTATTTTCAAACGATTAATCGCTCATCTTCTTTTCTCTAAATATGGCCAGCTTTCAATCCTGGAATAATGCTTTTAATATTGGTTCTATGTCTAAACCTCCGACTCTGGTCAGAGAGGAATACCCCCAATGGAAAATCAGGATGGTCAATTTCCTAAATGGTCATGACCGAGCTCTGTTTCAATCCATTGAAAGGGGTCCACATATACCAATGACTGAAATACCAGCTATTCCAGCAACTGACCAATCACCAGCAATCCCTGCCTCCCGTGCTCCCAAAAGTGAAATAAACTAGAGTGCGGAAGACAAGGATCTGGTAGCTGGGGATGAAAGGGCAAAGTCACTTTTAATAATGGCCATCCCCAATGACATATTTTCACAAGTTGATGCATGTGAATCAGCTAAGGAAATATGGGATCAGTTGGAAAATCTTTGTGAAGGAGGATAAAGGATGAGAAGAAACAAGAGAGCAAACAATGTTTCCTCATATGAGAGGTTTAAAAGTTTACCAAATGAAAGATTAAATGATACATATCAAAGATTTACAAAACTTTTAAATGAGCTAAAGAAATTTGGTATAACAAAGTCAAATGATGAAAGAAACATAAAATTTCTTGATGCTTTACCTAGAGAATGGAGAAGTCTAACCATGACTTTGTCTTCAACCTTAGAACTAGGAAACATGAGTCTTCATGACTTATACAGCATCTTGATCCCCAGAGAGGAAGAAATATATGAAGAAACCATTCAAAGAGGGGGATCTTTAGCTCTTATCTCAAACTCACAAAGAACAACACCTACCAATGATCCACAACCATCAAACAGCCAAAATTTTGAAATTTCTGATACTTCATCAGATTTTTCAGCTTTTGCTGAAGCAATAGCACTGCTCACCAAAACATTTGAGCAGAGGTTGAGGGGAGGAAGCCAGAGATACCAGAGAAGTGACAGAGGGGAGGATGGATGGAAGATCTAAGGAAGAAGGTAGATCTAAGGATAAAGGGAAGGGTGAACTTGTGTGCTACAAGTGCAAGCAAAGAGGTCACTATGCATCAGAATGCAAGACCAAAAAGCTGAAAGATGTTGCTTATTATGAGAATAAGCTAGAAGAAGCTAAGAAGCAGCAGCAACAAGTCAGCTTAATTGCTGGGACAGATACATGGCTATCCGATGACTCTTCTGATGAAAAAGAAGAAGAAGAAATGGCTAACTTCTGCCTCATGGCACTTTCTGATGACATACCAGAAACTTCAGGACAACAGGTAAATTTAGACAATCTTGATCTTGAACACAAGCTAAATGAGCTCATGTCAGATTTTCTAAATCTGCAAGGTAAACATCAATCAGATAGTAAAAAATCTGATGAGTTGCAAAGGACCATGAACAAAATCATTCTTGAAAACCGATTACTAATAGAAGAAAGTTTAGATCAAAGAGCTAAAATTGAGTTCTATGAAAATGAAATAAGAGATCTTTACAAGAAAATCAATGATAAAGAAATTAATGTAAGAGGTTTTCAACAAGCCAAAGAATTCATAAACTTCATTGAGTCCACACCAAAGAACAAAGGAGAGGGTTTAGGATATGTAAAAACAAGAGAAAGTAAACCCACTGTCTTTGTAAAAGCAACTCACCAGATTTTTGATAAATTTTCATCAGAATGTGATTATGAATCTTGCAAGTCAACCTGTTCTGAATACTCTTTTGAAAAACCCAACTTTAAACCAAACAGAAGTGAATGCAAACAAGAATCTTTAAAGACTCCAGAAACAGTTCACTCATTTTTTTCAAAATTATCCACTCATTCCATTATAAGAAAGAATATTAGAAAATTCTGATAAATCTTGTATGTGTGTTGACATACTGAAGCTTGTTCAACACCATCTCCAAAAGAAAAATGTAAAATCTGTTTATGGCTCAGCATATAACATAATTTCTGATGAAAGGACAACAAGTGAAAATAATCTGCTTAAAATCTCATTAGAAAAAGTACCCAAGCAAGCCTGGGTACCAAAAACCCTCTAACTTTTCCATTTCAGGACCATCATGTGCAGCAGATCTGGTACTGCGACTCAGGAAGCTCCAAGCACATGACTGGGGATAGGAGCTTACTCAGCAACTTTGTTTCAAAGCTGGGTAAAATGGTAAATTTTGGAAATGGAGTGAAAGGAAGAATCATGGGATACGGATGTATAAGGTATGGATGTTTGACCATAGAGAAAGTAGCCTATGTTGAAGGCTTAAAGTATAATCTGCTAAGTTGTGGTCAATTCTGTGACAAAGGTTTTCAGGTAACCCTTTTACCAGAAAAATGCTTGCTGATAGGTATGGATGATAACAAAATCTATTTAAGTGGAAAAAGAATAAGACAATCAATATACTATTTTGATTTCAAAGAAGAAAATGAACATCCAAAATTATGTTTATTTTCAAAAATCAACAAAGGAAGTAGTTGGTTGTGGCATAAAAGGTTGGCCCACTTAAATTTCAAAAACCTAAGCAAACTAGCAAGCAAGGGTCTGGTAAAAGGATTACCTTTTATATCCTCAAAGAAGGATACAATTTGTGATGCTTGTGAGATGGGAAAATCCAAAAGAAACTCACACAAATCAGTTTCTGAGTCTTCTATTACACAAAATTTGGAACTTTTACACATGGATTTGTGTGGACCCATAAGTACAGAAAGTTTTTCTGGAAAGAAAATACATACTAGTAATAGTTGATGATTTTTCCAGATATACATGGATCGAATTTTTAAGGAAGAAAAGTGAAACACCTGATCTGATCATTAATTTTATCAAGAAAATTGAAAATCTGTTAAAACTAACAGTCAGAAGGATCAGATCAGACAATGGGACAGAGTTTAAAAATTCAAAAATTGAGAGCTTTCTTGTCAATAAAGGAATCTCTCATGATTTTTCTGCTCCCAGAACACCTCAACAGAATGGGGTTGTTGAAAGAAAGAATAGAACCTTAGTAGAAGCTGCCAGAACAATGTTTGCTTATGCTAAAATGCCCACTCATTTTTGGGCAGAAGCAATAGCAAATGCATGTTTTACTCAAAACAGAACCCTAATCAACAAAAGGCTAAACAAAACACCTTACAACATTATCAATGGAAGAATTCCAACTGTAATTTTTTTACATACATTTGGTTGTAGATGTGTTGTAGATGTTTTGTTTTTAATGATTTTTAAAGCCTTGAAAATTTTGACAGAAAAGCAGAAAAAGGTATTTTTCTTGGTTATTCTTTGTCCTCAAAAGCTTATAGAATTTTTATTCTTAACACAAGGACAATCAGAGAAAGTCTGTATGTTTCATTTGATGACTCATCAGAAACAGAGGTTTCTGATGAATACATGAAAGAAATAAATTTTTCTGACAAACAAGAAAATTATGAACATCTCTTTGAAATGATGACTGAAGATTTCTTGGAACATGATAAATCTCTCACATACAAATCAACAGATATTTCATGTACTAACCCTGCAGAACAAGTGAGTAGTACATCAGAAAATCAAAATTCTGGTACACTACACACAACTGAAGCAACTGTTTAGAGGGAAACTTCAAATCCATCAGAACCAACAAATTTTCACAACAAGTTAAGATGGATCAAAGGACATGTTCATTCTGACATCATTGGCAATCCAGCAGATGGTGTGAGAACAAGATTTGCAACTGCACATGAATGTCCATTTATTGGGTTCTTAAGCAAAATAGAACCCAAGTCTGTCAAAGAAGCTCTGAATGACTCAGACTGGATTCAAGCCATGCAAGAAGAGCTTGATCAGTTTGAAAAGAGCAAGGTATGAGATCTGGTACCCAAGCCAAATGACAAATCTGTCATAGGCTCAAAATGGGTATTCAGGAATAAATCTGATGAAAATGGCATAATCACCGGGAACAAAGCAAGGTTAGTGGTCAAAGGTTATTGTCAACAAGAAGGTATTGATTATGATGAAACTTTTGCACCAGTAGCTAGATTAGAAGTTGTAAGAATTTTTCTTGCTTATGCTGCATCCAAGGATTTCAAAGTTTATCAAATGGATGTAAAATCAGCTTTCCTGAATGGTAAAATTGAGGAAGAAGTTTATGTGCAGCAACCAGAAGGCTTTGTTGATCCAAAATTTCAAAATCATGTTTATAGATTAAACAAAGCCTTGTATGGGTTGAAGCAAGCTCCAAGAGCCTGGTATGAAACACTATCAAACTTCTTACTCAATTCTGGGTTTACTAAAGGTACTATTGACACCACACTTTTCCTCAAAACACACAAAGGTCATACTTTGTTAGTCCAGATATATGTTGATGACATTATATTTGGATCAACAAATGAAAAATTTTGTAAAAAGTTTCAAAAGTTGATGACCAGCCACTTTGAAATGAGTATGATGGGTGAGTTAACCTTTTTCTTAGGGTTACAAGTTAAACAAAGAATTGATGGAATATTTTTGAGTCAATCAAAATATGTGAAAACAATTCTACAAAAATACTCACTTGAAAACTGCTCTGTTTCAAAAACTCCCATGGCAACAGGGAACAAATTAGATTCTGATAAAGATGGAATAAGTGTAGATATTAAAACCTATAGGGGGATGATAGGATCATTGCTATATTTAACTGCAAGCAGACCAGATATTATGTTTGCAACATGCTTTCTGGCCAAATATCAATGTGATCCTAAAGAATCCCACCTAAAAGCTGTAAAAAGGGTTTTCAAATATCTAAAAGGCACATCAGAACTTGGTCTCTGGTATCCAAAGGATACAAACCTTGAATTAATTGCATATACAGATGCAGATTATGCAGGGTGCAAGATTGACAGAAAAAGCACATCTGGTGCTTATCAGATCTTGGGAGAAAAATTGGTATGTTGGGCAAGCAAGAAACAAAACTGTGTTGCCACATCAACAGCAGAATCAGAATATGTAGCAGCAGCAAGTTGCTGTTCACAAGTGTTGTGGATGCAAACTCAACTGAAAGATTATGGAGTAAATCTGACAAAAATACCAATTCTATGTGATTCAAAGAGTGTAATTGCAATAACAGAAAATCCAGTTCATCACTCAAGAACCAAACACATAGATGTCAGATATCACTTCATAAAAGATCATGTGGAGAAAGGTAACATAGAAATGTATTTTGTTCCAACTGAAAACCAAATTGCTGATATCTTTACAAAACCTCTTGATGAAAAGAGACACAACTTTTTGATCAGCAAACTTGGCATGGTTAATATAAAAGATGAAAATTTTTCAGAAAACAAAAAGACACAAATTGAAAACCAAATTGATAATCATCAAAATTCTGATAATCAAAGATTAATTAAACAGGGTTCTGATAAAGAAATCCATCAATCTGATGGATCATCAGAAGGTCAGATAAATCATCAATGAATGTGATGATTTATCAGAAAATCTGAAGATGTATCAGAAAATCTGATGAAATCATCAGAAATTCTGATACAAACATCAGAAACTTTGTTTAAACATCAAAATGATCACTGATCATCAAAAATAACTCCATCTTTATGCATATCCCATATGTATAAATTCATAATTGTGTATAGTCTGTTTTTGTTTTTTGTTTTTTTTGTATTTAATTAAAAAAAACAAAAAGGGGGAAAAGTAACATGCATTAAGATAAAATTCAATATAGCTGATAAAATCAACCGTCACAAGAAAATTTTTGCAGAAAATTGAATTATTCTTTCACTACCAATGCATGCAACGTCATTTTTTCATAAGAAGTTTAAGAGACACGTAGGCACTAAAATGATTAGGAGCTATGAAAGTAGCCGCCTAGCTATTTAATGCTTACTCACACATGGGGCTTAGTAGACTGTCATATTAACTGCAACAGATATCGTCTTAATTGAAGAGATGAAAATAAAAACCTTTTGCTGTTAATATCATTTATGAGGAACTATCACTTTCATCTATAAATATTAACAACCTGAAAAGGACTTTCTTCACACCAAAATCATCTCTTCAAAAGCTCTTCATCAGAAACCTCTTATTTTAAAATGGGTCGCCCAAAATCAATGAAAGCAACTCAATTCCCTCTCCCTTTTCACAGACATCATAATCTTCGATTAAGATCTAACTTGGAAGGACCTGCATGGGAGGACTGCAGGTATGTGTATAATATGATCATGCGAAGTCCTTTGGGCTTTGCTGTATCAACACACGTCACTATTCATTCAGAACTTCTTCAAGAATTCTGATGGAATGCTCAAATCATTTTAAGTGGCACTTCCATGTGGATTGAAAGCAAGGTTATGGGGGTCAAAATTACCCAAAAGGAGGAAACTCTTAGAGAAGTCCTCCGGCTGGGTAATGTTCAAGAAAACACCTTCCTGGATAAGGCAGATGTGCAACAAACCTTAACAGAAATGGGTTATCATACGAACAACGTGTCAAGACAGGTTAGCAAATCTGGTTTTATACCACCTTTCCAGTATTTGGTGACACAGCTAAGTGTCTGCTTCTCTAAGAAGATTGGACACTTCAACGAGTTGTCCCATAGGATGATGGAGGTGATTCATGCTGTTGTATAGGAAAAACCTTACAACTACACTAAGTTTCTCATGAGAGACTTAGAAGCAAACATTCACGGCCGTCAACCTTTTCTGATCTACCCTCGATTCGTAACCAAGGTGATTGCCAGTCAGCTGGACTTCGGAGGAGTGAGAAGCTGTTATCCAAGAGCCGAGCTGGCACTTCAAGAAAACATAAGTGATCCTACCCTGGTGCCATCAACGAATCACACTGGTCGAATAATCAGTCTCTGGTTATATGTGAAGTGCATGTACAACGTGCTGGAGGAGGATGAGTAGTTGTTTGCTTGTTTTTTTTTTTTTTTTTGTGTTTAATGTCTTTTTTTTATATATATTAAGTTTGCCTTAATTATTTCTTTTTAACTTAAAAAAACAACAAAAACATGTCAATGGATCTAGGGGGAACTAAAACAACATGTCTGATAAAAACAAGGAAAATCTGGTGAAATTCAAATGAAATCTGATAGGATTTAGTGAAACTCATAAAATCTGATGATCAATCAGAAAATCTGGTAACTTTTCAGAAAACCCATCAAGCCATCAGAATCTGTTCATTCACCAGAAAATTCTCAAAATAACCAGAAAATCTGATAATAGATCAGAAAATCAAATTTTTATCAGAAAAATCTCTTGACAACCAGGAAGTCTGACAAATCAACAGAAAGAATCATCAGAAAACATTGTCTTTAACCAGATTCAAAGAAACTTATGACCATCTAAATTTTTGAAATAAGTTTCTTTCAAAATATTTTTTTTCTGAGGACTGGAACAAGCTGTATGACAAACACTTCCTGAAAATCAGTACAAAGGTGTAGAGTTCAGAACTGCAATGTAAGTAAAAAAAACTCGAAACTCTACTTATTCCCTCTCATCTTAAAAAAAATGTTGATTCAATCTCTGAAAATGGATCAAATGCATTCTGATGATATATGAAGAAAATCCAACTCTCAAAAGTTTTATTCAAAGATTTTCTGATATATCATCAAGAGGAAAACTTGGGAAGATACACAATCTCAGAAAAAGGTTTCTATTGGACCTTTTTGAAACAAAAGGGGTCCCACATGGAGAAAAGGTGCAAGTTGGACATTAGTGTTTATCTGCTAAATCCTTGGAATCTCTGATTTTCTTTAAAAAGATTTACATTAAATTAGAGATAAACCAAAGGTTTTTCAAAAACGGTTGTTTCCTAAACGGATTAAAACATCATTAAGGTATCATTAACCACCTTGAATACAAACAACCCACGAAAAAACACTCAAAGATCTCTGTCTCTATTCACTATAAATATCTCATTCAAAAACAGAGACTTCCATCTTCAACCTTCAAACTCAAAACCCTAAAACCCTTTTCCGAAACAAAAACCCAAATTCTCAATGGCAGCTATCAACATCAACATGCCACCAATCGAACACTCTGTTCCTTTCATCACCGAAGCTGAATTTCTTCCATTAAAGAGCAACAATGAAGCGATGAATGACAATATTGAAGAATATGATATAAAGTGTCAAATCCTAATTGAATTTCTGATCAGATGCCCGATAGCTCAAGCTCTCACAAAGACCAGAGAGGTACTAGAAAGACTCATACAACAAGCTGTAAAAACTCTCAAATTCTCAAATCAAATCGAGCTAACAGCACATGTGTGGGGAGATATCTTCATTACAATCTCACCGTAGAAAATAAGGGAATGTTTGGAACTACCCTTAAGTCAAAGCTATGAAGAAGCACCAAAAAAAGAAGATATGTTTTCACTACTTGATGCTGTGATGGGTTACAAGACAAAGATTTCAAAAATCAGTGAATTTAAGAGGAATAAGCTACCTGCCTTCTGGCAAGTGTTAATGGAGATTCTGAACAAGTGTTTATCATCAAAAATTGGAGGTACAGATCAGATAAATATAAATGTTCTAACAATCATGTTCAGTCTCATTAGTGGGTTGAATATTGATTTTGGAACAGAAATATTTAATCTGGTCAGAAGATCAATTCTGACTAATGCTGGAAGGATAGATTCACATCTACCATTTCCCAGATTTCTGTCAATCATAATTTCTGATGAATTTTCTGAAAGGAACCTAGAAATTCCAGCATCAGAAAATATGTGGAAAACAGAAATCATAAGACCTTAGACTGCTGTAGGGTCATGGAAGTCAGATTATGATGTGCCTGCTCTGTCAGAAAGAATGATGAATCTGATAGCAGAAGATTCACCATACAGACCAGAATACCTTAAGATGTTAAGCAAAAAGCCAGAAAACAAAGAAGTTTTTGAAAGTGTGTCCCCCATGGAGCATGATGCACAAGAGTCAAGCACACAAAGAATGGAGCAGCAGGGTGAATCAGATCCTCACCCAGCTGATGAAGATGTGAACATGAGTCCTGTGGCAGAAGAACATCATGCTGAAATCTCACATATGGGAGAAACAGGTGCACAACACTCTAAACTTAATATTTTTCATAATTCTGAGAGTGATTCTGATGATTTAATTCAAGGAAATTATGAAATTTTACATAGAGGCACTGTTTCCGTAAGAAAAGATGTGAGTGGAACCAAAGACCCATTTTCTGAATCAAATTCTGAGGAGGAAAATGTGGTGGCAACAGGTGGAGCTCAGTCTACTGATCAAGGAAACCTGGATGAGAAAACTAAGAGTTTCTCAACAACTCTTGGAGAACCTGAAAAGGTTCAAGGATATGAAGAAAACCAGAACTTGAATGTGTTTCAATTTTCTGGTGAGGGTACAGAGAATTTGGAATATTCCAATCCCCTTAACCTCAGAACAGCAGATAATGTATTTTCTGCTGGTGTTAGAAGAGGAACATCTGTTGTTTCTCCTATTTACCAAGGACATCAATCTATGTCCCCTGAACAACTTCAAGAGGAACTTAAAGACACAATTGCTACTGAGAAAACAGCCACAGAAGGAAAACTTGATCTGATACTAAAAGAAATCAGAAATCAAAAGTCAGATATCAAAGTTTTATCAGAAACTATCAAAGATGTGCAGAAGCAAACAAAAGACAATGCTGCAGCCCTCAACAAACTGCAAGAGTCATCAGAAAACAGAGAGAGCTCATCAGAATTCGAGAAAGCTCTCAAAGAACTACAAGATATCAAGAAAAAGATGGCTGAGGTTGCAACTGCAGGAGAAAGCTCAGGTTCAGGAAAAATTCTTGAAGAAATATAGTTCCTCAGAGCCAACAACAGCAGCATGGCTGAGGCTTTTGAGAAGCTGATGGTGGAATTGACTGCACAGAAAAATCAAGAAAACCTGGAGTTTCAGAGAATGAAGAAACAAGAAGAAACAAATACTCAAACTCTTACTAATGTTCATTTGTTAGTAAAGAGATTGCAGTATAATGTTGCCAGACTAGCAAAAGTTGAGCTTCATGAACTGAAAGCCCCAATTCCATAAGAAAGACAAGCAAGAGGATCAGAAACTCCTCAACAACAACCAGAAACCATTCAACAAGATCAAGCCAAACAAACAGAAACTCCAACAGCTCAAAAACAGAAGCAGCCCATGGGTCCACCTCCAGATAAACAAAAGTTACTCATGGGTCCTCCACCAAATATCCCAAAGCCAGATACTTCAAGGGTCCAACAGAAAGAACATGTCCCAGTTCATTCATCTTCTACATCTATCACAGGAGAAACAGATTTCAGCATAAAAATGGATACAAAAGAGAAGAGAATAATGGAACATGAAGTGACCTCCTCAAAAAGGCCAAGAAAAGTGATGAGAGAAGATTCAGATGGAAACATCAAAGAAATAGAAGTGCTGAAAGGTGATTTACACACAATTATGTATCCTGAAGAACACCTAAAGCATTACTACTGGAAAGGTCTAGAAGACAACCCAAAAAGGCCACTCTCTCCATTAAGTAAAGGTATTGTTGAAATCAGGAACAATGGAGGCTGGAAAATTCTGCACAAACACATGACCAATCCAATAGTATCTATTGAAAGAATCGATACTTTAACCACTAGAGGAGGTATCTTAGGGAATGAAGGACAAAACAAGTATACCTTGATCAGAAAAGATAACAGTGAATAAAAGGTTACTGATGCAAATCTGGCTGATGATATTCACCCAATGAGCATAGTCAAAATGAAGAATATCATTGACAGAGAGAAAAGTAGTTCAGTTGTGATCAGAAGAGCCCTTGACAGCCTCAAAAATGCAGGAGCAAAGTTATACAAAAGGGCTGCACTGGCAGACTTTGATCTATGTATCAATTTTGAGTATAACAACAAGGTGCTATTACCTCCTCCCAACACCACAATTCCAGCTGAAATTCCTTCTAAATTAGTGAGAACTGGAGCAATCTTTGACAAACCAGAAATGTGTGTAGTCTTCAAAGATGCTCATGATGAGAAAGCTCTGTTCAGAATCAGTGAAATATGCAGGTATTCAAATCAAACTCTGAAATATATAAGAAACTGCATGAATGAGAAACAAGAGCAGCTCAAAAAGAAAGGAAAAAACAATGAACAGCTGAGAAAAACAATTGAAGATTGCATTGAAAACTGGATGGAATCAAGAGGATGGTACAAAGAAATGTACAAGGAAACTCAAAAGGCAATTGATCACAAGAAAAGGCTGAAACTAGGAGACAAATACAGAAGTGGAGTGAAGATCAATTAATGAATTAATGAGATTAAAATTATGTTTCTAAACAATAATTTTATTTTTGTCTGTTTTGAACAATGGTTGGTTTGATTATGTTCTATGTTTCTGAACTTAGTTGTTTTGAATTTTTTCTTTCAAGAAGTAGTTGAAAGTTGTTTATGTTAGATATAGAGATAGTTCATTTTCTTACAATACTTAGGGGGAAACTGTTAGGAAACTTTATTTGTAAGTATTGAAGAAAATCACATTCAACTGGATCTATGAAGAGATAACAGTCCTGAAGATCACAACAAGAAGAAGAAGATCGGATAGGACAACTGAAATGAACAGCATCTACTTCAAAGAATCACAAGTTGATCAAGAGCTGAAGAGGATTATCAAAGAAGGTCATTTCTGATGGATCTGATGATATTTCTGATGAAATATCATCAGTTTCTGACGATTCTGATCATCAAATTTTCTGATGATTTGTTCACCAGAATTTCTGATGAAGTGGTTTATCAGAAATCCTGATGAATACCCCACTTGTCTAAAAATCAGCTCTATCCTGCCACAATGACCGAAGCAACTTAACATTATTGGATATCATGATTACAAAGGCAACTTGAAAGTTGGATTCAATGAATATGTCAAATTGCTACTTTTTGCAGGACTTATTGCATGAATAAACTATTGTTTATTCATGTACCCAGCCTTCTATAAATAGAAGGCTCACCAAGCAGAGGATACTTGAGTTTGAAGCTTAGCATTCATACATACCACACAAACTCCATTGCCCTCTTACCCACAGAATTCAAGATTCATTTGTATTAGATAATAATCTTACAATCACCTTGTAAACTATTTTGTTTCAAAGTGATATAAACTTGATAATTCTGTAGATCTTGTTTCTGAAAGTCTGATTTCCATTTCCGCACATCTACTTAAATCACTTGCCATATTACGTGAAAAGAAGTTGTTAAGGCCAAACTGGGTCTAACAACGCATTTGTATAGTTTGGAATATAATATATATTGGCAATGTATTACCAATAGTAGTGTAGATGGAAGTGAAATTGTATAATATTGGTAATGTATTATGGATGTAGTGTAGATTGAAGGGAAATTATATAGGTGTTGTCAATAAGTATCAAATATGCACATGTGAATTAGTAATTGTTATTCAAGAAAAATGAAATATGCACATGTGTATCAGTAATTGTTATTCGGTTAAAAAATAAAATAAATAAATAAAATAATTTTTTTTATATATGTTACGATATTTAATGGAAAATTTAAAAAAATTGTGTGATTTTTAAGCTTTTTTAAGTAGTTTTAGTTGTGTTCACACTATTTCTTGTGGTTCTCGCAATAAAGGGTGGTTGCTAACGGTAGGGATGAGTATTTGGTATCAAATACCTATCCCGTCCCGATCTCGATCCTGAAAATACCGTACCGAATTTTTCGGTACCGGAAACGGTATCCACTTTTTGGCATTTTCGGTATCGGTATTTTCGGGATCGGTACCGGTACGGTACCGGTAAAATACCGAATTTTACCTTCAAATACCGCTACCGTACCGTACCGACATATTTCGGTATCGGTATCAGTACCCAGTTTTGGCAAAATTCGGGATCAGGATTTTCGGGATCGGGATTTGCTCATCCTTGGCTAACGGATCATTATCCTGTATATATATATATATATATATATATATATATATATATATATATATATATATAGGGGGTAGGGATATAGTAAAAAGTGTCTAAAATGTAAGAAGGGTAAGAAGTGCTTTAAACCATTGGATATTTGATCTAATGGTTGAGATCAATAGGGTATAAAATGTAAATTGTGTTTTAATTAGAAGGACCTTATGTAAAAATTGAAGGGCAATAGTGACTTTTCCAACATTTCAAATATGGTAACCGTTTCAAAACCACCCATCAATCTCCTAAAGATCAGCGAATTATATGGTAACCGTCATCAATCTCCAAAAAATCATCGAATTTCTTCATACTTTATCATAAATAGCTCTATAATCAGATTCATGGCGTAGTGTTTTATCAAATACCAAACATTCCCAGATTTTAAAACACCATGACTATGATTCATGTCATGGTGTTTTATCTGGGTACATTGTTCATGGCGTGGTGTTTTAAAACATCTATGATTCAAGTTATGGTGTTTTATCAGGAGACATTGTTCATGGCGTGGTGTTTTATCAATACAAAAACATTCCCAGATTTTAAAACACCATGACTATGATTCAAGTCATGGTGTTTTATCTGTAGACATTGTCCATGGTGTGGTGTTTTAAACATCTATGATTCAAGTCATGGTGTTTTATCAGGAGACATTGTTCATGGCGTGGTGTTTTATCAAAACAAAAACATTCCCAGATTTTAAAACACCATGACTATGATTCAAGTCATGGTGTTTTATCTGTAGACATTGTTCATGGTGTGGTGTTTTAAACACACAGAACTAATAACAGCTGCAGATCCACAAGACGGATCTAATACAACAAAACCTGAGATCCACACTGTATCATCAACAATAATAACAGTCGGCAACTACAGAAATAACAACCGCAACTACTGGAACAAACTCGAACAGATCTTGAACAACTTGGAGAGGGTTGCGATTAAGATGATGAAGAAATGATACGTAGGTTAAAATCGAATTGGATCTTGCAAAAAAATAGGACGACAGTTTTTTTTTTTCCAGTTATCTTGAAAGTCAATTAATTGATAAGAAATGTAAATTACTAATATACCCTTTTGAATTAATTAAGATAGATGACACTTGTCATCACCAAATTATTTCTCACACTTCTTACAAAAGTATGACTTTGTACAGGATCATTTACCTATATATAGGATAGGGATATAAAGAAAACCCACTTGAGTTAAGAAAACTCAAGAAAACCATATGTAATAATTTTTTTCTAAAAAATTAGGGAATGTAAGTTACATGTTATCGAACGTTTTGTAACAAAAAAACAAAAACTCTGAGGGGATTTTTTTATAAAAAAATTTAAAAATTCAGTTTTTTAGCATATATATTAACACTGATTTTTTAAAATTTTTATAAAAAATCCCTTTGGCGATTTTTGTTTTTTTATTACAAAACGTTCAATAGCATGTAACTTACAATTCCTAATTTTTTGTAGAAAAAAAAATGTTACATAAGCTTTTCTTGAGTTCTCTTAACTTAAATGGATTTTCTCTATATAATTCCCATATATATATATACACACATATATATATAGAGAGAGACACATTATTTTATCATATATAACATCTAGAAATATTTCTTAAGTAAATAAGTATTTTTGTCACAATTCAGAAACAATAATATTTAGCCTTTAAAAATATAATATTTCGTATTAATTGTATTTGTAATCGAACCTATTTTTATAAATCTATAAATTTACATCTCTAGTTATTTTAGACTTGTTATATATATATATATATATATATATATATATATATATATATATATATATATATAGTGTGTGTGTGTGTATAGCATAGTGGAGAGTTCAAATGAGAAGAATTTTTATGTAAGAACAAAAATGAAGAAATTTCAACCAATAAGAATGCTTTATTTTACTTCATTTAATATAAGTATTTAATGTTACTATAAGGGTACATTGGTAAATCTACATAGGTCATTAATTTGTAGTCTTCCTCTTTAATAGCTAACTACATTAAAGAATTTGTAATTTATCTTCAAAATATATATTTTTTCAAAAAAAGAAAATAAAATAATTTAAAGTTTAGGATAAATTACGAGTCGTGTAGGATAAATTTCAACATGTAGGATGAATTTCAAAATATGTAGGATAACTTTTGATGTGTGTAGGCAAAAAAAAGTTAGTGTGGGGGATAATACTCTTTATGACTAATTAATTAGTCAAAAATGATAATAAATGAGATATGTGAAAAAAACTATTTAATGTTTTACAAAATTACCCTTTGTTCTTTTTCTTTTCAATTAAATTTTCTTCTCAAATGAACCTTCCCCATATAGCATATACATAGCATATATTATTTAATGAAACTTAGATGTATATATATAATATCGTGTAGTCGAAATCGTACAACTATATTTATTTTTGCTATTATATTTAAACGAGATTTTAGGACCCACGCGTTGTGGTGAGAACGTTTTACCAAAAAGAACATAGTGTCATGTGTTATGAACAATCACACATCACGCCCCGACATAGTTTGTCGTTAGTTGGGGTGTGACAGGTAATTACCAGATACCGTCCGGTATGAAAAAGGCCGGTAAAACTAGAATACATTAATTGTTATATACCATCGGTTAATCTGGTTCTACCTGTTCGAACCCTTGTTTTGGTTTGCAAAATCTTCAAATTTGATTTTTATATTTTACTAAAATCTAATATTAAGCTACACTACGCCAGAATAGGGATACAATCACACAAAAAAAGTGTGACTATATGTTTTTCGCCTTACATATTTTTTTCAGGTCAAGTGTGACCAAAGTTTCAGTCATCGTAGGTATCATACGGTCACACACACTTTTTAGCGGCTGTAGAACTTAAAAGTGTGGCTAAAGAGTACCAACATTTTTTTGTTAAAATCTAACATTTCCTTCATTAAGTGTGGCTAAAGGATAGCAACGGCCACATGTATTTACTTTAAGCGTGATCGTTACTGATATATAGTCACATAAATTACCAAAATAATTTGTTTTAGCCACATCAATTAAAAAAAGTGTGGCAAAAAGGATTGTTTTGATCATTTTTTTGCCCATTAAGTGTGGCTAAATGGCAGCAACGGCATCATGAATTGTTGTAAGTGTAGTAATTTCCATTATATAGTCGCATGAACTTACTGTAAGTGTAGTTGTTTCTATTATACAGACACACAAACAAAAAACAAAGTGACTATTGTGTGGCTAATAGTTATTTATAGCCACACGAAATCTTGTAATTTTAAGTGTGACTATTGTCTAACGTTTGGTGACACATTTTTTTACTTATGGCGATTTCTATCATTCTATCACACAAACAAGAAACAAAGTGATTATGGTGTGGCTATTGTCTAACCTTTGGTCACACATATTTGTTTTTCTCATGCCATTTGCTATAATCTCGTCACACAAACAAAAAACAATGTGACGAATTGTGGCTGGTTCTATTATATAGTCACATTAATTTATTGTAAGTGTGGCCAAAAACGTTTACTAGACACACCATTTTTGTAATGTTAAGTGTGGCTTTGTCTAACCTTTGGTCACACATATTTGTTTTCCCCATTACTTTTGCTATTCTTTCGTTACAGAAACAAAAAACAATGTCACGAAAGTGTGGCTAATGGTTATGTATAGCCACATGAAATTTGGTAATTTTAAGTGTACCTATTATCAACATTTGGTCACACATAATTTGTTTTTTTCCGTGACATTTGTTATGGTTCCGCCACATAAAAAAAAGACTGACGAAAGTGTGGCTAACAATTATGTATCGCCACATGAAATTTTATAATTTAAGTATGGCTATGGTCTAACATTGATCACACATATTTAGTGTGGTTTTACGTGGCCATTTTCATATAATTAGCCATTTTATTTTCAAATTTTATACAGTAACCGTGAGAAAACCTAAAAGCCAAATGATATTAACAAATAATAAACCAAAATCCATACATAAGTTTTCAAAATACTATTTAAAGACAAACTTCTAATAAAAACCTATCTACCAAAGTTGCAAAGGGAATGCCTCTACACATAAACTAAGAACTAATTCTAGGTTGTTGTCTTCAAATCAATATACTCATTTCTTTTACACTTGAAAGTGCTACAAATTTATATCAAGTCGTTTTGTCTTTGTGGAATGCTCCAATATTTGATTGCAAAATCAATGACTAGCCACCAGATTCAAGTTGTGAACAATTCAATCAATGACCAGCCACCCGACATCAATGAGATCCGAGCTTTCTGAACTACTCAATCCCAATAAAAGCATGTCCGAAGTCTGTCTCCAATTGGTTCCTTGTTGGCTTCTGATTCACGAAGTTGAGACTGCAATTGTCTATATTACACCAATATGTACAGTATGGCAGACGAAGGAGTTAATTGAGGATTGATGATGAAGGTGATTTGTGCAAAATGCAACATATAAATTACATCAATTGTGGCATAAAACTAACCCTTTTTTAGTACTAATGTTGGAAAAAGTGTGTTTTTGTCTTCCTTTTGTATTTTCGGGATTAAATGAGCTCAAATTAACAAAAGAAGCAAAAAGGCAGCTAAATCTAACATAAATACAAGAAAAGGAATAAACGTGGCATGCCCGACCTCCCCGAAAGCATCTTCCCAAGCAAAATAAGAGAGCAGAAGGCTGAACACGCCCCATGCTCATTGAGCACGGGGGCGTGCCCAAGTGTTAGCATAAAAGACAAAGTTGTAGAAGCTTCCATCGCCCACCACGGGGCCGTGCTCAGCAGACACGGGGTCGTGGTCAACTATAAGATTCGCAGAATCCAGGCAAATCTTGATAGTACAGATATGCTTCTGCACACGGGGTCGTGCCCAGCGGACACGGGGCCGTGGTAAACTAATAAAGACAAGAGCAATTAATGAAGAAAGAGAAGGATGTGGACACGGGGCCGTGCCCACTGGACACGGGGCCTTGCCCGAGCTTCTGTTTAGCCTATAAATAGGAGTGCTTGGCTCAAGCTCAAACGATCCCTTGGCACACCACATCTCTCACACTTCACCCACCACCCACCACCACCATAACACCATCATCCATTGTCCATCATAGAGTGTGTGAGTCGTCTCGGGATCCAAGATTGATCGTAAGAGTTCTTGACAATCAAGGCCATGTTTGCCTAAGTCTCTTACATCACTTGGTGAAGACAAAGTGTCTAGTGTAATATTTTTATTTTTAATCTTTTCGCACTTTTTAATTGGTTATGTATTAATGACTTTAATAACTAGTTTCTTATGTTGAAGGTGATTCTTCCGTATCGTTTGTCCGTGGTGTCTTGGCATTATTTTATGGTCTATATAAAATAAAAGATTTTCACCATTCATATCTCCACGGTCTATATGGAGGTATGTTGGCTACCTGGTCGGGGGTTAAGGGAACGGTTTGGTAAGAGTCTTGCCATTGTTCAGTGTATAGATCCTGCAAAGGACCTGGGTCAAATTTAGTAGGACCTCCTTCAATACTTAACGGTATTGGATGGCGGGGGTCCAAACTCTTTGATCCCCTCATAAGTTAAACTACTATTAATACTTTAACCCGGCTACTTAGGACTGTATCCCTGCTGACTCAGACTACTTAGCCGAGGGTAACGTCGCCTTCAAAAGAGGGGCCTACCACATTTGTCACACCCAGATATTTCCACGTTTCACCGGTGGGCCCGGTAGGGGAGTATCGTGACGTAGTTGATATCATCATAGTCAAACAACACAATATATAAATGCACAGCGGAAGCAAAAGATATATATATATATATTACAATCCGAATATAAAGTAATATCCAGTATTACAACGGAAAGTAAGGATCCACAGGCGGATCTTAAAACATAAATATTGTTCAACAGACTTTAGACGCCTAGAACTTGCAAGATTCCTTATTAACGTCCTGAGCAGCTTCCAGCCTATTACGTACTTGTACCTGTCACTTAGACTTTTGAAAATACGTCAGTTTTCACTGGTAAATACACTCAACTGACTCATTTGAAAAGAGTTTAAGAAAATTAGTTTAGGTGCACAAGGCACAAAAATATGTTGACACTTTGATTAAAATGCTCAAGGCAAAATTAACCTTTTATACTTTGATTAAAATGCACAGAGGCAAAATTTATCTTTTATACTTGGGACAAACTATATTTCATGTTATCAGTTTTACATAACTTGCTCTACATACGGGGCCCGGTTCTATGTCGGTTCATGATTAACCGACACACCACTATTCCCTTATTGGGAATCCCTTATTGGGTATAATTAATTAATAAACATATGGCATCTGTCAGGTGTATGCCTACACCCCGTGCTTAGGTCGTGGCCATTGCATTTAATGAGTCAAGGATATCCAGGACACGGTCGCATTAATCCCCAATGTTTCAGTCAAGCAATACGAATTAAAAATAGGTTATTTGGATTTCCCGACTAATTGTTCTTTGAATCCCATACCTGACCAAGCGGTATTTATATTACCATATCCCAAGCCCGTAATAGGGAAAATAAGTTAAGAGTATTTACCTGAGCTAGCTCCTGTCTTAAATAGCAAGAATTAAAATAACTCAGCTGTATTCACTTAAGTAAGCGTAGGTACAATTTACCGGAAGGCTCTAGTCTGGAATGATGGTATAAATAACCAATTAGAATGCTAACGGGTCTTTAATTAAGCCTAAGCTTAGACCGGTTAGTCTTAAGGAAATATACGGTTCAAACGCATGATTAAGCGAAGACCGGAATAGAATGTGTTTTAGACCCAACAAGTTCGGAGACTTGCTTAATATGGGTATTTCATACACATTCTGGATTTTGAGATAAAACCGATAAGGTTTGATCCGTTTCGGCTAATTTATGCAACTAGTTACATAAACCGAATCGAACGCGTAATAAGCGTAACGGGTATTCATAAGAGCCATATACAGGTTTCCTAAGTTAATATGCTTCAAATATGTTGTGACATCAGTAAGATGTCTTTTATTATGCCCGAAACGAATTTAAACACAAACTATGCCTCGTAGGGGTAGTTTGGTCATTTTCAAGGTTATAAAAGAGTCTAAGTATTAACCTGAGTTACAGGTCTGATATAATCAGCAAAAGTACTTAGTTTACTAAGTTATAACAGTAGGGTAAAGTATATATGTGAAATTTATCAATTATAACCAAACTATGCACCGTAGGGGCATTTTGGTAATTTCACATAAGCCGAAAAGCTCAAAACAGAAGTCTGAGTTTAACAACTTTTGCTTACTGTTAAAATATTATAATTTACCTAAAATATCAGTAGGTATCAACCCTTGTATGTTTAAAATAGTTTTAGTACATACTATGCGTTACAAACGCTTAATAAGGCGATTAGAAGCCATTTCCGGGTTCGATACATAAAGCTGATAGTTTTATTATTCCAGAAGGCTTAAAATAATTTATTTATCATTTAAGATCAGTAGCAAAAGGTTTGGAGTCGATTAGATATGTAAAACTCATTTTATGGCCCGTAAGGGCAAAACCGACAATTACCGGATTAAGCCTATGACTATTAGTTATGCTCAGCCTAAAATTAATTAAAAATCTTCAAAAATCCCAAAATAATATATTGCATCAGTGGGTAATAAGTTTGATATCAAAAAGTAGGCTTAACTAGGCTATATGCTAATTACGCCGTTTAATTAACATAAAGCTTTCAATTTACGCTAATGAGCATAACTCTCAATCTACACCTCAAATTGATGTCAAATTTTGGGTGCAAGTTTATATATCAGTAACTAAGGTTTCTACTCTTTTACATTTGCAAAAATCACGTTTTAAGGTGAAAAGGGCATAATGGTCAACATATGAGCAATTAACGGAATCATGCGTATTAATTGGTTAACTAATGAACCATGGTGTATAATCATGGAGGGTTATACTAGCATGTAGCCTGGTCCAGATAGAGCTCTAAGGTATTTCTAAAACATACCAAAACGGGTCAGAATTGAAGTCAAAGCAAAAGTCAAAGCTTTGCGACTTTCGGTTCCGAACCGGGTTAAAACAGTAAATTGTCGGGTTGAACATGTTTAGACATGTTCTTATACTAATTACCAAGTTATATTAAGGATCAAACAGGTTGTATGTGTTCTACATTGCTAATCATGCATAAATTAGAATTTAAGTATCCTGTTGACTTTTTAATAACAAGTTTGACCCGACATTTGACCTAGTTAGATTGGGAATCAGGGGGAACCGTTTTAAGGGTTTATTACCCACATAATTACCAACTTATATCTACTTTCAATTCGACTAATAACTGGACCATTAGTGATTAATCTTGAAGTCAACCGTTAATTACGACGGTTTGACTTTTAAGCTAAACTAAGCAAAAACTTAACTAAGGAAGGTTAAGCATACTTACAAGAGTCCTATGCACGATTAGGAAGGACTTGGGAGGACACTAAAGTTCCAGAGATGCTCCAAAATGCAGAAATGAGGTGTGGTTGCAATGTTGCAACATAAGGCCTTTATATAGTGCTCAAATCACCTTAGATTGTTGACAACTCAAGCTATCATGAACCATGAATCATTAACACATGTCCCTAAGGGCCTAGGGATGTTTAGGGGTCGCCCATGGATGAGAAAATATCATCTTAAGTCGGTTCCAAGGCTGAACAGCCAAAATAAACGATTTTCTGCATCTGGGGGCGGGCCTGACGCGGCCCGCGTAAGGAATGCCAAGACCTTACGCGACCCGCCTGGAGTCCATCTTCAGGTTTAAAACTTTTGCAACTTGTCCCTTGGCCTTTCGAAGGGTCAACCGACTTTATTTCTTGCAATTTGAACCCTCCATATTTACCTACAAGGGCTTTAGGACTTATATCCACTTTACTTGGTCCTTAATCACTTTGTTATTACCCGAAAAGTCCTAACTTTCAACGTTGACGCTTTAACCCCTCGCTTACGAATTCGATCATAACTTTCTCATACGATAACGAAACTTTATGAAATTTATATCATGTATTCTAATGAGCATAATTAATCGTTACAAAGCTTCGGGTTTGTCAAAAGGTCACACAGAGGTATAACTTAAACATGTTGACACATTTAGCCCCTGTAGTTTGTAATCTCTCACTTTCTTTCATATTTAGCTTCGTATGATCCATGATTTATTCGTTTGAAGGTATGAGCATCATGTAGGGTTAATGTACAATATATTTATTCATTGTTGACATTTAGAACTCGTATATTCACATACTTTCCATGATTGTCAACTTTAGTCCTTTCAGAACATTCTTTCACACGTTCAAACTTATGACACGTGTCAATACATTATAGGACGTGAATTTTTGAGGTGTTACATCCTCACCCCCTTAAAAGAAATCTCGACCTCGAGATTTGTTAAAGTAAAGGA
This sequence comes from Helianthus tuberosus, assembly GCA_030545235.1. Lineage (NCBI taxonomy): Eukaryota > Viridiplantae > Streptophyta > Magnoliopsida > Asterales > Asteraceae > Helianthus > Helianthus tuberosus. Next base: position 108,379,863 of record CM060427.1, on the reverse strand, counting down.
AGTATTTTCTACCTTATATTGGCTTAATCTTCCCCAGTACCTATGAGCCTCTAAGGCACTACAATTGACCTTTATAATAGGCACATGTATCTTTTTGGAGCTTCTAATCCTGTCGATCCTCAATCGACACAGGTTGCTCATACTATCATAGTTCTGTATATCATTATTTGATAGCGCTTTTCGACTTATTGGTGACACGTCGCTAAGTCATTTGTGTGGGTCACATTGTGCATTCCACCAAGCCCCTTAATTAGGTCTTAGCTCGTAAGCTATTTGATCTTGATACATTCGATTTCCTTCGAATGATTCTATATACTTAACTAGCCTGATAATTTAACAAATTTAGCACACCCTTCCTGGGTGATATCTATTGTTGAACCTTATTCTTTAACAAGAATTTAGGAGGTTTGCTAACTTCATTAATCCTTGCTTTTCTGCCGAAATAATGGCAACTTATAGATAATTAGGGGTTTGTATGATCTTATTCGTTGTTTCTAATACAACTTTCAGATCCTGATAATTGGACTTACCAATTCTCTATTTAACAATAGATGTTTAACATTCCACCCATACAAGGTCTCCAAAAGAGTAGCCTTGATACTTACATAATAATTGCTATAGAAAAACTTATTTCATGGTGAGATGGTTATTCCAACCACTGCTTAACTAATCTCAAAGAACAGCTAATCCTTACAGCTAGTCGAACCAATCGACGATCCTGGGCAGGTAATAGCGATTCTTAATTGTTTCCTAAATAGGGTTGCGGTAATTAATGCATAAGCAAGATGATCCATCTTTCTTATATATATAAATCGGAGTTCTTAGAACTTCAAAATTTTGGCTTTATGAAATCTTCTCTAAAAACTTATCGATTTGGATCTTAGTTCTTCCTATTCCGTTGGTACTAACAGATACAATGCTTTTACAATAATTGTAGCCCTAAGCGGGATGTTTGTCCTAACATCCACTTGCCTCTCAGAAGGTAAACATGGTAATTCTTATAAAGAAGATAATTATGACACACATAGATGTTAGAGATGTCTGTATTTTTCAGGCTTTGGTTCATCTATCGATGTCGGTGTCAGATAAATGACACATTCTCTTTACAAATGCAAGGACGCCCTAAGTAGAGATACTTATAAGGACATTTTATATTGGATATCTTCTTTGAATACTACTAGTCGACTTTAGTACGATATGACCATTGGGATATCTCAGGGATTCCATGCATTAAACCTCCATACTGATCAGGCATGGAAGCAATCTATGGGACACACTAGGATACGCCAATCCTCATATGGTACCCTTATCAAACATAGTTTGGCATTCGCAGGCGATATAAAATAATGAGAAAATAATAAAATAAAGTAATACATATATTTTCGTACTCTCTCTGGGGAAAAGTATTCCAGATTCTTATGAAAGGATTTATCTCCGAGGATGGGAGAGAGGGTCATTAAAGATTCCGTTGGTAAATTATACTTTATTTTTAATATCTGAAGTTCTTACGAATGTAATCAAGAGTTTACTAGGCTTATGGTTTACTAAAAGTTTATTATCCATTGCATTAACGTAAGATACTTAGCAGAAACTATCAATGCTAAATGGTACGAGACGTACCTGATGCTATTATTGATATGTACTGTCTCTGTCATTCAAACGGTAGTTCAGGCGTTTCCTTTCTTATCCTTCCCAGAATTAGCTGATCCTTCCTTGGCGGCCTCAGGACAATTAGTACTAATGTGGCCCTTTTCGCCACAGCTGAAACAGTTTGCATTCTTTATATCCCTACATTCGTGGGACTGGTGACCAGTTCTTTTGCAGATGCCACATTGCTTTATCTTTTGGTTTGATCGACACTGTCCCCAGTGTCTTCTGTTGCAGGTTTTGCATGTAGGCTTCTTGTTGGAATCCTGTTGGTTATTGTTGAGCTCGGATTTGCTCTTCTTAGGATTCTGGGAGTTATCCTCCTCCCTTTTACGCTTCCCATCTTCAGAAGCCTTGGCAGCCTTGTTTCTAACCACATCAAGTGTGAGAGATAGTGACAGATCTGCCGCTGACCTAAATGTAGTAGGTCTCGATGCTTTCACACTTGCCTTTATTTCTGGGGCTAGACCCCCAATAAAGCGATCTATTCGCTTTGGTTCCGGTGTCATCAAATAAGGAACCAATCGAGACTTGGTATTGAAACTTATAAGGTATGCTTGACAATCTAAGTTCTCCATGACTAATGTCAAGAATTCAGTCTCGATCTTCTCAACTTCATGTTGAGGACAGTAATTTTCTTTGATGAGGGCAACGAATTGTTCCCATGACATGTTGTACAATTGGATCTTCCCAGTGGCTTGAATCAGTGATCTCCACCAGGCTAAAGCCTCGCCTTTAAATGATTGCGACACAAACTTGACCACATCCCTCTCAGCGCATCCGCTGATATCCACAACTGTATCCATCTCATCTAACCACGTCATACAATCTACAGCTCCTTCCTCCCCAGTGAAATCCCGGGGTTTACATGAAACAAAGTACTGGTAGGAGCAACCCTCATTACGGGGTCCTTGTTTCAGTATGATCTGTTGAGACGGATCACTGTGATGATTAGAAGAGTGACGCTCGTCATCTTCCTTCTTAGGGGGTGGCTTTGTATGTGGTGTTGATAGGGTCCTACTTCGAGTCCCACTATACTCTTCGTACTGTTGTTCTAAGGCCTTTGTAACTGCGTCGTCTACTAACGCTTTTAGTTCAGCACCCGTTAAATTAATTCGGGCGTTATCATTTTTCTCTACTGGGTGGCTATTAATTTTATCTGAGCCAGCCATTTAATTGAACTGTTACATAAAACAAGGACAATAGTTTACTTGGGAGTTTATTATGGAATTGTCCCTTAGGGCAATTCATTAACCATGGTAAACAGAGACCATATTCGGTTAATTTATTTTTTTCACATTTACTTAGGATTTATATTATAATTTATCCTAATTATAAAACAATAACAGTTTTATTAGTGGCACGGAAGGCCTAGTTGCAAGAACATTTTTAAATTATAAATTATGATTTCAGAAAATCAAAGCATTAAGGTATATCAACACAACAGGTCTAGTCACAAGGACATTTATAAATTATAAGCTATGATTTCAGAGAATCAAAGCATTTAGGTTTGAACATAGTTCATTACCTTTTTCGGACAAGGAGTCATCGCTACCACTGTCTTTTGGCTCATGTAGAAATGAGCAAGGCCCGTAGGCACTATGTTACCAATGTATGGTCAAAATATGATCATCTTAATTGATGATTTAAACCCATGATTCAGAGATCATTAAGTTGGGTTAGGAATCTTTTGAAGAATCCTTATATAAGAATGACGTGTGTGATTTTTAATGAATCACGTCTGCCAGGAGTGTTAACATATTTTCAGATGTTAACAGGGATGCGAATCTTTTAAACAGGTCTTGCCATCTTGGCCAGGTCTTTATAATGACACTCAGGCTAGGTTTCACTCTTTAAGATTCTTATTTAAATGTATATTGGCAGGGAAGGAAGGATATTTATTTTATTCAGGATTTTTATCATAAATCCTAATTTACAAGTTAATAATAGCACAAATGGCCTAGTCGCGTAGACAAGTTTAATTTATAAGCCATGATTTCAGAGAATCGAGGCATTAAGGTTTGAATCAAAGTTCATTACCTTTTCTTGACAGGGAGTTGTAGGCTACCACTGTCTTTAGTCACAGAGGACGTTAATTATAGCCCGTAGGCACTTCATCCTTAAGGGATGATTATATAAATAAGGGAAATTGGAGTAATCTTATTTAAGGATGACTCATGCGATTTTATCAAACCACGTCTGCCAGGAATGTTAACATGTTACAAATGTTAACAGGGATTGGAATCCTTTGGATAGGTTTTACCGTCTTGGCCATGTCTGCAATGACATTTAGGCTAGGTTTTACCATCTTGGTCATGTCTGCATTGACATTTAGGCTAGGTTTTACTATCTTGGCCATGTCTGCATTGACATTTAGGCTAGGTTTTACCTTTAAGATTCCTTTAATATTTAACGCAGAACAATCCTAAATTGAAATGTTAACAAGGATCTGAATCTAATTGTGGAACTACCGTCTTGGCCATGTCTTAAAATGACACATGAGCTACGTCTTGTCCTTTTTAGATATTGTCATTTTATTATAATGGTATCTTTTATAATAAAGGAATAACATTTTTAATATAATCATTCCATTAAAATTTAAACAAGTATATGGTTGCCCTGAACGGGACTTCTAACAGAAAATGACTTGCCCATGCAAGAGCTAATCAGAAAATAACAAAGGAACCAAATAAGGACAAAATAAAACGAATTAGAATTTGTCCTATGTTCTCGTCTAGACTCAAGAATGTGCAACTGTGTAACTGAGATTAAACACAAAAAGGCTAGTGTATAATTCACTCAGTGTTGGCTCTGATACCAACCTGTCACACCCAGATATTTCCACGTTTCACCGGTGGGCCCGGTAGGGGAGTATCGTGACGTAGTTGATATCATCATAGTCAAACAACACAATATATAAATGCACAGCGGAAGCAAAAGATATATATATTACAATCCGAATATAAAGTAATATCCAGTATTACAAGGAAAGTAAAGGATCCACAGGCGGATCTTAAAACATAAATATTGTTCAACAGACTTTAGACGCCTAGAACTTGCAAGATTCCTTATTAACGTCCTGGGCAGCTTCCAGCCTATTACGTACTTGTACCTGTCACTTAGACTTTTGAAAATACGTCAGTTTTCACTGGTAAATACACTCAACTGGCTCATTTGAAAAGAGTTTAAGAAAATTGGTTTAGGTGCACAAGGCACAAAAATATGTTGACACTTTGATTAAAATGCTCAAGGCAAAATTAACCCTTTATACTTTGATTAAAATGCACAGAGGCAAAATTTATCTTTTATACTTGGGACAAACTATATTTCATGTTATCAGTTTTACATAACTTGCTCTACATACGGGGCCCGGTTCTATGCCGGTTCATGATTAACCGACACACCACTATTCCCTTATTGGGAATCCCTTATTGGGTATAATTAATTAATAAACATATGGCATCTGTCAGGTGTATGCCTACACCCCGTGCTTAGGTCGTGGCCATTGCATTTAATGAGTCAAGGATATCCAGGACACGGTCGCATTAATCCCCAATGTTTCAGTCAAGCAATACGAATTAAAAACAGGTTATTTGGATTTCCCGACTTATTGGTCTTTGAATCCCATACCTGACCATGCGGTATTTATATTACCGTATCCCAAGCCCGTAATAGGGAAAATAAGTTAAGAGTATTTACCTGAGCTAGCTCCTGTCTTAAATAGCAAGAATTAAAATAACTCAGCCGTATTCACTTAAGTAAGCGTAGGTACAATTTACCGGAAGGCTCTAGTCTGGAATGATGGTATAAATAACCAATTAGAATGCTAACGGGTCTTTAATTAAGCCTAAGCTTAGACCGGTTAGTCTTAAGGAAATATACGGTTCAAACGCATGATTAAGCGAAGACCGGAATAGAATGTGTTTTAGACCCAACAAGTTCAGAGACTTGCTTAATATGGGTATTTCATGCACATTCTGGATTTTGAGATAAAACCGATAAGGTTTGACCCGTTTCGGCTAATTTATGCAACTAGTTACATAAACCGAATCAAACGCGTAATAAGCGTAACGGGTATTCATAAGAGCCATATACAGGTTTCCTAAGTTAATATGCTTCAAATATGTTGTGACATCAGTAAGATGTCTTTTATTATGCCCGAAATGAATTTAAACACAAACTATGCCTCGTAGGGGTAGTTTGGTCATTTTCAAGGTTATAAAAGAGTCTAAGTATTAACCTGAGTTACAGGTCTGATATAATCAGCAAAAATACTTAGTTTACTAAGTTATAACAGTAGGGTAAAGTATATATGTGAAATTTATCAATTATAACCAAACTATGCACCGTAGGGGCATTTTGGTAATTTCACATAAGCCGAAAAGCTCAAAACAGAAGTCTGAGTTTAACAACTTTTGCTTACTGTTAAAATATTATAATTTACCTAAAATATCAGTAGGTATCAACCATTGTATGTCTAAAATAGTTTTAGTACATACTATGCGTTAAAAACGCTTAATAAGGCGATTAGAAACCATTTCCGGGTTCGATACATAAAGCTGAAATTTTTATTATTCCAGAAGGCTTAAAATAATTTATTTATCATTTAAGATCAGTAGCAAAAGGTTTGGAGTCGATTAGATATGTAAAACTCATTTTATGGCCCGTAAGGGCAAAACCGACAATTACCGGATTAAGCCTATGACTATTAGTTATGCTCAGCCTAAAATTAATTAAAAATCTTCAAAAATCCCAAAATAATATATTTCATCAGTGGGTAATAAGTTTCATATCAAAAAGTAGGCTTAACTAGGCTATATGCTAATTACGCCGTTTAATTAACATAAAGCTTTCAATTTACGCTAATGAGCGTAACTCTCAATCTACACCTCAAATTGATGTCAAATTTTGGGTGCAAGTTTATGTATCAGTAACTAAGGTTTCTAATCTTTTACATTTTCAAAAATCACGTTTTAAGGTGAAAAGGGCATAATGGTCAACATATGAGCAATTAACGGAATCATGCGTATTAATTGGTTAACTAATGAACCATGGTGTATAATCACGGAGGGTTATAATAGCATGTAGGGTGGTCCAAATAGAGCTCTAAGGTATTTCTAAAACATACCAAAACGGGTCAGAATTGAAGTCAAAGCAAAAGTCAAAGCTTTGCGACTTTCGGTTCCGAACCGGGTTAAAACAGTAAATTGTCGGGTTGAACATGTTTAGACATGTTCTTATACTAATTACCAAGTTATATTAAGGATCAAACAGGTTGTATGTGTTCTACATTGCTAATCATGCATAAATTAGAATTTAAGTATCCTGTTGACTTTTTAATAACAAGTTTGACCCGACATTTGACCTAGTTAGATTGGGAATCAGGGGGAACCCTTTTAAGGGTTTATTACCCACATAATTACCAACTTATAACTACTTTCAATTCGACTATTAACTGGACCATTAGTGATTAATCTTGAAGTCAACCGTTAATTACGACGGTTTGACTTTTAAGCTAAACTAAGCAAAAACTTAACTAAGGAAGGTTAAGCATACTTACAAGAGTCCTATGCACGATTAGGAAGGACTTGGGAGGACACTAAAGTTCCAGAGATGCTCCAAAATGCAGAAATGAGGTGTGGTTGCAATGTTGCAACATAAGGCCTTTATATAGTGCTCAAATCACCTTAGATTGTTGACAACTCAAGCTATCATGAACCATGAATCATCAACACATGTCCCTAAGGGCCTAGGGATGTTTAGGGGTCACCCATGGATGAGAAAATATCATCTTAAATCGGTTCCAAGGCTGAACAGCCAAAATAAACGATTTTCTGCATCTGGGGGCCTGACGCGACCCGCGTAAGGATTGCCAAGACCTTACGCGGCCCGCCTGGAGTCCATCTTCAGGTTTAAAACTTTTGCAACTTGTCCCTTGGCCTTTCGAAGGGTCAACCGACTTTATTTCTTGCAATTTGAACCCTCCATATTTACCTACAAGGGCTTTAGGACTTATATCCACTTTACTTGGTCCTTAATCACTTTGTTATTACCCGAAAAGTCCTAACTTTCAACGTTGACGCTTTAACCCCTCGCTTACGAATTTGATCATAACTTTCTCATACGATAACGAAACTTTATGAATTTTATATCGTGTATTCTAGTGAGCATAATTAATCGTTACAAGCTTCGGGTTTGTCAAAAGGTCACACAGAGGTATAACTTAAACATGTTGACACATTTAGCCCCTATAGTTTGTAATCTCTCACTTTCTTTCATATTTAGCTTCGTATGATCCATGATTTATTCGTTTGAAGGTATGAGCATCATGTAGGGTTAATGTACAATATATTTATTCACTGTTGACATTTAGAACTCGTATATTCACATACTTTCCATGATTGTCAACTTTAGTCCTTTCAGAACATTCTTTCACACGTTCAAACTTATGACACGTGTCAATACATTATAGGACGTGAATTTTCGAGGTGTTACATCCTCACCCCCCTTAAAAGAAATATCGACCTCGAGATTTTTTAAAGTAAAGGAAGTATTTTCTACCTTATATTGGCTTAATCTTCCCCAGTACCTATGAGCCTCTAAGGCACTACAATTGACCTTTATAATAGGCATATGTATCTTTTTGGAGCTTCTAATCCTGTCGATCCTCAATCGACATAGGTTGCTCATACTATCATAGTTCTGTATATCATTATGTGATAGCGCTTTTCGACTTATTGGTGACACGTCGCTAAGTCATTAGTGTGGGTCACATTGTGCATTCCACCAAGCCCCTTAATTAGGTCTTAGCTCGTAAGCTATTTGATCTTGATACATTCGATTTCCTTCGAATGATTCTATATACTTAACTAGCCTAATAATTTAACAAATTTAGCACACCCTTCCTGGGTGATATCTATTGTTGAACCTTATTCTTTAACAAGAATTTAGGAGGTTTGCTAAGTTCATTAATCCTTGCTTTTCTGCCGAAATAATGGCAACTTATAGATAATTAGGGGTTTGTATGATCTTATTCGTTGTTTCTAATACAACTTTCAGATCCTGATAATTGGACTTACCAATTCTCTATTTAACAATTGATGTTTAACATTCCACCCATACAAGGTCTCCAAAAGAGTAGCCTTGATACTTACATAATAATTGCTATAGAAAAACTTATTTCATGGTGAGATGGTTATTCCAACCACTGCTTAACTAATCTCAAAGAACAGCTAATCCTTACAGCTAGTCGAACCAATCGACGATCCTGGGCAGGTAATAGCGATTCTTAATTGTTTCCTAAATAGGGTTGCGGTAATCAATGCATAAGCAAGATGATCCGTCTTTCTTATATATATAAATCGGAGTTCTTAGAACTTCAAAATTTTGGCTTTATGAAATCTTCTCTAAAAACTTATCGATTTGGATCTTAGTTCTTCCTATTCCGTTGGTACTAACAGATACAATGCTTTTACAATAATTGTAGCCCTAAGCGGGATGTTTGTCCTAACATCCACTTGCCTCTCAGAAGGTAAACATGGTAATTCTTATAAAGAAGATAATTTTTTATTTGATTAGACGTTGAGGATAAACCGGTACTAAAAGCTCTTGTGTCCTTGGACGACCTCGGTATCTTACCAACACTATACTACGCTCACGATGTGTGCACTTGCCCATATGTGTGTTTAGTGTTAGTAAATATCGTGTTTTATAAATTTAAAACTTGGCTAAAAAAGTGTTAAAGGGCTTAAAATATACATAAAAAACTAACGACATTTCACACGCATCAAGTTTTTGGCGCCGTTGCCGTGGACACAAGGATTTTAAGAAAGCTTAAAATCGACGGCCTAATCAGTTTTTCAAAACCTTTTTAAAACGCGCGCATATTTTTCTGCATTTTAGTTTAGTTTTGCATTTACAGTAACCTGAACACGGGCCGTGCTCACTGAACACGGGGCCGTGCTGCACATTTTCATAAAACACCCAGTAACAGTAGCTTGAACACGGGCCGTGCTCACTGAACACGCCCCGTGCTCAACGAAATCAGTAAATTTAATTAAAACGCCCAGATACAGATTCTGTACACGAGGCCGTGTCCACTGAACACGGGGCCGTGTCCAGCCTCTGATTCCGTTTTTAATTTTGTTTTCTGATCTCGAGACTTGGTTGTGGTCTGCTGAGTGATTCTCATGGATCAATACTCAGGAGGTTACAACTACACCTATGAGGAGGATGATTATAGGAGTAACTATTGCACTAATTGTAGTAATCCGCACTCGGTTCAATATAGTCACTCATATCAACCATCCAATTCATACACCTACTATGAGGAGCCCATGTACGAGCCATCAACTTCATACATATCCTATGAAGACCAAAGGTATGAACCTCCTCCCTCATACTCATATTTTGATGAACCAAGGTATGAGCCTTCTTACTCATACTTTGAGGAACCAAGATATGAGCCACCACCTTCGTATGCTTATTATGAGGAACCATGGCGTGAACAACCCACCTCATATGAGTATTATGAAGAACAAAATTACGACCCTTATCCATCATATATTTACAATGAAGAACAATGGTGTGAACCATCTACTTCATATGGGTATTATGAGGAACAAAGGATCGAACAACCGGATTCAAGCTCTGAAAATACCGATCCTTTTTCTATAACCGAAGTAACCGATAGGATATTAGAACACCTTAGAGTTATTGATCGCTATATAAAAGAATCTCACGCAAGGGAAGAGGAGTCCCGCGCAAAAGAAGAATTAATTAAAGAAGAAATAACTGAAGGTGTAAAAATGGAAGAACAAATAAGTGAAAAACCGACACATGAGTTAAACAACGAAAAAGGTGAGTCCGTTAACGATAAAATTCAAGAAGAGTCTAATTTTGAAGAAATTAATCTCTTGTCACCTTCTTTTGAAAATCATTGTTTAGTTCCCACTCATGCTAAGTTTTTAAAAGAGTTAAACACTAACACTAAAATTGACGAAACGGTAAGTGTTAAGTTAACTACTGATCAAACCTCACTAATAAAAGAAGACCCATTTGAAATTAACATTACACTGGTTCCATGTTTCTTTCAAAATTCATTTATTAGTAATGCCACAATCGATAAAGATCTTTGTGTTAACATAATGCCTAACTACATTTTTGAAAAATTAAGTATTAGTGATTTTTCTCCACTTCAAATACCCATTTTTCTATCCAATCGGAAAGTACTAAAATCAATCGGTGTAGTTGAGGATGTCTTGGTTCAAACAAATCAAATGGTAGTCCCCACCGACTTTGTCATCCTCGATGACGCTCCTTTAGTGTTGGGACGACCATTTGTAAAAACTCACGAAGCTTTGAAATACCGGAAGTTCAACAATCTACCTCTTCAATTAGGGGCATTTAAAAAAAGTGTCGATCTTGAACGGTCAATGAAATATCCATTCGGCAACAATGACCCCCTAATTGAAGATGAAGATGAACCACCTGATACAAGTGAAAAGTTTGACCACTTTGTTGAAGAAGAGGTCGCCATAGAACAAACTTTTAAAGTTCTTAGTGAGCACCCAAATAAGGAGTCTCCTAAAGACCCACCTCTTGAGCTCAAAGAACTTCCAAAAGGTTTGGAATATGTTTTTCTAGACAAAGATGGTAAGTTACCTGTAATTATTTCGTCTAAATTAGATAAATTAGAAAAAGAAAAATTAATTAACCTTTTGAAAAAACACAAAAATGCGATCGCTTGGAAGCTGATAGATATTAAAGGAATAAGTCTTTCCATGTGCACGCACAAAATTTTAATGAATGATGACTACAAATCGGTAATACAACCACAACGTCGAGTAAATCCCAATGTTCAAGAAGTGGTTAAAAACGAAGTCATCAAATTACTTGACGCCGGACTTATTTATCCTATCTCCGATAGTCCTTGGGTAAGTCCCATCCAAGTTGTTCCAAAGAAAGGAGGTATGACGGTAATAACTAATGAAAAGAATGAACTAATACCAACGAGAACCGTCACAGGATGGAGAGTGTGTATAGATTATAGACGATTAAATGAAGCAACAAGAAAAGATCACTTTCCTTTACCCTTCATTGATCAAATGTTAGAAAGATTATCCGGTCATAAATTTTATTGTTTCTTGGATGGTTTTTCAGGTTACTTTCAAATCCCGATAGCACCCGAAGACCAAGAAAAGACAACCTTCACATGTCCCTATGGAACTTTTGCTTATCGACGCATGCCATTTGGTCTCTGTAATGCCCCCGCAACATTCCAACGTTGCATGGTAGCCATCTTCCATGACATGATAGAAAAGACAATGGAAGTCTTCATGGACGACTTTTCTATCTTTGGGGATTCATACGACCAATGCCTCGATAACCTTGAACGAATGCTATCCCGATGTGAGGAAACTAACCTCGCCCTTAACTGGGAAAAATGTCATTTCATGGTAACGGAGGGAATAGTACTCGGTCACAAAATCTCAAGCGAAGGAATGGAGGTGGATCGAGCCAAAATAGATACCATTTCTCGACTACCGCCCCCATCCTCCGTTAGAGCTATCAGAAGTTTCCTAGGGCATTCCGGATTTTATAGGCGGTTTATCAAAGACTTTTCTAAAATCTCAAGGCCTCTAACAAAATTACTTGAAAAAGATGCTCCTTTCATCTTTGACGAGGATTGCAATCAAGCATTTCTAACCTTAAAGGAAATGCTAGTCAAGGCACCTATCATGATAGCGCCTGATTGGAAATTTCCTTTCGAAATCATGTGTGATGCCAGTGACTTTGCAGTTGGAGCTTTCTTGGGACAAAGAAAAGAAAAGAATTTTCACCCAATTTATTATGCTAGTAAAACACTTAACGATGCACAAGAAAATTACACAACAACTGAAAAAGAATTACTAGCTGTGGTATTTGCTTTTGATAAATTTCGTTCTTATCTTGTTCTTTCTAAAACTATAGTCTATACAGATCATGTAGCCATTCGTTATCTCTTCAAAAAGCATGACGCAAAACCACGTTTGATTCGGTGGATTCTACTCCTCCAAGAATTTGATATTGAAATCAAAGACAAAAGAGGAGCAGAAAATACCGCAGCAGGTCATCTTTCGCGCTTAGAAGACCCAGCTTTGGAGGCAACCATGGACGAGCAAATCAACGAAAAATTTCCAACGGAGTCCCTAGAAATGATGGAATACAAGGAAGAACCATGGTACGCCGAATATGCTAACTACCTAGCTAGCGGTATAGTCGCTAAGGGTTGGCCACATCATCAAAGAAAAAAATTCTTTGCCAATGTGAAACACTATTTTTGGGAAGATCCATATCGTTTCAAAATGTGTGCCGACCAACTCATCCGACGATGCGTACATGGTAGTGAAGCACGAAGAATTCTCCGCCATTGTCATGAAGGTCCATACGGAGGACATCATGGTACCGCAAGTACCGCACGAAAGGTATTTGATTCAGGATTTTATTGGCCAACCATTTACAAAGACGCCCAAAGTCTTGTCAAGACTTGTGATGCTTGCCAAAGAACATGTAATATTTCTTCCAAAAACGAAATGCCACAAAATGGCATTCTTGTTTGTGAGATTTTTGATGTGTGGGGACTCGACTTTATGGGACCTTTCCCACCGTCAAAAAGAAACAAATATATACTTGTGGCAGTAGACTACTTGTCTAAATGGGCCGAGGCCGAGGCACTTCCAACAAATGATGGAAGAGTCGTGGTAAGATTTCTGAAAAAATTATTCTCTCGTTTTGGCACACCTAAAGCATTAATAAGTGATAGAGGTACCCATTTTTGCAACCATCAACTTGAAATTTTTTTAATTAGATATGGGGTCTATCACCGGGTCTCAACAGCATTTCACCCTCAAACAAACGGACAAGCCGAAGTGACTAATAGAGGTTTAAAACGAATACTCGAAAAAACCGTAAGGTTAAATAAAAAGGAATGGGCAGATAAATTAGATGATGCTTTATGGGCTTTTCGAACTGCTTATAAAACAACAATAGGTACAACCCCATATAAGCTAGTCTATGGAAAAAGCTGTCACTTACCAGTAGAAATTGCACACAAAGCCTACTGGGCAATTAAAAATGTAAACTTAGATTTAGAATTTGCTGGTAAAAAACGATTTTGTCAATTAAATGAATTAGACGAACTTAGGAATTATGCATACTCAAACTCCGAAATTTATAAGGAAAGAATGAAAAACTTGCATGACAAACATATTAAACCTAATGAATTTCGAGTAGGAGATCTAGTTCTTTTGTTTAATTCACGACTTCGATTATTTCCTGGTAAATTAAAGTCTAGGTGGTCAGGACCTTTTTCCATCACCCATATTTTCCCACACAGTGCAGTAGAAATTAAATCTCGGAATGGACCCCCATTCAAAGTCAATGGCCAACGGCTGAAACTCTATCAAGGATTCATTGAGGATGAAGAGGAGGAGATCTCGCTTCAAACGGTTGAAGAATGAAAGCATCAACATCATACCTGGTAAGTTACGAACGATTGGGACAACATCTAAATCGGTAAGTCTTCTAACCAAACTTTTTGGGAAACAAAGGGCACTCACACGAGCACTAAAAAAAACTTCGCTCGGCACGAGGCCGTGTCCGCGCGACTGTCGGGATATATTCCCCTTTTCATAACAGTTACTTCATTCCACACGCCCCGTTTCCCCGAAAACGCTCTGGTTCCAGGCGATTTTCCGCAGATTTTCGACGTCTCCTATCATTCTAACAACATCAAGGTATGATTCTATCACTATCATTAGTTAGATTTAGCATTTGCATGTAGTTAAAACTTCAAAAATTTGGGGAAAAAACTAGGGCTCTTGAACTACACCCGGATCGAACCTTAAATTTTTGTTTTAATCTGTTAGCATTTAGTTAGATTAGTGTTAAAGGAAGTAAAGACACTTGTATTGTTCATAGATTCGCCCGATTTCTCACAAAAACCCCAAACCCTTGTTTTTGAACCGAAAAAGATAAAATTAAATGGGTAAACGGGTTGTTTTGGGAAAAACGACACTTGGGGTTTCATTTTCGGGGGAAACCGCACCTACTGGACCAAAAATTTTCAAGTTTTCGAAACCGGGTCGAAAATTTATGTAACAGACGCCTGGACACGGGGCCGTGTCCGCTGAACACGGGGTCGTGTCCAGTACGCTGTTTGCAGTTTTGTCCGAAAATGCTAATGTTTCGTACTAACTTTTGGTGTATTCTTTCAGATGTCTAGGAAGTTCACGAGGTTTAACGCAAATGAGCTCGATGCTAGGGCTAGATACGAAGTACTTCAAACAAGGCCGGAGGAATACCCAAGGCAAGCATGCACAGATTTGTTAGCATTGGTGAACCAACTCGACCGCTTCAACAACCTTGTCACAGGACCACTAAGAGTCGCTTTAACAACTCGACTCCGTTCCGTCCACGAATGCACTTTGGAATTCTATAGCACCTTCACGTTCAACTCAAGGTGCGACCCATTCGACAATGATGGGGTAGCATTCCGATGTGGTGGAACTAGGTATTCGATCTCTATGGCACAATTTGGGTCGATTGTCGGGTTGTATGCGGAAGAAGATGCAGGTAACGAGGAAAATACTGGAGGGATGCGAGAGATAGATGAGAACGATCGCCAAGCCGCGTGGGCTCAGATTGGTGAAGGGCATTACAATCCGAGCAGCACTAAGAGCACGAAGTTGAGGGATCCGCTACTCTCTTAGCCAAAGGCATAATAGCGGTGGCGTTGTTGGGTTAAGAGATTTAGTTGTCCTCCACTGCATCCATAACCGCAGGCACCTCGATGTTCCGTTCCTCATGCTCCGAAACATGCATCATAACCGCCTTGCTACTGCACCAACCCCTATCTTCTTTGGGGGATGGGTGTACCATATCTTCAAGCACTTCACCAACATACCTAGGTCATTCGGAAGGAGCCCATGGTCGGGAAGGGTAGATATACACATCTGCCGCTCAATGAACCTAATCTATGAGGCTGAAGACGGGACGGTTAGCTTCCAAAGGATGCAAGGGCATGCATGGAACCCGCAAGAGGCACTTGTCCTTCACGCTCCACAACATCATCAGTACCAGTACCAGCCCCATGGTGATCCAGGCCAGTCCTCCTCTGGAGGCGGTTTTCCTAACTTCCAAAGTTTACATGATTTATTGCAGGAAAACCTCATGTGCACCAGGAACACCTACAATATGGCAAGCAACACGTACAACCGGGTTGGGGCGATCGAGAGAAACATATCCGATATCCAAGATGATATTGGAAATATCCGGGAGTATATTGCTGGGCATGGTGGAGATGATGATGATGAGGACGAGGACATGGATTAGGCGGGAGGAGCGGAGGAAGAAGCGGGTGGTTGGTGATTCCCCAGGTTAACCTTTTATCTTGAACAATTTTCGGCCTGCGTGCCGTGTGTCGAACAATTTACGTTCCTTTAACTCTTTTATTTTCTTCATTTCTTTTTTTTTTTCTAACTTTGTGATGGATGGGATGTTGAACATTGGTAATCTAGGATGTTTGTTATGTTTTGGTGGAGTGTTTATTGATAAAACAGGTACATATGAGGCTTAGAGCACTAAACCTTAGTGCTACTAAAGCTGGGACAGGAAAACCAGAACCAGAAACCTGTTTCTCAACCTTGCAGACTGTCTACACGGGGTCGTGTCCAGCCGACACGCCCCCGTGCCCACTACCCCAGACCTGCTGTTTGTCTAAATATGCAAACTTTTTGCCAGATACGGGGTCGTGTCCAGCCGACACCCACACCTGTGCACCTTCTGTAAGTTTTCGTTACTGGCACCTGAACACGGGGTCATGCCCACCAGGCACGGGGCCGTGTCCAGTGCCCAGTAACACAATTTTTTGCTTTTTCACACCCTTTTACATATTTAATCAACCTAAAAACTTATTTTTGGGACACATTGAGGACAATGTGTAATATAAGTGTGGGGGGGATGCTAAAACCTTGAATCTTGCAAGTCCTAATAACAAGCCTTACACAAAACTCTATTGGAACCGCTAATCACCCCAAATTTTTTTCAAAAATTTTTTTCATTTTTTTACTTGTCTAGGTTTAATTTGGGAATTTCAAAATTCTAAAAAGGTTATATTTTTACAAATTTACAACCGATAGTGTCGTGATAAAAAGAACCAACATAAGAAAATTATGAAAAGGCATGACAAACTTAGTTAAAATTTAATTATATATACTTGATCACATAAAAAACCCATTCCCACAAAAGTGAGTTTTGAGCCTTTATTGAGCATACAAATGCATATCTTTAAACTAAATGCTCATTTTTCGTTTCTTGTGTGAATAGCCGCTTGGTTCTTACAACTCTAGAACTTGCCACGACGATACATTCCCGGTCCTTACCAACTTAAACCCGAGTAAGTATATGATAGAGGCATTAGGACTAACCCTTTTTATTTCTACACCATTATTTTTTTTACCACCTACCCAAAATCCCCCCTAGTTAACCCCTTTGAGCCTAAACCTTTTTATTTCTTAACCCAAACCAAACACCCTTTCACCCACCAAAACATTTTTATTTTTTACCCTTTGTTTCAGTAACAAGTTCGGTTTTTCGTATTACTTTCAAAAAAAAATGTATTGATGATGAAGCAAAAGAAATAAACAAGCAAGTTCATCAAAAATAACTTTGTTTGGAATTATGGCTTCATCAAAATAAAAAGTTGAAAAATAAAGAGTCTTACGAAAACCGATGCTTTTTACGCTTTTCGCCCTTTTCTACTAACCACTAACCCAACCACCTACCTTTAACCCAAGCCTAACCCTTCACCCAAAAAGTCCTCTTGATATTTACAAAGGTATATAGTTAAAAAGGAGGAGGATTGATTGCTTGGCAAGCCTATGGTAGGAGTAAGTTCCATGCCGCTCTCGAGTGATTCACTAAAATACATCTTCGGCCGAGTGTTGAGTGATCCCCCGTGAGGTATGTGAACTTGTATATAAATAAAATTTTAAAGAGGAATGCTATGCCCTAATAAGTAATTTATCTTATGAAAAGTTTTGAATAAATCATGACGAATAGGATTGTAAATAAATAAAAATAAAACTAAATAAAGAATCTTGGAAATCCCGACACTCTATGACAAGCCCAAAAACCTTCTTTTCTACCAATTCCATTTGGGAGTGTAAAGCCATATTATAAAGAGTTTTGCTTGAGGACAAGCAAAGATTCAAGTGTGGGGGTATTTGATGTGTGCAAAATGCAACATATAAATTACATCAATTGTGGCATAAAACTAACCCTTTTTTAGTACTAATGTTGGAAAAAGTGTGTTTTGTCTTCCTTTTGTATTTTCAGGATTAAATGAGCTCAAATTAACAAAAGAAGCAAAAAGGCAGCTAAATCTAACATAAATACAAGAAAAGGAATAAACGTGGCATGCCCGACCTCCCCGAAAGCATCTTCCCAAGCAAAACAAGAGAGCAGAAGGCTGAACACGCCCCGTGCTCATTGAGCACGGGGGCGTGCCCAAGTGTCAGCATAAAAGACAAAGTTGTAGAAGCTTCCATCGCCCACCACGGGGCCGTGCTCAGCAGACACGGGGCCGTTGTCAACTATAAGATTCGCAGAATCCAGGAAAATCTTGATAGTACAGATATGCTTCTGCACACGGGGTCGTGCCCAGCGGACACGGGGCCGTGGTCAACTAATAAAGACAAGAGTAATTAATGAAGAAAGAGAAGGATGTGGACACGGGGCCGTGCCCACTGGACACGGGGCCGTGCCCGAGCTTCTGTTCAGCCTATAAATAGGAGTGCTTGGCTAAAGCTCAAACGATCCCTTGGCACACCACCTCTCTCACACTTCACCCACCACCCACCACCACCATAACACCATCATCCACCACCATCATCCATTGACCATCATAGAGTGTGTGAGTCGTCTCGGGATCCAAGATTGATCGTAAGAGTTCTTGACAATCAAGGCCATGTTTGCCTAAGTCTCTTACATCACTTGGTGAAGACAAAGTGTCTAGTGTAATACTTTTTATTTTTAATCTTTTCGCACTTTTTAATTGGTTATGTATTAATGACTTTAATAACTAGTTTCTTATGTTGAAGGTGATTCTTCCTTATCGTTTGTCCGTGGTGTCTTGGCATTATTTTACTGTCTATATAAAATAAAAGATTTTCACCATTCATATCTCCACGGTCTATATGGAGGTATGTTGGCTACCTGGTCTGGGGTTAAAGGAACGGTTTGGTAAGAGTCTTGCCATTGTTCAGTGTATAGATCCTGCACAGGACCTGGGTCAAATTTAGTAGGACCTCCTTCAATACTTAACGGTATTGGATGGCGGGGGTCCAAACTCTTTGATCCCCTCATAAGTTAAACTACAATTAATACTTTAACCTGGCTACTTAGGATTGTATCCCTGCTGACTCAGACTACTTAGCCGAGGGTAACGTCGCCTTCAAAAGAGGGGCCTACCACATTATGCATTAATAACTTAATTAATTATCTTTCAATAATCCGACCCTTTAGGATTGTATCCTTGCTGACTCAAACTACTGGGTTGAGGGTAACGTCACCTCCAAAAGAGGGGCCTACTACAATAACTAAGATAATCTCTTAAATAGTGCAAAAGTGCGGAAATAATCAAAGGTTACACTAAACACGAGTCGGAGCCAAGTGATTCATCTTGTCTATCTGTTTTTTCTTTTATTTTTATTTTTCAGCATTTTAGTTAGTTTTTATTTTCTTAGTTTAAAACTTTTTTCTAAATTTTTTATTTGATTAGACGTTGAGGATAAACCGGTACTAAAAGCTCTTGTGTCCTTGGACGACCTCGGTATCTTACCAACACTATACTACGCTCACGATGGGTGCACTTGCCCATATGTGTGTTTAGTGTTAGTAAATATCGTGTTTTATAAATTTAAAACTTGGCTAAAAAAGTGTTAAAGGGCTTAAAATATACATCAAAAACTAACGACACTACAAACACATCAAAGGCAACAAATGGGTTGGAGCATTGGCAGACGAGTTGCAGTGGTCAGGGTTTAATTGGGGGTGATTAATGAAGCTGGTAGATAACAGTATGGTAGATGGGGGAGTTTAATTGATGAAGGCGGGATGAGGAGATGATGAAGGCTGCAGATGGGTTGGAGGAATGGCAGGGGTTTAATAGGAAATTTGTCCCCAAAAGGACTTTTGGGTTTGAACCCTTTGCCCCACCCCTTCTGAAAGCATATGAAGCCTCGACCAACTGAACCTGAATAATCTTCTCTTCAGCTTCCTAGTAGTCTTGACCTCTATTATCCCCATAGCAGCCCCAATAAGCAACCTTTTAGCACATCCAACCTGCAACAGAATACCACATATCATACCCACTAGGTTTAAATGCAGAATACTTAAAATCATCAACTTGATCATTTAGGTGAGTTCTTACATTTGTATTTTATAGAACTCACTAGCAATAACTGAATGATTTTGTTATGACAATCTAAACATAAGTCATTTCAAAAACTAGCATTTTCAATAATAGATCTTATGTATAAGCATACCATTACCTTATTAATTGTGACCAAATACAAATTTAAGTTGTATTTTCCATACAAACAAACAAACCCAATAAAATCCCACTTATAGCCTTGTGTTTCCATAAATGGTGCAGATTAAGCAATAAATACAATAATTAACAGGAGTTTGTAGAAAGAACAAGCATTTTTAGGTGCCTTATTCAATCACCATCTTAACAAAAACAACAATCAACCATAGAAAAACCATCATTGGGTGTGTGATAGTTGCAGGGATATATACATCAGCAGGAAAACCAAACACGCAACTGATATGGTAAAATAACACAATGCAGTGTGAACCTCACTTGGTCCACCAGTGATGGAAGTCCTTGCGTCGGTTGATCTTTTTCTGCAGCTAGAGAAGCCCGTATAAGAGCGCCTCGATTGTCAGTGGGCAACCAGGGACATAAATGTCAACTGGGACGATCCTATCCCAACCCCTAACAACAGAGTATGAGTAGTGGTAGTATCATCCACCTTGGCTCGGGCATATCACCCACCCTGCAATTTAATTTACCATTTCAATCCAACACAGAACTATTTCAAATATATCATGAGAATTTGGTTTAACAAATGCCATGAAAAGTTTGTCAAAGCAGAGTCAACTTAAAATCTTGTGAAACAGTCAATTTCTTTGTGAATGGATCAAAGTGTGATACTTACTCTTTACAATATATCTTTAATCACCTATTTTAGTTTACATGTGTTGTAGATATAAGATGAATATGCATAGAAGCACGTAACCTATGTACACAATACCATTAAACAAACCACTTCGGGGATTAATTCTGCATTGAACCATTCTTAGCTGAAACTGTACCTATTTCATTTTGTTGATTTTGTTTTCATTTGCCAAGGAAACTTGCAGAGCTGATTTTAGAATCTACCTAGACTTGTGGCGATTTGTTATCCATTATCGACATCCAGATCACCATGTAAACAAATGCTAATTTTAATAAGATTAGAATAAAGGTGCAAACGATCTGAGCTACTCGAGCTTGGCTCAAAATAAAACTCGAACAAGACAAGCTTAAACAAGCTCGAGCCCAAGCCTAAAAACAAACTCGTTTAGTAAACGAGCCCGAGCTTTACTTATCGAGCTAGAAAAATTACCTACGAAGTCGTGCTCGAGCTCAAACTTGAGCCTAGTTAAACTCGGGCTGGGCTTGACTAGTTTACACCCCTAGATTAGATTATGTATATAATATTAAATAAACTTGATTTAGTAGTATAATATACTTATACATAAAGTATATAGTATTAACACCCAACATACCGCAATAAATAGAACATTTACATAGTAAAATAGCATGTTTGAGTTAATTCAACACAAAAAAGCACAGCCTTGAATATTCTAATTATCTAGTTGTAGCAAGAATTAACATTAAACTTAACACTTGAGAACTTCATATCATTAACTGAATTTAAACACATACCACCTGCACAAGGTTAGCTGTAGAACACTCGATACAAGTTTCAATCTGGTTGCATTATTGAAGTCATCACTTGCTCTAGACTCACAAGATTAACAAGGTAGTGTTCATCACGCAAATCTAGCTTGCAACCTCGAACTTCAATATACAAAAAAGAATTAGTTAACATTCAAACTACAACATAAGATTTAAACACAAACCAATTAAATATCATATAAACAGCCTTCTCGTGACCGTCGTTTCTAGAAACCCTCTGAAAAAACAATACAATACAATAGAATAGAAGTTCAAGTTAATGATCTAATTGTACTCACTACAATCGTTGCAAAATCAAGTCAATCGAAGTAATCCATCATCTCCCTCTCATTAACCTATACAATAACGGTATACCACAAAAGAGCAGCTGGTAATGCAGCGTCATTCTTTTTATGGGATTCAACGCTGTCAGATCTACATAATCCATCGTCTCCGTCTTAAAATTCTTAGCAGGTGAAATCGTCCTGAATCGTTGGTCTCAGAGAAATACAAGACTTCTACATCGTCTTTCTCCGTAAACCTAGGGTTTTTATTTCAAATTTAGGAGTATTCTGTAAGGGAGAGTTACCTGGTTGCAGACGTAGGCACTGGAAGAGGGATGAGTAGCAGAGTGAAAAGATGGAGCGTGGGTAACTAAAACCATAACATAATAAAGTAATTAAAATTAAAAGTGTGGCGATAGACTATTTATAGTCACGTTTTTTTTGTTTTGTCACCCCACAATCGATAACTTTTAGCCACATATAAAAACTTATAAGTGGCTAATAAGCATCACTTTTTAGTCATACAAATTCGTAAATGACCATATGTATTATTTTTTAGTCACATTTTATTAAAAATCTACTGTGACAATTAGTAACATTTTGCTACACTTTTCTACTGCGGCTAGTGATTGCCACATTTTTATTGAAAGTGTGTTTAAAGGCTTGGAAAAAAAAATGTTTTCGTCACACAAATTAAAAAGTTATATAAATACCGTGACAATAAGTCATATTTGGCCACACTTTTCGAGTTGTGGCTAGGCTAGATAGTAAATGTCACACTTTTTTCAAAAAGTGTGGCTAAAGGTTTTGAGCTGCTATACAATAGTCACATTAATAATAAAATGTGTAGCTAATAGTGGTTTAAAATATTATAAATGATCTTTAGCCGCACATTTATTCAAATGTGTGACAGACCGGTTTTGGAAAAAGTGTGGCCGTAGGCCTTTTTGACGTAGTGCTAATAATCGACCTTTCATATTTCTAATAATTAACCTAGCGTTCTCAGTTCTTTAGTACGCTCCTCACGATCTTCCAATCTTCCATATTCCATCATAAACTTGATGCATTTAACACTTAAATGCCATAACATATTGTACATTTTTATTCAAACAAAACTTTGTTGGAAAACCAAGTACTTTTGGATTTTTTTTTTTTTTATTATAGGTTAACTATTTTTTTTTATGGAATTATTTACTTTTGAATTATTATTATTATTATTGTTATTGTTATTGTTATTGTTATTGTTATTGTTATGCAAACTCTTCTTTCCATTTGAGAGTAAAAATTATGTTTTGGGGAGAAAGATTTGAGAATGGTGTGTTTTTTGGTATACTTTAACCTAACTTAACTCCATCTAAGTGACACATCAACTTTTTTTTCCTCGTTTCACTTTTTCTCACTCTAAGGAAATGATTTAACATGTCAACACATAACTCATTTAATGCGCTTTAATATTGAGTTTTTGTCTAAAAAAGAAAATAATAATTAATTCAATCTCTTAATACTGGGTTAACATGTTAACACATAACTCGTTTAATACACTTTAACACAAGGAGGGGGTGGTTTGCAATGTTAGTTAACATGTCATGTCATAGTTAACACTCTAGATGTTAGAGTACAGCCTATGGCCAATGTGTAAGTATTGTGTGTTGGATTCTTTTAACTAATGGTATAGTGAATGTTGGCACGGATTCATTCAGAATAACGTATTTTGTTGCCTCTCGATATCAAAATAATAAGTTATTTTTAAAAAAAACTTGATTTTCAATAAATATATTTATATATATAGAAAAAAATAAAATAAAGCAAATATGTTTATTCAGATTTGTTAACCAATGCTATTAATGAAAAGTATATTAATTGCAAAATGAAAAAAGATGTAAATAGAAAAGGTTGAGAGATGTCGCCCCTGGGTTGGCAGATGCCTATATGTCTTACAAAAATTCTGTTTTTGTTACAAAACCTTTGCACCACCAACCAAACCATGCAGTCTGTTTTTCGCCAAGTGGCAAAAAGAAAGTCCAAAGCTGACAACAAGGTTAAAGAGGCTGAGCAAGAGCTCGCTTCTAAAATTGATGAAGTTGATTATCTAAAGGAGGAATTAAAGAAGGCAATGAAAGAGAAGGCAATATGTGAAGCCAAGCTTGCTGCTGCCAAAGCTGAAAAGGATATATGTGACAATGCCTATAATGAGTTGGAATATATGCTCAAGAATAAATAGATGATTGAGAGAGGTGCTACAACTTTAAGTTTTATCTTCTAAACTTGCTATCAGTTTTATTGTTGAACAACTGGTGTTTGTTACATATATATATGTTTCCTTTTATGTTCGACTTGTTTCCCGTTTCATATAATCTTCTAGCGGATATTTGTCATTCTTCGTTACAACTATCGGCTTGAGTGCGTCTGTTATTCGTTGCTAAAATTTCATAAAGTTGTAAGCAATTGTTATGAGCTCAAAGATCTTGGCTTGTTGCCTGGCATAGGACTTGTGCCATTGACCTCTATTATTTTACTTTCTCAACCCAGAAGTTATGCTAAAGGTTTGTCTCCTTATTGGCTAAACTTCTATCATATATATATATATTTTTTTTTAATAGCAAAAGAAACTTCCATTGTATTATATATCATATCCTATTGTATTATATTACATTACAATAAATTGCATTACATTACATTAAATAATAGATTTAATATTAAATCGCATCATATCAAATTACACTAAATTTCATCACATTATATTAAATTACATTGATGTTTATCACATTATATCAAATTACATTATATTACATCATTCGTAATGAAACTTATCAACAATATTTATTTGCTATTAACAAAAACTTTTGAATCATTTGTGAAGACACTACTTTTATGCGAGATAAAAAATTTGGACTTTATTCGCAAATTTTCATATAATGAAACTCATCAATCATTCAATCAAATATATAAAAACTAAAAACTCATAATACAACGATAATTGTTATGAAATAGATAAAACAAATAACAAAAATAGTGTAGCAAAAATGATCGAAGCATCGAACCTACTTACTAAGCGAACAGTGTGATTCTCCTAACGTTTTTTGAAGCAAAGCTCTCGATCAACTCCTTGTAGTCCATAGTATCTAATTTTTCACTTTCAATAGATATTGTCGCCTACCAGTTTAGCTTTTCTTGTGACATTGTAGAACGTAAACAGGTATTCAACAACTTCAAATTTGAGAAACTTCTTTCTGCCGATGCCACGGTTACCGGAATTGTCAACAACACTTTATATGCATTTATAGCATTAGGATAAGTAGTATTGTGTTGGAAGATATGGTCTAAAACATTAAAAGGGGTGTCAACGTGTCTCGATAAAAATGTATCAATCAACTTCAACTCCGTACACAATTCCTTAGCATCAATATCGGACTCTCCTTCGTACTTCAATGCATATATCATATGTTTTTGACGGAATTCTGCATTAACACCTATTTCATTTGCAATTTCTTTAGCTTTATCAAGCGCCTTAGAGAACCCCGCTTCTCTATAATTCTTAAAGAATTTAATCAATTTGTCCACTTCATCAATAGCAAATGACAATTTGTGCCAAAAATTCAAAATCACCAAGTTCATACTCTTCTAATGATTTAGCTTCACTTATGATCTTAGCATCTTTATTCGTCTCCCTAACTTCTCGCAAAACTTTTCTTACATCTCCAAGTTAAGTTCTTATAGGCTTAATACTATCTATACGACTTTCCCAACGCGTTCCTTTAACATTGTCTTTCAAAATTTCCACCTATTAATAGAATGGGCAAAGATAATATATATAACCGTTGTATTGTTCCAAAAAATTCTTTAGACTTAGTAATTGTGTTAGTCATGTCACACAATGCTAGATTTAGACTATGACAACCACAAGCACTATAGAAAGCTCTAGGATTTTTTTTTTCTAAAAATCTAGTTTGAACTCCTTTGTTTTTTCCTCTCATGTTTGCCCCATTATCGTAGCCTTCACCATGCATATCACCAATATCAAGACCAAGAGACTCTAATTCCTTACATGTAACTTCAAAAAGTCCTAAACCCGTGGTATCATCAACAACCAAAAAACCTAAAAACGATTCCTCAACGGTCACAAAACTATAGTTAAAATTCACATACCTCACAATTATGAACACTTGCTCTTGGTGACTTGTATCAGGCGTGCAATCAAGGATGATGGAGTAACACTTTGCTTGCTTAACCTTCTTGATGATTTCAGTTCTAACTTTATCCGCTAATAATTATATCAACTCGTTTTGAATATTGTGGCCGAGAAAGTGTACATGGCACTCTTCATTTAAAACACGGCGCACGTGTTCTTTCATAATCGGGTCAAACTCTTCTAACATCTCAACCAAACCCAAAAAGTTTCCATTGCCTTTTTTATACAACTTCTCATTTGACCCACAAAGTGTTAAGCCATATTTTGCAAGAAATTTCACAATTGCAACAATCCGTAAAATGACTTATTTCCAAAAATCTTTTTCTTTTTTAAATTGCTCATATGCTAGTTTGTCAATTGTTTCTTTGCAATTCAACCTTTGATGCAATTCAAACCATTCATTCATATTCTTCAAATGTTCTAAACCAACTTCATGTTCTTTAAGTCTACCACTAGCATGTCTCCAATCCGTATAACCTTCATCATCCAAGCCACCTTTCGGATGCCCCGTTCTAAAAACTTTACAACAAAAACAATAGAGTTTGTCAATTTTTTTGGAATACAATAGTCATTCTCTATCCACGTCTCCCTATTTGATAGAATTATAGTGTACATATTATTAGAAAGATTATTAGTCTCAAAATTTATCCAAAAAAGCAATATTCGTCCAAAATTTACCCAAAAAAACAATCAAACATTAATAATACCCATACCACGAGTCCATGATCACTAACCAAAAAAACAATCAAACATTAATTCAACCCGCATTGCAGGGCGATAGCTGAATAATTATCAATCAATTAAAAAACACAATTATAATTTTGCTAGGGAAAAAACTAAAACGATGATAAAACCGTAATTTTCGGCTCAGGGCAAAAATGTAAATTTTAAGGACTAATACGCGAGTGTTAGGCAACTCTTTAACACGAAAAAAAAAATTAAATGGAGTAAACCAATTAAAACAAAAAACTTTTATAATTTTGCTAAAAAAATAAAACGATGGGAAAAGCGTAATTTTTAACCGAGGGCGAGATGATAATTTTAATTCAAGGATGAAATCGTAAATTAAAAGGACCAATGGGGGAGTGCCAGGCACCTGCCGGCATGACTGCAAATTTACACCGGGGGAAAATTGTAATTTAACCAGAAAAACAAACAAAAATGATGGAGAAAATGTAAATTTAAGTTGGGGGAAAAATCATAATTTGGCTGTGAGAAAAAAAAAACTAATGGCAAAACTCTAAATTTAAACGGGGCAAAATCGTAATTTTTAATCGAGGGCAAAATTGAAATTTTTAGCTGGGAGCAAAAGCGTACATTTATTTTTAAGTGGGGTGTAAAAAACATAATTTTGAACTGATGGCAAAATCGTAATTTTAAGGAAAAAAACTAACGGTAAATGTGTAAATTTAAATGGGGCATAATCGTAATTTTTAACCGAGGGCAAAATCGAAATTTTTAGCTGGGAGCAAAAGCGCAAATTTATTTTTAAGTGGGGGTAAAAACATAATTTTGAATTGATGGCAAAATCGTAGTTTTAAGGGAAAAAAACTAATGGCAAAAGTGTAAATTTAAACAGGGCAAAATCGTAATTTTTAACCGAGAGCAAAATCGTAATTTTAAGGCGGGATAAAATCGTAAATTTGCTGGGCCAATAAGAAAGTGCCAGGCAGCTGCCTGGCACTGTTGACTATGCCGCCCATTTAAACCAATAGGGGGCAGGAACTATTCCCGCCGACACTTTCATTTGTAGCCTGGCACTGTTGACTGACTATTCCGCCCATTTAAACCAATAGGGGGGTAGAAACTATTCCCACTGACACTTTCACTGCCTGACACTATTGACTATGCCGCCCATTTAAACCAACAGGGGGCATGAACTATTCCCGCCGATACTTTTATTTCATTGTAGTTGTTGAAAATGAAAATGATACCCATGGGACGAGTCCATGATCACAAAAGAATTTAAATGGGCCAAATGGGCTATAATACGGCCCGAGCAACATGTTTGCAGAATTTAGGGTTTATAGCGCCGCAAGCGACACACTTTCTTGCCTCTATTTATCTATCACCATCTTCGCAACCTCTCATTCATCTCCACTCCAATCTCCAGATCAACAACTCAAGTTAGTTTGGTTTTCTTCACCTAATTCGATTTGTTTTTTTTAAACTTTAAATTACGTCGATTTATTTTTGTTCTTTTTTTTTATAAATTAAAATATTGCTATGAGGAAGATGTATATGCTCCAGAAACATGATTTAATCATGTCTGTGATGGTAGCAATACCTCTAAGAAGTTCTGAGCTATAAATTATATTGTTTAGAAATTCATAAATTATATATTGTTTTGAAATTGTAAAAAAAAAAAGAAGGCGAGGTGACGATAAAATTCAATGGTCTGTCAATCCACTGACAATATTTGATTGATGTTAAACATTGAATCCCGACAGGTTCCGATCGCTTATGTTTTTTTTTTTTTTTTTTAAATTGATTTTGTGTTTTAAACTAGGTATATGATGAATCTCTAAAAACAAATGGGTAATTTGCGTCTGAAAGCATTTCCTTGATGCTACATAACCTTGGAGAACTGATGCTTGTCTTTATATAACTTTTTTTCTTCATTTTTTGTTTTGATTTTCTTCGATCTTTGTTTTTAATATATTTTTCATTTATGAAGTTTTGATTGTTTTAGGGTTAAAATGTTTGTTGCTTTGCTTTGTTTGAAGCCTATGTTGCGTAACCATAACTTTTTTTTTGTGATTCTAGGGTGATATACTGATATTAGCCTGTTTTCTGTGTAGATATCACGCCACAAGCAATGAGGCTCAAGTGGTTGCTAGCCTTTAAAAGCACCCTTTACGATTGGACTATTAAGAATATAAATAATTAAAACATATATTAAAGTAAATAAACTTAGAAAGATGGAATACGTTATTAAAACATGAATATAGACAGAAAAATAGAAACCAATGAAGTAGACCTGGCAAATTGTTCGGGTCGGTTTGGGCCATGAGTCAATTGGTTTGGGTCAAAACGGGTCAGTTAAAAAATGGGTTGTTTTGGTTTGAGTTGAAACGGGTTCAGGTCAGAACTGGTTCAGGTCAAAACGAGTCTGGGTCAGATAGGGTTTCAGGTCAATTAAAAATGCTTTTAAAAAAATAAAAATAGATCGTACATCAAGGGGCAATTTTGTCGGGTTGAAACGAGTCCGGATCGGTTCGGGTTGAGTAAGACCGTGCAGACGAGGCTATGTGACTCTAGAGTTACGAACATGCAAAAATGCTTAGATGCGTAAAGATCACTGAATATTAAAAAAGTTTCGAATGCAAAACCTTAACTGTAGTCAAGATTGTTAAAAATAGATTGGGACACAAAACCTTAAAAAACATGGTACAGAACTGAAAATTCATAGTAACGGATTAAAAGACGACCAAATCTAACTCTCTTTCTGCTCGCTCGGCTTACGGATCGTACTTCTGACGGTCACTTCACTATCAGTACTGCAAAAAAACACATGGCAAGTGTTTTAGGGATCTATGAAATGCTTTGGTTTGAGATACATACGGTTTCGTTTTGGCAGTTTAACGGTTCATGGAAGAGGTTGTGTAAGCTAAACCAGCCATTTAACTTTTATTGTTATTTACATGGAACAGGTTTCGTTTTGGCAATTTAAATGGCTAGTTTAAAAACTAACAGGGTTGAAAACAAATGTTGGTATAAACTGCCAAATGGGTTAAACTAAGCGTTTCTAAAAACTATAGGCAGCAGTTCGGCCAAAAATTTTAACCAAAACTGGCCAAACCTTTATGAAATGCTAATGGCCAAATTTCTCAACACTAGACTCAGTAAAGAGTTCTTGATTAAAGAACTGGACCAAAGTGTTAAATATATGCTAAAACTGAAATGTATCGATGGTTAGCCGAACGATATCACAGGTTGAAGAGTTCTACAAAATGTACTGATCTTTTATATATTTTTATATTTATCGAGATACTAAAATTTTTTAATACAACAAAATGAATCGATTCTTTTATATATTTTATTATTTATCAAGATACTAGACTATAAAGGGATTGTTTTTTTTTTACTCAAGGGATTTGTTTTAACTTCCATACACTTCTACATCTTCACTTCTACATGGACTCTTCATCTTTTACTTGTTTGATGCTATCATAATCTCATTTAATTTCTATAAAGGGGCACCATTTCAACTCAAATCTGAGTTCCTTTTTTATCAAAAACCAGTAATAATCAAAACTTGAACAAATAATAATCAATTATTTGTGAAATAAAATAACAAACACAAACACATCCAAATAATCAAAACTTAAACAAATAATAATCAACATCAAACAAAAAACAACCTGCCAGTAGACAAAATAACTCTTCAGAAGGCACCGAAACTCCTGCACGAACCACAAAACGACGTCTTCGAACTTTCAAATCCTTTTATACGGAACAATTACCAACTCCTTCACAATTATGAACATCGATGATGAAAACGTAACCGACATGTGATTCGATTCAAATCTAATTGAACACGATGAATTAATCTTCTAATTTAACCCGCTTCATAGAAGATGATGTTCAGAGAATCAGAGTTCAGACGTTCTCATCTTCTTCACCCGTGGTTTTTCTATTTCAAACCCTAACGACCCGTTTGACCCGTAATTTTAATTTAATAGACCCACTTTGACCCGTTAATAAGAGCCTTTACTTTTTAAGTGACCCACTTTGACCTCCTTGTCTAAATTATTTGACCCAAAACAACCTATTGTAGTTATTTGACCCACAAGGGGCTGATGGGCTAGGCATTGGTGATGCGTTGGGCTTGGGCGGTGCATTGTTGACAACCGAGGTTGGAGAAAAGATTTCCACATTAGCGGTGTCGTCTAAAAATAATGATAGAGGCAAAGATGTAGGGTCGGTTGACGACTTACTTCCAACAAATGGAAATTCAATTTCTTCAAAACATGCATGGCGAGTCACATATGTTCTAGATGTGATGGGATCAAAACAATGGTATCCCTTATACTGAGAGGAATAACCCGAGAAGATGCACAGTAGACTATGTAGAGATAATTTGTTTGGTGCATAATCACGTAGGCACAGGTAGACCCGGCAGGCAAAAGGACAAAAATTGTTGTAAGACGGTTTGCGATCAAACAAAGTCTCGGAAGGTGACTTGTGACCCAAAACAACCTATTGTAGATTTTAAATGGTTAAAACTGACCCATATAATAGCTTTTGGGTCAGAATTGCCCCCTCTAGTTCTGAAGCACGATGTGGTCGAAGAACGATCTGCAAATCATCAAACAAAGTCCATTATCAGTAATTGTTGTGTTTGGGCTCTGTTGTGTCTTTTATCTGTGATGTCAAACTTCCCTTTCCAACTTTGATATATTCACGGCGTGTATGGTAAATGTTGTTGATTTTATATATGAGAGAGTTTATTTGATATATAAACACTATATTAGTTACTCATTCAACTGACTTGAAACATGTCTCATACCTTGCAATGGTTTGAGTCCATAACCCTAAGCGTAAGGTTTGAGTCCATAACCATAAGCGTAACCAAACTTTGGTTATGGTTATTCAGTTATGAAGTCGGTTATAGTTCGATTTTGGTTAATATCGGTTAATTAACCAAGCAAGTTTTGAAATAAATAGGCACATGCATTAGGGGCATACATCGGTTGGACTTAGCTTGGGTTGATAACCAAGAGTTCAAGATTACACTTTTTGGTTAAAGTAGTAAGGTAACTCTCAACAAAAAAAAAGTCATTACACCTGAGCTTTTCATCAAAACAATGGGTATGTACATCAAGATCCTTTTGTTACTAACATATTTTTATCTTAGTAAAAACCTCTATATAGTTAACATAACCGATTGATCAGTTAATCAAAGTTTCATAACCATCGATTATCAGTTAATAGCGGTTCGCTTATGTCAGTTATGATTCGGTTAGGTCACGTCCTACGTTTTAAAATACTATTATTAATAACAATTTATAAGGATTTTAAGAGTATATTAGAGCATACTTGATTAAATCAATAAATTCTTACTGACACTTATACATCAATTTATGATCTGGAGAACTTAATAGTTATACTTGATTAAATCATTAAATTCTTACTGACACTTATACATCAATTTATGAAGATTTATGATCAGGAGTACTTAATATATGCCAATGATCTCTAGATCAAGTGGTGGAGGGCTTGCATTTCTCTTGAGAGATGCAGGTTCGACTCCCACTTGGTGCAGAGTGAGGCATTGGTGGGCAATGATAGGAGACCCAGGGAAACCTGGGTTGGATCCTTGAGCCAAACGGGTTTTACCGGTAATTTCACCGTCGTGCCTACGGGCGGGTGGGTTACCGGGTTTTCCCCGGAATTGGTGGTGGACTCGGGTTACTCTCGGAGTACTCCATTTGTCCAGTGGGTGCCCCGAGAGTACTCGGGATTGAGTTTGTTGGCCGTTCAAAAAAAAAGGAGTACTTAATATATAGTTGGGTAAAATATAAATTAATTCTTATAAAAGACTTGATTAATTTGTTTGTTTGATATTTTATAGACTACTATATCCTTTGAGATTATAACTCTATAGCATTGCATACTTTGCAGCAACCATGGCTGATCCTCCAAATCATTTCTTCAAGTTCATTCCACCAGACTCAAAGTTTAACCTCGTAAGCTTTCTATGCATAACAAACTTGTACATGTTTCCAGTTATTTACATCTCATCAAAGCAACTAATAGATATCTTTTAGTATACTTCAAACACTCTATCTTTGATCATGCATAGGCATTAATTGGTTTATAATGAATTAAAGGTAGAATAGTATGAAGTAATCTGGAGATAGATGAAAATATAAAATAGTTATAATAATACATACTTTCTCTATATACAGTCAATTCCAAGATCTTTTTTGGCGAAGTTGGACGGATGGAGAGGTAAGAAAGCAACACTGAGACGAGGGTGTCACAAATGGGCGGTGCACATTGGCGACAGAGGGGTTTTTGGCGACGGTTGGAGGAAGTTTGTGGTGGAGAATGGAGTGCAAGAGTTTGACATTATTGTGTTCAAACATCAAAGAAACATGGTGTTTGACTTTTTTGTGTTTGACCCATCTACATGTGAAAGACAATATCCAGATTTACCTGACAATGTAGAAGTCTCTCTCCCAGAATCTGATTCACTTCACACACATGGTAATCTCAGTTCTGTTGTACCCTTTGCTTTTATAAATCGTACATTACTTATTCTTGTAGTTTTGATATGTTGATTAGAGATGTCAAAGAGGCTCAAAAAGCGCAAGTGGACTGACTATTCATCTCAAAGCAACGATAAACGTTGTTTTGTGACCATAATGACACCTTATTTAATCAGAACAACAAGAATGGTAAGTTAGCTCAACCAAATCTTAGGTCAAACAAACAATGTTTAACTTAAATATTGTACTAGACTTATGACTCTGAAAACAAAGTACAAATGTAGTTGGTTATACCTCGTTTTGCAGCATGTTCCAATGAAATTCGCTAGATCAAACGGATTAACTACCAAAGGATTGCGTACACAAATAGTTTTAGTGGATGAAGCAAAGAGGACATGGCCAGCAACACTCCATGTGAAGAGAGATCAAATTCGTTTAACGGGTTGGCGTAAACTCATGTTAAAAACCGACTTAAAAATTGGGGATGCGTGTATGTTTAAGCTCGTAGAGAATGGAGAAGTGCCCGTTTTCAGTTTCTATAGTACGTTTCTCTCCAACTCCTTTGGACATATTATTTACTAAAAGAACCCACTTTTCTTACTAATCAGTTATTTCATTTCTCAACTTTTACTCATGGAGTACGTATAGCCAACCTCTTTTTTTGTATGTTTACACATTAACATGGTTATTCAGATCTAGGAAAGAAGAAAACCAACAACCATGTTCAAGTAAAGAAGGAGAGTAGATCTAAGATAAAGATAAAGATAAAGATAAAGAAGAAGACTAGCTCGAGTCTCGGCAATCATCCTTACTTTATTTTAACTATGAAGCCTTCTTATAGAGAATGGGGATTGGTAAATTCTATAAACCCTAGATGAATCTGATGGTAAACAAAAATTAATCTATTTTGATGATAACTTTTTTTATTTGTAGTGTCTTCCAATTGAATTTTCGAAATCAAATCGCTTAAAAGCAGGAGAAATGATCCTCAGAAACGATAAAGGTAGATCATGGAAAATTCAGCTCAAGAAAAAAGGTGAAAAATATTACAATTTTGGTTGCGGTTTTAGAGATTTCTGGGATGCGAATGGATTAGAGGTTGGTGATGACTACAAGTTTGTGCTCGTCCAGAAGGAGAAGGGCAAGCCTCCCATCATGAATGTTTCTTGTATGTATGATCTTCGATATTTCATTAGTTTTTTTATTTGTTATTTTATATTGGTGCGTTTTAAGTTTAAATTTCTATTGAACGTATCTCTCCATGTACTCCTTCCTGGTATATTGAAACAAACATGACGGTTAAGTCCATAATTAATGCTATTAGATAATGTAGGCAAGGGGAATAATTTAGGATTATTGGTGTAAAAAGTAACATTAGCCGTAAAAAAGAAAAACTAACGCTATTAAGTTTGTATGTTTACTCGTTGATTAACTTTATTATCCAGATCTAGAAAAGATGCCCACCAACACCCATATGCAAGTAAAGAAGGAGACCGAAAAGAAGCCCACCGACACCCATATGCAAGTAAAGAAGGAGATCGGATCAACTCATTACTTTATCTCTACTATGAAGCCATATAGCTTCAAACACTCACGTTTGGTAACTTCTTCTAACACCTTAAATCTTTTCGTAAAACAAAAATACTAGCTTGTATATATCATTTTAGTCATTTACATATTTTGAGTTTTGTAGAATCTTCCGCCTGAATTTTTGATACCAAATGGTAAAAGAATGGAAGAAATGATTCTTAGAGACGATAAAGGTAGATCGTGGAAAGTTCAGCTCAACAAAAATGGTAAAAACCGATTTTATCTTGGATGTGGTTTTAGAGATTTTTGTGTAGCGAATGGATTGAGGAAAGGTGATTTGTACAAGTTTGAGCTCGTTGAGAACGAGATGGACAAGCCTCCCATTGTGAACTTTTCGTGTAAGCTATTATATTTTCTCGTCTTTGGTCGTTTCAACTACAATACATTAAATTTTCCTTTGGATTATGAGGTCCACACTATGGTTGTAAAGAGATAGTTGTTTGTTAATTTGTTAGTCGAGATCATTTTGCTAAAAGATCGAATCAAGTATACGTGACCAAAAAATGCATATTTGTTGCAGTGAACATAGACTCGGTTCCCTTTGGAAAAGAAGACCCCTCATACTACATTGGCAAAGTGAACACCTACTCCATGGTAATATACTCAAAACATTTAGATGTCAATATAAGAAAAAAAACACAAGTTGCAATGAATTAACTGTTGAAAATGTGGGTTATTCACATCTAACGAGTGTGGTCCATGTAGTATTTGCCTAGTAAACTTGCGACGACGAATGGATTACTCAACAAAGAAGAAATGATTCTCAAAAACGACGATGAGAGGTCATGGACCATGGGTATAAAGCGTGAAAGGAACTGTTGTTATATAGTGCGAGGATGGAAAGAATTTTGTGCTGCAAATGGCTTGAAAAAAGGGGATCGTATCAAACTTGAGCTGCTCAGTAATGGTGAAATACCCGTAGTAAAGTTTAAAGGTCCATTAGTTCAGCTAACAAGGCTTGTCTTTCCTGATGGCCAAAAGTTTATAGGTTTATAACTTATTTTGACAAAACGTTTTTTGTTAAAAGTATGTCTCTTTTGTAAAACCATCCAAACGTTAAACGTTTGTATTAAGTATCAACTAGTTAATACATCATGAATGACAAAAAAATAGTGTGCTCAGGTCGCCACTCCGATCATTTTTTTATTAAAATGATGTTGTGTAGAATTTTTAATTAAGAGAAGTATGCCTGGCAAAACGAGCAGTATGTCGGTTAGAATGGGTCGATTTAAAAAAAATAGTCATTTTGGTTTTGATCAGAATGAGTTCAAGTCAGAACGGCATGTACTTTAATTATTAACTAGTCTTAAGCCCCCCGCGTTGCGGTGCAGGGGGCGTAAAAGTGTGCTACCGGTGTTACGGGTCGGGGGCGTAAAACCATGTTAAATAGCAACCAAACGAGGGACAAAACCAGAAAAAAGCGTAAGATAAAAACACGAATTTCTAACACCAAGTGACGTAAAACATAGACGGAGTCGAAGTTATACTGACACATATTAGAAAGTCAAGAGAGTAAATAAATCCTAAGGGACCAAATGTGACCACCAAACTCCGTGCTAAGTAGCAACCAAATGACGACCAAATTCGAGGAAAAACGTAAATTAAAAAGTATAAAAAAACTAAACTCATTTAACTTTTGTGGCAAATTAAAAAAAACTAAAGTTTTGTTAAAAAATGAAAATCCTAAAGCTCACTATGCAAAAAAGGGACAAAAATGTTAGTATTCCTCTCCATGTTATGAATTAATATATATACAAAAATAACTATAAGACATTTGACTAAAATCCAAATATGTTGAGGAGTCACAATGATGAAATATATTATATTCCTAATATAGTAATCATTTATGATAAATCAACGAGATAATTGTATTCAATACAAATTTCAAAAGTTTATTTGGGACTTTGGGTAAACGGCTGTAATTGAGCCAAGTCGTGTTGAGTCAGGTTAGATTTGAGTTTGAGCTCGAATTTAAATGAGGTAGCTTGGTTTGGCTCGATTATTTTTTCGAGCTGAAAAGTTGAGCTCAAGCTCGGCTCGTAAAAACTTCGAGCCAACTTGACCTCAATCGAGCCGGCTCGTTAAGGGTTTTTTTTATTTTTTATTAAATTTTTGTACAAAACATTGATAATATAAAAAAACAAACATAAAAAAGAATTAACACACGAGTTGAGCCATAGACCCGAGCCACGAGCCGAGCACCCCTAGCTCAAGCTCGGCTCGATTACAAAACGAGCTAGCTAGGCTTGACTCGAAAAGAAAACGAGTTTTTTTTTCTATCGAGATTCGAGCCTCGAGCCGCGAGCTTTTTAAACACCCCTATTTAGGTAAGGTAACTAGCTTTTTTAACGACCAAGTAACTGATCATGCACCCTTTTGATACTACTCCTAAATTTAAACATGAGTAAATTTTGATTTTGGCCCCTATGATTATATCACTTTTACCCTTTTAGCCCAAAAAGGAACTTTTTAACATCTGAGCCCCCAACATCTTTTTTTCTAACCCTTTTGAACCCCAACGTCTTTTTTTCTAACCCTTTTGGCCCCTAAAAGTAAATGGATGGGGTTAGTGTTAGGGGCCAAAATGGTTAGAAAAAAAAGACTTTGGGGGCGCAGATGTTAAAAGATTCATTTTTGGGCTAAAAGGGTAAAAGTGATATAACCACAGAGGCCAAAATCGTAATTTACTATTTATACATTTATCTATCATGGAACTTAAACCTTAAATCTCATTAAGAATGATACATTTTTTTCACACCTTAAAGTTGGAAGCCCCTTTCGTGTGTAACCAAGTTAACTATTTTTCTTTTACAGCAAACTTAAAAAGATTATATATTTTTCACCTTTTAAAATTGATAATAGTTTAAACTTAGATTTTGGGGTATGGTCATTTTTCTCCCACTTTCACATCACCTCCACCTTATCACCTTCTTCTTCTCCTTCCTCTTCCCCCATCAAAAATAAATGGTCTCACCATCCATCCCTTCCAATAATGAGAGAGAGAGATAAGCAAGACAGAGATAGAGAAAGAAGCATTTCGGGGAGGATGGGGATGGACCCCCGATTGCACCGACGGGAGGACTGGGGGGATGTGTTCCCTGACAAGAAGGGGTGCCACCTCATCATCCCGAACTCTTCCCTGACGTCACACACAGTAGTCTTATAAATATTGTGTCACCTTTTTACTTCACATTAAGAGTACATTTACTTTTCTCACGATAATAATTATTATTCATATATGTGTATGAATTCCTAAAACACTAAGGAATAGTAATCTTTTTTGTTTTTTTTATTTGGTTACAAATAACCTTTTTGCTTTTTTTATTTGGTTTTTCAGACTTCTTAGCTTTCGATTTGGTCACAAAACTTTTTCAAACTTCTTAATTTTGGTCAAAATAAGAATAGTAACATTTGTGTTTGTCTTGATGTGGTATTGCTTTTTTTTTACCATGTAAAGTTTAGTGTTTTTACTGTTTTATAACAAAATTGTGATTTTTTTATAAATTCGTCATAAAAGTTAAACAACTTTTTTCAGTGATTTGGATGTCGTGTATTGCTACTTAGCACGATTTTTGGTTGTCACATTGAGTCTCTCGGATTTTCTTTTTTTCTTTTTTTTCGTACGGTACTGTGAATATATTTTCCCAATTGAATGAGTTCAATAAAATACAAGAGGGGTATAAATATATGTGCAAGGAAGAGTCTAGATACAAAAATAAATGATTATACATAAATACAGAGTTAAATATCATGGTAGTCTAACATCCCCCTCAAGCGAGACGGGGCGGTCCAAGGCGAAGCTGCGCAAGAAAGAACTCAAATTGAGATCGAGATAGACCTTTGGTGAAGATGTCAGCCACCTGGAGCTTGGTAGGAACAAATTTGGTGTGAAGCTTCCTAGCAGAGACTAGTTCATGAATGAAATGGTAATCAAGATCAAGATGCTTGGCATGTTTGTGAGC
The DNA here is from genome assembly GCA_030545235.1 of Helianthus tuberosus. Taxonomy (NCBI): domain Eukaryota; kingdom Viridiplantae; phylum Streptophyta; class Magnoliopsida; order Asterales; family Asteraceae; genus Helianthus; species Helianthus tuberosus. The sequence continues at coordinate 108,340,924 of CM060427.1, read as the reverse complement.
AACAGGATTCTAGGTAAGAAAAAGTGCACTCTGATTGTCACACAACAGTGTCGAGCGATCCGGTGTAAGGCATGTAGCTCACGAAGCAAATGAGTAAGCCAGATAATCTCAGTAGCAGCACTGACCATAGCACGATACTCAGATTCACAACTGGAACGTAACACGGTTGGTTGTTTTTTAGCGCTCCAGGATACTAAATTCCACCAAGAAACACAGAATACCCAAAGGTAGAGTGACGTGTCTCAAGACACCGAACCCAGTCAGCATCAAAATATCCAAGAATGGTGGTGCGGGAGGGTTTGGTGAAGGTGAGACCAAAATCCAATGTGCCTTTTGTCACACCCCGACCACGTAAAACAACAAAACGTGGCGGAAACGTCGGGGAGTGTTGTAATAGAATTAATTGTTTCACAACCATGGAAATTAAAGTTACGTTTTATTTATCAAAGAAGAGAGTTACATTGTCTTAAACAAGAAACAAAGAGTACATAACATAATCTAACTAGTTCGTGCTTCGTTTTAAGTCACTAAGGCACAGGTCCGCCTAAGTGTGTCTCGATTATCCTATGCAACAGGTCCTGAAAACACATGTGAAAATAGGTACGTCAGCATAAAAATGCCTGTGAGATACATAGGTTTTGTGAAAATAGGATTCATGACTTGTGTTTAAAGAAACTGTTTAAAAAGTAGCCATGAATCTTGTTGAGTGTTTCCTTTCATAAATCATTTGAAAAGTGATAAATAAAACAAATGATATATATGTATAAAAGAACAATGTATGGTCAAGTGAATAACCAAGTAAAAAGAGTCTGTATAAGTTAAGTTATTTGTAAAACGATGTTTATGTGAAGATTGTATTGTAGATGTAATATGTCTAAACTGAAATGGTTTAAATAACGCTACGATATGTAATACCATAAAAGCACTTATATATAGGAAGTACCAGCGGCGTATACACCATGTTTTTATCGTATTACACGTCGCCTCGTTACTTAAATCACTTACCCAAACAACCACCAAAATGTAATGTTTAACAATTGTAGAAATGGTTATGTACGGTCAAATACGGTTCACACGGTTCAACAGTTACAAACGGTTCACATAATCAAATGGTTACAATGGTTCACATAGTCAAATGGTTACAACGGTTCACATAGTCAAATAGTTACAAACGGTTCAAAATGTAATATAATGTGTTCATATGCTGGATGAGCATATGCAACAAAATGTAATGTAAAACAATGTACTAAGTATGCTAAGTTAACATACAAAGCAGAAAAGTCATGTAAATCAATGTGCTAGCATGCTCAGTCAACATACATAGCAGAAATGTAAAGTAAAACAATGTACTAAGTATGCTAAGTAAACATACATAGCAAAACAATGTAATGTAAATCATGTACTATAAATGTACTAAATAGCAAGTGTATGATGTGAAAACAGGAAAGCACGAAAGTAACAAGTAGGCACATGTGTTTCACCCCAAAACAGTTTGAAAACAGTAAAAGAGGGGTCTATGTACTCACTTGAGATTGCTTAATAGGCTTTAGATAACCACCAAGCAATGCTAGAACATCACAGAATCAAACAGCACCTAATATAGGTAACTATGTTAATAAACCGAACCTAATTCGGAGGATCGGATAGAATGAGGGTTCGCAAACCAAATGAGTATGGAAACTCATGTAATATGGTTTAACAAAGCCTACATACTACAATGGAACCTAACCTAAGTGCTTACGACCCATTACGACTCGTTTAGGTAGCTTATGCTACTTTAACGCGTCGTTCGCGTAAAACGCGTTCGGAACGCCTAACTAGTCCTATGATAAGTAAAATATGCCTTAACATGTCTAATATTGTTGCCAAAGCAGTTTAGATATCAAAAATTATGTTATATATGCTTAAAATGAATTTTGGCATAAAAAGGGCATTTTGGTAATAAACCTAAGGCATATAAACTACCTATCATACAACTAACTAAACGTCGTGACCATAAGGTATAACCTCGGAAGGTTATTCCCTATACAACTATGGTCACCTAATGTATTTGGTCGGATCCTAATGATCGACCAAACGGGTCGGGTTCGAAAGTATAAGCGATTGTTTAGATCGCTTACCTTTACGACCCTAGACAAGCACAAAACTAAAAGTGACGAGCTAAGCATGTTAAAACATGCTTAACTAAGTTAGAAAACAAGTTTGGTATCAAAACAAATGGTTTTTATACCTAAAAGTAGTTTGGTTACAAAATACGCAAGAATACGCATTTTGGCCGAAACTACGACTCGTCACTGAGCCTAGACAACGTGGTAATCAGTAGGCATAGTCACAAGGGACTATAGCCATCGTGATTACGCTCACGTTGCGAAGTTCAACCGAACTTTGTGTTGACCATAAACTGGTCAACGTAGAAAACGCTAAAAGAACGAAAGAATACTTACAAAGGGTCCCCGCAAGATTGATTTTCCAAGTATTCTCAGGTATGAGGTGATGAAACACCCCAACTTAGAGAAATTTCAGAAATCAAGTGGGTTTGCAAGTAAATGGGATGGGGTATACATAGTGTTCAGAGAGCCGTTAAGATCGTTCCTCGTAAACCGAGCTTTGATCTAAGCCGTACACATCAAGCCCATGGTTTTATGAAACCATTAGAGCCCCTAGTATTGCCCAAAACCATGTGCAAGTGAGATTAAAGGTGGGTAACAGCTGGATCAAGCTGGAAAACACTTTCTGATGTTCTGGCACCTGCTTACGGACCGTAAGCAAGTCTCCATACGGTCCGAAAGGGACCTGCAGACCAGCAACTTTCAGAAATGACAGTTTTAGCCCCTGAAGCCCCAAACTTGGTTTTCGATGCATTTTTGACACGTTTAAGCCCCGTTAACCCCATTTCATAGCTCTAAAATGAAGTTAAAGTATAGGGAAGTTAAAATGTGCTCAAAAATATCTCGGATGTCGGCTCGTTTGGTCGTACGGTTGCGTTGTTTGGTAAATTACGACGGAAGTCGTAACGGACGCGAAAACGATCCAAATTGCGCGACGAATGGATTTTTGACAAGCCAATCACTAAAACATAATATTTTAATGATTACATAAATTTTTGGATGTTCGGATGTATTCAGAACGTAAGTTATGCGCGAAAATGCAAACTTGTGCACTTTTTGACGCTTTTAGTCCCTGAATGACCCAAAAGTTTATTTTAGCACACCGAACCCCTCAAAGCCTATTTCTAAGCTATGTAAAGGATATTTATGGTATGTTTAACTTATGGTCATGTTCCGGAATGTCTGTTCCAGTACGAATCGTCATACTTTCGCAGTTTGTCGAATTTAGTCCCTGTAAGCGATTAAACTTGATTTTGCCATACCAAAGCCTTCAAAACTTATTTCTAAGTTATGTAAAGGTTACTTAAGGTATGTTAAGCATATGTTGATGTTCCGGAGTGTTTTTCGCATTAAACTGGTTACGTTTACGCACCAGTTTGCGTATAACTCTCCAGAAAGCGATTTAAAGCTTGAAATCGAACAAGAATTGATATGTGCAAAAGATACACATATTTATTCAAATCCCAAGTATGAAATACAATATTTCATTGGTTTGGAATTTGTTTGATGGTCACAGTGACACAGGTGTCACACCTTTGACATAGCAAAGAATCCTTTTGACATGTTAATACTGAAGATCAGTAGGTCGTTGCAAGAACTGGCTGACCTGGTTCACTGCATAGGAAATGTCAGGACGAGTTATGGTCAAGTACTGTAGAGCTCTAACAAGAGAGCAATAATGAGTGGGATCATTGTAAGGATCTCCTTGAGAACTGAAAATAGCATTGGTTGACACAGGGGTAGGAACCGGTTTAGCATCAAGAAGATCTAGTTGCCTCGAGACCAAGGAAGTAGTTTAGACTTCCAAGAAATTTAATGGCAAATTCCCGATTCAACCGAGTGATAAAGGATGTCAATATTTGAGGTTGATTACCAGTAAGAATGAGGTCATCGACATATACTAAAAGATACATGATGCAATTGTCATGGGAATAAATAAAGAGAGATGAATCAACTCTACTGCATGTAAATCCATTCAGAACCAAGAAGTTACTTAGCTGTTGAAACCAAGCCCTTGGGGCTTGCTTGAGGCCATAAATGGCTTTATTAAGGCGACACACGTGATTAGGGAAGCGAAGATCAGCAAAGCCAGGCGGTTGTTCCATATAAACAAGTTCAGATAGTTGCCCATGAAGAAAAGCGTTATTAACATCCAACTAGTGGAGCTTCCCGTCATGGATGATTACAAGAGAAAGAACGACCCTAATGGTGGACTCTTTAACAGCCAGGCTAAATGTGTGAAAGTAGTCAAGTCCTGAATTTGGCTAAACCCTTGTGCAACGAGTCGTGCTTTGTGGCGTTCAATGGAGCCATAAGGTCAAAATTTCGTGCGAAAGAGCCAGTTCGACCCCACAACATTATGGTTTGTAGGACGTGGGACAAGGGTCCATGTACAATTAGTTTGAAGAGAATGTAACTCATGATTCATGGCATCCATCCAACATTGACTTTTGCTAGCAGATTTAAACCCTTTAGGATCACGGGAAACAAAGAGGGCAGAATATAAGGCATGATGAGTTGTATGGCCTAGGTCAACACGATGTTTAGGTTTAAATATGCCGAATTTGGATCTAGTCGTCATATGATGTATGGAGTGAGGTTGACCGGTTATAGTGGGTGCATGTTGAGGAGCAGGATTTGGTTGTGGTGTAGGCCTAACGTCATCTGGCCTAGATGAAGAGTTAGTGGGTTGAGGTGAAGTGGGCTTAATGATGAGAGAACTTGATGTTGGGGAAGCAGGTGGGGAGATGGGTACGTTAGTAGCAGGCCCAATAGGAGGGGTGGAGTCAAGACAAAGCCCACAAGGGGCTGATGGGCTAGGCATTGGTGATGCGTTGGGCTTGGGTGGTGCATTGTTGACAACCGAGGTTCGAGAAAAGATTTCCACATTAGCGATGTCGTCTAAAAATAATGATAGAGGCAGAGATGTAGGGTCGGTTGACGACTTACTTCCAACAAATAGAAATTCAATTTCTTCAAAAGATGCATGGCGAGTCACATATGTTCTAGATGTGATGGGATCAAAACAATGGTATCCCTTATACTGAGAGGAATAACCCAAGAAGATGCACAGTAGACTACGTAGAGATAATTTTTTTGGTGCATAATCACGTAGGCACGGGTATACCCGGCAGGCAAAAGGACAAAAATTGTTGTAACACGGTTTGCGATCAAACAAAGTCTCGTAAGGTGACTTGTGACCCAAAACAACCTATTGTAGTTTTTAAATGGTTAAAACTGACCCATATGATAGCTTTTGGGTCAGAATTGCCCCCTCTAGTTCTGAAGCACGATGTGGTCGAAGAACGATCTGCAAATCATCAAACAAAGTCCATTATCAGTAATGTTGTGTTTGGGCTCTACTGTGTCTTTTATTTACCATGAAAACCGAATGCAGAGAAGACTTTTTGACCCTGTGATGTCAAACTTCCCTTTCCAACTTTGATATATTCACGGTGTGTGTGGTAAATGTTGTTGATTTTTTATATGAGAGAGTTTATTTGATATATAAACACTATATTAGTTACTCATTCAACTGACTTGAAACATGTCTCATACCTTGCAATGGTTTGAGTCTATAACCCTAAGCGAAAGGTTTGAGTCCATAACCATAAGCCTAACCAAACTTTGGTTATGGTTATTCGGTTATAGTTCGATTTTGGTTAATATCGGTTAATTGACCAAGCAAGTTTTGAAATAAATAGGCACATGCATTAGGGGCATACATCGGTTGGACTTAGCTTGGGTTGATAACCAAGAGTCCAAGATTACACTTTTTGGTTAAAGTAGTAAGGTAACTCTCAACAAAAAAAAATCATTACACCTGATCTTTTCATCAAAACAATGGGTATGTACATCTAGATCCTTTTGTTACTAACATATTTTTATCTTAGTAAAAACCTCTATATAGTTAACATAACCGATTGATCAATTAGTCAAAGTTTCATAACCATGGATTATCAGTTAATAGCAGTTCGGTTATATCAGTTATGGTTCGGTTATCGATTGTGATGGTTAATTTGCTCACCTCTAATTTAAAGGAAGTTGATCGAATTCTTAGGCCTGATTTTGGATATTGTCTGGTCCTCCAATCAATTGGAAGACATAGTATTTGTTGATGCAACAAATACTAGAACGATGGAAGTAGCTAGGCTGGTTAGGCAAAACGGTTGGAGGGTTCCGGTTTGCCTAACGCGGGTCGTGGGGTCCCCCCACGTTTGCAAGACGTGGAGAGAGGTTCACTAGTTAGATTTTGTTGTTTGCTCAAGATCTTCAACTGAAGTGTGTTCAGCTTCGGATGGGAGAGCAGTGGAAATGTGTGTGTTGAATGTGAAGAAAGAAGACTTACATGGAACAAGTACTCGAGACGAAGGAACAGAGATCCCAATGGAATCAGAGCTGATCGGAATGGGCCTTAGCACTAAATGTAGTGTCATTTTATAGGGAAGGACATCGCCCAAAGAGGAAACCATGGACTAGTGAAACATGCTTGCAGTGGGGGACTTACCCTTTTAGTGGTTGAAGCGTTTGGACCTGCGGGTAAAAGACTACACCCTGTGCACTCGTTCTACTTTTGCGGCTGGGAGAGTTGTTGAAGTAATCAATGACATGACAGATTACTATACACGTGTTGCTTTAGCTCAGTTCCCGGGTTTTAAACCTTTGAACCTTTTAACCCTTCAAGCTGTCGTGTATTCTTAGTCATTTTATTTAGGTTTGGGCCACCCCCCGTCATCAGCCCCCCAAGTCAGAGGCTTTTGGGTGTAAGCACAAATGCTTCTGACTTTTATACATGTGTTTTATTTTGCTTGAAGGCTTCAAGGCTTCGAGGCTTGAAAGGTTGAAAACGGTTGAGATTTTTGATTTTTCAATTTTGACAAGACAGTTGATATGACTTGTGGCAGTTTTCTTTGTGTCAGGCAGCGGTTTTAATACCCTTGTGTAATTGTAACATATTCTTTTCATTAATTTACATTAACTTTTTAGAAGAACCATCATTTGCACATTTCCTCTCAAGTTTTCCTTCCCTTTTCTCAGTTCAGGTTAGTTTTGATTTCCTATTTTCTGGTTATTTTCTTATAGCATAGGTGCTCTTAAAGATTTAGCGAAATCGTTTTCTCGATTAACTCAAGAGGAAGTAGAAATTTTCTGTATGGAATGGGGGATTGGGATGAAGTTTAAACCGGTTGCACCGGCTTGTGATGTTTCAATCGATAAATGTCCCCCTGGTTCCATTGCTCTCTAATGTCGCCATTTTGAGTTTTTGAACCTTCGTTACCCGTTTTCGAACTTTGTTTTGAATGTCTTGGAGTATTATCGCGTATCCTTCGGCTAGATTCACTCTCAGGGTCTAGCTAGGGTTTTGCATTTTGAAGTTCTGTGCCGGGCTTCTAGGTATGATCCCACTCTTTTATCGTTCCGTCGTTTTTTCTGGTTAGCCAAGAATGGTGACTGGTTTACATTCGAGACATCTCAGGTTGACACTTGCTTAATTTCATCTATGGTTTCTAGTCTTGGTGTCTGGAAAGACCGGTTTTTCTGGGTTTCCGATGAAATTGTTCCTTTCAAACTTGTTTGGAGGCATCCGGATGCCGTTTTAAATGAGCCTGAACCTTCAGCCACTGAGATAAATACCCGTTTTCTTGAAACTCTTAGGGAGTGCCCTTCAAGGCTTCGTCCCTTTCCCGAGCACCTACTGGTATTATTGGGTCTCAGTAAGTTATGGGAAAAACGTGATCGAGATCCGGTGCTTATGAGAGATGGGCAGGGTATGCATTTGTCTTGTTGTGCTATTATGTTCTTGTTTTTTGCTTGCTTATATATTTTATTTTTGTTTATTTTGTAGTCATGTATGCACTTGATTTTATCAAGAGTGATGATACTTCTAATGTTGCCTTTGGGGATGCTATGGCTACTCCGGGTGAAGATGCAGTTGTTAGGGGGTCCGAGCATAGGTTCGAGGGTTCTGGCTATGTGAATGTTCCCAATGTTAAGGGTTTCACGAAGGCTCCGGGTTCCAAGGTTTCTGTTCGACGTTCAAACCGTTGCTTGAAAGGTGCTGATCAACCCTCTGGGTCAGAGGCCATTGATAATAGCGATGACATAGATGTGTCTGCGGAACAGGTTCTTGAGGTTGAAGTGGGAAAAGGGTAAGGAAAAAGAGCTAGTGTTTTCTGGGAAGAAGAAGAAGTTGGTCAAGAAAGGTAGCACTCCTACCATCCAGGGTTCATCGAGAAAAAGTGTTGAGAGCATGGAGGATCCAGAGGCTGAAGAAGATTATGTTCTCACTGGGATGTGAAGGTTGGGGATAGCTTCAAGGATCCGGCTGTTTGTGCTGAGGTATTATTGATATGTACTGTCTATGGCATTCATTCGGTAATTCAGGCGTTTCCTTTCTTAGCCTTTCCGAGCTTAGCTATACCCTTTTTGACAGTTTTAGGGCAGTTAGTCCTGATGTGGCCTTTCTCGCCACAACCGAAACAGACTGCGTTCTTTATGTCCCAACATTTGTGGGATTGATGACCAATTCTTTTACAAACGCCACACTGCTTTGGCCTTTGTTTCATTCGAAACTGTCCCCAGTGCCTTTTATGGCAGGTCTTGCATACAGGTTTCTTATTGGACTTTTGTTGGTTCTTATTGAGCTCAATCTTACCCTTTTTCTTAGAAATCTGGGAGTTATCCTCCTCCCTTTTCCTTTTTGGTTCATTCGTCGCATTCGAGGCATGAACAAAATCCTTCTCATGAGTAAAGAAGTGTGGTTCTAAATGGGATTTGGAGCAACTAGCATCGGACTCTTTGAACTTTTTCATGACCTTTCTCATAGCTTTTCCAACAGCTGCGTCAATTACAGCTTGGAGATTAACTCCGTTAACATTGAGGTTCACATTTGTAGCATCATTAGCATTTGTCGCATTACTAACATCGCGACTGTTGGTTGTTTTATCCGAGGTTGCCATACTCAAGACTTGGTCCTAAACACCAAATGAACAATTACTTAGTTGCATTCCAACAGCTTGCCATCATCCTGACGACCTTACATAGATTAGCCAAAGCATCAATAAACCGTATAGGCTATTAAGTTTCGAACATTCCTAATGAATGTTATTTGATAAAATATTAATTTTATTTTGCCTAGGTCATAAAGAGAACCATCAAAGGCATTCAGCGTTTGGATCGAGTCCATTATCTTTTTGACAGGGGATCAAATGTGACAACTGTCTTTGTTATGCTGACCATTTTTTGATAGCTCAAAGGCTCGCCTTAAGGACTTTTAAAATATGGGACATAAGTCCGTTGTGAAGGACATATAAATGTAGCACATAGGCTTGTCACCAAGGACATTAATAGTCATATGGCACAAAGGCCTTGTCGCAAAGGACATATGGGATATGGCACAAAAGGCCTGTCACGGAGGACATTTTAAAATATAAGTCGCGGTCTCATTTGATCAGAGACTATAAGGTTTGAACATAGTTCTTCACCTTTGGGCAGAGAGTCATAGACTACATCTGACATTTCTTTGAAAGGCGATTTATTTTGCCACATAGGCAATTCAATAGACATCACCAATGGATGTTTATACATATATATATATATATATATATGATTGTCGTATTTAAGGATTAGTCATGATCTTATCGATTTTATAGACTATAAGGCTTGGGCATTGCACATCACCTTTAACGGTGAACCATAACGGTCACATTTATCAATGTCACTAATGGACAATATAGTATATAGACCGTAGGCGAAACATCACTAAAGGATGTTAAATAATATGATCATCGTATCAGATGATATTAGTCATGATCGCATTGATCATATAGACTATTATGCTTGGACATAGTCCAATACCTTTAGACAGGGGGTCATAGACCACAACTGTCGTTGACTTGTTGGACAACAAGTTTAGCCCGCAGGCACTTCATCACCAATGGATGTTTATATATTTTGATCATCACCTTGATGATACTTGCCATGATCTAATTCGATCATATAGGCTCTAAGGCTTGGACATAGTCCAAATACCTTGACGGCTGGTGTGGTCTCTCAAGTCACACTGCCAGGAGTGTTAACATGTTCTCAGATGTTAACAAGGAATAATTGTCTTAAGTGGTTTTACCATCATAGCATGTCTGTATTGACATATTGGCTAGGTTATACCATTAAGAAGATCTTTTGGGATTAATTAGCAGATAAATAAAGTTCGAATAAAATTGATACTATTGTTTGATAAAGGACGAAATGAATACATATATAAAATTTTCAAAACTTTCCATAAATCATTAAGAAAACTACAATAGTGCTTTAATCAGGACTTTGTAGTATCATATTTGTCCATAGAGGACTTAAAAGGAAATTACAAGTTCGTATGGGGACTATTTAAAATATTATAAGTCCGTATAGGGACTATATCGAAACAGCTTGCCCACGAAGGGTCTATAATGAAATGTCATGTCTACAAAGGGGTTATAATGAAATATCATGTCCACTAAGGGACTATAATGAAATCTCGTGTCCACGGAAGGACTATATAGAAATAACATATCCCCAAAGGGAATTTAATGAAATAACGTGTCCATAAAAAGGACTATATTGGTACAGTATGCACACAAAGGACTTTGCTAAACAGATGTCCTCACATGTACTCATATCAAAAGATATGTTCATTAGGAAATTATAACTAAACAAACGTCCATACAGGGACTATATAGAAGTGTCACACCCTAACCGATGGCGGAATCATCGGGGCGCGGCACTAGGCGAATCAGATTGCTCAAGAGAATCCATAACAACTAAATTGAGACAGTATTTAATGCGTTCATTACTCATACTAATAAACAAGTACAATCACATAAGCTGTCACGAATTTTCATGTTCTCTCAAACAATATAAATCCGACAACCTAGATTTTAGGTGTGTTTCTAGACTTCCTAGCTTGATTTGATGTAGACTGCGACTAAACCTGCAACATACGTTAAAACAACGTCAATACAAGAGTATTGGCGAGTATACAAGTTTTGATAGAGTAGCGTAAATAGATAAAAAGTGCTGCGAATTACCAAATACATAAACGAGATACCTCAACATACATGCATTTAAGACCGATACTACCAGCTAAGTCACTCGAGCTGCGATTGCGATTGCTATTCATCCTAACTAGACCCCGTCGAGTGCTATAGTACTATACTAGTTAAGGCGGGACCTCGCGAGTATAAGTCCTAACACATATGTAACTAGCATCACGTATAACTATGCATAATAGTTATTCGCAAGTGAAAAAGAGTACGACTGTTTATTTCATTTTGATAACTTCGATTTAATAGAAACGTATGCTACACCCAAAATGCGATAAAAAGGGGTTCGAGTATACTCACCGTCTGTGTTCGGCAAGCAACCACAACTTGGTTAGATTGAAGGGAGCGCGTCTGAGATTACCCTGATCACAGATTGATAGCGTAAGCGATGAACGGTGCGTAAATCGGTGCAAAGTGTCAGAGGATCGGACAGTAATCCGATCGGATGGCAATCTGATCGGGTGGCCGGTCGATCGGGTGACAATCCGCTCGGACGGTCATCCGGTCGGGTGACTTTTCGAGGGGATTGTCTCCTCCTCTGGGAAGGATGTGTTGTGTATGATGGTTTGCCTTTTGAAGTTTTCGTTGTAGCATTCTTTGAAAACAGAGAAGTATCTCTACCTTTCAGGTCGGTCGATCGAACGGCTGTTCGATCGAGCGGTAACCAGATTGGTGGACACTTTAGTGAGAACAAGTTCACAGCAGTTGTCACTCGATCGGAGTGTAGTCCGATCGGGTGACAATCCGTTTGTATTGAATATGTTGAAAATTGTTTAAGTGTTGAAGTCTAAACACCACATGGTCGGGTGGTCGTCCGTTCAATGTTTAAACTCCAAATTGTTGAAATCAAAGTCAAGTGTGGGACCCAAGGTGCAATCCGATCGGATGACATGTCCTGTCGGTTCGGATGACATGTCCTGTCCGTTCGGATGACATGTCCTGTCCGTTCGGATGTCATGTCCTGTCCGTTCGGATCCCTGTCCGATCGGACGACAATCCGTCTAAACGATCAAGTTGTCCTTGGCACTTTGACTATTTTGATGGTCTTTGGGGGTTTTGATCGAGACGGTGTTGTGACGTGCTAATCAACAGAAACCCACCAAGGGACCCGATCGGACAGGAATCACCCAAATCTGACCGGTTTACTGATTCGTGATGGTCGTTCTTGGTTAACCCGAAATCGGTCGTCTCTTTGTTAGAAACCGGATCTTGAACCAACACGACACTTAGAATGAGTAGAAGGTCGGTACAAGCTCCGATTCTATCGGTCTTGAGTGCATTGAGTGTAAAAGAGTTGAAAGAAAGTTGGAAAACCATCTTTCAATCCTTTTATTCATGATTATGTGTAGATCTGTTGTGAAAATGTTGTTTATTCTTGTGGAAATCCTTCAGATCTGAGTTGTTCTTGGTGGAATGAGGCCAACACTTGAAGTTCATAAGAACTTCATGATGACATCACCCAAGAACACCTCAAATCCATCGATTTCACTGTTGAAAGTTAAGATTTAGAAGAGAAAATGATGAAAAAGTGCGTGTAGATCATAGAAGTACAAGATTTGAGGTAGAAACTTACAAGAATCGCGAGAAATCGAGAGGAAAAGGTCCAAAAGGGCGTTGGTCGAACGAGAGCTGTCACATCACTGTTCAAGTGATGTGACAAGTGCTATTTATAGGTGAAGTGGAGTGTAGGTGAAGAAGTGCATCGGATCGGATGGCCGTCCGATCGGATGGCTGTCCGATCGAAGTGCCATTCGATCAAACGCCTCCGGCGAGCTGAGTTTTGGTGTTCCGTTTCGATTGTTAAGCGTTGCGATAGTTTGGGTACGCATTTTCATCCACATTTTTGTATATTTAGTATAATTAGTCACATTGGGTCGTATATACATATCCATATTTCATATCCTGCGATAATCGAGTCACGCGTGCCTGCGAGTGCGTTTTTTAGTATTGAGTTGCACTGCGACACATCACGGCTATCAAGGAGGGTAGAATTGGTCCTCACTTGACATCCTCGTGGTTGTCAGCAAGTACAATGTGACGTGATAGCGATAAAGTATGCGCAATATGCGAAAATACTGCGCAATAGCGGTGTATGCGATTGAAGGGGTAAGGTCCTAAAAACCTTATACCAAGTACATGGGACCATACCACGACCTCACCTCTTGGCCCTCTTTTGACCTTGCGCGGCCGCGCAACTGGTCCTACAGAGAGGACTTAAGAGGAAGATAGCAGACAACACTTGCGCGCTGAAAAGGAAATCATAAATCCTTGCGCCTCCCTCCATAAACAAAGGATGAAAATCCTAAGTTAGACACTGCCGCTTAAATAAAACTCAGACTTGGGGATTATTTACTAAACTGATACCCCACAGTAAAAGGTCACACCGGATTGTGGCAATAAACCTTCTAGAAGGATTCAATCGTGCAACACCAGACGGTTATAACCGTCTGGTACACGTGTCATCATCTCAGGCCTCCCTGAAATCACGATGATAGCATGAAATTGGAGGAAAACCTCCACTTGCCTACTTTCCATGTGGCAATTCCCTAACCATAGATCTAAACAGCAATCCGTGTGCACTCACGTCGATTTAAAAAGATTAACAGAAGGAAATGTAACCGCTTACGGGGTTAGCATCTTCTGTTAATATTTCATCAACAAGTTTTCCCGCCCAAACTCTCGGCTATAAAGATGAGAACAAATCAGGTATGAAAACCAAGTCACACACACTTCGTTAACTCTTCTTCTCCTAAAACACATACTTATTCTCACGCCGGAGTAGGGTCAAGGAGAGAACCCCCCTTCTCCCCTTGACGAGGCTAACAGTGTTTTGTTTTGCATAGTTTACCGGAGAAGGAGATCAGTCGCACCGAACCAAACGAGAGAAACAACCCCTTTATGTAGATCCAAACCCCCTAGATAACTTGATTCAGGTCACTTATCTAGTGTTTCTTCATTGGCGCCCACCGTTTTTCTCTGTTTCATCCAATTTTCTCTCGTTTTTTGATCTACCCTGTTGATTCCATTTGCACATGGAAGAAACTTCATCTCATCGGCAAACCGGCCCCCGGCCGAATGTCGGTAACAACTTTCAGGTCGAAGGTATTCCAGAGGATGCCTCGGATGACAACGAGGTGCAATCCAATCGAGTGAATGAACCTATCACTCCAGGGGTACAGCCAGAGATCCCTGTGCACTCAATTCTACCCCCAGGAGAAACACCAATCTCCTGGTACGTCAGGTCTCAGGGAGCACTAAATGCAGTATACACACAGTTATGTGCACAAACTGCTCCCCTAACTCAATCACGGAGGCCAGGATCCCGTGCTAATGCTTCTCAGCATGAAGGCCCATCCCACACCGAAGACACAGAGGTATACTCCAGATCCACATCGAGATACAAGTATACCCAGTCAGGAAGTCATCAAAGAGAGTATCGAGATGAGTCACACCCTCACCGAAGGCAATCAGTTCACACCAGGTTGGGTTCTCAACGAAACACCCACACCGAGGAGTCTGATCCGACTTACCGTATAGGTGAAAGTGCCAGCGTATTTAGCCGATTGCAGCCAAATTACAACAAGTGCAGACCTCGTGCGGTTTACAACCCTGAGGCTGACCACAATTACGATTTGATTTACCGCCCTGCGGAAGCAGCGGAGAATTCAAAATTCATCATGGAAATAGCTCTGGCTCCGCTAGAGAAAGCAAAGTTACCGTCTAATGTGGGTAAATTCAACGGGCTGACAGACCCTGACGATCATTTAAGAGTTTTCACAAGCGCAGGGCTGGTTGGGGGCTGGACTCTACCATTGTGGTGCCACCTTTTCGTACAGACCCTAACTGGCGCTGCAAGAATATGGTTCGATAACTTGCCCATCGGGAGAATCACATCATGGAAAGATCTGCGCGAAAAATTTCTAACTCATTTTAGCCAACAACGGCAATCTATCCGCGACACATCTGATGTGATGAACATTTGGCGTCATGATGACAAAAGTCTGGAAGACTTTATCACCCGATATAACAAAGAAGTACTTGAGATCGGAGGCGTCCATGAACAGCTGATTCGCGCACAATTCAAATATGCAGTCAGGTGCGACGATATGATAAAGGTCCTATCTGGGACGGAAGGCCTCCCGAAGAGCTGGGAGAAGGTGATGGCTGCGGCTAAGGTTTACGCCCAAACAGAAAAAAATCTTACCACAAATAGGCCGCCACTCCCACATAATCGACCCTCAGATTTAGGCTCAACCGGCGGGAGAAAATTCAAGAAAGGATGGCGTGATTCTGCCTCGGGAAACCATTCATCTGAAGATGCCCGAGCAACAATCAATAAACTTGCCGCGCAGAGGGAAACCAAGCAAGAAAATAGGGAGAGACAATGGACTCCCTTAACTAAAACCCCTGCGGAAGTTTTGAGCACCGAGGATTATCAGTTCAAGCCTCCAATACCCATGAAGAGCAAGCGTGGACAAGACCCTGCCCAATATTGTGAATACCACAAGGACAGTGGTCATACCACCAACAATTGCATTTCCTTGCGCACTGAGAAAGAAAAGGCCCTTAAAAGTGGTGAGCTCACTCACCTACTACAAAACGTACGCAAGGAAATCAAGCAAATAACTCGAGGCGATGAAGGCCCGAGCAAGAAAGCGAAAAACTGAGCAGAAAATCTATGATCTCTCCGCAGTACGAAGCACTCTAAAAAGCGGAGGATAGAGTAAGTTAAGAAACATGTATTTATTTTTAATAGACTTTGTAACGGCCTCTGTGCCTTATCCCGAAATAAACAACAAATTTTCTATTATTCCTGTGTTTTTTATTACAAAGTGCATGCAATTTCTTTTGGTAAGCGCAAAAACAGTATGGTAAATACAATATAAGTCTCATGAACGGTCAGTGACTACATCACTCAAGGCCATACGTTCACACATGAGCTGCATACCACCTTCATTCGCCTTACCTAATCAAAGTAATTGTACGCATGCAAAATATTGTAAACTAAAAAACACATATCATACCATTCATATACACTAAATTATCAAAATTACACGGCAGTGTATCATAGTTACTTGCGCGGCAGCGCATTAACAGAAAGGGGACACAATCCCTTGAAAATTATACAAATTGTACAAAGCAATAACAAAAAAGGAACCTATGCTAGATTCTCATCTTCATCAGGGAAAATCTCCTTCAATTGTGCCACATGGTCTTCAGATTGCAAGGCGACATTTATAAGATCCATAACAGGAAGCTGCAGATTATCGAATTCTGATTTTAAGGATGAAAGCACAGCACTGGTATTTACGCCATGAGTGGCAGATCTACTGGTATCCCAATCAACCTTCAGAGCACTGTTCACATGTTGCGAACATTCAACATAACCCTGGGCATACCCATCATTCCGCGCGGCAACCACCAAGCGCGCAACCGACTTATCAAGTTCTTCAGAATTCAACACTGATTCAGCAACCTACAAGAACGAAAAGATAAATAAAAGAAAGACGCAAATCATTCCCGCAAAAGGAAAAAGTAGCTTACACAGGCAATCCCGCGCTCTTTCAACCACAGCATATCACTTTTCAGAGGTTCCAACTCACTCTCTATTGTTGCCCGTGCCGTTTCAGAAGCCTCCAATTTTTCTTCAGTCTCAGTCAGACGGCGTGAAGTCTCGATTTTCTCGGAACGCGCAAGTTCCAGGTCTTTCTTGAGTTGTTCCTGATCAGAAAGCAAAGCAGTGAGTTCTTCTAACTCTTTATCTCTAAGAAGAAGAATGGCGCAAGCTTGTACCTCTCGTTGTTCACTCCGCTCCCTGTGTAAATGCGCCTCATCACGCGTAGCTTCAGCGTCAGCTTTCTCTTTCTTCAGCTTCTCAATCTCCGCGTCCTGTTTTTTCAACTTCTCAACCTCAGCCTTGAGATTATTAATAACATTGCGGAGATTTATCTTCTCAGAATTATCTTTTTCGCATATTTTCTTCCTGTTCTTGCGCTCCTCAGAAAGAAGAGCAGCCTCAGCCTCCGCTTTTCTTTTCCAGCCCGCAACGGACCATTCTTCAGTTTTCCGATCAGCTTCAAACTTGGCCTGATCAGCTTCCAGTTTAGCCTTCAACTGGGCAATCTGGGTTTCATCCTCAACAAATTTTCTCTTCGACACCTTGAAAGCATCCCACTCCTTGTGCATACTATGCCATTCACGCACTATACGATGAGTGGTCGGTGCATGAGAAGCAGCTTCCTCAAGGTAAGCATGATAAGTTTTCTCATGAGACCGGCTTTCTTGAAATTTGATTTCCCCTGGCGGAAATATCCCCTGCAACCAGTCCCGGCACACACGCCAATCTGAGAAAGTATCACTCTTCTTCAGATTCCAAACAGGGGCATGGATATCAGAAGCATCTTTCTCTGAATAAGTTCTATAATAATAATCCCCCAGAGTCTCATCTGGGTGGATCGGGGAATTTTTGCCAACATCAGAGAACGAGCCTCGATCTTTAGCAGAAACCTTCTCAGGCATAGAACCAGAAACTTTAGAAGGAGACGCTGTAACAGGAATTTCTCCCGCAGTTTTCTCTTTCTCATAAGCAACGGGTTCAGAGACCTGGGGGTTACCAGCGTCATCAACAACCTCTGAGCTCACAACCTTTTCGGTTTCCATGGCAACATCAACAGGCTTGTCAGCTTCAACAACCTTCTCCACACCACCCTCAGGAACCTCAGTTTCCTTTAACTGATCAGCAACAGTAGAATGCGGAGGAGAGGGTGGGAGTTCTTCGTTAACCACAGGCAAAGACTCTGTGGGAATAGGAGAAATTGGGATCGCTGAAAAATCAAAGCCTATAAATAATCAATGCGCATAAGAGGACGACAACAAAGATAACACTTACTTGGAACATATTCCGAGATAAAGGCGTCCAAATTGCCTTTCCTGGTGATCTTCTTCCTCTGAATTTTCTTTGCAGGCTGACCTTCTGCCTCAGTACCAGTCTGTTTTCTTTTTCCTGCTTTAGTCCGCACCAAGTGCTCAGGACTCGATTCCAAATTAATAGGATCTTCTGGATTGGATGGAGGGATATCAGCGGTATCTTTCGGTTCAGGTTTCGGCTTTCTAACAGTAACTGCAGGCGCAAGACCCTCCAATGAATCAGAAACCACCACATAATCACACCAGGAGTCAGAAGAATTGCGCATACATTTATTCTCTCCCCCAACATTCTTGACCTTGGAGGAATGAGCTTTCTCCACGTCACTCTTTTTAGGCGCAACAGTAGCGGTTGTCGCGCGTTTCTTCTTTTCAGGGCCTATGCCCAAGTTCGACAATTCGCCTACTGACAAGGAGCAAAGAACAATTTATTTAAATGCGCAACAATAAGCAAATAAGAATTCAGAAGAAAATAAGCCTACCAGCACCAGCAGCAAGCTGAAAAGACAGATCCGCATCCCGCGGAAGAACAAAATTCTTTACAATTCGATGGTACCAAAGCTCTTCGTCAGGTTTCTTCTTAATGGTACCCATCTTTCTGCCTTCTCTCTTGAACGCAATAACATACAGCGAAACAACTACAAGGGAAGAAGGGCAGGTTCAAAAAAAAAAAAAAGAGAAGGGCAAAAGAGGGCAAAACCCCAAACTTACCTTTGCCATCCTCCGTATACACCGGTTTGTCGTCCCGGTCCATCTTCCAATTCAAGCTCATACTGGCACCA
Organism: Helianthus tuberosus; assembly: GCA_030545235.1. Classification (NCBI taxonomy): domain Eukaryota; kingdom Viridiplantae; phylum Streptophyta; class Magnoliopsida; order Asterales; family Asteraceae; genus Helianthus; species Helianthus tuberosus. The sequence goes on along the minus strand of CM060427.1, from coordinate 108,322,030 downwards.
ACAAGAGCTTTCTCTGGCAAAGCAATTGACAGAACATCTTTTAAATCTTGGTACCAATTGTCGTCAACAGGAGTTTGAAGGGTCTCGATAGGAACATCTTCTTTCCCCCTGAAAACCATCCTCATTGGAATAACACCGGCCTTGATAAAGAAGAATTTTTGCTTCCAATCATGAACGGATTTTGGGGGTTGCAGCAAAATTTTCTTCGCCGACGCTCTCTGGATGAAAGAATAAAACCCTTGGGTACAGTGCATTTGATGAAAAACCCTAAATCGAAGAACAGTCGGCTCAATGTGCATTGTCCGACACACAAACTCAAAGTGCCGAACTCTAACCATGCCAATAGGGTGCAGCTGAGAAATATGAAACTTGTAATACCCAAGAATTTCAAGGAAAAATTTTGTTACAGGAAAACGAAAGTTGCCTTCAGAAAAGAAATCCCAAAACAAGTTAATATACCCAGCCAGAGCATCCGCCGCTGTCTGACCCTCCTCAGGGTACAAGGCACCCCAGGTCTCCGGGAATCTGAGATTTTGAATCAAGCCATCAAAAGTTGCCCTAGGCCACTTCAACGGTGGAAGTTCAGCAGACATTTCTTCAGATAAGTCTTCGTGATGTTCTCCGGTTGACATAAGAGGAAGAAAGAACAAATTCTTTCTTAACGGATAAAGAAGACAGGAAGGGGAAAAGTTTTCAACAAAGTAATGATTAACAAAAATGGGATCTCAAACAAACCTATATACTCACCGCCATAAATAGCATCGGTAACTGCCACAGCACCTTTTTCGGGATATCACAGTTACCCAAGCGACAGAGGCGAGTGAGAGTCAACACAAACGCGAGCTCACGCACGCGTGTACAACACGGTCAGTAAGGTGCACCTGACAGTGACAAACTGTCACACAGTCCTTACTGTATCATCTCTACCCAAAGTCAAAAATTTTCAAAATCACAAGCAAATCTTCTCACAGTAGATTCCTTACTTTCGCGCCCAAAGCATTTTCTCTCATAAAGTCCAGTGCTCCACTTATTCGCATAAGAGCAACACTAGACTGAGGGGACTTGAAGGGGTAAGGTCCCAAAAACCTTATACCAAGTACATGGGACCATACCACGACCTCACCTCTTGGCCCTCTTTTGACCTTGCGCGGCCGCGCAACTGGTCCTACAGAGAGGACTTAAGAGGAAGATAGCAGACAACACTTGCGCGCTAAAAAGGAAATCATAAATCCTTGCGCCTCCCTCCATAAACAAAGGATGAAAATCCTAAGTTAGACACTTCCTGTCACGGCCCCCGACCCGGTTTTACCCGTTTCAGGAGCCGCGGGACAGAAAATCCCATGGTATTTATTTAACAGCGGAAGTCTTCTTCAAGATCTTTTTAAAACTGCAATTTTCCCGATTATTTTATTTCACAACTCGGGATAAAAACCCGGTAATTTACAATCATAAGATTTCACGGAGAAATCTTTATTTTTACAAAACATGTTTCTTTATTTTATATTGAGCCACTTCCTTAAGCTTGTAGTGCTTCACGACACTTTTCCTTGATCACAATAGATCACCTGAAACATGTTTGAAAAAGGTTTTGTCAGCAGGAAATACTGGTGAATCATTCTTTTTACTAAAAAGACCCTGTTGTTATAATTTACAGTATTAAGGGAGATTACAATGTTTCAGATATCAACCAACTACCCACAGTATTTGTCACTCGACCGGATCTGTGACTATGGTCATATCACCATTGGCCACCCGTTTGTCTAATGGCAAAGATTATCAAGTAATGTATACAAAACCCCACATACTGGCTGTAATTTGGTGATTACATAAACTTAATCCCTGTAATTATAACCTTTAAAAATAAACATGATTTTGAAAGTAATTTGATAAAAAGAAGAATGACTCACATTGTAGATTTAATTGAGCAGAGCCTAGCCTACTAATTAGCCTTTTCACCTAAATTAATAACATGCACACAACTCGGTTAGTAACTTAATACAACATTTACGATAACTCACGAGATTAAAACCTTCACAGCGTATGACAAAGTGCGATACTTAAACATCCATTGAATTAACAACGAATGACAAAGCATAAACTCTAATGTGGGCAGCACTTAAACATCCATTGGATAGTTTAATCGATCAGACATTGAATCGTAGCAGCGATCGAGTTATTACCCTGTATTGCGGCAGCACTTCGTGAATTGTGTGTGTTATGGGACTGTTTATGCTATAACTCAACGTACAATTTGAATTTTTACGTCGAACTGAAGCCAGGAATCAAGTCCCAGACTCTACTATTTATACATGAAAAACCGTCCCCCTCGCGCCACGCGAGAGGTCTTCTTGTGCGCGTCGCGTGGCGCGAGAGACCCTAGTCTACTATAGGGTTGCTTCGTGTCCTAGTAGCTTATCTAAGTTGGTCTCACGTTAAAAATCAACTTACACGTAAAACTGTTTGGATATTACCGATTAGGGTTTACCCCCACTGAGTTTTAGGGGCCCTAATCCTGATTCCGATTTTTCTGAAAATTTTAGGGTTGATGCAGAATCACTTGGTTTCTCAATTAGGGTTTCCTATTGGACAATTAAAATAATAATTAGGACTTTTTAATGATAGTTGTTACATTCTCCCCACCTTAATAAAATCTCGTCCCCGAGATTTACTGGAATGATTGAGGATACTTTCGCTTCATCTCTGATTCCAGTTCCCAAGTGTATTCAGGTCCTCTCCTTGAATCCCACTTGACTTTGACCAATACTAGTCGTTTATGTTTGAGAAATTTGATCTTTCGATCTTCTATTTGAGGCGGTTTCTCTACAAATTTCAGCTTTTCATTTACCTCTATGTCCTGTAGAGGTACTACCAGTGATTCGTCTGATAGACATTTCTTGAGGTTGGATACATGAAATACATCATGCACTCCAGCTAACTCCTCTGGTAGTTGTAAACGATAAGCAACTGGTCCTATACGTTGGATCACTGGAAATGGTCCTACGTATCTTGGGCTCAGCTTTCCTTTCTTACCAAATCTAACAATTCCTTTCCAAGGAGAAACTTTCAACAGTACTCTGTCTCCAACTTGGAATTCCAACGGCTTCCGTCTATTATCTGCATAACTCTTCTGATGATCTCGAGCCGTCTTTAGTCTTTCTTTGATTTGTGTAATCTTGTTTGTAGTCTCTTGCACTATTTCAGGACCTGACAATTGACTTTCTCCTATTTCTGCCCAACAAACTGGAGTTCTGCACTTTCTTCCATATAGTGCTTCGAATGGGGCAGTTTCAATACTTGAATGATAACTATTGTTATAGGAGAATTCAATTAATGGTAAGTGATCGTCCCAATTCCCACCAAAATCTATCACACATGCTCGGAGCATGTCTTCTAGAGTTTGTATCGTCCTTTCACTTTGCCCATCTGTTTGTGGATGATATGCAGTACTCAGATTTAATCGAGTTCCCATTGCTTCTTGGAAACTTGTCCAAAAATGAGAAGTGAAACGACTATCTCTATCTGATACAATGGAGAGTGGAACTCCATGTAAGGATACTATTTCATCTACATACAATTTGGCCAACCTTTCCATGTTAAAGGTTTCTTTCATAGGTAGAAAGTGAGCAGATTTGGTTAATCGATCCACAATTACCCAAATTGCGTCATTACCTTTTCTGGTTTTGGGTAACTTAGTAACAAAATCCATTGTTATGAGTTTCCATTTCCATACAGGCATTTCTAATTGTTGTAGTAGACCTGAAGGTTTCTGGCGTTCTGCCTTAACTTGTGAACAAGTAAGACACTTAGAAACATATCTAGCTATATCCTTCTTCATGCCTATCCACCAGAAATTCTTTCTTAAGTCTTGGTACATTTTATTGTTTCCAGGGTGTATGGTATACCTAGATTTATGTGCTTCCTCTAAAATCTTATTTCTTAATTCTCCCTGCTTAGGTACCCATATTCTGCTTTTGTGGAATCTCCAAATTCCATCAGCTCCTTGCTCTAATTCTTTTATTCGTCCCTTCATTTCTTCAGCATCATCCTTGATTGCTGTTTCCTGAACATTCTTTACTTGTTCCATTAAATCTAACTGTAGATTTAATCTGAGAGCACGAACTCGCTTTTGCTTTTCATGATATTTACGACTTAAGGCATCTGCAACTATATTTGCCTTTCCTTCGTGATACTGAATATCACAGCCGTAGTCACTTAGGATTTCCATCCATCTCCTTTGTCTCATGTTTAACTCTTTTTGCCCATATATGTAATTTAAACTTTTATGATCCGTATAGATAGTAAACTTACTTCCATACAGATAATGTCTCCAAATTTTAAGGGCAAAAATTACGGCTCCTAATTCTAAATCATGAGTTGTATAGTTCTCTTCGTGCTTTTTCAATTGCCTTGATGCATACGCAATTATCTTCTTGCGTTGCATAACCACACATCCTAATCCTAGTTTTGAAGCGTCACAGTAAACTTCAAAATCTTCTGTTCCTTCTGGCAAGGCTAGGATTGGAGCATTTGTTAATTTTCGTTCCAAGATCCTAAAAGCTTCTTCTTGTTTAGGTCCCCATTCAAACTTAACTGCTTTACAGGTTAGCTTAGTTAATGGTACATCTATCTTGGAAAAATCCTTAATAAACCGTCTATAGTATCCAGCTAAACCTATAAAACTTCTAATTTCCATTACGGATTGCGGAACCTTCCATTTAGTAATTGCTTCTATCTTAGCAGGATCTACATGAATGCCTTCATGATTCACCATGTGACCTAAGAATTGCACTTCTTGCATCCAAAATTCACACTTTGAGAATTTGGCGTAAAGCTTTTCTTTTCTTAACAAAGTTAAGAGTGCATGCAAGTGCTGACAATGTTCATCCTGACTTTTGGAATAAATAAGTATATCGTCGATGAAAACAATTACAAATTTATCCAAATACGGTTTACAGATCCTATTCATGATGTCCATGAATGCTGCAGGTGCATTCGTTAAGCCGAAGGGCGTGACTGTAAACTCGTAATGACCATACCTAGTTCTGAAAGCAGTTTTAGGTATGTCTTCTTCTTGTACCTTTAATTGATGATACCCGGAGCGTAAATCTATCTTAGAAAAATATCTAGCTCCTTGAAGTTGATCGAATAGATCATCAATCCTAGGTAATGGGCATCGATTCTTAATTGTAACTTTATTTAATTCTCTATAATCAATACACATTCTCATTGAACCATCCTTCTTCTTTACAAACAACACTGGTGCTCCCCACGAGGATGAACTAGGTTGTATGAAGCCTTTACTTAGTAATTCATCTAATTGCTTTTTCAGTTCTAACATTTCTGTGGGTGCTAACCGATAAGGTGCCTTGGCTATCGGTATAGTTCCTGGAATTAGATGAATTCTAAATTCTACTTCACTATCTGGTGGTAATCCTGGTAGCTCTTCTGGGAATATATATGGGTATTCTGAGACTACAGGAATATCCTTAAGTTCTTTACCCTTAGTACTAATGATTACTGAAATCATATATACTATTCCTTGCTTTCGTTCATAACTAGCAACTTTCATTACTGAGATGAACTTCATGGGCTTACGTGGTTTATCTCCTGTAATCATAATTACTTCTCCGGTGGGTGCTTGAATTTCTATGGAATTCTGATCACAAAGAATTCGAGCATGGTTGGCTACTAACCAATCCATTCCTAACACAACATCAAATTCGGCTAATTTCATAGGTAACAAGTTTGCAAATAATTTATGACGTGAGAGTTCTATATTTTCCTTTTTCAAAACTTTATCTATGCTAACAGAATTTCCGTCTGCCGTTTCGACTATAAAAATCTGCCTAAGATTGGTTAAGGGTAAATTAAGAGCTTGGCAGAATGAAGTATTGATAAAACTTTGGTTTGCACCAGAGTCAAATAATACTTTTGCGTAAATGTTGTGAACTAAGAACGTACCAGCTATCACATCAGGAATCATCTCGGCTTCCTGAGTAGTTAACTGAAAGGCTCGAACATTCTTCTTAGTAGCTCCGTCGGCTGTCTTGGCTTTGTTGTCTACTGGTTTGATCAATTTAGGACATTCTGTTTTGAAATGCCCAGCTTCTCCACAATTATAGCAGATCCTGGTTTTCCTTCTGCAGTCTTCTTCACGATGTCCTATAGCTTTGCAAAAGTTGCAGGTCACATTACATCTTCCATAATGTTTCTTTCTGCAATTCTTGCAGAACGGTAGATTTGAGGATTGCCCTGTTCCTCTTTTCTTGAAGCTATATTATTACCCGTACGAAATCCTTGGGTAATTTTCTGAGCCAGTTCCTTTTTCCTGTTATCATCTCGTGTGCGTACCAATTCATCAGTTAGGGTGTTGGCTATTTCCACTGCATCGTCAATAGTACGAGGTCTCGCAACTTTAACGATGTTGCGGATTTCGCCAATCAATCCCCAAATATAGCTAGAAATGAGTACCGGTTCTGGCGAAGCCAGTGTTGGTACCACTCTAGCATATTCAAAGAATGTCGAAGTATAACCGCGACAATCTACACCCATCATTCGATGGTTTAAGAACTTATTCGCCATTTGATCTTTTTCATATTCGGGACATCATTTCCTTTCTACAAGACTCTTAAATTCTTCCCAATTCATAGCATACGCCATCATCCTTCCTTTTGCTTGTAACACAGTGTTCCACCATTCTAGCGCCCCTTCTTTAAAAAGATTTGACGCGTACATGACCTGATCGTCCTTGGCACATTTACTTATTGTAATCACTGCCTCGGTTTTCTCTAACCAATGCAGTACCGCAGTTGCTCCTTCATTGCCTGCAAACTCAGATGGTTTACAAGCAAGAAATTCTTTGTAAGTGCAACCAGGAGTTGCAGCTTTCATTTTCTTAGAGAGCGGAGCCTGCCGTGGATTATTATTGTGATGAGTATGATTGCTGCCTCCGTTTACGCTATTACTGAAGTTATCTTCAGAAATACGTTTGCTAGGAACGATTTGTTGAGGTTCGATTGGATTTCTAACAGCAGCAACTATTGCTGGAATAGCATTGGCTATTCCTTGAGCAACGATATTTTCTATATCCTGCCTATTTAGAAATTGATACTCCGGGTGTTGCTCAGATTGATTATTCTCATTAACTGGTTCATTATTAGCGTTTTCCATCTGATAATATATATAATTTATTAGTATCGATTAAATAACATTTATACACAAAACAATCATACCAATTTCAAATACACACATATAGCCAAAACTATCGATTTCTCGATTTCCATTTTTTATATTTAATAGTATGCATCAATACACACCATTATCTTACACAAGTTTTATTTTAGGTTATTTCACAAGCTATATTTTACTTATTTATTTACAACCATAGTTTCACAACCTATTATCCTTCGTCATTTGTTATTTCAGTAATGGCGTTCCCTCTCATCGTACTTCCAGGAGATCTGTTCTCCTACTTCCCTGATCCTATTTCCTACATCCACCAGTTCTTCGCCAAAGTGGCGGAGTTCAGCTAAATTCTCATTGCTCATAGGTGGGTTAGGTATTGGTTCAGGGTCAAACTGAGGGAGAAAGGAATAAGGACTGTTGAGCAGGTTTTGGAACTGCCAATCATTCGTCCACCATTCGTCCATTCCTAGAGGTTGGGTGTGGATTATAGGTTCTGGGATTGCTGGTTCCAAATTTATTGGAAGTTGAGTTTCAATAGGATGAGTAAAAACATTTGTATTGACAGGCTTAATAGTATCACAGCTTGCCAATATAAAATCTAGCTCTTCCTGCAATGTCATTTCCTGGGTTTGTTTAGAGCTTTCTCCAATTTCTATCTGTGTTTGTTTAGAGCCTCCTCCAATCTCCATTTCTATTTGCTTAGAGTATTCTTCAAACTGTCTTCCCATCTGCCTAGACTCTTCCCCGACTTCAATTCCCTTCCCTTTATCTAAGGGATTTTCTATTTTGGGAATCTTTCTAGTGACGGGTTTCCTCCTACGCACACGCCTCCATCCCACGAATCTTCTCCTTTTCTTGGGCTTGGGTTTCTCTGGAGGTGGAGCATTGAATTCCATAGGTTCTTCTATGTCGGGTATATACCTATTGAAATCTCTGGAAACCTCTATTTTTACCGGATAGAGATTTAAATTCTGAAGGGCGTCAGACAAGTCACTCATGATGTTTAGCACATATGCAAAATACAAAAATTTACTAAGTTAAAATTTTATAACAAAATTTCATAAATAACCTTTAAATATTATTTCATACTGGGTAACTACAAAATAACTGAAATTTTAAAACACACTAGAGTTTACTGTAAACTTATTTATTTACTGGATAAGGTTTCTGGACTGTGGGTGATAAGGTTGCTAAAACTTGAGTTAAAATATTTAAAGATTTGCATTTATTGCTACAGTGGCTAACATATAGAGATCCGCCCATTTTTCATCTAACTTGTCTTCCCAAGGTGATTTACTGGTTAATTCCTGGGTTTCCTGTTTAATCTTCTTTTCTCGGAATTTCTTTATTTTCTCCTGACTTTTCTTAAAAATCAAACTTCTTTTATTAGGAGAAAGTGCTTCCTCATATTGTGCCTTTCGCACAAATATTCCTTCTTCAGGAATTACAGAGTGATTTGAGTATTTGGTTTGGGATGAACTTCCCTTCTCATTGGATGACCTATCTAATTTAAGGTAGATGTTTGACAGCTTTTGTTTACCCATACTGTACACAAATATTCAAATAAGAAAACATACAATCACAAAATAACAAATAGAATAATTAAGTATTTTCTAAATACTTAATTGGCTTAAATCAGTGGCTCTGATACCACCTTTTTCTGTCACGGCCCCCGACCCGGTTTTACCCGTTTCAGGAGCCGCGGGACAGAAAATCCCGTGGTATTTATTTAACAGCGGAAGTCTTCTTCAGGATCTTTTTAAAACTGCTATTTTCCCGATTATTTTATTTCACAACTCGGGATAAAAACCCGGTAATTTACAATCATAAGATTTCACGGAGAAATCTTTATTTTTACAAAACATGTTTCTTTATTTTATATTGAGCCACTTCCTTAAGCTTGTAGTGTTTCACGGCACTTTTCCTTGATCACAATAGATCACCTGAAACATGTTTGAAAAAGGTTTTGTCAGCGGGAAATACTGGTGAATCATTCTTTTTACTAAAAAGACTCTGTTGTTATAATTTACAGTATTAAGGGAGATTACAATGTTTCAGATATCAACCAACTACCCACAGTATTTGTCACTCGACCGGATCTGTGACTATGGTCATATCACCATTGGCCACCCGTTTGTCCAATGGCAAAGATTATCAAGTAATGTATACAAAACCCCACATACTGGCTGTAATTTGGTGATTACATAAACTTAATCCCTGTAATTATAACCTTTAAAAATAAACATGATTTTGAAAGTAATTTGATAAAAAGAAGAATGACTCACATTGTAGATTTAATTGAGCAGAGCCTAGCCTACTGATTAGCCGTTTAACCTAAATTAATAACACGCACACAACTCGGTTAGTAACTTAATACAACATTTACGATAACTCACGAGATTAAAACCTTCACAACGTATGACAAAGTGCGATACTTAAACATCCATTGAATTAACAACGAATGACAAAGCATAAACCCTGTATTGCGGCAGCACTTCGTGAATTGTATGTAGCAGCGATCGAGATATTACCCTGTATTGCGGCAGCACTTCGTGATACTTAAAGTGCGATACTTAAACATCCATTGGATAGTTTAATCGATCGAACATTGAATCGTAGCAGCGATCGAGATATTACCCTGTATTGCGGCAGCACTTCGTGAATTGTATGTGTTGTGGGACTGTTTATGCTATAACTCAACGTACAATTTGAATTTTTACGTCGAACTGAAGCCAGGAATCAAGTCCCAGACTCTACTTTTTATACATGAAAAACCATCCCCCTCGCGCCACGCGAGAGGTCTTCTTGTGCGCGTCGCGTGGCGCGAGAGACCCTAGTCTACTATAGGGTTGCTTCGTGTCCTAGTAGCTTATCTGAGTTGGTCTCGCGTTAAAAATCAACTTACACGTAAAACTGTTTGGATATTACCGATTAGGGTTTACCCCCCCTGAGTTTTAGGGGCCCTAATGTTAGGATCGGAGGCTCTCATGATAGTGTTTGTTTGTTTACAATGAATAATCAATGAATATGAAAACATGTTAGGTGCAGCGGAAATGAAAACAAACTCTGTAAACACAATCAAAGGAGAAAATAGTTTGATAAACGATTGCTTCTCATAGAGTCAAAAGATTTACAAATCAAAGCAAAAGATTACAGATATGCATACAAACTATACTCCCCCTCAGCCTGATGCCCCAAGGTTGGTTGCATACAAGATGAAAGGATTAGACATGAGGAGAAGAACCCGCTCAGTCAATCAAATGTAACAGTACAGGGTACTGTTACATTTATAGGCAAACCAAACCACTGAGGCATCTCAGCTGACGTCACCATGAAAGCGACGTCTAACAGCCTAACAACCTATATCTACTGCCTTTACACAAACACTGATGTCTAACAACTGATTGTAGATAAAATACAAAACATGAGGAAACAACTGCTTCACGTTCCACTGTTGTAGCCTAAGCACTGATGCTTAACAACAACATCAGTGCTTTCTTCAAAGGTGATCAGTCCTTGAATGAGCAGTGTTTGTGTCTTCAGCAGCACTTAAGAGACAACAGTAGATAGAGCGAACAGAGTTTGTCTTCAGCAGTCTTTAGGATTATATCAGCATTTGGATCATCAGTTGTTCTTTTGAGCAGTACTTAAGGTTCATCAGCTGATAGATAACCACTGTCAAGGGGAGAGCAAGTGTAAACTGCTGCTTATTGTGAATCCTCTGTTGTGACCTGGTTTTGGCTTTACATTATCTGTTCCTCTGGTAGGGTTCAATCCCAACAATCTCCCCCTGGAACAGATAATGCCAAAACCTTTCATTATTCAGGACCTTTATTACTCATCAAGAGTGCTTTAGCTTGTTCTTTGAATTCAGCTTCAAATTCCTTTGCACTCTGGTCATCCTCATCCCTACACAGTGAAAGCCCAAGGAGATCCTGCAAATCTTGAACACTAAGGCCTAGTGCTTCTTTCCTTGATATGTGCTTCACATCGCCATTGGCTCTGACCAAGGTCAATACGTGAGTCTTTTGATCAGACATCCACTTTAGTATTTTTAAGCCAAGTGGGTTTCTTGGGAGAGACTTATTTGATGATGAGTTGAGGGATAATGGCCTTGAAAAAAACTGCAAACTTTCAGACATTCTTTTGAAAGCTTCTTCAAAGACTTTGTCAGCTGCAGCTATATCTTCTGTAGTTTCTTGTTCAATAAGTTCTTGTCGTTTAGCTTCTGTCTTGTCTTTAGCAGTGTTTGGAGACGCAGGTTTGTTTAATGCCTTAAAAAGGCTTTGAAGCTTTGTTGAAGTTTCTTCTTTTAGACCCATTTTTGTGATGGTATCTTTGAAGTACTCTGCTTCCTTTTCCATTACCTCTTCTTCAGTCAGCTGTTCTCCCTCTTCTTGATTTGTTACAAAGGTAGACCGGAACAGTGTGTCGAGGTTTCCCATCTTCTGTTCAAGCTTCATCATTTGTTCTTGTTTTTTAGAAGTGCCTGAAACAGTTATCTTTCTTTTCTTCAGCCTTTTGTAGGCTTCATCAGTCTGCTGTCTTGACCATTTTGATATGGCTTCAGCAGTATCCATTCTTGCATCCACCAGCTCCTTTTTCTTTCTTTTATACTCAGCAGTGAAATCAGCAATGAGCTTTTTGAATTTGTTCCAGTTTGGAGCATTTTTCTTCTTTGTAGGATCATTCTTGATTCTGTCAATCCTCTCAGCCTCATGCTTTAGAGCGATTATTGGCCATTCTTCAAACTGTTTTTCTTCAGCAGGATAGAATTTTTCTTTCATAATGTAGGCAAGATATTGTTTTCTTAACTCTTTCTTTTGATCAGCCTTTTCTTTGTTTAGGTCTTGTGCAAACCCTTCTATCTGCTTTACTTTTGTGAAGTAGAACTCCAGTCTTTTAGTAATGCCATCTTCGCTTAACTTTTCTTTTTCACTGTCAACCTTGGCTTGTACTTTAGCCTGCCTTGCCTTGAGTTTGAGGTAATCATCCATATCTTCTGGTGGCATGTAGCCTATGAGTGAGGAGAATCTTCTTTTTGAAGGATCTTCTTCTGTATAAAATTGCCTCATCTCATTTTTGATAGCTTCAAGTTCCAATGGATGTTGTGCAGCATTAGGATCATGTATACCCTCTTCGGCAGGAATTGGCTTTCTTTTTCTGTTGAAAAGCTTTGGCTGTGAAGTAGAAAGGGTGAGAGCAGTGGTGGATGACTGACTAACAGCTGTTGAAACAACTGGTGTCTCAACATCTGTTGTCATTACAACTGCTGATATGTCAGCAGTTGTCTTCTGCTTTTGAGCAGGGGATGGATGTGGTGAGGTGGTTTTTGATGATGGTGATGGTGGTGGTGAATCAACATCTGATATGAGATTCCTTCTCCTTTTTAATGAAGAAGGGGCAGATGATGTTTTGGGTGGATCAGTGGTGGTAGAATGGATAGCAGTGGTTTGTGGCAGTGATTGACTGACAGTGGTTGAAACAACTGGTGTTTCAATCACTGTCGTCATTACAGCAGATGTTGTAACATCTGCTGTCTTCTGCTTTATGGAAGGAGGCAGTGATGATGGTGTGATTGTAGATGATGATGGTGGAGCAGTAGTTGTGGTGGTGTGTGTTGAAAGTGTGTGTGTTGATGACATGGCAGCTGTTTGGCTACTGACAGCAGTTTTTGTAACTACTGCTATATCAGCTGTTTGGCTAACAGGTTTTGAGACCTGTTTTTCTTTTTCAATATGAAGGCCATGTTCAATTCCCTTTTTCTTCATTTGCTTCATTATCTCCCCCTTTTGGCATTATCTGCAAGGGGGTCATCAAAGAATAATAAAGTTGAAGGAGCCTTGCCAGTGCCAGTTTGGATACTGGCCTTAATAGCCTTGATATCTGCTTGAGTATCCTTGAACCTTGATTCCATCATGTTGGACAGCAGTTGTACTTGAACAGCATGCTTTTGATCAGCCATTTGTTGCTGTTTTTCCAGCATGGGTTGGAAAATATTCCAAAGCTCATTTGCAGCAGGTGCTTGTTGTGGAGCAGATGCTTGAGCAGGAACAGCAGAGGATTGTGCTTTTTGAGCTTTTAAAATCTCTTGCACCATCTCCTTTATTTCAGAAACTGATTCTTCAAGTTTTTCCACTCTGCCCGTCAATTCCTGATATCTTGAATCATCACCCATTTTACTGGGATCATCTGAATCCCCACCTGTGGTGGTTATATCAACGTGTGACTTAGGAACAGAGTCCCAAAAATCACCCATTGATGCCCCTTGTTCTTGGTACTGGGGACTTCTCTCTTCAGCACTCGATAAACCTTTGATGGTACCAGTGGTTAGATCTAACTCACTGGTGGTCACCGAAGTTGCTATTGAAGAAATTGCCTTCAAGGGAGTCTTACTTATGAAACAACTGTCCAACTGGGGATCTGTTGATCCACCAGTTGTGGTTGCTGCTCCACTTGAACTACTGACAGGAGTTACTTGTAACTCCTGTAGTGTAACCTCCTCAACTGTTGCTGGGATAGCAGGAGTAGTAGCATCAGACCCAGTCACTTGTGGATGTATACTCTCAGTGATAGGTGATAGAGAGGAACTGGTTTGTGTCTGTGCAATAGCAGCTGCATGCAACAGAGGTAGCATGGATTGTGGCATTATTATTGGTGAGGGAATGGGGGTTGAAAGAGACATGTCCTTGGGATCAGGACTGAGGAAGATGGATCCGAGCGGATTCAGAGCTTCATATTGTGGTGTCCCTGTGCTTACAACCTGATCCTTTTGTGAGAATGCAGGAGGAGTTTCGGTTATGGGTTGAGATCTTTCTTCCAACTGCTGTGAGGAAGTAGCAGCAGTGGTTTGTGGTGACTTTTGTGTTGTCACAGGCATTTCCTCTGGGATCTCATCTTCCAGAGTTGCCTTTGTTTTGGGATTGGTGGGTTTTCTGGATGTTTTTCTTTTGGTCTTTTTGGTGGTGGCAGGTGTGGGTTTCAGAGCAGTGGGAGTGCTGCTATGATCACCTGGAGCAGTGGGCTCAGCAGCTGATACCTGAGGAGCAGTTGTAACCGCTAAAGTCTGCTCAGGTACCCTTGCTTTTGTTTTTATTGGTGCCATCATCCTTGAAAATGTTTCCTTTGTTATGCTTTTTATTTGACAATGAACACCTTGTTTGAGCAAATTTACATTTTTCTTTTCAAATTTTTGTTCAAAATAATAACTCAAAAATCTTGGAAAAAGTAAAAATGCTTTACTTTCAACGTTTTTCACCATGTCATTGAAAATCTCCTGGGAGTAGTTATAGTCTTTATTATTCAAAATAGCGTAACCCAGGCTTTGAATTTTCAATGGTATTTCGTTGAAAGATGTTGTTTTATTTGAAGCACACATCAAGAGTGTGTGAAATAAAAACCTGGGTGCAGATGGAAAATAACCCTTTTGTAGGGTATCTACCTTTGGTTCTTCTGCATAACCCCTTTTCAGAAAATCAGCTTTTAACTCGTTTTTGTCAAAAGAGGTTTTACCGTTCTGATCGTCGAGTATGAAGACTTCTGATATCGATTTTGGTGTGATTATGATCTCTTTTCCCTGTATCGAGGAGTTAATGGCTATGACTTTTCCGTCTTGTTTTTCAAGCGACGCCTTTTTCCAAAACTCTCTCTGGGTTTGCAGATAGATAGGAGCATTGGCTGTCAACAAAGTTTTGTACTTTGATGCAGATAATGCATCAATGATGGTGTCAAAGGTGTGATTATCAGTAGGTTTTGTGAATAAACCCAGATAGTTGTGAGATTGTTTGAATGGTATTTCGATGGGTTCTTCGGTCGTTTGAGCGACCTCTTTGGAAGGTGATGGTGATTTAGGTTTTGGTTTTGATTTTGACTTTGATTTTGTCATTTTTGCAGAGAAGAATGAAGGAGGATTTTGGAGATTTTGAGAAGAAGGGTTGGAAACTGCTATGAGAAGAGAATTTTGGAATTCAATTCGACAGTGTAAAACCCTGTTTGGGGTTTAGGGCAGGGTTTTATTTAAAAAAAATGATCGCTGATGTGGCAGTGGTTATTTTGATCTGAGGGCTAAAAACTGACCACGTGTCTAACACTGATGAGATGGATGAAGTATGGAGAACAGTTGTTTTAAGAGCCACTGACGTATCAAGCATCAGTGGTTACAACGGTAAAAATTTTGGGCAGTGGATGATTTTTACTATCAGTAGATAGCATATCAGTGGATAAGACACTGATTTTGAACATCAGTGCTTTTCAAGAAAATGAGGGATCAGTGGTTAACTTTCAGCAGTGGACAGTGTTTAGAGATCAGACGTTGGAACAAAACAGTGGTTAGGGTAAATGGTACAATTCTGAAGGGCAGGTGTTTCAGCAACAGTTTTGAAAATATCATTCAAGGTTTTACCACATGTCAATTTTGAAAGACAGTGGTTTAGTACCCCAGATGATGAAAACTTTTTACTAAGGCAACTCATTTTCGTTTAATATTCAATTAACACATGAGTAACTTAGTAATTTAAGCACAGTTTGCAATCAACCTTTGATAAAAATTTAGGAGCAAACCTGAGTATGGCATGATCATGACATATGTACCATTTCCTTTTGACCCATTTATGAGGACACTAATACCATAAAAAAGAGGTATTATATCCTGACAGGAGCTGAAACCAATTGCCAACAAAAACAAGCAACGGTTTCAAATATATTATTCCAAAAAAAATGAATAATATATCCTGATTATTCGAGAAAATCCTTTGAACACAAAAAAAATTGTTAAAGGATTTTATAAAAATAGTATCAAAAAGATCTGGTAAAATTTCAATAGAGAATATAATCACATCACTCACAGGTTTTTGAAAAATGGTCAGTAGTTTGTCAACAGTGGTAGAAAACTTTTGGAATACATTTTGACCACTGTTTGGTACCATTTTCTTTGTCAGTTGATTGCAAACCTGAGGACACATGGATATGTTTTTGAACATTTGTCTAGTCCTCTTTGGAGTTCATTTACTGGCATAAAAACCTTTTTCTGAACAGATGAATGCACATAGTTGCTTAATGACCATTATTACCCCAAGCTTTGACTCTTAAGTGTTTTACGTTTATACTCTTTTCTTTTGACTTCAAAAGTTTTGAGATAAACACACTTTCGAGTTTTTGTGATTTAGTCCAAAATCATTTTGCAGTAATGTTTTGAGAGACTTGGTCATGTTTGCACAAGTTTTTCAACCAATCTCACACTACATACGATACGGACTATGTTGACCCCTGGGTTTTTTTTTTTTTTTATAGTGTATTTAGACAAAGTTGATTTGATCCTTTTGAGGATCTCAACCTGTTTTTCTACACATAAGATCTAAATAACTAAAGTCTTAATTCCCTCTTTATAGAAAATCAAAACACTAATGTCTTATGAATCATAGGTTTTGTTATTCTGAGGATCATACTTTAGTATTTAATGAAAAACATCACAAATATCAAAACAATAGTTGAAATCAATTTTGAGAATATATAACAATCCCATAATTTATCAGATATGTTTACAGATCTGAAAACTATGAGTGACTTGTGCATGATATCACTTGTTGTATGAAATTTGTGTGTCATATGACATCTTGGTTGATAAACAGAGTTTTTGAATAACCACTTTGAACATGATTTACTCGATACTCTGTTTTTCAACAAAATACAACCAACCTTAGTATCAATGAATTTTGAGCCGAACTGTTATGCCAAATTGATTGTTAGATCGAATTTGACTGTCCAGGCTCTGATACCAATTGTTAGGATCGGAGGCTCTCATGATAGTGTTTGTTTGTTTACAATGAATAATCAATGAATATGAAAACATGTTAGGTGCAGCGGAAATGAAAACAAACTCTGTAAACACAATCAAAGGAGAAAATAGTTTGATAAACGATTGCTTCTCATAGAGTCAAAAGATTTACAAATCAAAGCAAAAGATTACAGATATGCATACAAACTATACTCCCCCTCAGCCTGATGCCCCAAGGTTGGTTGCACACAAGATGAAAGGATTAGACATGAGGAGAAGAACCCGCTCAGTCAATCAAATGTAACAGTACAGGGTACTGTTACATTTATAGGCAAACCAAACCACTGAGGCATCTCAGCTGACGTCACCATGAAAGCGACGTCTAACAGCCTAACAACCTATATCTACTGCATTTACACAAACACTGATGTCTAACAACTGATTGTAGATAAAATACAAAACATGAGGAAACAACTGCTTCACGTTCCACTGTTGTAGCCTAAGCACTGATGCTTAACAACAACATCAGTGCTTTCTTCAAAGGTGATCAGTCCTTGAATGAGCAGTGTTTGTGTCTTCAGCAGCACTTAAGAGACAGCAGTAGATAGAGCGAACAGAGTTTGTCTTCAGCAGTCTTTAGGATTATATCAGCATTTGGATCATCAGTTATTCTTTTGAGCAGTACTTAAGGTTCATCAGCTGATAGATAACCACTGTCAAGGGGAGAGCAAGTGTAAACTGCTGCTTATTGTGAATCCTCTGTTGTGACCTGGTTTTGGCTTTACATTATCTGTTCCTCTGGTAGGGTTCAATCCCAACACCTAATCCTGATTCCGATTATTCTAAAAATTTTAGGGTTGATGCAGAATCACTTGGGTTTCTCAATTAGGGTTTCCTATTGGACAATTAAAATAATAATTAGTTCTTTTTAATGATAGTTGTTACACTTCCGCTTAAATAAAACTCAGACTTGGGGATTATTTACTAAACCGATACCCCACAATAAAAGGTCACACCGGATTGTGGCAATAAACCTTCTAGAAGGATTCAATCGTGCAACACCAGACGGTTATAACCGTCTGGTACACGTGTCATCATCTCAGGCCTCCCTGAAATCACGATGATAGCATGAAATTGGAGGAAAACCTCCACTTGCCTACTTTCCACGTGGCAATTCCCCAACCATAGATCTAAACAGCAATCCGTGTGCACTCACGTCGGTTTAAAAAGATTAACGGAAGGAAATGTAACCGCTTACGGGGTTAGCATCTTCCGTTAATATTTCATCAACAAGTTTTCCCGCCCAAACTCTCGGCTCTAAAGATGAGAACAAATCAGGTATGAAAACCAAGTCACACACACTTCGTTAACTCTTCTTCTTCTCCCAAAACACATACTTATTCTCACGCCGGAGTCGGGTCAAGGAGAGAACCCCCTTTATCCCCTTGACAATGCTAACAGTGTTTTGTTTTGTAGAGTTTACCGGAGAAGGAGATCAGTCGCACCGAATCAAACGAAAGAAACAACCCCTTTATGCAGATCCAAACCCCCTAGATAACTTGATTCCGGTCACTTATCTAGTGTTTCTTCAGCGATATAGCTACATTATAATCCGAATCTCTGGTGCTAGGCGTAACGAGTATAACAAGTAGTAACAACGCACGAACGTGTGGGTTGTTACAGTCTCCCCTGCTTTAGGAAATTTCGTCCCGAAATTAATCCACAAGAAGGGTCACGAGAGTTGATGCGAATGAGAGTAGCGATTAAAATCGTCAAAATAAGCGAGCGGTCGATTGGAATTTGATGAGCGCGAGTGTTGCGATGACCGGTGATAGCAGCGTGTTGGGTGGTTTGTATAACAAAAGCCGATAACACACACAAAAAGCGATTACAAAGCGTTTTAATTTTTGAAAAGTCGATTAATTTGGGGAAAACTTTTTTATGAAAATCTTCTCACGATGCGGCGTTAACTGTAGCGATGTTCACACCAGCGCTATGAAAAGGGTTTTGTTAGGTTACTTAAAAGATTTTAAAGTGCTTAAAACTCGTTTTACGAAATTTTTCCCGTCACGTGGCAGTAACTTGAGTCGATTGTCACACCATCGTCACAAATAATCTCCTTTGTACAAACGTTTTAATCAATTTTTAGAAAAAGTTTGTTTTCACAAAGGTTTTGATAATATCCAAATTTCAATTTAAAGTCGGCCCCGCATGGCACTTTCCCACGAAAGTTCGACAATATGGCTAAAACACTTATATATAGGAAGTACCAGTGGCGTATCCACTATGTTTTAGCCATATGGATTCCGTCCCGTGAGGCGGTGTCATGTGTGTCGACGCAGTACTGATAGATTTCGATTCCATTGGTCCAAGCGAAAGATGGTCGGACCAAGTGTAAGCGAAGGATCGAGCAAACTGAGCGATGAAGTCGTTTTCGAACTCAGTTTAGTGACACAAGCGAGTGCGAGAGGCGATAAGTGGTACGCGATAATCGATAACACAAACATCAAACACCAAGCATAGTAAGCGAAGACGGCGGCGATAAGCGAAGAGCGATAAGCGGCAAGCGAAAAGCGATAGCGACGAGCGTTAGCGACAACCGTCGAGCGATAGGTGACAGTCGATGCGTTGCAAGCGATAGAGGCATGCGATTCGATTAGCTCTAACAACACCACAATTTCAACTAACATTAGTCCACATGGCTTTCTTCCACGAAAGTCTACTGATACGGCTACAACACCACCATGTCTTAGCCCTATTAGTTTCGTCTCGTGAAGCGAGGTCATGAGTGCTAACATAACACAGATAACACGAATAGCGATATCGATAAGAATTTCGAAACGATGCGATAGGTGCGAGAAGCGTTAAGGCAAAGAGCGACGAGTGATGAGCGGTACTCGTCAAGCAATCCATGGTACGCGACTCACAGCAAGCGATACACAGTAAGCGGTAATCGATAGAGCGATACACACAAAATATGCGATTTAGCGAAGACACACCATAAGTGATAGCGATCCATATAATAAGCGATTGGGATTGCGAAGACACAATAAGCGATAGCGCGAGACACATAATAAACGATTTGCGAGATAGATTCTAGAGATAATGCGATTGCGAGCGTGTTGACTTATGAAAAGTCTTGCGATCACGCTTGAGTTGCGATTGAGATTGTTACGCCTTGCGATGTAGTATAGTGTGTCGAAAGTAACCACAATAGTATAATAGGTCTACGTTCCAACTCCACATGGCACTTTCTTCACAAAACTTTGGTTAGTATGGCGAAACACCGTCATGTTTCAACCATACGCCTCTGTTTCGTGAGTAGATGTCACACTTCGTCAGACATGGTCAAGATGCTTATATATAGGAAGTACCAGCGGCGTATCCACCACGCTTAACCATGCCCTGAACGTTAAGGCATTATTGAAACTCACTACGATCTCCGTGCACTAACCAAAATAATCCCGTGTGCACCCGTGATTAATTTGATTCTTGCACGTTTATCGTACCTTATCTCAAGAACGCATAGTAGGGGTAAAATACATTATATAGTACATAGTGCTAGCATTTAGATTGTTCGCGAGTATGAAGGGGAAATAGAATCCACATGCGTCGAGAGATAGAATAAGTTTCCACACATAAAAGAAATTGACGGCGATAACTTGTATTATTACAACAATCATTAGAAGCAAAATAACGTTGTTGTGGGGTACTTTTGCGGAGACTGCGGTTGTTGCTGAAATTCCTCAAGGATGCGGTCCCGTGCGACAGTGCTTCGTAAGATGACGATACCAGTTGCAATTTGCGCAATAGGGACAGTTAGCTTCTGGCGGGTGATGATACGTACACGTGAAACACAGGGGATGAGCTCCGTTATAGGCGCGTTTCAAGTGAACTGGAGCTGCTTGGAGAGGTTCCGGTTACGACAGTCCAGTTGTTGAAGAGTCTGGGCTCATGGTCTTTCATTTACGGCTGGG
Source organism: Helianthus tuberosus (assembly GCA_030545235.1). NCBI lineage: Eukaryota > Viridiplantae > Streptophyta > Magnoliopsida > Asterales > Asteraceae > Helianthus > Helianthus tuberosus. The sequence goes on along the minus strand of CM060427.1, from coordinate 108,301,096 downwards.
CTGAGCTTCCTGAGATGATGCAGTGTCGTCGGCGGGTTCGTCTGATGATTCACTGGAGATATCATCGGAGGAATCTTCAGAAGAATCGTTGGTAGAATCGTTGGAAGAATCGTTGGATGATTCGATGACGATTGCTTGGTGAGCTTGTTTGACAGGATTCTTGGAGTAGAACCCGTCCAAGACTCGTTTGTCGTTGATTTCTGCGGCCAAGCGGTAGGTTTCTTCGATGGTAGCAGGTCTTGCAGCTTCAACAAAATCACCCACACACTCAGGCAAGCCGCGAATGTACTTCGTTATGGCTTTTTTTGAAGTGTTGACTTGACTTGGGCAGATTATGCTAAGTTGTTTAAACCTTGCGGTGTAGCCAGTATTGTCACCTTTGACGTGCTTGATTTTCCAAAATTCGTCTTCTAGCTTCTGGATTTCGTGGGGAGGGCAGTACTCTTTCTTCATGAGCTCTTTCAGCTCATCCCAAGAGAGAGCGTAACCATGTTTGTTGCGTTCGGCTGTCCACTAGTCATGTGCCCGCGATTGGAATACTCCGGTAGCTCAAGTAGTACGAAAACCATCGGGACACCCACTTTGACAAAGGGTAACGTCGATAGAATCGAACCACTTGAGTAGCTGGGACACACCTCCTTCACCCGTTAACTCCATCGGGTCACAGGCTTTGAAGTGTTTGTAGAGGAAAGAAGATTGCAGCGCTTCTGTCTTGAAGTCTTCCGAGGTTCGAGAGTTGTTGAGAGAGTGCACTTGAGCGACAATTCGAGGAATGACTTTGGCCACAAGCGAGGCAATCCTCTTATCGGCGCTTCGTTTGGCTCTTCTCCTAGTTGTTCGTCTCGAGGTAGAGTCGTTGGAAGGCATCTAGGCAGAGAGAGATTTGGAATGAGATTCGATCATAATGATTTTGAGTTTTGCGATGCGATTGAGCGCGATCGAAACTTGTAGCGAGTAGTATAATAGATTTCACATAGGAGCCACATAGGAGACACGAGATTCCTAAGTTCTCACAAAATTGATTTGTTTTGTATATATAAATAGTTGTAGTTTATGCTTATACCCATACATGTCGGTGTAAAATGCGCGAGGACGCGATGCAGAGAGAGAGAGCGAGAGCGAGTAATTAGACATTAGTTTTGTTGCGAACATTCGGTTTTCGTTTCAGATTGCGATGGTTGTGCGAGTTGTGCGATTGCAAAAAGCAGGGAGCGAAAATCGATAATTCGAGAAATCAATAAGGCGTAAAGTTTTAAATTGTAAGCACATAAGCGTAAATAGGGTCCATAAAGCGTAAAATCGACGAGTCGTATGCTAGAAAAATAGATAGAGTGCCTCGGTTGTTTAGGCGTCGACTACCCAAGGTAACCCAACTATACCCAACAAGTTCGTGCACGTGCGTTGCCCTAGAAGACTCATGCTTCCACTGGGATGCAGCTCATGGCATTCGTCTTCCTAGTCATTGCGTGGCTCGAGTTATCGTTATAGCCGAGTCCTTGGTGAGAGCTTTTGAAAATTATTTTAGAGGGTGGAACGGTTTATTAAGATACGGGTTTCACCCCTGCCTTAACAACTTCATTCCTAATTGTGGTTATGCCCTTCGAATAAATTCGTGAGTTCCACTAGATTTCGAAATGGAGACTTTCGTCGAGATGTGGATGTCACTCCTAGCTCGATGAAAGGTTCTCGTGCTAGAAAAATGCGCTGAGTGAGCGATCTTATCGAGAGTTCTTAGTTTTCACGCCTGATCTCGACTGGATCACTCGGTTGTGTTATGCGAGTATTTTCGAAAACGTGTGTATTGTGTTGGCCTTAGGAAAGGCTAAGTAACATTCCAGCCTTAGGAAAGGCTCTTCGCATGAAATTGTAGTATGCGGTGTTCACGCGAAGTTGTAGTTTTTAACGGATTCGAACGAGAGTATCAAGTAGGCCCGAACAAATCCTACTAAGTTCGCACGAGTCGGCCCGTTGGTACTTAGACTATAGACTAGGTCGTTTCTAAGACATCGACCCGGACTAGGTCGAGTCTTGCCTAATTCCCTATAGTTATAGCTCTGATACCAATCTGTCACACCCCAACCGATGGCGAATCAGATTGCTCAAGAGAATCCATAACAACTAAATTGCGACAGCATTTAATGCGTTCATTATCCCATACTAATAATCAACTACAATCACATAAGCTGTCACGAATTTTCATGTTCTCTCAAACAATACAAATCCGACAACCTAGATTTTAGGTGTGTTTCTAGACTTCCTAGCTTGACTTGATGTAGACTGCGACTAAACCTGCAACATATGTTAAAACAACGTTAATACAAGAGTATTGGCGAGTATACAAGTTTTGATAGAGTAGCGTAAATAGATAAAAAGTGCTGCAAATTACCAAATACATAAACGAGATACCTCAACATACATGCATTTAAGAACGATACTACCAGCTAAGTCACTCGAGCTGTGATTGCGATTGCTATTCATCCTAACTAGACCCCGTCGGGTGCTATAGTACTATACTAGTTAAGGTGGGACCTCGCGAGTATAAGTCCTAACACATTGTTATGGCTCATTTTCTGAGCATACATATCCTGACCAATATCCTGCCTTTGTTTGTTTATTTATGACCAGGATGCTGGAAGAGGATATTGCTAACATCTTGGGCGATATCCTGAGGTTTATTGAATTAACCACGTGCAGGTTAAAGGCTGAGACTTGCTAACGGTCAAGTGGACTTCTTCTCCTCAAGACTCGGACGAGTTTGTTGAAGGAGAGACGTTGAGCCCGAAAGACCAGGTCTACAACGTTCGATGAAGGAATATTCGGTGGATCCCGGAAGTTTAGGGTAGTTTGTTACATTATCTTTACTATAAATAGATGGGGGCAGATCAGTTTAAGACACACAATTTACACTTACACTCTCGAACACTTTCACTCTCGAGCTCATTGCAAACACCACACTTGTATTCAAATTTCATTGTAACACATAGTCGATCCGCACCACATTCAGCACTGTATCCTGACGTTTGAAGTAATAAGAAGAACAAGGCAGCTGCGATTGTCAGCTCCCGAGGTTTTATGCCGGCGATCTAGATTGATCAAGGGCTTTCCTCGTACATCTCGTGTCGTTTACTTTACTTTTGCTCATTGTTTGATCATAGATACAACTCTATATCCTGAGCCGTATCCTGAATACTGATTTTCTAAATAACTTAACAAGCATATTTTCAACACACTTTCTAGCACACTACCTCACTTTACTAATTTGATCACTAAATTGCTTTGGTAATTTTTGACCAAAACAATTTGGCGCCCACCGTGGGGCAAGTGGTGCTCTCTTTACTAAAATTTTTTGCGAAATCGCTAATTGGCTTTCTATTTTCAAAACTTTTTGCCACATTGTCCATAATGGCCTCAAGATCAAACATGAGTTCCTCTACTGTGTCTGCTATGACTTCTGCTACTACCGGTTCGGTGCTTCCACCACCTCCTCCAAGGATGCCAGCCTCTTCACGACCTCAGGATATTATCCCTACCCGCAGTGTTCAGGAATCTGCTCCTGTTTTAGCTTCTAACGACGAAATTTTAACCTTATTTGGAAGTGTGCAGGAACAAATGAGGCAGCAACAGGAAACGAACCAAATGCTTTTAAGGGAAATACAACTCCTGAAGTCTGGCTCGAGCAGATCTGCTGAGGATATTGTCACTCCATTACACCCCAGAACTTTGAACTTCAGTTCAGCTGTGTTTACTGAGGATAATAGGGGGAATATTGTGCCCAGCCTTCCTCAAAATCATACTCCTGAAATACCCTCCTCGGTCAGGATGTCAACCATGAGGAGCTCAGGATATGCTTCAGGATATGGGCAAAATCCTCCAACGGGTAACGTGTCAAATAATAATAATACTCATGCTACTAACAATAGTGGATCTCTGCAGGATACAGGTGTAACATCAACACTTACTAGGGAACTTCAGAAGTTGAAGGACATGATATCTAGTGTACCAGGGGTGATCCAGCCGATCCCGGAAGTGTCCCAGGACAGCCACAAGATATCTCGTTTTGCATATCCTATCTGTGATGCTGAGATCCCAAAGAGATTCCAAACCCCCAACATGAAGCTTTATGATGGGAGTACGGATCCCGAAGAGCATATTGCTCAGTATAGGGAAAGAATGGAGATTAACCCTATCCCTCCGGAGCTCAAGGAAGCGTGCTTGTGCAAGGGATTTGGTTCTACTCTAACAGGATCAGCCTTAAAATGACTGTTAAACGTTCCTCCTCACTCAATTACTTCATTTGCTCATTTGGTCAATTTATTTAACAGTCAATTTTCTTGTAGTCGGAGTTTTGAGAAACTAACCAGTGATCTTTACAGGATAACTCAAGGGCCTCAGGAATCCTTGAGGGATTATGTGAACAAATTCAGCTGAGAATCCTTGGACATCCCACATCTTGATGTTGCAACAGCTGTGCAAGCTTTTAAGATGGGATTACAAAAGGATTCTCAGTTTTATCAGGATCTTGTAATGAATCCCTGCAGGAATCTCGACGAAGCTCGTAACAGGGCTTTGAGATATATCCGTCTGGAAGATGACAGGAAGATGCAAGAGAGAATGAACTCATCCAACACCTATGAGTCGACCAACAGGAAGTCTGAATCCTCATTCAAGCCATATCGGCCTAAGCCATATGGTAGAAATGAAAATAAAAGAGTGAATGTTGTTGAAGATGAGGATCCTGAAGAATATCCTGAGTTGTCTGAGTATTGCTTTTCTGTTAACATTCCTGAATTGATGTATGCCATGCAGGGTCTAGGAGACAAGGCTAGGTGGCCTCGAAAGAGTCAACAGAAAGCTGACTGGAAAGATAAGTCAAAATGGTGTGCTTTCCACGAAGATTTCGGATATATGACTGAGGATTGCATTGCTCTAAGGAAAGAAATAAGCTATCTTCTAAGCAAGGGATATCTAAAAGATCTCTTGGGGAGAAAGAAGAATAAGGGTCAGGATACTGAGAAGGATCCTGAGCGAGCAGCATCACCTCCCGCGGATGCCAAGATAATCAACTTCATTTCGGGAGGATCCGACATTTGTGGAACTTCGTATTCGGAAGCAAAGAGACATGCAAAGGAAGCTAAGGCCGAACGGGGAGACAGACCTGTCAGGATGACTACCCTCACAACTGACAAAGTGATCACTTTTGATGCTGATGATAGGGATACTGTCCAGGATCCTCACCATGATGCTCTGGTAATAACGTTATATGTGGCTAACCATTTTGTACGCAGGATATTGGTTGATAATGGCAGCTCCGTCAACATAATCCAACTAGAAACTCTGAAGAGAATGAATGTATCTCCAATGGATATCACTTCAAAGTCTACCGTGCTTGTTGGGTTCAGTGGAGAGGCTAGAAACACAGTGGGAGAGATAAAGTTACCAGTATACGTTGAAGGAGTCAACTCGATACAACGTTTCTGTGTGATGGATTCTCTATCCTGCTATAACATCATACTGGGAAGACCGTGGATTCACGATATGAAGGCTGTGCCATCAACATATCACCAATGCATCAAAATACCTACCCCTTGGGGAGTTGTCAAAGTTGATAGTGATCAGCAGGAGGCGAAAGAATGCTACTCATCCTCGATGAAATCCTCAACCAAACCTAGTGCAGCATAGTAATTAAAGACGCGGGCCCAGGATATCGTGGAGGATCCGGAGCAGGATGTGAAGAAAATTATCCTGGACCAGGATAACCCCGATATCTCGGTGCTCGTAGGGACCAATATCCCTCAGGATATTGAAGAACAATTAATTAACTTTTTAAAATGCAGGATGTCAACGTTTGCATGGAAGCATGAGGATATGACAGGCATATCCAAAGATATTATCACTCACAAGCTTGGAATTGATAAATCATTCAAGCCTGTGCAGCAGAAAAGAAGGAAGTTTGCTCCTGAGCGGAACACGATTATCCAGGAGGAAGTTGAGAGATTATTAAAGTCTAGGATGATCAGAGAAGTTAAGTTCCCAAGGTGGCTAGCAAACGTGGTTGTAGTACAGAAGAAAAATGGGAAATGGAGAGTTTGTGTGGACTACACAGACTTGAACAAAGCTTGTCCTAAAGACCCATTTCCTCTTCCCCACATTGATGCAATGGTAGATGCCACTGCCGGGCATGAAATGCTGACCTTCATGGACGCATCCTCAGGATTTCAACAGATCCAAATGGAGCTTTCTGACCAGGAGGATACTGCCTTCATGACACCAACAGGTATTTATTGTTATACAGCTACGCCTTTTGGTTTGAAAAATGCAGGTGCAACATACCAAAGATTGGTAAACATGATGTTCAAAGACAAACTAGGGGACACCATGGAGGTATATATCGACGATATGGTGGTGAAATCTAAAAAGGCTGAGGATCACCTCCAGGATATCAAGGGAGCATTTGATATCCTGGATCGATACAACATGAAGCTGAATCCTGCTAAATGCCATTTCGGAGTGGGGGCAGGAAAGTTTCTTGGATATATGGTGACAAAAAGGGGGATAGAAACGAGCCCAGAGCAGATCAAAGCTATGGATATAAAATCACCCTCAAATATGAAGGACGTACAAAGATTGACAGGCCGAGTAGCAGCTTTAAACAGGTTTATCTCGAGATCCTCAGAGAAGTGCAAAGATTTTTATGATATCCTGAAGAAGAACAAAAGATTTGAATGGGGGGAGAAGCATGAAGCAGCCTTGCAGGATTTGAAACGATATCTCTCAACCGCACCTTTATTGATGAAGCCTGAAAATGGTGAACCACTATCCCTATACCTTGTTGTATCAGGGAATGCTGTAAGTGCCGTTCTTATAAAAGACCATGAAGGTCTGCAATATCCTGTTTATTATGTTAGTAAAAGTTTGTTAGATGCTGAAACTAGGTACTCTCACTTAGAAAAATTAATACTGGCATTAGTCATGGCATCAACGAAGCTTAGACATTATTTCGAGACACATAGGATACATATTAAAACAAATTATCCTGTTAAAAATGTGCTTAGGAAACCAGAGATGTCAGGCAGGATGGCCAAGTGGTCAGTGAAATTAAGTGCTTATGATTTAGTATATGAACCTAAAAATGCCATAAAATCTCAGGCTTTAGCTGACTTTGTGGCTGACTTTAGTAGTGACATTCAGGACGAGGTAGACCTAGAAGTTCAACAGTTAGGAGAATCCTCAGGATCCTGGACATTATATATCGATGGTGCATCTAATGTAAGAGGAGTAGGATTAGGAATACTACTAAAATCGCCACAGGGGGACATATTACCCCAGGCTATTAGGTGTGAATTCCCTGCTACTAATAATGAGGCAGAATATGAAGCTTTAATTGCAGGATTAGAATTGGCTAAGAGTATGAGTGTCAAAAATTTGCAAGTATATGTTGACTCTTTGTTAATTACTAACCATTTTAATGGATCCTATGCAGTTAAGGGTGAGAAATTAATCGAATATCTCGATATTCTCAAAAAATTAGCAGGATATTTCGATGTTTTTATACTTCAACAGGTACCAAGGGAGGATAATGCTGAGGCGGATGCCTTAGCAAATTTGGGATCATCAATCAGGATACCCGAAGGGACCCAAATACCAATATTACATGTCTTATATCCTGCAACGAATCCTCAGGATAAAGAAGTAGTGGGTATTCAGGATCCTGGAGCAGAGCATCCTGAAGAGGATTCTAAATCCTGGACGGCTCCGATCATGAGATATCTCAAAGAAGGACACATCCCTGGAAATGAAAATCCCAAGGCATTTAGGATGAAGGTATCACGATTCACTATTATAAATAATATTTTATACAGGGAATCTCTTGCAGGACCGTATTTGAGGTGCTTGGAGGATCCTGAAGCCAACGAAGTACTTCAGGATATACATGAAGGGGATTGTGGCAACCATACTGGGGGCAGGTCGTTATTCTCAAAAGTATTAAGGACAGGATATTATTGGCCAACAATGAGAAAGGATGCCGCAGAATATGCTCGAAGATGTGACGCATGTCAAAGACATAGTAACATACTGCATCAACCTGCTGAACCATTATTCCCTATTGTTTCCCCTTGGTCATTTATGAAATGGGGTATGGATATAGTGGGAAAGCTACCAAAAGCTCCGGGAGGAAAAGTCTTTATGCTAGCAATGACGGATTATTTCTCTAAGTGGGTCGAAGCCGAAGCATTTGTTCAAGTTAGAGACCAAGAAGTAGTATCCTTCATAAAGAGGAATATCCTGACCAGATTCGGAGTACCAGCCGAGATAATCTGTGAGAATGGTTCTCAGTTTATAAGCAGGAGAACTACCGACTTTTGCAAGAGTTGGGGAATCAAAATGATAACATCCACTCCAGTACATCCTCAAGCGAATGGACAAGCAGAATCCTCAAACAAGATAATTGTCAATAACTTAAAGAAAAGGCTTGGAGCCAAAAAAGGAAGATGGGCAGAAGAATTACCCTTTGTTTTATGGGCTGATAGGACAACGGTAAAGAATGCAACATGCCAAACCCCGTTTTCCTTAGTATTTGGAGCAGAAGCAATGATTCCAACGGAAATGACAATACCTACTGCAAGATCTACCCTAAGTGATCCTGAACAGAATCCTGAAGCCTTGAGTCAGGATTTAGACACTATAGATGAGAAAAGAGACGCGGCAAGGCTAAGGATGGCAGCATATCAACAGAGAATATCCAGGGCATATAACAAGAACATTAGGACCAGAAGATTTAAGGTTGGAGATTGGGTGTTAAGAAAGGCTTTTCAGAATACTACTAATCCTGCCGATGGCAAGTTAGCTCCAAAATGGGAAGGACCATACGAAGTTGAGTCAGAAGCAGGGAAAGGAGCATACAGACTCAAGAATATGGAGGGGGATATGCTACCGAGATCTTGGAATGCTATACACCTTAAGCTCTATTTCAAGTGAGTTTAGAATTTAATTTCTAACTCAGGATGGTATGAATTCTACCTTTTTTAAATATGTTTGGTTTAATTTATTCTTTGTAATCCAATACTGACTTAAGCATCGGAGGGGTGTTAGCCAAGCTAACACCCACCTAAGTTTACAATTGTTTTGCTGAATATGTTTTAGGATATAGTTCCAGGATATGTACTCAGGATAACTCGAAAGATTAGAGGATTGGCCCCCTCTCTCACGTACAAGGGATCCTGATCCCTTCACAGGTTTAAAGGTATTCACCTTTCTTTCGAATTGGGTTTAAACACCCCGCCTGGAGCGCAAGTTATTCAGGGATAGTTCAAGGTGGCGGGACCAGTCCATGTAAAAGTAGCTGACAATTTCGTTACTGTTGGCTATATCCTGAATCCTAAAGGTACACGAGGATTGATCACCCTCTCTCACGAAAGGGTATTTTCATACTCTCTAAGGTTTAAAGGTTTTCACCTTTCTAAGTCTTGGAGTTTATACACTCCCGCCTGTAGCGCATGAAAATTTGGGATTTTCCCCAGGATACAAGGGATTTATCTCCAGTACATCCTTGGGTTTTACCCCTGTGACATGAAAAATTGCCTATACAATGGAAACTGACATTCGGAAGATTTCTAAGTATTTGAAGACATTGTACACATGGGACATTCCTATCGAGGCAATGGTGTAAAGATAAAAGGATAAGGCTCGGAACTAACGTACTAAGTACCTCGCACAGGGGACATCTTCATTGAAAAAGTTGCAAAAGGATTGAGGTTTGATAATGGAGTTGTACCCAATCCCTGGTATGATCTTTCCTTTGTAAAACATAGTTTAACTCTTTGACAATACTGTGCTTGGTAAAAGGTTAAATATCCTTGTTAGGGGTCATTTTCTTAACATATATATCCTGACCAATATCCTGCCTATGTTTGTTCATTTGTGACCAGGATGCTGGAAGAGGATATTGCTAACATCTTGGGCGATATCCTGAGGCTTATTGAATTAACCACGTGCAGGTTAAGGGCTGAGACTAGCTAACGGTCAAGAGGACTTCTTCTCCTCAAGACTCGGACGAATTTGTTGAGAGAGAGACGTTGAGCCCGAAAGACCAGGTCTACAACGTTCGAAGAAGGAATATTCGGTGGATCCCGCAAGTTTAGGATAGTTTGTTATTTTATCTTAACTATAAATAGATGGGGATGGATCAGCTTAGAACACACAACTTTTCACTAACACTCTCATACACTTACACTCACTAGCTCATTGCAAACACCACACTTGTATTCAAGTTTCGTTGTAACACTTAGTCGATCCGTACCACATCCTGCACTGTATCCTGATTTTTGAAGCAATTGAAGAACAAGGCAGCTGCGATTGTCAGCTCCCGAGGTTTTATGCCGGCGATCTAGATTGATCAAGGGCTTTCCTCGTACATCTCGTGTCGTTTACTTTATTTTTGCTCATCGTTTGATCATAGATACAGCTCTACATCTTGAGCCGTATCCTGAAACTGTTTTTACAAATCAACTTGACTAACATATTTTCGACACTCATTTCTAGCACACTACCTCACTTAACTAATTTGATCACTTAATTACGTCGGTAATTTTTGACCAAAACAATTTGGCGCCCACCGTGGGGCAAGTGGTGCTCTCTTTACTAAAATTTTTTTGTCAAATCGCTAATCGGTTTTCTATTTTCAAAACTTTTTGCCACATTGTCCATAATGGCCTCAAGATCAAACATGAGTTCCTCTACTGTGTCTGCTATGACTTCTGCTACTACCGGTTCGGTGCTTCCACCACCTCCTCCAAGGATGCCAGCCTCTACACAATCTCAAGATGTTATCCCAACTCGGAGTGTCCAGGGATCTGCTCCCGTTTTAGCTTCTAATGATGAAATTTTAACCTTATTTGGAAGTGTGCAGGAACAAATGAGGCAGCAACAGGAAACAAACCAAATGCTTTTGAGGGAAATACAACTCCTGAAGGCTGGCTCGAGCAGATCTGCGGAGGACAATGTCACTCCGTTACACCCCAGAGCGTTGAACTTTAGTTCAGCTGTATATACCGAGGATAATAGGGGGAATATTGTGCCCAGTCTTCCTCAGAATCATACTCCTGAAATACCCTCCTTGGTTAGGATGTCAACCATAAGTAGCTCAGGATATGCTTCAGGATATGGGCAAAATCCTCCAACTGGTAACGTGTCTAATAATAATAATACTCATGCTACTAACAGTGGTGGATCTTTGCAGGATACAGGTGTAACATCAGCACTTACCAGGGAACTTCAGAAGTTAAAGGACATGATATCTAGTGTACCTGGGGTGGTCCAGCCAATCCCGGAAGTGTCTCAAGACAGCCACAAGATATCTCGTTTCGCGTATCCTATCTGTGATGCTGAGATCCCAAAGAGATTCCAAACCCCCAACATGAAGCTTTATGATGGGACTACGGATCCTGAGGAGCATATTGCTCAGTATAGGGAAAGAATGGAGAATAACCCTATCCCTCCGGAGCTCAAGGAAGCGTGCTTGTGCAAGGGATTTGGTTCTACTCTAACAGGATCAGCCTTAAAATGGCTGTTAAACGTTCCTCCTCACTCAATTACTTCGTTTGCTCATTTGGTCAATTTATTTAACAGTCAATTTTCTTGTAGTCGGAGTTTTGAGAAACTAACCAGTGATCTTTACAGGATAACTCAAGGGCCTCAGGAATCCTTGAGGGATTATGTGAACAAATTCAGCTGAGAATCCTTGGACATCCCACATCTTGATGTTGCAACAGCTGTGCAAGCTTTTAAGATGGGATTACAAAAGGATTCTCAGTTTTATCAGGATCTTGTAATGAATCCCTGCAGGAATCTCGACGAAGCTCGTAACAGGGCTTTGAGATATATCCGTCTGGAAGATGACAGGAAGATGCAAGAGAGAATGAACTCATCCAACACCTATGAGTCGACCAACAGGAAGTCTGAATCCTCATTCAAGCCATATCGGCCTAAGCCATATGGTAGAAATGAAAATAAAAGAGTGAATGCTGTTAAAGATGAGGATCCTGAAGAATATCCTGAGTTGTCTGAGTATTGCTTTTCTGTTAACATTCCTGAATTGATGTATGCCATGCAGGGTCTAGGAGACAAGGCTAGGTGGCCTCGAAAGAGTCAACAGAAAGCTGACTGGAAAGATAAGTCAAAATGGTGTGCTTTCCACGAAGATTTCGGACATATGACTGAGGATTGCATTGCTCTAAGGAAAGAAATAAGCTATCTTCTAAGCAAGGGATATCTAAAAGATCTCTTGGGGAGAAAGAAGAATAAGGGTCAGGATACTGAGAAGGATCCTGAGCGAGCAGCATCACCTCCCGCGGATGCCAAGATAATCAACTTCATTTCGGGGGGATCCGACATTTGTGGAACTTCGTATTCGGCAGCAAAGAGACATGCAAAGGAAGCCAAGGCCGAAAGGGGAGACAGACCTGTCAGGATGACTACCCTCACAACTGACAAAGTGATCACTTTTGATGCAGATGACAGGGATACTATCCAGGATCCTCACCATGATTCTCTGGTAATAACGTTATATGTGGCTAACCATTTTGTGCGCACAATACTGGTTGATAATGGCAGCTCCGTCAACATAATCCAACTAGAAACTCTGAAGAGAATGAATGTATCTCCAATGGATATCACTTCAAAGTCTACCGTGCTTGTTGGATTCAGTGGAGAGGCTAGAAACACAGTGGGAGAGATAAAGTTTCCAGTATACGTTGAAGGAGTCAATTCGATACAACGTTTCTGCGTGATGGATTCTCTATCCTCCTATAACATCATACTGGGAAGACCGTGGATTCACGATATGAAGGCCGTGCCATCAACATATCACCAATGCATCAAGATACCTACCCCCTGGGGAGTGGTCAAAGTTGATAGTGATCAGCAGGAGGCGAAAGAGTGCTACTCATCCTCGATGAAATCCTCAACCAAACCTAGTGCAGCATAGCAATTAAAGACACGGGACCAGGATATCGTGGAGGATTCGGAGCAGGATGTGAAGAAAATTATCCTGGACCAGGATAATCCCGATATTTCGGTGCTTGTAGGGACCAATATCCCTCAGGATATTGAAGAACAATTAATTAACTTTTTGAAATGCAGGATGTCTACGTTTGCATGGAAGCATGAGGATATGACAGGCATATCCAAAGATATTATCACTCACAAGCTTGGAATTGATAAATCATTCAAGCCTGTATAACAAAAAAGAAGGAAGTTTTCTCCTGAGCGGAACGCGATTATCCAGGAGGAAGTTGAAAGACTATTAAAGTCCAGAATGATCAGAGAGGTTAAGTTCCCAAGGTGGCTAGCAAACGTGGTTGTAGTACAGAAGAAGAATGGGAAATGGAGAGTTTGTGTGGACTACACAGATTTGAACAAAGCTTGTCCTAAAGACCCATTTCCTCTTCCCCACATTGATGCAATGGTAGATGCCACTGCCGGGCATGAAATGCTGACCTTCATGGACGCATCTTCAGGATTTCAACAGATCCAAATGGAACCTTCTGACCAGAAGGATACTGCCTTCATGACACCAACAGGTATTTATTGTTATACATCTATGCCTTTTGGTTTGAAAAACGCAGGTGCAACATACCAAAGATTGGTAAACATGATGTTCAAAGACAAACTGGGGGACACCATGGAAGTATATATCGATGATATGGTGGTGAAATCTAAAAAGGCTGAGGATCACCTCCAGGATATCAAGGGATCATTTGATATCCTGGATCAATACAACATGAAACTGAATACTGCTAAATGCCATTTCGGAGTGGGGGCAGGAAAGTTTCTTGGGTATATGGTGACGAAAAGGGGGATAGAGGCAAGCCCGGAGCAGATTAAAGCTATCTTGGATATAAAATCACCCTCCAATATGAAGGACGTACAAAGATTGACAGGCCGAGTAGCAGCCCTAAACAGGTTTATCTCAAGATCCTCAGAGAAATGCAAAGACTTTTATGATATCCTGAAGAAGAACAAAAAATTCGAATGGGGGGAAAAGCATGAAGCAGCCCTGCAGGATTTGAAACGGTATCTCTCAACCGCACCTCTATTGATGAAGCCGGAAAATGGTGAACCACTATCCCTGTACCTTGCTGTATCAGGAAATGCTGTAAGTGCCGTTCTTATAAAAGACCATGAAGGTCAGCAATATCCTGTTTATTATGTTAGTAAAAGTTTGTTAGATGCTGAAACTAGGTATTCTCATTTAGAAAAATTGATACTAGCATTAATTATGGCATCAACGAAACTTAGGCATTATTTCGAGACACATAGGATACATGTTAAAACTAATTATCCTATCAAAAATGTGCTTAGGAAACCAGAAATATCAGGCAGGATGGCCAAGTGGTCAGTAAAGTTGAGTGCTTATGATTTAGTATATGAACCTAGGAATGCCATAAAGTCTCAGGCTTTAGCTGACTTTGTGGCTGATTTTAGTAGTGACATTCAGGATGAGGTAGATCTAGAAGTTCAACAGCTAGGAGAATCCTCAGGATCCTGGACATTATATACTGACGGTGCATCTAATGTAAGAGGAGTAGGATTAGGAATACTACTAAAATCTCCATAGGGGGACATATTACCCCAGGCTATTAGGTGTGAATTTCCTACTACTAATAATGAAGCAGAGTATGAGGCTTTAATTGCAGGATTAGAGTTGGCTAAGAGCATGAGTATCAAAAATTTGCAAGTATATGTGGACTCTTTGTTAATTACTAACCATTTTAATGGATCCTATGCAGTTAAGGGAGAGAAATTAATCGAATATCTCGATATTCTCAAAAAATTAGCAGGATATTTCGATGTTTTTATACTTGAACAGGTACCAAGGGAAGATAATGTTGAAGCAGATGCCTTAGCAAATCTGGGATCATCGATCAGGATACCTGAAGGGACACAAATACCGATATTACATGTCTTATATCCTGCAACGAATCCTCAGGATAAAGAAGTAGCTGGTATTCAGGATCCTGGGGCAGAACATCCTGAAGAGGATCCTAAACCCTGGACGGCTCCAATCATGAAATATCTCAAAGAAGGACACATCCCTGGAAATGAAAATCCTAAGGCATTTAGGATGAAGGTATCACGATTCACTATTATAGATAATATTTTATACAAGAAATCTCTTGCAGGACCGTATTTGAGGTGCCTGGAGGATCCTGAAGCCAAGGAAGTACTTCAGGATATACATGAAGGGGATTGTGGTAACCATGCTGGGGGCAGGTCGTTATTCTCAAAAGTATTAAGGACAGGATATTATTGGCCAACAATGAGAAAAGATGTCGCAGAATATGCTCGAAGATGTGACGCATGTCAAAGACATAGTAACATACTGCATCAACCTGCTGAACCATTGTATCCTATTGTTTCCCCTTGGCCATTTATGAAGTGGGGTATGGATATAGTGGGAAAGCTACCGAAAGCTCCGGGAGGAAAAGTCTTTATGTTAGCAATGACGGATTATTTCTCTAAGTGGGTTGAAGCTGAAGCATTTGTTCAAGTTAGAGACCAAGAAGTAGTATCCTTCATAAAGAGGAATATCCTGACCAGGTTCGGAGTACCAGCCGAGATAATCTGTGACAATGGTTCTCAGTTTATAAGTAAAAGGACTACTGACTTTTGCAAGAGTTGGGGAATCAAAATGATTACATCTACTCCGGTACATCCTCAAGCAAATAGACAAGCAGAATCCTCAAACAAGATAATTGTCAATAACTTAAAGAAAAGGCTTGGAGCCAAAAAAGGAAGATGGGCGGAAGAATTACCCTTTGTTTTATGGGCTGATAGGACAACGGTAAAGAATGCAACAGGCCAAACCCCGTTTTCCTTGGTGTTTGGAGCAGAAGCAATGATTCCAACGGAAATGACGATACCTACTGCAAGATCTGCCTTAAGTGATCCTGAGAAGAATCCTAAAGCCTTGAGTCAGGATTTAGACACTATAGATGAAAAGAGAGATGCGGCAAGGCTAAGGATGGCAGCATATCAACAGAGAATATCCAGGGTATATAACAAGAATATCAGAACCAGAAGATTTAAGATTGGAGATTGGGTGTTAAGAAAGGCTTTCCAAAATACTACTAATCCTGCCGATGGCAAGTTAGCTCCAAAATGGGAAGGACCATATGAAGTTGAATCAGAAGCAGGGAAAGGAGCATATAGACTCAAGAATACGGAGGGGGATATGCTACCGAGATCTTGGAATGCTATACACCTTAATCTCTATTTCAAGTGAGTCTAGAATTTAATTTCTAATTCAAGATGGTATGAATTCTACTTCTTTTAAATATGTTTGGTTTAATTTGTTCTTTGTAACCTGATACTGACTTAAGCATCGGAGGGGTGTTAGCCAAGCTAACACCCACCTTAGTTTACATTTGTTTTGCAAGATATGTTTCAGGATATAGCTCCAGGATATACACTCGGGATAACTCAGAAGATTAGAGGATTGGCCCCCTCTCTCACGTTTAAGGGATACTGATCCCTTCACAGGTTTAAAGGTATTCACCTTTCTTCCGAATTGGGTTTAAACACCCCGCCTGGAGCGCAAGTTATTCAGGGATAGTTCAAGGTGGCGGGACCAGTCCATGTAAAAGTGGCTGACAATTTCGTTACCATTGGCTATATCCTGAATCCTAAAGGTATATGAGGATTGATCACCCTCTCTCACGAAAGGGTATTTTCATACTCTCTAAGGTTTAAAGGTTTTCACCTTTCTAAGTCTTGGAGTTTATACACTCCCGCCTGTAGCGCATGAAAAGTTGGGATTTTCCCCAGGATACAAAGGATTTATCTCCAGTACATCCTTGGGTTTTACCCTTGGGACGTAAAAAATTGCTTATGCAATGGAAACTGACATTAAGTAGATTTCTAAGATACTTGAAGGCATTGTATACATGGGACATTCCCTCCAAGGTGGTGGTGAAAAGCTAAAAGGATGAAGTTTGCGACTAATGCACTAAGTACCTTGCACAGGGGACATCTTCACTGGAAGAGTTGCGAAGGGATTGAAGTTTGGTAATAGGTTTATGTCCTATTTCTGGTATGACCTTTCCTTTATAAGCCTCGTTTAGGTTTTTGGTGACATTATGTTAAGTATCCTGATATATATCCTCAAAGTCCTTTTAAGGATATTTGATTAGGATGTTTGAAACTAGTATTGGTTTGGAACTTTGATCATTTAAATATTATCAAAACTTGATTTTGAAAAGATAAACTATTTTTTACTTTCTAAAAGAAATTTTTACAAAGTTGAAAGAACATTTGGAAGGTCTATCTAATACAACGTTTTTGCAGTATGAGCATACTGATCAGGATATTTTATAAGATACCAATACAAAATCTTTACAAAAATAAGACTCATACTAAGTAATGCAAAGTAATGCAACGTAACAGAAAATAAGTCAAAAGATAGTTATATTATTAACAAGTCAAAAGTTGTGCTTTTGGTTTCACCTAAAACCAAGGCCCATCCGCCAAAAGCACAATTAGTTTTTACCATACTTGTGTAACGGTTGCAGGATCTATCTCAAAACAGGACCCGTCCACCTACAACCGTTACTACGTTCAAAACAAGTTATACTAATTGATTACCAAGGGCTTCGTCCTAAAACCTAGGACCCATCCACCTTTGGTCATCACACTGTTCTAGTGCAGGAAAAGTAAATTGTTCAAAGACAGGAAAAGTAAATTGTTTATGCAACCACAACCATGAATTTAAAAAATGGGCTCCGGCCTTAGCACATATATCCATCATCGCCCATTTCGCCGCCTAAGATGCGGCACCTTCTTGATCAGCAACCTCCTTGCCAGCATTCGCCCCAGCATCACCCTCGGGATTCTTCTCAGCACCATCACCAGCATTGGCCACCTCCTCTGCCGCCTTAGAAGGCTCTTCACCAGTATGTTTTGCAGGATGAGCAACGGGATGACCTCCGAGGCCCTGTAGTTTCTCCTCCCAAGCCTTTACATTCCAGGAAGGGCATTCAAAACCCAGATCCATGGCCTCATAAGCCATCCTTATCCTGGCTTGGAGAAGAGAGACGACCACCGAAGCTTTTAGGCTATCCCGGTATGAGCTCATATTCTGCTGATATTGGAGAAGAGCGGCATCTAGCTTGGCTTGAGCATCCTCATTAGCTTTGTGGAGGGCGGCTTGATGTTCCTGAGTCATTGCCTTGTATTTGTCTTCATAGTGCTGGGATTTGGCAGCTGCAATGGTTCCTTGATCAGCTATGGTGGCTTGAGCCTTCTCCAGCTGAATCTGCAACATCTTGTTAAGACCGCAAGCGTCTTCGTATAAATGCATAAGGCGATCCAGACCCTATCAATAAAGACACAGGTATTAACGTGAAAAATAAGCAGGATAAAGACTAACATACTTGTACAGGATATCGAAAGGAAGATTCTACCTGTTTGAGGAATGAGGTGGCGTCATTGAACCCATGATTCTCGAGAGAGAACGTTTCGGAAACAGCTGGGGAGTCAGTCTCCTTTCTCTTCCGAGAGCTGGATGCCCGGGTCCTGGATGCCGGAGGGCCTTTGGGAGCAGAAACAGTTTTCGAGGAGGTAGGCTTTGGTGTAGCAGATGACTTTGGTTTGGATTCTTGTTTGGCGGGTTCAAGGCTGGAATAGCAATCCAGTTCGTCAAGTTCGAAACCTTCAAGGTTGACGACTGGTACTACATAAGGGAAGATATTTTTAAAACTCATCATATTTTTGAAAAATAATTAACATATGAAGATGTGCTTACCAGACATTTCTGAGCTTGATTTTTGATGAGAATCTGTGAGAGACAGGGAAAAAGTTCTTTCACTGGCAGGAAGACGGTAGATTTCCTTGATCTTGGATTCGGATTATGCGCTAGGAGGCACTAAATCTCTTAAATTCGCTGCATAAAAACATCAGAATATAAGTCCGGGATACAGTTTAAAGATATAATTGGGGATATTCCTAAAACCCTAAATCCTACCCTTGGTTAACCATTTAACCGGTAGATCGAAACCCTTATCAATAGAGTCTCTTTTGACGAAAAAGAATTTTCGTCGCCATCGATCCTCATTCTTGGTGGCTTTAAGGACCAAAGGGTTCTTAATGGAGAACAGAAGATAACGGTGATTGCCATGAGATCTCAACCGGTATGCTACGGGAAGGTCCTCAACAAGTAGGTTAGGAAAATGACGAGATTTGATTTGATCCAACACTATCAAGATTCGCCAGACCATTGGCATAACTTGGGCATAACTAAGGCCGGTGAGTTCGAAAAGGCTAGAGATAAAGGGTGGAAATGGATACCGGAGTCCAAGAGAGAAAGGATAAGCGAAAAAACAGACCCACTCGTCGGATAATGCGTCCGATCGGGCTTCCTGGTCGAAGGGACGAAAAACCGTTCCGGTGGGAAAGGCACCGGAATCTTTAAGAGCAGCGATGTCAGCATTGTTGAAGCAGCAGATCTCCTTTGCTGGATCGGCGATGAAATTTTGACTCACGAGGGTTGAGGCTGATCGGTTTGATCGGGATTTCGTTCGTGGTGCCATGGAGAGTAATGAGTAAATTAAGAGAAATTCAAGAAAGGAGAATAGAGAGGAAAATACCTGTTATTCGCTTGCAGATAAGGATAACCGAGATAAGGAGCCCCTCGGTTAATATAGGATGAATATAGGGGGGTAAAAAGTAAATAATGCCTTGGAAGTTGCACCGCTGTCATTTCAAGAGTCTAGTCATATTAATTGCCTTAAGTTATGAGGTGAAACTTTTGAAATATATCCGTTGGATTGGTATCCCAACCGATATATTTGGGGACAATTGTTAGGGGTCATTTTCTTAACATATATATCCTGACCAATATCCTGCCTATGTTTGTTCATTTGTGACCAGGATGCTGTAAGAGGATATTGCTAACATCTTGGGTGATATCCTGAGGCTTATTGAATTAACCACGTGCAGGTTAAGGGCTGAGACTTGCTAACGGTCAAGAGGACTTCTTCTCCTCAAGACTCGGACGAATTTGTTGAGAGAGAGACGTTGAGCCCGAAAGACCAGGTCTACAACGTTCGAAGAAGGAATATTCGGTGGATCCCGCAAGTTTAGGATAGTTTGTTATTTTATCTTAACTATAAATAGATGGGGACGGATCAGCTTAGAACACACAACTTTTCACTAACACTCTCATACACTTACACTCACTAGCTCATTGCAAACACCACACTTGTATTCAAGTTTCGTTGTAACACTTAGTCGATCCGTACCACATCCTGCACTGTATCCTGATTTTTGAAGCAATTGAAGAACAAGGCAGCTGCGATTGTCAGCTCCCGAGGTTTTATGCCGGCGATCTAGATTGATCAAGGGCTTTCCTCGTACATCTCGTGTCGTTTACTTTATTTTTGCTCATCGTTTGATCATAGATACAGCTCTACATCTTGAGCCGTATCCTGAAACTGTTTTTACAAATCAACTTGACTAACATATTTTCGACACTCATTTCTAGCACACTACCTCACTTAACTAATTTGATCACTTAATTACGTCGGTAATTTTTGACCAAAACAATCCTGATATATTCTCAAAGTGTATTTTCAGTATACTCTTCAGAATATTTGATTAAGATATTCGAAACTAATACTAGTGTGATACTTTAATCATTTAAGTATTATCAAAACGGGTTTTGGAAAAATAGATTGTTTTTCAAAAACTATCTACAAAGTTGAAGGAATGTTTGGAAGTTCTATCTAATAAAAAAGTTTTTGTAACATATTGTTGAACATATTGATCAGGATATTTTCATAAGATGACAATACAAAATTTTTACAAAGTTAAGAGTTATACTAAGCAATGCAAGGAAATAACAAATAAGTCTAAAGATAGTTATATTATTAACAAGTCAAAAGTTGTGCTTTTGGTTTCACCTCAAACCGAGGCCCATCCGCCAAAAGCACAATTAGTTTTTACCATACTTGTGTAACGGTTGCAGGATATATCTCAAAACAGGACCTGTCCACCTACAACCGTTATCACATTCAAAACGAATTATACTAATTGGTGACCAAGGGCTTTGTCCTAAAACCTAGGACCCATCCACCTTTGGTCATCACATTGTTCTAGTGCAGGAAATGTAAATTGTTCGAAGACAGGAAAAGTAAATTGTTTATGCAACCACAACCATGAAATTTAAAAGTGGGCTCCGGCCTTGGCACGTGTATCCATCATCGCCCACTCCGCTGCCTAAGGGGCAGCACCCTCTTGAACAACAACCTCCTTCCCAGCGTTTGCACCAACACCAGCCTCAGGATTCTTCTCGGCATCATCACCAGCATTGGCCACTTCCTCTGCCGCCTTAGAAGGCTCTTCACCAGTATGTTTTGCAGGATGAACAACGGGATGACCTCCGAGGCCCTGTAGTTTCTCCTCCCAAGCCTTTACATTCCAGGAGGGGCATTCAAAACCCAAATCCATGGCCTCATAAGCCATCCTTATCCTGACTTGGAGAAGAGAGACGACCACGGATGCTTTGAGGCTATCCCGATATGAACTCATATTCTGCTGATATTGGAGAAGAGCGGCATCTAGTTTGGCTTGAGCATCCTCGTTGGCTTTGTGGAGAGTAGCCTGGTGATCCCGGATCATTGCCTTGTATTTGTCTTCATAATGCTGGGATTTAGCAGCTGCAATGGTTCCTTGGTCAGCTATGGTGGCCTCAGCTTTCTCCAGCTTGATCTTCAACATCTTGTTAAGCCCGCAAGCGTCTTCATACAAGTGCATAAGACGATCCAGACCCTATCGATAAAGACACAGGTATTGATGTAAAAAATAAGCAGGATAAGGACTAACATACTTGTGCAGGATATTGAAAAGAAAATTCTACCTGTTTGAGGAAGGAGGTGGCTTCGTTGAACCCATGATTCTCGAGAGAGAATGTTTCAGAAACAGCTGGGGAGTCCGTCTCCTTTCTCTTCCGAGAGCTGGATGCCCGGGTCCTAGATGCCGGAGGGCCTTTAGGAGCAGAAACAGTCTTCGAGGAGGTAGGCTTTGGTGTAGCAGACGGCTTTGGCTTGGATTCTTGTTTCATGGGTTCGAGGCTGGAGTAGCAATCCAACTCGTCAAGTTCGAAACCTTCAAGGTTGACGACTGGTACTACACAAGGGAAGATATTCTTAAACTCATCATACTTTTGAAAAGTAATTAATATCTGCTGAGAATGTGCTTACCAGACATTTCTGAGCTTGATTTCTGGCTTGAATCTGTAAGAGACAGGGAGAAAGTTCTTTCACTGGCAGGAAGACGGTAGATTTCCTTGATCTTGGATTCGGACTCTGCACTGGGAGGCACTAAATCTCTGAAATTCGCTGCATAAAAACATCAGGATATAAGTCCGGGATACAGTTTGAAGATATAATCGGGGATATTCCTAAAACCCTAAATCCTACCCTTGGTTAACCATTTAACCGGTAGATCGAAACCCTTATCAATAGAGTCTCTTTTTACGAAAAAGAATTTTCGTCGCCATCGATCCTCGTTCTTGGTGGCTTTAAGAACCAGAGGGTTCTTGGAGGTAGAAAACAGAAGAAAACGGTGATTGCCATGGGATCTCAACCGGTATGCTATAGGGAGGTCTTCAATAAACAGGTTGGGAAAATGACGAGACTTGATTTGATCCAGCACTATCAAGACTCGCCAGACCATTGGCATAACCTGGGCGTAACTAAGGCCGGTGAGGTCGAAAAAGCTGGAGATAAAGGGTGGAAACGGGTACCGGAGTCCAAGAGAGAAGGGGTAGGCGAAGAAACAAACACACTCATCGGATATCGCGTCTGATCGGGCTTCTCGATCAAAAGGGCGAAAGACTGTTCCGGTGGGGAAGGCGCCGGAATCTTTAAGAGTAGCGATGTTGGCATTGTTGAAGCAGCAGATCTCCTTTGCTGGATCAACAATGAAATTTTGACTTACGAGGGCTGAGGCCGGTCGGTCCGATCGGGATTTCGTTCGTGGTGCCATGAAAAGTATTGAGCAAATTAAAAGAGATTCAAGAAAGAAGGATAGAAAGGAAAATACCTGATGTCCGATTGAAGATAAGGATAACCGTAATAAGGAGTCCCTCGGTTAATATAGGATGAATATAGGGGGGTAAAGAGTAAATAATGCTTTGGAAGTTGCACCGCTGTCATTTCAAGGGTCTAGTCGTATTAATTGCCTTAAGTTATGAGGTGAAACTTTTGAAATATATCCGTTGGGTTGGTATCCCAACTGATATATTTGGGGACAATTGTTATGGCTCATTTTCTGAGCATACATATCCTGACCAATATCCTGCCTTTGTTTGTTTATTTATGACCAGGATGCTGGAAGAGGATATTGCTAACATCTTGGGCGATATCCTGAGGTTTATTGAATTAACCACGTGCAGGTTAAAGGCTGAGACTTGCTAACGGTCAAGTGGACTTCTTATCCTCAAGACTCGGACGAGTTTGTTGAAGGAGAGACGTTGAGCCCGAAAGACCAGGTCTACAACGTTCGATGAAGGAATATTCGGTGGATCCCGGAAGTTTAGGGTAGTTTGTTACATTATCTTTACTATAAATAGATGGGGACGGATCAGTTTAAGACACACAATTTACACTTACACTCTCGAACACTTTCACTCTCGAGCTCATTACAAACACCACACTTGTATTCAAATTTCATTGTAACACATAGTTGATCCGCACCACATTCAGCGCTGTATCCTGACGTTTGAAGTAATAAGAAGAACAAGGCAGCTGCGATTGTCAGCTCCCGAGGTTTTATGCCGGCGATCTAGATTGATCAAGGGCTTTCCTCGTACATCTCGTGTCGTTTACTTTACTTTTGCTCATTGTTTGATCATAGATATAGCTCTATATCCTGAGCCGTATCCTGAATACTGATTTTCTAAATAACTTAACAAGCATATTTTCAACACACTTTCTAGCACACTACCTCACTTTACTAATTTGATCACTAAATTGCTTCGGTAATTTTTTACCAAAACACACATCTGTAACTAGCATCACGTATAACTATGCATAACAGTTATTTGCAAGTGAAAAAGAGTTCGATTGTTTATTTCGTTTTAATAACTTCAATTTAACATAAACGTATGCTACACCCAAAATGCGATAAAAAGGGGTTCGAGTATACTCACCGTCTGTGTTCGGCAGGCAACCACAACTTGGTTGGATTGAAGAGAGCGCGTCTGAGATTACCCTAATTACAGATTGATAGCGTAAGCGATGAACGGCGCGTAAATCGATGCAAAGTGTCAGAGGATTGGACGGTAATCCGATCGGATGGCAATCCGATCGGGTGGCCGGTCGATCGGGTGACAATTCGCTCGGACGGTCATCCGGTCGGGTGACTTTTCGAGGGGATTGTTTCCTCCTCTGGGAAGGATGTGTTGTGTATGATGGTTTGCCTTTTGAAGTTTTCGTTGTAGCATTCTTTGAAAATAGAGAAGTATCTCTACCTTTCAGGTCGGTCGATCGAACGGCTGTTCGATCGAGCGGTAACCAGATTGGTGGACACTTTAGTGAGAACAAGTTCACAGCAGTTGTCACTCGATCGGAGTGTAGTCCGATCGGGTGACAATCCGTTTGTATTGAATACGTTGAAAATTGTTTAAGTGTTGAAGTCTAAACACCACATGGTCGGGTGGTCGTCCGTTCAATGTTTAAACTCCAAATTGTTGAAATCAAAGTCAAGTGTGGGACCCAAGGTGCAATCCGATCGGATGGCAGTCCGATCGGATGACATGTCCTGTCCGTTCTGATGACATGTCCTGTCCGTTCGGATGACATGTCCTGTCCGTTCGGATGACATGTTCTATCCGTTCGGATGCCTGTCCGTTCGGATGTCATGTCCTGTCCGTTCGGATGCATGTCCGATCGGACGGCAATCCGTCCAAACGATCAAGTTGTCCTTGGCACTTTGACTATTTTGATGGTCTTTGGGGGTTTTGATCGAGACGGTGTTGTGACGTGCTAATCAACAGAAACCCACCAAGGGACCCGATCGGACAGGAATCACCCAAATCTGACCGGTTTACTGATTCATGATGGTCGTTCTTGGTTAACCCGAAATCGATCGTCTCTTTGTTAGAAACCGGATCTTGAACCAACACGACACTAAGAATGAGTAGAAGGTCGGTACAAGCTCTGATTCTATCGGTCTTGAGTGCATTGAGTGTAAAAGAGTTGAAAGAAAGTTGGAAAACCATCTTTCAATCCTTTTATTCATGATTATGTGTAGATCTGTTGTGAAAATGTTGTTTATTCTTGTGGAAATCCTTCGGATCTGAGTTGTTCATGGTGGAATGAAGCCAACACTTGAAGTTCATAAGAACTTCATGATGACATCACCCAAGAACACCTCAAATCCATCGATTTCACGGTTGAAAGTTAAGATTTAGAAGAGAAAATGATGAAAAAGTGCGTGTAGATCATAGAAGTACAAGATTTGAGGTAGAACCTTACAAGAATCGCGAGAAATCAAGAGGAAAAGGTCCAAAAGGGCGTTGGTCGAACGAGAGCTGTCACATCACTGTTCAAGTGATGTGACAAGTGCTATTTATAGGTGAAGTGGAGTGTAGGTAAAGAAGTGCATCGGATCGGATGGCCGTCCGATCGGATGGTAATCCGATCGAATGGCTGTCCGATCGAAGTGCCATTCGATCAAACGCCTCCGGCGAGCTGAGTTTTGGTGTTCCGTTTCGATTGTTAAGCGTTGCGATAGTTTGGGTAAGCATTTTCATCCACATTTTTGTATATTTAGTATAATTAGTCACATTGGGTCGTATATACATATCCATATTTCATATCCTGCGATAATCGAGTCACGCGTGCTTGCGAGTGCGTTTTTGAGTATTGAGTTGCACTGCGACACATCACGGCTATCAAGGAGGGTAGAATTGGTCCTCACTTGACATCCTCATGGTTGTCAGCAAGTACAATGTGATGTGATAGCGATAAAGTATGCGCAATATGCGAAAATACTGCGAAATAGCGGTGTATGCGATATAGTTACATTATGATCCGAATCTCTGGTGCTAGGCGTAACGAGTATAACGAGTAGTAACAACGCACAAACGTGCAGGTTGTTACAAGAAGAGATAGGTCCTTGTAGGGACTTTAAAGTAATAATAGTATACGCGAGGACGGAAGGAGAAATATAAGTCCATATAAGGACTATAAGGTATGTCAACATCAGGACTATAGTGAAACGATATGTCCTCGAGAGGACTATGATGAATTATTATATTCGTCAGGGGACTTTGATGACATAACATGTCTACAAAAAAAAACAAAAATTTAAGGAAATAACATGTTTACAAAAAGATTTTTATTGAAATAACACGTCCATATAAGGACTATATTGCAAATGCCCATACAGGGTCTTAAGTCAAAAGGTATTTCCACACAGGGACTATTTAAATAGTATATCCACAAAAGGGATTTTTTTTTATTAAAATCACTTGTCCAGGAAAGGACTATATTGAAATAGCATGCTCACTGAGGGACTTTATTGAATTATAATGTCCACAAAGGGACTATATTGAAATATAATGTCCATAGAAGGACTATTTTGAAATACCAAGTCCACGAAGGGACTATATTGAAATATCACATCCACTAAGGGATTTTATTGTAATATAATGTCCAAGAAGGGACTATTTTGAAATATAATGTCCTCGAAGGGACTATTTTGAAATATAATGTCCTCGAAGGGACTATGATAAACATACGTATATACAAAGTCTTATCAGGAGACGTAGGTCCACAAGGACTATGATGAAATAATATGTCCACAAAGGATTTTAGTAATCAAATCCCCATACAGGGACTTAAAGTAAAAATTTTAATGTGATGGAAGAAGGGTTTCTAATGTCTTCCTTGCTTTATTCTGATTGTTTCTTCTTCTTTATTTATCGTGCGCAGTAGCGACTCTGAAGATTTTAGTGAATAAAGTAAATATTTCAAATCAAGATCCATTGCAGAAGTAGAATCCAAGGATTCAATGATTAAAGAAATGACATGGATCACGGATTAGGTTTTGACTGGTATAGTCTAAGTCTGAAATTCCAAAACTCGGAAGTAAGAAATAGGGATTAATAACATCCACATGTATCATCTTCAATTTGGGAGCCTTAGGGACCTTCTGGTATGGACTCCGTAGTCTGGTTAAGTGTTTAAACAAGTTTGGTTTTGGGAATATGCCCATAAAGGTCTTTCCTCTAACGGTTGCACGCTTATCCTAGCCGCGGTATGAAGCTTGGCATTTCTAGGCTTCGGATGTGGAGAATTTCCATCACGGCTTCTTTGCCTGGTGACATATTCAAAATACATAAAATCGAAAACACTCAATAGGGATGAGAGCAGTCCTATGTTAAGTCTAGACTTGGAAGGTCTAAGGAATATGCTACTGTGTCATTTGAGATTAAACACTAAAGGCTAGTGTTTAATTCACTCAAACGTTGGCTCTGATACCAACCTGTCACACCCCGATATTTACAGCTCAGCCCGGTGGGGAGTATCGTGACGTAGTTGATATCATTATAGTCCAATAATCACAGTTTAATGCACAACGGAAGTCTTGGAAGAAAAATATTAATACAAACCGAAACACAAAGTATAAGTAAATATTATACAATCGGTTATAAGTGGATTCACAGGCGGATCTAAAACAGAAAAGAAATTTATTGTTCAACAGACTTTAAGCACTAAGAACTTGCAAGATTCCTTAGTTAGTGCTCAGGAGCTTCCAGCCCATTACGCGTAGTACCTGCCACTTAGTCTTTTGAAAAATACGTCAGTTTACAATGGTAAATACAATTAACTGACTCTTTTGAAAACATTTATAAAAATTGTTTTAAATGCACAAGGCACAAATGTTCTTTTATAACTTGGAACAATTACATAAAATAATCTTGTATGCAGATTCACATGTTTGTCGTCCGTTCAGAGCCCGGGATAGAAGAGTCGGGACAGATTAATAGAAACACCACTAGTATAGGCCCACAAGAAGTTTCCTCACGAGTGAGATACCGTTTTACATACGCAACTGTCAGGTGTATGCCTACACCCCGTGTTTATG
Source organism: Helianthus tuberosus (assembly GCA_030545235.1). Classification (NCBI taxonomy): domain Eukaryota; kingdom Viridiplantae; phylum Streptophyta; class Magnoliopsida; order Asterales; family Asteraceae; genus Helianthus; species Helianthus tuberosus. The sequence continues at coordinate 108,272,947 of CM060427.1, read as the reverse complement.
TTGTGGCCATTTCAAATGAATGAGCCGATGATATCCAGGACATAGTCATATTAACCCCCAAAGGCTTTGTATCAAACAAAACTGATTAAAATGGGTTATCTCAATGATTTAACCACTAATCGATCCTAAGCTCAGAACTATCGGGTTGAACATGCCTAGACATGTTCAATTAATATTTACCAAGTTATTAAAGTGACAAAAACTGATTTTATAGCTTCTATATTATCAGTTATGAATTTTATTTAAAACTGACCCGTTTGACTTTTATTTTATTTACTTTGACCCGACAATTAACTAAGTAAACGTGGTAACTAGGAGGTGCCCCTTTTGAGGGTTTAACACCTACCTAATTACGATCACGTAGCCATGTTCGTTGCGAACAATGGCTTGACCGTTTATGGTCTAGCTAAAAGTCAAAGCGTTTATCGAAAACTTCCAAAAATCCCTAAAAATTAAATCATAACAGTGGGTAGCAAGTTTGGTGCCAAAAAATTGGTTTAAATATGATTTATGCTAAAAATGCAATTTAATTAACAAAAAGTTTTTGTTTTACGATATCTTGCATAACTTTTATTTGAGACCAGAAACTGATGTCAAAATTTTAGGACATACTTATGTATCAGTAATAAAGCTTTTTGTCCTCTCACATTTTCAAAAATCACATTTTTACAATATAAGGGCATAATGGTCCATTTTTAAGCATTTTACGGAAACATGCAAATGATCTCTGATTTCTAAGGGACCATGTAGTATGACCTCAGAGAGTTATACTAACATATAATATGGTCACAAAGGAACATTAAGGCATAACTAAACTAAGCTAATTCGGGTCAGAACGAAAAGTCAAAGCAAAAGTCTACTTTTGTGACTTTCGGTTGCGAACCGATCCTAAGCTCAGAACTATTGGGTTGAACATGCCTAGACATGTTCAATTAATATTTACCAAGTTATTAAAGTGACAAAAACTGATTTTTTAGCTTCTATATTATCAGTTATGAATTTTATTTAAAACTGGCCCATTTGACTTTTATTTTATTTACTTTGACCCGGCAATTAACTAAGTAAACGTGGTAATTAGGAGGTGCCCCTTTGAGGGTTTAACACCTACCTAATTACGATCACGTAGCCATGTTCGTTGCGAACAATGGCTTGACCGTTTATGGTCTAGCTAAAAGTCAAAGCGTTTATAAAAAACGCTTGACTTTTCGGCTTTAAAAGCCAAACAAAATAACTAGTCACGAAAGGACACTTACAAATGGTCCTATGGACTGAATAGAACTCAAGAGAGGTTCCAAAATGATCAGGATCCTCATTGATTTGAGAGAGATAGCAGATTGAATGAGATGCAAGTGATCAATGAGAAAAATGAGGGCCTATTTATAGTTTTTGGAATGAATTATGATCATGACAAGTGTTCTTGGGATGTAATGAGATCATTACAGGTGTATACCAGACTTGTAATTCAGTTAGCAAGCCCCTAGAATGATCAAATGGTTTTAGAGATTAAGATTGGTGAACAAGGAAGAAGAACCTACAGCTGGAAGTGAGATTCTGTCAAAATTGAGCCGTCGCCGCGCGCGACGGCAACAGGGGGGTTGGTCGCACGACGTCACCATACCAAACTCTAGCAAATAAGTTTTAATCTTGCCACTTTCAGTCCCTGCACCTTCTAATGCAATGTATCTTTCATTTTAGGCACTTTTAACCCTTCTAGTTGGTTTGTAGATGATCTAGAGAGTATAACCAAACACCGTTGGGTCCGGTTTCGTTAAACGATTACCGAAAACACTTGTTTCTGCTCGTTGACGCCTTTAACACTTAATTTGCGAACTTGTGCGTTTTTAACGCGAAATGCGCGCATTATCGTTTTATTGCGTTAAAGCCCTATGTTATCCATATTGGGTATTCTCGAGAGTATAATCGAAAATTACGAAGCCCCGTGTTCGTTGAAAGGTCACTTGATGGAGAGTGTGAAACCCGAGTGTTAACGTTCTTATCTTGTGTGGTTTATTACCGTTTACGTGATTATATACTTCGAATATGTTCACTACGAGCTTTCGTGAATTTACAGGTTTATCGCGTAATTTGGTGAATTTAAAGATGTTAGAGATCATGCGGAACGTTTGTGGATGGAAATCAAGATATATTACATCATTGGGGATGTGTTCGGGTCGAGTGATAGCTTGAATGTGAAAGAAACGTGTAACCATGAAGTCCAGGGGCTGGTGTGTGAGTTAATATGTAGCTTATGGTATATGTAACGTAACATATGGCTAAGAATTAAAAGAAAGAAACAGAGAATAAAGACCGTAACCTACGGTCGTCAGACGTAAGCTACGGCTGAAGAGAGATGGCAGCCCATAAGTCAATATAGAAGGGTATTACTATTTCTTTTTCAAAAACCCCTAAGGTGGGACACGTGAGACTTTGGGGACAATATAGAACATCATCATCAATTTTTTTTATGATCACATCATCACATCATCAGAGAGGATCACGTGGGAGGCTTTTAGGGTATTTATTCATGAATCATCCATCATCTAAAGATATATACATATGATCACATATTGGTGGCTGACTAGAGGAGACGTGCACAGGAGGTTTTGAAGGAAAAATCATTAATCATCCATGATCAACAACATCACATCATCCTACATATTCACGTGAGTTAGTGACACAGGTCAACAACAATTCAACATTATCATGACTAATTGAGATTCCTTGGAATATTGGAGGGAGTCACGTGATTATTTGGGGGGGTTTCTTTTGGATTGGGCCTATCATTGACAAAAGAGGAGACACGCACATGAATTTGAGGAGCGGATATATACATCATCGACATCTCGTACGCAGAGGAGGCGGTTTTCAATGGTGGTTCAAGCTTACGAAGATCAATCTTACCACATGAGTGGCTAGTCTCCTAGTGGTTTCCTCCGGATGGAGGGTTTTTGTAAGTGGATAATTTTATGTGTTTGTGACAGTCGTTTAACTCGGTGATCTAAGAATTCGATGCTTTTCACCTTTGATTTGATTTATTGGTTGTAAACAATTGCATTTATTTAAACCTTAATTTCTAAGCATTCAGTTTCCGAGAGTTCTAGTAATTGGGATATATTTGACATGGGGTTAGGGTTTGTAATTGTAATTGATAATCATTCGATAACCTCCCGTTATGTATTGACCGGAGTACTTAGTCGTTGGTTATCACAATTGGTTAATTAGATTCAACACTTATGTCTATGTAAGTGTTTCGATTAAACACATAACTGAATCTAGCTGCAAAACCTGAAATCTGGAGGAACCATTGTTTCTCTATTGATTTAAACTTCACTTTTTAGTTTGTAATTTTAGATAATCAATCAACTCACAACAAAGCTTTATTTTTTTCGTCTTAGTTAATCAACACTTAACCTTATAACACTTTCCACAATCCTCCTCTGGTTCGATATCCGACTTATCCTATCTACATAGTTTAGTTGGTTTTTGCATGTCCTTAACGACAGACATCAAAATGGCGCCGTTGCCGGGGAGGCGTGCGCAAAGTGTTTAGTGTTAAGTTTTAGTAAAAAAAAATTTTAAGAATTTAAAAAAAAATAATTTTAAAAATCCCAAAAAGATTTTTTCTTTGATGTTCGTGATTTACACTTGGTAGTTGAGTTGTGTTGTGCAGGATGACAGAGCATTACACAGATTTCAGCTTTTCTACGTGTATGTTGTGCGGGGGTCCACGTCATCCGTGTATCGGTTGCCACGAGGCTCACTACAGGAGGGCACATGGAAAACCGGAGTCTTATGTTTCACAGCTTCCACCTCCATCATACACTGATGATTATGACCTAGAGATGGAGGATGATTATTACTCTGACGGATGGGATCGGGACGAGGATGCTTATTATGAACCAAGGACGGATGGACGATGTTTCTGTTGCGGTCGTGACCATACTTCTTTTTATGATGATGTGTGTGCGGTGTATTTGGAAAATCCAGAGTATTGGAATAAAAAAATGATGGATGCGTACATCTCAACACCGTATCAGGGATACCGACAGTATCATCCCGAGGAATATTCTGAGCCCGTGGGTGTTTATATTTATCAGACCGAGGAGGAGAAAGAGCTTGCTATGTTGGAAGTGACTTTGTCCAAACTCAAGCAGTATTTATCAGCACCCAACCTTTCCGATGAAGATCGAATCAGCTGTCTAGTTTCCAAGTGTCAGAAGTTAAAAATGAAGATAGAACTAGAAGAGCGTCTCTCACCATTACCTGATGATATTAGAGATTATTCTCACATGGAGGAGGAGGTTGTGGAGGATAATACCACACCAATGAATCCTTTATCTGATGAAGAGTCACTGGTGGATCAGATGGTGTGTGAGGATGAGGAGACAGAGCAGTCTGATGAGATGAATGTGTGTACCGAACCTCTCCACATATCAATCATTCAAATTAATAAGTGTGGGGAAGAGGGTTCGAGGAAGAAGACGAGAAGGGTGAAACAACAAGACATCAGGGTATATCTCGTGAAGTGGATTAGCGAAACCCGCAGGTGCAGTCTGAACATGCCAATTATACTTACAAACCTATGGAGATGGCATGTAAATTTCCGGGCATTCGATGGAAATGTTTTGGGTAAGTGTGCATTGAGACCACCGTAGCGCATATCAGGTACGGTCTGGCTGAAGACCTTTAAACTTAGCGCTCTCGGGAGGCAGCCCGAGGATGTAGAGTTTGTACTTTGTTTTGGTTTCGTTTGGTGTGTTGTGTTTTGACAGGTTTATACAATTCTATCTTCACGGATGCAATGATTCAAGTGTGGGGATGTTTTGCAACATCCCCGGTGAGATATCAGAGAATCCCTAGATGCGTATTCTCTGGTTTTGAGCGCAACAGTTACACCGCTACAGACACTCACTTGTTTTCTGATCAGGTGCATGTGTTTATCTATCTTGTGTTTTCTTTGTTTTCGTGTATTGGTGGTGTGAAATTTTTGTGTTGGGAATGGTGTTATTTGTCGAGTCGTCTAGGTGTTAGCCGTTCATGGTTTGTGGGTGGTATCTCTCGAGTCTCGATTAGAAATTTCACTATACATTGGGGACAATGTATCCCAAGTGTGGGGATGCGGTAACTCGAGAAAAGGGTTGGTAAGATTGTTGATCTTAAATGCTTGAATTGGTTGAAATTGAAAAAAAATTTAAAAAAAATTGTCTCAAGTATGCTTGAACTACATGAAAACCAACATTTTCAATTGCTAAAGGGTTCCTACTGATATTAAACTAACTTAGATCCCTAGTCATGGTTGTCCCTTTAAGTTTCATGAGAGTATTTCTGACAAGTTTTAGAGAATAGTGAGAAGAGATGCCTAACTAGGGGTAACATGCTTTAGGAATTACACATGCTACGTGTCGGCAACCCAATTTCCTTTTGTTCGGTGAGATATTTGAGCCTACTTAGTGGTTAGTTGAATTACTATACATGTTCATTTGCTGAGAGTAGGCCATATGTTACTTTGTGTTAGAACTTGTGTGGTTTGATACGTGCCGAGACTGTGGTTTAGCGTATGCACATAGATGATAAAGGCATTAGGATCCTTCCATTGTGTATCTGTTGATTGTTTATCCAACCCACCTTAGTAAACCATGTTGAGCCTTATACCCTTCGTTTGTTACACCTCGTTTGATCCGTTTGATCACCAACCATGAATGACAAGTATGTGTTAGTATGTTATAAAAAAAAGAGAAAAAAAATGAAACAAAAAAAAAGAGAAAAAAAGAGAGAAAAGAAAGAAAAAAAAAGTCATTGTTATGTTCGTATTAAATAAATGGGTCAAAAATAACCCATGTGTTAGTATTATTGTGAATAAGTTGTCATGGTTTGGTATATTCGTTTGTGTTCGCCACATAAATATAAAAAGCCAAAAATATTTCCTTACCTTTACCCTTACCCCAAAACCCAAAAGTCCTTTTGATATGTTCTATGTTAATTGTTACAGTGGAGGTGTGATTGCTATACAAGCTTATGATTACGGAGTAGCATATTTGGTTTTGAGCGAAATACATACTAGCACATTACACGCTAGTCTTGATTAAGCCGAGAGGAGTGATTATTGTGAGGGGAGTGTAGCATGTGTGTAGTATCATAAGCATGTTAGTTTTAGTTATGCAAGTCTTAAGTTGTTTTAAATGCGTATCACTTCCTTGTCAGATTATCAATCTCGATTGTGTCAGTCTATGGGACGGGTATGACTTCGGATCTTAAATCGTTAATTCGGTAAGGGATTCAATGGTGATTTGTTAATAAGGTGAGTATTGTTTGTGACGGTTGCTTGAGGACAATCAATGTTAAGTGTGGGGATGTGATGGAGAGTGTGAAACCCGAGTGTTAACGTGCTTATCTTGTGTGGTTTATTGCCGTTTACGTGATTATATACTTCGAATATGTTCACTACGAGCTTTCGTGAATTTACAGGTTTATCGCGTAATTTGGTGAATTTAAAGATGTTAGAGATCATGCGGAACGTTTGTGGATGGAAATCAAGATATATTACATCATTGGGGATGTGTTCGGGTCGAGTGATAGCTTGAATGTGAAAGAAACGTGTAACCATGAAGTCCAGGGGCTGGTGTGTGAGTTAATATGTAGCTTATGGTATATGTAACGTAACATATGGTTAAGAATTAAAAGAAAGAAACAGAGAATAAAGACCGTAACCTACGGTCGTCAGACGTAAGCTACGGCTGAAGAGAGATGGCAGCGCATAAGTCAATATAGAAGGGTATTACTATTTCTTTTTCAAAAACCCCTAAGGTGGGACACGTGAGACTTTGGGGACAATATAGAACATCATCATCAATTTTTTATATGATCACATCATCACATCATCAGAGAGGATCACGTGGGAGGCTTTTAGGGTATTTATTCATGAATCATCCATCATCTAAAGATAGACACATATGATCACATATTGGCGGCTGACTAGAGGAGACGTACACAGGAGGTTTTGAAGGAAAAATCATTAATCATCCATGATCAACAACATCACATCATCCTACATATTCACGTGAGTTAGTGACACAGGTCAACAACAATTCAACATTATCATGACTAATTGAGATTCCTTGGAATATTGGAGGGAGTCACGTGATTATTTGGGGGGTTTCTTTTGGATTGGGCCTATCATTGACAAAAGAGGAGACACGCACATGAATTTGAGGAGCGGATATATACATCATCGACATCTCGTACGCAGAGGAGGCGGTTTTCAACGGTGGTTCAAGCCTACGAAGATCAATCTTACCACATGAGCGGCTAGTCTCCTAGTGGTTTCCTCCGGATGGAGGGTTTTTGTAAGTGGATAATTTTATGTGTTTGTGACAATCGTTTAACTCGGTGATCTAAGAATTCGATGCTTTTCACCTTTGATTTGATTTATTTGTTGTAAACAATTGCATTTATTTAAACCTTAATTTCTAAGCATTCAGTTCCCGAGAGTTCTAGTAATTGGGATATATTTGACATGGGGTTAGGGTTTGTAATTGTAATTGATAATCATTCGATAACCTCCCGTTATGTATTGACCGGAGTACTTAGTCGTTGGTTATCACAATTGGTTAATTAGATTCAACACTTATGTCTATGTAAGTGTTTCGATTAAACACATAACTGAATCTAGCTGCAAAACCTGAAATCTGGAGGAACCATTGTTTCTCTATTGATTTAAACTTCACTTTTTAGTTTGTAATTTTAGATAATCAATCAACTCACAACAAAGCTTTATTTTTTTCGTCTTAGTTAATCAACACTTAACCTTATAACACTTTCCACAATCCTCCTCTGGTTCGATATCCGACTTATCCTATCTACATAGTTTAGTTGGTTTTTGCATGTCCTTAACGACAGACATCATCACTCAGAGGTAAGAATTAACATGTTGACACGTTTAACCCCTTAGTCTTGTAAACTTTCGTTTACTTTCACAAACGGCTTCTTACGTTTGAATATTTACTCGTTTAAGAATATATTCATCGTGTGTGGTCATTCAGAGGCACAAGTTTGGCATGTTGACACTTTTAGTCTCTCAACATTCAAAGTTTTTGATTTTTCGCAAAATTAGTCCCTAATAGTCAACGTTTGACTTCAATAGAGTTTAGTACACGTGTCAACACATCATTGGACGTGCTTTTATGAGGTGTTACATCCTCACCCCCTTAAAAGAAATCTCGACCTTGAGATTTGCTCAAAAAGATAGGAGTTTTTCTGTCACATAGTGAACAGGACCTTCCATGTATAATCAGGGCTTCTAGGGCATCCCGTTTAACCTTAATAATAGGTATATGCTTTCTTTCGAAGTTTCTTAACTTGTCGATCCTTATTCGACACTGGTTTCTTAACAAAGCATAAGTTTTTTCGTTAGTCTACACATCAATGTGGTAATGCTATTGACTTAACAGCTAGACAAATCCTGAACTCACTAGCGTGAAACACATTGTGATTACCATCAAGCTCCTCAGGTAAGTTTCAGCTTACAAGCTACCGATCTTGACATATTCGGTTTTTCTCGAATGTTCCTATATATATAAAGTTTAACTTGTTCGTTATATCAAAATGTAGCACGCCTTTCTAGGGTGGTACTTTCTGTTGAGTCTTGTTCCTGATTGAGAACTTAAGAGGTTTGCGACCCTCATTAATATTTATTTCCTGCCAGTTACTGGCAGCTTTCGGATAATCACCGATTTATATGATCTTATCTGTTGACTTCAAGGTAATTTCAGGTCTTTAATAATTGGAATTTCCAAGCTTTTATCCAACAAATGGACGTATGACATTCCATCTATACAAGGTCTCCAAAGGAGCATCCTTGATGCTTATATACCAACTATTAATTATAGGAAAGCTTATTCAAGGTGAGATAGTCATTCCAACTACTGCTTAATCCAATCTTTAAAGAATAGCTAACCTCACGGTTAGTCGAACAAATCGACGATCCTGGGCAGCTGATGGCGATTCTCAAATGTTACTTAAGCAGGGTTGCGGTAATTAATGCATAAGCATAATGAACCGTCTTTCTTAATTAAGAATACCAGAGTTTTCAGAATTATGATTTAGGCTTTATGAAATCTTTTCTAAAAGCTTATCTAATTGGTTCTTAGTTCTTCCATTTCCATCGGTACTAACCGATATGGAGATTTTTCAATAGATGCAGCCTTAAGTGGGATATTATCTTAACTCTATTTGCCTCTTAAGAGGTAAACATGGTAGTTCTATGAAGAAGACAATCGAGATTCACAGAGATAACAGAGATATTCTGAATCTCAGGCTTCAGTTCATCTATCGTTATTCGTTCCATATAAATGATACATTTTTCTTTATAAATGCACGGACGCCTAAAGTAGTGATACTTAGTCGGACATTTCCATGCATGATATCTTCTTTGATCACCATTAGTTGACCTTAGTACAATATGACCATTGAGATATCTCAATGGTTCCATGCATTAAACCTCCATACTGATCAGGCATGGAAGCAATCTATGGAACACACTAAGATACACCAATCTTCATATGGCACTTTTATCATACATTCTGGCATTCGCAGTTGAGAGAAATCAATGAGATAATAAAATAAAATAACATATATTGTCGTACTCTATCTGGAGAAAGAGTACTTTAGATTTTATGAATGAAGATTTTTCGATAAAAAATAAGAGAAACGGTTCCTATGATTTTCGTCAGTAAGTTTTACCTTACACTTAATATATGGAGTTCTTATGGGGAAATTTGAAAGTTTGCTAAGCTTATGATTTATGAAAGACTTATTATTCCCCGAATTAAATCAAGACACTTAGCAGAAATTTTCGTTGATAATGATAAGGAATGTACCTGATGATATTATTGATATGTACTTTCTCTGGCATTCATTCGGTAATTCAGATGTTTCCTTTCTTAGCCTTTCCAAGCTTAGCTATACCCTTTCTGACAGTTTTAGGGCAGTTAGTCCTGATGTGGCCTTTCTCGCCACAACCGAAACAAACTGCGTTCTTTATGTCCCTACATTCGTGGGACTGATGACCAGTTCTTTTATAGACGCCACACTACTTTGGCCTTTGTTTCATTCGACACTGTCCCCAGTGCCTTTTATGGCAGGTCTTGCATACAGGTTTCTTATTGGACTTTTGTTGGTTCTTATTGAGCTCAATCTTACCCTTTTTCTTAGAAATCTAGGAGTTATCCTCCTCCCTTTTCCTTTTTGGTTCATTCTTCGCATTCGAGGCATGAACAAAATCCTTCTCATGAGTAAAGAAGTGTGGTTCTAAATGGGATTTGGAGCAAGTAACATCGGACTCTTTGAACTTTTTCATGACCTTTCTCATAGCTTTTCCAACAGCTGCGTCAATTACAGCTTGGAGATTAACTCCGTTAACATTGAGGTTCACACTTGTAGCATCATTAGCATTTGTCGCATTACTAACATCGCGACTGTTGGTTGTTTTATCCGAGGTTGCCATACTCGAGACTTGGTCCTAAACACCAAATGAACAATTACTTAGTTGCATTCCAACATCTTGCCATCATCCTGACGACCTTACATAGATTAGCCAAAGCATCAATAAACCGTATAGGCTATTAAGTTCCGAACATTCCTAATGAATGTTATTTGATAAAATATTAATTTTATTTAGCCTAGGTCATAAAGAGAACCATCAATGGCATTCAGCGTTTGGATCGAGTCCATTATTTTTCTGATAGGGGATCAAATGTCACAACTGTCTTTGTTATGCTGACGATTTTTGGATAGCTCAAAGGCTCGCCTTAAGGACTTTTAAAATATGGGACATAAGTCCGTTATGAAGGACATATAACTGTAGCACATAGGCTTGTCGCAAAGGACATATGGGATATGGCACAATAGGCCTGTCACGGAGGACATTTTAATATATAAGTCGCGGTCTCATTTGATCAGAGACTATAAGGTTTGAACATAGTTCTTCACCTTTGGGCAGAGAGTCATAGACTACATCTGACATTTCTTTGAAAGGCGATTTATTTTGCCACATAGGCAATTCAATGGACATCACCAATGGATGTTTATACATATATATATATATATATATATGATTATCGTATTTAAGGATTAGTCATGATCTTATCGATTTTATAGACTATAAGGCTTGGGCATTGCACATCACCTTTAACGGTGAACCATAACGGTCACATTTATCAATGTCACTAATGGACAATATAGTATATAGCCCGTAGGCGAAACATCACTAAAGGATGTTAAATAATATGATCATCGTATCAGATGATATTAGTCATGAGCGCATTGATCATATAGACTATTATGCTTGGACATAGTCCAATACCTTTAGACAGGGGGTCATAGACCACAACTGTCGTTGACTTATTGGACAACAAGTTTAGCCCGCAGGCACTTCATCACCAATGGATGTTTATATATTTTGATCATCACCTTGATGATACTTGCCATGATCTAATTCGATCATATAGGCTCTAAGGCTTGGACATAGTCCAAATACCTTGACGGCTGGTGTGGTCTCTCAAGTCACACTGCCAGGAGTGTTAACATGTTCTCAGATGTTAACAAGGATTAATTGTCTTAAGAGGGTTTTACCATCATAGCATGTCTGTATTGACATATTGGCTAAGTTATACCATTAAGGAGATCTTTTGAGATTAATTAGCAAATAAATAAAGTTCGAATAAAATTGATACTATTGTTTGATAAAGGACGAAATGAATACCTATATAAAATTTTCAAAACTTTCCATAAATCATTAAGAAATCTACAATAGTGCCTTAATCAGGACTTTGTAGTATCATATTTGTCCATAGAGAACTTAAAAGGAAATTACAAGTCCGTATGGGGACTATTTAAAATATTATAAGTCCGTATAGGGACTATATCGAAACAACTTGCCCACGAAGGGTCTATAATGAAATGTCATGTCTACAAAGGGGTTATAATGAAATATCATGTCCACTAAGGGACTATAATGAAATCTCGTGTCCAATGAAGGACTATTTAGAAATAACATATCCCCGAAGGGAATTTAATGAAATAACGTGTCCATAAAAAGGACTATATTGGTACAGCATGCGCACAAAGGACTTTTCTGAACAGATGTCCTCACAGAGACTCAAATCAAAAGATATGTTCACTAGGAAATTATATGTAAACAAACATCCATACAGGGACTATATAGAAGAGATAGGTCCTTGTAGGGACTTTAAAGTAATACTAGTATACGCGAGGACGGAAGGAGAAATATAAGTCCATATAAGGACTATAAGGTATGTCAACATCAGGACTATAGTGAAACGATATGTCCTCGAGAGGACTATGATGAATTATTATATTCGCCAGGGGACTTTGATGACATAACATGTCTACAAAAAAATTAATGAAATAACATGTTTACAAAAAGATTTTTATTGAAATAACACGTCCATATAAGGACTATATAGCAAATGCCCATACAGGGTCTTAAGTCAAAAGGTATGTCCACACAGGGACTATTTAAATAGTGTATCCACAAAAGAGATTTTTTTAATAAAATCACTTGTCCATGAAAGGACTATATTGAAATAGCATGCTCACCGAGGGACTTTATTGAATTATAATGTCCACAAAGGGACTATATTGAAATATAATGTCCATAAAAGGACTATTTTGAAATACCAAGTGCACGAAGGGACTATATAGAAATATGACGTCCACTAAGGGATTTTATTATAATATAATGTCCAAGAAGGGACTATTTTGAAATATAATGTCCTCGAATGGGACTATTTTGAAATATAATGTCCTCGAAGGGACTAATTTGAAATATAATGTCCTCGAAGGGACTAATTTGAAATATAATGTCCTCGAAGGGACTATGATAAACATACGTATATACAAAGTCTTATCAGGAGACGTAGGTCCACAAGGACTATGATGAAATAATATGTCCACAAAGGATTTTAGTAATCAAATGCCCATACAGGGACTTAAAGGTAAAATTTTAAATGTGATGGAAGAAGGGTTTCTAATGTCTTCCTTGCTTTACTCTGATTGTTTCTTCTTCTTTATTTATCGTGCGCAGTAGCGAATCTGAAGATTTTAGTGAATAAAGTAAATATTTCAAATCAAGATCCATTGCAGAAGTAGAATCCAAGGATTCAATGATTAAAGAAATGACATGGATCACAGATTAGGTTTTGACTAGTATAGTCTAAGTATGAAATTCCAAAACTCGGAGGTAAGAAATAGGGATTAATAACATCCACATGTATCATCTTCAATGTGAGAGCCTTATGGACCTTCTGGTATGGACTCCGTAGTCTGGTTAAGGGTTTAAACAAGTTTGGTTTTGGGAATATGCCCATAAAGGTCTTTCCTCCAACGGTTGCACGCTTATCCTAGCCGCGGTACGAAGCTTGGCATTTCTAGGCTTCGGATATGGAGAATTTCCATCACGGCTTCTTTGCCTGGCGACATATTCAAAAAACATAAAATCGAAAACAATGTTTACTTAATAGGGATGAGAGCATTCCTATGTTAAGTCTAGACTCGGAAGGTCTAAGGAATATGCTACTGTGTCATTTGAGATTAAACACTAAAGGCTAGTGTTTAATTCAATCAAACGTTGGCTCTGATACCAACCTGTCACACCCCGATATTTACAGCTCAGCCCGGTGGGGAGTATCGTGACGTAGTTGATATCATTATAGTCCAATAATCACAGTTTAATGCACAGCGGAAGTCTTGGAAGAAAAATATTAATACAAACCAAAACACAAAGTATAAGTAAATATTATACAATCAGTTATAAGTGGATCCATAGGCGGATCTAAAACAGAAAACAAAATTATTATTCAACAGACTTTAAGCACTAAGAACTTGCAAGATTCCTTAGTTAGTGCTCAGGAGCTTCCAGCCCATTACGCGTAGTACCTGCCACTTAGTCTTTTGAAAAATATGTCAGTTTACACTGATAAATACAATTAACTGACTCTTTTGAAAACATTTATGAAAATTGATTTAAATGTACAAGGCACAAACGTTCTTTTATAACTTGGGACAATTACAATAATCTTGTATGCAGATTCACATGTTTGTCGTCCGTTCAGAGCCCGGGATAGAAGAGCCGGGACAGATTAATAGAAACACCACTAGTATAGGCCCACAAGAAGTTTCCTCATGAGTGAGATACCGTTTTACATACGCAACTGTCAGGTGTATGCCTACACCCCGTGTTTAAGTTGTGGCCATTTCAAATGAATGAGCCGAGGATATCAAGGACATGGTCATATTAACCCCCAAAGGCTTTGTATCAAACAAAACTGATTAAAATGGGTTATCTCAATGATTTAACCACTAATCGATTAAATATTCAATACCCGACCAAGCGGTAATAATTTACCATACCCCAAGCCCGTATAAGGGATAATAAGTTAAAAGTATTTACCTGAGCTTAGAAATATAATTTAATCTCAGCCGTGTATTCTATTCAGCAAGTGTAGGTAGCTTTTACTGGGCTCCTAATCTGGAACGAATGTTTTATTATCCTTTTAGATTTCCTGACGGGTCTTATTTAAGTTGTAACTTAGACCGGTTAGTTTTAAAGAAAAGTTTACGGCACGAAACGCTAGATTAAGCGATGACCGGATTAGAATGTGATTTAGACCCAACAAGTATGAAGACTTGTATAAAATGGGTAAACTAAATACATTCCGGATTTTGAAGTAAAAATGATAAGGTTTGACCCGTTTCGGTTAATTTATGCAAACTAGTTACATAACCATACCGAACGCGTATATGCATAACGGGTAACCGAATGAGCCATGTGCAAGTTCCATAGGTTATTATGCTTAAAATATGTTGTGATGTCAGTAGGATATCTTCCATTATGCCCAAAACGGATTTAAAACCAATTTAAGCCCCGTAAAGGTAATTTGGTCATTTTAAAGTTTATAAAAGAGTTTTAATAGCAAACTGAGATTCTGGTCTAAAATATTAAGTAAAAATATTTATTTTATCAAGTTACATCAGTAAGATATCATACATATGTGAGGTTTATCATTTATGGCCAAACTATGCACCGTAGGGGCATTTTGGTCATTTCACATATGCTTTTAAGGTCAAATTTGGAAGTCTGAGTTCAAGACTTATACTTACTGTTAATGTATAAAAAATTATTTTTAAAATCAGTAGGTAACAAGTCTTAGGCGTTAAATATAGTTTTAAACCATACTATGCGCCTAATTAGCGTAAAAGTCGACAATTGACGATATATGCGATGTTTATGAATTTCTGAGATTTTCATCAGCCTTGAATGTTTAAAACATTTTATTTTTCATATAAAGTCAGTAGGAAAAGGTTTGGCATGTTAATGATATGTAAATCTCATTTTATCAATGAAAAGGGCATTATCGTCAATTACCGAATCCGTACGAGAACTCTATGTTATGATCAGTATAAAATCTGACCAAAACTTCCAAAAATCCCTAAAAATTAAATCATAACAGTGGGTAGCAAGTTTGGTGCCAAAAAATTGGTTTAAATATGATTTATGCTAAAAATGCAATTTAATTAACAAAAAGTTTTTGTTTTACGATATCTTGCGTAACTTTTATTTGAGACCAGAAACTGATGTCAAAATTTTAGGACATACTTATGTATCAGTAATAAAGCTTTTTGTCCTCTCACATTTTCAAAAATCACGTTTTTACAATATAAAGGCATAATGGTCCATTTTTAAGCATTTTACGGAAACATGCAAATGATCTCTGATTTCTAAGGGACCGTGTAGTATGACCTCAGAGAGTTATACTAACATATAATATGGTCACAAAGGAACATTAAGGCATAACTAAACTAAGCTAATTCGGGTCAGAACTAAAAGTCAAAGCAAAAGTCTACTTTTGTGACTTTCGGTTGCGAACCGATCCTAAGCTCAGAACTATCGGGTTGAACATGCCTAGACATGTTCAATTAATATTTACCAAGTTATTAAAGTGACAAAAACTGATTTTTTAGCTTCTATATTATCAGTTATGAATTTTATTTAAAACTGGCCCATTTGACTTTTATTTTATTTACTTTGACCCGACAATTAACTAAGTAAACGTGGTAATTAGGAGGTGCCCCTTTGAGGGTTTAACACCTACCTAATTACGATCACATAGCCATGTTCGTTGCGAACAATGGCTTGACCGTTTATGGTCTAGCTAAAAGTCAAAGCGTTTATCGAAAACGCTTGACTTTTCGGCTTTAAAAGCCAAACAAAATAACTAGTCACGAAAGGACACTTACAAATGGTCCTATGGACTGAATAGAACTCAAGAGAGGTTCCAAAATGATCAGGATCCTCATTGATTTGAGAGAGATAGCAGATTGAATGAGATGCAAGTGATCAATGAGAAAAATGAGGGCCTATTTATAGTTTTTGGAATGAATTATGATCATGACAAGTGTTCTTGGGATGTAATGAGATCATTACAGGTGTATACCAGACTTGTAATTCAGTTAGCAAGCCCCTAGAATGATCAAATGGTTTTAGAGATTAAGATTGGTGAACAAGGAAGAAGAACCTACAGCTGGAAGTGAGATTCTGTCAAAATTGGCTGGTCGCGCGACGCCACTACACCAAACTCCAGCAAATAAGTTTTAAGCTTGCCACTTTCAGTCCCTGCACCTTCTAATGCAATGTATCTTTCATTTTAGGCACTTTTAACCCTTCTAGTTGGTTTGTAGATGATCTAGAGAGTATAACCAAACACCGTTGGGTCCGGTTTCATTAAACGATTACCGAAACACTAGTTTCTGCTCGTTGACGCTTTTAACCCTTAATTTGCGAACTTGTGCGTTTTAACACGAAATGGCATAAAAGCCTTTCAAGATCAATAACGAACGTTCCCAAGAGTATGATGGGGTATTACGACATTCCAGTTTACTCCAGTTCGCTTAAATGGTCGCTCAAAGGTGTAGTTTTAGAGTTTGACGCCTTTGGCCCCCTTTAATGCACAACTTGCGTGCATTATCGTTTTATTGCGTTAAAGCCAAATGTTATCAATATTGGGTATTCCCGAGAGTATAATCGAACATTACGAAGCCCCGGGTTCGTTAAAAGGTCACTCAGAGGTAAGAATTAACATGTTAACACGTTTAACTCCTTAGTCTTGTAAACTTTTGTTTACTTTAACAAACGGCTTCTTACGTCCGAATATTTACTCGTTTAAGAATATATTCATCGTGTGTGGTCAATTAGAGGCATAAGTTTGGCATGTTGACACTTTTAGTCCCTCAACATTCAAATTTTTTGATTTTTGGCAAAATTAGTCCTTAATAGTCAACGTTTGACTTCAATAGAGTTTAGTACACGTGTCAACACATCATTGGACGTGATTTTACGAGGTGTTACACTTTCAGGAGAACCTGATGCTTCCAAGGATGCAAGCCTCGAAGGTTCAACTGTTGGTGATGATGGTGGTTCGAAGGCTAAGAAGTCGAAGAAGACCAAGAAGGCTAAAGGTAATGGTTCTAGGGCTTCTAAGCCTCCCTCTGATGTTTGAACAAAATTCGTAGCTTTCTTAGCACCACTAAACAATTTAATGGTTTGTATGTTACTTTGAACAATTTTAGGTTGTTGCAGAAACCCTTAAGGTTTCTGTTTTGTGGTTGTGGTTGGCCTTGGTGGCCGTTTGAACAGTATCTATGTTTACAAACCGTTAAGGTTTGTTTTAACTTATTTGGGAGCCTTTAAGGCTTCCTATGCTATTAACTTTGACTACCTGCTTTGTGTTACTGTTTTGTTGAATGTTTGTAGCTTGAAGCCTTCAAGGCTTCCGGTTGCTACTTTATTTTTGTGACTTGATTCCTTGGTTTGTATTTCTGAGTTTGGGTTGTATGCAACCTTTTACTATGTTGTTGTGTTGCTCCTTGAATCATTCTTTATCTTTATGGCATTGTCTTTGTTGGGTTTGTGTTGTCTTTATGTTTTTCATACCTTAAAGGGTTCAGTGCTGAAGTCACTTAGCCTTGGTATTTTTAACAAGAAGACATAGCACCTATCCTATCTATTATCTTTCTTTGTTTGATTTTGGTTCGTAAGCCTGTTAATGATGATTTATTTTTTCTAGAATTTTTCAAGGCTTAAGGAACATTTGGTGTGGGCTGTTCAGACCCGTCTATGAGACAACTTTGTTTTTGATTATTTCATAAGTCTCATGGAGTTGTATTGATTTAGGAACGCACCCCTTATATAGGTTCATTCAACCCTTGAACCTATTGAGCGATATGGCCTATGAGCTCATCCCCTTACATGGCCCTTGCCATGGAGTTTTTTGCTAGGTTCTCAACCTGATTTTAGGATAGAAAGACAAATTTGATAAAACATCATCATTCATTCAAGAGATATTGTTTTACAAAAAGTGAGCATAGGATAACTCTTGAAATACACCTTGTGAAATACAAACCAATCTTTCTTGATCAGACATGGAAACTTTTAAGGGTCTTTCCATTCCAATGTCTGGGAAGCTTTTTACCTTCTGCATCGGCTAGTTTATAGGATCCGCCCTTGTGTGCCTCAAGGATTGTATATGGACCTTCCCATTTTGGGCCAAGTTTTCCTTGGTTCTCTTTTTTACTAGCCTCATTGTTTCTAAGCACCAGGTCTCCTGGCTTGAAGCGTTCATGCTTGACTCTTTTGTTGTAGTAAGCTTCCATCATTTTTTGTACTTGGCTTCTTGAATTGCAGCTTGGTCTCGTGTTTCCTCGAGGAGTTGTAAGTTCAACATGGTCTCTTTCTTGTTTCCTTCTGGATCCATGTTGAGTGTTCTTTGAGTTACAACTCCTACCTCAGCTGGAATCACGGCTTCGGATCCAAACACCAAGCTGTAAGGTGTTCTTTTGTGGCTTGTTTTTTCCATTGTTCTTATAGCCCATAGAACGCTTGGCAACTCTTCGAGCCAATTGCTTTCGTGCCTTCCCAATCGGGTTTTGGTTCCTTCAACTATGCTTCGATTCATCCTTTCAACTTGGTCGTTTGATTGTGGGTATGCAACTGAGCTGAAAACCTGAGCTATTCTGAATTCTTTGCACCAAACGCTGAAAGGCTTCTCAGCGAATTGCTTTCCATTATCGGTGACCAGCACTCCCGGCAACCCATAGCGACAAATGATGTTTTCCCAAACGAAGTCAATGACCTGTTTGCCCGTGAATTTTGCAAGTGGTTTAACCTCAGGCCACTTGGTGAAGTAATCTATGGCCACCAATAAGAACTTCACTCCACCTTTGGCTGGTGGGAATGGGCTGACAATGTCCATTCCCCACTTATAAAATGACCAGGCTGAAGATATCGGGACAAGGTCATGCTTGGGGCTCTTTGGGACCGGTGCATGAATTTGACAAGAATCACATTTTCTCAGTTGTTCAGCGGTGTCTCGGTGCATGGAAGGCCAAAAATACCCAAGATTCATTAGCTTAGCAACCACCGTTCTTGCTCCAAAATGAGCTCCGCATATCCCTTCATGAACCTCTTTGACCAAGTACTGGCTTTGTTCGGGACCGACACATCTCAACAAGGGTGCAAGGTAACCCTTTTTGTAGAGGATTTCACCTTGCAACACGTACTGTCTAGATTTGATTTTAACCCTTTCAGCCTCTGTTTGATCAGCAGGTAACTCACCGTTTTTAAGGAATTTTTTAATTGGAGTCATCCAATTGGAGCCTTCTTCGGTGATTACATCTTGAACTTCCAATTCTTCAATCGAAGGAGTTTTTAACACCTCTACTAATACCTTTTTGGTTAGGTGGGCAAAGGTGAGAGAGGCGAGTTTACTAAAGGCATCAGCTTTCTTGTTTTGAGAACCAAACAAAAAACTCCATGGCAAGGGCCATGTAAGGGGATGAGCTCCCAGGCCATATCGCTCAATAGGTTCAAGGGTTGAACGAACCTATATAAGGGGTGAGTTCCTAAATCAATACAACTCCATAAGACTTATGAAATAATCAAAAACAAAGTTGTCTCGCAGACGGGTCTGAACAGCCCACACCAAATGTTCCTTAAGAATTGAAAAATTCTAGAAAAACAAATCATCATTAACAGGCTTACGAACCAAAATCAAACAAAGAAAGATAATAGATAGGATAGGTGCTATGTCTTCTTGTTAAAAATACCAAGGCTAAGTGACTACAACACTGAACCCTTTAAGGTATGAAAAACATAAAGACAACACAAACCCAACATAGACAATACCATAAAGATAAAGAATGATTCAAGGAGCAACACAACAACATAGTAAAAGGTTGCATACAACCCAAACTCAGAAATACAAAACAAGGCATCAAGTCACAAAAATAAAGTAGCAACCGGAAGCCTTGAAGGCTTCAAGCTACAAACATTCAACAAAACAGCAACACAAAGCAGGTAGTCAAAGTTAATAGCATAGGAAGCTTTAAAGGCTCCCAAATAAGTTAAAACAAACCTTATAGGTTTGTAAACATGGGTTTCTGCAAAACCTAAAATTGTTCAAAGTAACATACAAACCATTAAATTGTTTAGTGGTGCTAAGAAAGCTACGAATTTTGTTCAAACATCAGAGGGAGGCTTAGAAGCCCTAGAACCATTACCTTTAGCCTTCTTGGTCTTCTTCGACTTCTTAACCTTCGAACCACCATCATCATCAACAGCTGAACCTTCAAGGCTTGCATCCTTGGAAGCATCAGGTTCTCCCGAAAGGGTCTCCTCACTATCTCCCGAATGAGAACGCTTACTTGAAAGAGAATCAAACACTTCAGCACAAACTTTTTCATTGATACCATCCAGCTTCAGCTCCTGCAAGACAGAAAGGGGCTTACCAAAACAAGCGGCAACCTGACTTACATAGGGGTAAGTCAACCTCTCTATCTGCTGAACAGAACCTTTGGAAAGATCAGAAGCTTCAGGGCGGTACAAAGGAGACTTTCTCCAAAGGCTGACCAGATTCATGAAGTTTGTAACCAGCAATAAGGCCTTGATGCTTCCCCAAGTTTAGCAGTTTGGTGTAGACTTCTCCAAGAGCATAATTGAATTCCTTGGAGTGAAGGAGATAGGTAACAACTTGATGAAAACCTTGCTCAATTAGCCACCGATTATCACCAGTGGCTTGAGCAACCAAAGTCTTCAAACCTTCCTTCTCGTCTTCAAAAGCCTTCTGGTGAACAACGAAGGCTTCCCTTTCAGCCTTCGGCTTCAATCGATCATCTTCAAAACTCTTTTTGAGATCGTTCATCTCAATTTCATGTCTCCTTGTCAACTCCCCAACCTTCTTCACCCAAGCTTCCTCTTTCTTAGAAAATCCTTCAACCTCCTTCTTCATTGCAGCCATAGAGGCTTTCATCTTGTCCTTCTTCTTGGAAGCTTCCTCATACTCCTTCATAACCTTTGTAAAACGGCTAACACCTTCAGCCAACAGGGCTGAAAGGTTGCAGGAGCGTAGCATCAATCCTGAAATAAAGTGATCAGCTTCCATCTCATAAATTGCATTCCGAACACCAGGAGGAGCAAAATGAGCTAATACCTCAGCACAAACAGCCGGATCCTTGAAGCTATCCCCAACCTTCACATCCCAGTTGGGAACATAAACTTCTTCAGCCTTTGGACCTTCCAAGCTCTCAACACTTTTGCCCGATGAACCCTGGATGGTAGGAGTGCTACCTTTCTTGACCAACTTCTTCTTCTTCCCAGAAACCACTAGCTCTTTTTCCTTACCCTTTCCCACTTCAACCTCAAGAACCTATTCCGCAGACACCTCTATGTCATCGCTAATATCAATGGCCTCTGACCCAGAGGGTTGATCAGCACCTTTCAAGCGACGGTTTGAACGTCGAACGGAAACCTTGGAACCCGGAGCCTTCGTGAAACCCTTAACATTGGGAACATTCACATAGCCAGAACCCTCGAACCTATGATCGGGCTCCCTAACAACTGCATCTTCACTCGGAGTAGCCATAGCATCCCCAAACGCAACATCAGAAGTATCATCACTCTTGATAAAATCAAGTGCAGACATAACTACAAAATAAACAAAATAAAATATATAAGCAAGCAAAAAAACAAGAACATAATAGCACAACAAGACAAATGCATACCCTACCCATCTCTCATAAGCACCGGATCTCGATCACGTTTATCCCATAACTTACTGAGACCCAACAATACCAGTAGGTGCTCGGGAAAGGGACGAAGCCTTGAAGGGCACTCCCTAAGAGTTTCAAGAAAACGGGTATTTATCTCAGAGCCAGAAGGTTCAGGCTCATTTTACACGGCATCCGGATGCCTCCAAACAGGTTTGAAAGGAACAATTTCATCGGAAACCCAGAAAAACCGGTCTTTCCAGACACCAAGACTAGAAACCATAGATGAAATTAAGCAAGTGTCAACCTGAGATGTCTCGAATGTAAACTAGTCACCATTCTTGGCCAACCGGAAAAAACGACGGAACGATAAAAGGGTGGGATCATACCCAGAAGCCCGGCACAGAACTTCAAAATGCAAAACCCTAGCCAGACCCTGAGGGTGAATTTGGCCGAAGGATATGCAATAATACTCCAAGACATTCAAAACAAAGTTCGAAAACGGGTGACGAAGGTTCGAAAACTCAAAATGGCGACAATAGAGAGCAATGGAACCAGGGGGACAATTATCGATTGAAACATCACAAGCCGGTGCATCCGGTTTAAACTTCATCCCAGTCCCCCATTCCATACAGAAATTTTCTACTTCCTCTTGAGTTAATCAAGAAAACGATTTCGCTAAATCTTTACGAGCACCCATGCTATAAGAAAATAACCAGAAAATAGGAAATCGGAACTAACCTGAACTGAGAAAAAGTAAGGAAAACTTGAGAGGAAATGTAAAAATGATGGTTCTTCTAAAAAGTTAATGTAAATTAATGAGAAGAATATGTTATAATTACACAAGGGTATTAAAACCGCCGCCTGACACAAAGAAAACTGCCATAAGTCATATCAACTGTCTTGTCAAAATTCAAAAATCAAAAAGCTCAACCGTTTTCAACCTTTCAAGCCTTCAAGCAAAATAAAACACATGTATAAAAGTCAGAAGCATTTATGCTTACACCAAAAAGCCTCTGACATGGGGGCTGATGGCGGGGGTAGCCCAAACCTAAATAAAATGACTAAGTATACACAACACCTTGAAGGGTTAAAAGGTTCAAAGGTTTAAAACCCGGGAACTGAGCTAAAGCAACACGTGTACAGTAATATGTCATGTCACTGATTACTTCAACAACTCTCCCAGCCGCAAAAGTAGAACGAGTGCACATGGTGTAGTCTTTTACCCGCGGGTCCAAACACTTCAACCCCTAAAAGGGTAAGTCCCCCACTGCAAGCATGTTTCACTAGTCCATGGTTTCCTCTTTGGGCGATGTCCTTCCCTATAAAATGACACTTCATTTAGTGCTAAGGCACATTCCGATCAGCTCTGATTCCATTGGGATCTCTGGTCCTTCTTCTCGAGTACTTGTTCCATGCAAGTCTCCATTCTTCACATTCAACACACACATTTCCTCTGCTCTCACATCCGAAGCTGAACACACTTCAGTTGAGGATCTTGAGCAAACAACAAATCTAACTAGTGAACCTCTCTCCACGTCTTGCAAACGTGGGGGGACCCCACGACCTGCGTTAGGCAAACCGGAACCCTCCAACCCTTTTGCCTAACCAGCCTAGCTACTACCATAGGTCTAGTATTTGTTGCATCAACAAGTTGGCGCCCACCGTGGGGCTACGCCACTAATTTTCTTCAAAAGACCTAGTAGTGTAACTCCATTTCTGCTCATATGTCAGCATGTTGGAAGGTGAGTCTCTGGGAGAGGTAAACCAAATCCCACGTACCTCTACCCCAAACACTAGCCAATCTCCTGTGGCTATAGCAACCTCCATCACAACACCGGGAAGCACTCCAACTGGAGCAACATACCCCGAGTTTCTCACTTTCCAAACGCCGACACCATCTCGTTCTGGAGTACCATCTTCCAACGTTGGTGTTTCTAACACCCCCTCACGTGTTGACCTTACTCCCGAAGGGGTTGCCAATAACTTTCTCGAGTTAAGGTCTCTTCTTAACCAATACGTGAGTAGGGAAAGAGACAAGGGAGTGAGGATCCGTCTGGATTATGACGAGCCAGAACCATCACTATCTCCTGGGTCTCCCGCTCTTCCTTTTGTAAGCTCACAACCAACTGTGTCCAGGAATGAGGCTGGTCCCAGCAATCCTCCTCCAAATCCTAACCCATATTTGTATACGAGGTCAGATCCAACGTCTTTTCCCCTCTTTTCTTCCCAACCAGTTGCAACTGGTGCTCCCTTGGGGCACAAGCTGACTTTGGACCAGCTCCTACAATCTCCAGTAGCAAGCCTTCCACCCTCAGCGACAACTACATGGGAACAAGCTTTGTCTGTGCTTCCCTTGACACGAAGTGCCGTTATGAACGCTCCTTTAGCACTTGGAAGCCTTCAAGGCTTCAACCTTATGCCTCAGATAATGGCCCAGATGATGGCAAGCTTCCTATGGCAACACTTTATTAATCAAGTGTTGGCCACCCAAGGGAACAACAATAACAACAACAACACAGGTGTAAGGGTGGAAGAGGATTTGGCCAAGCCATATAAACCAAGTAATTTGTCGTGTTTCTCCCAGCAAATTGCTGATTATGATTTTCCAACAAAGATCAAAATGCCGTCCCACATCAAAACATATGACGGGACTGAAGATCTAGAGGATCATCTCCAGATCTTTACTGGTGCTGCTAGGATCGAGAAATGGTCTAATGCTGAATGCTGTCTCATGTTCATGCAAACCCTTGTCGGGTTAGCCAGAATCTGGTTCAATGATTTACCTGCCAGAAGCGTTCGAAGCTTCGATGACCTCAGCAAAGGGTTCCTGGCCAACTTCTCCCAGCAAAGGTGGTACGTTAAAGATGCCACGGTGATTTTCCAGATAAAACAAAAGGATGATGAAAGCCTTCGAGGGTTCATAGAAAGGTATAAAAAGGAAGGTCTGACGTATGTGGGGGCGGATGAAAAGATGAGTGTAGCCGGTTTCATGAATGCAATTACCTCCAAATACCTTACCAGGGATTTCAACAAGTCCCTGCCAAAGACCTTAGAAGAAGCTCTCGAAAGGGCCAAAGCCCACATCAGAGGAGAGGAGGTTGTAGACATAAAAGAGCAAAGAAAAAGGGGGATCTAGCTGGCGAGGCAACAGTCCGGCTAGAAAAAAGGGAAACTTCCATTCCTACGACAGACGTCAAAGGGGTTCAGAGCAACGAAGGTCTGAAGGCCGGAACCCTTCAAGCAGGGAGAAGGCCATGAACTTCACACCCCTTACCAAGACCCATCAAGAGATTCTTGCTACAGAGGAAGTGAAACAAAGCTTCCGACCTCCCAAACCTCTCCCTAAAAGCAAAAGGAATGAAAATTCCACCCAGTTTTGTGAATTTCATGAAGAGAAGGGCCACCATACTAATGATTGCTTTCAACTCAAAAAGAGGATTGAAGAGGCTGTCAAGTCCATGGAGCTTGCCCACTTAGTGAAGGGAGTAAGGGACAAGATAGCCGAAGGAAAAGGCAAGGAAGTTAACATGGTGGATTTTGATGGAAAGGTTCCCCACAAACGGCAGCGGTTGGAAGCTTGGGAGCTTCAGTGTGTCTGTTTCCCTCCAACAGAAAAGGACCCACTCTCAAACCCCCTTGTGGTTGAAGCAACTATGGGTACACTAAAGATAAGCAGAGCATACATAGACACTGGTGCAGCCACTGAAATTATGTTTGAGAAGGTCTTCAACCGTTTGAGCAATGAGGAACGTTCGAAGCTTCAACCCTCCGGAACCTCCATAAAAGGTATTGCTGACATACCCCTCAAGCCTTTAGGGCAACTAACCCTTGATGTCCGTTTCAGTGAAGGCAAGATGGAGAGAGTCCAACCTCTCACTTTTGTAGTTATCAATATACGTTCCAACTATGATGTCATCATAGGAAGGCCGGGGCAATGTGCATTTTATATGGTTGTTTCTGTTGGTCATGGCACAGTCAAGTTTCCCACCGAGAGAGGGATTACAACCCTTCAACCTACTCAAGAGGCTTACATGGTTGAAGGGGAAAGTTCCAAAAGTGAAGAAGACAAGCAAGGGCTGATCATAAACCCCAAGTATCCTGAACAAAGGATAAGGGTTAATCCAAGCCTTTCACAGGAAACTCTCTCATATCTTGAAAAACTGCTTGTACATTATAGTGATGTCTTTGCTTGGTGCCAGGAAGATATGACGGGTATCCCTCGAAGCATTGCTGAACACGAGCTGAGGATACCACCTGATGTCAAGCCTGTTGTCCAAAAGAAGAGAAGTCTTGCACCTGAAAGAAGCTTGGCAGCATGCCAAGAGGTTAAAAAGCTTGTTTCATCTGAAATTCTCCGAGAAGTCAAGTATCAGTCTTGGGTTGCAAACCCTGTCATGGTCCGAAAGCCCGATAATTCTTGGAGAATGTGCATCGACTTTAAGGACTTGAACAAGGCTTGTCCCAAAGATTGTTACCCACTGCCAGAAATCGATCTTAAGGTTGATTCCTTCACCGGTTACCCTTTAAAGTGTTTTCTTGATGCTTACAAGGGTTACCATCAAATTCTCATGAAGGAGGAAGATGAAGAGAAAACCGCCTTTCACACGGATAAAGGCATCTTTTGCTACCAAAAGATGCCTTTTGGCCATAAAAATGTGGGTGCAACCTACCAACGCCTAGTTGACAAGGCGTTTGCTAGTCAAATTGGCAGAAACATGGAAGCATATGTCGACGATTTGGTAATCAAAAGCAAAACGGAACACCAAATGCTTGATGACATCCAAGAAACCTTCAAGAACCTAAGGAAGGTCAACATGAAGCTCAACCCCGAGAAATGTTCGTTTGGGTTTGAATAAGGTAAATTCCTGGGGCATATCGTGGGAAAACAAAGTATAAAGGCCAACCCAAACAAGGTCAGGCCCGTTCTCGAAACCAAAACACCACGAAGCAAAAAGGAGGTAGTAAGCCTGAACGGGAAGCTTGCAGCCCTGAAGCGTTTTACCTCAAAATTGGCTGAAAAATCTTTGCCTTTCTTCAAAACGCTCAAGGGGTGCTCTGACAAAAAAGATTTCAAGTGGACTGAAGAGGCTGAGGAAGCCTTCAACCAGATGAAGCAACACTTAGCTTCACTCCCAGATATCGCAGCCCCAGAAACAGGAGAGTTGATCTCTGTATACCTTTCGGTTGCTGAAGAAGCAATAAGTGCGGTTCTAACCATCGAACGAGACAAAGTTCAGGTACCCGTTTATTTCTTCAGCAAAACTCTAAAACTAGCAGAGATCAAGTATCCTCCTTTGGAAAAACTTGCTCTAGCTCTAGTCCAAATGGCTAGAAGGTTTCGAAGGTATTTCCAAGCACACCCTATACAAGTGGTCACCGACCAACCCATTAAGAATGTGCTTGAAAAACCGGAAAATTCAGGGCGATTAGCCAAATGGGTTGTGGAACTAGGTGAACACAAAATCATCTCTGAACCCTCTGACCTTGAAGCTTGGAAGCTCTTTACCGATGGGGCTTCAAGCGTTGTAGGGTCAGGGGCTGGGCTCATTCTAGTCAACCCTGAAGGGCTAGAATTTACATATGCTCTTCGATTTGAATTTCAGACCACCAACAATGAAGCTGAATATGAAGCGTTAATAGCCGGCTTGAGATTAGCCAAAGAAATGAAGGTTCAAAAGCTTCAAGTCTTCACAGACTCGTTGCTGGTGTCAAGTCAAGTCAATGACAGTTATGTTACAAAGGAGCCCAACATGAAGAAATACAAAGAAAAATCTAAAGAGCTGATGAACACATTCCAAACATGTACCATCAAGCAAATTCCCCGGTCTCAAAACAAGAAAGCTGATGCCTTGAGTAAACTCGCATGTCTCACTGTTGATGCAACAAATACTAGACCGATGGTAGTAGCTAGGCTGGTTAGGCAAAAGGGTTGGAGGGTTCCGGTTTGCCTAACGCAGGTCGTGGGGTCCCCCCACGTTTGCAAGACGTGGAGAGAGGTTCACTAGTTAGATTTTGTTGAAGATCCTCAACTGAAGTGTGTTCAGCTTCGGATGTGAGAGCAGAGGAAATGTGTGTGTTGAATGTGAAGAATGGAGACTTGCATGGAACAAGTACTCGAGAAGAAGGACCAGAGATCCCAATGGAATCAGAGCTGATCGGAATGTGCCTTAGCACTAAATGAAGTGTCATTTTATAGGGAAGGACATCGCCCAAAGAGGAAACCATGGACTAGTGAAACATGCTTGCAGTGGGGGACTTACCCTTTTAGGGGCTGAATTGTTTGGACCCGCGGGTAAAAGACTACACCCTGTGCACTCATTCTACTTTTGCGGCTGGGAGAGTTGTTGAAGTAATCAGTGACATGACAGATTACTGTACACGTGTTGCTTTAGCTCAGTTCCCGGGTTTTAAACCTTTGAACCTTTTAACCCTTCAAGCTGTCGTGTATTCTTAGTCATTTTATTTAGGTTTGGGCTACCCCGTCATCAGTATCAGACATGGAAACGGTCAAATAATGATCATAAAAAAAATTCGATATCTTTAGGTGAATCCAGTTATTCAAAGTTATTCAATTTGTTTGACAAATGTGCTAAATAAAATGTCCAAAATATATGTATACTACTGGGTTATTGCTAGCGTTAAATGCGGTTTCAAAAATGAAAATAAATTTATTTGTTGAAATTTAAGATCGTGTAAATAACAAATAGAGTAAACTGTCAAAATGGTCCTCGAGATTTGGTAGTTTTTGATACTTTAGTCCAAAACTCAAATCTTTTAAATCTGGGTCCCTGTGGTTTCAATTTTGTTGTTATTTTCATTCAAAAGCAAAATCTGATAAGATTTTTTAGTTAACATCGATCTTTTTGTCTTTTTCCTCCCTTTTAATGAATGGCATATGATCATATTTTTTTTAGTTTGTTAAAATAGAATGTTAAAAGACCATTTTGCCCTTCATTAAAAGTGAGGAAATAGACAAAAAAAAAAGTTGGATGTTAACTAAAAAATCTGACTAGATTTTGATTTTGGATGAAAATGACAAAACAAAATTGAAAGCACAGGAAACCAGATTCAAAAGGTTCAGTTTTGGACTAAAGTTGCAAAAGCGACCAAACCTCAGGGACCATTTTGGCAGTTTACTCTACCAAATAATTCAAATTTAAGTAAAAAATTCATTGTAGACCACATTGGTAATAATACATTGTGAAATACATCTTTAATATAATTTATAAATTTGTATATATTTTTTATACAATGATGAAGGTTTTTTTTTGTAATTGAAAGGAAAACTACAATAAAGGAACATCAAAAGCATTGATTCTTGATATAAAAACAGAGGAAAAGAATGAATATATGAAAATCAAAGAAATAACTAACAAAATAACAATTACCAAACTAAAAACATACACTTGATTTATGAAATAACTGTTCTTCGGAATAGAGATTACCCTATTGATTAAAACACACGATATAAAAAATTAAAAAAATAAAACATCAACTAAATATAATAGAGAATGGAAGTGGTTACCGCCGATGAAGTGATCAGATGTTAAAGAAGTTGATCTTTGCGATGATCGGAATCTTCTGCATAATAATTGTGAAAGAAGGTTTGAGAGAGAGTAGATGACTATGATATTAGTTTAGGAGTTTATTACAATTTATTATAGATTAGGAAAGTAATTAATTTCGGGTCGGGTATTCGTTTGATTAGATGGATACTCCGAAAATAAAAAGTCTATTGGTTTTGTAGGGTGTGTAAAAGGCGGGAAAAACCAAGTGAGGAGAAACCAGGGAGTGTGACACGTGTCACCCAATGCTTTCTTTTATATAATATCTGGATCTGGATTCCATCTTTAACCTTTTAAACAATTGTTTTTTTAACGACAAAGAATCTCACGTGTAAACCCACCATACTCGGGGCTATGTCCAAGGTCGACTCCTCGACCGCCATGAGACCGTGCCCGCGATGCGCGGGAACCGTATGGAATCTGTAAACCCTTGTCCTCCGTCAGGTTCGAACCCGAGATTAAAGCCCTGATTCATCCCTTCACCCATATGTCCCTTGAAAATGGCTCAAGGGAGAATCGAACATGTGTCTCCACTAGGGAGGACATGTCAGTTTACCACTAGACCAAGTTCTCAGGACCCTTCTAAACAACTAATAAGATTGTAATTATATAACTAGCGCCACTCTATCCTCAAGGATGGAGGTAGGGTTTGTGTCCGTCCAACCCTTCCTAGCCCCTAGACCCTTCCAATAGCTTGCCTTTGGTGATTAGCCTTTTCAGTTTATTGTTGGTGACCTTTACATGTTATCGCTTGCATGTATGTCTATACAATGTGTCATATATCTCTATTATACGTTTTCACCATTTTTTTTTGTTTGGTAGCTTACTAAGAATATTTTTAGTGACTGTTTTGATGTAGTTTTTAGAGTTCTATGTTTGTTTTCGTTTGACCTATGACTGGATATATGGGGTTTCATCGGAAGCCTTCTCTCTATCCTTGATATAAAGGTAAAGTTTGCCAACATCACATCCTTACCAGATGGTCAGACCCCACCAATAGTTTGGCTATGGATGGGATTGTTTTGGCTAGGCTGTTGTTAATTGATAGATAATTATATAGGCAAAAGATCAAATACAAATAATCTTAACATACTAAACATACACATTGAAGGAAAACCCAAAAAGAAAAGGTGGCATTTTTGTAATTACCACCAACTATCAAAGTTACAACCAAAAATACCTAAAAAAACACAAATTTTTTTTTTTAACATTTTTTATTAAAAAATCGCTACATTTCGTTAGCAAAAAAAAAAAAAATAATAATTTTTTTTTTTTTTTGCTGCTACTAAAAGTAGCGATTTTTTAATAAAAAATGTTAAAAAAATAAAATAAAATAATTTGTGTGTTTTTTTTTTTATTTTTTTAGATTTTTTTAGGTTTTTTGGGGGTTTAGTTTTTAGCATTTTAGCTTGGGTGGGGGGGGGGGGGGGGGTTAGGTTTTTTTTAGGTTTTTGGGGGGTGGGGGGGGGGGGGGGTAGGGGGTTTAGGTTTTTTTTTTTGGGTGGGGGAGTGGTTAGGTTTTTTTAGGTATATTTATAGAGTAACTTTGAAAGTTATTGATAATTACAAAAATGCCACCTTGTCTTTTTGAGTTTCCTTCAATTTGTATGTTTAGTATGTTAAGATTATTTGTACAAGAACTTTACCCTAATTATATAACTAGCAATACTAATGTTAAAAAATACAAAAAGAATTCACAGAAGGATACTAATTAGCATTAATTAGCTTAATCACCGAATCAGACATATGGGCCACTGAGAAGTCCAGTAAGGTTTATTTTGAGGGAAAAAGGCCTCTCAGTGAAAGTTATCTATTATTGTTGTTGTTGTTTGTTGTTATTTTTACTTTAAAAGCAACACATTTTGGGTCTAAAAAGTCCAATAAGGTTTATTTCGAGGGAAAAGGCCTCTCATTGAAATAAATATGTTTTCTATAATTATTATTTTTTTACTTTAAAAGCAACACATTTTGGGTCTAAAAAGTCCAATAAGGTTTATTTTGAGGGAAAAGGGCCTCTCATTGAAATAAATATGTTATCTGTAAAAGATTAAGTTTCACCAAATTTGACTTCTTTAAAATAAAACACAACCCCTATCAACAACCACTACCTCTACTTTCTGCAATATATGTTGTATAGTTCATTAGTTGCTTTATCTTCTAGAATACTTGATGTACTAATACAGTTAATATTAGTCTAAACAGTTAGTTTTATCATTGTATGTACACTCTATGTATAGAGTGGTTAGTTAGTTGAGGAGGTTAGGTGGTTATTTCAGTTCTCTATATATAGATCTTGTATTCTCATTTTACACTTTAGTGCAAACATAATGATTTGAGCCTGATCCATCACTTTAAAAGTTAACATTAGTACACTACATGTGTTGCTGATCTTTACCTTGGAAATTACCAAGTTCCGGACTTACCTGAGGACATATGACCATATTCACGGCAATGGTCTATTCAGCTTGTATAAAAACAAGTGAGTATATCGATCTCGATTTATGCATGACATAGTTAGAGGCAAATGATAAAATGAAAAATCTTATGTGTACGTAGTTTGGGGAGCAAAAACTGTGTTCCCTCGAATTGAGGTTGGAAAAATTTATTTGGTTCTTTGAAAAATCATAGTTTAGTTCTAATGTATTAACCTCCTTCAATTTATTCATAGATTTAGATTGTTGGTGCAATAATATTGCTTTTTAATCATATTAAGTTATCTAACACATGAGTTCTTTAAAAAAGTTAGAAAAATGGACAAAAAGTGATTGCGCGCCAGAGTGGTCCATCCTAGCCTGTACAAAAATGACCCATTTCAACCCATTAACCCTACTGCTCATCTTGCCAATATATATATATATATATATATATATATATATATATATATATGTGTTTGTATATATATAATTAGACACATCATCCACATGCATAACTCTTTATATGGAATCTGGACCCTAAATCTGCATTGATGAACAGATGTGATCCGGAAGAAATCCTTCTAGAGATGGATCGCATGCATACTGAGACCCGAAGGTACTTAGAGAGACAAGGTATACGTGTTGACCGAGGTTATGAAAGTTACAGCTGGCATGAGATGGGAATAATTGGATCATAAAGATAGTCCCTTTGTCCCCAAGAAAATATTTGTTGCCTCTAACAAGTATTGGGTTGGCAATGACACATCAAGTATGTGTTGATTAAAGTGTCTTCATTCTAGTTAATAAAGCTACTACATTATCCCACGACCCGTTATATAGAGGAAAATAAAGATTGTCGTCTATAGGTTCAAATCGGAACTTAAAGGGCCTATCTTTCGCGCAGGGAGGGTGGGGTGGGTATAATGTAGATGGTCAATTCACAACTTATTTTGATGTGTTTCTGAAACCCTTTAGAAATTTGATCACTAATTGAGTGTTCGATAACACTTCAAACGGGGTGCTTTGTTACTTAATATAACACTTTAAGCACAACCCAAGTCGGCCCGTTTATTACAGTTTTTAAATGACTGGTTGGATTAGGTTTGGTTTATGACGCATAAGTTTCAAATCAAGTATCATGTCAAATGTTTGTTTACAAGCATAACATTGTGCATTATGGAATTTGGACCATGCATTTGTGTATATGCCTATGTTTTCTTTATTAACATCTCAAGGACCATTATTGTTGTAGGGACAAAAGCATTGATTATGAAAAGTTTCTCTATTTATAAAACCCAATTTAATTCACAAGCTTTTGTTAAGGGTTATTTATTTAAAAGAGCAAAATATACGAAAGGATACATGAGCTAGAAATGGTGATAAAAGTGATCCAGTCGGTTGATTTTATTATAAAAATCTATTGGTCTGACGGTCTGTTGATACGTGGCGATGGTGGTGGAGGTGGCAATGATGGTGGTGGTGTCGACTACTACGAGTAGGTTGTGGTGACAAACAATAGTTGTAGGTGATGATGACTCATTTAGACTCATTTTAAGTTAGCAAGTTTTATAAGAGTGACGTGATGTATAATTTGTGTATATCAAAATTAACACTTTGTATAGGTTGTATATATTAGTTGAGTTATTAAATCTAATTTATTTTTTAAATAATGCATCTTGCTACTCCTAGAATTTACTTATATATTAACTGATACAATCATGCCTATCATATAGAGTGTTGGTATATGCAAATTGAAACTATTTTGACTTAAAATTAATCATAAAATTGCACGCTTCGCGTTTTATGTTTCTTGAAAATTATACATTTATTCATTTAGCTTCGCTAATTACACTTCATCATACTAATGTTTGTTACAGATAAGGTGTTAAGTGCATTCATAAATTACATAAGATTATTTTTCTCTATCACTCCATTCTTTGAACCAACCAATAATGAAGATCAATGCCCTCCACGAGTCAATTCACAATTTATGATTTTATTTTATGTTTTTTTTTTCAATTTTATACTGTAACATATTAAAATATTAAGATCAATATCATCTTTATCCAAACAACTTACACTAAAAATATTTGGCTGATGAAAATTTAATTTATATCCAATCAATCAATATTATATAGATACAAATATATGTGTATATGTGTGCTTGTGTGTCAGTATACAAAGGAAGTAGTTGAATGATGAGGCTTGTTGTTATCTTGTTGACGGGGAGCCTATGTCTTCACTTCGCCATAACCTGCCATCCTTCCATTATCCATAATGTCTTTATATGCCAAGGAAAATATTTAACTGGCTAATTAAATATTTAACTTTATATCAAGATAATATTTCAAAAATTTGAGTAACATACATCTGTTTTAGACTTTTTGATTGGAATTAAAACCCGGATTCATCGGTCCAAATCAACGGTAAAATAAATGATAGTTTTACGGATCGTTTCATTTCGGATACAGATTCACCACCAAAACAAACGGCAGGCAATGTTGTAGTAATTGCTAGTTGGGCGGTGGAGTGGGGACTAGCGATTAATCTAGATTAATCAGAATTAATTGAATTAATGGGGTTTAATTGTGATGAATTGGCGATTAATCAATGATTAACCGGCGTATAGTTGTGACTTTTTACTACTATGACAGTAGGGCTATGATGTCCAAACGAAGACATAGATACACCACTACGGTTAAGAAATCACGTCTAAGAACACCACCCAACGCGCCACGGTTGCAAAACAGACCAGTGTTGGCATCATCCCAACCCACATGACGGGAATTATCCTTGTAATCATTCTTCAGCGGAAGAATAAGTATCTCTTTATCACTGGAAAATGAATATGTAATACAAAGTTAAGAGAGACCGAATGACCGATTTACATGACGTTGCTAGAATTTATATTAGGTAGTGTTATGTGGCAATAGGGTGTGGGACCATTAAGGGCATAACCGTTTTGATGTTGATATCTCTATTCTAATTAGTTGTCATGAGGTTATGCATTTCGTGAAACCTTTCACATTGACAGGGTCTCACAATGCACCAGACACAATCCAGGTCCCATGACCCCGACCCAACCAGGTTGTACTCGCCCTAAATTTACAGGTTTGATACCATGTACATTCTCCTCATTTTTATACATAAATAATAAGTAAGATAAGATTAATTCTTATTGTTTATTCTACAAATTTCTCAACTCATAAAATTATAGGAACATAATAGTTGTCACATGCTCAGTGACGGATTAATAAACCATCGTTATCAGAGACTAAAGATGGGATCTTGGTCATCAAGTAAGAGGGAGGTTAATATATATAATGGTAACCTTTGAAAAATGTTACAACCAAAATACTTAAAATACAATCATGCATCATCAAATTATCTAACACTTTGAATCATAACCAAACATTAAGAAGAAAATAAGCATACTGTAACAAACATAGCGAGTTAAGTAACGAGTTTAGAGTGAATCAAACAACGTATTCATCAGATCACACATCCACACTAAATTAAACCGATCATAGTTGCTTACATTTTATCCCTAAAAAGTAAAAACAATTGATCTAAAACTATGCTATTCAAAATAAACACACATTTTTTAAAGAGTTAATTGCCCGGATAGTCCCTGTGGTTTCACGTTTTTTCACGTTTAGTCCCCACCTTTTGAAAATAGCAGGTATGCTCCATATAGTTTGTTATTTTGTTACTCGGATGGTCCCCTGAGTATATGTCAGTTAGTTTGGAAATAGCAGGTATGCTCCCTGTGGTTTGCATTTTGTTACTCGAATAGTCCCTTGAGTAAATGTCAGGGGACTATCCGAGTAACAAAATGACAAACCATAGGGAGCATACCTGCTATTTCTGAAAGGTGGGGACTAAACGTGAAAAAAAGTGAAACCACAGGGACCATCCGGTTAATTAACTCTTTTTTAAATAAAAATAGAGTAAATTACCATTTTAGCCCCTGAGTTTTTGTCTAAATTGTCATTTTAGTTCATATAGTTTTTTTTCTCATCTGGGTCCCTGACTTTTCTTTTTTCTTGCCATTTTGATCACATTACCTAACTTAGTCTAACCAGGTTATAATCATGGGTATTTTTGGCATTAAATTATTATGAGGTTTATAAATTATGTTGTAAACTACCCCTGGTTATCACTACACAACAGTTATGCCAAAAATATCCATGGTTATAACCAGATTTTTAGACTAAGTGAGGCAATGTGATCAAAATGTTAAGAAAATGAAAAAGTCTAAAATGACAATTTGGACCAAACCTAATAGACTAAAATGACAATTTACTCATAAAAATACTTTAGAGTATCATATCCATTAAGTAGATCTAATCATAAAACATATCAAATAAAAATATAACAAAATACAATCAACTCATTAAACAATTCAAAATCATCAAGCACGATCTAGTAACCATGAAATCATCCAAAACCAAACCAAATCAATTAATCAAATAATTTAACTTTTGGCCGTAAAGATTTTAAATGGCAATAGCCGGTTTGGCGGTGTCCTGACGTGACACTACTCCACCAAAAATAACAATTTTCTTTACAGATAATATTCTTTAAAATTACCCAAAAAATAAAAATTCAATTTTTTCTTCCAATCGGTTCTCAATTTCTCACACCCACTTTTCAATTCCACCAATTAATCCCACTTCACACAAAAAATAACTCACCGATCATCGATACCCACATCTGTAAGTATTCTCTTCTTATTCAAGATTTCAAGAATCCGGTTTTGGATCATGTATTTGATCCAATTTCGGGTCAATCGGGTTTTGTTTGATGATCTGCGAGTTGGGTATTGTGAATTTGTTGAATTATGTTTATAAAATTTTTAACTTTTTCGATTTTGAGCAAAATTCTTGTTTCTCTGTTTGTTTCTTGATCTGCAATTGGGAATTCTGTTATTTAAAAAAAAAATTATATTTATTATAATTTTTTTTTTTTTTTTGGATTTGGAATGTAGGATTGAAGTGGTTGATAAGGTTATAAGATTGTTGGTTGAGGAAGAATGGCTTGTAAGGGTTTCTTGGAGTGTTTATTGAAGCTTTTGAACTTCTTGTTGACACTAGTTGGTCTTGCTATGGTGGGGTATGGAGTTTATATGTTTGTTATGTACACAAATGCAAAGGGTGATTATGAACCGCCTAGTGGTGATTCGATACGGCATGGTCGGCCGATGATGATGGTTGTTTCGGTGTCGGCTAACAGCATTTTCGATAACTTGCCTACGGCTTGGTATGTATGTTTCTATATGTTGTTTTGGAGACTGTTTATATATATAGTTATATCATATATGTACTTTCAATATTTAGTGAAACATTGCTACTAAGTAAGTATCACAGCTGAACATTTAACTGTATGTGTATATGAAGATAAACTTTAAGAGATTATGCAACTTATAGAGGCTTGTTATTTGAGGTTTAATATGCGAATGGTTTGAAGATGAAAGATTCGTTGGATCTTGATGGGTTTTTAGCTTTGTTCTAAAACCAGAATATGCAAATTTTCTACTATTTTACTGCTAAACATGAAATAGTGGGCGCTATCGCTACATAGCATATAGGTAGCTTGTTGCTATTTACCGCTATTCGCTATTGACAACTATGATTGAAATCATGATGAGGGTCAGGGATTAGGTGTGATTTCACGCTTATTAGAAAATCGTATAAGGAAGTTTTGCTTAGAGTAACTTTAAACTTCGTAATCTGTTTAGAGTCCGGTTATTGTACAAAATGCCTTAACGTACGCTGCGTACGAGATTCAGTATCAACATGCGAAATTTGGTTTATAACATGCGACTTTCTTTGTTTTTTTGAGTAAATTACGATTTTGGCCCCTATGGTTATATCACTTTTACCCTTTTAGCCCAAAAAGGAATCTTTTAACATCTGAGCCCCCAACGTCTTTTTTTCTAACCCTTTTGGCCCCCAACGCTAAAAGTAAATGGATGGGGTTAGTGTTAGGGGCCAAAAGGGTTAGAAAAAAAGACGTTGGGGGCTCAGATGTTAAAAGATTCCTTTTTTGGGCTAAAAGGGTAAAAGTGATATAACCACATGGGCCAAAATCGTAATTTACTCTTTTTTTTACATGCGATTTCACTTTTTTTATGTACATGCGATTTTGAGTTTTTTGTGAACATGCGATTTCCCTTTTTTATGTACATGCGATTTTCAGTTTTTTTGACACATGCGATTTTCATTTTTTTTTGTAACATAACGTGCGATTTTGCCATATATTGTACGATACACTTTTTCATCTGTTTATATGGTAAACCTATCATCAAATTTATTCTTTGTCTGATATATAATTTCCCAATGATAAGATTTGTGTAGTTTAGGTTATGATCATGTGATATTAGTATACAAAAGATAGGTTTCGTAAACTGTAAAGGATTGAAGTTGACTTGAATTTCTTAGACTGCAAGTATCATAAATATGTAACCTTATTAAATGCTTGGGGATCTAATGTTACGCTAGATGTAATCGTTTTTTGGCTATGCATAATTAAAATTATCATTTTTGCTTTCAGGGTTATATGTTATTTTAAATTATTATACACGCTTCCAGTAACTGAACCTATTGTATTTTTGTGCAGGTTCATCTATCTATTTGTTGGCATTGGTGCAGCTCTCTTTATCGTATCTTGTTTCGGTTGCATCGGAGCCGCAACTCGGAGTGGATGTTGCCTAACTTGTGTATCCCTTCTACTTCATCACTCGATTATCTATATATGTATTTTTGATGTAAAAGGAATAACTTACACGGGAGTAGTTATTAGTTAATCAAGAACGTCATACGATCAAAGTCTTTCATGTGGGTGACAAATTGGGTGGGTCGGGTAAATTTTATTATGGCGGGTCAAAGCATGTTTGGTCTGGTTGGGCTGACCCGCCAACGCTTTTTTGTCTATGTTTTTAAATTAAATATAAGAAATATGATTACATAACTATTTGTTTTTTTATTCAGCAATGTGTGTGCCTAGGTGGTATATTTCAACTACCTTTTAACCATTTGACATATTTCCTTTATTGCATTTTTAAATTTCGCGGTTGATCCGTTATTTACTCAATATAACCCTTAGTGATCTATTTAAACGTATCTTATAGAGTTGATTTTCATAATCCAATGCAGTACTCTGTGCTTTTGATCTTGTTAATTCTGGTGGAGTTGGGATGTGCTGCTTTCATCTTCTTCGACAAAAGCTGGAAAACCGTTAGTTTACTTTCGACTACTGCTTTGATTTTCAATATGAATTAGCCGTACTGTATTCATCTAATTATATTTGAACATAATTACATCATCAGGAGATCCCAAGAGACAAAACCGAAAATTTCGACAGGATATACGGATTTCTGGAGAAAAACTGGAAAATATGCAGATGGGTTGCTCTAGGGGCTGTTATATTGGAGGTATGTCGGTAACATCTTGCCCTTGTTGCGAGTATATTACAAAATCATGCAAATAGTATTAAAGTATTAAAATAGAGGCTATGCAGTTAATATCGGTGATATGTCACCGATATATCGGTTATCGATCCCCATGTAAAATATAGGTCAGACTATCGGTACCGATATTATCGGCGATATTGACCGATATATCACCAAATTTTCCCGATATCAGTACCTTTCTTCTTAGTTTTACCATTCGTCTTTCTTCTTATTGCTGTTATTAGTGTTTTAAGTCATAGTCAGTTCCTACTTGCTACAATTGTTAGTGTTTTGCAAGTTGCAAAAGTTTAATTTGTTAATGGTAGGAGAGTATACTGAATTGTTAGTGTTGAATTGTTATATATATAAATTCTGCATGATATTAAAATTACCGATATCCCACCGCGATAACCTATATCTCAAATATCGGTCGTTGACAGATATCCGATATTTTACCGCATTAATTGCTTAGCAGATAGGTCTAACGGGTCAAAAGACGCCCAAAGTGGATTTTTAGGCTATAAAACTTTCTAAAAGGGTAAAGTACACAGATGGTCCATGTGGTTTACCAAAATTTTGGATTTAGTCCCTAGCTTTCCAAAAGTACACAGATGTTCCTTGACTTTATAGTTTATACGATTGGTTGATACTGTTTGGTTTTGTGCTTATTGTATTTGATTTTTTTTAGTTAATATATGTGTTTAATGCATGGGTTTGAACGAAATATCATATAGGGAGTGTTTTTATTTGATATTTTGTGTTTTTTACTTGATAATAATCATGTTAAGTTTAGTTGTAGATATGCACTGCAACTTGTCTTTAGAAATCCGTATATTGATTAACCGGACCCGAACAAAACCCGAAACCGATTAATCCGAATCTTATTTGGGTCGGGTTACGGATTGGATTCCTATAACAAAAAACCCGAAACCCGATTAAAAAACCCTAAATTCGATTAAAAAACCCAAAGAACACCCCTTAGGCATAAAAGTTATCACAGTCGTGCATTACCTTTCTAATATTGATTAGATGTGGATTTGCAGGCCCTTGTATTCTTGTTAGCTCTTATGGTACGAGCTGCAAACAGTCCAGCCGAATATGATAGCGATGATGAGTACATAGCTGGTCCCAGGCAGCAACGACAGCCGTTGATCAACAGGCAACCGGTTCCCGCTACACCTGCTCCCGTTACCACAACCCTTGATAGCCGTCCAAGCAGAAATGATGCGTGGAGTACACGCATGAGGGAAAAGGTGTGTGTATTTCACTTTCTACTGGTCTTAAGAAAACGTTTTAGATATAAATTAATTACCCTTTTTACTTCATCTATTTAGCGCCCATGCAAATCTTATTTTAAAACACGACATGTATCCAACAAAAAGTTTTTTTTTTTTTTTTTGGGGGGGGGGTATTAAGAGACGAAAAATACTGTAACGCAGAGCAATAATACTTTGTGTTCAATACAACTCAGCTTCAAAAAATATATATATATTGCAATGATGACAAAAATAAAAACTTAACATAACTTTATATTTACATTTTATATATCTTAAATCACAAAGTCAGTGGCTTTTACATTGGTGTCCTTCATTTTTCCATATTTTACAGAAATGGTCCCTCCTTTTTACTGCTGACCATACAAACCCTCAACTTTTAAAAAAATACAGTTTTAACCCCTACACTATTACTCCATTTTACAACTCCCCCAAAATTTTGACAACGTTTCAACGTAAACTCTTTTTGGAAAACAAGTCAGGTCAAATATAATACGTTTTCTTGTTTTTTTATGTACGTTTCCAATTGGTCTACTTTTCGCCATAAATTTAGTTTCGAATCGAATGGGGTCAATATAATACGTTCTCATTTGACGGTATAAATTCGAGTTACTCTATGTTTTTACCCCGCCGCAATGCGCTAGGGGTAAAACTTTAACTCTTGATTATGCTTTTCTTTGTATGTTCCCTATGTATGGGTCGGGTCAAATGTAAATTCGTTATGATTATACAGTATAACTTCGATTACTTTACATTTTGATCTAATCGCAATGCTATTGAGTTAAATCGGATACGTCAAAACGCTCGTTTTCATATGGTTAATGCATCACATAACGTTTGGACTAATTTGTTCGATGTTTGCAATGTACCAGCGCAGCAACGCGCGCGGGTCTAGTTACTAGTTTATATTAAATACTTAACATTTATATGGTATTGACAACTGAGCCTTGTTATTTTTGTGTGTAAAACAGTATGGGCTTGATACAACTGAGTTCACATACAACCCGAACGAGCCAAACAGGCATCAGCAAGGCAGCATGCAACCAACCGAGGAGAAAGGTCGTTGCTCCATCATGTAACGACGATCTGACAATGTGTGTTTCTGAAACCCATTTTTTGTTCGATTAATGTTTGATCTATGTATGTTTTATCAGCATAATATGTTCTTGTTGAGTGTATAAAACACAGTTTCAGTGTCTTCTTCTCCATGTTGTTTCAAGTTTCGACCCGTCTTTTTTCGTATTAGTAAATTAATTGTTAATGGTATCCATTTTTGTTGTTTGTAGTAGTTCATGTTAAGGAAGTTTAGACAAGAATAAGATACCCTTTTAAATAACTTCAACCTGATCGCTATCCGTTTAATAAATGGGTTGACTTGTTTTAATTCTATGA
This sequence comes from Helianthus tuberosus, assembly GCA_030545235.1. Classification (NCBI taxonomy): domain Eukaryota; kingdom Viridiplantae; phylum Streptophyta; class Magnoliopsida; order Asterales; family Asteraceae; genus Helianthus; species Helianthus tuberosus. The sequence goes on along the minus strand of CM060427.1, from coordinate 108,230,730 downwards.
GTCGCATTCTATGTTGTCTATATACTATACTTTACGTGTCTAGACAAGGTTTTGGAGCCGAATGTCTCACTGGAAGCAACATTTTTGTCAATCGGGAACGGGAGATAATGAAACAAAAATAACTAAAAAGACACCGGTACAAAATATTCAACTGAACATTAAACAGGTTAACCCGAAACAAAGACATAATAATCTTAATTTAATAAAACAGAATTAACCAACAGATGTTGGGTGGGTTGCCATTTTGAGGTGATCATTCAACAAATCTCCAAAACCATGCATTTTCTTTTCTCTACAAACCATCAAATCTTATTCCTTATCTTTTTTTCCAAATGAATTATAACAATGAGAGAAGATCCAAATCAACCTCAAATCCACCAACGAAATGCCGCAGCCACACAGCCAGAAATCAACCATCAATCTGCGTCGTCGTTGGCGCAACCCAACGTGTCAAACAGCAACCGAATGCCGCCGCCGATGTTTTTGCCGAATCCCGGCGGCATTCCTCCCCCTTATCCCAGACCACCTTTTATGATGGGTCATGAATCCTTACTTTATCAAAATCAAAGACACAGTTGGGCAATTGGGCTTTGTGATTGCTTCTCTGACCTTAAAATAAGTATGAAATATGAATCCTTGAACTGTTGCTATTTATCTCTAAACATGTTTTTTTATTTTAATTTGAAATGTTTTATCTTTTCTTCAGCCTTTTTGGTTCTTCTTTGTCCATGTGTTGCATTTGGGAAGATTGCAGAAATTATCAACGAAGGCGAAACAAGTAAACCTTTTAAAAACCCTTTATTTGTGAGAACTGTTCATAAACCGTTGAAACCAATCAAACCGTTCAAACTGAAACATGTAGGCTGGTTCGGTGGGTTTGTGATCCAATGGTTTGGTTTTGGTTTCTCGTTCCTTGAAACCATAGTTAACAATTCGGCTAAGAATTTGTAATCATCAATGATACATCTATTTGATTTAAAAGTTTTAATGCAACTTATTTAATGATTTTGGAAAAAAAAAATTGGATCAAAACGTGAAGTCCGTCTGACGCAACCAACCCGGTTAGTTTGGTTTCTCGTCAGTGGCGAAGCTTGAGATTTCCGACCGAAAACGTATATACCAAAAATTTCTATAAAACCAGGGGGTCAAAAACGTATACCCAAAAATTTCTATACTAAACTACATACTCTCCACTAACGAGCGAAAAGTTTGGGGGGTCGGCCGCCCCCACAAAGCTACGCCCTTGTTTCTCGTTCCTTGAAACCATAATTAAGAGTATAGCTCAAAATTTCTGTCAAAACCAGTCGAAGCAGATAGTAAACATTCCTAACTACAACAACTGAACTATTTATATTATTTGAAAACATTACAGTTTGGAGTGAACCGGGTTCACTATATTGCTTTCTATACATAATACACGCGGGATTTATGGAGCTCGTAGATTTGATTTGGTATCATCTTTCTCACAATCAATGTTTCGGCACCATGGGTTATGAAGGGTGTGTTATCGGTTTCTTTTTAGCAACATTTTACAACGGTTTATATCGTACCAAAATGAGAAGACAATGGCATCTAAAAGGAAGTTTGTCTAGCGACTATTTCCTTCACCTCTTTTGTCACCATTGCGCATTGTGTCAACAATATCGACAACTTGAGCACCAAGGATTCGTCGTTTTTCAGGGTATACATTTGGCTTTTACGTTAATCAAACTATTAGTAATGTTTTGTGTATTAAAGTGACACATACGTAGATATATATGGTTAATTTTTATAGGTTGGGAGAGAAATAAGGAAAGACATAGACAAGCAATGGCTACAATGTATACTCAAGCACCTCCCACGGTACAAGAGATGTCAAGATAAAGAAAACATGATTTGCATATATGTAATGGAAGAAATAGTTAAGCTTATAGAAATTTGTTTATTTCATCATATTTATTTGTTTGAATGTAGTAGGTCATTAGGATAGTTGAAGCTAATGAGTATCAAACATAAAACCTCATATGAAGAATCTCTTAAGAGTTTATCATTCGAGTGAATTGCAAGTTTTGTCCTTTATCTTTATATCCAATTTCAAGCGGTGTCCTTTATCTTTAAAGTTGACGACTTTTGTACTTAACGTTTCAAAATCATACATGTTATATCCTTTAGCCCTAACCCAGTTAATTTTAACTGTTAAGTGAAGGGTAATTTGGTCTTTTTTACTTGTTTAATTAAGAAAACCATTTTAATGATTTTAAATTTTAATAAACTAAACAAAAATGAATTATAAATCTCTGAACACACTCTCTCTCTCAGAGACACACTCTTTCCCTCTTTCCTCTCTCACTAGCACCACTACCTGCTGCCATCACCGGATCACCCTCACACCAGCCTACCACCGCACAACGCCAACACCACACCCACACCACTACCGCACTGTAGGAACTAGGTTCACTTTTTATTAAAATATATTACAAAATATATAATAACGAGACTCTCGTTATTTGTGGGAAATTCTTCTAGTACAATACCGGTTACATAAACTATATAAACAAATGTAATATACTACTTAATTGTACCAATCTTGATTCAAGTCGATGTCTTTGGAAGAACTTCAACCGCACCTTCTTGTACGAAACTCCGCTGCAAGACAAACAAAATATCATTGACGGTTTTGGTTGAGGATCGTGTTTGACACAGGACCCTTAAAACAGATTCAGTGTCTCCTCTCAGACGGTTCTGTCTCCCAGGGTACAACAACCGGAACAGTATGTGTACTGCCGGAGATGACTCTCATGCCCGAGATATAGCACCGGGTAACATGGTGTTCTTAAAGTATAAAAAATTTAAGTTGTATAAAACAATTTAGAGAATGCTCTTCTCTAAATTTCCATGGAACAAAGATGAATTTTATTTTTTTATTGTTTTTCTTCTCCTCTTCAAATGAATAAACCATATTCATTTTATAATGAGACACCGATTCAACCCTCTTAATGTTGTCATAAACAAGATTATTAATCTTGTAATTAACAAGATAATTAATCTTGTAATAAAAAGGGTTAAACTCTAACTTAATGGATATTAAGTGGTAGTAAAAAGAAACTGTCATTCAACTTATGACACTAGTGGAAACCGTCTAACATTAACTCTCTAGTAAGTAGACTGGTTTGACCGGTCGAGTGTGCATGCATGCGCGCCTTAGTTGAACCTGCACTACGCTTCCACAGAGACACACCTTCTTGCGCCACGCGCTAATTGGAAGTCACTACGCATACCAGGACGCCAGCTTGTCATGCACCTTCCAGGCCCACGTGCCATCTACACTTCCGTCTTAGTTGCGCGCCTAAAGAGCTTGCGCCATGACATGACATCCGCCTACGCCACCCAAGGGTGCGCCATAGGCATACCAGCCGCCTGCGATGTATCTGACCACGCGCTCATGGACAAAAATACAAAGACAGTGTGCGAAGTTCAAAGTGCCTATGGCGCGTATGTGCTGGTGCGATGCACCCTTTGGGTCCCCACTAGTGTTTGCCTTTAAGGAAACAGTTTACAAGGAGTGCTCCTCCTTATATATCACTTTAAGTTTTGTCATCCCACCTATGTGGGACAAGGTGACAAATCTCAATCCATTTTTCTCATCTTTGTTTGTTCCAAACATACAACTTCAAGCTTCGATATCTCATTCATCTTAGCTCTATTTGGACATAGTTTGAACATAAACCCATAAATAATTATTTAAACAACACATATATAAATATTATGGATGTCCAAAATATTTAGTGAAAAACTCATTTTCACTAAATTTCCAACACGCACCACCCTCACACTTCGGATCTGTACTTGTTGATCGAGATTGGGTTGACCACTATCATCTTAGTTGCATCTCAGGCACGACGGCCAACAGTTACGGCGGTAGTGATGGTTTCACGGCGGCCCTTAGGCTGCTACACTGGTGGCGATGGTCAGTGGCGGACCCAGGATTTTTTTCCTGGGGGTGCGGAAATTTTTTAAAGATTTTAGACCCCTAGCTATATAAAAAAAATCGGTTCATAGCGGGTCGGATCCGGTCGGATCATGTCAAACAAGTAAAAACAAACAAACAAAGTTTCATAGCGGGTCGTATCAGACCGGGTCGGGTCCATTTCAATTCTCAAACAATCAAACCATAGTTCCTAACTTCCTATCACATTAACAAACAAAAAAACATCAAAGTTCAAACCATCCCTACTTTTATTTCTATTAATCATTCAATAAAAGAACAAAAAAACTTATCTATAACATACCTTGGTTTTTAATTAGAATAATCCGGCGAAAAAAAGTGGTTCAACCCATTTCCTCTTGAGAAATCGCGGCATAACTTCCCTACTCATTGTTTATTCCTAATCCTATCACATACAAAATAAACAAGGATCTTCAAGTGTTCAACCATAGCCCATGTTCCTTAATTTTCAATTTAAAATTTTGAATTCAAGCCCTAGTAATTATTATTTGCCAACCAACAATCATATAATCAACAAACATGTTTGCCAACCAAAATTTGGAATTTCAAGCCTTGGTAATTATTATAAGCCCTAGCAAAAAACATGTGCCTGTCAGGAGCGGCCTGAATTAACCAGTTTGCAGCCGAAATTTTGCAGTCGCCGCCTGGAATTATGCTGTCGCTGGGCGCTGAAGTGAGGCAGAGGTAGGGCGGGAGTCGCTGGCAAGTGGCAGTGATTTGGGTTTTTTTTTATTATGTGGGCTGGTTTGTTTAACAAAACTAGTAGTTAGGTTGGGCTTGAATATGTATTAAGTTATTGGGCTTGATGGATTGAATTTTAGTTTTATTAAAGGGGTTAGCAGGCTTACTTGTTTACATAATTTGATGGGGTTTCAATCCGTGTTCACAATTTTTTTACATAAATTCCTAACATTTTTTCTAAGGGGTGCGGACGAAAATTTACAAGGGGTGCGATCGGAATTTTTCAAGGGGTGCGGACGAAAATTTCCAAGGGGTGCGGTCTGGATTTTTCGCGAAAAATACCACTAAATTTTTTTTTCAAGGGGTGCGGCCGCCCACCCACACTATCACTTGGGTCCGCCCCTGGCGATGGTTCAGGATTTGATATGGCGGCCAAAGATTTCGTTGCTCGGTTGCGTACCAGGCCATGATAGTCAAGAGTTAGGGTTAATCGTTCAAAGATTCTAGGTACGACGGCTAACAATTAGGGATTCACGGCGGTTTCACCACCTCCACCCCATCCCCAACTGTTGTGTTGGTGTTTGAGTTCAGTAATGGTCGGATATCAGGCCACGGTGGTCAAAAATTTGGATTTGAAATTGTTATTATGTGCAGTGGTAGACTAGAGTTGTCTTCTTCCCATTTTCTTTGACGACAAACCAGTGGCTGTATGAGCACTAATTATCAATCTATTCAAAAAGAAAAAAAAAGTAATTGTTGGGGTTTATGTTTGTTGAAGCCTAATTAATTGTAGACAAAATTGCAGAAAACAACTTTTATGTATACCTCAAACTGCACTTTATACCTTTCACTATGAAATCCGCCAAAACCAACCTTTACGTTCATGTTTTGCTACAAGTTCAACCTTTAACACAAACTCTGTTAATATTCTTGGTTAAATCACCTCACATGCTTTGCATGTGAGGGTATTATTGTCATTTCAACCTTGTTTTTTTTGTTTATTTCTTAAACACTCAAAAATGTGTATAACCAGGTTGTACTATGTGCATACACAGTTGTACCTACCATGAAAACATAGTAATAATGTTCAAAAACCCAGATCTTCCTCGTTACTGTTGTCGCTAACTTTTGGGGAATCATCACCCAATTTACTAACATACTATTCATATTTAAGCATCATTCAGCTTTTCACAATGTTTACATCTTAACATATACTCAGGTATAATCATCTATCACACACAAACAAACATTCAAAACCAGGTTGTACATCGAGCATTACCGATTGTACCCACCATGAAAGCACATTATCAGGCTATATAAGAAAAATGAGAACCCAGTTCACAACATCAATATAAACAGAGCAATATGAACAATAATATTATCGTTGTGTTGGACAAGCTTTATACAGAATAACCATCGAACCATCAAACAGATCCATTAAATCCTGCTGTTCATGTTTTATCCTTAATGTTTTCATCATTAAAATACATCCTGTCGTACACATAGTTTTCTTATCATTAATCGAAATAGGAGTGTGTACTACTTCTTCATATTTTCATTTAAAATGAGTCAGCTATATGAAGACCTTTAAGGAGAGGAAATGCAGCATCCACCAACTCCATTTTAACTCCATTCAACGCCTCTGCAGCTGGTGGAATATCGAGCATGTGCAAGATCACTGGCTGGTCAGAACCCAACACGTCCCTGGTACGTTTAAGGTGAGCGATTGTTGATGAAGACGGCATGTATGTGTGTTCAACAACACAAATTTGCTTATATCACTACAACATGTATGTGTGTTTGTCTACTTGAATCAACATACCATAAACTTGTTGGCGGCGGTGTTAGATGATGATGGTGGTGAGCGATTGTTGATGAAGACGGCGCAGATGAAGGAGGGGTGTTTGTTGATGATCTGGGTTTTCTGGTTGGGAGCTAGGAGAGATGAACAAGAAGAGTTTATGGTGGGGTCATGTGTATTTATATAATTTATTAATAAACAAAAAAAAAACAAGGTTGAAATGACAATAATACCCTCACATGCAAAGCATGTGAGGTGATTTAACCAAGAATACTAACAGAGTTTGTGTTAAAGGTTGAATTTGTAGCAAAACATGAACGTAAAGGTTGGTTTTGGCGGATTTCATAGTGAAAGGTATAAAGTGCAGTTTGGGGTATATATAAAGGTTGTTTTCTGCAATTTTGTCTTAATTGTATTTCCTTTGTAAAGGACCTGTATGAGGTCTTTATAATTATCCCATACTTTGAAAAGATTGAATCAATAAACAATTACTAAAACATTGGTTTTCTTCTCGTGGCTATCATAATCTATAAATTTTCTAGTGATTTTGATTAAGGAATTGATATGGATTTTAATGGAGGAACTGATATGGAGGTTGTGCAGTGGTGGGTGTTTGTATAGAGAGAGAAAGTGTGGGTGTTTTAGAAAGAGAGTGTGTTTCTCTATATATAATATAATTCATTTTGTTTTAATTCAATAAAATGGTTTTCTTAATTAAACAAGTAAAAAAGACCGAATTACCCTTCACTTAAAAGTTAAAATTAACTGTGTTAGGGCTAAAGGACATAACATGTAGGATTTTGAAACATTAAGTACAAAAGTCGTCAATTTTAAAGATAAAGGACTGTAGGATCGTTTTGCGACCTATATGAGTCGTTCAGAGTCAAAACTAAGCTGTTTGAAAGGCGAAAATAGTCAAACAACTGAGAATCAGTGATAGAAAGGTGTAGAAACAGAGAATTATACTTAAAACAGGTTTTTCATTGATATTCAACTTGATTACACGGTGAGAATTCGGCAGCACTTCGTTACACGTCTCACTATTTCGTACCAAATGAAAAACCCAAGTGCCATATATATAGGCAACACTATTTCGCACGAAATGACAAAATGTCATTTCGTACGAAATGACCAAAACTCATTTCTTGCGAAATGACTTTCAAACATAAAATTACATTTTGCACCCCTATACAAACTACTTTGACATGACCTAGACTGTAGACGTAGGCGATAGACCTTATGCACTAACAAGGACACCGCCTGAAATTGGGTATAAAGATAAAAGAACAAAACTTGCAATTCACTCTTCTACATATTAGATATATCGTATATGTTATTGTTTAAACTGAATGTAAATTTTATTAGAGAATCCTTTTATTTATTTCCCATGAGAGCGAGGGCAGAACCACGGCAAGGCCAGACCAACGTTTTTGAAGGTTCTAAGTGAACTACAAAGTCAAAGACTTTTTGAAGTGATCGTTTTTACGATTTGACATCGAGTTAGTAGATATTATCCACTTGCTTTTTTCTTTTCTTTTTTTAAAGCTAATTAAATAATAAGTTAATTATTTTTTATTTGTTAGTTTAATTAATGCTAAAACCAAAAACAATCGAACACAATCTAATAATCTACTTAATCCATCCTTAATTAATTATATTCATGCTTATAATAAAGATCCGGAATTTCGACTTGCGTCGATGTGACACCTCAGAAATTTTAATCTAATCGTATGGCAACACGTGTTCTATAAATCTCAAATATTAATGATAAGTTGGACGAGAGGGACCAAATTCGTAAAAATATGGAAGATCGAAAGTTGAGGGGTCATAGATGGACAAAATGCCATAATAATGGCTTCTGATGTTCCCTTACGGACAACAAGGCATATGTCTTATGGTCCGTAAGGCATTTGAATTATGTGGGCGCCACAAGCCCTTACGGACCGCAAGGCCATACCTCTTGCGGTCCACAAGAGCATCTCTGACAGAATCTCTGCACCTGGCAGTTGCAGCTGCAATTCAGGCCATCTTGCTCGTGATTTTTTCCACGTTCTTCCTCCTTTAGACACATATGATGCCACTAATCCCTTCCATAACATCTCTGATCACACTTGGCATCATTTGGGAGCTCAAGATCAACTATAAATAGCTCCTTTCTTCACTCATTTGAACTTGCACCTTTCATAAATCATTCTCTCTATCTCCTGGAGTGCTTCTGATCTAAAGAGGCATCCTACTTGAAGCCTAGACTTCCCTTGAACACCTGTAAGTGTTCCATCTCAGTTCTTTTTCATTCATAGGCTAGTTATTAGCCGTAAGTCAAATAAATTGACTTTTGTTTTGACTTTCGGTTATGACCAATATGGTCAAGCCAAAGTTTGAATCAAACATGACTATGTGATCGTAATAATGAAGGTGTTAATCCCTTGTGATGGCATCCTATGAAGATCATGTTCAGTTACTCAAATGACGTGTCAAAGTTTTATTAAATAAAAGTAAAAAACACAGATTTTCATAAATTGCGTTAAATGAACTTCTAAGTATCGAAACATTAATTTTTAACGTTATAAAAGTTTGTATAACATATTAGGACATGTTTGATCATGTCCAACCTGTCATTTCCTGTTTAGAGCTCTGTTCGCAATCGAAAGTCAAACAGTTTGACTTCTGCTTTGACTTTCGATTCTGACCTGTTTGAGCTAGTTTAGAGACTGATTAAAAGTTGTAATAAGATAATATTATGGTAGGGAATAACCTTTAGAGGTTATATCTTCTGATCACATCGTTTGTCGGGTCTATTGCAAAGTCCATATAATATGCCTAAAATTACCTAAAATGCCCTTATGTCGTTAAATGGTTTTAAAACCAATTTAACTTATAATCTGATTTTGAAATTGATGTTGTAACATAATGAAATATGTTTTGGCATGTTGGACTTGTCATAGACCTATTCGACCACCCGGTGCCGCATATGCGCGTACGGCTAACTTTTATAACATAAAATATATAAGTTAGCCGAATCGGGTCAAAACCTTTCCAAATCAGTTTTAATCAGAATGCTTGGTTATTTGACCCGTATCATACGAGTCCTTGTACTCGGAAGGGTATAAACCACATTCTATCCGGACTCCGCTTAATCTAGCGAATAGTACTTATTTATTAAAGTTAATCGGTCAAAGTCAAATGACTTATATAAGACTCGTTAACATTCTAACAGATCATAGTTCCATCCATTCCAGACTAGGAGCCTCCAGTAAATTGCGCCTGTTTTAGTTGTTTTTTATTAACGGTTGTGTTTAGCACCTTTGAATTATAAAGACTAGCACATGTAAATACTCTTAGCCTATTTTCCTTTATAAGGGCTTGGGATACGGCTTTAGCCGCTTTGTCGGGTATTTAATCAATGACGAATGATGTCCGAAACTTAAATAACCCATTTTAATCCTGTAACGCTTCACTTTTTGGAACTTCCCTTATTTAGAAAGCTCACTCGTATTTCTATTTTTGGAAACTTATATTCCCTTGTATTTGCCTTTCATTTCCAAGCATCGTGATCCGAGATTTGAATCATAATAAAACTCGATCTTTTACACACAATTTATACGCAAACTCATATGTTGTTTTGCATACAAATTCAGTTTATACATAGCTATATTCATACATTTTACGTATGCATTGCACTTACACTCTTAAAACACCTAAAACCTGCAAACCCGTGAAAATGACAAACTTGAATCTTCGTGCAAAGGGTTCAGCCCCTTTCGTGCGAAGGGCAACCCCCCCTTTCGCAAGAAGGGCCCTTTTGCTCGTAAAATCCCTTTTGTCCCAAAGTTTTTCTAGCCTATAAATACGGACCCACACCCTCATTTCCCACCTTCCACACTCCGAAAACATCTCTCACTTACTGAAATCGAACTCTATCAGCTAAACACTTCCAACAAACTTCTAAGTGAGTTTGCAACTCACTAACACTCTAATTTCTCCTATTTTCTTCTACTTTTCTACACTTCTTAAATCTTCACAACTTCCTTTCTAGGATTTTCATTGGCAATCTGATAACAACTCTCAAATTGATGAGGACCAAGCTAAGGATTGAAGTTCTATCTTTTTAACTTTTTATAAAATAAACTTTCTGATATTGAACTTGGCAGAATCATGGACCCATCAAGCTCACAAGCTAAGTTTATAGCTGTGGGTTAGTGTTTAGGTCGATTCCATCCATGAAGATAAACAGTTTTGTAACACCCCGTGTTTCAAAAGTCAAAGTCAAAGTCAAGATTGAAGTCAAAGGGAGACAAGATTGCTAATTGCGATCTGTCACTCCTTGCTCAATTCCTGTTTTGGCTTCTTTGACTTGTAGATAGACTTTTATGCTTTTACGTTAGTTGTATTATGTGGAGTATTTGCTAATAATCGAGGTTTAATCGCTATTTATCGATATTCATCGCATGACTTATCGCTTTATCGCTTATCGCAATCGCAACTCGGAATACGCGTTCTGGTTATTGTTCTTATGTGTGTGTGCCCTTTATGTGTTACTTGTGCATGTTATTTATGTTTTATGATGTGGTGATTAATCGAAACGTAATCGCAACTCAATCGTAAACGCTAAACGAACGTTAAATTAGGATGATTGTATGTTGATATAGTAGTAAAGTAATTTGAATAGGAAACTCTATCGCATCGCAACGCTTAACACTCGAATCGAAATCGCAAAACTCATCACGCCGAGCACTCGAATCGAGTGGCCAGCCGGCCGAGTTGCCACCCGATCGGGCTGCCACCCGATCGAAGTGCCACTCGATCGAGCTGCCACCCGATCGAGGTGCCACTCGATCGAACTGCCACCCGAGAGGGCTGCCACTCGATCAACCGGCCTCTTTCCTCCTTTCCATTTACGGAAACCCTATAAATACCCCATATGTCAACCTCACTTGATGTTGACAGCTCTCTCCCTCTCCACTCGCTCCATCCACTATTTCTTCAGATTTCTCGCGATTCTTGTAAGTTTTTCACCTAAATCTTGAACTTTCTTGATCTATGCACACTCCTACACCTTTCTATCTTTGAAATCTTAACTTTTAACCGTGAAATCACTAGATTTGAGTTGTTCTAGGATAATATCATCATGGTGTTCATAAGAACTTCATGTTTTGGCTTCAATCCACCAGGAACAACTTAGATATGAACTATTTCCACATGAATAAACAAAGATCTTTCATAGATCTGAAGATATTCATGGTGAAAAGGATTGAAAGATGGTTTTCCAACCTTCTTTCAACTCTTTTACACTCAATACACTCAAAACCAATGGAATCAGAGCTTATTCTAATCTTCTACTCTTTCTTGTGGATGTGTTGGTTCAAGATCTGGATTCTATCCACGAGGTTACTGATTTTGGGTTAAACATGAAACACCGTCTCGAACAGTTAACTGGTCAGACTAGCGTGGTTCCTGTCCGATCGGGTCACTACGTCTTAACAAGGTTTCTGTTGTTTGACGCGTTATCATAACAGTCTCGAGAACACGCAAAACTATCAAAACAACCAAAGAAGAAGACGACCAGGTCATCTGGGACGGATTGCCGTCCGGTCGGATTGCCGTCCGGTCGGATTGCCACCCGACCGGACTGCCACCCAATCGGACTGCACCTTGGGTCCCACACGCAACTTTTATTTCAACATTTGAGGTTTTGAACATTGAACGGATTGTCGTCCGATCGAATTGCCACCCGATCGGATTACCACCTGACCATGTGATGTTTGACTTCAAACACTTAAACAATTTTTCAACATGTTCAATCCGAACGGATTGCCATCCGATCGAGTGACCGTCCTGCGGTGAACTTGTTCTCAACCTGAGAAGCCTCGCCAATCGGATTGTTGTCCGATCGAATGACCGTTCGATCGACCGACCTGAAAGGTAGAGATACTTCTCTATTTTCAAAATGCTACAACGAAAACTTCAAAAGGCAAGTCATCATACACAAACACATCAATCCCAAACGAGATGACAATTCAATCGAGTGGCCACCTGATCGGGCGACCACCTGAATGGATTGTCATCCGATCGACCGGCCACCCGATCGAATTGCCGTCCGATCCACTGACACTTTGCTTCATTTTACGCGCCGCTTATCGTTTATGCTATCGTTCTGATCAGGCTAACCTTACTCTCTAGCGTTCCCTTCAATTCATCAATCGCTGTGAGTATACTCGAACCCTCTTTGCTTTACGCACTTTTGGGTGTTACATACGTTACTTATTCTAAATCACATCGAACACACTACGCAATACTTTAACGCTAACCGTTACCGCATGTTATACGTGACTTAATGAATGCTTGTTTGTTATGTTTACACATGGAATGCTGTCTACCTGCCTTAGCAACGATAGTACTATAGTTTAGACTCAGCACCTGTTCACTCAGGGGTTGTTAAGGACAATTTGTTACATGGCTCACAGTGGTGAGTGTGTATTACGAACTACCTTGGGCAGTCAACCCGCAGTCATTGGTATCGATAGGTTCATGTCGATAACTAACGTGCTTCATTTTACACTGTAAACGTGCTGGTTATGCGTAAACGATTTCGAACTCTATTATATCTATTAAACTTGTATGCTCACCTTTACACTATGTGTATTGACTTTTACTTTAACATATGTAGCAGGTGCTTAAGATTTTTAGATGCTTGGCTTGCTGTGAAATCGAGGCTAGGAAAGGTCTAGAAACAAATAAATGAATTGTCTGTATTTGAAATCTGAGTTGTCGGAATAGAACAATTTGGCTAGATCTTGTCTGTAATAATTATATTACTTTTTATGTCGTGGTATGGGACATGATGCTTTAAATAATTGGTAATTATAGTTGTTATGGAAACTTCTGGACAATCTGTTTCACTCAGTGCCACGCCCCGATGTTTCCGCCATCGGTTGGGGTGTGACAGATTGGTATCAGAGCCTTAACTATAGGGAATTAGGCAAGACTCGACCTAGTCCGGGTCGATGTCTTAGAAACAACCTAGTCTATAGTTAGGTACCAACATACCGACTTGTGCACACCCTGTAGGGGTTATGTACGAGCTTACTTACTATTTCTCGCTATTCTCGCCTACACTACACTATCACTGCACTCTAGTTTTTGAACGAGCAATTAGGTCGAGATTACGTGTAAAAACCGCAAACTCTCGACTAAATTGTTTGTTCGACCCGCATTTTGTCTACAAACAGGCGAATTTGCGCTGAATCAGGAGTGAAATCCATACTTTGACGCATAATTTCTCCTTATTTTATCAAAAACAGGAACGAAGTCATTAATTCAAGGGAGAAACCTGAACCTCGACGACTTGTTTTGATCTCTATTTTGTTTTACAAAACTCTCACCAAAGTCTCGACGGATTCCAACGACTTGAAGTCACGCTGAAACTGGAAGGATGCGTGCCATTAGCCTAAATTCGAGGCGAGAGCACAGTTCCGAAGGCCAAGTGTGTACCAAAAAGTCCTTGTGAATAGTCAAACCACTTTGGTTAGTCAATGTCTAAATAGCCGCAGACAATCTATTCTCGATTTTTATGTGTTTCGATTCTGAGCTCGCTACTGCCGACTCTGATATATATGTCGTTTTATATGGATTTTCTGTGTTGTTTTATGTGATTTTATTTGTTTGTGTGTTACGATTTTTGGTGATTTATACGCTTTTCTCTTTGATCAACACACACGACTCGCACTGCACATCTACCATAAAACGCTGACAACTCGCTACTACATGAGGAACGACTTTACGCCATGTCGCTTGCTATATTATTCGCTTATGTTGTACTACTCGCTATGATATTCGCGGTTGCTATTCTTGAACGCTCACGGACTTTGAATGATAGGTTTCTGTCTTCTGACTGCCTCTTGTGCTTATGTGCTTCTGTGCTTCTGTGCTTATGTGAATCTGTGATTATGTGCCTATGTGTTTACGTGATCGTATTCCTGAGCTTTAGTAAGTATTAGACGTGTGAGGTGATATTCGATTATATTGAGTTGAGCCCTATGGCGATGTCTGTTGCAGACAATGTCGTCATCTGGACCCTCATCTGGACCCCGTCACCCACGAGTTACTCGTCAAGAACAGAGAGACAAATGCCTTGCTGCTCTCATCGCTAAGCAAGTAGCAAAGGTGGTTCCTCAGATCGTGAGTAAGCTATACGAGAATGTTAGCAAATCGTCTGAAGAGTCCAGGACCGAAGCTCATAAAGCTACTCCCAAAGCCGCTTTTAGCTACAAACAGTTCAAAGCTTGCGGACCGAAAGAGTTCACTGGAGAAGATGGCCCAACGGCCTTGTTTCAATGATTCGACTCAATCGAGGTCACCCTGCGTCAGAGTGGATGTCCTGACAATCTCCGCACTCTGAATGCTACCGGCGTCTTCCAGTCCCGCGCTTTAGACTGGTGGACGGTCGAAAGGAACAAACACGGAAATGACGCAGCTTATGGTTTGTCATGGGATGAGTTGAAGAACGTTATGCTAGAAGAGTTATGCCCTCCCCATAAGCGCCAAAAGTTGGAGGACGAATTCTGGCATCTGAAGCAGAAGGATGGTGACAATGCTGCTTTGACTGCTCGCTTCAAGCAGCTCAGTATTATTTGTCCTGACCAAGTGAAGACTGCTGACATGACAATCAAGAAGTACATCCGCGCTCAGTCGGATTGTGTTGCAGATTTTGTACATGCTTCAAAGCCAGCAACAATCGAAGAGACTTACCTGCTTGCCGCTGAGATCAACAACAAGCGAGTCAAAGCTGGAAATTGGGATAAAGCTACCAAGAACCTGCATCAAGCTACCGCCGCACCAACCACCGAAACCGCCACCGCTCAGTCATCGAAATCCTCTCGTCGCAAGAGGAAGAACAACAACAGCAGCTCCAGCAACAAGAACTGTGCTGTCACTACTACTGCTGCTCCGCTTCAAGCCGTGCCGGCTCAGCAGCAATCTCAGCACCGACCAGCTCCAACACCAGTTACCTATGCACCGCCTGCTTAGCGTGCTTACACTGGTCCCCATCCTGCTTGCCCGACATGTACTTATCATCACCCGGTGGGTATCGCCTGCAGATTTTGCATGCATTGCAACATGTACGACCACTTCACCGCCAACTGCCGTACTGGTCCCCGACAAGCACCAACCCAAGCTACTGCTCATAAAGCTCTACTTCCAGCTCCTCAAGGCCAACAAGCGGCTCAGGCACCCGCGATCAATGCCAGAGTCTGCTTCGCGTGCGGTGATCCCAACCACTTCGCGAACATGTGCCCAAACAGGGTTGTGAAACAAGAGCTACAGCAGCAGCCTCAGCAACAGCAGCAGCAACAGCCTCAACAGTAACAGCAACAAGCCGCCCGCGCCCGAACTTTCAACATCAATGCGCGCCAAGCCCAGGTTGACAACAATGTGGTTAATGGTACGTTTCTCGTGAACGGTATTTATGCTTCGTGTTCATTTGATACTGGAGCCGATAACTGTTTTGTGTCGTTTGAATTCGAGAAGCTCCTTAATCGTAAGCGCTCCCATCTCCCCTCGACGTTCGATGTCGAAGTCGCCACCGGAACAACCATCACCGTCAATTCTGTTCTTCGTGATTGTACTCTTGAACTCAACAATCACATCTTTCCGATCGACCTTATTCCGATGCAACTCGGAAGTTTTGACATCATAGTAGGCATGGACACTTCGTGAAAACCATGCTGAAGTTGTGTGCTTCGATAAGATGATTCGATTCTCGCTCGCGAATGGTGATGTATTATGTGTTTATGGTGAAACTCCCTCGAAAGGTCTTAAGCTCATGTCATGTGTCCAAGCTAGCAAGTATCTCCGCAAGGAATACAGAGCTTTCTTGGCTAACATTGTAGTAGCGGAGGAGGTAAAGAAAGGAAAGACAGGAGTGAAAGACGTTCCTGTGGTTCATGAATTTCCCAATGTGTTTCCTGATGATCTTCCCAGTTTACAGCAAAGTCGTGATATCGACTTTCGTATAGACCTCATTCCTGGAGCAAACCCTATTGCTAGAGCTCCTTATCGACTCGCTCTGTCCGAAATGCGTGAACTCTCGAGTCAGCTCCAGGAATTGCTTGATAAAGGCTTCATTCGCCCGAGCACCTCTCCATGGGGTGCACCAGTCCTTTTCGTCAAAAAGAAGGATGGGTCGTTCAGGATGTGCATCGACTATTGGGAATTGAATATGTCACACCCCCAAAATCCACATGCGGAGTATCACCGCTTGGAGGCGTGACTGACCAGGATCAAGCCACCAATCATATTGAACATAACAAGTAAAGTAAAATTCAACCACACAATATGAAAGGTGTTTCAAATCACATACGTAGTTAAGTGTTTAGCGGAAGCATAATTGTAAAAACCCATTGTAAGTATTAAGTACGAAATAAAGTAATGTTTTTTTAGCATGGCACACACTGCCATGTCCCACAACGACTGCGCCTCCCTGTGCAAGCTCCATGAGTACCTAACGACCTGCAAGGCATGTAGCAACGAATCAACAACAAAGTTGAGCGAGTTCACAGTTGGTTGTTTAGTTGTAGCATTCGTTTCGTAAATCGTATGTTCGTTTTGTAAACCATGTATCGTATTAATTCGTATCGCGGTCTCCCAGACATGTTTGCGAAGATTAGTGGGGGCTTCCCATGTGTTACTAGACCACGCGTATCGACTGCTACGAAAATGTAAGAGGTGCCCTAAGTCAATGTCTATCAGCATTGACCCTTTGCCCTTTGCCCATAGTCCATTAGTACACGCCCGTTCGGACGACACGGTGTGAGGTTTGTTAAACCTAATAGCGCTATCTACTAATGACCCGCTCGCCATAGGCCTCGGCAATTAAGTCGATAAATGAGGGACTTCAAATGATAGAGTGATGGTCTTATGGTCGTACGTATCCTGTTGTATGGGGAATACACAAGTTTGTAGTTACCGTTCAGTTCTTTAACCCATTCCCAACCCCTGGGAATCCCATGCCTTGGAGAGAGTGTGAACTCACCTTGGTTTGCTCGGTATGCTAAAGAAATACACGCTCACAAATAATCAATCACGACCTATAGTACGCACGTACATACAATCAGTTCAGGTTTGTGAAGTTTCACATGCAATCAATACCACAAGGTGCATTTGGCAGTTAACATCATGCATTCCACAACAGTTAATCACATGCATACAATTCATGTTTCACATAACGGTCTTTCACAGTTTATTCTAACATGTTTATCCAATAACATACTTAACACAGTTGGCACACTTAGCATCGTTAACATAACCTAGTTAACATACTTAACGAAGTTAACAACTTAACAGGTTTAACAAACTAACAGAGTTACAAACTAACAGAATTACAAACTAATAGAGTAATAACTAACAAGATTAATAAACTAACATGTTGCTGTACCCGAATACACACGAAATCCCCTGTGGCGAACTCCCCTGGGGACGAAATCACTTTGGACGAAAACCCCCAGGTGACGAAATCCCAAGGGTTTTCGTCGGGTTATATGTATGGCGAAAACACTTCAGTTTTCGTCTGGTCTTGTGATTTCATGAGGTAGGGTTTCATCATCAACAACATCATAGTTACATACAATTCAACCTAGCAAGTCTTATTCACAATAGTCTAGTCGGATCGGTAACATCATTCCGAACATACAAATCAATCTTACCTTTATTAATACATATTGTTCTCACAAGAATCAGAATTTTATATCATTATCCATCAACATATCATATATCGGATCATGTATATCACAGTTACACTACTCAATTATCATGCTAAAAATCGGCCATATTCCATGAATCTAGTTATCATATGTTACATCTAATCACTATATGTTAATAATGCACTCTGATACAAAACACATCGCAAGATCAACTAGTAAAAGGTTTAGCATAAATACAATTCACTAACCACAAATTCCGATCCAATGTGATGATGTCTCGAGGAGGGGGGGGGGGTGTCCGCTGCCGTCACGAACTAAAGGGGGTGTAGGGTTTGTTACTTTTCCCATAATCGCGTACACATCCCCATCCCTCATGTTATACGCATAACATGCCTGTTGGGCCTCAGCCTGGTCTAAAGTGTGGGCCGAGTAAATTTGCGGCCTATGTTTAAATGACTACAAACATTTCGGTCCAATTAGATTCTAAGTTTCAAAAATTGTCGGTCACCTTAGCATGTGATCTGATAAGATTCTTAGGCCATAATCACAAACATTTCGGTCCACTAACATGTTTGCATAAAGTCCCATTTAGTTATGGATGAATTAATGGTTGTCAGTATATATATATATATATATATAACATCTATACACACATCATGTATACTACAATCTACAAACAACACATGTATTGCACATCCAGTAACTATAAAAAAACACACTTGCAAATAAGTAATAGGTTAAGTCGAATAGAGACCTTGAAAACTCGGATTGTCACATTATCCCCAACTTGAAAGAAATTTCGTCCCGAAATTTAGCACATGGTTACTGAGGAAGCTAGTTGTGTTGAATAGTTTACTGGTTTTCCTGGGGTATCACATCATCCCCCCGTTGATTTGGAATTTCGTCCCGAAATTCTGTAGTAGCTTCAGCCTCAGTAGTGGTTGCACTGTTTCTGAATAACTGGGGATACTTGAGTTTCATTTGATCTTCTCGTTCCCAGGTAAACTCTGGGCCACGACGGGAGTTCCAACGAACTCGAACAAGAGGTATTCTGGTGTGCTTGAGGACCTTAACATCTCGGTCCGTGATTTCAAACGGTTCCTCGACGAATCGCAACTGATCGTCAATAGTGAGCTCCTTCAAAGGAACTATAAGGGTCTCATCTGACAGACACTTCTTCGGATTTGACACGTGAAAAACGTTGTGAACTGCACTGAGTTCTGCGGGCAGGTTTAGTTTGTAGGCCACTTTGCCTATTTTCTCAATGATTTTGAACGGTCCGACATATCACGGATTGAGCTTGCCCCGTTTGCCAAAACGAACCACACCCTTCCAGGGTGAAACTTTGAGTAGCACTCGATCCCCAACTTGGAACTCGAGTGGTTTCCGGCGCTTGTTTGCGTTGGCTTTCTGACGGTCGCGAGCTGCCGCCATGCGTTGTCGTATCTGAGCAATCCTTTCCGTTGATTCTACTACCAGTTCTGGACCTGTGATCTGACTATCACCCACCTCTGCCCAACAAAGAGGTGATCGGCATTTACGCCCGTACAATGCCTCAAATGGAGCGGCTTGAATGCTGGTGTGGTAACTGTTGTTATACGAAAACTCCGCTAACGGGAGATGTTTTTCCCAGCCGTTGCCGAAATCGATTACACATGCACGAAGCATGTCTTCTAGAGTTTGGATGGTGCGTTTAGACTGCCCATCTGTTTGCGGATGGTAAGCGGTGCTCATGTCTAATCGAGAGCCAAAAGATTTGTGCATTGCCTGCCACAGTTCTGAGGTAAATCGTGCATCACGATCGGATATAATAGAGGTTGGCACCCCGTGCCTCGAGACAATTTCCTTAAGGTAAACATCTGCTAAGGTGGAGAACTTATCCGTTTCCTTGATAGCCAAGAAGTGTGCAGACTTTGTGAGTCGATCCACGATCACCCAAATAGTATCATTCCCACGTTGAGATCTTGGCAGGCCAGTAACAAAATCCATGGAAATTTGCTCCCATTTCCATTGTGGAATCTCTGGTTGTTGGAGTAGGCCTGATGGTTTCTGGTATTCGGTCTTGACTCTCGCACAAGTTAAACATTTGCTAACGTAAGTTGCTATGTGAGCTTTCATGCTAGGCCACCAATACGTAGTTCTGAGATCGTGGTACATCTTATCTGAACCAGGGTGTACCGAGTAACGAGACTTATGCGCTTCATCCATCACAAGTTATCGTAAATTGCCATAGAGTGGGACCCAAATGCGTCCTGTTACGTAGTAGGCGCCGTCTTCCTTTTGTTCTAACCGTTTCTTTGAGCCACGTAGGGCTTCAGCCTTGACGTTTTCTGGTTTCAATGCTTCTACCTGAGCATCTCGTATCTGTGCAGGAAGACTAGATTGAATGGTGAGTCGTAGTGCTCGCACACGCCTAGGTGTGGTATCTTTTCGACTGAGGGCGTCAGCCACAACATTGGCTTTGCCTGGATGGTACTTGATGGCACATTCGTAATCATTCAATAGCTCGACCCATCGACGTTGTCGCATGTTCAATTCCTTTTGCTTGAAGATATCCTCGAGACTCCTGTGATCGGTGTAAATGGAGCACTTGGTACCGTACAGGTAATGTCTCCATATCTTGAGTGCGAAAACAACAGCTCCCAGCTCCAAATCGTGTGTAGTGTAATTCCTTTCGTGAATCTTAAGTTGGCGCGAGGCGTAAGCAATGACCTTATCCCGTTGCATCAATACACAACCCAGACCCTGAATTGACGCGTCGCAATAGAACACGAAATCGTCTGTGCCCTCTGGCAATGAAAGAATAGGTGCGCTACAAAGCCTATCCTTTAGGTGCTGAAATGCTGATTCCTGTGCATTTCCCCAACGATAAATAACGCCTTTCTGAGTTAATGAGGTGAGAGGTTGTGCAATCTTGGAGAAGTCCTTGATGAACCTTCTATAGTAGCCCGCCAAACCCAAGAATTGGCGGATTTCTGTTGGTGTACGGGGTGCAGGCCAGTTCTTAATCGAGTCTACCTTGGATAGATCAACGTGTATCCCATCCTTGTTTACCACGTGGCCTAGAAAGTGGACTTCACGAAGCCAAAAGTCGCATTTCGAAAACTTAGCGTACAACTATTCTGTTCGAAGGAGTTCCAAAATGAGTCGTAAATGCTGCTCATGTTCCTCCTGACTCTTGGAGTAGATCAAAATGTCGTCGATGAATACAATCATGAACTTATCCAAGTAAGGCTTGCACACTCTGTTCATAAGATCCATGAAGACTGCAGGCGCGTTTGTTAGCCCGAATGGCATGACCAGAAACTCGTAATGGCCGTAGCGTGTTCTGAATGCTGTTTTAGAGATGTCCTAATCCCGGACTCTCAGTTGATGGTAGCCTGATCTCAGATCAATCTTTGAATAGTAGCTCGACCCTTGCAGCTGGTCAAACAAGTCGTCAATGCGTGGAAGAGGATAGCGATTCTTCACGGTCACCTTGTTTAGTTCGCGGTAGTCGATGCACATCCTGAAGGTACCGTCTTTGTTCTTCACAAATAATACTGGTGCTCCCTAGGGCGAAGAGCTAGGACGAATGAAACCCTTATCCAAGAGTTCATGCAATTGCTTGGACAGTTCTTCCAGTTCGGTTGGCGCTAAGCGATAAGGTGCTCGAGCTATGGGTGCTGCTCCAGGAGCTAGCTCGATCTGAAATTCGACCTGGCGATAAGGCGGTAGCCCAGGTAAATCTTCAGGAAACACTTGAGGAAAGTCGCGTACTACTGGAATATCCTCAATCTTCTTCTCTTTCGTTGATGCGTCATTAACAAGTGCTAAAATAGCGGTGTGACCCTTTCGCAAACACTTCTGGGCCTTAAGAAAGGAGATGATGCCCACCACATCACCACTCTTGTCGCCTTGAATTTCGAGAGGTTCTTTACCAGAACGGGGAATGCGAACAATTTTCTCTTTGCACAGTATCTCCGCTTGCTGTTGGGACAACCAATCCATCCCAATGACGATGTCGAAACTACCCAAAACTATAGGAATGAGATCGATAGAGAAAGTCTGACCAGCTAAGACGATATTACAACCCTTAACTATGTGTGTGGCCTCTAGACTTTTACCATTTGCTAACTCTAGGACATGCATGGTGTTCAAAGGTGCTGGTGTGCGTTTAAGCATTTGACTAACTTTTAGAGACACATAACTGGTATCGGCACCCGAATAAAATAAAACAGTAACATAAAAGTCGTCGAGGAGAAACTTACCCATCACCACGTTAGGATCATTCCTTGCGTTACCCTGACCAATCACGAACGCTTGCCCTCGGGCGCCATTGTTTCCCCCATTGTTGTTTCCATTTCCCCGATTGTTGTTGTTGTTCGGATTTCGATTTAACTGGGGGCAGTCCCGCTTGAAGTGGCCTTCAGCACCACACTGAAAGCATCCCCTGTTACCTCGCTGTCGCTGCTGGTTCTGTGGAGCTGGTGATTGTTGTTGTTGTTGGTTCTGATTCGCAGGTCGTGAGCTCCTGCAATCCTTAGCTTCATGACCCATCTTGAGACACCTCTGACAACGACCCTTATTGCACTGACCACTGTGGTGTCCGTTGCATCTATTGCACTTTGGGTGATTTCCTCGATATCCACCCTGCCCTTGACTACCAGAAGATTGATGACTAGGACTCTGGTAGTCATCGATCTTTCACTGCTGTGCCTGGGACTGAACTGAAGTCGAACCCTTGCTGGAGGTTCCATCCCACTTTCGCTTGTTGTCACTGGGAATAGCAGAAGTAGTAACAGTATTAGCACCAATACGTTTAGGCAGCTTGTTCTGTTCCACTGCCTGGTCTGTGAGACGATGAGCAAGACGAGTAACATCTTGAATAGTAGCAAGGTTAGCAGAAGTCACATGGCTTTGAATCTCAGGTACTAAGCCTTTGAGGTACAGCTCGATACGTTTGATGGGAGGATCCACCATAGTTGGACATAACACTGCCAATTCGTTGGATCGTTTCGTATACGCTTCTATCTCTAACCCCGTCATTTTCAGATTAAAGAACTCCACTTCCAACTTGTGGATGTCATCACGACTACAGTATTCACGTTTGATTAGTTCCGTAAAATCATTCCATGGGGTGGCATTAGCAGCCGCCAGCCCCAGCATCTGAACTTGCGCGTTCCACCAAATTAGCGCAGTGCCTTCGAGAGTACCAGTGGCGTACTTCACCCTACGAGCCTCAGGGCATTCACACATCTCGAAGACCGATTAGAGCTTCTCGAACCAGTGGAGGAGTCCAACGGCTCCTTCAGTGCCACTGAAAGTATTAGGACGACAGTCCATGAACGTGCACACAGGTGGCTGAGCGTGTTGACCTGTCGTGTCCGTAAGAGTAAACAAAATTAAGCACAAGTGTTGGGTTACGAGAGTAGGATCTAAAGATCCTAGAGTAAGTTGCAATGGCAGGTTATACCTTCTGCCTGGGCAGCTGCGAGTGCTGCAGTAACTTGTTCAGTGATCAAAGCCGCCAACTGGGCTTGAGTCAAGTTAACGCGTCCACTCATGATCTTCATATCAAAGGAAACATGAGTGAGAAAGGTTCGCGAAAGTGCGATGACAGAAGAGAGTAAGCACACATGTGTTTTCAATCAATAGTTGTTACGTTTATCTAAGCATACCATGAGCAAAGTTCTATGTAATCTAGCAAGTAGGCAATGTAAACATAAATCATGTCACCTAGAATGACGAGTCTTGCACGTGGAGCGAAGCGTCGTTGTGGATCGTTGATCACTGTTCAGGTTATAGTCTGGTTTTAATAAAAACTTTTTCCCTTATTAAAACCAAGTTCACTATAACCAATGGCTCTGATACCAATCTGTCACACCCCCAAAATCCACATGCGGAGTATCACCGCTTGGAGGCGTGGCTGACCAGGATCAAGCCACCAATCATATTGAACATAACAAGTAAAGTAAAATTCAACCACACAATATGAAAGGTGTTTCAAATCACAAACGTAGTTAAGTGTTTAGCGGAAGCATAATTGTAAAAACCCATTGTAGGTATTAAGTACGAAATAAAGTAATGTTTTTAGCATGGCACACACTGCCATGTCCCACAACGACTGCGCCTCCCTGTGCAAGCTCCATGAGTACCTAACGACCTGCAAGGCATGTAGCAACGAATCAACAACAAAGTTGAGCGAGTTCACAGTTGGTTGTTTAGTTGTAGCATTCGTTTCGTAAATCGTATGTTCGTTTTGTAAACCATGTATCGTATTAATTCGTATCGCGGTCTCCCAGACATGTTTGCGAAGATTAGTGGGGGCTTCCCATGTGTTACTAGACCACGCGTATCGACTGCTACGAAAATGTAAGAGGTGCCCCAAGTCAATGTCTATCAGCATTGACCCTTTGCCCATAGTCCATTAGTACACGCCCGTTCGGACGACACGGTGTGAGGTTTGTTAAACCTAATAGCGCTATCTACTAATGACCCGCTCGCCATAGGCCTCGGTGATTAAGTCGATAAATGAGGGACTTCAAATGATAGAGTGATGGTCTTATGGTCGTACGTATCCTATTGTATGGGGAATACGCAAGTTTGTAGTTACCGTTCAGTTCTTTAACCCATTCCCAACCCTTGGGAATCCCATGCCTTGGAGAGAGTGTGAACTCACCTTGGTTTGCTCGGTATGCTAAGGAAATACACGCTCACAAATAATCAATCACGACCTATAGTACGCACGTACATACAATCAGTTCAGGTTTGTGAAGTTTCACATGCAATCAATACCACAAGGTGCATTTGGCAGTTAACATCATGCATTCCACAACAGTTAATCACATGCATACAATTCATGTTTCACATAACGGTCTTTCACAGTTTATTCTAACATGTTTATCCAATAACATACTTAACACAGTTGGCACACTTAGCATCGTTAACATAACCTAGTTAACATACTTAACGAAGTTAACAACTTAACAGGTTTAACAAACTAACAGAGTTACAAACTAACAGAGTTACAAACTAATAGAGTAATAACTAACAAGATTAATAAACTAACATGTTGCTGTACCCGAATACACACGAAATCCCCTGTGGCGAACTCCCCTGGGGACGAAATCACTTTGGAGGAAAACCCACAGGTGACGAAATCCCAAGGGTTTTCGTCGGGTTATATGTATGGCGAAAACACTTCAGTTTTCGTCTGGTCTTGTGATTTCATGAGGTAGGGTTTCATCATCAACAGCATCATAGTTACATACCATTCAACCTAGCAAGTCTTATTCACAATAGTCTAGTCGGATCGGTTACATCATTCCAAACATACAAATCAATCTTACCTTCATTAATACATATTGTTCTCACAAGAATCAGAATTTTATATCATTATCCATCAACATATCATATATCGGATCATGTATATCACAGTTACACTACTCAATTATCATGCTAACAATCGACCATATTCCATGAATCTAGTTATCATATGTTACATCTAACCACTATATGTTAATAATGCACTCTGATACAAACACATCACAAGATCAACTAGTAAAAGGTTTAGCATAAATACAATTCACTAACCACAAATTCCGATCCAATGTGATGATGTCTCGAGGAGGGGGGGGGGTGTCCGCTGCCGTCACGAACTAAAGGGGGTGTAGGGTTTGTTACTTTTCCCATAATCGCGTACACATCCCCATCCCTCATGTTATACGCATAACATGCCTGTTGGGCCTCGGCCTGGTCTAAAATGTGGGCCGAGTAAATTTGCGGCCTATGTTTAAATGACTACAAACATTTCGGTCCAATTAGATTCTAAGTTTCAAAAATTGTCGGTCACCTTAGCATGTGATCTGATAAGATTCTTAGGCCACTATCACAAACATTTCGGTCCACTAACATGTTTGCATAAAGTCCCATTTAGATATGGATGAATTAATGGTTGTCAGTATATATATATATAACATCTATACACACATCATGTATACTACAATCTACAAACAACACATGTATTGCACATCTAGTAATTATAAAAAAACACACTTGCAAATAAGTAATAAGTTAAGTCGAATAGAGACCTTGAAAACTCGGATTGTCACAGAATAAGTTGACAATCAAGAATCGCTATCCCCTGCCTCGCATCGATGATTTGTTTGACCAGCTATAAGGTGCTACGTGTTTCTCGAAGATCGATCTTGTAACAACTCTCATCAAAAAGTCCTATTTATTATTATTATTTGCCCAATAGGAAACCCTAATTGAGACCCCCAAGTGATTCTGCATAAACCCTAAAATTTTCAGAACAATTGGAATCAGGATCAGGGCCCCTAAAACTCAGCGGGGTAAACCCTAGTTGATATTATCTTGACAGTTTTACGTGTATAATGAATTTGCATGCGAGACCAACTCAGCTAAGCTACCTGGACACGAAGCTACCCTATGGTAGACTGATGTCTCTCACGCCACGCGAGGGCGCCGTTTTTCATGTATAAATAGGGGAGTCTGGTACATGCAATTGTGCGTTAGTTCGACATTCAAAGTCATTTCGTACACAGAGATATTGTAGGAACAATCCTAAAACACACACAATTCACGAAGTGCTGCAGCAAAACAGGGTAATAACTCGATCGCTGCTACGATTCAATGTCTGATCGATTAAACTATCCAATGGATGTTTAAGTGCTGCCCACATTAGGGTTTATGCTTTGTCATTCGTTGTTAATTCAATGGATGTTTAAGTATCGCACTTTGTCATTCGTTGTGAAGCTTTAATCTCGTGAGTTATCGTAAATGATGTATTAAGTTACTAACCGAGTTGTGTGCATGTTATTAAATTTAGGTTAAAAGGCTAATCAGTAGGCTAAGCTCTGCTCATATAAATCTACAAAGTGAGTCATTCTTTTTTTATCAATTTTATTTCCAAAAGCATGTTTATTTCAAAGTTATAATTACGGGGATTAAGTCTTTGTAATCACCAAATTACAGCCGGTATGTGGGGTTTTGTATACATTACTTGATAACCGTCACCATTGGACAACGGGGTAGCCAAGGGGTGATATGACCATAGTCACAGACACCATTGGACTTTGAGGTTACCGATGGATGTTCGAGTGACAAATACTGTGGGTAGTTGGTTGATATATGGAAACATTGTAATCGCTCTTAATACTGTAAATTATAACAAACGAGTCGTTTTAGTAAAAAGAATGATTCACCAGTATTTCCCGCTGACAAAACCTTTTTCAAACATGTTTCAGGTGATCTGTTGTGATCTAGGAAAAGTGCCGTGAAGCACTACAAGCTTAAGGAAGTGGCTCAAAATAAAATAAAGAAACATGTTTTGTAAAATAAAGGTTTCTCTGTGAAATCATATGATTGTAAATTTCCGGGGTGTTATCCCGAATTGTGAAATAAAATAATCGGGAAATTACGGTTTTAAAAAGATCCCGAAGAAATCTTCCGCTGTTAAATATTTAATTTTTACTAATTGCTATTTTGTGATTATATGTTTTATTATTTGAATATTTGTGTACAGTATGGGTAAGCAAAAGCTTTCAAACAACTATCTTAAATTAGATAGGTCATCAAACGAGAAGGGAAGTTCATCCCAAACAAATTCCTCAAAACATTATGCAAATCCTGAAGAAGGAATATTTGTCCGAAAGGCACAATATGAGGAACCACTTTCTCCTAATAAAAGAAGTTTGATTATTAGGAAAAGTCAAGAGAAATTAAAGAAATTACAACCAAAAGAAAAGAGATTTAATCAGAAAACCCAAGAACTAGGCAATAACCCACCATGGGAAGACAAGTTAGATGAAAAATGAGCAGATCTCTATATGCTAGCCACTGTAGCAGTTAATGCAAATCTTTAAATACTCTGACTCAAGTTTTAGCAACCTTATCACCTACAAGCCAGAAATATTATTCAGTAAAATAAATAAGTTTACAGTAAACCCTGGTGTGTGTTGGTGCACTACATCTGTCGACTTCGTCTTGTATCGAGTCTTAGACTAGTTAGAATAGATCAGGGCACGTAGAATGAGAGAATGAGAGAATATTAGAAGATTTCGCTTGAAATGTGTGTAATGTAATTTGAGTTTTCGCTTGAAGCCTCAAGCGAAATCATCATATCAGATTTCGCTTGAGTGTTATTGAAGCGAAATCTCAAAGTCTATATATAGGGTTCAGTGTCAAGCGAAATTAAGAGAGTAACATTTTGAGTAATTCCATACCGAGGTGCTGCCGGTGTGAGAACTGATTGTATTTGTGTTCATATCAATACAAATCAGTGTTAAAGTGAAGATTCAGCTGTGTTTAAGTCAAATACTTGTTTTCCGCACCTGTATTTGATCGAATTCCTCTGAACCGACTCGTTCGGATCCTCAAACGATCCTACAATTGGTATCAGAGCTAGTTGAGGAGTTCTACAGGATTTCAGCTGAAATTGACATCATTCTCTTAATTCTACACCTTCTTTTCATCTGTTCAGAATTTTTTCACGGCCAAAAACTATTCAATTTCTCACGGATTGTTTAAAAGTACAAGATAACAAACCCTTGATAGTTTCACAGAAAAATTCGACCTAAAAGTGATCAAAATTAACTTTCGAATGGATTTCGCTTGAAGATCAAAGTTTGTGTTGAACAATTTCGCTTGAAACTTCAAGCGACACTTATCAGTTCGCTTCAAAGGTTATGTGTTTTCGCTTCAAGGATCTCGTTTCAGGGTTCTTATTCGCTTCAAGTGTTTCGCTTCAAGGTGTTCGCTTCAGGATTCTCATTTCAGAAAGTTTCGCTTGAATCATTTCGCTTCAAGGATTTCGCTTCAATCAGCTTGACTATTTCGCTTCAAAGATTGTTCACTTAACCAGTTCGCTTGAAAGTGATTGAAACATGGACAACGATTTTCACAACGCATTTGCAACATCGCCTAGTTCATCTTCCATTGCTCAGAACATGAATTCAGAAAATGAAACGGGGACTACTCAGAAACCCCCGAAGCTAATGTACATTGAGGAATACTATGGATGGAAAGATCGTTTCGAAAACTGGGTGCAAGCAAATCATTTGAGATCATGGGAATGTATTCTGAAAAAGTATATGCTACCACGTACTGAAATGGAGACAGTAAAACAGATTTCAGAGTTTGGTAATGAAGAACGGGAAATGTATCGAGCTGAAAAAATGATGATCAGTTTGCTTCAACAAGCTATCAAAGAAGACATCTTTATACTACTTCAACATGACAAAACATCAAAGTCAATCTGGGATGCTTTGAAAGTCAAAGTTGAAGGTAGTGCAAACATGATTAAAAGCAAAAAGGCATTGCTTAAAAAGGAGTTTGACTTGTTCACAAGTTTGCCCGGAGAAGATACAAAGAAACTTATTGAACGTTATTGTCACTTAGTTCGAACAATGTCAATGATGAACATCAACAAAGAAGATGAAGAATGGGTGGATAAGCTAGCTGATGCTTTACCTCAGAAAGAGTGGGGAACATATTTGATGATACTGAAAAATACCGGAGTTTATGAAGGGTTATCAATCTCTCAGTTCATTGAAAAGATTGAAAGTCAGGATTTAGAACAGCAGAAGATCGCAAGGATGAATAATCCAAGTGGTCAACAAGATGTAAAGATGTATTACAAGGGTAGTGTTCCAACTTCAGAAGCTGAGAGAAGTCCGAAAATTCAGACTGCTTATAGTGTTGGAGATTCTACAGAAAAGACTGATCAAAACTCAAACAAAAGCAACAGTGGTTTCTCATTGTATCCGAGTGTTAATCCAAAAAGCTCATCAGAAAGTTTTCAGTCTCAAAGCACAAAGATAGGAAATGGTTGTGTGATTCAATGTAACATAGCTCTAAATCTTCCAGAAGGTCAAAGTTTTTCTGAAGACATTGCAAAAGATCATATGGCATTACTTGGTTCCGTGCTTATCTCATATGAAGGTTTAGTGGCTGGTCGAATTGGAAATCCTATGCTTACTAAAGAGGATTACGACCGAATAGATGCTGAAGAGATGGAACTAATGGATATCAAATGGTGTCTTGCAAGTGTTCTTAGACGTGCTGAAAAGTTCAAAACCATTACTGGGAGAAATGACTTTCTTGATGCTTGTGTTTCTACTTTAGGTTTTGATAAATCTAAAGTTACTTGTTTCAGGTGCAGGGAAAAAGGTCATTTTAAACGGGAGTGCAAGAATAGAGAAGTTAGTGGTGTTCAGAATCCATTTGGAAAAGATGACTACTACCGAAAAGCCATTTATCAGCAAGTTGGTCAGACACAAGAATTACAGACGGCTCATGGTAGAAAGATTGAAGATTCAAAGAAAGGATGTCTGGTAGATTTCAACTGGAGCAACTACATTTCTTCTAACAGCACAGCATGTATAGTGGATCAAATTGATGAACAGTTACCTGAAGGATTTAGCTGGGATATGTTTGTTGATGAAAAGGGAGATTTCAAAGCTTTCATTGCAAAAATTGTTAGAGAACCAGATTTGTTTGCTACTTGGATGAGATCGATTGGTGAAAAAGTGAAAGATCAATTGAGTACATCTGAAGAAAGTTCAGAAAGTGCTGATTCTGACTCATTAAGTACAGATGAGAGTGTGCAAAATGAGGATACTTCAGAAAAGGAAGTTGTTTTTGATCAAACACCATCTGATTCTGGTGTTTCAGATACTGAGTCTGAAAAATCTGTAGAGTTTGATCAAACACCGATGGAGAGTAGCAGTGATGATGAAGAAGAGAAACATATTAATATTGCTAAAAATCATATTTCTCCTGAAAGTTTTCATTTCTATTTTGCAGATCACATGGAGAAACTGAAGAAGAAACAAGCTGCTAAAGAACAACAACAAGATGAAAAGATTGAAAATGTTGTTCAAACTGAAGAAGTTAAAATTGTAGATGAAGAAAAAGTGGCTGAAACTGAGAAGGTAACCGGTGAAGAAAAAGTAATTGAAGTGGTAAAAACAATTGAGATTGAGAAAATTGTTGAAATTGAAAAGCCTTGCAAGAAATGTTTGGAAATTTGCAAAAGTTGTGAAGAAAAAGATGTGATTTTGTTTGATAGAGAAAGACTGATGTAACACCCCAAAACCCGAATATTTATATTCGTTAAAATGTTATGATATGATACATCAAGAAATAAATAACTAGGCCACTTAACCTAGTTAAATGTATGGTTAAAATTATTAAAAGATGGAATGTGGTAAAATGTTTAGTAAAGCAAACAAGGGAAACAAACTTGAGGGACCAAAGATGAATAAGGGGGAAAGTTATGTTTTAATTAACAAAATACACACACAAACACACATGGTGTGTGCGTGAGAAAGAGCAGGAGCTCCCATGGAGCCAAGAACCCTAGTTTCATCAATTCCCTCAAATTGGAAGGCTAAACGAAGCTCAAATTCATAACCAAGCATAGATTAATGATCACCTTCTCAAGGGGATCGTAAGGTATGTCTTAGATTCTAGATTGGTGATGATGCACGAAATGGGTTATGTTGTAAATCACGAATTTGTATAAAATTGAGCATGAGTATGTGTTAGATTCATCATTTGGAACATGGATTATGCATGAATTGGGGTAATTTGATGTTTAAGGGTGAAACCCATTTGTTATGGTGAAGAAGATAACATGAGTAAATCATCTATGTTTAAGTTACTGCTTAATATTGATGTATTTTGAGTTGTATGATGTATTCTTGTTAGAAGGATTGAAAGAAATGTGATACTAGTATGTTTGATGTTATGCATGTATGAATCATGTTGATTAGGAGGAAGAAATTGATGAACTTTGTATGAGATTAGAATGATATGCATGAACTAGTTGTACACTATGCTTACAAGGTAGTACATATATCAAAAGTATGATGAATTATGAAGAATTTTAGATTAAATCACTTGTAGGTGATTAACAAGTAGTTATGAAGTGGGTTTTAGATGATGTAATGTAATATGATGATTCACTTATGTTAATAATGTTTGGAATCATACATGTGTGTGAATGTTTAAAGAAATGGGATAAGAAATGATGAAGTGTTGTAGATGAAGTGAATGAAATGTGATGATAACATGTTTGATGTTTAATTCAAATACCCATGTTGGATTGTAGAAGCATTTGGTGAACTATGTATGAATTTAGGAGATTTTGTATGAATAAGTTGTACGTTATGCTTAAAAGGTAGTACGTACATCAAGTGAATGATAAAATGTATATAATGTCGTCCGTATAGTCGATTATGATGTTACGGGAATATGTTGATAAGTCGATAAATATGTATGGCTAATAGTTGACTTCTGAAAGTCAACTAAGTATAAGCAACATGAGTTGACTCGTTGTCATAAATATAGGTTAACGAGAAGTCGTATGGTACATGTAATGTCAATCCGTGTTAAATGTAATGACATGATGAGTTACATGAGTTAAACGTATGCGAACATGATTATATGAGTTATGTTTGCTAGAAATGATTGATGAAAGTTAAGTGTGAAATATGGGATTGATACGATTGTTATCATGTACAAATGAGTATGCTAATGATAGCGTGATTTCTATGACATGAAAGTATAGGAATCATGTGGAGACGGACTCAAGCGCGAAAGGCTAACGGGTCAAGAAGAGGCGTGGAAACGGATGTGGACACGGATTCATGAGGTAAGTGATTCCGTAATCACTTCTTAGTTGTTATGTAAAGTTATATGTATTTTAACTAAATGTGTTAATTGAGGTAAAAAAGGAATGAGTTGAATGAAATCGATGAAGTATTAAACGGATCTTAGCTTTGATCCGAGTAAGGTATATGCATTAGAATTGAAGTTAAGTGGTAGGATTGGTTAAATATGCAATGAGGTCCTTGGTTGTAAAGGATTGAGCAATGTTGACAAAAACGCCCTTGATAGGTATATCGGGCGAACGACCTTAAATGCCCATTTGGAAATAAGCTAATCGATTAGAATAATGTTATAGTCATGTGTGAAAGCGAAGAGTATGGTTTTGTATGTCATAGACCATTTAATGCGCAAATACCCATAACGGGTCAAATAATTAGAGAATGACAATAAGCCGAATGCATGTAAGTTAAGAATTTCCTTAATCCGTATGTGGGATTTTAAGTTTATATGATAGAATGTGAATTTACAAGCATGTAGGAAGAAACAGGAGGTTAAACGGGTAAACGGTTCGAAAGTTACGCGCGTTTTAGTGCGTTCGGACGTCGAAACGGAGCTGCAGAAAAATGCACTTTAGAGAGCCCGTCGCCGACGGGCAAGGAGGCCGTCGCCGACGGGCAAGGGAAAACCACTTTTTTTGCTGACGGGTTAACACACTGCCGACGGGTTAATTGGCCCGACGGGCATATCTACAACCCGTCGCCGACGGCTTGGAGCCCGTCGGCGACGGGCACTTGTTTGTAAGCTTTTATTTTTCGCGTCTGGTGTTTCCGGTTGACCCGTAACGTGTTCTGGTGCTCCGGTTTTCGACCCGGTAGCATGTAAAGCTCCCGAAAGGCTCCTTAACTTTGTCAAACCTGCATAAACGCAATACCTAATTAAAAGTAGGTCGTTCAAGATCTAAGACTCATATGAAATCATAAAGTTATATAATTACGAGCACCGGTTTTTAACCACGCATCAATCCTTAGATATTTATGGGCTATAAATCAAGGTTTAAGTCCCATGTAAATATCGTATGAGTATGTGAGAGGTATGCAAGATGTGTTACGTGTATGTAGATGCGTGTTTATGTATATATGAAAATACGTATAATGGCATGTATGTACGTAAAGATGTAGGAAAGGTATGCACCTATGCAAATGTGTATGTATGTACGTATGTATGTAAGTATGTATGCAGGATTGTATAAAGCATGTATGAGTGTATGCACGCACGTAAGTTGTAGGAAAGATATGTACGTATTTATATAAAGATATATATGAATGTATGCATGTATGTAGAGATGTATGAATGTAGATACTTACGAAGCGTACTTATGTATATATGAAGATGCGTATGATAGTATGTATATATGTGAAGGCATAGGGATGTATGTACGTATGCAGGTGTGTATTTATGTACATATGAAGACACGTATGAGTGTATGCATGCATGTGTTGAGGTATGGATGTATGCACGAGTATATACAAGTATGATTCTGGATACGTTAAGTGTTAATGGTATTAATCGTGTGCCTGTAAAACGAAGTGTTACGCAGGTATATTATTGAAGGCTCACAAGAGAATGAATACGCGAATGATATGCTTAAAAATGAGAGAGAAACTGAATGGAAAGCGTACATGTATTGTATTCTTGTTTATGTCTTGTATACTAATGTGTTGAATGTATGTGGTAATGCAGGTTGTACGGATAATGAGCGTTTATCACGAAGATTAAGGTTCGAAGACCGAGTCACTAGAGAGATTGTACGGGGACGTTGAATGTAAAATGTAGAAAACATAAGCTATGTCTTTAATTAGTAAATAAGAGGATGACAGATTTATAATAAGAGTTATGATAAAGTTAAAGTTTAAATAAGTTGAAGTATTTATAAAGAAAGAAATTTTATGGCACGAATTTCCGCTGCGACTTTTGTCAAATACGTGTTAGGGTGTAACAAGTTGGTATCAGAGCCCTGGTTTGAGAGAATCAAGTGTAAGAAGGTAAGTGCTTGAACTCAAACCTGTGTGCTCTTGTGTTAAGAAACCCGTACAATCCAAGACTCGGTCAAGATCCAAAGGTAAAAGAGAATGTAAGTATGTACTTGTGTATACGCAAAAAGAAACTGACTGTTTTGTATATGCAAGGTAAGTATAAGCGTTTGAAGAGGATGATACGCGAGTGCGGTCAAGTACCGACACCAAGGCATGAAATAAGATAAAGTTGAACCCAGGTACGTAAATTTAATATGTCAGTATATGAAATGGTAAAATGCATTAAGGGAAGAAAAATGTTAAATGAAGGACCATGATGGTATAGTAAACATGTTTTGAAAAATGATACACATGCCGAAACCAAATTCTACGGACATAAGGTGACAATTACACGAAGACACGAAACTAGTATGTGGATTGTGTACCTGGCCAGTACACGTGAAGCATATGACGTTCGTGAGACCGTGATAATTGATACAGGTATGTCCACTAGGAGTAAGTAGTAGGTGGACGTGAGGGTGAAGAGATATGTAAGACTCTCAAGAATGAGAGTATGAAATGCTATGCTAGAATCCGCGAGACGGATTCGAAATACGATATGCTATGCTAGAATCCGCGAGACGGATTCGAAACATGATATGCTATACTAGAATCCGCGAGACGGATTCGAAGTATGATATGCTATGCTAGAATCCGCGAGACGGATTCGGAATATGATATGCTATACTAGAATCCGCAGGACGGATTCGAAGTATGATATGCTATGCTAGAATCCGCGAGACGGATTCGAAACATGATATGCTATGCTAGAATCCGCGAGACGGATTCGAAACATGAAATGCTATGCTAGAATCCGCGAGACGGATTCGAAACATGAAAGAGGTTAAAGTATGAATGCAATGCTTAAATCCGCTAGACGGATTCAAGGGATGAAAAGCGTATATGCAATGTTTGAATCCGCAAGACGGATTCAAGGAATGAAAGATATGAATGATGCAAATTCCTTGCGGATTTGGTTATGATAAGCGAAAGCTGTAATAAGCTAGGCACGTCGACCGGTTCAAGTTGAACAAGTCGAGTGAGGATAAGGTACCGTCCGTTTAGAACGAGAGGTCGCAAATGCAATAACGAATGTATGAAGTTCAATCCGTTATATGGATAGAACGGAAGATTTATGTTGAAGGTAATTAACCCGATGTTACCGGGTCGTAAGTGGTATGCTTAAATCTCATTATGAGAGTATATGCTATTACCCAATTAAGTGGGTAATAGAATGCGTGAAAGAAATGAAAGTATATAAACGGATCATATGAGTGTAAGCATTATTGTAAGTCTGAGTAAGTATGTATATTGACCTGTTATTAACGGGTCAAAAAGGAAATAAAAATGTTATGTCAAAGTATGCTATGGAAAGTATAGACTTGTTAGGAGGAATAAGTCAAGGGTATTAATAATTATGAAATAAGATAGGATGATTACTTATGGTTATGATGTGACTATGAAGTCAAACATAGATGTGTGTTTGTAAGATAAAATGAGACAGGTTTCGGGGACGAAACCTCCTTTAAGGGGGGTAGACTTGTAACACCCCAAAACCCGAATATTTATATTCGTTAAAATGTTATGATATGATACATCAAGAAATAAATAACTAGGCCACTTAACCTAGTTAAATGTATGGTTAAAATTATTAAAAGATGGAATGTGGTAAAATGTTTAGTAAAGCAAACAAGGGAAACAAACTTGAGGGACCAAAGATGAATAAGGGGGAAAGTTATGTTTTAATTAACAAAATACACACACAAACACACATGGTGTGTGCGTGAGAAAGAGCAGGAGCTCCCATGGAGCCAAGAACCCTAGTTTCATCAATTCCCTCAAATTGGAAGGCTAAACGAAGCTCAAATTCATAACCAAGCATAGATTAATGATCACCTTCTCAAGGGGATCGTAAGGTATGTCTTAGATTCTAGATTGGTGATGATGCACGAAATGGGTTATGTTGTAAATCACGAATTTGTATAAAATTGAGCATGAGTATGTGTTAGATTCATCATTTGGAACATGGATTATGCATGAATTGGGGTAATTTGATGTTTAAGGGTGAAACCCATTTGTTATGGTGAAGAAGATAACATGAGTAAATCATCTATGTTTAAGTTCTTGCTTAATATTAATGTATTTTGAGTTGTATGATGTATTCTTGTTAGAAGGATTGAAAGAAATGTGATACTAGTATGTTTGATGTTATGCATGTATGAATCATGTTGATTAGGAGGAAGAAATTGATGAACTTTGTATGAGATTAGAATGATATGCATGAACTAGTTGTACACTATGCTTACAAGGTAGTACATATATCAAAAGTATGATGAATTATGAAGAATTTTAGATTAAATCACTTGTAGGTGATTAACAAGTAGTTATGAAGTGGGTTTTAGATGATGTAATGTAATATGATGATTCACTTATGTTAATAATGTTTGGAATCATACATGTGTGTGAATGTTTAAAGAAATGGGATAAGAAATGATGAAGTGTTGTAGATGAAGTGAATGAAATGTGATGATAACATGTTTGATGTTTAATTCAAATACCCATGTTGGATTGTAGAAGCATTTGGTGAACTATGTATGAATTTAGGAGATTTTGTATGAATAAGTTGTACGTTATGCTTAAAAGGTAGTACGTACATCAAGTGAATGATAAAATGTATATAATGTCGTCCGTATAGTCGATTATGATGTTACGGGAATATGTTGATAAGTCGATAAATATGTATGGCTAATAGTTGACTTCTGAAAGTCAACTAAGTATAAGCAACATGAGTTGACTCGTTGTCATAAATATAGGTTAACGAGAAGTCGTATGGTACATGTAATGTCAATCCGTGTTAAATGTAATGACATGATGAGTTACATGAGTTAAACGTATGCGAACATGATTATATGAGTTATGTTTGCTAGAAATGATTGATGAAAGTTAAGTGTGAAATATGGGATTGATACGATTGTTATCATGTACAAATGAGTATGCTAATGATAGCGTGATTTCTATGACATGAAAGTATAGGAATCATGTGGAGACGGACTCAAGCGCGAAAGGCTAACGGGTCAAGAAGAGGCGTGGAAACGGATGTGGACACGGATTCATGAGGTAAGTGATTCCGTAATCACTTCTTAGTTGTTATGTAAAGTTATATGTATTTTAACTAAATGTGTTAATTGAGGTAAAAAAGGAATGAGTTGAATGAAATCGATGAAGTATTAAACGGATCTTAGCTTTGATCCGAGTAAGGTATATGCATTAGAATTGAAGTTAAGTGGTAGGATTGGTTAAATATGCAATGAGGTCCTTGGTTGTAAAGGATTGAGCAATGTTGACAAAAACGCCCTTGATAGGTATATCGGGCGAACGACCTTAAATGCCCATTTGGAAATAAGCTAATCGATTAGAATAATGTTATAGTCATGTGTGAAAGCGAAGAGTATGGTTTTGTATGTCATAGACCATTTAATGCGCAAATACCCATAACGGGTCAAATAATTAGAGAATGACAATAAGCCGAATGCATGTAAGTTAAGAATTTCCTTAATCCGTATGTGGGATTTTAAGTTTATATGATAGAATGTGAATTTACAAGCATGTAGGAAGAAACAGGAGGTTAAACGGGTAAACGGTTCGAAAGTTACGCGCGTTTTAGTGCGTTCGGACGTCGAAACGGAGCTGCAGAAAAATGCACTTTAGAGAGCCCGTCGCCGACGGGCAAGGAGGCCGTCGCCGACGGGCAAGGGAAAACCACTTTTTTTGCTGACGGGTTAACACACTGCCGACGGGTTAATTGGCCCGACGGGCATATCTACAACCCGTCGCCGACGGCTTGGAGCCCGTCGGCGACGGGCACTTGTTTGTAAGCTTTTATTTTTCGCGTCTGGTGTTTCCGGTTGACCCGTAACGTGTTCTGGTGCTCCGGTTTTCGACCCGGTAGCATGTAAAGCTCCCGAAAGGCTCCTTAACTTTGTCAAACCTGCATAAACGCAATACCTAATTAAAAGTAGGTCGTTCAAGATCTAAGACTCATATGAAATCATAAAGTTATATAATTACGAGCACCGGTTTTTAACCACGCATCAATCCTTAGATATTTATGGGCTATAAATCAAGGTTTAAGTCCCATGTAAATATCGTATGAGTATGTGAGAGGTATGCAAGATGTGTTACGTGTATGTAGATGCGTGTTTATGTATATATGAAAATACGTATAATGGCATGTATGTACGTAAAGATGTAGGAAAGGTATGCACCTATGCAAATGTGTATGTATGTACGTATGTATGTAAGTATGTATGCAGGATTGTATAAAGCATGTATGAGTGTATGCACGCACGTAAGTTGTAGGAAAGATATGTACGTATTTATATAAAGATATATATGAATGTATGCATGTATGTAGAGATGTATGAATGTAGATACTTACGAAGCGTACTTATGTATATATGAAGATGCGTATGATAGTATGTATATATGTGAAGGCATAGGGATGTATGTACGTATGCAGGTGTGTATTTATGTACATATGAAGACACGTATGAGTGTATGCATGCATGTGTTGAGGTATGGATGTATGCACGAGTATATACAAGTATGATTCTGGATACGTTAAGTGTTAATGGTATTAATCGTGTGCCTGTAAAACGAAGTGTTACGCAGGTATATTATTGAAGGCTCACAAGAGAATGAATACGCGAATGATATGCTTAAAAATGAGAGAGAAACTGAATGGAAAGCGTACATGTATTGTATTCTTGTTTATGTCTTGTATACTAATGTGTTGAATGTATGTGGTAATGCAGGTTGTACGGATAATGAGCGTTTATCACGAAGATTAAGGTTCGAAGACCGAGTCACTAGAGAGATTGTACGGGGACGTTGAATGTAAAATGTAGAAAACATAAGCTATGTCTTTAATTAGTAAATAAGAGGATGACAGATTTATAATAAGAGTTATGATAAAGTTAAAGTTTAAATAAGTTGAAGTATTTATAAAGAAAGAAATTTTATGGCACGAATTTCCGCTGCGACTTTTGTCAAATACGTGTTAGGGTGTAACAACTGATAGAAAAGTTACTATCTGACATCAGCTATGTGAAAGAATCATATAGTGTGTTGAACAGAACAGTGACAGGTCTTCAAACAACGAATTCTGAAAGAGAAAAGGCTTTAACAATGACAAATGCTACATTGATGACAAAGCAAAAGGCAATTAATCATTACATCGAAGAAAATGCTAATCTAAAGCAAGACTTGGAGAAAGAAAAGATTGAGAATGAAAGGATCAGAAGGTTATTACTGAGTTATTCTTGTTCTGATTATGTTATTGATCGAGTGTATCCTACTGTTGCAGGTTTTGAAGCATTTCAGGATGAGAAGCAAAAGAATGAGACTGGTAAGAAATCGACTGTTAAATATAACAAGTGTCCGCCTCCTATCTGGGAAGGGTATTCTCCTAGAAAACCAAATGAGGAGCAAGTCGAAAAAGCAGTCAATATAAAGTTAAAATCCGAGACAACTGATGTTTTACCAGATAACATTGATATCACGTTTACCTCTTCTGATACTGATCATGAGTCTGAGTTAATCAAAAAGGTGGTCGATCAGGTGTTGGATAATGAGGAGGTTTCTGAGTCAAAGTCTGAGTCTGGGGGTTCAAGTTCGTCAGTCAACAGTTCAAAATCATCGGAAAAACGGTCTTATAGTAAAGAATTTTGTTATCAAAGTCAAATTTGGATGATGAAACATTTGAAGTTGCATATACTTTAAATGATTCGGACAAATTATACTCTGACAAAGAGTTTCCGATTAGAAATGTTTGTTTTGACATGATCAAAAAGGTTTTCAAAATGACGGAAATTAATTTTTCTGAAATTAATGATCTAAAATCTATTGAAAAACCTAAAAAACACACTTCTAGAGTTCAACAAAGGTTAAACAAGAAAAAAGGGAAAAAGAATTATAATTCTGATTCTAGTTTTCAAAAGAAAACAAATCAAAATTGTAGTTACAAAAAGAAAGGTCTTGGTTTTACTCCACCTGAAAATCGTAAAAATGAAAAATATGTTAGAGATTTTAAATCAAAAATGACATATGTTGCAGGAAAAAGCTATGAAGAGGAGTCAAATAGCTTATCTTTTAAGAAATCAAATCAAGAATTTCTTGCTGAAAGGAAAAGGACAGGAACTGGAGTTTTTCATTCAAGAGACATTCCAAAAGACACAAGAACTTGTTTTCAATGCCAAGTTGTTGGACACATTGCTCACAA
Organism: Helianthus tuberosus; assembly: GCA_030545235.1. Taxonomy (NCBI): domain Eukaryota; kingdom Viridiplantae; phylum Streptophyta; class Magnoliopsida; order Asterales; family Asteraceae; genus Helianthus; species Helianthus tuberosus. The sequence continues at coordinate 108,189,593 of CM060427.1, read as the reverse complement.
TTGTCCAAACAAAGTCAACAAAAAACAGGGAGTCTCTGAAAAACTTAAAGAAAAAATGGTTGAAAAGAATGATTCACCAACTAAAAAATTCAAAATTTTTAAAAATTCAAAGAATGAAGTTGGTGAAAATTCTAAGAGGTTGTACAAAAAGAGTGCGAAAGACAATAAAAAATGGATTGTTAAAAAATCAGATGTACAATCTGGCGATGATTCTGATTCCACAAAATCAGAGGAGTCACAAGATGAGTTCAAAGATTTGATGAATGATGTTGATATTAAATCACTGAGTGTGGAAGAGTTTAAACAAATGGCTGATAAAGTTGAAAGCTCAGATTTTGATATTGAAAAAACATTCAGTGAAAATGTGTAACACCCCAAAACCCGAATATTTATATTCGTTAAAATGTTATGATATGATACATCAAGAAATAAATAACTAGGCCACTTAACCTAGTTAAATGTATGGTTAAAATTATTAAAAGATGGAATGTGGTAAAATGTTTAGTAAAGCAAACAAGGGAAACAAACTTGAGGGACCAAAGATGAATAAGGGGGAAAGTTATGTTTTAATTAACAAAATACACACACAAACACACATGGTGTGTGCGTGAGAAAGAGCAGGAGCTCCCATGGAGCCAAGAACCCTAGTTTCATCAATTCCCTCAAATTGGAAGGCTAAACGAAGCTCAAATTCATAACCAAGCATAGATTAATGATCACCTTCTCAAGGGGATCGTAAGGTATGTCTTAGATTCTAGATTGGTGATGATGCACGAAATGGGTTATGTTGTAAATCACGAATTTGTATAAAATTGAGCATGAGTATGTGTTAGATTCATCATTTGGAACATGGATTATGCATGAATTGGGGTAATTTGATGTTTAAGGGTGAAACCCATTTGTTATGGTGAAGAAGATAACATGAGTAAATCATCTATGTTTAAGTTCTTGCTTAATATTGATGTATTTTGAGTTGTATGATGTATTCTTGTTAGAAGGATTGAAAGAAATGTGATACTAGTATGTTTGATGTTATGCATGTATGAATCATGTTGATTAGGAGGAAGAAATTGATGAACTTTGTATGAGATTAGAATGATATGCATGAACTAGTTGTACACTATGCTTACAAGGTAGTACATATATCAAAAGTATGATGAATTATGAAGAATTTTAGATTAAATCACTTGTAGGTGATTAACAAGTAGTTATGAAGTGGGTTTTAGATGATGTAATGTAATATGATGATTCACTTATGTTAATAATGTTTGGAATCATACATGTGTGTGAATGTTTAAAGAAATGGGATAAGAAATGATGAAGTGTTGTAGATGAAGTGAATGAAATGTGATGATAACATGTTTGATGTTTAATTCAAATACCCATGTTGGATTGTAGAAGCATTTGGTGAACTATGTATGAATTTAGGAGATTTTGTATGAATAAGTTGTACGTTATGCTTAAAAGGTAGTACGTACATCAAGTGAATGATAAAATGTATATAATGTCGTCCGTATAGTCGATTATGATGTTACGGGAATATGTTGATAAGTCGATAAATATGTATGGCTAATAGTTGACTTCTGAAAGTCAACTAAGTATAAGCAACATGAGTTGACTCGTTGTCATAAATATAGGTTAACGAGAAGTCGTATGGTACATGTAATGTCAATCCGTGTTAAATGTAATGACATGATGAGTTACATGAGTTAAACGTATGCGAACATGATTATATGAGTTATGTTTGCTAGAAATGATTGATGAAAGTTAAGTGTGAAATATGGGATTGATACGATTGTTATCATGTACAAATGAGTATGCTAATGATAGCGTGATTTCTATGACATGAAAGTATAGGAATCATGTGGAGACGGACTCAAGCGCGAAAGGCTAACGGGTCAAGAAGAGGCGTGGAAACGGATGTGGACACGGATTCATGAGGTAAGTGATTCCGTAATCACTTCTTAGTTGTTTATGTAAAGTTATATGTATTTTAACTAAATGTGTTAATTGAGGTCAAAAAGGAATGAGTTGAATGAAATCGATGAAGTATTAAACGGATCTTAGCTTTGATCCGAGTAAGGTATATGCGTTAGAATTGAAGTTAAGTGGTAGGATTGGTTAAATATGCAATGAGGTCCTTGGTTGTAAAGGATTGAGCAATGTTGACAAAAACGCCCTTGATAGGTATATCGGGCGAACGACCTTAAATGCCCTTTTGGAAATAAGCTAATCGATTAGAATAATGTTATAGTCATGTGTGAAAGCGAAGAGTATGGTTTTGTATGTCATAGACCATTTAATGCGCAAATACCCATAACGGGTCAAATAATTAGAGAATGACAATAAGCCGAATGCATGTAAGTTAAGAATTTCCTTAATCCGTATGTGGGATTTTAAGTTTATATGATAGAATGTGAATTTACAAGCATGTGGGAAGAAACGGGAGGTTAAACGGGTAAACGGTTCGAAAGTTACGCGCGTTTTAGTGCGTTCGGACGTCGAAACGGAGCTGCAGAAAAATGCACTTTAGAGAGCCCGTCGCCGACGGGCAAGGAGGCCGTCGCCGACGGGCAAGGGAAAACCACTTTTTTTGCTGACGGGTTAACACACTGCCGACGGGTTAATTGGCCCGACGGGCATATCTACAACCCGTCGCCGACGGCTTGGAGCCCGTCGGCGACGGGCACTTGTTTGTAAGCTTTTATTTTTCGCGTCTGGTGTTTCCGGTTGACCCGTAACGTGTTCTGGTGCTCCGGTTTTCGACCCGGTAGCATGTAAAGCTCCCAAAAGGCTCCTTAACTTTGTCAAACCTGCATAAACGCAATACCTAATTAAAAGTAGGTCGTTCAAGATCTAAGACTCATATGAAATCATAAAGTTATATAATTACGAGCACCGGTTTTTAACCACGCATCAATCCTTAGATATTTATGGGCTATAAATCAAGGTTTAAGTCCCATGTAAATATCGTATGAGTATGTGAGAGGTATGCAAGATGTGTTACGTGTATGTAGATGCGTATTTATGTATATATGAAAATACGTATAATGGCATGTATGTACGTAAAGATGTAGGAAAGGTATGCACCTATGCAAATGTGTATGTATGTGCGTATGTATGTAAGTATGTATGCAGGATTGTATAAAGCATGTATGAGTGTATGCACGCACGTAAGTTGTAGGAAAGATATGTACGTATTTATATAAAGATATATATGAATGTATGCATGTATGTAGAGATGTATGAATGTAGATACTTACGAAGCGTACTTATGTATATATGAAGATGCGTATGATAGTATGTATATATGTGAAGGCATAGGGATGTATGTACGTATGCAGGTGTGTATTTATGTACATATGAAGACACGTATGAGTGTATGCATGCATGTGTTGAGGTATGGATGTATGCACGAGTATATACAAGTATGATTCTGGATACGTTAAGTGTTAATGGTATTAATCGTGTGCCTGTAAAACGAAGTGTTACGCAGGTATATTATTGAAGGCTCACAAGAGAATGAATACGCGAATGATATGCTTAAAAATGAGAGAGAAGCTGAATGGAAAGCGTACATGTATTGTATTCTTGTTTATGTCTTGTATACTAATGTGTTGAATGTATGTGGTAATGCAGGTTGTACGGATAATGAGCGTTTATCACGAAGATTAAGGATCGAAGACCGAGTCACTAGAGAGATTGTACGGGGACGTTGAATGTAAAATGTAGAAAACATAAGCTATGTCTTTAATTAGTAAATAAGAGGATGACAGATTTATAATAAGAGTTATGATAAAGTTAAAGTTTAAATAAGTTGAAGTATTTATAAAGAAAGAAATTTTATGGCACGAATTTCCGCTGCGACTTTTGTCAAATATGTGTTAGGGTGTAACAAAATGTTAAGAAAATTTTCAAGAAAATGCTTGATGGGAAAGTAAAGGGGGTTAAAGATTTTTATGCAACTAAAAAGGCAACTTACAACCCTACTGCTCAGGAATTGGAAGCCACCAAGTCAAAGAAGACTTGGGTGGAAGTTTGCTTTCCTTAAAGTCTTATGACTATGCCGGAGATCCCAAGTTTATATCGTGGATCAGGAATCGGCATCTTTCTAATTTTTAAAGTTTTTGATTGAAAGGTTTTGATAGTGTTTGGATGTTTACAGGTTGTATGACTACGCCGGAGCTTCCAGGTTGGTAAGTGTGAAGCAGGAATCGGCATTTTGATTGGTAAAATGATGATGTAGACGTAACATTCCTACAAGTGGTATTGTGTTCTACATGGGGTAATTCTTACATTTGGTATAGTAAGGTGCATACATGAAAAAGGTTAATCAAGGTCATTAAGTTGAATTTGATTGGACCATACTTACAATTGGTATTTCGAATAGACAATGTGATGAACCACACTCCGAATCTTCAAATGATTATATCATAAAAACTTATTTTCCGGAAAAATCATTTTGATTAAAACAAACTTAAGTGTTTTGAAATCTAAATGAGAAAATAGTTTTGTGATAGGGGGAGTTCTGATTGTTTATGCCAAGTGAATGGAGATTTGATGCGATTCGATATTAGTTGTCATTTTATTGTACAGTTTTTTTTTTTCAAATTTCCTAAAATGTGTTTGCATTTTAGGGGGAGTAAATTCAGAAAATCCAAAAACATTTGAAAATTTTGAAAAAGACAAAAACATGATAAAATTTAAAAAATGAGTTTTTGTTGCAAATAGAGGAAATGATAGTACATCAGTGGACTATCACAACATGCTAAAGAAATGTAAGGAAAAATGTGATAAACAATCTTACTGTGGATATGTCAGTAGGTTTTTGCACATTTAGTAGATTGTGACGAGATATAAACATAAATTTCAAACTTGCTTGTTCTGTGGGTTAATACAAACTTGGATATATAGGTAACCCCTGAAATCTTGTTTGAAAGGTCCCTTATTCTGAGATACTAGGTCTTTATACTCAGTGATATCTGGGGTATTATCCCGGGACTTCTGATTTTGCGGAAGCAATGGCCTAGTCCCCGGAGAATACTTTACGCTTGCTTGAAATATAGCCCACCCTCAGCTAAAAATGATGAAACATTGAATAATGCTAATCATGGCTGTTGAAATTCAAAAGATCCTCTAAAGGGGACACACCGAAAAGTCAACTAGGCTCTCTGCTGAACGGAAGTTCTGACCTGAGCTATCACGGTTGCATAATTTATTCCCCTGACAGATATCATCTGTGGTATACTCACCTGTAAGACTGAATATTGGGATCTGGATACGGGAGTATATTCAAGTAGTGGGACACACGGATAAGTTTAAGTCTCTTAAAACATTAACATCGTATCTCGGATCAGTTGAACTTTGTGTGAAAATTTAAGTGGACAAACATACTGACAATCTAGGTAAATTGTTTGGAACTGAATATGAAATGAAGCTTAATGGTGTTGGTGATTTGTCTCAGAAACTGATATGATCTTCTTGCACAAACTCACAAAAATATTGTTTGTAAATATTTCTTTATTGTATTCCTTTACAATCAAAAATTACAAAAAGATTTTTAGTGTGTTTTAGCATAAATTTTGAAAAATCCAAAAAGATTTTCGACAACTGATATTGAAAAGCTGATTGTCAAAATTTCAAGTGCTAAACATGATGACTTGGTTGTGAGGGGGAGTGAATCTTAAAATGTCAAAAAGGTTTGTTAAAATCCTACAATTGGTATAAATCCTACAATTTGGTATTTTTAAACCTACATTTGGTTCATCGTTGATTGATTTGTGATATGAGAGAGAGTTATCTGATTATATCAGATTGTTGGTACATTTAAATTGTTAAATTTAGAAAATTTATTTCTGGGTTAAGATTGTTACAGGTGAGCCAGGTTGATTGAATCTAAAAGTTTGCTAGCTGCTGATGCTGATGAACTTAAGGAATCAAGAGATCTGATCAAGAGAATTAGATAAAAGCCAGGCAATGATCTTGTAAACAACATTTGAGTCAGACATTGATCCTAAAGCAGATGTTGCTGAAGAACAAATGAATGCCAGCAAATCGTGAGGGGGAGTCTAATAGAGCAAGGTGAATCTGGAAAAGAAGATAGAAAGAGAAAAGCCCAGAGACTGATCAAGAATGAAGATGTGAAGACACAGCATTGGTGTGACTCGATAGTCGACTCGTCAACATCTGAGGGGGAGTCTGTTGGTGCACTACATCTGTCGACTTCGTCTTGTATCGAGTCTTAGACTAGTTAGAATAGATCAGGGCACGTAGAATGAGAGAATGAGAGAATATTAGAAGATTTCGCTTGAAATGTGTGTAATGTAATTTGAGTTTTCGCTTGAAGCCTCAAGCAAAATCATCATATCAGATTTCGCTTGAGTGTTATTGAAGCGAAATCTCAAAGTCTATATATAGGGTTCAGTGTCAAGCGAAATTAAGAGAGTAACATTTTGAGTAATTCCATACCGAGGTGCTGCCGGTGTGAGAACTGATTGTATTTGTGTTCATATCAATACAAATCAGTGTTAAAGTGAAGATTCAGCTGTGTTTAAGTCAAATACTTGTTTTCCGCACCTGTATTTGATCGAATTCCTCTGAACCGACTCGTTCGGATCCTCAAACGATCCTACAGTGTGTTTTAATTTTTAGTTGCCTTTGTGTTAAATTAATCACACGGTATGAAATAATATTTAAAGGTTATTTATGAAATTTTGTAATAAAATTTTAACTTAGCAATTTTTGTATTTTGCATATATGCTAAACAGCGTGAATGACTTGTCTGAAGCCCTTCAGAATTTAAATCTCTATCCGGTGAAGATAGAGGTTTCAAGAGATTTTAATAGGTACATACCCGATATAGAAGAACCTATGGAATTCAACGCTCCACCTCCAGAGAAACCCAAGCCTAAGAAAAGGAGAAGATTTGTAGGATGGAGGCGTGTGCGCAGAAGGAAACCCGCCACTAGGAAGATTCCCAAAATAGAAAATCCCTTAGATAAAGGGAAGGGGATTGAAGTTAGGGAAGATTCTAGGCAGATGGAAATGCAGTTTGGGGAATATTCTAGGCAGATGGAAATGGAGTTTGGGGAAGGTTCTAGACAAACCAAGATGGAAATTGGGGAAAGCTCTAGACAAATTGAGGAGTTACCATTTCAGGAGGAATTAGATCATGCATTGGCGAGCTGTGATGTCATCAGGCCTATCAATAATAATCTTTACCCTTATCCTGCTGAAACTCAATTACCAATGAACTTGGAACCAGCAATCCCAGAACCTATAATCCATACCCAACCTCTAGGAATGGATGAATGGTGGACCAATGATTGGCAGTTCCAAAACCTTCTCAACAGTCCTTATTCCTTTCTCCCTCAGTTCGACCCGGAACCTATACCAAACCCACCAGTGAGCAATGAAAATTTAGCTGAACTCCGCCATTTTGGTGAGGAACTGGTGGATGCAGGAAATAGGATCAGGGAAGTAGGAGAACAAATTTCCTGGAAATACGACGAAAGGGAACGTCGTTACTAAAATACCAACTGACAAAGGCTAGTGGGTTTGTGAAACTGTGGTTGTATAATAAATACTAAAATATAATCTTGTGAAATAACCTAAAATAAAACTTTGTAAGATAATGGTATGTATTGACGCATATTATAAAATTTAAAAATGGGAATCGAGAAATCGATAGTTTTGACTATATGTGTATTGTGAAATTTATATGATAATTTTGTGTATAATTGTTATTTATTCGATACTAATAAATTATATATATTAATTATCAGATGGAAAACGCTAATAATGAACCAGTTAACGAGGTTAATCAATCTGAGCAACATCCGGAGGATCAGTTTATGACTAGGCAGGATATAGAAAATATTGTGGCTCAAGGAATAGCCAATGCTATTCCAGCAATACTTGCTGCTGCCCAGAAACCTGTTGAACCTCAACAAATCATTCCTAGCAAACGTATTTCTGAAGATAACTTCAGTAATAGTGTAAATGGAGGCAGTAATCATACTAATCACGATAATGATTCACGGCAAGCTCCGCTCCCTAAGAAAATGAAAGCTGCAACGCCTGGTTGCACTTACAAAGAATTTCTTGCTTGTAAACCCGCTGAATTTGCAGGCAATGAAGGAGCGACTGAGGCAATGCGTTGGTTAGATAAAATTGAGGCAGTGATTACAATAAGTAAATGTGCCAAGGACGATAAGGTCATGTATGCGTCTAATATTTTTAAAGAAGGGGCGCTAGAATGGTGGAATACAGTACTTCAAGCCAAAGGAAGAAGTATTGCCTATTCCATGAACTGGGAAAAATTTAAGAGTCTTGTAGAAAGAAAATTCTGTCCCGAATATGAAAAAGATCAAATGGTGAATAAGTTCTTAAACCATCGAATGATGGGTGTAGATTGTCGTGGGTATACTTCGACATTCTTTGAATATGCTAGAGTGGTACCAACACTGGCTTCGCCAGAACCGGTACTCATTTCTCGCTATATTTGGGGATTAATTAGTGAAATCCGTAATATCGTTAAAGCTGTGAGACCTCGCACTATTGATGATGCGGTAGAATTAGCTAACACCCTAACTGACGAACTGGTCCGCACAAGAGATGAAAACAGGAAAAAGGAACTGGCTCAGAAAATTACCCAAGGATTTCGTACGGGTAATAATAGCATCTTCAAGAAAAGAGGAACAGGGCAATCTTCAACTCCGCCGTTCTGCAGGAATTGCAGAAAGAAACATTATGGAAGATGTAATATAACCTGCAATTTTTGCAAAATGGTAGGACATCGGGAAGAAGACTGCAGAAAGAAAACAAGAATCTGCTTTAACTGTGGCGAAGCAGGACATTTCAAAACAGAATGTCCTAAATTGGTCAAACCAGCAGACAACAAAGCCAAGACGGCCGACAGAGCTACTAAAAAGAATGTCAGAGCATTCCAGCTGACCACTCAAGAAGCAGAACTCATTCCAGATGTGATAGTTGGTACGTTCTTAGTTCACAATGTGTATGCAAAAGTATTATTTGACTCTGGTGCAAACCAAAGTTTTATCAATACTTCATTCTGCCAAGATCTTTATTTACCTTTGACCAACCTTAGGCAAATTTTTATAGTCAAAACGGCAGATGGGAATTCAGTTAACATAGAAAAGGTTTTGCAAAAAGAAAATATAGAACTTTTAGGATATAAATTTCATGCAAACCTATTACCAATGAATTTAGCTGGGTTTGATGTTATGTTAGGAATGGATTGGTTAGTAGCCAACCATGCTCGAATCCTTTGTGACCAGAACTCCATAGAAATTCGTGCACCTACAGGAGAAGTAATCATGGTTACAGGGGACAGGCCACGAAAACCCATGAAGTTCATTTCAGTAATGAAAGTTGCTAGTTATGAACGAAAGCAGGGATTAGTGTATATGATTTCTGTAATCATTAGCACTAAGAGTAAGGAACTTAAGGACATTCCTGTAGTCTCAGAATACCCAGATGTATTTCTGGAAGAACTCCCGGGATTACCACCAGATAGGGAAGTAGAATTTAGAATTCATCTAATTCCAGGAACTACACCGATAGCCAAGGCACCTTATCGGTTAGCACCCACAGAAATGTTAGAACTGAAAAAGCAATTAAATGAATTACTAAGTAAAGGTTTCATACAACCTAGTTCATCCCCGTGGGGAGCACCAGTATTGTTTGTAAAGAAAAAGGATGGGTCAATGCGAATGTGTATCGATTATAGGGAATTAAATAAGATTAGAATTAAGAATCGATACCCATTACCTAGGATTGATGATCTATTCGATCAACTTCAAGGAGCTAGATATTTTTCTAAGATAGATTTACGCTCCGGATATCATCAATTGAAGGTACAAGAAGAAGACATACCTAAAACTGCTTTCAGAACTAGGTATGGTCATTACGAGTTTACAGTCATGCCCTTCGGATTAACGAATGCACATGCAGCATTCATGGACATGATGAATAGGATCTGTAAACCGTACTTGGATAAATTTGTAATTGTTATTATCGACGATATACTTATTTATTCAAAAAATCAGGATGAACATTGTCAGCACTTGCATGCACTCTTAACTTTGTTAAGAAAAGAAAAGCTATACGCCAAATTCTCGAAGTGTGAATTTTGGCTACAAGAAGTGCAATTCCTAGGTCACATGGTGAATCACGAAGACATTCATGTAGATCCTGCTAAGATAGAGGCAATTACCAAATGGAAGGTTCCGCAATGGAAATTAGAAGTTTTATAGGTTTAGCCGGATATTATAGACGGTTTATTAAGGATTTTTCCAAGATAGTTGTACCATTAACTAAGCTAACCTGTAAAGCAGTTAAGTTTGAATGGGGACCTAAACGAGAAGAAGCCTTTAGGATCTTGAAGCAGAAATTAACAAATGCTCCAATCCTAGCCTTACCAGAAGGAACAGAAGATTTTGAAGTTTACTGTGATGCTTCAAAACTAGGATTAGGATGTGTGCTTATACAACGCAAGAAGGTAATTGCGTATGCATCAAGGCAATTGAAAAAGCACGAGGAGAACTATACGACTCATGATTTAGAATTAGGAGCCGTAATTTTTGCCCTTAAGATCTGGAGACATTATCTATACGGAAGTAAATTTACTGTCTATACGGATCACAAAAGTTTAAGGTATATATTTGGGCAAAAAGAATTGAACATGAGGCAAAGGAGATGGATGGAAATCCTAAGTGACTACGACTGTGATATTCAGTATCACGAAGGAAAGGCAAATGTAGTTGCAGATGCCTTAAGTCGTAAGTATCACGAAAAGCAAAAGCGAGTTTGTGCTCTTAGATTAAATCTACAGTTAGATTTAATGGAACAACTAAAGAATGTCCAGGAAACAGCAATCAAGGATGATGCTGAAGGAATGAAAGGACAAATAAAAGAATTAGAGCAAGGAAATGATGGAATTTGGAGATTCCATAAGAAAAGGATTTGGGTACCTAAGCAAGGAGATTTAAGGCATAAGATCCTAGAAGAAGCTCATAAATCTAGGTATACTATGCATCCAGGAAACAATAAAATGTACCAAGATTTAAGAAATAATTTCTGGTGGATAGGAATGAAAAAGGATATACCTCGATATTTTTCTAAGTGTCTTACTTGTTCACAAGTTAAGGCAGAACACCAGAAACCTTCAGGTCTACTACAACAACTAGAGATGCCTGTATGGAAATGGGAACTCATAACAATGGATTTTGTTACTAAGTTACCCAAAACCAGAAAAGGTAATGATGCGATTTGGGTAATTGTGGATCGATTAACCAAATCAGCTCACTTTCTACCAATTAAATTAACCTTTAGCATGGAAAGGTTGGCAAAGTTGTATGTAGATGAAGTACATGGAGTTCCACTCTCCATTGTTTCGGATAGGGATAGTCGTTTCACTTCCCATTTCTGGACAAGTTTCCAAGAAGCAATGGGAACTCGATTAAATTTAAGCACTGCATATCATTCTCAAACAGACGGACAAAGTGAACGAAAAATCCAAACTCTAGAAGACATGCTTCGAGCATGTGTGATAGATTTTGGTGGAAATTGGGACGATCACTTACCTTTAATTGAATTCTCCTATAACAATAGTTATCATTCAAGCATTGAAGTTGCCCCATTCGAAGCACTGTACGGACGAAAGTGCCGAACTCCAGTTTGTTGGGCAGAAATAGGAGAAAGTCAATTATCAGGTCCTGAAATAGTGCAAGAGACGACCGACAAAATTTCTCAAATCAAGGAAAGACTGAAGACGGCTCGAGATCGTCAGAAGAGTTATGCAGATAATAGACGGAAGCCGTTGGAATTCCAAGAAGGAGACAAAGTACTCTTAAAAGTTTCTCCTTGGAAGGGAGTAGTTCTATTTTCGGTAAGAAAGGAAAGCTAAGTCCAAGATACGTAGGACCATTTTTAGTAATCCAACGTATAGGACCAGTTGCTTATCGTTTACAACTACCAGAAGAACTAGCTGGAGTACATGATGGATTTCATGTATCCAATCTAAAGAAAGATTTATCTGATGAATCCCTGGTAGTACCTCTTCAAGACATAGAGGTAAATGAAAAGTTAAAGTTTGTTGAGAACCCATTGCAAATAGAAGATAAAAAGATCAAGTTTCTCAAACACAAGCGGCTAGTACTAGTCAAAGTTAAGTGGGATTCGAAGAGAGGATCTGAATACACTTGGGAGCTGGAATCGGAAATGAAGCGGAAATATCCTCACTTATTCCAGTAACTCTTGAGGACGAGATTTTTATTAAGGTGGGGAGGATGTAACAACTCTCATCAAAAAGTCCTATTTATTATTATTATTTGCCCAATAGGAAACCCTAATTGAGACCCCTAAGTGATTCTGCATAAACCCTAAAATTTTCAGAACAATTGGAATCAGGATCAGGGCCCCTAAACCTCAGGGGGGTAAACCCTAGTTGATATTATCTTGATAGTTTTACGTGTATAACGAATTTGCATGCGAGACCAACTCAGCTAAGCTACCTGGACACGAAGCTACCCTATGGTAGACTGATGTCTCTCGCGCCACGCGAGGGCGCCGTTTTTCATGTATAAATAGGGGAGTCTGGTACATGCAATTGTGCGTTAGTTCGACGTTCAAAGTCATTTCGTACACAGAGATATTGTAGGAACAGTCCTAAAACACACACAATTCACGAAATGCTGCCGCAAAACAGGGTAATTACTCGATCGCTGCTACGATTCAATGTTCGATCGATTAAACTATCCAATGGATGTTTAAGTGCTGCCCACATTAGGGTTTATGCTTTGTCATTCGTTGTTAATTCAATGGATGTTTAAGTATCGCACTTTGTCATTCGTTGTGAAGGTTTAATCTCGTGAGTTATCGTAAATGCTGTATTAAGTTACTAACTGAGTTATGTGCATGTTATTAAATTTAGGTTAAAAGGCTAATCAGTAGGCTAAGCTCTGCTCATATAAATCTGCAAAGTGAGTCATTCTCTTTTTATCAATTTTATTTCCAAAAGCATGTTTATTTCAAAGTTATAATTACGGGGATTAAGTCTTTGTAATCACCAAATTACAGCCGGTATGTGGGGTTTTGTATACATTACTTGATAACCGTCACCATTGGACAACGGGGTAGCCAAGGGGGGATATGACCATAGTCACAGACACCATTGGACTCTGAGGTTACCGATGGATGTTCGAGTGACAAATACTGTGGGTAGTTGGTTGATATATGGAAACATTGTAATCGCTCTTAATACTGTAAATTATAACAAACGAGTCGTTTTAGTAAAAAGAATGATTCACCAGTATTTCCCATTGACAAAACCTTTTTCAAACATGTTTCAGGTGATCTGTTGTGATCCAGGAAAAGTGCCGTGAAGCACTACAAGCTTAAGGAAGTGGCTCAAAATAAAATAAAGAAACATGTTTTGTAAAATAAAGGTTTCTCTGTGAAATCATATGATTGTAAATTTCCGGGGTGTTATCCCGAATTGTGAAATAAAATAATCGGGAAATTACGGTTTTAAAAAGATCCTGAAGAAATCTTCCACTGTTAAATAAATACCACGGGATTTTCTGTCCCGCGGCTCCTGAAACGGGTCAAATCGGGTCGGGGGCCGTGACAGATCTACGCTCAGGCTATCACCAACTACGCATCCAAGAGGATGATATACCCAAGACCGCTTTTCGCACTCGATACGGCCATTATGAGTTCGTTGTTATGCCTTTTGGTCTAACCAACGCACCCGCGGTTTTCATGGATCTGATGAATCGGGTGTGTAAACCATTTCTTGACCGCTTCGTTATCGTGTTCATCAATGATATCCTGATCTATTCGAAATCGAAAGCCGAATACGCGCAACATCTACGTTTGGTTCTTGAGCTACTCCAAGGGAATCGACTCTATGCCAAGTTCTCCAAGTGCGAATTTTGGCTGGAGGAGGTTCAATTCAATAGTCAAGGTATTCACGTCGATCCCGCAAAGATTGAAGCAGTTAAGAGTTGGGTTACGCCAAAGAACCCGTCTGACGTCCGTTCTTTTCTCGGACTAGCGGGCTATTATCGTCGATTTATCTAAGGGTTCTCTAAAATCGCTGTGCCGCTTACCGCTCTCACGCATAAAGACAAACCTTTTGTTTGGGGAACTAAACAAGAGTCTGCTTTCCAAACCCTCAAGCACATGCTTTGCGATGCTCCCGTCCTCACTTTACCCGACGGAAACGACGACTTTATTGTCTATTGCGATGCCTCAAACCTTGGTCTTGGTTGTGTTCTCATGCAACGAGACAGGGTTATCGCTTACACATCTCATCAGCTCAAGATCCACGAGAAGAACTATACAACCCACGACCTCGAGCTAGGCGAAGTTGTTTTTGCGTTAAAGATTTGGCGACACTACCTGTATGGTACCAAGTGTACGATCTTCACCGATCATAGGAGACTACAACATATCTTTGACCAGAAGGAACTTAATATGCGTTAACGCCGATGGGTAGAACTTCTCAACAATTATGACTGTGAGATTCGTTATCATCCTGGCAAAGCAAATGTCATTGCCGATGCTCTAAGCCGACGAAGCTATCTGCTTAGTGCTCGAAGTGTTCCAGCCCAACATCATCTCGAAACCCTTATTCGCGAAGCCCAACATGCTTGTTTTACCGAACGCACCTTGCAGAAGGAAAGGATCTATCATGATGGAGCCCAGCTTGTGAAAAAGTCGAATGGGATATTCCACTATCTGGACCGAATTTGGATCCCTAAGCGGACCAATTTACGACATATTTTGATGGACGAAGCCCACAAGTCTCGATATTCTATTCATCCCGGTGCTGATAAAATGTACCAGGACCTTCGCTACAAGTACTGGTGGCCGGGCATGAAGAGAGATATCGCCCTCTATGTTGGGAAGTACCTGACTTGCTCGAAAGTCAAGGCCGAACACCAAAGACCCTCTGGCTTACTCGAACAACCCCCGATCCCTATGTGGAAGTGGGAAAGTATAGCTATGAATTTCATAACGAAACTTCCGCGTACGCCATCAAGTCACGACAGTATCTGGGTTGCCGTTGACCGTTTGACCAAATCTGCTCATTTTCTGCCAATACGAGAAGACTACAAGGTAGAAAGTTTAGCCCGAATCTACACCGATGAGATCATATGTCGACATGGGACGCCTCGCGACATCATTTCTGACCGTGATGCTCGGTTTACCTCGTGTCTATAGGAAACGTTTCAAACGGCTCTCGGTACTACGCTTAATCTAAGTACCGCATCCCACCCTCAAACCGACGGTCAGACTGAAAGAACAATTCGTACCCTTGAAGACATGCTCCGTTCGTGTGTCATAGATTTCGGTGGTAATTGGGACACTTACCTGCCGTTAGTCGAATTCTCGTATAATAACAGTTATCATTCCAGCATTCAAATGGCACCGTTTGAGGCTTTATACGGAAGAAAATGTCGATCGCCAATTGTATGGCATGAGATCGGGCACTCGCAATTAACCGGTCCTGAGCTATTGCAAGAAATGACTGACAAAGTCCTCCAAATTCGAGACAATCTGCTGAAAGCTCGGAGTCGTCAGAAAAGTTACGCCGATAGACGACGCAAGCCCCTTGAATTTGACGTTGGCGACTACGTACTCCTAAAGGTATCACCTTGGAAGGGTGTGGTCAGATTCGGCAAGAAAGGGAAACTACGACTCGATATGTTGGACCTTTTAAGATTCTGGAAAGGATCAGAAAAGTCGCCTACAGACTCGAACTACCAGAGGAACTTAGCAACGTCCACCCGACTTTCCATGTGTCGAACCTCAGAAAGTGCCTGGCTGAGCATGATTTAATTGTACCTCTAGAAGATCTTCAAGTAAACGAAACACTACACTTCGTGGAGAAGTCTGTCGAGATCATGGACCGCCAAACCAAGCAGCTTAGACTCTCGCGCATTCCCATTGTGAAGGTTCGATGGGAAGGCAAACGAGGCGCAGAGTTCACTTGGGAACTCGAAAGCGACATGAAGGCGAAGTATCCGCAGTTGTTTGTTACGGCTTTGGCCTAATTTTGGGACGAAATTCCCTCAACTAGGGGAGGCTGTAACACCCCGTGTTTCGAACGTCAAAGTCAAAGTCAAGATTGAAGTCAAAGGGAGACAAGATTGCTAATTGTGATCTGTCACTCCTTGCTCAATTCCTGTTTTGGCTTCTTTGACTTGTAGATAGACTTTTATGCTTTTACGTTAGTTGTATTATGTGGAGTATTTGCTAATAATCGAGGTTTAATCGCTATTTATCGATATTCATCGCATGACTTATCGCTTTATCGCTTATCGCAATCGCACTCGCAACTCGGATTACGCATTCTGGTTATTGTTCTTATGTGTGTGCCCTTTCTGTGTTACTTGTGCATGTTATTTATGTTTTATGATGTGGTGATTAATCGAAACGCAATCGCAAACGCTAAACGAACGTTAAATTAGGATGATTGCATGTTGATATAGTAGTTGGGATTAAAAGTAATTTGAATAGGAACTCTATCGCATCGCAACGCTCAAAACTCGAATCGAAATCGCAAAACTCATCGCGCCGAGCACTCGAATCGAGTGGCCAGCCGACCGAGTTGCCACCCGATCGAAGTGCCACTCGATCGAGTTGCCACCCGAGCGGGCTGCCACTCAATCAACCGGCCTCTTTCCTCCTTACCATTTATGGAAACCCTATAAATACCCCATATGTCAACCTCACTTGATGTTGACAGCTCTCTCCCTCTCCACTCGCTCCAGCCGCTATTTCTTCATATTTCTCGCGATTCTTGTAAGTTTTTCACCTAAATCTTGTACTTTCTTGATCTATGCACACTCCTACACCTTTCTATCTTTGATATCTTAACTTTTAACCGTGAAATCACTAGATTTGAGGTGTTCTAGGATGATGTCATCATTGTGTTCATAAGAACTTCATGTTTTGACTTCAATCCACTAGGAACAACTTAGATCTGAACGATTTCCACATAAATAAACAAAGATCTTTCATAGATCTGAACATATTCATGGTGAAAAGGATTGAAAGATGGTTTTCCAACCTTCTTTCAACTCTTTTACACTCAAAACCGATGGAATCGGAGCTTGTTCTAATCTTCTACTCTTTCTTGTGGATGTATTGGTTCAAGATCTGGATTCTATCCACGAGGTTACTGATTTCGGGTTAAACAAGAAACACCGTCTCGAACAGTTAACTGGTCGGACTAGGGTGGTTCCTGTCCGATCGGGTCACTACGTCTTGATAAGGTTTCTGTTGTTTGACGTGTTATCATAACAGTCTCGAGAACACGCAAAACTATCAAAACAACCAAGGAAGAAGACGACTAGGTCATCTGGGACGGATTGCCGTCTGATCGGATTGCCACCCGACCGGACTGCCACCTGATCGGACTGCACCTTGGGTCCCACACTCAACTTTTATTTCAACATTTGAGGTTTTGAACATTAAACGGATTTCCATCCGATCGGATTGCCACCCGATCGGATTACCACCCGACCATGTGATGTTTGACTTCAAACACTTAAACAATTTTTCAACATGTTCAATCCAAACGGATTCCCACCCGATCGGATAGCCATCCGATCGAGTGACGTCCTGCGGTGAACTTGTTCTCAACCTGAGAAGCCTCGCCAATCGGATTGTTGTCCGATCGAACGACCGTTTGATCGACCGACCTGAAAGGTAGAGATACTTCTCTGTTTTCAAAATGCTACAACGAAAACTTCAAAAGGCAAGTCATCATACACAAACACATCAATCCCAAATGAGATGACAATCCAATCGAGTGGCCACCCGATCGGGCGACCACCCGAACGGATTGTCATCCGATCGACCGGCCACCCGATCGGATTGCCAACCGATCGGATTGCCGTCCGATCCACTGACACTTTGCTTCATTTTTTCATGCTGCTTATCGTTTAGGCTATCGTTCTGATCAGGCTAACCTTACTCTCTGGCGCTCCCTTCAATCCATCAATCGCTGTGAGTATACTCGAACCCTTTTTGCTTTACGCACTTTTGGGTGTTACATACGTTACTTATTCTAAATCACATCGAACACACTACGCAATACTTTAACGCTAACCGTTACCGCATGTTATACGTGACTTAATGAATGCTTGTTTGTTATGTTTACACATGGAATGTTGTCTACCTGCCTTAGCAATGATAGTACTATAGTTTGGACTCAGCACCTATTCACTCAGGGGTTGTTAAGGACAATTTGTTACATGGCTCACAGTGGTGAGTGTGTATTACGAACTGCCTTGGGCAGTCAACCCGCAGTCATTGGTATCGATAGGTTCATGTCGATAACTAACGTGCTTCATTTTACACTGTGTATGTGTTGGTTATGCGTAAACGATTTCGAACTCTATTATATCTATTAAACTTGTATGCTCACCTTTACACTGTGTGTATTAACTTTTACTTTAATGTATGTGGCAGGTGCTTAAGAAGTTTAGATGCTTGGCTTGCTGTGAAATCGAGGCTAGGAAAGGTCTAGAAACAAATAAATGAATTGTCTGTATTTGAAATCTGAGTTGTCGGAACAGAACAATTTGGCTAGATCTTGTCTGTAATAATTATATTACTTTTTATGTCGTGGTATGGGACATGATGCTTTAAATAATTGGTAATTATAGTTGTTATGGAAACTTCTGGACAATCTGTTTCACTTAGTGCCACGCCCCGATGTATCCGCCATCGGTTGGGGTGCGAAAAGTTTAAACAAAACCGAATTGTCTTCACTTCAAAACAGAGCCTCTCGCACGAAGGGTCTCCCCATTCGCGCGAAGGGTACTCTCTTCCGCGTGAAGGGTATGTTTCCTTCGAGTTCCGGCATTTTTCTAAGTGTTGTATGTTATTCTGATCCCTATTCTCAATATAGACGATTCCGTAATAACAGAGTGTGAAACCGTGGAAGCCTTGGTTTCCAATCTAGTTCCACCTCCTCACCTAAACTTGCAAACAAACACCCAAACAATCTCCTAGACCTAGAATAAGTTAACCCCATCCAGCCTCCAACACTTGTTTCATACCTTCCATGTTGAGACGACACACCTGGGTTGTCCTTGTTCAGTTGTTTGGTATTTAAATTCTGTCTTTTACATGTTGTTATTCATGACCAACCGGTTTATTAACTTAGTTAATAAACTTGTGCTTTAGTGAACTTATAATGGGGATACTACCTCCATACATGACTTCTGTTATCTATATGACTTACTGGACTAATACTATACTATATAAACATAATATATAATATAACTGAACTCAAGATGTAACCAATTAATCATTAAAACGTTCAACGAATCGTTGTTCGGGTAAACAGTCCGCTCACGCGGAGGGACTAACCCACTCGCGCGAAAGGAAGCTCCCATTCTCATGAAGGGCAACTACTCATTCGCACGAACGGTGTCGTGATGTTCGGTTGCCGCTTATTTCAGTTTCTACGTACCTCGTCATTGATTATAACGGGCAAATCAGGACCCGTGAAATCACAGTAACTTAGTGTCGTAACGAGTGCCTAGACGAAATATAATTTTTGTTTAATCATACTTTATACTTATACTTACGTACTTTATATTCCAAATCTGAATCCTCCGTTCCACCCCCATAAACTCCGTATGATCTTACACCTTCATTTCCCCATTCTTAACAAATCGTCAAATCACGGATAATCGAAAAGCTTTGCAAAATTGTGAGTATACTCAAACGCCCTTTTTACATTTTACACTTTTCAGTGCAATACGTTTATTTATCAAACATCACAATCACACTTATACTTTATACAATCACACAAACAATCCAATCATACATGCTTAAATACGTTATACTTGATTTGTACTCTTTAGAGCATTCTTATATGATTTACTTGTCATTAACTTCGTACGAGCCTCCCCTTAACATGTATAGCGCTATAAGAATAACACACCGCCCGTAGTCTTGTGGTCATGTTAAGTCTTTCAAACAGAACGGTTTTATTGTTGCTACAATAGGATTATGCTAGCGGTAATCAGATGATTGACTTATATAATTGCATGCCATGTTTACATTAATCAAGTTAACTAATTTTGCCATGTGGATTCGTTTAAACCATTTTTATATACTTATGCTATTATTAAACTTGTATACTCGCTAACACTTTATGTATTGAACTATACTTTAAAATGTATTGTAGGATTTTGATGATGATGCATGAAATCTAGTAGGATGCCTAGAAACGCACTTTAAACTTTAATGTTGTAATGCATTTTGTTTTCAAACTTGTTGTAATTCTTTTCCGAACGATGTACTTGACGTTAGCAATGAAATGAAAATCGTTTATTAAATAATTGTCATGATTAGCGTTATGAAGTCTCGAGCAATCTCGTTTCCGTCTCACTCTGATGTTTCTGCCATCGGTTGGGGTGTGACAAATCCGTTTTGCTTGATAACTTAAACATTGGAGGTGTAACAACCCGTACTTTGGTTATTCCCTTGTTACTGTTGTTTTTACTCGCTAACGCTTGTACTCTCGAGATTCAATTAACGCTATGGGTTAAAACTACATTTTAAACGCATTTTATCGCATTTTACATCGCTTATTTAGACACTTATACTAAACGCTATCACAACGCAAACTCGAAACGCGGATTTATTTATTTTTTGTGTGTTATTTGTGTAATTACTTGTTTAGAATGTTATGTGGTTATCAACGCAACGCTTATACGCTCAAACGCTCACTCGCAACTCGATTTATCATGATAAAACGAACACAACACGTAAGGTGAGAAATTAAGAATACACCAAAACTCGTCCAAATGAAACTCGTCCGAATGGAAGCCGTCCGAATCCGCCCGGATAGAGCCCATCTGTCCGGATGGGGCTCACCCACTCGGATGGAGCCTATCCGGATGGAGTCCATCTGGACACGGCCATCCGGAGACACCTAATCCGCCACAACACAAGACCTCGCCCTCACCTATAAATAGGGGCCTTATGTCTTCATTTCAACTTTTAAGCTCCACTCATCCGCTCCCGAGATCCCCGTTGCGATTCAAGACTTCTTGTAAGTTTTCGCTCCGATTTCAACCTTCATTCCACTTCTACTCCATCTTCTTGCTTTACAATCACAAACACACGTACATATCCTTCAACTTTACTTCAAAAATCATCGATTCTGGACATCTCGAAGGTGGTTTCCACTCGTTTTGCTTAGGCAAACTGTTGTGGAGCATCATTCAATCGAGATTGGTTCAAGATCTTACAACTTATCTATGAACTCTCCTTTGATTTTTTATGCAATATCGGTGGAATCATGAACCCGTCAGACTCCCGAATCGTTCCATAGTCAAAGAGCCGACTCTAGGGTTGATTTTCACCAAGGAGATGGTCCGATCTACGGGTCAGACAAGGAATTCCGTCAAGAACAACACCTCCGGCCGAATGGGCTATACCCATCCGCCCGAATGGGCTTGACTCGGTATTCACTGTTGTTTTGTTCCGTTATCGTACCCGTCTTCGTTGATTAAAAACACTTTAAACAAAACTTCAACAATTTTAACGGTTCACAAACAACCACAGTCCATCCGTCCAGATAGACTCTGTTACCACACCAAATCTTTTCTTTCGAAATCTTAAACATCGGTTACACATCAGATCATTTCGTTCCAACAGAAATAGCCATCCGTCTGATAGGATAAAGCCATCCGACCGAATGGACAAAAGCCCATCCGACCGGATGGAGCCTACCCGTCCGGATGGAGCCCATCTGCCCGGATGGAGCCCATATGTCCGGATGGACTAGACCCATCCGTCCGGATAGACTGTTGAACACTTAACTTGCTTTTACCCCACTCGACACTTTGATTTCAATCGTGTCAGCACTTGGAAGACTTATGTTTCTGTTCTCGTACACAGGCTGATCCGGCGCTCCCTTCAATCCAATCCAGATTGTGTTTACTTGCTAAACACGCACTGTGAGTATACTCGAACCCTTTTTCACTTAATGCACTTTTGGGTGTTACATACGTTCTCTATCAAAACACAACACACCACGCAAACACTTTCCTAAACGCTAACCGCTCCCGCATGCTATACGTGATTTGTTGAATGCTTGTACTATGCTTATACAATGTTACTTGCTAGATCGCCTTTAGCAACGATAGTACTATAGTTTGGACTCAGCACCTGATGTGTCAGGGGTTGCTAAGGATCACATACTTTACTTCACGTATTCGCTTCGGTGAACATGTGTCGCGCATACTCTACTCGCAGTCACGTGGTTAGGATGAATCATTGTTGGTAGTTACATGCTTCGCCCGTTACGTGTTACATGCTGGTTATGCGTAAACGCTTTTATACTATATTTATGCAAACTTGTGTACTCACCTTTACTTTATGTATTGAATTTTATTTTAACGTATGTGATAGGTTGATTGGATGTTATGCTACAAACAAGTTAGGAAGTCTAGAAACTCACCAAATAAAATCTGAGTTGTCGGAATGGAATTTGTTTTTGAGACTGAATATCTATAATGACTGTTTTGAATTATTTATTTAATAGTATGGGATATTAAACCTTATAAATATTGTCATTTAATAGTTGTTATGGATTCTCTTGAACAATTTGTTTCACTCAGTGCCACGCCCCGATGATTCCGCCATCGGTTGGGGTGTGACAGATTGGTTTCAGAGCCATAACTATTAGGAATTAGGTCGAGTTGTGTAGAACAGACCTAGTCTATAGTCTAAGTACCAAACAGACCAGCTTCATACGAACCCACTTGGGGCTTTGTACGAACCCGAATACTGTTATACTCTCGTTCGAACCTACTATACTACACCTTCGTACGAACCCACATACTACAGCTTAGTACGAAGGCAACCTTTCCTGAGGTTGAAAACTGTTTGTCCTTTCCTAAGGCTAACACAATACACATGTTTTGAAAAAGCTCGTATAACACAAACGAGTGGTTGTGTCGAGACTAGGTGTGAAAACCAAGAACTCTCGATAGATCACTCACCCCGCGTATTTTTACTCCCGCATGAGAATCTTTCGTTGAGTTAGGAGTGACATCCACATCTCAACGGAAATCTCCATCTCTATCTCGTGGTTTTACCACAATCAGAAGCGAAGTTGTTAAGTTAGGAGTGAAACCCGCATCTTAATGACCCGTTCCACTCCCTACTTCGATTTACAATCTTACCAAAGTCTCAACTGTTCCAATGACTCGAGTCACGTAGTAACTGGAAGGATGGATGCCGGTAGCCGTATCACGGTGAGAGCATAGTCTATTAGGCCAAAACGTGTACTAGAACTCGTTGGGAATAGTTGAACCACTTTGGGCAGTCGATATCTAACACCCAAGACACTCTATCAATTTTAAGCCTGCAATCGCCAATTTTACGCGTCGTCGAATTTTATTATGTTTATGTATTTATATGATCGAAACCATAAAGCGTACGTTTTCGATTTATCACTCTCCGCTATACCAAACGCGCACAACTCGCACAACTATCATAATATAAAACGCTAACTAATCGAAACCAAACTAAGAGCTCCTATCGCTTATGTTACCCGCTTATATCCTACTTATATCACGCCTAGGCGAGTGTGTGATCTCATACGCTACGCTACGATACGCTACATCGCGCATAACTCAATCGCGCCACGCGTCCTTGAAATGTAGGTGAATACGTGCAAAATATGTAGGTGAATACGTGCAAAATATGTGTTTATGTGAATTACGTACTCATACGTGCTTATGTGTATACGTGCTTACGTGAATTATGTGAATACGTGAAGATGCGCTTACGTATTCCTGAGCTTTACTTGAAGGATAATAATAATGATAATAATAATAAGTATGTTGTTAAAACGATAGACTTTACAAACAAAATCCGTTATAATCGAATCTCATCCAATGGCAGATGTCATCATTTGGATCCCATACTCGTCGTACTGTCCAGTGAAACAATGTTGAAAAACGCATCGCCTCCCTCGTAGCCAAGGAAATGGCAAAGGTGATTCCCCAGATCGTCAGTGAAATCAATGCTGTCAGCAGTACTTCTTCTGTTGACTCAAAGAATGAAGCGCCTAAAGCTCCTTTCAGATTTAAACAATTCAAGGCCTGTGGTCCAGCAAGTTTTACTGGTGAAGATGGACCCAGTGCCATGTTTCAGTGGTTCGATGCGATTGAAGTCACTTTTCGTTAAAGCGGATATCCTTGGAATCTCCGCACTGTGAATGCTACTGGAGTCTTCTAGTCCAAGGCACTGGATTGGTGGACCACTGAGCGCAACAGGCGTGGTAATGATGCAGCTTATGGTCTCTCATAGGAGGAGCTCAGGGAGCTCATGATGAAAGAATTTTGTCCTCCCCACGAAGTCCAGAAGCTGGAGAATGAGTTCTGGAACATCAAGCAAGAAGGAGGTGACAACGCTGATCTCACAGCTCGTTTCAAACAGTTGAGCATTATCTGTCCCAGTCAGGTGGACACACCTGCTAAGACTATCAAGAAGTACATTCGAGCTCTTCCTGATTGTGTAGCTGATTTTGTTCAAGCCGCAAGACCTGCAACGATTGAGGAAACTTATCAGCTTGCAGCCGAGATCAATGACAAACGAGACTTGGCTGGCGCTTTCAAACCTCTACCGAAAGTCTCAACCAAGCCACTGCGACTCCCAGCTCCGACACTGCAGCATCACAAGGTTCAAAGTCTTCACGCCAAAGCCACAAGCAAAGGAACAACAACAACAGCAAGAACAACGCAGTAGTCAGCGCACCGCCCAACAACCATAATCGTCCAGTTGCTGCTACCAACGCACCGCCTGCTATGCGTGCGTACATTGGTACTCACCCTTTGTGCCCTACCTGTACCTACCATCACCCGATAGGGGTCAACTGTCATTTCTGTGTAAACTGCAATCTCTACGGGCACTTTATAGCTCACTGCCGTTCAGGCCCCCTTCAGCAAGCTCTTCAAACTCTTCCTGCACCGCCAGCTCAACCCCTTGCTCTTCAGGGTACCCCAGCAGTACTAGAACCCGTTGCTAATGCTCGAACTTGCTACACTTGTGGTGACCCAAATCATTTTGCTAATGTATGCCCAAACAGCATCGTGAAACAAGAACCCTAGCAGTAGCAACCACCACAGCAGCAGCAGCCACAACAAGCAGCTCATGGAAGAACCTTCAATATCAACGTCCGCCAGGCTCAGACTGAGAACAATGTTGTCAATGGTACGTTTCTTGTTAACGGTATTTATGCTTCTTGCTTGTTTAATACTGGAGCCGATAACTGCTTTGTGTCGTTTGAATTCGAAAAGCTCCTAAAACGTAAACGCGTTAACATCCCAACGACCTTCAACGTAGAAGTTGCCACCGGCAGAACCATCATCGTCAGTTCTGTTCTCCGTGATTGTACTCTCGAACTCAACAATCACATATTTCCGATCGACCTCATACCTATGCAATTAGGTAGCTTTGATGTCATAGTAGGCATGGATTTTCTTCGTGAGAATCGTGCTGAAGTAGTTTGTTTCAAAAAGATGATTCGTTTCTCTCTTTCAGATGGTGATCAACTATGTGTTTATGGCGAAGTATCCTCGAAAGATTTGAAGCTTATGTCGTGCAATCAAGCGAGCAAGTATCTCCGCAAGGAATAGTTGGCTTTCTTGGCCCATATTGTAGTAACGAAAGAGGAAAAGAAAACTGTGAGAGACGTTCCCGTTGTTTGTGAATTCCCTAACGTTTTTCCCGACGATTTACCTGGCTTACCCCCTACTCGCGATATCGATTTCCATATTGACCTTATCCCCGGTGCTAACCCTGTTGCGAAAGCTCCCTATCGCCTCGCACCGTCCGAAATGCGTGAACTCTCTAGCCAACTCAAGGAGTTACTTGATAAAGGCTTCATACGCCTTAGCAATTCGCCATGGGGCGCACCTATCCTTTTCATGAAAAAGAAGGATGGATCGTTCCGAATGTGCATCGATTATAGGGAACTCAACAAGCTTACTATCAAGAACCGCTACCCTCTACCTCGAATCGACGACTTATTTGATCAAGTCCAAGGCGCTACGTGTTTCTCGAAGATCGATCTACGTTCTGGCTATCATCAGTTACGTATTCAAGAGAAGGATATTCCAAAAACCGCTTTCCGTACCCGCTATGGCCATTACGAATTCGTGGTTATACCTTTT
Organism: Helianthus tuberosus; assembly: GCA_030545235.1. Lineage (NCBI taxonomy): Eukaryota > Viridiplantae > Streptophyta > Magnoliopsida > Asterales > Asteraceae > Helianthus > Helianthus tuberosus. The sequence continues at coordinate 108,163,344 of CM060427.1, read as the reverse complement.
GGTCTCACCAATGCACCCGCGGTCTTCATGGATTTGATGAACCGTGTGTGTAAACCCTTCCTGGATCGTTTCGGTATTGTGTTTATCGACGATATCCTTATCTATTCGAAGTCGAGAGCCGAACATGCCCAACATTTTCGTTTAGTTCTCGAGCTTCTCCAAGGAAATTGCCTCTACGCCAAGTTCTCCAAGTGTGAATTTTAGCTCGAGGAGGTTCAATTCCTCGGTTACATCATTAACAGTCTAGGAATTCACGTCGACCCCGTGAAGATAGAAGCTGTCAAAAGTTGGATTACTCCAAAAACTCCGTCTGAAGTCCATTCTTTTCTCGGTTTGGCGGGTTACTACCGCCGATTTATCGCTGATTTCTCTAAAATCGTCGTTCCGCTCACCGCCTTAACGCATAAAGACAAGTCTTTTGTTTGGGGAACCGAACAAGAGAATGCCTTTCAAACTCTCAAGCATATGCTTTGCAATGCTCCTATTCTCACACTTCTCGATGGAAACAACGATTTCGTTGTTTATTGCGATGCCTCTAACCTAGGTCTAGGTTGTGTGCTTATGCAACGAGACAAGGTTATCGCGTACGTGTCTCGCCAACTCAAGGTCCACGAGAAGAACTACACTACCCACGATCTCGAACTTGGTGTAGTTGTTTTTGCGTTAAAGATATGGCGACACTACCATTATGGTACCAAGTGCACGGTCTTCACCGACCATAAGAGCCTATAACATATCTTGAATTAGAAAGAACTGAACATGTGCCAACGCAGATGGGTTTAACTTCTCAACGACTACAATTGCGAGATACGCTACCACCCTGGCAAGGCAAACGTCGTAGCCGATGCTCTCAGCCGACGAAGCTATTTGCATAGTGTTCGTAACATCCAAGCCCAGAACAACCTCGAAGCCCTCATTCGTGATGCTCAGCACGCTTGTTTTCTCTAGAATAATTTGAAGGAAGAAAGAATATGTGGAACCGAAAATCAATTAGTGAATAAACCAAACGGTATTTTTCACTATCTCAATCGTATTTGGATTCCTAGTCGCAATAATCTCCGAGAGATTTTGATAACGGAAGCCCACAAGTCTCGATATTCCATTCACCCTGGTGCCGACAAGATGTACCAGGACCTCCGTTCCAGGTATTGGTGGTCGGAAATGAAGAAGGATATTGCTCTATACATTTGGAAATGCCTAACTTGCTCGAAGGTTAAGGGCGAACATCAACGACCCTCTGGTTTACTCGAACAACCCGAAATCCTGATGTGGAAATGGGAAAGTATCGCTATGGACTTTATTACCAAACTCCCTCGTACGCCCTCTGGTCACGATAGCAGTTGGGTTATCGTTGATCGTCTTACTAAATCCGCTCATTTCATCCCGATACGAGAAGACTTTAAGGTTGAACGATTAGCACGAATCTATACCAACAAAGTCATTTGTCAACACGGGACACCTTGTGACATCATCTCTGACCGCGATGGTCATTTTACCTCAAGTCTCTAGGATACATTTCAATCAGCTCTCGGTACGACTCTTAATCTCGGTACCGCATTCCATCCCCAGACCGACAGTCAGACTGAGCGCACGATCTGCACCCTTGAAGACATGCTTCATTCGTGCGTTACAGATTTTGGTGGTAATTGGGATTCACATTTACCTTTAGTCGAATTCTCGTTCAATAACAGTTATCAAGCTAGTATTCAGATGGCACCATTCGAGGCATTATACGGTAGAAAATGTCGATCGCCTATTGTATGGCATGAGATCGGAGACGCACAAATCACTGGTCCCAAGTTACTACAAGAAACGATAGACAAGATTCTCCATATATGAGACTGTAACACCTCGCAAAAATCAGGTCCAATGTAGTAACAACACGTGTCATGAACTTTAAACGTGTAACGAATTGATTACGAGGGACTAAAGTTGACAAACGAAGAAAGTATGTGTGTAGAAGGATCCAAAGTGTCAACTTTGCCTTTCAACAACCCTTCACGATGTTTATACTCTTAAATGAATGAATTGTGAAACGTGTGAAGCCGTTTGGGAAAGAAAGTGAAAGTTTTACAAGACGCAAGGGTTAAATGTGTCAACATGTTAAATTAATACCTCTGAGTGACCTTTTAATGAACTCGGAGCTTTGTAATGATTAATAATACTCCTAAGAACAAGTGACGAAAAATTTCACAAGTTTCGATGTCGTTTGAGATAAATACGCTAACTTTCGTAAATAAAGGGTTAAAAGCGTCAACGAGGCAAAACTTGTGTTTTCGGTTATCGTTTAACGCAACCGGACCTAATGATGGATGGTTATATCCTAAGGATCATAAAAATATAAGTTTTATGGGTTAAATGTGCTTAAAATGAAAGTTATGAGGTTTTAAAGGTCAAGGGGTCAAATCTGCCAAGTTTGAAACTTGTTTGGCTGGTCACCATAGTGGTGGCGCTGTGCCACACCAGAAGTGCCCTACCGTCGAGCGACGCGACGACCTAAAATGGACAGAATACCTGCACAGGTGCAGGTTTCAGCAAGTTCTTCTTCTCCAAACCACCTATACACTCTCATAACTTAAAACCAGGGGACTTTTGATGGCTTTTAAAACCACTAGACACTTGTTTGCTCAAGATTATACCTGGGGGACACTTGCTTTGATTCTAGAGCATTAAAAAAAATCTATATAAAGAGGCCATGTTTGGAGCTCATTCCTCACACTTCAAAATTTCTTATACTCTCAAGCTTTGGGGCTTTCAAACCCATTCTCTGGAGCATCCTACCTTGGAAGGAAGCTCTCTTAGTCTAAATCTTCTTGCTAAGGACCCTTGTAAGCGTTCTTAGCTTCTGTAGTTAAGGTTTTATTAGTTTAAGGACCGAAAGTTAAAGTTATCGTAATGATGCTTTAACTTTGTGATTAATCACTAACGGTCCAGCCATTATTCGAATTGAAAGTGGCTATGTGTTGGTAATTATGTAGGTGTTAAACCCTTAAAAGGGCACCTTCTAATTATCACGTTATCTCAGTCAATTGTCGGGTCAAACTACTTAACAGAAAAGTCAAACGAGTCAGTTTTTGCAAAATAAATCATAACTGATAATATAGAAGCTATAAAATACATTTTTTCACTTTAATAACTTGGTAAATATTAATTGAACATGTCTAGGCATGTTCAACCCGACAATTCTGAGTTTAGGCTCGGTTCACAACCGAATGTCGCAAAAGTTGACTTTTGCTTTGAATTTCAGTTCTAACCCGATTTAGCTTAGTTTAGTTATGCCTTAGGGTTCCTTTAGGACCATATTATATGTTAGTATAACCCTCTGAGGTTATACAACATGGTTCCATAGAAATCCTAGTTCATTGCATGTTTCCGTTAAATGATTAAAAGTTGACCGTTATGCCCTTTTACCATTAAAACGAGATTTTTGAAAATGTGAGAGGACAAAAACATTTATTATTGATATTTAAGTATGTCCTAAAATTTTGACATCAGTATATGGTCTGAAATGAGAGTTATGCTCGATATCGTAAAATGAAGGCTTTTTATTAATTAAATGGCATTTTTGACATAAATCCTATTTAAACCCAATTTTTGGCACCAAACATTATACCCGTTATTATAATATAATATTTTGGGATTTTTAGAAATTTTTGTCAAATTTTATATTGACTGTAACATAGAGTTCTAGCATAAATTCGATAATTGACGATAAAGCCCTTTTTGTTAATAAAATGAGTTTTACACATCATTTTGATACCAAACCTTTTTCTACTGATTTGATACATTAAATAAATTATTTTAAACAAGTTGAGACTAATCAAAACCTCGGATTTCCTTAACCAACCCGAATATCGTCAAATACCGACTTTTACGCTTATTAAGCGCATAGTATGGTTTAAAACCATATTTAACGCTTAAGACTTGTTACCTACTGATTGTAAAAAAAAAAAAATTTTTTTTACTTTAATAGTAAGTATAAGTCTTGAAATCAGATTTCCAAATTTGACCCTTAAAACATATGTGAAATGACCAAAATGCCCCTACGGTGCATAGTTTGGCCATAAATGATTAAACACACATATGAATGATATTTTGCTGATGTAACTTGATAAAATTAATATTTTTACTGTGTAATTTAGACCATAACATCAGTTTTCTATTTAACCTCTTTTGTAAACTTTAAAATGACCAAAATACCATTACGGGGCTTAAATTGGTATTAAACTCGTTTTGGGCATAATGGAAGATATCCTACTGATATGAAATCATATTTAAAGCATATTAACTTATGGAACTTGTTCATGATTCATTTGGTTACCCGTTATGCATATACGCTTTCGGTACGGTTTATGTAACTAGTTTGAATAAGTTAACCGAAATGGGTCAAACCTTATCACTTTTACTTCAAAATCCAGAATGTATTTAGTTTACCCATTTTATACAAGCCTTTATACTTGTTGGGTCTAAATCACATTCTAATTCGGTCTTCGATTAATCTTGCGTTTTGAACCGTAAACCTTTCTTTAAAAACTAACCGGTCTAAGTTACAACTTAATAAAGACCCGTTAGGAATCTAATAGGTTAATAAAACCTTCGTTCCAGATTGAGAGCCCCGGTAGAAGTACTTTCAATTGCTGATTAGATTATACGGCTGAGAATAAATTACTTTTAGCTCAGGTAAATACTTTTAACTTATTTTCCCTAATACGGGCTTGGGATACGGTAAATTATTACCGCTTGGTCGGGTGAAGAAACCTTTTAATCGGAGATGGTTAAATTGCATAATCCCGTTTTAATCAGTATTGCTTGATAACATATAACATTGGGGGTTAACGACCGTGTCCTGGATATCCTTGGCTCATTTAAAAAGCGTAAATGTCCACGACTTAAGCACGGGGTGTAGGCATACACCTGTCTGTTGCGTATGTAAAAGATATACTCACTCGTGAGGAAACTTCTTGTGAGTTTATATTTGTGGTGTGTCGATTAATCTTGTTCGGTTTATTTAACACCGGCCCTAAATGTTGGACAAACATGTAAATCTGATACAAGATTGTTATTAATATAATTGTCCCAAGTTATAAAAGAATATTTGTGCCTTGTGCATTTAAATCAATTTTCATAAATATTTTCAAAAGAGTCAGTTAATTGAATTTACCAGTGTAAACTGACGTATTTTCCAAAAAGGTTAAGTGACAGGTACTGTACGTAAATTGGCTGGGAGCTCGGGGCGTTAATAAGGAATCTTGCAAGTTCTAAACGTCTAAAGTCTGTTGAACAATGTTTATATTTATGTTTTAAGATCCGCCTGTGGATCCATATACAACCGTTGTATAATATTTTATTATACTTTCAAATCGGATTGTATTATTATCACTTTAGACTTCCGCTGTGCATTGAACTGTGATTATTTGACTATGATGATATCAACTACGTCACGTTACTCCCCGCCGGGCCCACCGGTAATACGTGGAAATATCGGGGTGTGACAGGTTGGTATCAGAGCCAACATTGAGTGAATTAAACACTAGCCTTTTGTGTTTAATCTGAATGACACAGTGGCACATTCCTTGACTTCCGAGTCTAGACATGAACTAGGAATGATCTCATCCCTGATATATGTATACATTGTTTTCGATATTTATGTATCTCAGGATTGTGTCGTTGAGCAAAGCTGCATTGGTGGAAACTCTCCAAACCCGAAGACTAAGAATGTTAAGCTTCGTACCACAGCCCGAATAAGCGTACGACCAGTATGGAGAAAGGACCTTTTTGAACCCATTAACCATATTTCAAATTCTGTACCTAAGACTTTTGAAACTCCAAATGAGAACCCAACATCGGAGGAGTCCATACCAACTGTCCCTGAAGCTCCCACTCCGAAGAAGATACCTATGGACCCAAAGGACCCATATTTCTTACCTCCAAGTCTTGGAATCCCAAACTTGGATTATACTTGTCCTGACCTTAATTGTGATCCATATTATTCGTTAACCATAAAAGTCCTTGGATTCCACTTCTGCAAAGATTCCTAATATGGAAGATTTCGAGTACCCACCAAAACCTTCAGTATCCGTACCACACACAGTGAACCAAGGAGAAAACTTTCAGAAATAAAATGAAGAAGAAACTCCTTTTTTTATATTTCATTTCTTTAGTAGTCCCTATAAGGACACACACACACACACACACACATATATATATATATATATCTTTTAAGTCCCTGCTTGGGCGAATTTTTTTGTTGAAGACCCGTTTAGGGCAATTATAGTAATTCTTTAGGACTTTCTATGAAAAGTTTCCTTTTTGAATTTTACTTTGGTATTAAACATATACATATGTATTATGTACTAAATCAGAACGTCATTTCAATTTATGATTGCTCTGCCATTATATCTCAAAGAAAAATCTTAAAGGTATAACCTAACCTATATGTCATTTTATACATGGCTATAATGGTAAAGCCTTTTTAAGATAATAGATCCTTGTTTACACTTAAGAACGTGTTAGCACTCTTCACAAATATGGTTTGAGAAAATCACAATAGTCATCCTTATATTGGATTCTTCCAAATTCTTATCTAGCCTAGTGATTTAGAAATCATGGCTCAAATCATCAAATAAAATGATCGTATCATAAACATCCAGTAGTGATGAAGTGCCTACGGGCTATATCTATTGTCCTAAAAGACAAAAGACAGTTGTGGTTTTTGACTCCCTGTCAAGATAGGTAATGAACTATGTTCAAACCTTAATGCCTCGATCCTATAAGATCATGGCTTATGAATCCGAAACTGTCCTCGTGACAAGGCCTTTTGCGCCATTTCAATATCCTTAATAGTTTATAACTGGATTAACTATAATGAAAAGTTTAAAATAAATTTTATTATCAAATTAACCAAATATGGTCTATTTATACCATGGTTAATGAATCATCGAAGATGATGATTCCAAAATAGACTTCTAAGTAAAAATTATTGACAATTGTTTTATAAAAAAACAAGCTTCAGCATGCCGGAATTAGATGAGGTTAGCAGTCATTCCAATATGAGGAATGACAACACCAGAATGAATATAACGAGTATAGATCTACAAGCAATGATAGATAATGCTGTCACTAGAGCCATTGACAGACAGTCAAAGAACCAAGTGGTACTCGCACTAGAACCCAGTCGGTACCTCACTTGAAGCCACATTCCAAGACTCATACATCTCATAAAGATGATTCTCATCATTTGTCGAATCAGAGGAGTGTCCCATCCAAACAAATTGTGCTCAATCAGGAGCCACGTGTCAAGACCTGCTCTTATAAATACTTTGTCTCTTGCAAACCAAGGGACTTTACAGGAGAAAAAGGAGCCATCGATTGTATGACATGGCTCGATGAGATGGATACTGTAGTAGACATCAGTGGTTGTGCCGAGCAGGATATTGTGAAATTTGTTTCACAATCATTCAAAGGAGAAGCGTTGGCATGGTGGAGATCATTGATCCAAGCCACGGGGAAAATCCCACTTTATAGCTTGTCTTGGGAGCAATTTGTTGCACTGATCAAGGAAAACTTATGTCCTCAACATGAGGTAGAAAAGATCAAAACAGACTTCTTGACTCTGGTTGTGAGGAATTTAGATTGTCAGGCATACGTGACGAGTTTCAACACCATGTCCCGCCTGGTTCCCTATTTAGTCACCCCTGAACCTAAACGCATAGCGCGTTTTATTGGAGGCCTAGCACCAGAAATTAAGGGAAATGTTAAAGCATCTAATCCTACCACATATAGGTCTGTGGTGGACTTATCCTTATCTCTCACTTTAGATGCAATCAGGAATAAGTCTATTAAGACTTCTGACGAGGGAAAAAGGAAAAGAGAAGAAGAGAACTCTCATCGATCTGACAAGAAGAAAAAGGGAAGTTCTGAGTACAGGAAAGATTCCGAGTTTAGGAAAAACTCGAGTCAGTCTAATAACATACCCAAATGCAGTAACTGCAGAAAGCGACATTCTGGAAAATGTACGATCGACCCACGTGCTAAACTGTGTGGAATTTGCAAGACCAAGGGTCACAAAACATTAGATTGCAAGGAGTTAAAGAACGCGACTTGTTACAACTGTAACGAGGAAGGGCACATCAAAACCAACAGCCCAAAACTTGCAAAGAAGCCTGAAGAGGCCAAGAAAACAAACACGCGAGTCTTCCAGATGAACGCCCAGGAGGCAGTACAGGATGATAACATCATAACAGGTACCTTCCTTATCAAAGGGGTTTATGCTAGAATTTTGTTTGATTCTGGCATAGATAAGTCTTTTGTAGACAATAAATTTTGTAAATTATTGAATCTGCCTGTTAGAACTCTAGACATAAAACATGTGGTACAATTGGCCGATGATACCTTAGAGACTGCTTCAGCAATGTAAGACCCTAACACGTAATATCTTTAAATCGACGCAGCGGAAAAACGAGCCTTAAAATTTCTTTCATTACACACGTCTTGACTTACTTGAAAGTTCATTTTAAAAATATATGTTTTACAAAACAAAAGCATAACATTCGTTTGCTAATGTACAAACTCAATTATTCCGTACAACCTCTCTTGTGACTCCATCTTCGATCTCTATTCCTCATGATAATAGCCCGTGATTTGCATAACCTGCACTCACCACATACAATCATAACATTAGCAAACCATACATAAACAAAATTTATGCCTGTACACTCCCCATTTCATTATCTTTCTAACTTTAAGCATTTCATCTGCGTATTCGTATCTTGGTGAGGCTTCAATAATGTACCTGCATTACTTTTCATCCTCAAGACACACCATTAATAACGTATTACTCAACGTATCTAGATTATGCACACTTACATTCTCACCAGCATACATCCACATCTACATACATACATACCTTCCTATACCTCTACATATTTGCATACTCTCATCCGCACCTTCATGCATACATACATACACATTTACATACGTGCCTACATTTCTACATCTCTACAATACATGCATATACTCCTACGTATCTTCATATATACATAAATACTCACCTACATACGTACATACACTCCTACGTACACTTTCCATGTCTTGCATACTCATACATTAATCACATGGGACTTAGATTTAGATTTATAATCCATATACATCAAAGGAACGTTAAAAATCATGTTTGGGAGGCCCACCGTAGTCCACGGATAATATACCGAAGCCTACGATGCATAAATTAAATAAATAACGAAATTTCAACTTTTAGGACATGGGGAGGGCGTCGGCGACGGCCCTTGCATTTACACGTAGCCAAAAACCTCCGTAGGCAGCAAAATAACCCGTCAGCAAAAACTGACTTTCCAGGGGGCGTCGGCGACGGCCTCTCGAAAATCAGTTTTCCTTCTGTGTTGTTTTCATCGTTCGAACGCACTAAAACTCGCATAACTTTTAAACCGTTTACCCGTTTAACCTCTCGTTTCTTCCAACATGATTGTAAATTAACATTCTATCATGTGGACTTGAAATCCAACATCCAGGTTAAGGAAATTCTTGACTTATACGTTTTCGGCTTATTATTCATTTACGAATTATTCGACCCGTTCATGCATTATCAAAACAATCTGTTAATTTGACCTCAACTTCATATGAACTTAATAGTTTTAACGACGACTGTTATAAGAGATTAAATTCTCGGATGCCTTGCATCCTCTTAACCTATTTTCGCTCAAAAGCTTATTTCGACCCGTTATGGGTATTTGTGCATAAAAGGGGGTCTATGACATACAAAACCCTATTCTTCTCTTTCATGCTTGACCAAGACATTACTGAAACCGAATAGCTTGTTTCCAAATGACTTTTAAGGTCGTTTGCCCGATATACCTATCAAGGGCGTTTTTGTCAACTTCGCTCCATCCTTTATAACAAAGGACTTCATTGCATATTTAACCAATCCTACTACTTAACTACAACTCTAATCACACATACCTGGCTCGGATCAAAGCTATGACCCGTTTTAATACTTCGTGCACTAAATAGCTAGTTAATAGCAACATAATTCCTTTTGCTATTCATCCTGTGAAAGCATAATACTTGACAAAACACTTCATTAGTCAATATCGCCAAATGGTGATATCTTCACCATTTGACCCGTTAAGTCTAAATGTTCATTTTATTCTTGTGGGATTTTAGTTATTCATTATCCCATCCAAATAACTTATTCCTCCGTTAACTCGTAACCAAAATCACTATAATACCCTTTTTACCCTTTTTGACCATCAAACTTAGTTTCTTAACATCCTCACATGTTCCGACCCATATCAAAGCTTGTCGGAACATTATAATTCACATAATTACTTACCATGTTCATAATCAATACATTGAATAGATATTTTACAAAAAGGGGTGTAAGCTTTACTTACATAACATCCGAATATGCTTCCCGTGTGCATTAGTCCCGTTTGACCCGCTTTTTTCCCAAGCTTCCATGTCGTTTATCAAGCATCAACTATCATGTATCATTCTTAAAATAGTTAGCTTGTTCATCATTCATCACACGGATCTTATTTCAGAAATTATCATTCAAACTCCAAAACATACTAATCTATCAAATCCTAGCCGAAATCCTTTAAACATTTACACATACATGTAATTTCAAACATCATTAACAATAACATATCATCATATTATACAAAACCCACTTCATAACTTCATTGTTAATCACTTACTAGTGATCTAGGCTCAATTATCTCTAATTTCATCATACCCTTGGTGTGTGTACAACCTTCTAAACATAAGGTACAACTAATTCATGCACAATCTCCTAATTTCATACATAATTCATCAAATCCTCCTACTAATTAACATATATCATTCACACATAAACATTCAAACATATTATCATCATATTTCTTTCAATTCTTCTAACAAGACTCCATATTACTCACATAATACATCAATATTCAACAAGAATTAGACATGGATAATGATTCAAGTCATCATTCTCACCATAACTAATGGGTTTCACCTTTAAGCATCAAATTAACCTAAATCTTGCATAACCCATGTTCTATATGATGATTCTAACATATCCTCATACTCAATTTCATACCAATTCACGATTTACAACATAACCCACTTCGTGCATAATCACCAATCTAACTTTTACGACATACCATACGATCCCCTTATGAAGGTGATCATTAATCCATTTCCCAAGCTTCCATGTCGTTTATCAAGCATCAACTATCATGTATCATTCTTAAAATAGTTAGCTTGTTCATCATTCATCACACGGATCTTATTTCAGAAATTATCATTCAAACTCCAAAACATACTAATCTATCAAATCCTAGCCGAAATCCTTTAAACATTTACACATACATGTAATTTCAAACATCATTAACAATAACATATCATCATATTATACAAAACCCACTTCATAACTTCATTGTTAATCACTTACTAGTGATCTAGGCTCAATTATCTCTAATTTCATCATACCCTTGGTGTGTGTACAACCTTCTAAACATAAGGTACAACTAATTCATGCACAATCTCCTAATTTCATACATAATTCATCAAATCCTCCTACTAATTAACATATATCATTCACACATAAACATTCAAACATATTATCATCATATTTCTTTCAATTCTTCTAACAAGACGCCATATTACTCACATAATACATCAATATTCAACAAGAATTAGACATGGATAATGATTCAAGTCATCATTCTCACCATAACTAATGGGTTTCACCTTTAAGCATCAAATTAACCTAAATCTTGCATAACCCATGTTCTATATGATGATTCTAACATATCCTCATACTCAATTTCATACCAATTCACGATTTACAACATAACCCACTTCGTGCATAATCACCAATCTAACTTTTACGACATACCATACGATCCCCTTATGAAGGTGATCATTAATCCATGTTCCTTCTTGGATTTGAGCTACAATTAACCCTTCAATTTGGTGATCTTCATGATTAGGGTTTGTGAGCTTTCATGGATCTCCTGGCTCTTTCTCGAGCACACATGCGTGTGTGTATTTGTGTGTATATTTCATAAATAAATTCAACTTACATTTTTCCCCACTTTAGCCCCTCAAGTTGTCACTAATTATAAATGGGCACAACTTTCATTCCTTTAATTGTTTTTACCATTTTCTTAACTTATTTAAATAACCTAGTCATTCATTTCTTGATGTACCATATGAGAACATTTAACAATTATAAACATTCGGATTTTGGGGCGTTACAAGTCTACCCCCCTTAAATAAGGTTTCGTCCCCGAAACCTTTCCCGCTCCCATTTACACATACACATATCTATGTTTGACCTTATGATCACATCATAATTATAGGTAATCATCCTATCTCATTTCGTAATTATTTATACAATTGACTTCTTCCTAACAAGTCTATACTTTCCATGGCATACCTTCACATCACATTCTCATTTCCTCGATCCGTTAGTAATAGGTCAATATACATATTTATTTAAATTTACAATAATGCTTACTTTCATATGATCCGTTTATAACAGATCTAGTACCTTCATCTCATCCTTTAATATTACATTCTATACATATATTACATATCATTAAATTTTGCTTCGTTATTGCAACGAAGTTACTATTTCATGGACATGAATTCGTGCTTAACTTCAAAGTTAACATCATTCTTCATTTTGTATAGTTATTTGTATCATACATACTCTTACGTTACCTTCAAATCATTCATTCTACCTTATTACTCTTCACGTGTACCAGCCGTACCAGGCTAGATTTCATTCATCCGTATAATGTGCCTTCGCTCGTGCACAACATCCCACCAAATCGATTGGTTTCATCACCTCAAGATTCTAACATTATCATCAACAATTTAGCAGTTAACACATTTCATTCAAACATCCATTCTATTAGGCGAGTACTCACCTATAATTCTTCTACAGTCTCTTACGTACATGCTATAACGTGTTACACATTTCATTTTTCTCATGCAATCCTTTCATTTTAGTTATTTATTTCGTCAACCTTTGCAGTTCGACCTTTTAAGGTTAAATTGACTTTTCTTACTTATCATAGATGCATTGAGGTACACATTCGTGCTTCCTTCCATTCATGCTTACTTACAAAGACATTCATTACATCATTTTGGTATTCTTGACAAACTTACCCTTCTTGTTCATACTCAAATCATTGTCCGGGTCGTAGCCCGTCATTCATTATGACTCCTAAGAGTCGATTACTAACACATTTAATACATAACTTGTTCAAAACTTATTCCTTTCGTTTTAAAATTTAGTTTTGCGTGCCAATTTCGATCGTTCTTTTGTTCATTTACTTTGCACCTACTCGTAAGACTTGTTTGACTCAACCATTGTCAAACTATCGACACATTCTGATGTGGACTAATTCCATCCTTTTTATATCTTAAATCCGTCCCACGGATTCAAACGTAACATCCCTACCTTTCATTATTTTTTTTGTTTTAAATTCGCCTAGCGGCTTCATACATATCATTCATATCTTCCATTACTTCTATGTTTTGAATCCGTCTCGTGGATTCAAACATTTCATTTACATCTTCCATTCACATCTTTCATTCATTACATGTGTTGAATCCGTCTATCATATTCAAACATATCATTTTCTGCATTTCATTCCTTGAATCCGTCTTGCGGATTCAAACATTCCATTAATGCCTTTCATTCCTTGAATCCATCTCGCGGATTCAAACAGGTCATTCATACTTCATTCCTTTCATTCTTCGAATCCGTCTCGCGGATTCTAATATATCATTCATACTTTCATTCCTGAAAGTCTTACATTTCACTTTACCCTCACGTCCGCCTACTACCTAATTCTAATGGACATACCTGTAACAATTATCACGGTCTCACGAACGTCATACGTTTCTTGTGTACTGGCCAGGTACGCAATCCACATACTAGTTTTGTATCTTCGTGTAATCGCCACCTTATGTCCGAAGAATTAAGTTTCGGCACGTGTAACATTTTCAAAACTTCATTGGCACATCATTATTATATTTCATTTAAAATTTTCCTTCACTTGCTTAATTATACCACTTCATACGCCCACACGTTAAATTTACGTACCTGGGGTCAATTTGTCTTATCACTTGCCTTAATGCCGGTTCTAGACCGCATTCACGGATCGTCCTCTCCAAGCAGTCATGCATACATTGCACATAATATAACCGTTAGTTTCTTCATATGAATGCATACATACACATTTTCATTCCATTTCTACCTTCAGATCTTGACCGAGTCATGGATTGTACGGGTTCCTTATCACAAGAGCACACAGGTTTGAGTTCAAGTACCTATACTCTCGTACTTAATTCTCTCAAACCAGGGCTCTGATACCAACTTGTAAGACCCTAACATGTAATATCTTTAAATCGACGCAGCAGAAAAACGAGCCTTAAAATTTCTTTCATTACACACGTCTTGACTTACTTGAAAGTTCATTTTAAAAATATCTGTTTTACAAAACAAAAGCATAAAAATTCGTTTGCTAATGTACAAACTCAATTATTCCGTACAACCTCTCTTGTGACTCGGTCTTCGATCTCTATTCCTCATGATAATAGCCCATGATTTGCATAAGCTGCACTCACCACATACAATCATAACATTAGCAAACCATACATAAACAAAATTTATGCCTGTACACTCCCCATTTCGTTATCTTTCTAACTTTAAGCATTTCATCTGTGTATTCGTATCCTGGTGAGGCTTCAATAATGTACCTGCATTACTTTTCATCCTCAAGACACACCATTAATAACGTATTACTCAACGTATCTAGATTATGCACACTTACATTCTCACCAGCATACATCCACATCTACATACATACATACCTTCCTATACCTCTACATATTTGCATACTCTCATCCGCACCTTCATGCATACATACATACACATTTACAAACATGCCTACATTTCTACATATCTACAATACATGCATATACTCCTACGTATCTTCATATATACATAAATACTCACCTACATACGTACATACACTCCTACGTACACTTTCCATGTCTTGCATACTCATACATTAATCACATGGGACTTAGATTTAGATTTATAATCCATATACATCAAAGGAACGTTAAAAATCATGTTTGGGAGGCCCACCGTAGTCCACGGATAATATACCGAAGCCTACGATGCATAAATTACATAAATAACAAAATTTCAGCTTTTAGGACATGGGGAGGGCGTCGGCGATGGCCCTTGCATTTACGTGTAGCCAAAAACCTCCAGAGGCAGCAAAATAACCCGTCAGCAAAAACTGACTTTCCAGGGGGCATCGGCGACGGCCTCTCGAAAATCAGTTTTCCTGCTGTGTTGTTTTCGTCGTTCGAAAGCACTAAAACTCGCATAACTTTTAAACCGTTTACCCGTTTAACCTGCTGTTTCTTCCTACATGATTGTAAATTAACATTCTATCACGTGAACTTGAAATCCAACATCCGGGTTAAGGAAATTCTTGACTTATACGTTTTCGGCTTATTATTCATTTACGAATTATTCGACCCGTTCATGCATTATCAAAACAATCTGTTAATTTGACCTCAACTTCATATGAACTTAATAGTTTCAATGACGACTGTCATAAGAGATTAAATTCTCGGATGCCTTGCATCCTCTTAACCTATTTTCGCTCAAAAGCTTATTTCGACCCGTTATGGGTATTTGTGCATAAAAGGGGGTCTATGACATACAAAACCCTATTCTTCGCTTTCATGCTTGACAAAGACATTACTCAAACCGAATAGGTTGTTGCCAAACGAATTTTAAGGTTGTTTTCCCGATATACCTATCAAGGGCGTTTTTGTCAACTTCGCCCCATCCTTTACAACAAAGGACTTCATTGCATATTTAACCAATCCTACTACTTAACTACAACTCTAATTACACATACCTGGCTCGGATCAAAGCTATGACCCGTTTTAATACTTCGTGCACTAAATAGCTAGCTAATAGCAACATAATTCCTTTCGCTATACATCCTGTGAAAGCATAATACTTGACAAAACACTTCATTAGTCAATATCTCCAAATGGTGATATCTTCACCATTTGACCCGTTAAGTCTAAATGTCCATTTTATTCTTGTGGGATTTTAGTTATTCATTATCCCATCCATAAAACTTATTCCTCGTTTAACTCGTAACCAAAATCACTATAATACCCTTTTTACCCTTTTTGACCATCAAACTTAGTTTCTTAACATCCTCACATGTTCCGACCCATATCACAGCTTGTCAGAACATCATAATTCACATAATTATTTACCATGTTCATAATCAATACATTGAATAGATATTTTACAAAAAGGGGTGTAAGCTTTACTTATATAGCATCAGAATATGCTTCCAGTGCGCATTAGTCCCGTTTACCCGCTTCTTTCCCAAGCTTCCATGTCGTTTATCAAGCATCAACTATCATGTATCATTATTAAAATAGTTAGCTTGTTCATCATTCATCACACGGATCTTATTTCAGAAATTACCATTCAAACTCCAAAACATACTAATCTATCAAATCCTAGCTGAAATCCTTTAAACATTTACACATACATGTAATTTCAAACATCACTAACAATAAGATATCATCATATTATACAAAACCCACTTCATAACTTCATTGTTAATCGCTTACTAGTGATCTAGGCTCAATTATCTCTAATTTCATCATACCCTTGGTGTGTGTACAACCTTCTAAACATAAGGTACAACTAATTCATGCACAATCTCCTAATTTCATACATAATTCATCAAATCCTCCTACTAATTAGCATATATCATTCACACATAAACATTCAAACATATTATCATCATATTTCTTTCAATTCTTCTAACAAGACTCCATATTACTCACATAATACATCAATATTCAACAAGAATTAGACATGGATAATGATTCAAGTCATCATTCTCACCATAACTAATGGGTTTCACCTCTAAGCATCAAATTAACCTAAATCTTGCATAACCCATGTTCTATATGATGATTCTAACATATCCTCATACTCAATTTCATACCAATTCATGATTTACAACATAACCCACTTCGTGCATAATCACCAATCTAACTTTTACGACATACCTTACGATCCTTTTATGAAGGTGATCATTAATACATGTTCCTTCTTCGATTTGAGCTACAATTAACCCTTCAATTTGGTGATCTTTATGATTAGGGTTTGTGAGCTTTCATGGAGCTCCTGGCTCTTTCTCGAACACACATGTGTGTGTGTGTTTGTGTGTATATTTCATAAATAAATTCAACTTACATTTTTCCCCACTTTAGCCCCTCAAGTTGTCACTAATTATAAATGGGCACAACTTTCATTCCTTTAATTGTTTTTACCATTTTCTTAACTTATTTAAATAACCTAGTCATTCATTTCTTGATGTACCATACGAGAACATTTAACAATTATAAACATTCGGATTTTGGGGCGTTACAAGCAATTTTAGATGGATGCTTTATATCAATTAGGAATCACTCTTTTCCAATGTCCTTGTGTCGAGCTTTCAAGCTATCCAAAATCATCAATATGATAAAGACAGATGTGACATTTTGATCCCCTGTCAAAAGGGTAATGGACTAGGTCCATACCTTAAATGCCATTGATGTTCCTTTTGTGACCTAGGCTAAATATAATTGATATACATTTAAATGACATTCATTGGGAATATTCATACCATATTAGCCTGTATGGTTTAATGATACCATGGTTGGTATATGTTAGGTCATCAAGATGATGAATAGCTGTTGTAGTGCAACTAAGTAATTGTTTCATTTGGTGTTAGGGACCAAGTCTCGAGTATGACAAACTCGGATAAGACAACAGTCAATCGCGTCATTGATGATGCGACACATGCTAATGATGCTACAATTGTGAACCTCAAAATTAACAAAGAAGTTCTCCAAACTATGATTGACGCAGCTGTTGGAAAAGCTATGAGAAAGGTCGTGAAAAAGTTCAAAGAGCCCAATGCTACATGCTCCAAATCCCACTAAAAACCACACTTCCTTACTCATGAGAAGGATCTTGTTCATGCCTCGAATGCAAAGAATGAACCAAAAAGGAAAAGGGAGGAAGATAACTCCCAGATTTCTAAGAAAACGGGTAAGCTTGAGCTCAATAAGAACCAACAAAAGTCCAATAAGAAACCTGTATGCAAGACCTGCTGTAAAAGACACTGGGGGCAGTGTCGAATGGATCGAAAGCCAAGACCGTGTGGCATCTGTAAAAGAACTGGTCATAAAACTCATGAATGTAAGGATATAAAGGATGCAGTCTGCTTCGGCTATAACGAGAAAGGCCACGTCAGGACTACGTGCCCTAAATCTGTCAAGGGAGATGCGGCTAAGGATAGAAAGCCTAAGAGTGAAAGCGCTTAAACTCTCCTGATGGATGCCAGAGGTAGTTCATATCAATAATGACATCAGGTACATTCCTTATCATTTATCAGTAAAATAAATGCTAAGAGTTCTGTTTTGATTCAGATACCAATAAATCCTTCATAAATTGTAAGCATAGCAAACTTTTAAAATCTTCCCATAAGAACCCCAGATATTAACAGTAAGGTAAAATTTACAGGCAAATCATAGGAACCATTTCTTCTATTCTTATCAGAAATCTTCATTCGTAAAATTCTAGAGTACTCCATCCAGATGGAGTACGTCAATATGTTATTTTATTTTATTTATCTCATTGATTTCTATCAACTGCGAATACCAAACTGTATGATAAAAGTGCCATATGAGGATTGGTGTATCTTAATATGTTCCATAGATTGCTTCCATGCCTGATCAGTATGGATGTTTAATGCATGGAACCACTGAGATATCTCAATGGTTATATTGTACTAAAGTCAGCTAATGGTATTCAAAGAAGATATCCAGAATAGAAATGTCCAAGTAAGTGTCACTGATTAAGGTATCCATGGACTCGTAAAGTAAATGTGTCACTTATCTGACACAGGCAATGATAGATGAACCGAAGTTTGAGATTTAGAATATCTCTGTAATCTCGGTGTGTCTTGATTTTCTTCTCCAATGAACCACTCTGTTTATCTCCTGAGAGGCTTGTAGGCTTAGGATTTATATCCCAAGTAATGTTGCATCTATTGAAAAGACCCATATCGGTTAGTACCAACGGAATGGAATAACTAAGAATCAATCAGAAAAGCTTTTAGAGAAGATTTCATAAAGCCTAAATCAAAATTCTGAAAGCTCCAGTATTATTAATTAAAAAAGACGGTTCATTTTGCTTATGCATTGATTACCGCAACCCTATTTAGGCAACAATTAAGAATCGCCATCAGTTGCCCAGGATCGTCGATTTGTTCGACTAACTGTAAGGATTAGCTATTCCTTAAGATTGGTTTAAGCAGTAGTTAGAATAACCATCTCACCTTAAATAAGTTTTTCTATAATAGTTGTTATATAAGTATCAAGGCTGCTCCTTTGGAGACCTTGTATAGATGGAATGTCGAACGTCTGTTTGATGGACAGAAGTTTGGTAAGTCCAATTATCAGGATCTGAAAGTTACCCTAGAGACGACGGATAAAACCATATAAATTTATGATCGTCTGGAAACTGCCAGTAATCGGCGGAAAATGAATAATTGATGAAAGTCGCAAACCTCTTAAGTTCTTATTAAGGAATAAGATTCAACAGAAAGAATCACCCTTGAAGGGTGTGCTGGAATTTTAATACAACGGACTAATTAAGCTCTGGATATCTAGGATCATTCGAGGAAATCGAATCTATCAAGATTGGTAACCGATAAGCTAAAACTTACCTGAGGAGCTTGATGGAAATCAATGTGTCCCACACTAGTGATTTAAAGATATGTTTCGCCGATAAGTCAAGAGCATTATCACATACTGATATGCAGATTAATGAAAACTTATACTTTGTGGAGGAATCAGCATCAATTGAGGGTCGGCAAGATTAGAAGCTCCAAAAGAATACATGTACCTATTATAAAGGTCAACGTGAGTGCCTTAGAGGCCCAAATATGCTGTGGAAGATTAAGTCCATTATTGGACAGAAATTACTTCCATCTTTTGAGCAAATCTCGAGGTCGAGATTTCTTTTAAGGGGGTGAGGATGTAACACCTCGCAAAAATCAGGTCCAATGTAGTAACAACACGTGTCATGAACATTAAACATGTAACGAATTGATTACGAGGGACTAAAGTTGACAAACGAAGAAAGTATGTGTGTAGAAGGATCCAAAGTGTCAACGTTTGAAAATTTTTGTCACACCCCAACCGATGGCGGAATCATCGGGGCATGGCACTGAGCAAAACAGATTGTCCAGAAGTTTCCATAACAATTATCAATACCATTCAATTTAAATAATACGCCCCATACCGTATCTCAAACAGTAAAACAATTATTACAGACAAAAATCTAGGCAAATATTCTGTTCCGACAACTCAGATTTAAATAGACAGCAGTTGTTTATCTGCTTCTAGAGACCCTTAGTTTGACCACTACATACAACTATTTGTTGGGCTCTAAAGCTTTATTCTAGCTTCAAATTCCTACCAAGTGTGCGTCCTAAGCACCTGTCACATACGTTAAAATAAAAGTCAATGCATATAATGTAAAGGTGAGCATACAAGTTTGATAATAGCATATAGAGTTCGAATTCGTTTACGCATAACCAGCACGTACACATAGTGAAATGAAGCACGTTAGTTATCGACATAGATCCATCGATACCAATGAATGGGGGTTGACTGCCCGAGGCAGTTCGCAATACATGATTACCACTATAATCTATGCAAGTAAAAGATCCTTAACAACCCCCGTGTGAACGGGTGCTGAGTCCAAACTATAGTACTATCGTTGCTAAGGCAGGTAGACAGCATTCCATGTGTAAACATAACAAACAAGCATTCATAAGCCACGTATAACATGCATTAACGGGTAGCGTTCAAATAGCATTGAGTAGTGTGATTATTGTAGTTTGAATATTCGTAACGTATGTAGCACCCAAAAGTGCTTAAAGCAAAAATGGATCGAGTATACTCACAGAGATTAATGGATTGAAGGGAGCGCTTAGCGAGTAAGATTAGCCTGAGTAGATTAGATTGCATAACGATAAGTGATGTGTAAAACGTCACAAAGTGTGAAAGGGTCGGATGGTGGTTCGATCGGATGGTAATCCGATCGGACAGCAATCCGTGCGGATAACAATCCGTTCGGGTGGTCATCCGGTCGGACAGTGGTCCGGTCGGATGGCGATGCGAGTGGATTGTTTCTTCCTATGAGGAGAATGTGTTTGTGTATGATGGCTTGACTTTTGAAGTTTTCGTTGTAGTATTTTGAAAACACGAAAGTATCTCTATCCTTCAAGTCGGTCAATCGGATGACTGGTCGTGCGGATGACAATCTGTTCGGATGGTCATCTGGTCGGACAGTGGTCCGGTCGGACGGCGACTTAGCGATGAGGTTACTCACTAAAGGCAAGTTCACAACAGAAGTGTCATTCGATCGGATGGCAACCTTGTTATTGAACATGTTGAAAACTGTTTAAGTCTTTAAAGTCTTAGTATCTATTGATCCGAAGAGTAATCCAGTCAGATGGTCGTCCGATCGGATTGCAATTCGTTCGATACTCAAACTTTAGTGAAGATGGTTTTAAAGGTGGGACCCAAGTGTGATCCGTTCGGATGACAATCCGTTCGGATGACCTATCCGATCGGACAACAATCCGTTCTGGTTGTCCTGTTCGTCCTACACTTGGTCGTTTTGAAGGTTTGTCGTTATGCCGAAACACTTTGACAACGTGTCAGCCAACAGAACCCTTAGTTTGACCCAGATGACCAACCTGACCAGGAATCACCCTAGTTCGGCCGGTCACCGGCTCGAGGCGATGGTCTTGGCTAACCGAAATCGGTAGTCTCGTGAGTAGAATCCAGATCTGAGCCAGTACAACACTAAGAGTGAGTAGGAGACTAGATCAGAACCCGATTCTACCGGTTTTGAGTGTTTGGAGTGTAAATGAGTTGAAAGAAAGTTAAAACCTCCTTTCAATCCTTTTTCACCATTCTTGTGTCGAGATCTTTACAAGATCTTTGTATGTTTGCGTGGAAATCGGTTAGATCTCGGTTGTTCTTGGTGGATTGAAGTCAAAATATGAAGTTCTTGAAGAACACATGATGACGTCATCCTAGAACACCCGAAATCTAGTGATTTCACGGTTAAAAGTTAAGATTTAAAAGATAGAAAGGTGTAGGAGTGTGTGTAGATCAAGAAAGTACAAGATTTAGGGCGAGATCTTACCTGGATTGAGAGAAATCGAAGAAAAGGTGAGGAGCACGAATGGTTCAGACAGAGGGTTTCCAGAAATGGAAAGAATGACAATGACAGGGGTATTTATAGGGTTACAAAAGAGGAAAGGGTTATCCGATCGGATGGCATACCGCCCGGATGACGATCCGGTCGGATGACATCCTGGTCAGATGACACCTGACCTGGGGCATTGTGGCTATCCGGTCGGATGGCTATCCGGCCGGATGGCACTTGATTCGGCTGTTTGACTCGAGGATTCTTGAGGTTTCGATTTTGATTGCGAGCGACTCGTCACGATAGGGTTTCTAGTCAAATTACTTTCAGTCCCAACCACTAATTATCATAGTTCGATTTCGATTCGGATTCGGGTTCGATTGCGTTTCGAGTTTCGATTGAGTTCGATTGATTTCCATAACACACATATATATATATATATATATATATAACACGCACAAGTAACACATAAGGCACACACACACGTATAATAACCAAAGTAAATCGAGTTGCGGTTCGTATCACGATTCGATGTCGAGTAGCATAGCTTGATTATCGATTAGTTAACTTTTTCGCATTGTTACTTCCTATAATTCACAGTTGCGAGTTGATTAATCAGCGATTAACACCCATCGAATTTAGCAATTAACAACACTTACTCCACATAATACAATTAAAATAAAGAAGTTTCTATAATTCAAATCCGTATAATCGGTCATTGACTTTGACCTTGACTTTGACTTTGACTTCCGAAAATACGGGGTGTTACAGCCTCCCCTTGTTTAGGGAATTTCGTCCCGAAATTAAGCTGATAGCTGTACAACGCCGTGAATCACGTTTGAGAACTTTCGGTTAAGACCGGTTCTGACTCCGAAACGATTGCGAACTGAACGTGTGACGTGCAGAATCCGTACACGATCGTGACCAAACACACGAGATCGTAATAAAATCGATGATTCTATTAATTGATATGAAATCGTACAAAGCACTAGAATCACGATTTCACTTTCTCTCTCTAGACTTTCTCTTTAAACAACTGCGGGTACTTCGCCTTCATGTCGCTTTCGAGTTCCCAAGTAAACTCTGCGCCTCGTTTGCCTCCCCATCGGACTTTCACAATAGGAATGCGAGAGCGTCTGAGCTGCTTGGTTTAACGATCCATGATTTTGACAGGCTTCTCCACGAAGTGTAATGTTTCGTTTATTTGCAGATCATCGAGAGAGACATGTAAGTCGTGGTCGGCTAGGCACTTTCGGAGGTTTGACACGTGGAAAGTCGGGTGGACATTATTAAATTCCTCTGGTAGTTCGAGTCTGTAGGCGACTTTTCCGATCCTTTCCAGAATCTTAAAAGGTCCAACATATCGAGGCGCGAGTTTTCCCTTTTTGCCGAATCGGACCACACCCTTCCAAGGGGATACCTTTAGGAGTACGTGGTCACCAATGTCAAATTCACGGGGCTTGCGCTTCTTATCGGCGTAACTTTTCTGTCGATCCCGAGCTTTCACCAGGTTGTCTCGAATTTGGAAAATTTTGTCTGTCGTTTCTTGCAGTAGTCCGGGACCGGTTAGTTGCGAGTGACCGATCTCGTGCCACACAATAGGCGATCGACATCTTCTTCCGTATAATGCCTCGAATGGTGCCATTCGTATGCTGGAATTGTAACACCTGTGCCTTCACGGCCATCAAACAAATACCGAACCAATGAAATATTATATTTCATACTTGGGATTTGTAAAAATATGTGTATCGTTAGCACATATCAACTCTTGTTCGATTTCAAGCTCTAAATCGCTTTCTGGAGGGTTATACGCGCTCTGATGTGTAGATATAACCAGTTTAATCCAACGAACACTCTGGAAAAGTGAAATAGGCTTAACATACCTTAAATAACCTTTACATAACTTAGTTATAAGTTTTGGAAGGTTTGGTGTGGTGAAATCAAAGTTAAATCGCTTACAGGGACTAAACTTGACAAACTGCGAAAGTATGCCAATTTGAACTGTAACAGACATTCCGGAACATGACCATAAGTTAAACACACCTTAAATATCCTTTACATAGCTTAGAAATAGGCTTTGAGGGGTTCGGTGTGCTAAAATAAACTTTTGGGTCATTCAGGGACTAAAAGTGTCAAAAAGTGCACAAGTTTGCATTTTCGCGCATAACTTACGTTCTGAATACATCCGGACATCCAAAAATTTATGTGAACATGACTACATTATATTTTAGTGTTCGCCTTGAGAAAAATCCATTCGTCGCGTCATTTGGATCGTTTTTCGCGCTTATGCGCATTCCGTCGTAATTAAGCGAACATCGCGTTCGTACGGCTAAACGAACCGACATCCGAGATATTTTTGAGCATGTTTTAAGTTCCCTATACTTTAACTTCATTTTAGAGCTTTGAAATGGGGTTAACGGGCCTTAAACGTGTCAAAAATGACCTAAATACAGTTCAGGGACCAAAACTGTAATTCTGCCAAACTTATACCATACGATGCGTATGGTGTTTATACCATACGATGCGTATGGGGTCTTCTGACCAGATGCAGAGTTTTTAAACAGGCTGTTTGCACATGTTTAATCCACAACCACATGTTCCTAATTATCTAGTCATGAGATAAGGATGGAATTTAGCTTCCATAACCTTTCAACAAGTGTACGGACAAGATCTTTTCCCCTTTTACAAGAAACGATCCTAACGGTAGTGCTTTTACTATAAATACCCATCCATCCTCAACACAAAACCCACACCTTTGAACCTTTGAATCTTGGACCCTTCGTAAGTATTCTTTCGTTCTTTTCCTTATTTTTTTTACTGCTTTTCGAGTCGGAAAGTCAAACTTTGTTTGACTTTCAGCGTTGACCAGTAATGGTCAATGCGAAGTTCGTAGGAACTTCGCAACGTGAGTGTAATCACGTTGGTCATAGTCCCTTGGGACTATGCCCACTGATTTCCACGTTGTCTAGGGTCGTAGGGTAGGCGATCTAATAAATCGCCTATACCTTCGAACCCGACCCAGTTTGGTCGATCATTAGGATCCGACCAAACACATTAGGTGACCATAGTAGGTAGGGAATAACCTTTCGAGGTTATACCCTATGGTCACATCGTTTAAGTAGTTGTATGATAGGTAGTTTATATGCCTTAGGTAAATTACCAGAATACCCTTTTCATGTATAATTGGTAATTAAGCATATGTAACCTAAACTTTTGTCACGTAACTGATTATGTAACATGTTTAGGCATATAACACTTGTCATAGGACTAGTTAGGCGGTCCGAACGCGTTTCACGCGCACGACACGTTAAAGTAGCATAAGCTACCCAAACGGGTCGTAATGGGTCGTAGACAGTTATGTTAGGTTTCATTTAGTATGTAGGCTTTGTTAAACCATATCACACGAGTCTCCACACTCGTTTGGTTTACAAACCCTAATGCTACCCAGTCTTCCGATTTAGGTCCGGTTTATTAATGTAGTTACCTATATTAGGTGCCGTTTGATATTCCGCGATCTCTAGCATTGTTTGGTTGTTACTCAAGGACTTCTGAGCAATCTCAAGTGAGTACATAGACCCCTCTTTTACTGTTTTCCAAACTGTTTTGGGGTGAAACACATTGTGCCTACTTGTTACTTTCCTGCTTTTCTGTTTTCACATCATATACTTGTTATGTTCAGTAGTACACTATTAGTACATGATTTACATTACATTTCTGCTATGTATGTTGACTGATAGCATGCTAGCACATTGATTTACATGACTTTTCTACTTTGTATGATGACTTTGCATACTTAGTACATTGTTTTATACTGCATCTCTGTTGCATATGTTCCAGTAACATATGGACACATTGTTTTACAGCTCTACCATGTATGTTTACTCTAGCATACTAGGTACATTATCTTCATAAAACATGCTTACATTTTGGTATGACATTTGGTTTGTTTAAACTATACTATACATTCATTAACACCGATCATGCCGTTCGTTAGTAGGTAGTGGTACCATAGGACTTGACAAATCCCGTTCCGGACATCCCAGGGAAAGGGGATGAAAGGAATGACCGAATCCGAATACATATTCTCTTGATAACTCACTTTTACATAGTTATCCGTCTGTCTCAAGGCTTGGATGTATGAATTTTCACAACACCGCATAAATGTTCATATTCAGTATAGCATGCATATATTCTTACAAAACATAACTTTGATTTAAACCAAGTTTTACTTCAATACTTTGTTTTGTACATTTTTACTTATGGTTTAAGTAGTCTACATTTTACTTACCATACATATCATTTTGGTTATACATTACTTGACTACTTTTGGACTATAGACATTTGACATGGATATTTGACATAGACATTTGACATGGATACTGGACATAGACATTTGACATGGATATTTGACATAGACATTTTGACATGATTTACATCTCGACATGAACATTTTACATTGTTTGGTTTGGTTTGATTAAGTGATTAAGTAACGATGCGTGTGTAATATGATACAAGCATGGTGGATACGCCGCTGGTACTTCCTATATATAAGTGTTTGTATGGTATTACATGTCGTAACGTTATTTGAATCATTTCAGTTTGAGACATAGAACATTTCATACAAATAACATACTTTTCACAAGACATTGATTTATAAACAACTTATCTATTGCAAACACATTTTACTTGGTTATTCATTTAACCTTACATTTATTTATACTTATCATCCGATCTTATCGTTTTTCAAATGATTTAAAAGACAAAGCAAATAACAAGGTTCATGACTAAACATTTTCTCAAACATAAGTCATGAATCTTATTTTCACAAAACCTATGTATCTCACAGGCATTTTTATGCTGACGTACCTATTTTCACATGTGTTTTTCAGGAGCTGTTGCATAAGATGTTCAAGATACACTTAGACAGACTTGGGCTTTAGTGACAATAAAAGATACAAGACTAGTTAATTATGTTGTATTTCCTTGTTTGTTAAGACATTGTAACACTTTTAATCAATAAAACGAAACTTCAATTGCCATGGATTTGAAACAATTAATTCTGTTACAACACTCCCCGATGTTTCCGCCACGTTTTGTATGTTCCACGTGGTCGGGGTGTGACAGGAATGATAACTGTTGTTATACGAGAATTTGACTAACGGCAGGTATTTATCCCAATTACCACCGAAGTCTAAAACACACGAACGGAGCATGTCTTCAAGAGTACGAATCGTTCTTTCAGTCTGACCGTCGGTTTGAGGGTGGAATGCGGTACTTAGATTAAGCGATGTACCGAGTGCCGTTTGAAACGTTTCCCATAGTCGTGAGGTAAACCGAGCATCACGATCAGAGATGATGTCACGAGGCGTCCCATGATTACAAATGATCTCGTCGGTGTAGATTCGGGCTAATCGTTCTACCTTGTAGTCTTCTCGTATCGGCAGAAAGTGAGCTGATTTAGTCAAACGGTCAACAACAATCCATATGCTGTCGTGACCTGGTGACGTGTGCGGAAGCTTTGTTATGAAATCCATAGCTATACTTTCCCACTTCCACATAGGAATTGGTGGTTGTTCGAGTAAGCCAGAGGGTCTTTGATGTTCAGCCTTGACTCTTGCACAAGTTAGGCATTTTCCAACGTAGAGGGCAATATCCCTTTTCATGTCGGGCCACCAGTACCTGTAGCGAAGATCCTGGTACATTTTGTCGGCACCGGGATGGATAGAATACCGGGATTTGTGGGATTCGTCCATCAAGATTTGTCGCAAATCGGTTCGCTTGGGAATCCAAATTCAGTCCAGAAAGTGGAATATTCCATTGGACTTGCTCAAAAGCTGGGCTCCATCGGGATAGATTCGTTCCCTCTTCAGTGTGCGTTCGTTAAAACACGCATGCTGGGCTTCACGAATAAGGGTTTCGAGATCGTGTTGGGCTTGAACATTGCGAGTGCTAAGCAGATAACTTCGTCTGCTGAGTGCGTCGGCAACAACATTTGCCTTGCCTGGGTGATAACGGATCTCACAGTCATAATCGTTGAGAAGTTCTACCCATCGGCGTTGACTCATATTAAGTTCCTTTTGATTAAAGATGTGTTGTAGGCTCCTATGATCGGTGAAGATCGTACACTTGGTACCATACAGGTAGTGTCGCCAAATCTTTAATGCAAAAACAACCGCCCCTAGCTCGAGATCATGGGTTGTATAGTTCTTCTCGTGGATTTTGAGCTGACGAGACGCGTAAGCTATAACTTTGTTCCGTTGCATGAGGACACAACCGAGACCAAGGTTGGAAGCATCACAGTAGACAATGAAATCGTCGTTTCCGTCGGGCAATGTGAGAACAGGAGCATTGCATAGTTTATGCTTGAGGGTTTGAAAGGCAGTCTCTTGTTTGGTTCCCCAGACAAAAGGCTGATCCTTATGCGTAAGAGAGGTAAGCGGCACAGCAATCTTCGAGAATCCTTCGATAAATCGTCGATAATAGCCCGCTAGTCCGAGAAAAGAGCTGACTTCAGACGGGTTCTTAGGCGTAACCCAGCTCTTGACAGCTTCAATCTTCGCAGGGTCGACGTGAATGCCTTGCCTATTAACAATGTGACCCAGAAACTGAACTTCCTCCAACCAGAATTCGCACTTGGAGAACTTGGCATAGAGTTGGTTCCCCTGGAGTAACTCGAGAACCAAACGTAGATGTTGCGCGTGTTCGGCTT
Organism: Helianthus tuberosus; assembly: GCA_030545235.1. Lineage (NCBI taxonomy): Eukaryota > Viridiplantae > Streptophyta > Magnoliopsida > Asterales > Asteraceae > Helianthus > Helianthus tuberosus. Next base: position 108,134,275 of record CM060427.1, on the reverse strand, counting down.
TCGATTTGGAATAGATTAAGACATCATCGATGAATACGATGACGAAACGGTCGAGATATGGTTTACACACGCGATTCATCAGATCCATGAAAACCGCTGGTTCGTTGGTTAAGCCAAAAGGCATGACAACGAATTCGTAATGACCGTATCGGGTGCGAAACGCTGTTTTGGGTATATCCTCCTCTTGTATGCGTAGTTGATGATAGCCTGAACGTAGATCGATCTTTGAGAAGCACGTAGCGCCTTGTAGCTGATCAAACAAGTCGTCGATGCGAGGTAGGGGATAGTGGTTCTTGATAGTTAACTTATTCAATTCCCGATAGTCGATGCACATCCGGAACGACCCATCCTTCTTTTTTACGAAAAGGACTGGCGCGCCCCACAGAGAGGTGCTCGGGAGAATGAAGCCTTTCTCAAGTAATTCCTGGAGTTGGTTTGAGAGTTCACGCATTTCGGATGGCGCTAGTTGATAAGGAGCTTTGGCAACAGGATTTGCTCCAGGAATGAGGTCAATACGAAAGTCGATATCACGACTCGGAGGTAAACCTGGAAGATCATCAGGGAATACATGAGGAAATTCACGAACCACGGGAACGTCTTTCACTTCCTTCTTCTCTTTCTTTTCCTTCTTCGCTACTACAATGTTTTCCAAGAAAGCTTTGTATTCCTTGCGGAGATACTTGCTAGCTTGGACACACGACATGAGCTTGAGCCCTTTCGAGGCAGTTTCACCGTATACACATAATACATCACCATTCGCGAGTGAGAATCGAATCATCTTATCATAACATACAACTTCAGCATGGTTTTCGCGTAGAAAGTCCATGCCTACTATGACGTCGAAACTTCCGAGTTGCATCGGAATGAGGTCGATTGGGAAGATGTGATTGTTGAGCTCAAGAGTACAATCACGGATAACGGAATTGACGGCGACAGTTCTTCCAGTGGCGACTTCAACGTCGAATGTCGAGGAGAGTTTGGAGCGTTTACGACTAAGGAGCTTCTCGAATTCGAACGACACAAAGCAATTATCGGCTCCAGTATCAAACAAACACGATGCATAAATACCATTCACAAGGAACGTACCATTAACCACGTTGTTGTCGGCTTGGGCTTGGCGCACGTTAATGTTGAAAGTTCTGGCGCGTGCGGCCTGTTGCTGCTGTTGCTGGTGTTGCTGCTGCTGCTGAGGCTGTTGCTGCTGGGGCTCTTGTTTCACAACCTTGTTTGGGCACATGTTGGAAAAATGGTTAGGATCGCCACATGCGAAGCAGGCTCTGGCTTTGATCGCGGGTGCCGGAGGAGCTTGTTGACCCTGTGGGGCGGTGAGTAGAGCTTGATGAGCAGGAGCTTGTCGAATACGGCAGTTAGCAGTAAAATGACCGTACACATTGCAGTGAGCACAAAAACGGCAAGCAATGGCAGTTGGGTGATGGTAGGTACAAGTAGGGCAGAGCGGATGTGGCCCAGTGTATGCACGCTTAGCAAGAGGTGCATTGGTCACAGGCGCTGCCACTTGGCGCTGTTGAGCTGGTACGGATTGAACTGGTGCAGCAGTGATCGCACAGTTCTTGTTGCTGGAACTGTTCTTTCTCTTGTTCTTCCTCTTGTTGCTCGATGAGGTGGGTTCAGCAATTGGTGCGGTAGCGGTAGCTTGATGCAGATGCTTCGAAGTCTTATCCCAGACCCCAGCCTTAACCCGCTTGTCATTGATTTCAGCGGCCAGTAGATAAGTTTCCTCAATCGTCATAGTCTTAGCCGCTTGCACGAAATCAGCAACGCAGTCGGGCAGGGCCCGGATGTACTTCTTGATTGCCATGTCTGGAGTCTTGACTTGATCGGGACAGATAATGCTGAGCTGTTTGAAACGAGCAGTGAGACCAACATTGTCACTATCCTTTTGTTGTATGCGCCAAAATTCGTCTTCTAGCTTTTGACGTTCGTGAGGAGGGTTGAATTCCTCTAGCATAACTTCCTTGAGCTCGTCCCATGACAGACCGTAGGCTGCATCGTTCCCTCTCTTATTCCTCTCGGTCGTCCGCCAGTCTAGTGCACGGGACTGGAAAACGCCGGTAGCATTCAGAGTACAGAGGTCATCAGGGTAACAACTCTATCGCAGAGTAACCTCAATGGAATCAAACCAGTGAAATAATGCGGTGGGACCTCCCTCGCCAGTGAATTCTTTTGGCCCACAAGACTTGAATTTCTTGAAACTGAAGGTCTTCGTGGTAGCTTTAGGAGCTTCGGTTCTCGATTCTTCAGACGATTTGCTAGCATTCTCATAAACGTCGCTCACGGCCTTTGCTACGCTTTTAGCGATGATGGAAGCAAGACGTTTGTCTCTCTTTTCTTGACGAGAAAGTGCGTGACGGGATCCAGACGACATTGTCTGCAACAGACATCGTCACAGGACTCAACACATTGTATTCGAATCTCACCTCACACGTCTACTACTATTAAAGCTCAGTAACACGTACCGTGTAAACACATAGACATATATACCACGTAGGACACAGAATCACATAAACACATAAGCACGTAGAACACATAATCACTTTAGCACGTAAGCACGTAGAGCAAAGAAGCAAGGAAACACATACGCATTTAATCACTAGAGGCAGTTAGAAAACAGAAACCTATCATTCAAAGTCCGCGAGCGTTCGAATATAGCGATCGCGTTTAGTATATCGAATAGCGTAGTATAAGCGTATAGCGCAGCATGAGGTTGTCCATAATTCAACGATTTGTTAGCGATTTGAGATAGAAGAGCAGTGCGGGTCGTATGTGTCGATCGAAGTGAAAGCGAAATCGGGTAAATTCCAAAAATTTAAACACACAAACAGGTAACACACATATAAACTCATAAAATCGACGAATTATCAGAGTCAGCAGTTGCGGGCTCAGAAATTGAAACACGTAAAAATAGAGAGTTAGACTGTCTGCAGCTAGTAGACTTCGACTAACCAAAGCGGTTCAACTATTCGCAAGGATCCGTTGTGCACATTTGACCTTCAGGACTATGCCTTTGCCTCGATTCTTGGGCGTTGGCACTCATCCCGTTAGTCATGTCGTGACTTCAGGTCGTTGGAGTCCGTTGAGACTTTGGTGGAAGTTTTGTAAAATGTGCAGAACAAGTCGTCAAGGTTAGGGTTTCACCCCTGGCTCAACAACTTCGTCCCTGTTTTTGAAAAGTTAGAGGAGATTATTCGTCAAAATATGGATTTCACTCCTGATTTGGTATAATTCCCCCGTTGACAAAGCGTTTGTTATTGAAAAGGAAAGAAGGAATCATTGATAAGTTGATAACACAGCTTTAATTCGAGCAATTTAGTCAAGAGTTTGTGGTTTTCACACCTAATCTTGACTTTATCGCCTATTTATAGCTGTAACTTCGAGTGTAGTGATAGTATAGCATAGATGAAAATTGCGAGGAATAAGCTCGTACCTAATCCCTACTGGATTTGCGTAAATCGGTCTGTTGGTTCCTAACTATAGTCTAGGTTTCTAAGACACCGACCCGGACTAGGTCGAGTCTTGCCTAATTCCCTATAGTTATGGCTCTGATACCAATCTGTCACACCCCAACCGATGGCGGAATCATCGGGGCATGGCACTGAGCGAAACAGATTGTCCAGAAGTTTCCATAACAATTATCAATACCATTCAATTTAAATAATACGTCCCATACCGTATCTCAAACAGTAAAACAATTATTACAGACAAAAATCTAGGAAATATTCTGTTCCGACAACTCAGATTTAAATAGACAGCAGTTGTTTATCTGCTTCTAGAGACCCTTAGTTTGACCACTACAGACAACTATTTGTTGGGCTCTAAAGCATTATTCTAGCTTCAAATTCCTACCAAGTGTGCGTCCTAAGCACCTGTCACATACGTTAAAATAAAAGTCAATACATATAATGTAAAGGTGAGCATACAAGTTTGATAATGGCATATAGAGTTCGAATTCGTTTACGCATAACCAGCACGTACACATAGTGAAATGAAGCACGTTAGTTATCGACATAGATCCATCGATACCAATGACTGCGGGTTGACTGCCCGAGGCAGTTCGCAATACATGATTACCACTGTAATCCATGCAAGTAAAAGATCCTTAACAACCCCCGTGTGAACGGGTGCTGAGTCCAAACTATAGTACTATCATTGCTAAGGCAGGTAGACAGCATTCCTTGTGTAAACATAACAAACAAGCATTCATAAGCCACGTATAACATGCATTAACGGTTAGCGTTCAAATAGCATTGAGTAGTGTGATTATTGTAGTTTGAATATTCGTAACGTATGTAACACCCAAAAGTGCTTAAAGCAAAAAGGGATCGAGTATACTCACAGAGATTAATGGATTGAAGGGAGCGCTTAGCGAGTAAGATTAGCCTGAGTAGATTAGATTGCATAACAATAAGTGATGTGTAAAACGTCACAAAGTGTGAAAGGGTCGGATGGTGGTTCGATCGGATGGTAATCCGATCGGACAGCAATCCGTGCGGATAACAATCCGTTCGGGTGGTCATCCGGTCGGACAGTGGTCCGGTCGGATGGCGATTCGAGTGGATTGTTTCTTCCTATGAGGAGAATGTGTTTGTGTATGATGGCTTGACTTTTGAAGTTTTCGTTCTAGTATTTTGAAAACCCGGAAGTATCTCTATCCTTCAAGTCAGTCGATCGGATGACTGATCATGCGGATGACAATCCGGTCGGACAGTGGTCCGGTCGGACGACGACTTAGCGATGAGGTTACTCACTAAAGGCAAGTTCACAACAGAAGTGTCATTCGATCGGATGGCAATCCGATCGGATGGCAACCTTGTTATTGAACATGTTGAAAATTGTTTAAGTCTTTAAAGTCTTAGTATCTCATGATCCGAAGAGTAATCCAGTCAGATGGTCGTCCGATCGGATTGCAATTCGTTCGATACTCAAACTTCAGTGAAGATGGTTTTAAAGGTGGGACCCAAGTGTGATCCGTTCGGATGACAATCCGTTCGGATGACCTATCCGATCGGACAGCAATCCGTTCGGACAGCAATCCATTCTGCTTGTCCAGTTCGTCCTACACTTGGTCGTTTTGAAGGTTTGCCGTTATGTCGAAACACTTTGACAACGTGTCAGCCAACAGAACCCTTAGTTCGACCCAGATGACCAACCTGACCAGGAATCACCCCAGTTCGGCCGGTCACCGGCTCGAGGCATTGGTCTTGGCTAACCGAAATCGGTAGTCTTGTGAGTAGAATCCAGATCTGAGCTAGTACAACACTAAGAGTGAGTAGGAGACTAGATCAGAACCCGATTCTACCGGTTTTGAGTGTTTGGAGTGTAAAAGAGTTGAAAGAAAGTTAAAACCTCCTTTCAATCCTTTTTCACCATTCTTGTGTCGAGATCTTTACAAGATCTTTGTATGTTTGCATGGAAATCGGTTAGATCTCGGTTGTTCTTGGTGGATTGAAGTCAAAATATGAAGTTCTTGAAGAACACATGATGACGTCATCCTAGAACACCCGAAATCTAGTGATTTCACGGTTAAAAGTTAAGATTTAAAAGATAGAAAGGTGTAGGAGTGTGTGTAGATCAAGAAAGTATAAGATTTAGGGCGAGATCTTACCTGGATTGAGAGAAATCGAAGAAAAGGTGAGGAGCACGAATGGTTCGGACAGAGGGTTTCCAGAAATGGAAAGAATGACAATGACAGGGGTATTTATAGGGTTCCAAAAGAGGAAAGGGTTATCCGATCGGATGGCATACCGCCCGGATGACGATCCGGTCGGATGACACCTGACCTGGGGCATTGTGGCTATCCGGTCGGATGGCTATCCGGTCGGATGGCACTTGATTCGGTTGTTTGAAACGATGATTCTTGAGGTTTCGATTTCGATTGCGAGCGACTCGTCACGATAGGGTTTCCTAGTCAAATTACTTTCAGTCCCAACCACTAATTATCATAGTTCGATTTCGATTCGGATTCGGGTTCGATTGCGTTTTGAGTTTCGATTGAGTTCGATTGATTTCCACAACATATATATATATATATATATATATATGTATATATATATAACACGCACACACACGTATAATAACCAAAGTAAATCGAGTTGCGGTTCGTATCACGATTCGATGTCGAGTAGCATAGCTTGATTATCGATTAGTTAACTTTATCGCATTGTTACTTCCTATAATTCACAGTCGTGAGTTGATTAATCAGCGATTAACACCCATCGATTTTAGCAATTAACAACACTTACTCCACATAATACAATTAAAATAAAGAAGTTTCTATAAGTCAAATCCGTATAATCGGTCGTTGACTTTGACCTTGACTTTGACTTTGACTTCCGAAAATACGGGGTGTTACAATTTTGCCTTTCAACAAACCTACACGATTTTTATACTCTTAAAGGAATGAATTGTGAAACGTGTGAAGCCGTTTTGGAAAGAAAGTGAAAGTTTTACAAGACGCAAGGGTTAAATGTGTCAACATGTTAAATTAATACCTCTGAGTGACCTTTTAATGAACTCGGAGCTTTGTAATCATTAATAATACTCCCAAGAACAAGTGACGAAAAATTTCACAAGGTCTCGGTGTCGTTTGAGATAAATACGCTAACTTTTGTAAATAAAGGGTTAAAAGCGTCAACGAGGCAAAACTTGTGTTTTCGGTTATCGTTTAACGCTACCGGACCTAACGATGTTTGGTTATATCCTAAGGATTAGAAAAAAATAAATTTTATGGGTTAAATGTGCTTAAAATGAAAGTTATGAGGTTTTAAAGGTCCAGGGGTCAAATCTGCCAAGTTTAAAACTTGTTTGGCTGGTCACCATAGTGGTGGCGCTGCACCACACCAGAAGTGCCCTGCCGTCGCCCGACGCGGCGGCCTAAAATGGACAGAATACCTGCACAGGTGCAGGTTTCAGCAAGTTCTTCTTCTCCAAACCACCTATACTCTCTCATAACTCAAAACCAGGGGACTTTTGATGGTTTTTAAAACCACTAGACACTTGTATGCTCAAGATTACACCTGGGGTACACTTGCTTTGATCCTAGAGCATTCAAAAACCTATATAAAGGGGCCATGTTTGGAGCTCATTCCTCACACTTCAAAATTTCTTATACTCTCAAGCTTTGGGGCTTTCAAACCCATTCTCTGGAGCATCCTACCTTGGAGGGAAGCTCTCTTAGTCTAAATCTTCTTGCTAAGGACCCTTGTAAGCGTTCTTAGCTTCCGTAGTTAAGGTTTTATTAGTTTAAGGACCGAAAGTCAAAGTTATCGTAATGATGCATTGACTTTGTGATTAATCACTAACTGTCCAGGCATTATTCGAATTGAAAGTGGCTATGTGTTGGTAATTATGTAGGTGTTAAACCCATAAAAGGGCACCTTCTAATTATCACGTTATCTCAGTCAATTGTCGGGTCAAACTACTTAACAGAAAAGTCAAACGAGTCATTTTTTGCAAAATAAATCATAACTGATAATATAGAAGCTATAAAATACATTTTTTTCACTTTAATGACTTGGTAAATATTAATTGAACATGTCTAGACATGTTTAACCCGACAATTCTGAGTTTAGGCTCGGTTCGCAACCGAAAGTCGACTTTTCCTTAGGACCATATTATATGTTAGTATAACCCTCTGAGGTTATACAACATGGTTCCATAGAAATCCTAGTTCATTGCAGGTTTCCGTTAAATGCTTAAAAGTTAACCGTTATGCCCTTTTACCATTAAAACGATATTTTTGAAAATGTGAGAGGACAAAAACCTTTATTACTGATATTTAAGTATGTCCAAAAAATTTGACATCAGTTTATGGTCTGAAATGAGAGTTATGCTCGATATCGTAAAATGAAGGCTTTTTAGTGATTAAATGGCATTTTTGACATAAATCCTATTTAAACCCAATTTTTGGCACCAAACATTATACCCACTATTATAATATAATATTTTGGGATTTTTATAAATTTTTGTCAAAATTTATACTGACCGTAACATAGAGTTCAAGCATAAATTCGATAATTGACGATAAAGCCCTTTTTGTTAATAAAATAAGTTTTACACATCATTTTGATACCAAACCTTTTTCTACTCATTTGATACATTAAATAAATTATTTTAAACAAGTTGAGACTGGTCAAAACCTCAGATTTCCTTAACCAACCCGAATATCGTCAAATACCGACTTTTACGCTTATTAAGCGCATAGTATGGTTTAAAACCATATTTAACGCTTAAGACTTGTTACCTACTGATTTTAAAAGAAAAAAAATAACATTTTTTTACTTTAACAGTAAGTATAAGTCTTGAACTCAGATTTCCAAATTTGACCCTTAAAACATATGTGAAATGACCAAAATGCCCCTACGGTGCATAGTTTGGCCATAAATGATTAAACACACATATGAATGATATCTTGCTGATGTAACTTGATAAAATTAATATTTTTACTGTATAATTTAGACCAGAACCTCAGTTTTCTATTTAACCTCTTTTATAAACTTTAAAATGACCAAAATACCCTTACGGGGGCTTAAATTGGTATTAAACTCGTTTTGGGCATAATGGAAGATATCCTACTGATATCAAATCATATTTAAATCATATTAACTTATGGAACTTATTCATGACTCATTTGGTTACCCGTTATGCATATACGCGTTCGATACGGTTTATGTAACTAGTTTGCATAAGTTAACCGAAACGGGTCAAACCTTATCACTTTTACTTCAAAATGCAGAATGTATTTAGTTTACCCATTTTATACAAGCCTTTATAATTGTTGGGTCTAAATCACATTCTAATCCGGTATTCGCTTAATCTTGCATTTTGAACCGTAAACCTTTCTTTAAAAACTAACCGGTCTAAGTTACAACTTAATAAAGACCCGTTAGGAATCTAATAGGTTAATAAAACCTTCGTTCCAGATTGAGAGCCCCGGTAGAAGTACTTTCACTTGCTGATTAGATTATACGGCTGAGAATAAATTACTTTTAGCTCAGGTAAATACTTTTAACTTATATTCCCTTATGCGGGCTTGGGATACGGTAAATTATTACCGCTTGGTCGGGTGTAGAAACCTTTTAATCGGAGATGGTTAAATTGCATAATCCTGTTTTAATCAGTATTGCTTGATAACATATAACATTGGGGGTTAACGACCGTGACCTGGATATCCTTGGCTCATTTAAAAAGCGTAAATGGTCACGACTTAAGCACGGGGTGTAGGCATACATACACCTGTCTGTTGCGTATGTAAAAGATATACTCACTCGTGAGGAAACTTCTTGTGAGTTTATATTTGTGGTGTGTCGATTAATCTTGTTCGGTTTATTTAACACCGGCCCTAAATGTTGGACAAACATGTAAATCTGATACAAGATTGTTATTAATATAATTGTCCCAAGTTATAAAAGAGTATTTGTGCCTTGTGCATTTAAATCAATTTTCATAAATATTTTCAAAAGAGTCAGTTGATGCGTGTGTAGCGTTATATAATTTTATGTATATTTTTAGCCCTTTTTACACTTTAGTCAAGTTTTAAATTTAGAAAACACGATATTTTACTAACACTAAACACACATATGGGCAAGTGCACCCATCGTGAGCGTAGTATAGCGTTGGTAAGATACCGAGGTCGTCCAAGGACACAAGAGTTTTTAGTACCAGTTTATCCTCAACGTCTAATCAAATCAAAATTTTAGAAAAAGGTTTAAACATGAAAATAAAAACTAAAAATGCTAAAAAAAATAAAAAAAATAAAAACAGATAGACAGATAGACAAGTTGAATCACTTGGATCCGACTCGCCTTTAGTGTAACCTTTGATTATTTCCGCACTCTTGCACTTTTTAAGAGATTATCTTAGTTATAGTAGTAGGCCCCTCTTTTGAAGGTGACGTTACCCTCAACCCAGTAGTTTGAGTCAGCAAGGATACAATACTAAAGGGTTGGATTATTGAAAGATAATTAATTAAGTTATTAATGTGTAATGTGGTAGGCCCCTCTTTTGAAGGTGACGTTACCCTCGGCTAAGTAGTTTGAGTCAGCAAGGAAACAATCCTAAGTAGCCGGGTTAATGTTTTAATAGTAGTTTACATATGAGGGGATCAAGAAATTCGAACCCCCGCCATCCAATACCAGTGGGTATTGAAGGAGGTCCTACTAAGCTTGACCCGGGTCCTTGCAGGATTTATACACTGAACAAGGCAAGACTCTTACCAAACCATTCCCTTAACCCCCGACCAGGTAGCCAACATATCTCCATATAGACCGTGGAGATATGAATGGTGAAAATCTTTTATTTTATATAGACAGTAAAATAACGCCAAGACACCACGGACAAATGATAAGGAAGTTTCACCTTCAACATAAGAAACTAGTTATTAAAGTCATTAATACATAACCAAATAAAAAGTGCGAAAAGATTAAAAATAAAAAGTATTACACTAAATGCTTGTCTTCATCAAGTGATGTAAGAGACTTAGGCAAACATGGCCTTTGATTGTCAAGAACTCTTACGATCAATCTTGGATCCCGAGACTACTCACACACTCTATGATGGATGATGGATGATGGTGGTGGATGTGGGTTGTGATGGTGGTGGATGTGGATGTGGGTTGTGATGGTGGTGGTGGGTGGGTGAAGTGTGAGAGAGGTGGTTTGCCAAGGGATGATTTGCAAGTGAGCCAAGCACCCCTATTTATAGCCTGCACAGAAGCCCGGACACGGCCCCGTGTCCACCCATCTTCTCTTTCTTCATTAATTGCAGTTTGTCTGCATTAGTTGACCACGCCCCCGTGTCCGCTGGGTACGACCCCGTGTGCAGAAGCGTATCTGTACTATCAAGATTTGCCTAGATTCTGCGAATCTTAGCGTTGACCACGGCCCCGTGTCCGCTGGCCACGCCCCCGTGTTGGGAAATAGAAGCTTCTACAGCTTTGTCTTTTCTGCAGACACTTGGGCACGCCCCCGTGTTCATTGAGCACGGGGCGTGTTCAGCCTTCTGATGTCTTGTTTTTGCTTGGGAAGATGTTGTCGAGGGGTCGGGCATGCCACGTTTATTTCTTTTCTTGTATTATTGTTAGATTTGGCTGCATTTTTGCTTCTTTTGTTCAATTAAGCTCATTTAACCCTGAAAATACAAAATGAAGACAAAAGCACACTTTTTCCAACATTAGTACTAAAAAGGGTTAGTTTTATGCCTCATTTGATGTAATTTATATGTTGCATTTTGCACACATCATCAATTAATTGTATTTACTAGTGTAAACTGACGTATTTTCCAAAAAGGTTTAGTGACAGGTACTGTACGTAAATTGGCTGGGAGCTCGGGGTGTTAATAAGGAATCTTGCAAGTTCTAAGCGTCTAAAGTCTGTTGAACAATGTTTATATTTCTGTTTTAAGATCCGCCTGTGGATCCATATACAACCGTTGTGTAATATTTTATTATACTTTCGAATCGGTTTGTATTATTATCACTTTAGACTTCCGTTGTGCATTGAACTGTGATTATTTGACTATGATGATATCAACTACGTCACGTTACTCCCCACCAGGCCCACCGGTAATACGTGGAAATATCGGGGTGTGACAGAGACTATCTCTTGAAATCTCGGAGTCATCAAAAGAGCTACACCGATAAACTCCGCAAGCCCCTAGAGTTCGAAGTTGGTGATCCCGTACTCCTAAAGGTTTCACCTTGGAAGGGGGGTGATCCAATTCGGCAAGAAAGGGAAACTAGTGCCACGATACATGGGTCCCTTTAAGATTCTGGAAAGAATTGGCAAAGTGGCCTACAGGCTCAAATTACCGGTTGAACTCAGCAACGTACACCCGACTTTCCATGTCACGAACTTCAAGAAGTGTCTAGCTGAAGAAAATCTTCACATACCCCTTGAAGATCTTCAAATAAATGAAACTCTGCACTTTGTGGAAAAGCCAGTAGAAATCATGGATCGAGAGATCAAGAAACTTCGACGCTCTCTCATTCCCATACTCAAGGTTAGATGGGAAGGCAAACGCGGGGCCGAGTTCACTTGGGAACTCGAGAGTGATATGAAAGCTAAATATGCGCAACTCTTTGTTACGTCTACTACTTAATTTCGGGACGAAATGTCATACCCCAACCGATGGCGGAAACATCGGGGTGAGGCACTGAGCGAAACAGATTGTCCAAGAGATTCCATAACAACTAATAATTACCAAATACTTAAGCATTACGTCCCATACCGTAATATATCAGGAAAACATAGTTATTACAGACAAGAGTTCTCAAAGACAAATAAAATACTGTTCCGACAACTCATAATTAAATTGTTTGATTCTAGACTCTTCCTAACTTGATTCCACAAAAGCTAGCGAAGCACAGCATCCTAAACACCTATCACATACGTTAAAATAAAAGCTCATACACATAGTGTAAAGGTGAGCATACAAGTTTAATAGCGTAATAGTAGCGAAAGCGAGTTTACGCATAACCAGCATGTAACACGTAGTAATGCGAAGCAAGTAGGTTATCGACAATGAAATATGCACAGACGTGACTGCGAGTCGTAGAGTGCGCAACATATATCACCTCTGTGAGACGTGAAGAAATACCCTTAGTAACCCCCGTCCACGACAGGTGCTGAGTCTAAACTATAGTACTATCGTTGCTAAGGTGTCAGGCAACAATCACTATGTAAACATAACATACAAGCATTCATCGAATAACACGTATAACATGCGGTAGCGGTTAGCGTATAAAATGTGTTTGCATTGTGTGATCGATGTGATTTAGTATAGGGAACGTATGTAACACCCAAAAGTGCGTAAAGCAAAAAGGGATCGAGTATACTCACAGATTATGTTAAATGAATAACACAACCTTTGATTGAAGGGAGCGCTGAGAGATTAGCCTGAACAGTTAACGATAGCATAAGCGATGATCGGTGTATTGAACAGGGTGTCGGTGAGTTAGGTGACGGATTATCATCCGATCGGATGGCCTTCCGGACGGATGGTCATTCGGACGGATGGCCATTCGCTCAGTGCCTCACCCCGATGTTTCCACCATCGGTTGGGTTGTGACACGAAATTCCCTAAACTAGGGGAGACTGTAACAACCCGTACTTTGGTTATTCCCTTGTTACTATTGTTTTTACTCGCTAACGCTTGTACTCTCGAGATTCGATTAACGCTATGGGTTAAAACTATATTTTAAACGCATTTTATCGCATTTTACATCGCTTATTTAGACACTTATACTAAACGCTATCACAACGCAAACTCAACGCAAACTCGAAACGCGGATTTATTTATATTATGTATGTTATTTGTGTGATTACTTGTTTAGAATGTTATCTGGTTATCAACGCAACGCTTATACGCTCACTCGCAACTCAATTTATCACGATAAAACGTAACGCAACACGTAAGGTTAGAAAATAATAATGCACCAAAACTCGTCCGAATGGGCCATCCGCCTGGATGGAGCCCATCCGGATGGAGTCCATCTGGACATGGCCATCCGGAGACACCTCATCCGCCACAACACAAGACCTCGCCCTCACCTACAAATAGGGGCCTTGTGTCTTCATTTCAACTTTTAAGCTCCACTCATCCGCTCCCGAGATCCCCGTTGGGATTCAAGACTTCTTGTATGTTTCCGCTCCGATTTCAACCTTCATTCCACTTCTACTCCATCTTCTTGCTTTATAATCACAAACACATGCACATATCCTTCAACTTTACTTAAAAATCATCGATTCTGGACATCTCGAAGGTGGTTTCCACTCGTTTTGCTTAGGCAAACTATTGTGGAGCATCATTTAATCGAGATTGGTTCAAGATCTAAAGGATTTTCACATTTTACAACTTATCTATGAACTCTCCTTTGAGTTTTTACGCAATATTGGTGGAATAATGAACCCGTCAGACTCCCGACTCGTTCCATAGTCGAAGAGCCGACTCTAGGGTTGATTTCCACCAAGGAGATGGTCCGATCTACGGGTCAGACAAGGAATTCCGTCAAGAACAATACCTCCGGCCGAATGGGCTATACCCATCCGCCGGAATGGGATTGACTCGGTATTCACTATTGTTTTGTTCCGTTATCGTACCCGTCTCCGTTGATTAAAAACATTTTAAACAAAACTTCAACAATTTTAATGGTTCACAAACAACCATAGTCCATCCGTCTGAATGGACCATGTCCATCCATTCGGATAGACTCCGTTACCACACCAAATGTTTTCTTTCGAAATCTTAAACATCGGTTACACATCAGACCGAATTGACAAAAGCCCATCCGACCGGATAGAGCCTACCCGTCTGGATGGAGCCCATCCGCCCGGATGGAGCCCATCTGTCCGGATGGACTAGACCCATCCGTCCGGATAGACTGTTGAACACTTAACTCGCTTTTACCCCACTCGACACTCTGATTTCAACCGTGTCAACACTTGGAAGACTTATGTGTCTGTTCCCGTACGCAGGCTGATCCGGCGCTCCCTTCAATCCAATCCAGATTGTGTTTGCTTGCTAAACATGCACTGTGAGTATACTTGAACCCTTTTTTGCTTAACGCACTTTTGGGTGTTACGTACGTTCTCTATCAAAACACAACACACCACGCAAACACTTTCATAAACGCTAACCGCTCCCGCATGCTATACGTGATTTGTTGAATGCTTGTACTATGCTTATACAATGTTACTTGCTAGACCGCCTTTAGTAACGATAGTACTATAGTTTAGACTCAGCACCTGATGTGTCAGGGGTTACTAAGGATCACATACTTTACTTCACGTATTCGCTTCGGTGAACATGTGTCGCGCATACTCTACTCGCAGTCACGTGGTTAGGATGTATCATTGTTGGTAGTTACATGCTTCGCCCGTTACGTGTTACATGCTGGTTATGCGTAAACGCTTTTATACTATATCTATGCAAACTTGTGTACTCACCTTTACTTTATGTAGTGACTTTTATTTTAACGTATGTGACAGGTTGATTGGATGTTATGCTGCAAACAAGTTAGGAAGTCTAGAAACTCACCAAATCAAATATGAGTTGTCGGAATGGAATTTGTTTTTGAGACCGAATATCTGTAATGACTGTTTTGAATTATTTGTTTAATAGTATGGGATATTAAACCTTATAAATATTGTCATTTAATAGTTGTTATGGATTCTCTTGAACAATCTGTTTTGCTCAGTGTCACGCCCCGATGATTCCGCCATCGGTTGGGGTGTGACAGGAGGTTAGTACGACCGTGTCCTATACATCATCGGCTCATTTAGTTGCAAGTGGTCACGACCCAAGCGCGGGGTGTAGGCATACACCTGACAGACGGTAATGCTATTTTATATAATTTTGAAAATGTGGTGTGTCAGTTAATCATGTACCGGCTTGTCATTTCTAGTCCTCATATGTATTGACAAGCATGTAAAATTGGTAACAAGAAAGATTATCTTATCCCAAGTTATTTTTAAAATGATATACCAAATGCTATCAAATGCTTTTTGAAAGGATTTTCAAAAGAGTCGGTTAATTATTGTCACGCCTCGCTTTTTGGAACTTTCCAAATTTAGAAAGTTGTATTCGCATTTTTATTTTTAGAAACTTGTATTCTTACTTCATTTCAATCATTGTAATCTCGAGACTTTGATCATAATGGAAATCATATTTTTATATCAACCTTGTTTAATCATACATGTATAATGTGTAATCAGTCACAAAATACACGTTTTAATTTAAAACCGAGACATACATCGAGATTATATTTTTCTCGGAATCACATTCATACATGTATCATACTTACAATATACCTGCATACGCCTTTATAACATAAAATAACCAACAATACAAGTGCAATGACTAAAAATGAAAATTTCCATCTCCCAACCACTTTCTTTAATGTCCTAACCACCAACCAACTCATTTAATACCCCAAACCCACATTCTAACCTCCAACCAACTCATTTAAAAACCCCTCCTAACTCCCAACCATCTTCATTTAAACCCCAACCACTTAACCCTCTTATAAATACCAACCCTAACACCTTCCAAACACTTGCACCACCTCCAAATTACTTCCAAAATCTCTCAAATCTCCAAGATTTTCAACTTTGGGCAAAAAGTTCAAGAACCAAAATTGGTAACTTCAGTGTTCCAACGACTCAGGACTCATCAAACTCACTAAGTGGAAATTTCTTTGCAAACCGTGAGTATACTCGAACACTTTTTTTCCGTTCTACACTTTGGGTGCAATATGTTTACTTATTAAAACCCACACAGTTCACTTAGACTTTTATACAAAATGCACAAACAATCCAAATACATGCATGCATACGTTATACTTGATTCGTTGATCTGGGTTGTTCGTTTTGTGCTAAACTTGTCATTAACTTCGTACAAGCCTACCCTTAACATGTATAGCGCTATAGGAGTAACGAACCACCCGTGTTCGTGAGGTCATGTTAAGTTAGTCATTCATTCATACTTGCGTTAAACCTTGGGTTGACTTGTTTGTTCACATGCCAGTTTATACGTTAATCTTGATAACTAAGTTTGCTATGTGGATTGTCCAAACTTTTATACTTATATGCTAGTACTCCAAAACTTGTATACTCGCCAATACTTTTGTATTGAACTATACTTTAAAACATGTTGCAGGATTATGGACAATGATGATGCACGAAATCTAGTAGGATGCCTAGAAACGCACACAAAATTTAAATACTTGTTGTACTTTCTTTGTTTCAATCTTGTTGTATTTCTATTTCAAACAATGTAATTGATGTTAGCAATGAAATGAAATTTGTTATTAAATACTTGTCACAATTTAGCGTTATGAAGTTTTGAGCAATCTCGTTTTCGTCTCACTCCGATGTTTCCGCCATCGGTTTGGGTGTGACAATTGTATTTACTAGTGAAAACTGATTTACTTTCAAAAGACTAATCGCATGTTATATAGCAAATACAGAATAGGCTGGAGCTGCTCGGTCTAGGCAATTTGGAATTTGCAACACCACGAAAGACCTATTAGTCTCATGTCTCATTTTATTATATTCGGCCCGCCTGTGGATCTTTTTAGTACGAATCCGTTTGTATAATTATTTTTTTTTAACTTTCAGACAATTATTGTACTTTGTAATAATTTAATTTAAAATATCATCTTCCGCCGTGCTTTGTGAATCACTGGTATCAAACGTTACGCATAAACCCAAAGTCCGGGTCCACCGGGAAATCAGGGTGTGACAATCAATCTTCACCCTTTGAGTGAAAATCAATAACTTATAAAAACATTATAGAATCAAACATATTAGGCTAATAGCAATCAGATTAAATTATCAAAATGCCTAGATTGTCAATTGCAATGGAAAATCATATTATCATAATGGACAATGCTTAGATTATCAATAACAATGAAAAAAATTAAATTATCACAAATCGGATTATGGAAAAAAGAAAAGAATTCAGTTTAGCAACAAAAAAATCATATTAGTAGCAAGTTCATTCACCATGTTTATATACCACACCAAATAATCATATTGCATATTTTTTTAGACCTACAGGGCTTGTTCAATAAAAAAACATAAAAATATAATAATCGTTGTTGCAAATATTCGAACTAGAGTATACCAAAAAAAAGGACTACATACCACTAGACGACCTAACTGTATGTTTTAGTAAACATATTATATATAAAAATATCCGCGTTAAATTAATATATTGTTTTTTTAAATGGAAGCCCAAAAATTTTTAGGGCCTAAAGCCCTTGCTTCATTTAGATGTCCCTTGGGCCGGCCCTGATCCACAGGGTTTTAGGGGGTTCCTGAAAACCTCTCGGTTTGAAAATAAATAGTAGAAACCTTGTATGATTTGTAAAGAATTAGTGAGAATCTACCAAAAGATTCAAGAACTCATCTAGAACTTTGCACTTCCATCTTGTGCGCTAAGTAGCAAAGCACTAACCTAATAAGATGATATTTTATAGGGATCACCCCTAAGGTAACTTCATGATTAATTGCAACAATCACACTTGGTAGATTTCTATCAGAGGTATTTGAATGTTGCAATTTGATATGATCTCATGAACACATACTTTCATGTAACCATTTTTCTCACAACTCGAATCCTTTAGTAGCAAGTTAGAAAATACTTTCTTGAACTTAACAGTAGATTCTAACATTAGATAAGTGCAGTTCCATCTAGTCTCAACATCCAAACACACCAAACTCTTGCTTTCTATTTTCTTTTCTTCAACACAAACTAGAAATTTTTGAAGTCTAGCAGGCGAAGACCTAACATATTTTACCAAAGCACGAATTTTCTTAATCGGTAAACTTAAAGTAGTAAGCCCATCTTTAACAACTAGGTTTAAAATATGAGCCGCACATCTCATATGCAAAAACGCCCCCTTCAAGACACCACATTCCCAATGATTAAAAACTTTTTGCAAATGTTGAATATGTAACACCCCAAAAACATTAGTTTTGCATATAAGTTAAATTAAATTGGGAAGATAATGTAGTTAATAAATATGTTAAGATAATTGACTTAGTATGTGGGAAAAGTCTAAATAAAAACAAACACCTAAACTAAAGGGGCTAAATATGTTAAATGTTAAATTGGAATGTATAAGATGTAACAAAACCTAAAACACATACTAGGTGTGTGTCTGGGATCGAACAATAGGGAGAAACAAGGGAAAACCCTTGTTTTCAAAGAATCCAAGAAATTGAAAGGCAATTCCATTGCAAATCAAGTGCATGAAGTCAAAATCTCAATAATCTAAGCTTTCTAAACAAACGGTAAGTTGTAATTCTGTGATTTGATGATTTTGAAGGAAGTGGGTTTTGATCAAACTTAAAGATACATGAAAATTTGGAATGATTGTATGTTAGATTAACCTTATAGAACAAGTATATGTTTGAAATTTCTCATTTTAGTGACTTATGTTAGAAAACCACCCACTTGTATGAATAGATGATGATGAATGATTAAATTGTAGGTGTAGTAATGGTTTTGATGTTGTAATGTAAAGTTGTAGGAAATGTATCTTGATAAATAGATAGTTAAGAGAATGAAAGACTAGTTGAAATTGTTAATTTTGATGAACTATGATGTGAAATAGTAGGATTATGCTTGAACACTTGTACATGATGCATTGTTAGTGGTACACACGCCAAGTGTTCGACAAAATGCCTCAATGAGAAATTCTGCATTATTGACTTGAAATATATATATGATGGTCATGTTTAAGTATGTAAATAACGCTCTTATTGAACTAAGATGCTTTATCCCAAAAATACCATTGAGAAGTAAGTATGGAATGTGAAGATCTTAATGTAAATGTTTATATGTATAGGGATAAAAGAAGAAAGTTCAAGTCACACGAAGCAAGAAGGAAATCAAGACCGAGGTACGTCACTTGTACATTTTGATTTGTAGTAAAGGTGCTTTATGTCTTAAAATTGTAGAATTATTTGCTTATTGTATCAAGGTGAATAAGTTAAGTGATTATGTTGTCGAAATGACCCGATCGGGTCAATTCATTAGAAGCATATGTTAGATGTAAGTTGTGATGATGACTTGTTGCAAACGGGTCAAACAATTGATATGTGAACTCTAAGAATGAGTTTACTAACACCCATCTTGAACGGGTCAAATAACTAGAACGAATCATGATAAGGGTGTTATGTTGCAAATCAGTTGTAAACGGGTGAGGATAGGAAGAGCCTTATGAGGAAGAATGGATAAGTAAGAGACTCATTCCGAATGAGTCATATGAGAAAGAATGGTGTAACCGGATTGGTTACAAAAACAAGAAGGTCAAAATTTAAGAAAGAATTAGTCTAAGTAATGTACAAATTTAAAATGGCGAATATTAATTCCTCATGTTCATTGAAATTTAGTTGAATTATGTATTATATGCTAATGTTGTTTTCATTGTATTGATTATAGGTAAAACTCAAGTTTAGATGGTTATGCTTCGCTCGGATCGAACACACTTCGAACGCCTTCCATGCGCTTCCGCAACTTTTGAAATGTTGTTAATGGGTCAAAAATACTTTTGTTAAAGTAGGTTATGTTTGGTAGTTAACCTTTAAACTTGATGTGCTAAGTCTTTTGTAAATTCTAGATTGTGGTGAATGTTTAAAATCATATGGTTTTTGCAAGGGCGATTATGTTGTTGCTCTAATAGTATGTAAAAAGCTTAAATTTGGGTGATGCTTTGTCGTTAAAATATTGACTTTTGACCTTATGAAAAGTGGGCGTTACAGAATAGCTATATCATTAGAGCTAGCATTATCTACCATCACAGTCAAAACATTTTTTTCAAACCCCATTCAATCAAACATTTTTCTATTAAAACCCCTGAATGACCAGCAATTGGACAAAAATTTATAATTCTCTTATCGTCATCTATGAAATGGGCAGTCAAACACATATAAGATACATTTTGCCCAGAAGTCCAAGTATCGGTGGTTAAACACACTCTAGTTGACTTATTCTTAAAAATATTTACTAACCGCCTTCTTTCCTCAATAAAGTACCCATAACAATCTCTTGTTGTAGTAGCACATGAAGGTACAATAAAGTGAGGATTAATAACCTTAAAAAATTCCCTAAAACCCGCCTGCTCAACAAAAGAAAATGGAAATTCATCAACAATCAACATTTTTACTAAAGCTTTCCTAATCACTTCTTGATTGAACTCCCACAACTTAGGAACTGTTACGGTTTCAACAGAACCATCATCACTAACATGTGTTTTAGACTTGAGATCAAGTAGCTTTTGTTTTTTTTATCTATATTTGGCGGATAATCTTTGCAAACAACAATGTGATTTCTTAGGGGAGTAGTACCACTTTTTGACGCACAACCAATTAGTTTATGACAATAAATACACTCTGCCTTGTCGGGGATATCACAATCAGTATAATGCTGCTACCAAGCAGATATTTTTTTCAACAAATGGACTGAATGAGTATCACTTACAGTCGGGGGTGGACATGGGGGTTTTCCATCTTTTTTTGGTTTTTGTTTCTTCTTTGAAACCACCTCATTTTCGGAAACTAACTCACAATCTGAGTTGTTCTCATTAGGATTTTCCATTGACATAGCTTACTCTACAAAAGAATACATAACAACAACAAACTAGTAGATCTAATATATTAATGAAAGCTAACATACGATATCTAGATACTAAACTGATGAATAATCATTAAAATGTTAAAGTTGTTACCTTTTGTTGTAGAAATTAGAAGTTTCGTGATGAAGAAGTGAACCCAAAAACCACCAAGTATCTACAATCGATTACCATGTAGAGGTTAGATCTGATATACATCTCAAAAAATCCGAAATTTACTGTTAGATACTTAGATATAGAATTTAAAGATGAGAAATCGAACCTTTCGTGACCAGCGAAACCGAGACACGTGACGAGGGAGAGCGACGTCCGATCTGGGAGGAACGACAGGGAGAGCAGTGCTTGACGTCGTGAGGAGCAGAGGTGAGCGATGGTCGACGAGGGTGTCACACCCCGATTTCCACGTGTCACCGGTGGGCCCGGTGGGGGAGTATCGTGACGTGGTTGGCAACGTAATAGTCAAACAACACAATAATATAATGCACAGCGGAAGCAAATTTAAAATAAGATACAACCGAATTTATTTATTGTAAACAAAGTCACAATTTATCCGGTGTTTATCCACAGTAGGATCGAATAACAAAATATTGTTTATGGTTCAACAGACTTCGGCATCTCTAAGTTTGCGAGACTTCTAATGATGCTTAGGAGAATCCCAGCCTATTTCGCCTAGTACCTGCATTTAATCTTTTTGGGAAAATACGTCAGTTTACACTGGTAAATACATTCAACCGACTCATTTTATAAAATGATTGAAAATTGGTTTGGATGCACCTGGCATAAACATTTTTATTAACTTGGGAGAATTATTTAATATTATAATCTTGTGAACGATTTACATGTTACTTATGCGTTCAGTAGCCCGGAACGTATTCCGGGTTAAAGATCAATAGACACACCACTTATGTGAGTTATACACGGGAGTACGCCTACACCCCGTGCTCAGGTCGTGGCTATCTCGTAAGATAATGCCGAGGATATCCGGGACATGGTCATTAACCCCCCAAAGGCTGTAAAGTAAACACATCTGTTTAAAATGAGCCGATCAAATTATTCAATTAACCACTAAGCGTGGAAGATTTGATGCTCGATCAAGCGGTACGCTATGTACCGTAACCCAAGCCTGTATAGGGAAAATAAGTTAAAAGTATTTACCTTGATGCAAAGTATAGTCACAATAATCAAATAGCAGGTAGCTTTTACTGTTTCTCCTAATCTGGAACGAAGGTTAAATATAACCTATTAGAATCCTAGCGGGTCTTTAATTATGCTTAAGCTTAGACCGGCTAGTTTCAAAGATACGGTTCGTACGCACTATTAAGCGAAGACCGGATAGAATGTGATTCAGACCCGACAAGTTTGAAGACTTGTTTAATATGGGTTTATTATTCACATTCTGGATTTTGAGATAAAACCGATAAGGTTTGACCCGTTTCGGCTAATTTATGTAAACTTGTTACATAAACCGAGCCGAACGCGTAATATGCGTAACGGGTATCCGTAAGAGCCATATACAGGTTTCCTAAGTTAATATGCTCCAAATATGTTGTAACATCAGTAGGATGTCTTTCGTTATGCCCCGAACTAATTTAAACACAAACTATGCCCCGTAGGGGTAGTTTGGTCATTTTAAAGTTTGTAAAAGAGTTTAGTTGTTTAACTGAGTTACAGGTCTGATGTAAACAGCAAACATACTCATTTTGATGGGTTATAACAGTAGGCTAAGGCATATATGTGAAATTTATCATATTTAACCAAACTATGCCCCGTAGGGGTATTTTGGTAATTTCACATAAGCCGAAAAGTTCAAAAAAGAAGTCTGAGTTTATTAACCTTTGCTTACTGTTAAAATATTATAAGTTTCCTCACATATCAGTAGGTATCAACCCGGGTATGTCTAATATGATATTAAGACATACTATACGTTAAAAACGCTAATTTAGGCGATTAAAGGCCATTACCGGGTTCGATACTTAAATCTGATATTTTTATATTTCCAGAAGGCTCAAAATAATTTATTTATCATAACCAATCAGTAGAAAAAGGTTTGGAGTCGTTTAGATGTGTAAAACCCATTTTATGGCCCGTAAGGGCAAAACCGACAATTAACGGGTTAAGCCTATGACTATGAGTTATGCTCAGCCTAAGATTAATTAAAAATCTTTAAAATTCCCAAAATATTATATTATATCAGTGGGTATTTCGTTTGATACCAAAAAGCATGTTTAACTAGGCTATATGCTAATTACGCCATTATGTTAACATAAAGCATTAGTTTAGCGATAACGAGCATAACTCTTAATCTATAAGTCAAACTGATGTCAAACTTTGCATGCAAGTCTTTATATCAATATTCAAGGTTTCTACACTTTTACATTTTCATAATTCATGTTTTAATATAATAAGGGCATAACGGTCCAAGTATGAGCATTTAACGGAAATTTGCATATTAATTGGATAACTAGTGAACCAAGGTGTATGATCACAGAGGGTTGTTCTAACATGTATCCTAATCCAATTTAAGCTCTGAGGCATTTCTAAAATATGCCCAAACGGGTCAGAATTGAAAGTCAACCGAAAAGTCAAACTATGTGACTTTCGGTTCCGAACCGGGTCTAAACAGGAAATAGTCGGGTTGAACATGTTGGGACATGTTCTTACACTTATTTCTAAGTTATAACAATGTTCAAACAGGTTACATATGTTCTAGATAGCTAATTATGCATAAATGTCAATTTAAGCAATATGTTGACTTTTTAAGTAAAGCTTTGACCCGACATTTGCCCTGTTTAGGATGGTGATCAGGGGAAACCCTTTTGGGGTTTTATTACCCACATAATTACCATTCTAAAACTACTTTTAATTCGAGATAAGACTGAGTCATTAGTGACTAATCTCGAAGTCAAACCGTAATTACGACGGTTTGACTTTTAGCTAATTAACTAAGCTAAACACAACCAAATAAGAACTAGAAGACTTACAATAGTCCAATGCACGAGTTTTGATCAGAAGGGAGAGTTCCTTAGCTCCAGGAATGCTCCAATGATCAGTTGCAAGTGTGGGAATGAATGTTGCAACTTCTTGTGCTTTATATAGTGAAGAACTCACCATGATTGGTTGACAACTCACTCTAGGATTAACCACAACCATCCAACACTTGTCCTAGTGTTCTTAGGATAGTTAGGGGTCTTTAAATAATGTTAAAAACCGGCTTAAAGGGTTAAAATCGCGAAAGACAGGCAACAGCCCGTTTTTCTGATTCTGGGCAACCCCTGCGCATCGTAGGGGTATATGTGCTACGATGCGCAGGCCTTATACAGGGCCTGTTTGCTTGTTTCTTCATTTGTTCGAAAAGGCAGCCCACTTGTACGACTTTGTGGTCTCTATTTGCAACTTAGGACCCTCCTAAAGTGTATGTTCCTGTATGGTACCCTACCATTTGTGCTTGTTCCATTTGAATGCATTTACAAGACCCGAAAACATCGGTTTACCATTCAATTTCTTCTTGAGGTCATATCATGCTTTTGCAAGTTCTTTATTGGCAATTATTTTCTGAATCTTGGCATGAAAGATGTGTAGTATTATTATATCGGTCTTGGGATTTATAATTGAGGTCGTTCAGAGGTAACAATTTAACATGACGCCACTTTAAATCCTACCGAATTATCTTTATTAAATCCGGGTTTTTCAACGCGTTTTGTCTTACATGACACGTGTCATTTTATTATTAAACCCGAAATTTTCGAGGTGTTACATCCTCACCCCCTTAAAATAAATCTCGACCCGAGATTTACTGAAATAGGTAAGGGTACTTTTCTTTCATCGTGGATTCAACCTCCCACGTGAAATCGGGACCTCTACGGGCATCCCATTTTACCTTTACAAAAGGTATATGCTTTCTCCGAAGCTTTCTTACTTGTCGATCTTCAATCGACACTGGTTTTTCCACGAATTTCAAGCTCTCGTCAATATGCACATCTGCATGCGGCATGACATGTGTTTCGTCAGCGGAACATTTCTTTAGATTGCAGATGTGGAACACATTGTGAATTCCACTGAGCTTTTCTGGTAAGTTCAACTTATAGGCCACTGACCCGACACGTTCGATAACCTCGAAAGGTCCTATGTATCTCGGGCTCAGTTTGCCTTTCTTACCAAATCGCATCACTCCTTTCCAGGGTGACACTTTAAGTAGGACTTTTTCACCCACTTCGAATTGAAAATCTTTACGACTTGGATCCGCGTAACTCTTCTGCCTATCCCTAGCAGCTTGGAGATTTTTACGAATCTGGACAATCTTGTCTGTCGTTTCGAATACGATCTCTGGTCCTGATAACTGGACTTCTCCAACTTCCGCCCAACAAACTGGCGATCTACACTTTCTACCGTATAATGCCTCAAAAGGCGCAGCCTTTATGCTGGTATGGTAGCTATTGTTGTAGGAGAATTCGATCAATGGTAGGTTCTTATCCCAGCTACCTTCCAATTCGATCGCACATGCACGCAGCATATCTTCTAACGTTTGGAATAGTACGCTCACTCTGACCGTCAGTCTGAGGATGGTAAGCCGTACTAAAGTTCAAACGTGTGCCCAAAGATTGTTGGAAACTCTTCCAAAAGTGTGACGTGTACCTAGTATCTCTATCAGAGATAATAGCTACAGGTATGCCGTGTAAGGCTACAATCTTATCAACATATAACTGGGCTAACATATCGGAGCTATAAGTCTCCTTGATGGGTAAGAAATGAGCTGACTTAGTCAGTCTGTCAACTATAACCCATATTGTATCATTTCCTTTCCTTGTCTTGGGTAACTTGGTAATAAAATCCATAGTTACCATTTCCCACTTCCACGTAGGAAGTTCAGGCTGTTGTAGCAAACCTGACGATTTCTGATGCTCGGCTTTGACTTGTGCACATGTCAAGCATTTTGCTACATGGGCGGCCACAGACTTTTTCAAGCCCATCCACCAATAATTTGCCTTTAAATCCTGATACATCTTATCCGCACCAGGATGAACGGAGTATTTGGAACTATGGGCTTCTTGGAGGATGACATCACGAAGTCCTCCAAAAATTGGAACCCATATTCGTCCGTTTAACCGTAAGATTCCGTCCTTGCTAAGAGTCAACTGCTCCTCAGTTATTCCTAACTTTTCATTAGGATAGTTAGCTTCCAACACAGCTTCCTTCTGTGCAGCTAACACCCTTTCTATCAAACTGTTCTTTATCTCCATACGCTTGGCGTTAATTCGTATGGGTTTAACCCTTTCCTTTCTGCTCAAGGCGTCAGCGACTACATTCGCTTTGCCGGGATGATACTTAATTTCACAATCATAGTCGTTCAAGGTTTCCATCCAACGGCGTTGCCTCATGTTTAATTCTTTTTGGTTAAACAGATGCTGGAGGCTCTTGTGATCAGAAAAGATCACAAACTTGATCCCATAAAGATAATGCCTCCACAGTTTTAGTGCGAATACAACGGCACCCAATTCCAAGTCATGGGTGGTGTAATTCTTTTCGTGCACCTTTAACTGTCGTGATGCATAGGCAATAACCTTGCCTTTCTGCATAAGCACACACCCCATGCCAGTGTGTGATGCATCACAATAAACTGCAAATTCTTCAGCGCCTTCCGGTAAGGTAAGCACAGGAGCGTTGCTCAACTTTTGTTTCAAAACATCGAAGGACTCTTGCTGCTTAGGGCCCCAAACAAACTTAACCTTTTTCTTAGTTAAGGAGGTTAGAGGTGCAGCAATTCTTGAAAAATTTTCAATGAAACGCCGATAATATCCTGCCAATCCCAGGAAGCTACGAATCTCCGTAGGCGTTTTCGGCTCTTGCCAGTTCATCACTGCTTCCACCTTAGCGGGATCCACTTGGATACCACGCTCACTGACCACATGTCCAAGAAATTGGACTTCCCTAAGCCAAAATTCACACTTGGAGAATTTGGCATAGAGCTTCTCCTTATGCAGAAGTTTGAGAATACATCGAAGATGTTTCTCGTGGTCAGCTTTGTTCTTAGAATAAATGAGAATGTCATCGATGAAAACGATGACGAATTTATCTAAGTGCGGCTTGCAAACGCGATTCATGAGATCCATGAACGCGGCCGGTGCATTGGTGAGCCCAAAAGGCATCACTAGAAACTCGTAGTGGCCGTAACGAGTCCTAAATGCAGTCTTGTGTACGTCTTCATCTTTGACCCTCAGCTGATGGTAGCCTGACCTCAGATCAATCTTTGAGAAGTAACTTGCCCCTTGCAGCTGATCGAACAAATCGTCGATCCTGGGCAATGGATATCTGTTCTTGATCGTGACTTTATTAAGCTCGCGATAGTCGATGCACAGACGCATCGACCCATCCTTCTTCTTGACAAACAGGATTGGCGCTCCCCAAGGAGATGAACTAGGTCGAATGAAACCCTTAGCCAGTAATTCATCTAGCTGCGTCCGCAACTCCTTCATTTCTGTGGGTGCCAATCTGTATGGTGCTCTTGCAACTGGTGCAGCTCCCGGAATGATATCGATCCTGAATTCGACTTGTCTATCTGGTGGTAGGCCAGGTAGATCTTCAGGAAACACTTCTGGGTATTCTGAGATGACAGGGATGTCTTCTAACTTCGGTTTAGGCTCATCAATAATTACCTGTGCCATGTAAATGACACATCCCTTCTTCAAACACTTGGAAGCCTTGAGCATAGTCACGTGCTCAGGCAGTCCGTACTGGGTATCTCCCCGAATGGTAAGTGATTCACCAGACGGAGTCTTTATTACCACCTGCTTCTGGTTACAGACGATTTGGGCCTGGTTATGAGATAACCAGTCCATACCCAGAACTATGTCAAAACCAGCTAATTTAAACGGAAGTAGAGACAGAGGAAAAGAATGGTTCTTAATGGATATAGCACATCCATCTAACCTAGTAGAGACGGTTTCTATGGTACCATCTGCTAACTCTACCTCATAGTTTACTTTTAGGGTTTTGACAGGTAAATTTAATAATTCACAGAATTTATGATCTACGAAGGACTTATCTGCGCCTGAATCAAAAAGTACTCTCGCAAAAACATCATTTACAAGGAAGGTACCTGTTATGACGTTATCATCATGCACAGCCTCCTTCGCATCCATCCTGAAGACTCTAGCATTAGTCTTCTTAGCCTCCTCAGGCTTCTTGTTGTACTTTGGGCAGTTAGTCTTTATGTGGCCCTTTTCGTTGCAACGGTAACACGTTGCATCTTTCATCTTCTTGCAATCCAAGGTTTTGTGTTCCTTGGACTTGCACAAACCACAAGCAAAAGACCTTGACTCGTTATTCGAGTTTGATTCGAATCTGCACTTTCCAAAGTGCTGTTTCTTGCAAGTTTTGCATGTGGGCTTCTCCCCAGAACGATGCCCATCCTTCTTCGAATCCGATCCCTTCTTGTGATCACCGCTCCCACGGTGCTTCTTGTTCGACCTACGCGAACCGTCATCATCATGCTTCCTCTTCTCGGCCGCCTTATTCCTCTGCGATCTCTGCCGGACCGCATCCAGTGTGAGGGATAAGGAAAGGTCAGTTACAGACCTGAAGGTAACTGGCCGAGAAGCTTTTACACTGGCCTTGATCTCGGGCTCTAATCCACCAATAAAACGAGCGATCCTTTTAGGCTCCGGGGTTACCAGATAAGGTACCAACCGGGATAGTGTATTGAAGCTTGTCAGATAAGCTTGACAATCGAGGTTCTTCATAACCAGTGATAGGAAGTCATATTCTATCTTTTCCACCTCATGTTGCGGGCAGAAATTTTCTTTGATCAGGGCGATAAATTGATCCCACGTCATGCTATACAACGGGATCTTTCCTGAGGCCTCCATCAGAGATCTCCACCAAGCTAATGCCTCACCTTTGAAGGACTGTGAGACAAATTTAACCACATCACCCTCAGCGCATCCGCTGATGTCCACGACCGTGTCCATTTCATCCAGCCACGTCATGCAGTCTACGGCTCCTTTCTCCCCCGTAAAATCCCTGGGTTTGCAAGACACAAAGTACTTATATGTGCAACCCTTGTTACGGTGTCCCTGATGCAGTACCAACTGCTGAGATGGATTACTTTGGTGGTTGGTGGACTGGCGATCATCACCGTTTTTCTTTGGCTCATCCTTTTTGGGAGGAGGCTTGTTATGAGCCCCTGAATGTGTCCTTGGCTTTGACTGTGACACAGAGTGGGTCCTACTCCGAGTACCACTGTATTCGTCATATTGTCTATCCAAGGCTTGTGTGATAGCTCCGTCTATGATTGCTTTTAGTTCAGCGCCCGTTAATGTAATCTGGGCGTTCTCATTCGGCTCCACAGGATGGCTATTGACTTCATTAGAGTTAGCCATTTGTATTGAACTGTTGCAGAAAACAAGGGCAATAATTTATTTGGGAGTTTATTATGGAATTACCCCTTAGGGTAACTCGTTAACCATGGTAACAGAGACCATATTTGGCTAACTTATTAATCGTATTAATTTAGGATTTCAATTAAAATTTATCCTAAACATAAACAATAACAACATATATTAGCACATAAGGCTTGGTCACATGGACAATTTAAATTATAAGCTATGACTTCAGAGAATCAAGACTTTTAAGGTTTGAACCTAGTTCATTACCTTTATTAGACAGGGAGTTATAGCTACCACTGTCTTTTGGTTCATGTAGAATTGAGCAAGGCCCGTAGGCACTATATTACCACGTATGGTTAAATATGATCACCTTAATGGATGATGTAAATCCAGGATTCAGAGATCATTAAACTGGATTAGGAATCTTCTAAAGAATCCTTATTCATTTAAGAATGACATGTGATTTTTAACGAATCACTTCTGCCAGGAGTGTTAACATGTTTTAAGATGTTAACAGGGATTTGAATCTTTTAAACAGGTCTTACCATTTTGGCCCGGTCTTATATTTGACACGTGGCTAGGTTTCACACTATAAGATCCTTAACTACATAGGCAGATTTATTTTAAAAGGAATGATTTTAATTTATTTATTTCATTTATAATTTATTTATGCACAAATGGCAACTATGAAATTCATAAAAATAACACTCCATTAATTTATCACTATATTACATATTGCCCTAAACGGGTCTTTTACACATGGAATTTGCCCACTCAGGAGCTAAAACATACTAACATGCCCACGTAGGGGTCTTACAGAAAGACACAAGTCCTTGTAGGGACTTTAAACAAACATAAGTCCACGCAGGGACTAAACATACAACATACCCTCGTAGGGGTTTATGGAAAGATAGACCCACGTAGGGGTCAATACACACAACAAACAAACATAGATACCCTCGTAGGGGCTTAACAATAAGATATGCCCACGTAGGGGCTTATACATTAGTGATGGAAGATTTCAACGATCCTTCTTTTTCTTCCCCTTGATCAAACCAATCAACCCTTGAAGGAACGTCTGTCTTTCCCTACGATCCTCGTGTGCTTCCCGTTCCACCTGTTCCAATCTCTGCAAAATTTCCTCCCTATTTGGAGAAAATCGCGGTGGCTGCGATTGCGTCCTTATGATGGGCCTAGGTGGTATCGAGTATCCCTGTGTTGGGTAACTCACCCCCCAAGGATCCCCATAAGGTCCTTGCGTGCCATAGTTCGCTGCTACCGTGTACGGATCAGCCTCTCCGTAACCATAATTATGATGCGTTGGGGGTTCAAACGGGTTGTAGCCCATACCACCCGGGTATGCTGGTATCGGGTTTTCAAAACCCATTGGAGGTGGCTGCAGCACGGCAGGGTTAGAGGGTCCACCCATTTGCGGGTCCTCATAGTGCGGTGGGTAGTGACTAGCACTAGACTGTCGTGGGGAATCGAAAGTGAAGCCCCCCGGTCGCACAGATATGCGGGCACCGGTTCTTCTACGCCTTGGCGGTTGAGGAGGTGCCGGTTGAACTGGTGGCGGTGGAGGTGGTGGCGTAACTGCCACAAAGCGATGATCCTCAGAAGAATCTTGATGATGCGGCTGTGGTTGTGGCTCTTGTTGCTGATGAGAATGCTGCTGTTGATGCTGCCCATGTGATGACGAGTGGTATGATGGTGTATAGTACCACTGGTGCTGATCGAATAGGGCTTGAAAACTATCCGGACCACCGTAGGGTGACCCGTGAAAGGATGATCCGTCTGATATTTCGATCGGATGATTCGGCGTACCGCTAGCTGGCATGATGGGGTCAGTATCCTCATCCATATCGTCAGCATTATCCCCCGAGAAGTGATCTTCAGGTCCTAGTGGGTTAAAACCCACGGGTTCTTGCAAGTAATCGGCCGGATTAAACTGGCCTCTAAAGATCGGTGTGGGGTCCCCATAGGAATGATGGGACAGAGACCTTTGTAGTGGTACATATGAAGGTTGTGTGTTGTGAGGTTCATATGGGTTAAGTGCGGGCGGTGTCGAGCTATGCGAAACCGATCGTCTGGCCGGTTCAACCTGGTTTCGCCGGTTTCGGCGAGGGTCTTCGCTTTCCGTAGCAGTCGGAGCCCGTGTATTTGATGGTCCTGCCTCATGGTCGTTGGGGGCGGCTCTCGGCCCCTTTCCGCGTCCCCTCGTTCGGAAGAATCTTGGCGGCATTATCGATATTCCTGTCAATGAAGCATGAGATAACAATACAAGGATATACGCAAATTTAAATAAAGGACAACACAATCAATAGTGGAATTTGTCCTATGTTATAAGTCTAGACTCAAAAGTTTAGATATGTGCAATTGTGTAACTGAGATTAAACACAAAAGGCTAGTGTTTAATTCACTCAGTGTTGGCTCTGATACCAACCTGTCACACCCCGATTTCCACGTGTCACCGGTGGGCCCGGTGGGGGAGTATCGTGACGTGGTTGGCAACGTAATAGTCAAACAACACAATAATATAATGCACAGCGGAAGCAAATTTAAAATAAGATACAACCGAATTTATTTATTGTAAACAAAGTCACAATTTATCCGGTGTTTATCCACAGTAGGATCGAATAACAAAATATTGTTTATGGTTCAACAGACTTCGGCATCTCTAATTTTGCGAGACTTCTAATGATGCTTAGGAGAATCCCAGCCTATTTCGCCTAGTACCTGCATTTAATCTTTTTGGGAAAATACGTCAGTTTACACTGGTAAATACATTCAACCGACTCATTTTATAAAATGATTGAAAATTGGGTTGGATGCACCTGGCATAAACATTTTTATTAACTTGGGAGAATTATTTAATATTATAATCTTGTGAACGATTTACATGTTACTTATGCGTTCAGTAGCCCGGAACGTATTCCGGGTTAAAGATCAATAGACACACCACTTATGTGAGTTATACACGGGAGTACGCCTACACCCCGTGCTCAGGTCGTGGCTATCTCGTAAGATAATGCCGAGGATATCCGGGACATGGTCATTAACCCCCCAAAGGCTGTAAAGTAAACACATCTGTTTAAAACGAGCCGATCAAATTATTCAATTAACCACTAAGCGTGGAAGATTTGATGCTCGATCAAGCGGTACGCTATGTACCGTAACCCAAGCCCGTATAGGGAAAATAAGTTAAAAGTATTTACCTTGATGCAAAGTATAGTCACAATAATCAAATAGCAGGTAGCTTTTACTGTTTCTCCTAATCTGGAACGAAGGTTAAATATAACCTATTAGAATCCTAGCGGGTCTTTAATTATGCTTAAGCTTAGACCGGCTAGTTTCAAAGATACGGTTCGTACGCACTATTAAGCGAAGACCGGATAGAATGTGATTCAGACCCGACAAGTTTGAAGACTTGTTTAATATGGGTTTATTATTCACATTCTGGATTTTGAGATAAAACCGATAAGGTTTGACCCGTTTCGGCTAATTTATGTAAACTTGTTACATAAACCGAGCCGAACGCGTAATATGCGTAACGGGTATCCGTAAGAGCCATATACAGGTTTCCTAAGTTAATATGCTCCAAATATGTTGTAACATCAGTAGGATGTCTTTCGTTATGCCCCGAACTAATTTAAACACAAACTATGCCCCGTAGGGGTAGTTTGGTCATTTTAAAGTTTGTAAAAGAGTTTAGTTGTTTAACTGAGTTACAGGTCTGATGTAAACAGCAAACATACTCATTTTGATGGGTTATAACAGTAGGCTAAGGCATATATGTGAAATTTATCATATTTAACCAAACTATGCCCCGTAGGGGTATTTTGGTAATTTCACATAAGCCGAAAAGTTCAAAAACGAAGTCTGAGTTTATTAACCTTTGCTTACTGTTAAAATATTATAATTTGCCTCACATATCAGTAGGTATCAACCCGGGTATGTCTAATATGATATTAAGACATACTATACGTTAAAAACGCTAATTTAGGCGATTAAAGGCCATTACCGGGTTCGATACTTAAATCTGATATTTTTATATTTCCAGAAGGCTCAAAATAATTTATTTATCATAACCAATCAGTAGAAAAAGGTTTGGAGTCGTTTAGATGTGTAAAACCCATTTTATGGCCCGTAAGGGCAAAACCGACAATTAACGGGTTAAGCCTATGACTATGAGTTATGCTCAGCCTAAGATTAATTAAAAATCTTTAAAATTCCCAAAATATTATATTATATCAGTGGGTATTTCGTTTGATACCAGAAAGCATGTTTAACTAGGCTATATGCTAATTACGCCATTATGTTAACATAAAGCATTAGTTTAGCGATAACGAGCATAACTCTTAATCTATAAGTCAAACTGATGTCAAACTTTGCATGCAAGTCTTTATATCAATATTCAAGGTTTCTACACTTTTACATTTTCATAATTCATGTTTTAATGTAATAAGGGCATAACGGTCCAAGTATGAGCATTTAACGGAAATTTGCATATTAATTGGATAACTAGTGAACCAAGGTGTATGATCAGAGAGGGTTGTTCTAACATGTATCCTAATCCAATTTAAGCTCTGAGGCATTTCTGAAATATGCCCAAACGGGTCAGAATTGAAAGTCAACCGAAAAGTCAAACTATGTGACTTTCGGTTCCGAACCGGGTCTAAACAGGAAATAGTCGGGTTGAACATGTTGGGACATGTTCTTACACTTATTTCTAAGTTATAACAATGTTCAAACAGGTTACATATGTTCTAGATAGCTAATTATGCATAAATGTCAATTTAAGCAATATGTTGACTTTTTAAGTAAAGCTTTGACCCGACATTTGCCCTGTTTAGGATGGTGATCAGGGGAAACCCTTTTGGGGTTTTATTACCCACATAATTACCATTCTAAAACTACTTTTAATTCGAGATAAGACTGAGTCATTAGTGACTAATCTCGAAGTCAAACCGTAATTACGACGGTTTGACTTTTAGCTAATTAACTAAGCTAAACACAACCAAATAAGAACTAGAAGACTTAAAATAGTCCAATGCACGAGTTTTGATCAGAAGGGAGAGTTCCTTAGCTCCAGGAATGCTCCAATGATCAGTTGCAAGTGTGGGAATGAATGTTGCAACTTCTTGTGCTTTATATAGTGAAGAACTCACCATGATTGGTTGACAACTCACTCTAGGATTAACCACAACCATCCAACACTTGTCCTAGTGTTCTTAGGATAGTTAGGGGTCTTTAAATAATGTTAAAAACCGGCTTAAAGGGTTAAAATCGCGAAAGACAGGCAACAGCCCGTTTTTCTGATTCTGGGCAACCCCTGCGCATCGTAGGGGTATATGTGCTACGATGCGCAGGCCTTATACAGGGGCTGTTTGCTTGTTTCTTCATTTGTTCGAAAAGGCAGCCCACTTGTACGACTTTGTGGTCTCTATTTGCAACTTAGGACCCTCCTAAAGTGTATGTTCCTGTATGGTACCCTACCATTTGTGCTTGTTCCATTTGAATGCATTTACAAGACCCGAAAACATCGGTTTACCATTCAATTTCTTCTTGAGGTCATATCATGCTTTTGCAAGTTCTTTATTGGCAATTATTTTCTGAATCTTGGCATGAAAGATGTGTAGTATTATTATATCGGTCTTGGGATTTATAATTGAGGTCGTTCAGAGGTAACAATTTAACATGACGCCACTTTAAATCCTACCGAATTATCTTTATTAAATCCGGGTTTTTCAACGCGTTTTGTCTTACATGACACGTGTCATTTTATTATTAAACCCGAAATTTTCGAGGTGTTACAGAGGGGCAGGGAAGCGGCGCTTGAAGTTTGAGATCCAAAACCCTAGTTTTTTGAAGTGTGAATGCTGAATGTGAATGGCAATGCGGGTGTACTCTAAGTAATTGTTTTGTTGTATTGTATTGTATGGTAAAGGATCCTGTAAAAAAGGCCCAAAGTGTGAGAAAGGTAAGAAAGAATCCCAACCATTAGATCTTTTGATCTAATGGTTGAGATCAATAGGGACCAAAATGTAAAATATTTATATTAATTTGGATTGAATTGAAATATCTAGGGGCAATTGTGTCTTTTTATATTCATTTTGTCAATCAATTCAATCCAAAATCCCTGAAATTTCGTTCTCTCTCTATCATACGTTCCTAATTTATCTCTTTCTCTCTCTTTCTTCTTCCATATTCAGAACATAATCCCTGCAAACATCACGAATCTGAAGATCAAACATCAATATGAAGATCAAACATCAATCGGAAGATCAAACATCAATCGGAAGCGGACCGGCAGTGGTGGTCGACGACGGCGGTGGCGGACCGGCAGTGGTTGGGTTCGACGACGGCGGGTGGTTGGGTTAGACGACGGCGGTGGCGGACCGGCAGTGGTGGTGCCGGCAGCGGAGAAGAAGATGATACAGAGATGTGAGGATTATTGAATGGTGTTATTTTTTACTGAATGGTGTTATTTTTTACTGAATGGTGTTATCTTTTATGAATGGTGTTATTTTTTACTGAATGGTGTTATTCTTTTCTGAATTGTGTTATTTTGTTTCTCAATGGTGTATTTTTCTTTTTCTGAATGGTGTTATATTTATTTACTGAATGGTGTTATATTCTTGTACTGAATGGTGTTATATTATTTACTGAATGGTGTTATTTTGTTTACTGAATGATGTTATTTTTTGTTTACTGGATGGTGTTTTTTGTTTCTGAATGGTGTTATTTTATTTCTGAATGGTGTTTTTTCTTTACTGAATGGTGTTATATTATTTTGTAAAAACACCATGAATTGAACTATGAATTTTTTTAAAACACCATGTCATGAACATGCTCTGATTCTGTGAATGATGAAAAAAAAAATTAAAATGAATGATGTTATGAACGGTTATAATTCCTTAAATCAAGGATTACCATATTTGAATTTGTTAATGCATTTACAATCATACCCTTTTCAATTAATTTAGATCTAATGGTTGAGATTCTTTCTTACATTTCTCACACTTTTGGTCTTTTTTACAATAACCTCACCCTGTATTGTATTATTATTTACTGAAATAAAAACAAACGAAATATAGTATGGATTTAATGTATATATTTATTTTTTATTTTTAAGATTTCGGATTCGGATAATCCGAATATCCGAAAATTTATGAAACTAACATCCGAATCCGAATCCGAACCCGAACCCGAATTTTCGGATTATCCGATTTTCAGATATCTGAAATTTCGGATACGGGTTTTCGATATTTCGGTTTCGGATTCAGATTTTTTTGAACACCCCTATTTACAAGCACGGACGCATATTACAAGAGAACATATGAGGGAGTATTGGTCTTTTGAACGTCTGTTTAACAAGGGCACATGACTTCTAAATTAGAAGTTATGTTCGGCATGTGTTTTCCAAGACATATACATGCACTTTACTCATTCAAAGATAAAAATAAATAATTCTATTTACTAGAAAAGCGTATATAGGTTGAAAGAATAAATCCTAAAAACCAATCAACACATAACAACACACATTCTTTTTTCCTAACAACTTTTGTCTTTAAACTTTAAAAACCCTACAAATAAACCCACGCCATTTGTCATCTCTTCTATTCTTCCTGCAACATTTCACGAGTTGCAAATGGGGAAGAAAAAGATCATCTGTTTTGTCTTCTTTTACATGTTTTTAACATGTTTGGTTGCTCACATTAGTCCGGCAACTTCTCCCATTCCATCTGCACTTGAGCAAGACATAAACTGCAACAACGGTATGTGTGTATATATATACACACGTACGATGCGTACGCGATGAAAATATAACACGCGGATTTTAGTTATAACATTCGGATTTTATGACTAACACCTAATGTTTTATAACATGAGGATTTATGGTTTTCCGCATGCGGATTTATGGTTTTTGAGGTTTATAACGTGCGGAATTCTCATCGCGTACGCCAATTGTACAGTACA
Source organism: Helianthus tuberosus (assembly GCA_030545235.1). Classification (NCBI taxonomy): domain Eukaryota; kingdom Viridiplantae; phylum Streptophyta; class Magnoliopsida; order Asterales; family Asteraceae; genus Helianthus; species Helianthus tuberosus. The sequence goes on along the minus strand of CM060427.1, from coordinate 108,096,760 downwards.
CTTTCTTAATTTAACTCTAACTATCTTCAACTTTAATTTATTATCATTTTGGTTTCCATGCATACATGCAGGTGATGATAATATGTTTTCCTACTCCCACCCAGCTGAGTGTCGAGACGATTCATGCAGCGCAAGAATGTGCTATCCATTCATTCCTCCAGGAGACTTGAATTGGAAGCCAACATCAACTACTTGTGTCGACAACATTTGCATTGGTGTACCAGGCTGAGGATGTCTTCCACCAGCACTCGTGATGTTGGATCGCCACTACTATGTCTATGCTTTCAGATCATCGCTATCATCATTGTCATTTGCTTTTTCATCATTGTCACTACTATGCTTTCAGATCGTCACTACTGTGCATGGTCCTTCTAGATAGTTTGTTCCTAGCTCCAAGTGTAACTTGTTCGATTTACAGCTTTTATTGATCGTATATTATAGACTTATAGTTAATATTTACTGTGTTTGTGTATTTATTAACTTGGTTAATATACAATGTTTTCTTCATATTTCTAATTGTTATTTCGATCTATAATCTATTTTGTTGTATCTGTCCTATTATACTAGTATACTCACCAAACATGATAATGTGGCCTGGGCAAGAATTTAAATCATACCAATGGGGTGGTGGTCCATTGGCAAAGAACACTTAGATTGAAAAGGGGAAGGTCTTGGGTTCAACTCCCACAGACGATAGGGGTTAAAGAAATTAATCTTTCAAAAAAAAAAAAGAATTTAAATCATAGCTAGACTCATCATAGCTCTCAAAATTTACCAAAAGTAATAAAAAAGGGCAATGTTCTTAAACATACCGGATTTAAGAACCGAGGAAGTAATAATAATCTATTTTTTTATGGATATAGTTTAAAGCCCACTAAGACTATGTGTAGTGGTGAGTGAAACAAATGTCTCACCCTTAGGCATGAAGCGACACGTGGCTCCTAGTCAACAAAGGGGCTTGAAGTAAAAATGGATGTAGTGATGAGTGAAACAAATATCCATTCAATTCAATGGTTAGACATTGAAATTGAATTTATATAAAAAAAACAAAAAAAAAACCATCAAAAATATTTCATTGGCCCTTCTCTCTTCAACTAGGCGTGTTTAAGGAAACGCCCAACCAAAAAAACCATCAAAAACACCCCCGGGGCGGTGACGCAGGCGTGAAGGGGCGTTGTTGAGGGAAAACGCCCAAAACGACCCCTTCCACTACAGGTGGTCTAAAGTTCATGCACCAAAGAAAATGAGTAAATCATAAGTCTAACCATGACAATCACAAAACTCTCATATGATTATTTTATTTTTCTAGTTTTTTTTTTTTTTTTGTATTTTTATCCATTGTGTTTGGAAGTACAATACCTAGAACACTTATTTTCACGATCACCAAATTGGACTTGTTGTAGTTATAGTATAGAGTATGTAAGATTTATACGTCTAGTTCCATAAGAAAATAAGCCCTTTTTTAACGTTTTTAATGGGTATCTTGTGTTCTTATATGAGGTTTGTAAAATTTGCTAGATTTGAGATTTTCTTGGTGAGTAATCCGTAATCCTATGAACTTTGGTGTTGATAAGGTTGTAAATTGGTGAGTAATCCGTAATCCTATGTACTTTGTTGTTGATAAGGTTGTAAATTTATGAGTGCAACAATTTAATACAATCGAATAATGAATTTAACAAAAACTATGTATCTAAGAGCGTACTTTTTCAAATTTTTTCACAAGGGCAGAATGATACAAAGTTAATAAAATAGAATCTAGCAAAGATACATTTTACCATTTTTGTAGAGAAAAAAATAAAAGGAGGTGTTATGTTGCTAGGCCATCTATAGCAACTCGTTGACTGGGGTAACATTTAGTAATCTTGCACGTTAAGTTTGGGGAAACACTCTTGCCCTTTAATGAATTAAGTGTAGGTGATTATGTAAATATGATCATGTCTTTGTTTATCTATAATCTATAATCTATAATCTATATTAAAACAAAACATTTTGGTGCCACTTGGCATTTGCTTAAACCATTAGTTGCCACGTGGCAATGTGATATTCCTTCCCAATTGATTTTGAGCGGCAATTTGTTTTGGCTTCTAAAACAAGTTTTTCCTCTGTATCATTCAAAAACCCTAAATCATACGCTCAAAATTTTGCTTTGCCTTCACCGTTCTCTTTTTCCATTTTCCCTTTTATCAGTTTTTCTTTTCCCTTTCCAAAACCCTAAATTCAACCATGGCCGCACACCTCTTTCCCCATCGTTTAATTTCCTTTTCATTCTTCTTGTTTACATCTTCTCTTTGAACAACCCTAACGGAGACTCTCCTAATCCAGCCGATCGATTTTCACCTGATATGTTTTTGACGGGTTAGGGTTTTTCAATTCGCCATCAGTAGAGAAGAAGATGAAGGTTAGTATATGCTTCCGAATGTTTGATTCTACGCATGGCCCTTCTTGATTGTTGTATCTCATATTGATTTAAGGTATCTACAGGTCTCTAACTTTCGATTTAAATACCAATTTTCCTCTAATTTTTTTAGCATCAATCTCTTCGCGGATGGGGGATCACCCGGATATCATGTTTCAGGTTAGGGTTTTTCAAAATCTTGATTATTACATGTTGAGTTGGCTATTGTGGTTCACATTGCAAATACTTCCATTATTGCATTTTTCAAGTTGAGACTCTTTTGGCCTTTTCTCATGAAACTGGCTATGCTTTGAAAGTTGCAATGATTTTTGCAAGTATAAGGTTCATTCATTGATAAACTAAGGTTATGAAAATTTGACTTCTTAAACGGTTAATCCTAACAAAATAAACAATTAATTGATCAAGAATTGTTTATGTTGTGGTTCAGGATGATGCTTCATTTAAATGTGGTACATCGGCAGTTTATTTGATAGAGTGAAGATTCATTGGCTGGTGAACATAAAAAAAAAATAGAATATGAGGAGGTATGACGTTTACCCTTTACTTATGTTATATATCCTTTTTGGATGATAAATTTTTTTAAAACTTAGAAACTATTTGATATTATGATTAATTCTATGTATTTCAACATTCTGGTTAACCTCTTTGTTCCAATTTCCTCAAGTATCTTAAGTTGGGAATCAGTGAGAAAAGCATCTTCCATCAGTTGTTTTTGGTATTAACCTCTTTGTTATAGCTTAAAGGAAACCCACATAGGGCTTTTTCTCTAGGTGATGCTTCTTAATGATTGAAGATTATATACATTTGATGTAGATCGATTGTTTGCACATTCAAATGGTCTTAAAGAATGTAACTTTATTACTATATGACATAAAGGAAAAAGTACATATGTGGATTATATATTTCAAAATTTTGCTTTGGGTCTGAATCGGATGAGTACTTTTGATTTGCAGTTTTGATTAAAAGGTATACTTTGTCAAGCCATTAAGGTTTTGGTGAGTAATGAATTGGCATTGAAGTTCTGTAATTATTCAAAGATAAGCACTAACTTGGAATATATGCATAATCTAGCTCTGTTGATTGCATTATTCCAAGTTCTGTAATTGCTTTATAGTCGCTCTTCAAGAAAAGTGACAATCTTTATATTATATGTTTTGTTAATGCTCTTCAAGAAAAGTGACAATCTTTATATTATATGTTTTTTATTTAATAATGTTGATGCTAAATACAATTAGTTATTGGGTTGGTGGTGGTTCTCGAACTTTGCAGAATCATACATTAAAAATACTAAGAATTTATGCGTTTTTGGGTTTGCCACCAACTTATGTAGTCCCATGTTCGTATATCAGCTGAAAACATAAGTAATGTAGATTGCTAAATTTCATCAGTATTTTCCTTATGGTGGTTATGCTGGCCTCAGTCGCAGATCTTGGATCTACAGTGAGATGAGATTTTGAAGAAATCATTATCTCAGGATAGATTTGTAATTTTGACTTTTGCTGGTCAAACGGCCGCAATCATGAAACTGATACCAGTTCTCACGTGTATTACTTATGAACTATCTTCCTATAGTCAGTTTCTCAAAATGCCATTATGATTATACATATATAGGAATTTCATTTGATGTCGGAGGGACCAACAGAGCCACCTTTTTCCATTTTAATAGGTTGACTATTTACATGCTTAATGTCATTTATTTACTTTATTGCAGGTTTATGCAAGCATATGGAGGGACTGACGGATGATGTTGAAAAATCAAATGAGATGGTATCTCTCTCTCTCTCTCAACCCTTGTGCTTATAATTATGTATTGAGTTAATTGCCATTTTTGTCCTTGTGGTTTGTCCAATTATGGCAATCAAGGCCAAATTTCAAATTTGTACCATTTCCGTCTCTCTGGCCTTCTTGAAACGTGTTAGTTCCGTCCAAAAAACTAACGTCTGTTTAAACCTATTGTTTAATGAAGGGTAAAACCGTCATTTTCCTTTTCTTATTCCCTCTTTTAATCCTATTATTGATAAGGGTTTAAGAAATTAAGAAAAAATAAAGAAAAATGATGTTTTTACCCTTCATTAAACGACATTAAGTTTTTGGACGGAACTGACATGTTTCAAGAATGTCATACAAATTTGAAATTTTGCCTAGACTAGCATAATTGGACAAACCACAAGGATGACAATAATAGTTAACTCTCATTTATTACTTATTATCAGCCATGTGATCACGTTTCAGTCGGGCTGGGCCAACCTGCGTTAAATCTTTTTGTCAATTTTTTTGAATTCATAAATAATCAATGTATTACACATGATTAAAAACTGTATTACCGAAATAAGCATTATAATTATTTTTAATAAAATGATTTGGGATGTTATCACCATTTGAGTACACATTATATAATTTCTGACCCGTTTAACTCATTCAACCCGTTTCCTTTTCAGCTGCTAATCTTAGAAGAGAAGCTTAACGACAGAGAAGCCGGGATCAAAAGATTAAGGCATCAGCTGCAACAATATGATGTGGCGGAGGAAAAAACTGACACACTTGCTACTGATGAAAAAGATACCAATGCGGATGTTACTGTGCCTATGGAACCGGAACCTGAACCCAAAACCAAACTCGAAAATGAGGAATTATAGGAAGCCTGAGTGTCAGCTTTTTCATGTATGTGATTATGTGTATGTTGTACATCAAGTCTTCATGGCACATAAACTGTGAGCATTCATGTTTGATGAATGATTTTGAGGTACTAAACTAATCGAGTTTCTTATTTATGGGTCCCACATGATCATATTCATGCATATTTCATATACTTTCTTCCATGGTTAGTAAACTGGTAGCTGTACTTGTGCTTTATTTGGTTATTATCTCAATCACTTTGTTTGTAACTTTAGTTGATTTGGTTTTTTAGGAAACCGAGAGAGGTGTTTGGCTTCAGCATCTTACATATGGTGTTTTGGGTCTACGATTACAGGCAATATGAGCATTTTAACAAGGTACATACAATAATACAACATATGTGACATCACTTTTTATCTCTTTTCCCTTCATTTTTTCATTATATTAGTCTACTCTTTAAACAAATTACATTGTTGATAGATTAGAAACTAACTGAACAAGGTGCAAAGCGGCTTATTTCTGTTGGTCTTGGAGATGATAATCAGTCTATTGAAGACATATTTGCTGCAATATGCGTTGATGTCCATGCAGTGGCGTTAGAGGTGTACAAAAAAAAAACCGGTTTTAGAACGCTAATCGGAAAAAAAACCGAAGCCGGTTTTTTTAACCTGTTTTAGAACCGAACCAGCGGTTTGTGACCCGTTACTATTCTTGATCTGAAAACCGGTTAATAACCGAAAAACCGGTTAAAAACCAAGTTTTTTTTTTGGCAAAAAACCGGTTAAAAACCGATCCCAACCGGTTACTATTATACATATATAAATTGATATATTTAATATAAATATCATTTTGAGTCCCACAATTTAATATATTAATAAATAAAGTGAAAATAAAATCAAATTATACATGACAATTTTACCCTTCATTAAACTTAACTTTTTAACTGTGGGTAATTTTTTGGACTGGAATGCCATTTTCGAGAATGTTAGGGAGGGAAATAGTACAATTTTGAGATTTGGCCTGAAATAGCATAAGTGGACAAACCACAGGGACGTAAATGGCAATTAACTCTACTTTCAATTTAACAGTACGACTATATGCTTTTTGGCTTTTGCACCGGATGGACTTCAATTGGTTGCCGGAGCAGAGAATGCGTTTGAGTCTGGGACATTAAAACTCATACATGAAAATGCGTGTTTTCAAACATGCAAAAGGTATAATCTAATTGCTTTATTTATCCTTTCCTTAAATCCGTATATTTTACGCCATTCACTACATTAATTATCCCATGCTTTTGAAGTGCTGTTTTTTTAATGAGTTACTGAAACCTGTTATTCAAATTTTTATTTTTTTTTAGGAAACCGAGAGAGGTATTTGCCTTCAGCGTCTTACATATGGTGTTTTGGGTCTACGGTTACAGGCAATATGAGCATTTTAACAAGGTACATGCAATAATACAACATATGTGACATAACTTTTTATATCTTTTCCCTTCATTTTTTCATTATATTAGTTTACTCTTTAAACAAATTACATTGTTGATAGATGAGAAACTAACTGAACAAGGTGCAAAGCGGCTCATTTCTGTTAGTCTTGGAGATGATGATCAGTCTATTGAAGACATATTTGCTGCAATATGCGTTGATGTCCATGCAGTGGCGTTAGAGGTTTACAAAAAAAATCCGGTTTTAGAACGGTAATCGGAAAAAAAAAAACCGAAACCGGTTTTTTTTAACCGGTTTTAGAACCGAACCGGCGGTTTGTGACCGGTTACTATTCTTGATCTGAAAACCGGTTAATAACCGAAACCGGTTTTAAAAAAAACCGGTTAAAAACCTATCCCAACCGGTTAATGTTTTGGGTTTGAAAAACCGGTTAGTAACCGAAACCGGTTTAAAAAAAACGATTTGTACACCTCTAAGGGGCGTGAAGTGCAAAACACTAGATGATATAAATATGTTAAAATGGGTACAAAGTCTGACAAATATGATGAGATAAAATGATTAATCTTAGAAAAAAACATCTAAAAATTTGGGGACATTTCCCATGAAGATGCAATAATATATTGTTTAAAAATTACGAGTGTTTACACAAGTGGATCCACTGATCTGATTACTGTTTTTGGTATCTCATCATGCCATTACATTCTCATAATGGATGGCGGACAATGGACTCAAGCTAACAGGAACGGTTACAACCTTCGAGACGGTGTTTTGGTACTCAACTCATATTACTTACATTTTTAATTTGTAATATTTGTATATCACCATTCGTCTTATAACGATAACGATTCTATAGGCCGAGGTTGAAAAAGATCTGACAGCTGAAGAAACCAATGAACAAAAGAAGCACAGGCTTGCCAAAATCAGAACGTCAATGCTCGAGAACCTTTACGTACATGAATAAGTTTGTATTATGTACATGAATAAGTTTGTATTATGTATTAATCATATCATGCGTAACATTAACGCATTTCTTTTACAACTTTTGTGACACAATGTTCGTTAGTACCTTTACGTACATGAATAAGTTTGTATTATGTATTACTCTACCTTCATTTCTTAATGTATTTTTTTATATTCACACTGCCGGTGCAACTCATTTTGACAAAAGGCATGAAAACATCATAATGAAGGTTTCATATACAAAAACTTAATGTGTAACGAACATCATGTAGATGTACTATTGGGACGTGTTGAAATCTCTCAAAATATTAGGCTTAACAAATCACACTTTAACGCTTCTATGTTTAAATTATTTTATGTGTTTAGTTGGTGTTTAGCCACCCGCGAAGCTCGCGGGGTCTTAGGCTAGTTATTATTATAATTATTATTATTATTATTATTATTATTATTATTATTATTATTATTATTATTATTATTATTATTATTATTATTATTATTATTATTATTATGCAAATGTATAATCTTGGGACGATTTTTTTTACCTATATTCCTTAGTGAATCACAAATTGATTCTCTTCAAGGTCGAACATAGATAAGGTATTATAAACATAAGGATGTCTACATTTTACCTTCATTAGACTCTACTTTAGCTTTTGGTGGGATTTACTGAGTGTAATGATGATAAAACATATGTAGGTCTGAATTAGGTTTCCGTTTTGTTTAAGCGAGAAAGGTTCTTCAAGATATAAACATGTACAAGTTTCTTTCTGAAAAGGTTGTTGGTTGTAAATTTAGTGTAGCTGGTTGTTGTTCATGTAATTTGAATGTGTACTTTATTATGTAGGTTATTATGAATTAAGAATAACTGATGGTTGTGCATGTTTTTGCAACATACGTTGTACTTTGTACATTGTATTGAACGAGTTGATGCTAATCCGCGCGCTGCGGCGAGACGTGTATATATTATGTCTTTAGCATCAACATATAAGATGCAAAAATCGTTAAGCATATTCAATGTTAACCTGAAACCAATCAGGCTTTAGTGTTAACCTGTAAAAATTGTTAAGCATATAAGATGCAAAAATTGTTAACCTGAAACCAATTAGGCTTTAGTGTTGGCTGGATATGAATAAGTAAAAATTAGCTTATTTAGGGGGTAGTTTTCAAGCGTGGGTAATTTCCTATTTTCTTATATATTGAATCTTCTTTGTCAATATGTTATATGTTGTTTCTTCGGATCAATGAAGATGAAATATGACATCAAAGAAATAATAATCTATCAGCTTTATATTATAAACCCTACTCTGGTTATTTTTACAAAATTAATTTTAATAGTCCAACATGATTAATTTTTGGGTAATTTATCTAATAGGAGTAAACCCCCAAATCATCGGTTCAAATCAAACGATAAAAAATAAATATAGATCTACGACTCATTTGGGTACAGATACACCGCCAAACAAAACCGTATGGTTGCGATTTCTAACCGAAGATACAGATACACCACTACGGTTAGAGAAGCATGTCTAAGAACACCACCCAACGCGCCACGATTGAGCTAGCATAGACGAATTAAGTAACCCACATACATGGGATAATTAACACAAGAAATTCTATTCTAAAACTCACTGTCCTTTTCTTTCGTTCTATCGAATTATATATAAAGGTACAAGAGTTACTTTTAGAATAAAAACTACCCTTGATCTCTACTCCATGATCTAATACTGACTACGTGGGTAGCTCAAACTTAATAAACTAACTATAAGTGCAATATAGCTTAAAGGGTTAAAGGGTTCAAGTAAATGACCAGCTGTAGTGAACAGCAGAAAGCATGGGGACAGTGTCACGTCCCATCACACTTTACGTGTGACTTCTCTCACTCAGCCGCAAAAGGGGCACATGAGAAGAGACAGTCTTTTACCCGTAGGTCCAAAGCCTTCAACCTACCAAAACGAGCAACCCCCTCACCGCATCACCGGATCACTAGTCAAAGGTTTCTACTCTCGGCTTCCTCTTTCCCTATAAATGACCACACTTGGTCATTCAGCCAAACATTCCGAAATCTAACTTTCTTCCCCTAGAACTTGTACACTGCATGTTCTATTCTTCACATACAAAAACATTATCACATTGCATGCTTCAGTTCAGGGTTGAATCTTCTTCAACCTTGAGTTCAAAGCAAATGATAGATAAGTGATCCGACCCTACGTATTGCATACCTGCGTTAGGTAAAACCAGACTCTGGAACCCTTTTGCCTGACCAGTCTTGCACGCTATTCTTGGTCTCATATTTTTTGCTTCTTACACTCATTCATTACTCTTACACTCATTCATTACTCCTTTTTCTTCTTACGTCATTAGCAACGAAATTCACCGAGATAGACACAAAGGGATCTTAGGATTGTCTCAAAAGGCTTACATAGATCGTGTCCTTACACGTTACAACATGCAACAGTGCAAACCCTCAGTCACTCCAATAGTTAAGGGAGATGTTTTCGGTTCATTCCAGTGTCCGACAACAGAGGTTGAAAAGGAGCAAATGAGCCAGATACCTTACGCGTCAATAGTCGGGAGCCTGATGTATGCTCAAATCTGTACTCGCCCAGATATTGCTTATATTGTTGGAATGCTAGGCCGTTATCAGACAAATCTTGGCCTAGATCACTGGAAAGCAGCTAAGAAGGTACTTCGATATCTGCAAGGGACGAAAGACTATAAACTGACTTATAGAAGAAGTGATCATTTAGAAGTGGTAGGCTATTCTAATTCTGACTTTGCCAAATGCAAAAATGACAAGAAATCCACTTCGGGCTATATCTTCACGTTAGCAGGCGGACCCATTTCATGGAAGAGTCATAAACAACAGTTGACCACAATGATGGCAGAGTACATTGTTGTTTATAACGCAACCTGTCATGGAATGTTGCTTAGAAATCTGATCACTGGACTCAAAATCGTTAATTCCATTTCTAGATCATTGAAGCTTTACTGTGATAACTCAGCTGTCGTTAGTTTCTCAAACAATAACAGTTCGACTGGAGCTGGTTTATATCTCGATACAAAATATTTGTTCGTACGTGAACGAGTTGAGGAGAATAATCTTTGTATTGAGTATATTAGTACTAAAGATATGCTTGCGTATCCTATGACTATAGGTCTCCCACCTAAATTTTACGAAGAACATGTTCGGAATATGAGATTTACTAAAGACCTTATTTAGCATATTGTACTAGCCTATGTTTTAGTTAATGAAATTTCCCCAGCTTGATTTTGTGTGTCTCTAAGAATATGTTCAACCGGTATAATGGCATATAGACAAATAAAGTTACAAATCAAACAAAGGGCTTATGCGTATTTTGATCATAACGATTAGGTTTTAAATTGAGGCTTTAGTATGACTAATGGGGGTCCTGAGTCGCATAATGATTCAACGGTTGTATTTCTCTGCTACAGTTCTTAGTTTAGAGCTAAAATGAGTGTTAACTCCTGATCAGGCTTATCTAATACTCATAGTAAATGATTACTCGACTAAGTGGGAGAATGTAAGATTAAATATATTATGGTGTTGTATTTAATCTAGTAGCCATTATAATCATTTACATTATATAAATCAAAATTTATAACGACCTATTAAATAATTAGTTGGTAATTGTTGATGGACCATATTACCTTTATTAACTAATTGGGTTTTCTCTTGGGTGCATATATCTATACTATATTATAATGCATGAGGGAGGGATTCCCAAAAGTTAAGAACTTCTTCCCCCCTTATTTATAAATAAACCCCTAAAATGAGGGTAAAGTGGTCTTTTAAACACTATTTGTTTTTTAGCCCCTAAACTTATTACACTTAAATCCCTAAGGTTTTAACAAAATTGTAGATAATTAGTTACAATTCATCCCTCCACAACAAACTTATAATTTTTTTTTTTACTTATTCTTGACATATCTTATAAACTATAATGTTTTAAAAAAATCCAAAGGTACCGTGACGACCTACTCATTTTTGTGGATGTTTCGATAGTTGTCTTGCTTGGTATTGACGTGCGGATTAAAAGGTACAAGTAGATGATGCGTTAATGTACAAGTGATTAAAACTCAACATACATGGTCATTACCACAGAATGTTTAATAACTACAAAATAAAATGTCAAGTGATTAAATATAGTCAATGCCAAAGAATATTTAATAGCTAATTTTGTATAATTTTGATTGAAATTACAAGTGAGTGAAAATTTAATAATAGAAATGAAATAAATCTATACTATATTATAACTAAAGGAAATTTTAAAATAAATAATAGTTAAACATTTTCCCTTAACTAACTCTAGGATAAATAGTAGTTACACATTTTCACTTATATTATGCATGCTAACTCCAGGATTTTAAAAGATGAGCTACAAGGTTTTTTAGTGGTAGGTTTCGAATTTTAAAATGTCTCGAGAGGGTCAAAACTAGAGAGAGATATATCTGCAAAACAACGAACTCTCCACAATTCTCTCTCACGCCGCTCTCCAATCTAGAACAAATACAATGGAGGTGGAGAAGAACGAAGAACTGGAATGATTAAGATGAAGATTAAACAAGGATCTGTCTTTCAACATATCTATCTGAAGTTGAACTCCCATCTGCTTCGTTTTCTCACCGTCTTATGAACAGGAATGTCGCATATAAGGCTTCACAACGATTTCAACTCCCCTCCCAGGTATAATTTGGTTCCCTCTTTTGTTATTGATGTTGCTTTATTCTATTGTTAGGATTTGATAGTATCTTTTGTTATTGAAATGGAAAGTTAAGATCTTGACTGAAAGCATGTTTAGACTTGGAAAAATTAGAGTTCCAGAGTTCGTGTTGGTGATTTATGGAGCATATGGAGTGAAATTGGAGTAAAATTGTGTGGGGGAATCGGGTTTCAAATTCTCCTTTTTGGTTGAAACTGATACTGAGATTGATGTTGTGATATGTGGAGCGTATGGAGTGAAATTGGAGTAACATTTGTAGTAGTTGATCATTCAGATTCGATTAGTGTGTGATTTTACTAATTTTTACATTGGTTTTAAGGTATGTGTCCATGTGTGTGTTTGTTGAAATACATTATGATACTACAGGTGTGGTATATATGCTGAAAATATTAAATCCTTAGTCCATTTAGAGTTTGAATTTTTTTTGGAAAGTTAAACCATGTATTTTGGTGTGTAAGTCACTAGAATTTGCATAAATACATAGTTCAAATTGAACTATACTGAACTACAAATGTTCACTAAAAGTCAAACTAAATATTGTCATTTACTAACTTCAAACCTTTCAGAAGTCGAACATGATAGGTGGGTTTTTTTCGTAAAGTTATATGATACACAGTTCTTGGTTAGTATTATTTCGGCTTTCGGGAGTTTAAGGTCATACTTTTTTGCTTTCTTTTTTGACTTAAATTCTCTGTATTTAACAGGTTAGCAAATGGAAAATGAAAGATGGATGCACATAATGAGGAATAAAAAGAAGGGGTCAGAGGTTTTCTCTATAGCGTATTAGTTGGAATGAAAATATTTGACTAAGTTCGAAAATACGAGGTTTCGTCATCACTATTCTTAAAGTGTTCTTCAAAAAGGCTGAAATCCAAAATAACCAGGTGGGTTTATGTTTGAGCTCTTCATCGCCTCCGTTTTCGCTTCATTGTTCATCGGGTGGGTTTGCGTCCTTTCTGTTATGTTTTTAAGAGTTATTGGGTTTTATGTTTGGTTTTGGCCATGATGCTAATCTCCGACGTTTGATATTTGATGATATGTGAAAGAATAGGTGGTGTTCATCTTGGGTTGGATTAGGGCACAGTAAGTGGGTGATTTAGGACATTTGTTTGGGTGTAATTGTTAATGTGTGTGACCTCATCGATGTCTGATTAAGGGCTGGTGTGCTTGGGAGATCGATGGCTGCCGTAAGTGTTACAACAGGGCTCGGTAAGCGACCTGTTACAAGTGTTGCTTTTAAGAACTGATAAAGTATTTTTGGTTTCTTTCCACCTGTCACAAGTGTGTTTTGCCTGTTTAAAATTGCTAAAATAAATGCAGCTGTGTTTTTGCTTAATGTAAAGTGTTAGTTTACATGGTTAAAGTTGTAAAAAGTAAAGGATAAAAAGGACAAAAGGCAGCTGCGTTTTTTTTTAATGTGAAGTCTTCGTAACCAGATCGGATGTTATGTTCCTTCATTCTAGAAGTGTCAGGTACGAATGTTTTTCAAACTTGAACCATTTTGTGAACTTGTTTAAAAATTATTTTTAGTAGTAACTTGGAGAATTGATGATGTTCATGATTTGATATAAATAGTGAAACAGGGGTTAGGAGAGTCAAGGAACCAAAGTGGAAGGATAATCAGGTAAGTTGATATTTCACTTTTTCCCTAAAAAAAGGTACACCTATTTCCTTGATTGGTGAATTTAGACTGTAAAATGAGAACTGAACAATTCTGTTTTGTTTGAAAAAGGTTTGGTCAAAACTCAAAACTCCTGTTTCCTTTATTTATTTCTAAATCATCACAGTTCAAATCTCTCATTTAAAGTTAAGCTTGGTCTTCTAATCTTTACATACCTTCATGACTTTTTGGATAACCATCAACAAGTCTTTACTTGTTTTATTGTGTAAATGTATTTTAAACCATTAGAACAATGAAATTTAAGTGGGGTTTGTATTTTATGGATTTGTTGTGAAATCAGTAGGTTACATCTGTTCATTTTTATATGATTAGTGGTTTATGGCTAATGGAATTAAGTATTTTAACTCATTTCAAAAAAAAATTTCAAGACCAGTTAATGACTTGTGGCTAAATGCAAAGCAATACTCATATTTTTAAAGTTGCTTCTATTTCTTACTTTAACTCATCTTTTCAACATTCATTTTTCCCCTATAATTACACTAAAAAACACTACATTTCTTTTTTTTAATTAAATAATTTTTTTTTATAGTTTTATCATTACCTTTTCTCAATTCTACACTCACAATCGTTTTCAACATTCTTTTTTCCCCTATAATTACACTAAAAAACACTACATTTCATCTTTTTTAATTAAATAATATTTTTTTTATAGTTTTATCATTACCTCTTCTCACTTCTACACTCACAATCGTTTTCAAGTTATATTAAAAAAATTATAGAGGGAGAATAGTGCATGACGGAGGGGTATTTTAATATACCCAAAAAATAAGAACTCCCCTTTTTATTTATTTACAAGATAGACCCCTAAAATAAGGGTAATCTGGTATTTTAAATACTATTTATTTTTTAGTTCATAAACTTATTACACTTAAATCCCTAAGTTTTAATAAAATTAGAGTTGTAAGATTTTCTAAAATCCATAGTTTATTAAGTTTATGAGTTTCCTATCCAATAGTAATTAAGATTTTGGAGTGTTCTCTTAAAGTTGTCAAATTCTTTTTTTTTATATATATATAAAAGAACCACTAAATTCATTAACCGGGTTGTATTTTTATCAGACAAATCACAAGAACCCAAAATTTTACACGAACTTGTAATGGTACGAATCCTAAAATCATGTCAAACATATGAACCCAAACGTCACATATGTATTAGAGTAGACATGAAACATGGTCCGTGTAATTGTTTGTGTTTTTCACATTAATACTTCAAAATTGTAAATTTTCCGTTCCAGATATTAATGGAGTTATAAATAAACTTGGTTTTTGTACTTTTTTAAGAGTGTATTTATTTACTTATTAGATTGAAACTATGAAAATAAAAAATTAATAAGAAAACTTAGCATCTAAATTAGGCTACTTTAGTATGCTAAAAGTAAGTAGTTTGACACGTAGATTTTTAATTTTAAATTACTATGATTGATATTTTTTAACTTATGTGTTTGTTAATATTCAACTTAGATCAGTAGAGCTCATGACATAGATAGATCATACGAATAGATCATGATAGGATTGAAAAATTTAATAGAAAACAAGTATAATTTGGAAATTATCATTGCCGCCGCATTGTGCGGGTTTTCTATAGCAATATTGTCCACTAAAAATGACAATGTAGTCTTTCTCATGAGTTAGTAATTATTAAACCATCATATAATTAGTCGTGTTAGTGCCGCAATGCATAGTGTCGCAATGCAAAGTGTCGCTCCCGCCGCATCGCGCGGGCACCCTGCTAGTAAGGAGACTAATGTAGAGGTTATAAGGTTACACAACCTAATTATTCATAATATCATCTCGCCTCTCTCTCTCAACCGAACACCCTATTCAGTTTTCATCACCATCATTAGATTGCATCTTAAGGAGGAACCAGATCATCTTGACAAGCATGTCGAACTCGATGACTGCATCTCTTACTGGATTCTCTGCTGGCCTGTCTGCAATCACAGGTACGTATTCATGATTTCCTTTATGTTTAAACAGAACTGAACAACACTTATTTAATGATTTTGGAAAAAAAAAAAAATTGGATCAAAACGTGAAGTCCATCTGACACAACCAACCCGGTCAGTTTGGTTTCTCGTTCCTTGAAACCATAATTAACACTAGCTCAAAATTTCTATCAAAACCAGTTGAAGCAGATAGTAAACATTCCTAGCTACAACAACTTAACACGCGGGATTTATGGAGCTCGTCGATTTGATTTGGTATCATCTTTCTCACAATCAATGTTTCGGCACCATGGGCTATGAAGGGTGTGTCATCGGTTTCTTTTTAGCAATATTTTACAACGGTTTGTATCGCACCAAAATGAGAAGACAAGACATTGCCCGTTGTGTCAACAGTATCGACAGCTTGAGCACCAAGGATTCATGGTTTTTCAAGGTACATGTTTGGCTTTTACGTTAATCGAACTATACATTTATTAGTGACCCTTTGTGTATTAAAGTGACACATACATATATATTGTTAGATTTTTATTTTTATAGGATGGGAGAGAAATAAGGGAAGGTATAGGATGGGTGTATATATACACCAATATATTTTTATGGGTTTTTCTCCCATGTTTCATTTCAGTACCTAATTACAAAATAATGTGTAACTAGTTATTAAGACCAACATGTTGCGGTTGCGGTTGCTAACCGCGAAAAAAAATACATTTGAAACATCAAAATAATGATTGAATTTCCTTGCTTTACCGCGGGGACGTTGATAATATTCAAAACTTACATTAAAAAAACAGAAACCTTAACATACATCCATGAGTCTGTATTGTAGATAGGTGCTTTTTACATTATCACACGAAACGCGGTTTTTAAACAAAACTTACTTCGATGCATACATAAAAACAAGGATATCACAACTATATATTCGAAATTCCATGAGTAGTCCTAATTCAAAAGTTATAAACAAAAAAACAATAATCAATGAGACACTTGTCAACTTGTAATTGGTAAAAAAAAAAAAGTAAACATTTGAAAAAGTCTAGGTACAGTGAAGAGGGTGATATTGTTGAAGGGCCATGATGGAAAAACTAAAATCATTGCTCAAATCCTTTTTGAGTTTCTCCACTTGTAATAAAAAGTAACAATACGATGCATTTAGAAAAAAGGGGAAGGATCCACTAAAAGGTGGATTTTGCTTAAGTAGTCTAAGAAGGATTGTGATGATGACATGTGGCACTCCTAATAAGTAGGAATGAAGGGCATTTTGGTCCTTATAAATAGGAGTGAAAATGACATATGACACCCCTTTTGTTTTTTAAAAATATAACAAAAAAATCTAGCACAAAAAAAAACTAGTACAAAAAAATATAGCACAAAAAAAATCTAGTACAAAAAAATATAGCACGAAAAAATTAAGCAAAAAATGTAGTACAAAAAAATCCATCACAAAAAATTGAGGAAAAAAATTTAAGATAAAAAAATTCAGCACAAAAAATTTAGCACAAAAATATAGTACAAAAATTCAGCACAAAAAAATGTTATACAATATAGAAATACAACACATTTAAGTGGGTTTTTTTAGTCTTCATATTTTATATAGCAATATGGTACTCAAATTAAAGATAAAAAGACGCTTGATTTTACGGTGAAATTTTTATGAAAAAATAATTTCGTATAAAAAAGTTATTAACGTTTAAAAAATGGGGGTGGAATATGCATGTGTCTTGCATGTGGAGAGAGAAAGTCCATAAATAAGATTTTCCCAAGATACCATTTCACTCCTCCTTTCTCCTACCCTTTCATCTTAACCATTGATTTAAAAAATGAATGGTTAAGATTACTTTTCATCCTACTTAGGGAAAATTAAATTTTTATTTGATCTTACCCCTAGAAAGAAAGTTTACTAAATAGTAAATAAGAGATGTATAATGTTTGTTTTGAGGATTTGGATATTAAAATAAAAAAAACTTGTGTTTAAACCTTAGGTGTAAAAATTAAGTATTCTGACCTAAAAATTGTTTTTTTTAACGCACAAGGTAAGTGCTTTAAGTGAAACTAGTTTTTTACTATCGTCGCGTTGCGGCGAACGTCTTTTGTTGTTTAGTCTGTGTTTACATGTGTTTTGAAATCACCACAAACGCGTTGCGCACGGAACCGCTGACAAGAATATAAAGAAAATATAGAAAAAAAAACATTAAAAGATAACCAAAAGAAAATCAACCAAAAAAGTTGTATGATAATGATTTTGTTTGTATGAAACCTGTGGTAAAAAATAAGCAAATGATACTGGGTACCGGTACCGAATTTCCCGAACTGAAAGATCTTAAGTACCAATTCGGTACGACTTTTGGTGTTCTTTGTACCGGTTCGCTACTGGTTTTTACCTTTATATACCGGTACCGTAACTGGCATTTTCGGTACCAGTACTAATGTTTTGAAATCACTACAAGCGCGTTGCGCACGGAACTGCTGACAAGAATAAAAAGAAAATATAGAAAAAAACACTAAAAGATAACCAAAAGAAAATCAACCAAAAAAGTTACATGGAATGATGTTGTTCGTATGAAACCTGTGGTCAGAGATGAGCAAATGATACTGGGTACCGGTACTGAATTTCCCGAACCGAAAGATCTTAAGTACCAATTCGGTACGACTTTTACCGGTTTTTACCTTCATATACCGGTACCGTAACTGGTATTTTCGATACCCGTATCGATTCGATATTGGTTGGCACCGAGCTCATCCCTACCCCTGAAACGAAAAAAAGAAATCATTAAAAGTTGAAGAAATCAACAAAAAATAGTTGCACGATACCGTTGTTGTTTGTACGGTGCCCGTGATCAGGGATGAGCAAATGGTACCGGGTAGCAGTACTGAATTTCCGAACTAAAAGATTTTCAAAATCAATTCGATACCGACTTTTGGCGTTTTCTGTACCAGTCTGGTGTCGTTTTTACATTCATGTACCGATAACTGTACCGGTATTTTCGATATTAATACCAGTTGACACAAGCTTATCCAACTTAAAAGTAAAGAAGATAATAAAATCATTAAAAAAGGATATATTATTATAATATTTAAGTCACTGTTCATTCGATTCTATTTTTAATATATGTAAATATTTAAGTCACTGTTCATTCGATTCTATTTTTAATATATGTAAATAATAGAGTAGAAAATGATGAAAATAGTTATTTTTGCGTTACAAGTATATTATTATGTGAGAGCAACTTCGTGCATTTAAACACATATACACGACCGTTTGATTGTGCATTTTTTAACGACAAAGTTTACTTTACATCATTTATTTAAATAAACACTCTTAGCCCAGGTTTAAACCTGGGACCTTCCCCTTAAGAGACATTTGTCTCTATCAAGTGGACTACCTCACATTGGCGTTTGACCGTGTATCTATTTGTCAAATCTCATAAAAACAAAAGACGTGTTCGTTGACGGAGATCCACTGATGTTCACCGCTTCACTGGAACGGATCCACAAAAAAAGAAAACCATTAGCCTCGTCACGGAGGGCCCGGGGGTATGGGGATCCGTGACCAAGTTCCGGCGTGAGAATGAGTCTGTGCCTAGAATAGGAGTAATGAATGAGTGTATTAATTGGTCGGAATATTGGCTTGGATCCTGAGATTGAATGTTCGAATTCAATGCTTGAGAGTAAATTCTCAGTGATTTTGATAACTCACCTTTCCTTTTATCTCCTCCTTTGCTTATAACAAGGAAGCTTTCTTATCGAGGTGGGTCATACATCCCCTGCTATGGACTATTAGATTCTTTACCGGACCACAGGTATGTCCGAGTAATGTTTAGGAGGTTGTTTCCTCTTCAAGATATATTGAGATCTTTCTCATTTAATGTATGCTTCTTTATCATCAAGGGAATCAGCCGCCCACCGCATCCTTAACTCGTCTGTGTCTCACACGCCCTTTGAAGCATTAAATGCGACTGAGAAGTCACGTCACTTCATACTCATTCAGAACAATAGTTCAGGCACGTCGGACTTGGGTAAGGTGACCAACGCCTTTGACCAGGTCATTACTTTAAGTGAGGGAAGTTACTTTGGGCTCATGCCTAGTACTTCTAGTCAATGCAATAGGCCCAGACGAGGGAGCCTGTTAAGTGACCTTCGTCGTCACTGTTTTTACTAGCAAATAATTTAATATCAAACAATGAAAAAAACATGTATAGGGATGGATACTCGAATCACAATAACAAAAAGTTATTGTGAATCAAAGTGAACAAATACATTGAATGAGCATAAAGTTAAATAGATGACTTATGAGTGAGTCGTTAAGGTCTTCAGTTGGTGTCCTCTAGTTCACGTGGCATGTAATAATGCATGGATTAAGGAAAACGATGAACATATTATTTGATAATTGGATGGTAATAAAAAGAGACACTAACACTCTGTTCCGGAGTTTCATTTAAAGAAAGAATACAGCTAAACTTTATTGACAACAACCCTCAATAATGTTTTTGTATGTTTTGGCGTTATAAATTGAATGGAAGTTTGGGTTTAGAGGATATTTGATGTTTGGGTTTTTTGGCGTTTCTAAGACGAATGGTATATATTAAATATGGCGTTTGGGTTTTTGTGTGTTTTAATTGAATGTCTGAGATGTGGTATATATAGGATGTTTTTTGTGGTTTTTTTAGGCTGGATTTTATTATAATTAAGTTTGGCGTTTTATATTTAATGGCGTTTTTTGATTTAGGATGGGGTGTGCTATTGTAGGGTTAAGGCGGTAATTTTAATGGCATTTTATTTCATGAGATGACGTTTTGTGTGTAGAAGTCAAAAGACTTTTTTACCCTTAATGAATCGCGCCAGAGTAATAAAAGTGATGTTATTTACGAAAACGCCACCTCGTCATCTAGTCCATAGATTGTTTTAATCTGACGATCCATAACCGTTCTCTCACTTTTCACCGTTTTCTCTAAATCCTGACCATATATATATATAGGAGAAGGATCCGTTAGGAACCACCCTTTATTGCGAGAACCGTGAGAACCAATGTGAACACAACCAAAAATACCTAAAAATAGCTAAAAAAACACACAATTTTTTTTAAATATTTTTTTATAAAAAAAATCGCTACTTTTAGTAGCCAAAACAATTCTTTTTTATTTTATTTTTTGTTGGTACTAAAAGTAGCGATTTTAATGTAAAAATATTAAAAAAAAATTTGTGTTTTAGATTTTTTTTAAGGTTTTTTGTGTGTTTAGTTTTTAGCATTTTAGCTTTGGGGGGGGGGGGGGGGGGGGGGAGGTGGTTTAGGTTTTTGGGTGGGGGTTTAGTTTTTAGCATTTAGCTTGTGTGTGTGTGGGGGGGGGGGGGGTTAGGTTTTTTTTAGGATTTTTTAGTTGTGCTCACATTGGTTCTCGCGGTTCTCGCAATAAAGGTGGTTCTCGCATGAACCTTACCCTGTATATATATATATATAGGGGAAGGTTCATTGGGGAACACTAAAAAAGTGGGGAACAGCGGGGAACCGACTCAAACGAACTCCGATTGGACTTATTCCAGCGGCGTTGGAACCGGCTCGTCGAACCCTAACTAAGATCTCTTAACCCTAAACCCTAAATCCTAACTCCTAAACTCTAAACCCTAAAGCTAAAAAATAAGGCTAAAACCTAAGCTAAACCGTAAAATCTAAACTATAACCCCTAAAAGCTAAACCCTAAAGGCTAAACCTAAAGCTAAACCCTAAAGCTAAACCCAAAAGCTAAACCCTAAACCCTAAAACTAAACCCTAAACCCTAAATCTAAACCTTAAAGCTAAACCCTAAAGCTAAATCCTAATGCTAAACCCTAAAAGCCAAACCCTAATATATTTAGGGTTTAGGGGTTATGATTTAGGATTCAGGGTTAAAAGATCCTAGTTAGGGTTCGACGAGCCGGTTCCAACGCCGCTGGAATGAGTCCAATCGGAGTTCGTTTGAGTCGGTTCCCCATTGTTCCCCACTTTTTAGTGTTCCCCAATGAACCTCACTATATATCTATATAATATAATAAATGATATGGATTTGGGACACTTGGCATGTTGTGGTGGAGCCTCAATGTGATTTAGGAGGGAATAAATTCTAGGCCATGTGGAGGCGGGATCCGAATTGTATTCGGGTCGGACTTATGATTTGGTTCATCCGAATTCACTTAATCGGATATACTATAACTTAAAACGTATCAATTATTGATATCATAATTTCATTCCAAATCTACACAACATCTCTTTTTTTTCTCTCTCTCTCTCTCGCTCTCTCTCTCTCTCTCTCTCTCACCTAACTCCTTCTTCTGCTTATTGAACAAGATTAACAATATTTCATGATCGAAAGTAGTTGTTGATCCATTAATTTTTTTGTGTATGTCATCGTTTTGATCATGTAGATTATTAGTTTTTAATAACATTGACTCGAATCATGTTAACAATATTTTTCTTTTTCTATCTTTCAGTTTCGATCGAAAAAAATTAAGGTATGTGATATATTTGTGTTGTTTATGTATTGATATTTTGTTAATCGAAGTTATTGATGTTTGATTGTATATTTTTTTGTTATTTAATTCAACACCGACGTATTCGGCATCATCTTCTTCATTATGCGGACAAAATCATAGGTATGTTGTTTGTGTGTTATGTTTGGTTGTGCAACATTAATCAAAGTTACTAATATTTTTGTTTTGATCTTTTATACTGAAAACCGTAAATCTGAACTATCAATCGAACAGCGAATCTTCAAACCACTTAACAGGTTAGTTGAATGTTGTTATTGTTTTTTGGTTTTAATAAGTTTGAACGTGTTTTTAAGGTTTTAGCTCTATTATTTTTCTAAAATAAATAAAAAAACTATAGATTTTATGCAGTTTAAGTTGTTAGTACATGTTTGATGATCTTCTATGTTAACATATAAAAGGTTTTTCATTTGTATGGATTTTTCAAATTTTTACATGAAAATATTTATAGTTTGTGTATATGTTATCAAGATTTCTTTATTTTTTTGCCCAAATTTATTGTTTTCGTTTTTCATAGATTGTTCATGTTTTTATCCGTGGTTGTTTGCATTCAAGAATTTTCTAAATATTACAATATTTAGGTTTTGGGTCTTTCAAAATTTTATCCATGGTTGTTGAAGATGAAAAATATTGATACTTCAAATTCAAACTGTCTTTTTTAAAGTAATGAAAAATAGTTTTAATTATGGATTCTTCAATAAATGAAATATATTGACACTTAGTTATATTTTTGATGATTTGTATTTAGTTTGTTAATACTTTATTATTATCATTATTATTATTATTATTATTATTATTATTATTATATAATGCATTTTTTAGTTGTGATGACAAATTTTCTGCAAATATGAATCTAAAGAAGACGAATCCCACTTTCTTTAAATTTATAGATGATCCAAAATCATTCGACTTGATATGTTACATCATTCTTTTTTATATTTACTTTTATTAAGCTTGATTATTCTTATAATATGTATAATATGCCTTTTTAGTATGTTCTTTCACAGATAATACCAAGTGATTTTGTAGCCGACCTGTGGGGAGATAGTGTGCCTTATGGTGAGTTGATCCAAATTCCCTAAATAGTTGTTAACTACATGTAAATAACTAGATTTTCTAACCAATGAGATGTTTTAGTTTTAGATTTTCAATTAATTTTTATTTTCAATGTTCTTATGCTATATTTAGATAGATTCAAAAATATTTAAAATTTTATAAAAGGGATTTTGTTATTTTTATAGGTTTAATGATTTATACTGAGTAATGTTAATAATTCTTTTTCGTCTCATTTTTTACTATATTTATTGCATTGTCTAAATAATTACCATATTCAGTTATGTATATATTTTTAAAATTTGGAAATATGTTTACTCCTGGTCGATCTTAAATCAATTTTCGTCATTCTTTAATTTGTAATTTTCATTTATTAACTTCCTAATTTAACAACCTTATAACTTAAACTTATTTTATTTGTTTATTGTCGAATATAAAAGATTTTATTATGGTGGTAATATAATTATAGAGCAAATTAAGATCAGTCAAGTTATTATTTTATTAATTTTTATTTCAAAACATAGATGTTATATTATATGAAATTCATTGTTATTGAATATTCAGTTATGTATATTTTTGAAATTTGAAATATGTTTATTTATAACATATATCTAAATCAAGTTCAATCATTCTTTAATTTGCAAATATCACTTATTAACTTTCTAACATATTTTATTATGGTGGTAATATAATTATAGAGTAAATTAAGATCAGTTAAGTTATTATTTTACTAACTTTTATTTTTTAAAGCATAGATTTGTATTATATGAAACTCATTTTTATTAAATATTCAGTTATATTTTTTAAATTTTGCGATTTGAAATATGTTTATTTATGGTATATTTCTTAATCAATTTCAATCATTCTTTACTTTGCAATTATCATTTATTAACTTTTAACTTAACAACTTTAACACCAATCAAGTTATTATTTTACTAACTTTAAATTTTGAAACATAGATGTTATGTTATATTAAACTCATTTTTATTGAATATTCAGTTATATGTATTTTTGAAATTTTGAACTTTGAAATATGTTTATTTATGATAATTTTCTAAAACAATTTCAATCATTCTTTAATTTGTAACTATCATTTATTAACTTCCTAACAACCTTATAACCAAAACTTATTTTATTTGTTTATTGTCGAATATATAAGATTTAATCTTGATGGTAATATAATTATGGAACAAATTAAGACCAATCAAGTTATTATTTTACTAACTTTTAATTTTAAAGCATAGATGTTATATTATATGAAACTCATTTTTATTGAATAATCTTTAGTTTTTAATTTGGTAAGCATTTTTTATTTTGTATGTTAGGAAAATCTTTTTAACTGAAATACATAATTACTTAGTATATTACGATTTCATATTCGAATTTTAACTTCTCTTTCCTCAATTAAATACTTGAATATGTTATCTTTTAATCAAATCAAATGTAAAATATACGATCTTTTATTAAGTAATTTAAATATAAAAAAATATCTTATTATAACATATTCTAAATTCTAAATACCATTTTGTATTTCAATGATATTTAAATTGATTACATTTTTAATGTAGGTAAACGTGGTGTTTCTAACACATTTGATGTTAGTAGACTGATTTTACTCTTATAGCTTTTCTCGGTGCCATAATAGTGGTATACTTTTTTTTTCTTGCATATACTTTTTGATTTATGGTGCCTTTTAGTTAGTATTCAGTTTGTTATGTTTTATTAGAAGAAGAAGGTCTTGGTTATTGGGACAATTTCAGTTATTTGCAATGATAAGATATTGTATTATAATGGTTGCAACCATTGTAAATCCCGTGGCGAGAAAACATTTGGAACAATTGAAAAGGAGGATGGTTCAGGTGATGTAGAAGATAAGAAAGCTTTGACATGTATCAATTGTAATTGTGAAGGTGTTGATATTTTCTGAATTCCTCGGTTACAATTTTACTCATTTTATACTTTATTAGATAAACCAACCAAATTTAATCATTCACGTTTTATTTCTTTGTAACGTAAACAAATTCAAGATACCCATTCGCGTGCAAGATTGTACTGGTACTGTGACTTTGACCCTGTTTGAATATGAAGCGTATAAGATTCTCAAGAACTCCACAAAAGAACTCTTAGCAGCACAAGGTGAGGTAAATTTTATTTATAACTTTGTCATTAAAACTATTTCAATATCTTATGTATTTATATTTTACTCATATATTGTAGGTGTTCAATTCTGGAGAGATTCTCAAACCATATAAGAATCATTTTGTGTTTCTATGTTGGAACTTCAATCTAATCCTCCTGAATTTTCTAAGGTTATATCAAATGTTTTTATTTTTATTTTTTTATATAGTTTTGATTACCATTTTTTAAAACTATGTTTATGTATTTGTTTGTGGGTTAAAGTGTGTTATATTGGAGACAATTCAACGCATACATCTAATGTTATTCAAAGTAATAAAAAATCATCAACTGGTAAAGTTAAGCGTAACCTTCGTGAAATCTATGAGTTAAACAACTCACTAAATTGTTCTTCAACAAAACGCCGGATTGGAGATGAAAAAGATGAAGCCGAGGCTGATGGACTTGGCAAACTTTTGATTCCAAAGATGGGGAAGTGGTGTGTTTCATTATATTTCATGTTTGATGAAGTGTTTTTTAAGACATGTTGGTGTTATTTGTTTTACATTGTGGTGCATTTGAATGTTTTCGTTGATTTATTATGTTTTTGAACATAGTAAAATGTTTGTTATAATTTGGGTTATGCGTTTATTGGTGATATTTGCTTTTAACAATATTTATACAAATATCTAAATAGATTTATGTTATTTAGTCAAATATAACATTTATAATGTGTCGTATTTATAGTAAATAGTTATGACTAAATTTTAAGTATTTTTTATGTAGTCGTTTATTATGTCAATAAACATTGTTTAATACATGTTTTTTTACAAATCTTGTCAATTAAGTTATAATTTATCTTAACTACAACTGTTAATACAAAACGATTATAAAACAATATAACGTTTGAAAACATTTTTTTATTTTATTTTATTTAACGACATAATTAGAATAATATAAATTAATTTTGTTGCCCGGGAAATTCAAGTAGTTTTTTCTTTTACATTTGTTGTATATATAATTTAAATGGGTCCAACCCCGTAAAGTTTACGGGGAATAACCTAGTATATATATATATATATACAGTTGCGAGAACCGTAGTAACCACTTATCCACCATTGATCTTTGGTGATGGATGGTTGAGATTAAAATAAAATAAAACACATTTTTTAATCTTTTTGTCTTATTATATTTTTAATATTTTATTGTGATAAAGATATTATGGTCATTTTGCTATTGTTATAAATCAAATCAAAAAAAAATCTTTTTCTCTCTCCTCTTTAATATAATTTAGATTTTTTTTATAAAAAAGAATTTTTTTATAGATTTTTACAAAGCATTTTTTATAGTTTTTTTTTTAACTTTTTTTACGACCTGGTTTTAAATTTTTTTTAAGCCCCGTTTTTTTACCCCTCATTTTTACGACCCGTTTTTACATAAGATATTTCCTTTAGTTAATTCGTATGATACGCGGGTTTATAACCTAGTAAATATTATATAGTTAACAATATAATATTTGTTAGAAAATGCTATTTTTTGGATATATAGTAAACAAATAAAATAATATATTCGTTAAGACTTTTAGAATGAAGGTTAAGACTTTTAGAATGAAGGAATAAGAAATAAAGTCATTTACGTTTTTAAGTGAGAATAAAGTTAAATATATGTTTGAAAGAAAATGACGAAAGTTCGTTTAACTTTCTTTTTTTTTTTATAATTTGGTAAAAGAATTATAATTAAAGCTATATATTTTTCAAAACAATATATAGAGAGGAAACGAGCCCTTATAAAAAAAGGGTAAATTGCATTTTACGTCCTTTAAGTTTCAGCAAAATTTCAGGCGTTGTCCTTTAACTAACGAAATTACAACGGATGTCCTTTATGTTTTAATCTCTTTACAGCAAATGTCCTTTATGTTTTGATTTTCTTACAGCGGTTATCCTTTATTTTTAGGGAGAAAGGACACCGCCTATAAAGAAATTAGAACATAAAGGGCACCCGCTGTAATTTCGTTAGTTAAAGGACAACGCCTGAAATTTTGCTGAAACTTAAAGGACGTAAAATGCAATTTACCCTAAAAAATCAAAACCAACTATTTGGCTCTTTGATCATGTATCATGTCAGGATATTTTCATTAAAAATATTGCATAACTACGTACTTTTACTTGCGTATTATCATTTAGCGTAATTGTAAGACCCTTATCACGCTTTGACCCAAAACGACGCAGCGGAAAATGAACCGTAAAATTTCTTTCTTTTAACTACTCTAACACACTTGAATACCGTTTAGGTCAACCCTTTTAAACTTAAATACATCATTGATCATTTATTTAATGTAACTATGTTAACAAATAGTTACAAACAACATGACCGCTTTCCCGTACAATCCATGATCTTCAACTCGACCCTCATTCACTTGTACATCATGAATATCTGACTAACCTGCGGTCACCATATATAACCAACACGTTAGTACATGGTGACATCATATATAATTTAAAACATACACTTAAAAGGCTATATCGCATTCTAATTAAGTAAGGTATTCCATTGAAACATCCTCTCAATTTTATTTACTTGAGTCCGACATCAATTCCTCGAGAGTCCGGCGTTCCCATACCTACACTTCATTTCATTCTCAATAGTAACATGGTTAGGAATACGTAATCTCAAACATGTTAAAAGCCTACATCATCACATATACGTATACCAGTGATCTACAATCATTAGATTACAACACGCGTATACACATTCATATATCTAAGTACATTCATACGTATCACATTCATATGTGCGTACATACAAGTTCACAATACTTACACACGCTACAGTTCCATATCTACATACATGCATACAAGTCACATTCACTTATTCGTACCCAAATATCAAACTTTCAATGTCGCAAGCATCTAAAGTTGAGCCTTACCTACAAACATATCAATACAAATCGATGCAGTTACAAATAAACATAACTTACTAACTTCCAGCAAACATGATGAACATTCCACTAACGTGATGAACGTTCCATTAACATGACGAACATTTCATTAATATGATGAACATTTCATTAACATGATGACCATTCGATTAACATGATGAACATTTCAGTAACATAATGAACATTCCATTAACATGATGAACATTTCATTAATATGATGAATATTCTATTAACATGATGAACATTCCATTAACATGATGAACATTCCATTAACATGATGAACATTTCAGTAACATGATGAACATTCCATTAACATGATAAACAGTTTAGTAACATGATGAACATTTCGGTAACATGATGAACATTCCATTAACATGATGACAATTTCAGTAACATGATGAGCATTTCAGTAACATGATGAACATTTCATTAACGTGATGAACATTCCATTAACGTGATGAACATTCCATTAACGTGATGAACATTTCATTAACATGATGAACATTCGATTAACATGATGAACATTTCATTAATATGATGAACATTCCATTAACATGATAAACAATTCATTAATATGATGAATATTCTATTAACATGATGAACATTCCATTAACATCATGAACATTCCATTAACATCATGAACATTAACATCATGAACATTCCATTAACATCATGAACATTCCCTTAACGTGATGAGACTATCATCTTAATTTACATTAAGGATAGACAAAGTTCATATGAACTTACCTTGGTACTTACCCTTACCCGTAACTTCTTACATGGTTCCCTATATACAACATACCAAACTTCATTTATAAAATAAGAAGTGATTCCGGAAATCACTTACCTTTAGCATCCATGTTCATGCTTGCATCCTTGCTTCTTCTTGACCTGATAGCCATCCATGCTTGAGTCAATTGACAAGATTTCCGTCCTTACATATCATTATATTCACAACATTGTTAGCTTATGTGAGCATACATACAAACATTCATTTTCTTTCCATTCATACAATCATTGACTTTCGTTAGTCAAATGCCGTATAAATAAGATATATACTAATAGTCATCTCGTTTTGAATCCACACAACTCAACTATCATCATGCATAACACATAAATCATCTAGCACATAACACATTGACTCTCTACTCTAACAATCGTGTCCAAGGGTCATTCCAAGATATTCATACATTGTTGACTTTCAGAAAGTCAACTGTCTTACTTACACACTTTTGATTTATGAACATGTATTCATCTTAACATGGTTGACCATTGTATTAACGTCCTACGCATTTCATACTTATATTGTACGACATATACAATTACATGATCACCTAATTATATACACATACTTTCGCAACCCCCGATCCCTTATCTGTCCCGGGAACAGGCGGACGCGAACTCAGAATTTCGGTGGTATCAGTTTGTTAATTGGGCAGCGGAAATTACATCAGGACCGTAGTTAGGAAATGTTTATCAGAGTAAAACCACCATATTTGATATTAATAATCACATGGGTAAAACCCCAAGTTTCTTATTACAACATGTTTTTAGGGATAAACCCTATTTTATTGAATTTAAAACACTGTCTTTTATGTAACTTTTATAGCCACATTTTTCCCAAGCCTTCAGTGCTCTCCAGCTGGCTTTTTACTAATTGGCTGTCACATTGTGTTACCTGAAATGCGTTTTAAAAACATTTGTCAGTGGGAAATACTGGTGAGTGAATCCCAGTTTAATCAAGAAATATTTTATCAATTAACACAGTATTGAGAGCGATCACATTGTTTATTTCTACACAATTACTCATTCAGTACTGTCAATCCTGACTGGTGGGTCATATTACACATTGGCTAACTCGTCGTCCAATGGTAACGTGTTCCACATTTTGTATACAAAACCCCAACATACCTGCAGTAATTGAAGAACTACAAAGACTCAATCACCGCTTAATCACATTGTAAAACATTTAAGGTTTTGTAAAACATTACAAAACGTTTAACAAAAATCGGATAAACTCACATTGCTATCTTAGACTTCGCGTAAGGGTTTCCTGGGATTAATCTATAATTTACACAAATGTACATAGGTTAGTATAATAACCCTTTGATTATATTAATGATACCCTCCCCGAGACGGTATTCCAACAACTACGTCGGGCAGAACCACGACAGTTGTTACGGAACCCTAAATCAATCGGGCAGCGTATCTAATACGAAACTGGGGTTATAATACTTACAACGGAGTAGAACTTCGCTATTTAGGGGGTATAATACTTGGGAATTATGCCTATAATGTGATAATTCGAGATACAGAAAGTGAAATGAACGAATTGAGTTAAAGCCCGAGGCCTCCTTTATATAGTGCCTGATTCTGGTTCTCACACGGCCCGCGTAAGATGTAACCCGAAGGTTACGCGGCCCGCGTACTAGCCCGGGTAGGGTTTAGGGTGTCCTGTTACGCCCTAAATCGTACATGACAAAAAGTCGCAGCGGAAACACTAACCATAAAATTTCTTGCATTATAAATACCTCAACTGATTTAAACTTTTAACTTTAACTAAATTCTTAATCAAAAGTCTGTCATCCTCTTATTTGTTAACCATAAACATAGCTTACATTTACTACATTTTACATTCAACGTCCCCGTACAATCTCTCTAGTGACTCGATCTTCGATCTCCATTCCTTGATAATCACCTGATCCGTACTACCTGCACTCACCACATACATTCAAACATTAGCACACATTGTATAAATGAGATCATTCGCGTACACTTCACGTTTCGTTCTTTAATAAACTTCAAACATTTCATCTGTGTATCCATTTACTGGTGAGGCTTCATGGATGTACCTGCATTACTTATCATTCTCAAGGTACACCATTAGTAGCGTTAATCCTCAATGTGTCTTAATCATGCTTACATACGTACATACATTAAGCTTACATATGCATCTACATACGTGCATACACTCATACATACCTTTATACGTACCTACGTACACAACTACCTACTTACATACCCTTCCCACAGCTTTACGTACATGCATACGATCATACATATCCTTATACATACACATATACACATCTACATCCGTACATACCCTTTCTACAACTATACATACGTACATACACTCATACATATCATTATACATACCTACGTACACCACTACTTACATACATACCCTTCCTTCATCTTTGCATACATGCATACGCCCATACTTACCTACATACATACTTACGTAACTTCTACCTACGTATACAAATACGTACAAACATACATACTCGCTTATCTACATACGTGCATACACTCATACATACCTTTATACATACATACATACATACATACTCATCTATATACATACAAACCTTTCCTACATTATTACATACATGCATACGATCTTACGTATCTTTTCACATGCATACATACACATCCGCATACATACCTACTCGCATACATAACTACAAGCTTATATACATTCGTAAAATGAATGTATCTGTACATACACATGCTTTCAATCACACTTACATATGCTTACGTAATTACCTAATTACATTCATACATACATATCAACTCATACTAAATTAAGGAGGCTTTCGGGAGCGTTACGGGTCAACCGGGAATGCATAACGCGAAAAACCGGGAAACAAGCAGAACAAGCCGTCGGCGACGGGCTCTATACCCGTCGGCGACGGGCTCGGGAAATGCCCGTCTCACAAATCATCCCGTCGGCAGGAACTTAAGGCGTCGGCCACTTTCACACTTTTGGGAGCCCGTCGGCGACGGCCTCTAGAAACGTTCCTTTTCTGCAGATCCGTTTCGTCGTCCGAACGCACTAAAACGCGCGTAACTTTTGAACCGTTTACCCGTTTAACCTCCCGTTTCTTCCTACACGCTTGTAAATTCACATTCTATCTTATGAACTTAAAATCCCACATCCGGATTAAGGAAATTCTTAGCTTGCATGCATTCGGCTTATTAAGATCTTCTAATTATTTGACCCGTTAGTGCATTATTCAACATAAACTGTTTAATTGACCTTAATCTCATAAGAATTTAATAATTTCATTGACGCCTATCATAAAGATAAATTTCCCGAATGTCTAGCATTCTCTTATCCCATTTTTTTCGCTCAAAAGCTCATTTTGTCCCGTAAAAGGGTATTTACGCATTGTAAGGTCTATGGCTTACAAAGACCATACTTCTCACTTCCATACTTGTCTAAAACATTGCATTGATCAAACAACTTGGTTCTAAACCCCTTATACTATCGTTTGCCCAAAATACCCATCAAGGGCATTTTGGTCAACTTTCATTCAATTATCTACAACGAAAGACTTCATCACATATATGACCTCAAACATGATGTTCAATTAATTTAAACAGTATATTACTTACTCGTACTAAGAAGTGATTACAAGAATCACTTACCTTGTGCATCCGCGTTCGTAACATCTTCCTTGCCTCATCTTGACCCGTTAGCCTTCCATGCTTGGTCCGTGCTAGTGTGGTTCCTATTCTTTCATGCCGTCATGCCATAATTATGTTAGTATTCATGCTTATTCCTATTAACACACATTTTTCCAACTTTTATCTCTTTTACTTTCACTAACACGCATACGACATGACTTGTCAACTACATAGTTCAATATCTCCGAAATACCATTTCGTTATCACACATAACGCACAATTGGTCTACACTTATTCCATGATCTCTAGATTCTTACATTTGTGTCATAATGCCTAACCATGTTATAAATTCTCGGTTGACTTTCAGAAAGTCAACTTTCTAGCATATAACTCCCAACTTATGGCCACGCATTCATGTTGATATAGTGAACCATATCAATGACACTATATTTATTTCATACATAATGTTGTATGACACTAACAACTACATGATCACCTAGTCACATACACAATATACCATTTATATTTCATAATCATGGTGTAGGACACACACACACATACCTAAGCACATGATCGACTAACTACATACATGCATACGTATCATCAATTCAACACGTACTAACATATTCATCATTCTTTAGTTGACAACTTTATTCAAAGCTAGTAATTCGACATAATTTCAACCTCTTCCCATGTTCATCCGGTGTATAGCATACAATTTCACATACTAGCTTAAACGAGGCATTTCATCAAACACTTGGTGTGCGTACCACTATCTTAGCACAATGTACAACCCATTCATGCATGATCCTCCATGTTCTTATCTTTATTCATCAAAGTTAACTAAACATCCATTTATTTCATGTCCTAATCATCTTATCTACAATAATTCATCACATACAACATACTACATCACAAATTACACAATTATTGAACATGGTGATTCAATCACTTCATCATCCCAAATGGGTTTTACTTCTAAACATGAATTTAATCAAAATCATACACAACACATGTTTCATATGATGATTCTAACACATATTCATGCTTAATCTCATACAATTTCGTGGGTTGATCATAACCCACTTCATATCAAAATCACCAAATCATAAATTACAACTTACCAAGTGATTTATAGGGCTAGATGATCATAATTTCATGTTCATGCATGGATTTTAGCTTGAATCCATCTTCAATTTAGACAAAAAGTGGCTGAATTGAGGGTTTTCTCCATTTTCTTCTTGTGGGTGTCGACCACACCATCAACACACGCACACACCTACTGAACATTTAGTTTAATAGAAACTTAAACTCAATTTCCCACTTTTGGTCCTCCTAGTTTATTCTTTTATCACCAATAGCACTAAGTTTCATTCTCTTGTTACTTGACTAACTATTAAACTTAGTTAAATAGCTCGGATATTTTATTTTATGACATTACATAAAGAAACATACTAGTCAATTAAAATCTGAGTTTTGGGGTGTTACATGTCCGGGTCATGGGGTAGGTCCAACACGCGTTCAAACACGTGGCGACACCGGAGCTTGCCTGATCATTAAGTTGACGCGGCCCGCGTAAGAGGTTAAGGGAGTCTTACGCGCCCCGCCTGAAATCAATTTTCTTTGTTTTTTATTTATTTTAAATGTTATAATGTATTTCGGGCTCGGTTTTCACGTACGGGGTGTAATTTGGGACATGCGGGGACATTTTAAAATATATTAGGGTGTCGGAAATAATATTCGAGGGTGTCGGTTTATTTAAGGATTGTTACATCCTCCCCACCTTGTTTTAGAGCTCGTCCTCGAGATCTACTGGAACAAGTGTGGATATTTCCTTTGCATTTCTGATTCAAACTCCCATGTGTACTCATTTCCTCTTTTGGAGTCCCACTTCACTTTGACCAGAACTAATCTCTTATGCTTGAGATTTTTTACTTTCCTGTCTTCGATCTGTAGAGGCCTTTCTATAAACTTGAGTTGTTCATTTACCTCTATATCCTTAAGAGGTACTACTAGTGATTCATCAGCTAAACACTTTTTGAGATTAGATACATGAAATACATCATGTATTCCTGCCATTTCCTCTGGCAGTTGTAACTGATAGGCTACAGGTTCTATTTTTCTAATAATCTCAAGAGGTCCAACATACCTGGGACTTAGCTTTCCCCGTTTGATGAATCTTACCACTCCTTTCCAAGGAGAGACCTTTAACAATACTTTATCTCCTACTTGAAATTCCAAGGGTTTACGTCGGTTATCAGCATAGCTCTTTTGTCGATCACGTGCTGCTTTCAGTCGTTCCTTGACTTGAATAATCTTGTATGTTGTTTCTTGTACTATTTCGGGTCCAGATAGTTGCTTTTCCCCAATTTCTGCCCAACAGACTGGGGTTCGAATGGTGCAGCATTGATACTTGTGTGATAACTATTATTATAAGAAAATTCTATTAAAGGTAAGTGATCATCCCAATTACCTCCAAAATCAATTACACAAGCTCTAAGCATGTCTTCCATTGTCTGAATTGTTCTTTCGCTTTGTCCGTCCGTTTGAGGATGATAAGCTGTGCTCAGATTTAACTTGGTTCCCATTGCTTTTTGGAAACTTGTCCAAAAATGTGAGGTAAAACGGCTATCCCTATCAGAAACAATTGATAAAGGAATTCCATGTATTGAAACTATTTCATTTACATATAATTTAGCTAGCTGTTCCATACTGAAAGTTTCCTTCATTGGTAGGAAATGAGCTGACTTGGTTAGCCTATCTACAATTACCCAGATTGTATCATTACCTTTTTTTGTTTTGGGTAATTTGGTAACAAAATCCATTGTTATCAATTCACATTTCCACACTGGCATTTCTAATTGTTGTAACAAGCCTGAGGGTTTCTGGTGTTCAGCTTTGACTTGTGAACAGGTTAAACATTTAGAAACATAGGCTGCTATGTCCTTTTTTATTCCTATCCACCCGAAATTCTTTCTTAAATCTTGAACATTTTATCATTTCCTGGATGCATCGTATACTTAGACTTATGGGCTTCTTCTAATATACGATGACGTAGGTTTCCTAATTTAGGTATCCACATTCTTATTTTATGGAATCTCCAAATTCCATCTGTTCCTTGTTCTAATTCCTTAATCATACCTTTTAGTTTTTCAGTATCTTCCTTGATTACTGATTCTTGTGCTTTTCTTATCTGATCATTTAAATCTACTTGTAGATTTAATTTAAGAGAACGTACCCTTTTTGGCTTTTCATGATACTTTCGACTTAAAGCATCTGCCACTACATTTGCCTTTCCTTCATGATACTGGATATCACAATCATAATCATAATCACTAAGCATCTTCATCCAGCGTCTTTGTCTCATATTCAACTCCTTTTGCCCGAAAACATACCTTAAACTCTTATGATCGGTAAATATGGTAAACTTACTACCGTAAAGATAATGTCTCCAAATCTTAAGGGCAAAAATTATAGCTCCTAACTCTAGATCATGTGTTGAATAATTCTCTTCATGATTCTTAAGTTGTCTAGATGCGTAAGCTATAACCTTTTGGCGTTGCATTAACACACATCCATAGCCTAACTTAGAAGCGTCACAATAGACTATAAAGTCTTCAGTTCCTTCTGGTAACGCTAATATGGGTGCATGGGTTAATCTTTGCTTAAGGATTCTAAAGGCTTCTTCTTGTTTTAATCCCCATTCAAACTTAACGGATTTACAGGTTAGCTTAGTTAAGGGAATGGCTATTCTAGAAAAATCTCGAATAAATCTTCTATAATAACCAGCTAATCCTAAGAAACTACTAACCTCAGTTGGTGATTCAGGGGTTTTCCATTTAGTAATCGCCTCGATTTTTGTTGGATCCACATGAATTCCTTTATGATTGACTATGTATCCGAGAAACTGCACCTGTTCTAACCAAAACTCGCACTTTGAAAATTTAGCATAAAGCTTCTCCTTTCTTAATAAACTTAAAAGTACAGCAAATGCTTTGTATGTTCCTCTTTACTCTTAGAGTAAATGAGAATATCATCTATAAAAACAATTATGAATTTATCCAAATATGGCTTACATATTCGGTTCATCATGTCCATAAATGCAGCTGGGGCATTGGTTAGACCAAATGGCATGACAGTAAATTCATAATGGCCATACCTCGTTCTAAATGCGGTCTTAGGAATGTCCTTTTCCTGTACCTTTAATTGATGATATCCTGACCTTAAATCGATTTTAGAGAAAAATCGAGCTCCTTGCAGTTGATCGAACAGATCATCGATTCTCGGTAATGGGTACCGGTTCTTAATCTTGACCTTGTCTAATTCACGGTAGTCAATACACATACGCATTGATCCGTCCTTCTTTTTAACGAATACAATCGGTGCTCCCCACTGCGATGAGCTTGGCTGTATAAATCCTTTCTCCAATAATTCGTCTAATTGTTTCTTTAATTCTTGCATTTCTGCAGGTGCCAAACGGTAAGGTGCTTTGGCAATCGGTGCTGTTCCTGGTAATAGATGAATTCTGAATTCAACTTCTCTATCTGGAGGTTGCCCTGGCAATCTTCTGGAAATACATCTGAAAACTGGGATACTACTGGAATATCCTTTAATTATTTTCCTTTAGTGTTAGTGATTATAGAAATCAAATACACTAATGATCATTTTCTTATGTAACTTGTTGTTTTCATCACAGAGATGAATTTAGTAGATTTGGAAGTTTTATATCCTTTAATTGTGATCTTTTCACCTTTTGGTGAATTTACTTGTATCGACTTTTGATCACATAAAATACTGGCTTTATTGGCTATTAACCAATCCATTCCTAGAACGACATCGAATCCTGCCAGATTCATGGGGTAAAGGTTTGCAATAAATTTTTGATTTAAAATTTCTATTCTTGCTCCCTGCAAGATTTCAGAAATCTTAATGGTTTCCCCATTTGCTGTCTCTACTAGACATTCTTATGGAAGTTTAGTTAATGATTGATTAAGTAATTTGCAAAATGAAGTATTAATAAAACTTTGGTTTGCACCAGAGTCAAATAATACTTTAGCAAAAATATCATTAACTAAAAACGTAACAGTGATCACATCCGGGATCATCTTTGCTTCTTCTGCCGTTAGAACAAATGCTCTAGCATTTTTGGTATTCTTGTTGTTCATAGCTGGAGCTAATTTCGGACAGTTATGCTTGATATGACCTTGTTCTCCGCAGTTATAGCATATCCTGTTGTTAGCTTTCTTCCTGCAGTCTTCTTCCTTGTGTCCCGATATTTTGCAAAAGTTACAGTATATGGAGCATCTTCCTGAATGCTTTCTTTTGCAATTCTTACAGTAAGGTGTAGAGGTAGAACCTATATTTTTCCCACGATTAAAATTTCCAGAACGAAATTCTTGTGTGAGCTTCTGGGTTAGGTTCCTCCTTTGATCCTCTTCTCGTGTACGGATTAATTCATCTGTCAAGGTATTTGCTAGTTCTACAGCTTCTTCTATAGTTTGAGATCTAGCTGCCTTGACTACATGTCTTATCTCCCCAATTAATCCCCAGATATAACGGGAGATCAACACTGGTTCGGGTGAAGTAAGAGTTGGCACTATTCTAGCATATTCAAAGAATAATTTAGTGTACCCCTTACTATCCACACCAGTCATCCTAAGGTTTAGGAATTTGTTTGCTATCTGTTCCTTCTCATTGGGTGGGCAGAATTTCCTTTCTACCTTGTCCTTAAATTCTTCCTATTCCATATTGTAAGTTCTATCACTTCCTCTTGATTGGAGGATAATGTTCCACCATTCTAGTGCTGAATTCTTAAACAGATTAGAAGCAAACATTATCTTATCTTCTTCAGCACACTTGCTTATTCTTAAGACTGTCTCAGTCTTCTCTATCCAGCGTAGGGTTGTAATGGCCCCTTCGTTGCCTGAGAATTCCATTGGTTTACAAGACCAGAATTCCTTATAAGAACAACCGTAAGACACGGTTCTTCTTCTTTTGGGAATAGGCATTTGAAGTACAGGTCCATTGTTCACGCTGTTTTCGGGTTCGGAAGGTCGCTTGCTATCATGTTTACTTTTATTTTCGGCTTCTCTAACTGTTTGAATAATATATGGCATCGCATCTATTATTCCTTGTGCCACTATGTGTTGGATAGCACTGTTATCCACTGGGTTTCCATTGTTGTTTGGAATTTCGTTACCCGAGTTATTGTTACTCTGGTTATCATTATTCAGATTTCCCTGGTTTACTTCGTCGTTCATCTGAATTTTAAACATTTATCACATATTAATATCACAAGATAATTAATAGTTTAAGTAACAACCACATAATACACATATTGGTCAAAAACGTCGTGCATTGCGACTTTACTCTTTTCGATATAGTATGCGTCAAATACACACTAAAACAGAATTTAAAAATTACAATATTACTATGCCTCGTTAACCACAAAGTGGTCTATACTACGATAGATTTATTAGTATTACACATATATTTTATTTATTATTATTACCAACTTCACCATCACCTTCACGGGTATGGATTTTCCCCGAAATCCATCTGACGCTCATCGTATTTCCATACGAGTTGCTCTCCTACATACTTTATCCTTTCACTACTTTCTATGATTTCTTCTCCGAAATTTCGGAGTTCTTGCAAGTTCTCTGCACTCATTGGGGGTGCAGGTACTGGTATTGGCTCTGGGTACTGAGGTACTGGATTCTCCTGAGGGTATGGATTCTCCAAAATCTCCCTAATGTATTCATCGTTGTCATAATAGGGATCTAGAGGGTCCAAACCTGGATATGCTGCTAAGTTCGGCAAGGTTTCTTCGTTTAAATGATAGCGTGACACATAATCCCTAAGATCATCAAACCATGGATCATAATTTGGATCTAAAGGATTAGGGGCTGGTATCCTAGGTATTTCCTCAGGGTTAAAATCATGCATTTCTACCTCCATTGGTTGAGTGGGAATCAAAGGTAAGGGTTGTGGGGCTACTAGTTGTTCCAGACTTGGGTCAGCAGCAGTTGTAGCTAGGATATGGAAATTGGCTAGGCTTCTATTAAGCATATCCTGTGTATGAGCATCTGAGTCTTGCTTAGCAGCTGCTAGAACTCTTTGCTGTTGCAACTTTCGCATTCTTTTCCTACGCGCAAATGCTTCCTTACTGAACCATCCTCTCTTTTTATGAGGGAATGGCTCTTCCGACTGAGCTTTAAAGGCAAACATCCCTTCTTCCTGATCAGCAGAATACCCAGAGAGGGTAGGCTGGGAAGAGGTACCTTCACTCCTAGGTGAATCAGACAACTGACGATACATGTCTGAGGGTCCTTGATCACTCATACTGTAAACTAATAAATAGTCAAATAACACAAAACACATAATCACATAAATTATTTCCTAACACAAAATTTAAAATTTAAGTGTCAGCATAACACTTCTTTGGCTTAGACCAGTGGCTAGGCTCTGATACCACCTTCTGTCGCAACCCCCGATCCCTTATCTGTCCCGGGAACAGGCGGACGCGAACTCAGAATTTTGGTGGTATCAGTTTGTTAATTGGGCAGCGGAAATTACATTAGGACCGTAGTTAGGAAATGTTTATCAGAGTAAAACCACCATATTTGATATTAATAATCACATGGGTAAAACCCAAGTTTCTTATTACAACATGTTTATAGGGATAAACCCTATTTTATTGAATTTAAAACACTGTCTTTTAGGTAACTTTTATAGCCACATTTTTCCCAAGCCTTCAGTGCTCTCCAGCTGGCTTTTTACTAATTGGCTGTCACATTGTGTTATCTAAAACGCGTTTTAAAAACATTTGTCAGTGGGAAATACTGGTGAGTGAATCCCAGTTTAATCAAGAAAGATTTTATCAATTAACACAGTATTGAGAGTGATCACATTGTTTATTTCTACACAATTACTCATTCAGTACTGTCAATCCTGACTGGTGGGTCATATTACACATTGGCTAACTCGTCGTCCAATGGTAACGTGTTCCACATTTTGTATACAAAACCCCAACATACCTGCAGTAATTGAAGAACTACAAAGACTCAATCACCGCTTAATCACATTGTAAAACATTTAAGGTTTTGTAAAACATTACTAAAAGTTTAACAAAAATCGGATAAACTCACATTGCTATCTTAGACTTCGCGTAAGGGTTTCCTGGGATTAATCTATAATTTACACAAATGTACATAGGTTAGTATAATAACCTTTTGATTATATTAATGATACCCTCCCCGAGACGGTATTCCAACAACTACGTCGGGCAGAACCACGACAGTTGTTACGGAACCCTAAATCAATCGGGCAGCGTATCTAATACGAAACTGGGGTTATAATACTTACAACGGAGCAGAACTTCGCTATTTAGGGGGTATAATACTTGGGAATTATGCCTATAATGTGAGAATTCGAGATACAGAAAGTGAAATGAACGAATTGAGTTGATGCCCGAGGCCTCCTTTATATAGTGCCTGATTCTGGTTCTCACGCGGCCCGCGTAAGATGTAACCCGAAGGTTACGCGGCCCGCGTACTAGCCCGGGTAGGGTTTAGGGTGTCCGGGTCATGGGGTAGGTCCAACACGCGTTCAAACACGTGGCGACACCGGAGCTTGCCTGATCATTAAGTTGACGCGGCCCGCGTAAGAGGTTAAGGGAGTCTTACGCGGCCCGCCTGAAATCAATTTTCTTTGTTTTTTTATTTATTTTAAATGTTATAATGTATTTCGGGCTCGGTTTTCACGTACGGGGTGTAATTTGGGACATGAAGGGACATTTTAAAATATATTAGGGTGCCGGAAATAATATTCGAGGGTGTCGGTTTATTTAAGGATTGTTACACATACACATTTGCATACACATACTTTCACATGCTAATGCTTTGTGATTCTACAATTGGCAATGTCACCCAAGGTAACTAGTATAACATAACTCCAGCATTATTCATGTTAGTTTACTATTAATTACATCATTTTCATTCATATTTATCAAGTTCTTTCATATAATCTCACATTCTAACTTCACCTAGACATTTCATCAAACACTTGGCGCGCGTATTACTGTCTAAGCACAATGTACAACCCATTCATACTTTATTACCTATTTCTTGCTTTCATTCATCATATTCAACTAATTTCACATAACTTTCATTCTAATCATATTCATTTAACAATAATCTACAACATCAAGCTTCATACATATCAAAACTATACTCAATTTAGCACATGCAACATCATCATCTTCATAACATTACCTCCACAAGTGGGTTTTCACTAAAACATCAAAGTAATTCGAAATTCGAGCATCTTTCATGAGATGATTTTAATTCATTATCATTCTAATCTCACATAAACTCACGGATTGAACACAACCCATTTCATCAATAATCACCAAATCATAAATTGTAGCATACCTTATGCTTAGCAAGTAGAGGTGATCAAAGATTGATGTTCATGCACTAGATCAACCATCAATTGCTGCATTAATTTGCTGAATTTGTGGATAGGTTTTAGAGGGTGTTCTTCACTCTTTTTCTCCATATCACGTATCACACACATACACACATAAAATTCTGCATTTTGTTTTCTTTTTAATTAGAACTCCACCTCAAAATCTTCACCTTTAGTCCCTCTTGTTTGATACTAATACATAATTGGCACAACTTTCCTTCTTTAATAGTTTTTGCCATACACTTAACTAGGTTACATAGCCTAGTTATTTATTTCATGATATATCATATAGGAACATATGGTGAATATAAACATTCGAATTTTTGGGGCCTTACAAGTCTACCCCCCCTTAAAGGAGGTTTCGTCCCCGACGATTTGAAAAACGCCGTAAACGCCAACAACGCCAAAATGTTAATACAATGAAACCCTTAAAACGCCATTAATTATTGAATTTGGTTAACGCCAAAAATATTAAACCCCAAAAATAAAACAATATTGTGAAAAGCGGAACTGGAAAAGCAGAAGATTAAATGACAAAAAAGCCC
Source organism: Helianthus tuberosus (assembly GCA_030545235.1). Taxonomy (NCBI): domain Eukaryota; kingdom Viridiplantae; phylum Streptophyta; class Magnoliopsida; order Asterales; family Asteraceae; genus Helianthus; species Helianthus tuberosus. The sequence goes on along the minus strand of CM060427.1, from coordinate 108,053,907 downwards.
ATACGCCCTAATTATATCGCGCGCCACGTGTTGGGCCAGGAAGCGTTCTCACCGTTCTCACACTTTTCAGCGTTTTCTCCTGATCTCGTTATATATATATATATAGGGTAAGGATGTATAGAAAACTTTTTTGTGGTAAGAAAACCTAAGAAACCCTATTTATAACTATTGATCAACATGATTCAATTGTTGAGATTATTAGATAGTATTTTGATTTAAATCTAATACCATTTAAGTGGTTGGAGGGGTATTTTGGTCAGAACATATTGCACACAAGCACATAAGAAATAATATTTAATAACATTCTCTTTCCACCTTTATTTCACTAACACTCTCTTTACACTTTTTTCTCTCACCAACATTCTCTCTCTTACTTTATCTACAAATTTATGTTTCATTCAAATCAATTTTAAATTTCAGATTTAAATATGTCACAGAATAGTAACCAAGTTTCAAAAATGTTCTAATTAGGTCACTCTTATCGTTTTTGTCGTAATTAGGTAACTTAACATTCAAATCGAGGCATGTCTTTTTTTCCATGTGTCAAGAGAAAAATGGAGCATAAGATGCTAGGGTTGGATTATTTTAATATAAGAAATTATATTTATTAAAAATAAAAACACTTTAATTACATTAAAAAATAAAAAACAAGTTAAAATCTACGTTGTCACTCGACGTTAGCATCAAATAAAACGGAAAAAATAAACAAAAATCAACAACAACACGGTTACCTATGAAATGGATGAAAAAACCCTTAATTTTAATAAAAAATGAATGTTGAGTGACCTGATTGAAACACTTTTGAAACTTGAGTGACCTAATTAGAACACTTTTAAAACTTGGTTACTATTCTACAAAGTTGCCCCAATAAATTCGTTTTTGTTATGACGGGATTTTTTTTTATTCGTAGTTATACTAGTAATTGTTACATATATAACTAGTTAATATGTGAGACTGGTATAACAAAATAAAGGGGAGACATGGATTGTTTAAACAGAGACAAATAAGGTAGGGCGTCCAACCACTTCTCTCATCATTTTTCCGGTTTCACATCATGGTGACTGATTTTCAGATCTGAAGCTATGCTGATAAATTTTCAGATCTTAAAACATCTCGTATCAGCAACCGACTTCTTCCAACAACTAATAACCACTAACACTACCGTCTTCTTTGTTGTCGACATTAAGTGAAATCGGATTCGGCAACACCGCCAACAACCACTAACCTAACCGTCTTCTTCCTTGCCAGTGGTAAGTGAAACCGCTATCGTTAAACCTTGTAGCCGTCAATCAGTAAGTGAAACCACCTAGTGTACTTTAAACAAATCGTCTTCTTCCAACAGCCACCATCGTTAAATGTTGCAGCGGCCAATCGGATGTTGTGATTGCTGAAACTACCTTCGATTAGTGGCTAATCGGTTATTTTGGTGGGATATGATTTCAATCAGTGGCTAATCAGTTGTTTTGTGGGATATTATTTTTTGGGTCAATATGGCAAGTGAAAAAAGGATAAGAAAACAATGATGAATGGAATTGAATGTATTAATTGTCAAGGTGAAAAAATGCAGGTGAAATTGATATGTTGTATCCATTTTAGCATTGTATTCCGTATTTTGTATTATTCGAATGTTTAGCACATGTCATTTTGCTTGTGCAACTTAATTTGATCTCCTTTTAGTTTGTTACATGTGTTACCTGGTTTTCCAGGTAACATGTGTTACAATGCTACATCCCTATGCAACTACTTTATGTAACATGTGTAACACATGCTACATCTTGTTTTCTCTGAATAAAGGTAACATGTGGTAACATGTGTAACATGGCTATACAAGTGTATAACAACCCTCCAAAATATTTTTGACACCCTATTATATATTAAAATATTCCAATATGTCCTAAAATACACCCCGTATGTGAAAACCGAGCCCAATATACGATATATTATTAAAAATAAAATAAAAATCAAATTTTATGGGCGCTCGCGGGCCGCGACAGCTTCGAGATCAGGCGAGCCCCCAGGCCACCACGTGTCGTCATCGTGTCGAGGCTAGGATGCTGACCAGTCAAAGCTATGCCGTAGATCCCCTACTACGCGGGCCGCGTAGGCCTTAGCCTCATCTTACGCGGGCCGCGAGGAAACCGAATTCAGGCCCTATAAGTAGAGGGCTTCGTCTTTCATTTTCCGACGCTCAATTCTCACTTTCTCTCTCGAATTACTATATGAAAAAAAAAATTAGTAAAATTGATGCTTCCTAATATAACACATAAACAGATGGAAAAAGGAAATTTATAAGAGCGCAAACACTTCAAAATAACTGATTCTATTACACTATCCTCTGGTATAGAATATGCAACGACTCTATGTAACATGTGTAACCTGGATATACATGTGCTATCCTCTAGTATGAATATGCAACGACTCTATGTAACATGTGTAACCTGGATATGTAGTAATTATAAACCAGATCAACAAAAATGTTGGTTACATCATTCCTTTTGTCCAAGTTTGTAACATTGAAAACAAAGATGACACCTAGCTGGTCGTTACATATTTAACAATGAGTTGTTGCATATGTAGTTGTCAAAAAAAGTAAAATATGTATCTGTAAAAAATGTAACATATGTAGCTAGCAGAAGATGTAACATATGTAACAAAATAAAAGGACAAATAGATTGTATATATTATAGAAAAAAACATTACAAACAAACTTAAACTTAACATAAGTGTTTTATATGAACTTAAATATATAAAAATATCCAAAAACTATCATAAGTTAACAAAAATCTAACTATGCTTCGATTCTTGATAACCATCTTCATCTTGAGCACAACACATCCATTCACCTATGAATAAAACAAGTACAACACTATTAATCTCCTGTAGTTAAACTTATTAATCTGCTATGTAACATATGTACATGTGTAAAGTTTTGCTATAACACATATAACAACTATATGTAAGATAGGTAACGTGGCTATACATGTGTTACATATGTGCTGCCCCCTTTGTGTCCAAAAAAGTGTTGGGGGTAACTATAAGTAATATGTGTAACGTTGTTACTACATATAAGTAACTTTTTTATTTGTAAAATAAACGAGATATTCCGAATAAATTATGAAGTTTCTAAAGGTAATGAAAATGTTTTATCCAAGTGAAGTCCATCTAAAAACATTTTTGCATTTAAAATCACTATTACGTTAAGTATATATGTGTAACACCCTGTAACAACATATATTATCTCGAAGTGTAACACATGTTACAAGATATAGGACAAACAGTTTAGAATGCAACTGGCATAAATGTAACATATGTAGCTAATTATGCCAGCAAAAAAACATGGCTTTTTATTTGTAATATAAACGAGATCATAAAAAGTATATCCCCCCCCCCCCAAAAAAAAATCCAACTAAAAACAATCATCAACTCCAAATCGATGAACAAACAGTTTAAAAATTCAACATTAATCTTCTTAAAAGAAATATCAATATACTTTTAAGAGAGAAATTAGGCACACACAAATTTCTTCCTGGTCTTGATTTTAAAAAATTGAAATAAATAAACTAAGCTTTGATTTTAAATCTATCAAACATCATAAAAAGTATAAATCTAAACAAAATACATAAATAATAAACTAAAAATCTTTAAACGTGTTTCTCTCTCACACACTTGTGCATGTGTTCTTGGTGTCAAGATGAACAAGATGAAGATTGTAGTTTCCCTCTAAAAAATTAGCTTTCTCTCTCTAAAAACAGAAACAAAGACGTGATGAGAGCAACACCTTACTACTTTTCTTTGAGAGCTTCGATGGTGGCTTCGATCTTCAGATGTGGTGGCTTCAAAAGAAAGGGATGAGTACATGAACACATGGTGGCTTCGATCTTTGATTTTCAGATCTCGTGGCTTCGATGGTGGCTTTGAGAAATGGATTCTTCAGATTTGGTGACTTCGATCTTCAATCTTCAGATCTCATGTCTTCGATGGAGAAGAGGCTATGCAGGTTTGTGTTGTGTCTGAGGAAGAAAGGAATGAGAGAGAAAATGATATGCAGGTTCGAATGGATGAAAAGATAATATCTAATGAAAAGATAAAAGAGATATATGAGAGAGAGAGAGATAGTGATGTGACATAAAGAAAATGATGGGATGGGGAAGGATGAGGTGATGGGTTGAACAAAATGACCAAATTGCTTTTTATACATGTGTTTTTAATAGATTATGTGAATGAATCTTGTCCACACAATCCAGGTTTCCCAAGTTTTCTCAATTATAGGGGTTTTCTTCAGATACTTACATTATATATATATAGGGTCAGGATTTAGGGAAAATGGTGAAAAGTGTGAGAACGGTTATGGATCGTCCAATCAAAAAAATATGGACTAGATTGGCGCGGTGGCGTTTTAGTAAATAACACCAATTTTATTAAGTGGACGCGCTTCATTAAGGGTAAAAAGGACTTTTACTGCTCAAATTCAAAACGCCAACTAAAATGATAACACGCCATTCAAAATAAATAAAACGCCATTAATACAAAACGCCAAATATTAGTGATAAAACGCGTTGGAGATTACAGGAAGAAGAAATAACACAGTAACTGAAATTCAATTATTAACATTTATTAGAAGAAATTCCATCCTAAATTACGCGCCAAAACATCATTATATAAACGACGTTAAACATCGCTTCCATAATCACTTCAATCCATCATTCTAAAAAACATCTTTTACCAAAAACGCCAAAAATGACAACCATCGTTTCCTGGAGATACACTCTGAGAATCAGAAGATTCGTCATACGTTTTGACAACAGAAGGAGGGTGTATGTTAGGACAATCAAAGCAATTTTGAAGATGGAAGAAGAGGTACAGAGGGGTATCCTATCGCTTAGCATCGCTCTGGATAACGAATGTCATGAAACACATAAGCTTATGAGAACATTAACAAGGAAATTTGGACCAAGCAAAGCAGATGGAAAAATGGACCCAGTCATAACATCATGGCGTTTTGATGAGAAAACAGACATGGTGACCGTTATATGTGACAACGAAGAACAGGAAGACTACCTGCTTGAAGACATCATGACAAAGCAGGGGGTTGGGTTCATGGAAGAGTTGCACAACGCCACATGTTTAAACACAAACATGGACTTAAAAATGGAGGCTTCAGAATCTTCAACAACAAGAAGCCAATGAAAGTGAAAGTGATGAATTAGATGAAAGACTAGAAGAAGACTCTGAAGAAGAAGACGAAGGAAGTGATGGATACTTCTCAGATAAAGTACCTTCTGACAATAAGTTTTAATTTTTTTTCTTTTGTGTACTTTTTAAAGATAATAAAATGCTATATTTCTCCATTTAGTTTCAAAACGCCAAAAATAATTAAAAAAAATTCCTGTTTAATGTTTTCTCTTTTATTGTATTTTGTCATCTTGGTCTACATAACGCCATTAAAAAAATGCCAAACTTGAAAGATGGGGCGTCTATCACCCTAAACTGATAAAGCTGAACAAAACACTCAATACACACAGTAACTGAAAAGACGGTTACTTTATTACTATCATTTATTAAAATAAAATCCCGCCTAAACTACGCGCCAAAAACATCCTATAAGAGAGACGTCTCTGCACAATCAATTGATCACACCCAAAAAACAAACGCTACGTTTCCTAGAAACCACTCACTCACTTTAAAAGGCCAAAAATTGTTAAAAAAAAACCACAGATGGCAAAGCTCGTTTCTTGTATATCCAGTATTGTTCTGCATAAAGTTTCGCTGAATGGATTCTTCTCTGAGGTGGGTATCTCTATAAGCTTTTGCTGAATGAGATGGACAAATATTCAAGAAAAAGATACTGATGACAGTGATATGTCATCATGCGAGCTTTGTTCTTGATGGATATATTGATGGCATGAATGGATCGATACCAATGTAAATGCTATTTTAGACTCCATTATTATAATAGCATCCAAGCAGGCGTTGATCTTCAACCACATGTCACCAAACAAGAATATATCACACAAAATACAGGATGACACTAATAAGCTTCGTGTAAAGACGGGCGTTATGTAGGAAAATTGGCATCTAGCTAAGATATTCAAAGGTTCAAAACGCCAAAACAAATTCAAGAAGAATAGGCTGATGACAGTGAAGATTTGGATGAGAAATTATATTAGCATTTTCAATGTTTTTTTTTTTTCATTTTCTGTTGTTTGTTATCTAATTCTATGTTGTTTGTTATCAAATTCTCTACTAATAAAATACATTATATCTTTTAAAAAAATTGATTATAAAACGACAAAAACAACAAACACCAAAACGCCTAATAGTATGAAAACTGTGAGAACGGATGCTAGCAAAGCACGTTGTTACTATATAAAACGCCAAAAAATGCCAAACAATGTATTATTAAAAACAACAATTATTGACTAAACGCCATTAAAACAATGTATAAAACAATGTGTCATCTTTATCTAAACGCGATAAAAACAAAACGCCAAACCCTGAAAAAAGATGAGAAGTGTTATAGCCTTAACAGATGAAGCTGAACAAAACAGTAACTGCAAACAATAAAATGAAGAGACAGAAACATTATTGCTAATATTTATTATATTAAAAGCCACTACATGGGAAATTGAATTTATTTATCTTTTCAAAACACCATAATTGCCTGTCACGTTATAGGCCTGCATCCTATATGACACAACAATTGAAACAAAAAATACACATAAAAAAAAATTACTGATGTTTTTTTACCGCCAAAAACCAATATCTACCCTGGCGCAAAAAAAAAAACCTCATTATATAAGTACGACAGCTAAACAAAAAACTTCACACTCCACACATTTCACTAAAAACACCACACATTGTCTAAAACGCCATACAATTTAAAAAATGGCGCAGGTTATTGCATGGAGGTTTGAGAGGTCAGAGGGACATTTCGTCATAAAGTTCTCTGATAGGATAAGGGTGAAAGTCAAAACAATCAAGGCCATACTTAGTATGGATGAATCCGTTTAGAGGGATATTCTAGCCCTTGGGGTCCTAGTGGCCTACGATTGTGATAGGAATCGAACGGTAATAAGAAGATTAAAAAGAAAATTTCCAGAAGATGATGATGATGATGTTGAAGATATTGATCTACCAAAAGTTACCAGTTGGATTCTGGATGAACAATCAAGAACGGTGAGGGTGAGCTTTCAACACGGGGGTGATTATTCATTGACAATGGACGAAGTGCTGAACACAGATAGACTACATCTTATTGAACAACTCTGTAATTTAGCACCTTCGAACAATGCTAGATCAAACGTTGTGAATACATTCAAGTATAGGATGCAACAAAGAAGAGACGAGATTATGGCGTTATATGCCAATGAACAAGATGATGAATCTGAGGAGAGTGATGAACAAAGCGATGGTTACATCTCTGATGAATACCATCCACAGAAGACTATTAGTTTTTGTTTGATTTCGTCTAAGTTGTACTCTTTTAAATTTCTAATAAAGTTAAAAACACCATGAACGACAAGAAATTTACCTTGATAAAATATATGAACTGTTGAAATCTACAATAACGCCTAATGAATTTGGGAAACGCATGGAGGAAAATAAGTTATAATTACTAAATGATTTTATTAAATTTAGGGACGCCATAAACGCCAAAATATTTACTATGCTCCTGATCTAAAAAAATAATAAAAAACGCCATGTATTTGTTGAATTTAACTAAACGCCAAAAAAATAAAGCGGTGTTGTGAGACGCGTTTAAAAAAAGAATATAAAATGACAAAAAAGCCCCTCTGCCATGTCACCATATCGCGTGCCACGTGTTGGGCCAGGATCCGTTCTCACACTTTAGGGCGTTTTCTCCTAATCTCGTACCTATATATATATATATATATGTATATCTTTTTCTAACACTTTTATTACTTTTCTTAACTTTAATAATTTTTTTATCATAGGTTGGGATAAATGCTACCTGGTACCATTTGCTCATACTTGGTCACGGGTACCGTATGAACAACAATGGTATCGCACAATATTTTTTTTTGTTGATTTTCTTCAACTTTTAATGATTTATTTTTTTAGTTTCAGAGGTAGGGATGAGCTCAGTGACCGATACCAAATCGGTACTGGTATCGAAAATACCGGTTATGGTACTAGTATATGAAGGTAAAAACCGGTAGCAAACCGGTACCAAGAACGCTAAAAGTCGGTACCGAATTGGTACTTAAGATCATTCGGTTCGGGAAATTCAATACCGATACCCAGTACCATTTACTCATCTCTGACCATGAGTTTAATACGAACAATATTATTACCATACATTTTTTTTGGTTGATTTTCTTTCAGTTATTCATTTAGTGTTTTTTTTACATTTTCTTTTTATTCTTGTAGTGGTTCCGTGTGCAACGCGCTCGTAGTGATTTCAAAACACATCTAAACATATACTAAATAACAAAAGAAGTTCGCCGCAACGCGACGAATGATGATAACCTTGTTAAGTTAAATTTATTCTTTATACCAAAATAAAACAACAAGTTTGTTAAATAATCATATATTTTCACTTTTCCTGTTTTCTTACAATTATATAATTGGGTGCCCGCATGATACGACGTGAAACACAAATATCAATAATCATGTAACATGTTATTTTTTTTTAAATTAAAAGAAACTATAGCAATAATATACTAAAATTAAAAAGAATAAAATATTTATTTTTTTATCATATTTTTTTAGGAAAAATACTAACTATTAAAACGTTATGGCCATTTAAAAGTTGTGGGGGAAGGTGGTTTGAAAAGTCAACATTAGGTTTTTTAAAACGTTGCACCATATATTTTAAATGTTGTAATTACTTATAGACTTCAAATTACGTAAAATCACTCTTTTGTCCTCGTTATATGTATTATAGTATAGTATAAATAGTAATCTTTATTCTCATTTAGATAGGCAAAGAACTTTAAGGGGCTGATTGTTTTTTCAGAGAAGAGATTCTTGGTCTCTTTTGTCATGGAGTATACTTTAACCTTCCTTAAGCTGAAGGGTGGTTGGCGTAGATTGAACCACGATTACCACGGGCCATCTTTTCCATTTTCCTAAAATTTGGCACTTTGAACAATGAATTAAAATAATAAAGGGGATAGTGGTTTGGGTTATGACCACACCCTTAGGGTAGTGGTTTTGGATGATAGATTAGATGTGGGTGACATGATGCCTATGTAAAGGGTCATGATGGTTTTGAGGGTCATGATCACACCCTTAGCTCCACCTAAGTGCCACATTAGCCATTTTTTCTCGAGTTAATTGCCATTTTAGTCCTTGAGGTTTGTCCAAATTTGTCATTTTAGTCCAAATTGTTTTTTTTCGCCTCTGGGTCCTTGACTTTTCTCTTTTTTTGCCATTTTGATCACATAACCTTACTCCATCCAAAAACCCCATTTTTAACCAGCCAAAAACCCCATTTTTAACCAGGGGTATTTTGGGGATTTTCATTTTAAATCTTTTCAATTGTCATTTTGATCCAATTCTAAAAAATCAAAAAAATTCTAAAAAAATCCAAAAAATTATAAAAAAATAAAAAAAAATCTAAAAAATAAAAAAAAATCATAAAAATAAAAAAATCTAAAAATCAACAAAATCAAAAAAATTCTAAAAAATCATAAAATTTCTAAAAAATAAAAAAAAATTCTAAAAAATAAAAAAAAAATCTTAAAAATTCTAAAAAATAAAAATATCTAAAAAATCTAAAAACTCAAACAAAAATATTTTAAAGTTTCAAATTCAAAAAATGACGATATATTACTCGTCCAGACGAATATATTTTCAAGTTTTATCTATTTTGTTGAGTGAATGAGTGGCCACGAATATATTTTCAAGTTTTATCTATTCGGTTGCGAACTTAGATTTGAAAATTATCCGCATATCTGAATCAGCAGGTTGTTATCAGTCCATTCAATAAACTCAGAAACGATTCCATTCGCAGAATTAATTCGAGTCCGTTCGCTGAAGTCGATTCATTTGCTGAAGTTGGTTTGCACTGCAGAATTAAAGAATACTTGCACAACCTGCATTCGCTGAAACAATGTTCGTTTGTTGTGAATCTGTGCAGAATTAAAGACTGTTAATCACGAATTAGATTTGACGTCTATTTGTAGAATCTGTATAACAACGACATCCGCTAGTTTTTACTTCATTTGCTATAATCCGGTTTGTACGCTGAAACAAATTGAAATTTGTCCTCAGATAGTTTTATCCGAAGAATCGAGCATTGGTTCATTTGCAGACTTTAATTAGCGTAGAATCAGTTATATTTGTTGAAAAAAAAATCTGTTCATCAACATTCATAAATGGATTTGCACTAAAATTCAGATCAGATTGGTATTTGGTTTGTCTATGCTATTCACTGCAGTATCATAGTCCGTTCGTCGTAACAAAGCCATCCGGGACAGATTAACTCGCTGCTGAATCGATACGTTGCACAAATCGTTGCAGAATTTGTTAAAAACAATTTCGGTTGCAGAATCATCGCAGATTTTTATTTTTATTTTTTAGATTTTTTTATTTTTTAGAATTTTTATGATTTTTTAGAATTTTTATTTTATTTTTAGAATTTTTTTATTTTTAGATATTTTTTATGATTTTTTTATTTTTTAGATTTTTTTGTTTTTTAGAATGTTTTTTATTTTTTATAATTTTTTGATTTTTTAGAATTTTTTTTATTTTTAGAACTTTTTTATTTTTATGATTTTTATGATTTTTTAGAATTTTTTTATTTTTTAGAATTTGATTAAAATGACAATTGAAAAGATTTAAAATGAAAATCCTCAAAATACCCCTGGTTAAAAATGAGGTTTTGGATGGAGTTAGGGTATGTGATCAGAATGACAACAAAAGGGAAAAGTCAGGGACACAGAGGCGAAAAAAAACTATTTGGACTAAAATGACAAATTTAGACAAACCTCATGGACTAAAATGACAATTAACTATTTTTCCTCATTTCACTCCACACTACCCTAAGAAAGTGCTTTAATTCCATTAACTACAGCCAACCATATTATTTAGGGGTTTTTTGGTTTAAATCTTAACATCCCATCTCATTAACATGTTCACAAATAACTTGTTTATGCGCTTAACACAAAAAGAAATGATGTGCAACACCATTCTACCTAACATGCTAGATGTTAGGATACGCCCAAAAACGCAATACTTTTCCACCATTCAAAAACTCAAATATACATCCCTCAATATCGTATTTGAATTATTTACTATGTATCCAAATAATATCATTTTCAGATAATTATTATACTATTAAATATATTAATTAATTATACACTATAAAATTTAGTTTTTTTCTTTTGAACAACGATTTTCATGTGTTAGATCATCGTACTTCTCAAATTGAAGAGCCTCATTTGCTTTACTCCGCTCAGACTATGTTATTTTAACCGGATCCACACTAACTTTAGAGTTTGGCTTTAGCATTCTCATGGGAAACCATACCGCCGACTGTCACTTGACAGACGTGTCACCGCAAGAGCTGAATACTACTCTCTGTCGTAACACACGGTGAGACGAAAAACCGGATGAGCTCAGGATTGAACGATAGAACCTGGTACCTTTACAAAGAAGCCAGGCTCTATCCATCATTAACTAATCCACCAAATTGACATATATATAAATGATATTAAACTTTGGTATATATTAAATTTGATTATTATAAAAGACTAAAATTTTTAATTCGTCAAATCAAACACATGTGGGACTGTTCGCAATATATTAAATTTTGAAAATTATTATAACCGAACTAAAATTTTTAATTCGTCAAATCAAACACATGTGTGGCTGTTCGCAAAGAAAGATTCCGTCACTCGGAGCAAAAGAATTCACGTCTCTACAATATTTGATATTCACATTTGAACCCCTCCAAGTTTATAAATAACTTGCAATCACCGCCTTGTATATTATGATTTTCCATATTAAAACACCAAACGTTATGTCTAAACTTTCACTAAACAAATTACATATCCTTACAAAAAGTAACTTGGGGTGCCTTAGAGTAAGTCAAAAGTTGTGTATCTTTACATCACACCCTTTACTAATACATTTGCCTTAATAAACATATAACCCAAACCAACATGTCTCAATATACACACCCCTTAAATATTACCTCTCAAACCAACATGTCCCAATATACACACCCCTTAAATAATACATTACGTCTTATTTGTTTAAACATCGCATCCCTTCGAAAATGTGTGATTTGACTTTATTCCATACCGTTGTGTGATTTGACTTTATTCATGTTGGTCCCAATATACACACCCCTTAAATAATACATTACGTCTTATTTGTTTAAACATCGCATCCCTTCGAAAATGTGTGATTTGACTTTATTCCATACCGTTGTGTGATTTGACTTTATTCCATACCGTCGAAAATGTGTGATTTAACCAACTTCGGTCATACATTTTAGACTGCTTAGACCATCACCAATGCAAGTGATAAATACATTCCTGATGAAACAGTGGTTAACCAAGGGAGGTTAATTCACTGGTCTCGTCAAGTAGGGTTAATCCCCTCTTTCCGAGGATCGGTGGCTGGATCGTCCGCTGGTCTATCTCCTGCACAAGGAAAACAAACCGTGACTCGTAACAAGGAGGATGGGGTGGGGGTGCTCCTTGTTACCACTCTCCGGCGTGAGAATCAGTAATTTGCTTGTGAAGCAAAGTGTGTGATAGTAGTAGTAGTAGTAGTAGTAGTAGTAGTAGTAGTAGTAGTAGTAGTAGTAGTAGTAGTAGTAGTAGTAGTAGTAGTAGTAGTAGTAGTAGTAGTAGTAGTAGTAGTAGTAGTAGTAGTAGTAGTAGTAGTAGTAACCTCAAACCTGGTTTGGGATGGGTATTTATAGCCGAGGAGTGATGCCACGTCCTACTGTGGTGTCAGTCTGTTGATTACGGTGGTGATGCCACGTCGGTTACGGTGGTGATGCCACGTCCTACTGTGGTGTCAGTCTGTTGATTACGTGTGGGCTGACAGGCGACTGTCGTTGGTGCCACTTGCTCTGTGGTGTCAGTCCCACTTGTCTTGTGGGCAGGATGCGGTGCCGTGCCGCATCTCTGCTCGCGGTAACTGCTGTTGTTTCCGCGTTCTTGCTCTGGCCAAGACATATGTGGGATGCGGTGTCAGGCTGCATCGCCACTTGTGGTGACTGTTGCTGTTGTCCAGATCCCTTGTCGTGACGAAAATGTTCATAGGATGCGGTGCCAAGCCGCATCGCTACGTGCAACATCCATTTTCATATACAAGGTAAGTCTTCTTCTTATCACTTGAAAGATTGGATCCGACCGATGTGTTCGCGCGTGCCCGCACGGACACAGATAAGTTCTTGCTGGTGGGGGTTTTTGATAAGGGTAATGGTCACTCGCAGCCATGTTGGTGCGAGATCTGGGACCATACCCCTTCAAGTCCCCCCAGTCTAGTGTTGTTTCCTCATGCAAGTTGCATGTGGGAGGAATACTGGACTATGAGGTCGAGTGGGTACCTCGGAAGCTGGAGAAGATTCTAGGCCAGACTGATGGCTCCTGCTTCAAGTAAATCAAGCCGGGGATCCGGTAGAGTCTGGTGACGTCTCTTCCGTGACGGTGAGTAAGTTCCGTCTGATGCGGAATTCTCAGCCGAGGATTTTGGTCCGGTAGCATGCTCTACCTTTTTCTAAGGTCAGCCACCTGTTGGTGTGCCGAACCAACCTTTGAGATGGTGACTGAAGATGTCAGTGTCCGCAACTCTAGTTGTAACCTCTGCGGTTGCAGATGCAATGCTGTAAGTACCTTGCTATCGCTTTATGTTTATCAATTGGACATTGAACGATGATCCCTCTTTTGTGAGGTTTTCGTGTTCTCCCAGTTTAGCTCTCAAGTAACCGCAGCTCCTTTGCGGTTACCTCGTTCACGTACATTGTTGGCCATGTTTGGTCGAAACAGTGTGGGGGACTTGCGTCATTGTTGGTCGTGTTTGGTCGAACAATGTGAATCGTTCACTTGAACTATGGGCAAATGAACATGGTCATAGGCCTGGTAGTGCCCACCATTGTTTATTCTATGCGGCTCATAGGTGGGCGAACAAAGTCATAAGCAGACTTGTTACCACTGTTGCTTGGCTTGTTGCTCAAGGAGGTCACCTTAGTTAGGAATCTGGGTGAAACTCGGCCGCATTCGTTCTGTAGCCACTTTCCTTAATGCTTAGTTGGAAAGCAGTTTTTCTGGAAGTAGCTTTGCTCACCCGCGTGATGACTTAGTCGTGGCTCTTCCGTAGTTACCGATCGCGTAGTTACGTTTGGCCGCAGTGACTTATGAGTGTCTGCGGTTTGTAACAGAAGACTCGCTTTAAAAGAGTTTTATGCTTGGATGTGGCTCTTGAAGGATCAGGAGTCAGGGTTGCTGATATGCGATCGCTCAGCATGCTTATTGATGTGTGCAAAATGCAACATATAAATTACATCAATTGTAGCATAAAACTAACCCTTTTTTAGTACTAATGTTGGAAAAAGTGTGTTTTTGTCTTCCTTTTGTATTTTCAGGATTAAATGAGCTCAAATGAACAAAAGAAGCAAAAATGCAGCCAAATCTAACAATAATACAAGAAAAGGAATAAACATGGCATGCCCGACCCCTCGACAGCATCTCCCCAAGCAAAAACAAGAGAACAGAAGGCTGAACACGCCCCGTGCTCAGTGAACATGGGGGCATGCCCAAGTGTCTGCAAAAATAGTAAAGTTGTAGAAGCTTCTATAACCCACCACGGGGGCGTGCCCAGCGGACACGGGGCCGTGGTCAATGCAAAGATTCGCAGAATCTAGGCAAATCTTGATAGCAGTGGACACGTGGGCGTGGTCAACTAATGCAGACAAACTGCATTTAATGAAGAAAGAGAAGACGTGTGGACATGGGGCCGTGCCCAATAGACACGGGGCCGTGTCCGGGCCTCTGTGCAGGCTATAAATAGGGGTGCTTGGCTCACTTGCAAACCATCCCTTGGCAAACCACCTCTCTCACACTTCACCCACCCACCACCACCATCACAACCCACATCCACCACCATCATCCATTATCCATCATAGAGTGTGTGAGTAGTCTCGGGATCCAATATTGATCGTAAGAGTTCTTGATAATCAAAGGCCATGTTTGCCTAAGTCTCTTACATCACTTGGTGAAGACAAGCATTTAGTGAAATACTTTTTATTTTTAATCTTTTCGCACTTTTTATTTGGTTATGTATTAATGACTTTAATAACTAGTTTCTTATGTTAAAGGTGAATTTTCCTTATCATTTGTCCGTGGTGTCTTGGCGTTATTTTACTGTCTATATAAAATAAAAGATTTACACCATTCATATCTCCACGGTCTATATAGAGATATGTTGGCTACCTGGTCGGGGGTTAAGGGAATGGTTTGGTAAGAGTCTTGCCTTGTTCAGTGTATAGATCCTGCAAGGACCTGGGTCAATTTTAGTAGGATCTCCTTCAATACCCATTGGTATTGGATGGCGGGGGTCCGAACTCATTGATCCCCTCATATGTAAACTACTATTAAAACTTTATCCCGGCTATTTAGGATTGTATTCCTGCTGACTCAAACTACTTAGCCGAGGGTAACGTCACCTTCAAAAGAGGGGCCTACCACATTATGCATTAATAACTTAATTAATTATCTTTCAATAATCCAACCCATTAGGATTGTATCCTTGCTGACTCAAACTACTGGGTTGAGGGTAACGTCACCTTCAAAAGAGGGGCCTACTACTATAACTAAGATAATCTCTTAAAAAGTGCAAAAGTGTGAAAATAATCAAAGGTTACACTAAAGGCGAGTCGGATCCAAGTGATTCATCTTGTCTATCTGTTTTATTTTTATTTTTAATTTTCAGCATTTTTTATTTTCTAGTTTAAAACCTTTTTCTGAAATTTTGATTTGATTAGACGTTGAGGATAAACCGGTACTAAAAGCTCTTGTGTCCTTAGACGACCTCGGTATCTTACCAACACTATACTACGCTCACGATGGGTTCACTTGCCCATATGTGTGTCTAGTGTTAGTAAATATCGTGTTTTATAAATTTAAAACTTGACTAACGTGTTAAAAAGGGGTTAAAATATACTTAAATATATATACACGACCACACACATCAAGTTTTTGGCGCCGTTGCCGGGGACACAAGGATTTTAAGAAAGTTAGGACTCAACGGCCTAATCGTTTTTTCTTATTTTTCTGTTTTTTTAGGATTTTTTTTAAATTTTCATTTTCTGCAGAGCTCAGCACGGGCCGTGCCTGGTCGGACACGGGCCGTGCCCAGCATTGTTACTGGCAGTTTTTATTTTTCGAGTTACAGAGAGTTGAGCACGGGGCCATGTCGGTGCAGCACGGGGCCGTGTCAAGCTCCCCAGTAACAGGGATCCGGAAAACAACTACTGTACATCCGACCACGGGTCGTGTTCACCTGAGCACGGGGCCGTGGTGAACCTTCTGACCAACGTTCTTTTCTGTTTTTATTGCAGGACTTGGAACCCAGGCACCACATCTGAACTTTATACGTAGTGTATGAGCTCCAGTTCTAGTAGAGACATAAAAGAACCTCTAAACGAACCCGAACGTATTCTAAGAAAAAGAATTAAAGCTAAAAACCAAGAGAAAGTTTCGGGGGACCCACTTCTGATGGCGGATCAACGAACCCTCATGGATTACCTACGACCCACCGTGGGTAATCTTGGCGCCGCTATCAATGCACCGAATGTCGAGGCCAACAACTTCGAACTTCGGCCGCATTTGATACAAATGCTCCAAAACTCTGCAACCTTCCATAGGCTTGCGGACGAAGATCCTCACTTGCATATCACTAACTTCCTAGAAATATGTGATACGTTTCGGATTAATGGAGCATCAAACGACGCTATCCGCCTTCGAATGTTTCCATTTTCACTAAAAGACCGAGCTAAGGCTTGGCTTAATACCCTCCCAGTTGGCTCGGTAAACACCTGAGATGAATTAGCCCAAAAGTTTCTATATAAGTATTTCCCTCCTGCTAAAACGGCTAAATTAATGACTGAAATTAATACATGTTCACTAGAGGACGGGGAATCCTTGTATGAAACTTGGGAAAGATTCAAGGAGCTACTGAGAAAGTGTCCTCATCATGGTCTTGCAGTATGACAACAAGTATCCACTTTATACAATGGGTTGTTGCCACATACAAGACAAACACTTGACTCTAGCTCCGGGGGACTTTTAGGTAATCGTCGCCCAAATGAAATTTATAATCAAATTGAGGAAATTGCTCAAACCAATTTTCAGTGGCACACTTTCCAAGGCAACAAATCTATTGCCCCGGGCGCCCATAAGGTTGATGAAAGCACCTCCTTGCAAGCCCAAATCGAGGCCCTTTCTTCAAAAATCAAAAAGTTAGAAATGGCAAAAACGGTCTCGGTTATGGCTTGCGAGGGGTGTGGTGGGCCACATGAAAATTGGAGTTGTATGAAAGAAAGGGATAATCAAACAGAATCGGTAAACTACATCGATAATAGACCTAGGCCGTCGGGTCCTCCATCGGGTACCTACAACCAAGGATGACGTAATCACCCTAACCTTGGTTGGAGAGAACCCGACAATAGTAGTAACCAACAAAATCTAAACCAACGAACAAACTTTCAACAACCAAGAAACGAGTCACACAATTTCTCTCAACAACAACAAGGGGGACGAGAGAGGCTTGAAGATACTGTATCTCGCCTCATCTCCGACTCCGAAAAGAAAAACACGGAACGATTGCAACAACTGGAATCGAACTTTAGAAATCAACAAGCTAGTATCCAAAACATTGAAAAACAAGTAAATCAACTAGCTCAAAATTTCTCCGAGAGACCTCAAGGCGCGTTACCAAACAATACCGAAACCAACCCAAAGGCGTAAGTACATCTCATCACGTTGAGAAACCGTACCGTGGGTCCCGAGGAGGCTCCATTACCTCCAATTGAAAAAAGCCGATCTAGAGAAACCACAACTCCACCGGCACCCCAACAAGAAATGGCTCCTCCACCAAATCAAGAGCCCACCAAGAATCCTCCGGTACCATACCCCGGTCGGTTAATCCGCCAAAAGACCGATGGGCAATTCTCAAAGTTCGTAAATTTACTTAAACAATTGCATGTTAATATTCCATTTGTTGAAGTCCTAACCCAAATGCCTAAATATTCAAAATTTATGAGAGACTTCCTCACTCACAAAAGGAAAATTGAATCATTGTAATTAGTTAATTTAAGTGAAGATTGCTCCGCCTTGCTACTCAACAAACTCCCGCAAAAGAAGATCGATCCCGGAAGCTTCACCATCCCTTGTTCGATTGGGGAATCACCCATACGCAATGCACTAGCCGATCTTGGGGCTAGCATCAACCTCATGCCCGCATCGATGTTCGACCGACTCGGCCTAGGGAAAACAAGCCCTACAAAAATGAGCATACAACTCGCCGATAGGTCCGTTAAATATCCACAAGGTGTCGCCGAAAATCTATTGGTTAAAGTCGGAGAATTTGTCTTCCCGGCCGACTTTGTCATACTAGATATGGAGGAAGATACCGAAGTACCACTCATCTTAGAGAGGCCATTCCTAACTACGGCCCACGCAGTGGTAGACATGAATGATGGAACACTAACATTGAGGGTTGGGAACAAGGAAATGAAGTTCGGAGTTGGTAAGAGAGTAGAAGACGATGACCCAATCAATTACATGAAGGTCATAGACTCAAGTTTGGATGATGCTCTCCGACGGTGCAACATGGTATGCAAAACATCCCACTTGGGTAACATATGACTGGCTTTGGGTCTAGCCAGGGACCCTTATAAACGTGGCGCATCACGGAGGCATTCCGTGGAACTATCCTTAGTTTAGTTTTGATTAATTTTATGTTTTCTAGTTTAGTTTAAATTTTCAGGAATAAAACACACTCGGGATGGTGAAGGAAACCAGGGGAAACTTGAACCAGCGCCCCATGCACAAAAACAGAGCCTCCCGCAAATTTTTCTTCATTACAGCAAGTTCGGCACAGGCCGTGTCCAGCCAACACGGCCCCGTGCTGAACCGTCTGCAGAAAATAGCCCAGTTTAGGTAACTGGACACACGGGGCGTGTTCGCTGAACACGCCCCCGTGCCCAGGCTTCTGTTTCTTTTTACTAATTTTTGTTACTGGCTACCTGAACACTGGGCTGTGCCCAGACACCACGGTCCCGTGTCCAGATACCCAGTAACATAAAAATTTGTTTTTAAACACACTTTTACACATTCAATCAACCTAAAAACTTATTTTGGGGACACATTGAGGACAATGTGTAATTTAAGTGTGAGTGGGATGCTAAAACCTTGAATTTTGAAAGTCCTAATTACAAGCCTTACACAAAACTCTATTGGAACCGCTAAACACCCCAAATTATAGTTAAAAAGGAGGAGGATTGATTGCTTGGCAAGCCTATGGTAGGAGTAAGTTCCATGCCGCTCTCGAGTGCTTCATAAAAATACACCTTCGGCCGAGTGTTGAGTGATCCCCCGTGAGGTATGTGAACTTGTATATAAATGGAATTTTAAAGAGGCATGTTATGCCTTAATAAGTAATTTATCTTATGTAATGTTCTAAATAAATCATGGCGAATAGGATTGTAAATAAAATAAAAATAAAACCTAATAAAGAATCTTGGAATCCCGACACGCTATGACAAGCCCAAAAACCTTCTCTTCTACCCATTCCATTTGGGAGTGTAATCCACATTGTAAAGAGTTTTGCTTGAGGACAATCAAAGATTCAAGTGTGGGGGTATTTGATGTGTGCGAAATGCAACATATAAATTACATCAAATGTGGCATAAAACTAACCCTTTTTAGTACTAATGCTGGAAAAAGTGTGTTTTTGTCTACCTTTTGTATTTTCAGGATTAAATGAGCTCAAATGAACAAAAGAAGCAAAAATGCAGCCAAATCTAACAATAATACAAGAAAAGAAATAAACTGGCATGCCCGACCCCTCGACAGCATCTCCCCAAGCAAACACAAGAGAACAGAAGGCTGAACACGCCCCGTGCTCAGTGAACACGGGGGCGTGCCCAAGTGTCTGCAGAAAAGACAAAGTTGTAGAAGCTTCTATCACCCACCACGGGGGCGTGCCCAGCAGACACGGGGCCGTGGTCAACGCAAAGATTCGCAGAATATAGGCAAATCTTCATAGTACAGCTACGCTTCTGCACACGGGGTCGTGCCCAGCGGACACGGGGTCGTGCCCAGCGGACACGGAGGCGTGGTCAACTAATGCAGACAAACTGCATTAAATGGAGAAAGAGAAGACAGGTGGACACGGGGCAGTGCCCAATGGACACGGGGCCGTGTCCGGGCCTCTGTGCAGGCTATAAATAGGGGTGCTTGGCTCACTTGCAAACCATCCCTTGGCAAACCACCTCTCTCACACTTCACCCACCACCACCACCATCACAAGCCACATCCACCACCATCATCCATCATAGAGCGTGTGAGTAGTCTCGGGATCCAAGATTGATTGTAAGAGTTCTTGACAATCAAAGGCCATGTTTGCCTAAGTCACTTACATCATTTGGTGAAGACAAGCATTTAGTGTAATACTTTTTATTTTTAATCTTTTCGCACTTTTTATTTGGTTATGTATTAATGACTTTAATAACTAGTTTCTTATGTTGAAGGTGAATCTTCCTTATCATTTGTCCGTGGTGTCTTGGCGTTATTTTACTGTCTATACAAAATAAAAGATTTACACCATTCATATCTCCACGGTCTATATGGAGATATGTTGGCTACCTGGTCGGGGGTTAAGGGAATGGTTTGGTAAGAGTCTTGCCTTGTTGAGTGTATAGATCCTGCAAGGACCTGGGTCAATTTTAGTAGGACCTCCTTCAATACCCACTGGTATTGGATGGCGGGGGTCCGAACTCATTGATCCCCTCATATGTAAACTACTATTAAAAGTTTAACCCGACTATTTAGGATTGTATCCCTGCTGACTCAAACTACTTAGCCGAGGGTAACGTCACATTCAAAAGAGGGGCCTACCACATTATGCATTAATAACTTAATTAATTATCTTTCAATAATCCAACCATTTA
Source organism: Helianthus tuberosus (assembly GCA_030545235.1). Lineage (NCBI taxonomy): Eukaryota > Viridiplantae > Streptophyta > Magnoliopsida > Asterales > Asteraceae > Helianthus > Helianthus tuberosus. Next base: position 108,032,750 of record CM060427.1, on the reverse strand, counting down.
GGATTGTATCCTTGCTGACTCAAACTACTGGGTTGAGGGTAATGTCACCTTCAAAGAGGGGCCTACTACTATAACTAAGATAATCTCTTAAAAAGTGCAAAAGTGCGAAAATAATCAAAGGTTACACTAAAGGCGAGTCGGATCCAAATGATTCATCTTGTCTGTCTGTTTTATTTTTATTTTTAATTTTCAGCATTTTTTATTTTCTAGTTTAAAACATTTTTCTAAAATTTTGATTTGATTAGACGTTGAGGATAAACCGGTACTAAAAGCTCTTGTGTCCTTGGACGAGCTCGGTATCTTACCAACACTATACTACGCTCAGGATGGGTGTACTTGCCCATATGTGTGTCTAGTGTTAGTAAATATCGTGTTTTATAAATTTAAAACTTGACTAACGTGTTAAAAACGGCTTAAAATATACTTAAATATATATACACGACCACACACATCACTTATCCTTTTCCCTATGGAGAAACTATTTGCGTCCCCTCCGTGGTTGTGAAACGGACACGAGGGATTTGAAGCTTGAAGAAACTCCACGGTGATGCGGTTTGTCTGTTCCTAAGAAGCGGTTTTCGAAGTCCAAAGAACAACGTTGGTTCTGAGTATCTGACACACCTGTGCGGGCTCGTGTGTGTCATCTCCGCATATTCCACGTGTGCTCGTGGATATATGAGGGTATTGGTTGTACCCCTTTACATAGAGTAGATATATATATATATATATATATATTCTTTTTAGAGGGGTATGTAAAAAACGACATGCGGTATGGGTTATGGTGCGGAATACCAGAGAAACCGCATGCCGCTTAGTTTTGAATGTTTGTCGTCACTTTTTTGTTGTACACGTGGTAGACCGCACGTGCGAGTTGGTAGAAGTTGGTGGGTTTTACCTGGCATGTGCTGAAACGAAAGGACGTTTGCACTGCCCGAGGTAATAAATGCACTGTAGCAGGAGTGTAAAAAGTCTCTTTTGTCAGGCGCATAGGTGGCGACGCGCGCGTGGTAACCGTCAAAATAACCGTTGCCCTACACGTGGCATCGCATGACTTGTTCCTTTTTTGCACGATGTTTCAGTTACCATACAGCATTAATCGCGATGAGCATAAATGGGGAAACCGTTTGGGGTTTCCCCTCACTTCTTCGAAAATTCAAAATAATTTCCGACAAGAGAAAGTGAAAACCTTCATCTTCTCCGATTAATTCTCTATGTTTCCGGTGAGGTTTCTTCGAAGTTCCTGACTTCATCATACATTTTCTTTCTTCTTCTTCATGATGGCTGATCCATCTAATCCACATTCTACTCCGGGTGAAAACCCTGAACCCTCGTCACCGGTGGCGGCGGAGGAGGAGGCTGAGGGAAATGCTCCTGGGGAGATTTTACCAGTTTTGAGGTGGTCAAAAGCGTCGTTTGATGTGATGATGAGGGATATTCAGATTCCATCGGAGTATGGGGCTATCTATCCACAAGAGGGTGACACCACCGGCGATGCTCCGGGGGGTATGTGACGATGTTTGCTGATTTTTTCGGAGTCTGTAATCTCCGGTTGCCGTTAACTGTGTTTGTGGCTGATGTTTTGGAGTGGTACAAACTCCAAATTTCTCAACTGAGTTTCTTTGGGATGATTCGGGTTCGAAACTTTGAGTACACGTTTCGTGCTCTTGGCATAGAACCCACCGTCGGAGATTTCCGGCGGTTTTATCAGATGACTGTGTCGATGGGCTTCTTCTCTTTCCGTCAACGGGACAGTAGCCCTAAGTTGATGGTTCCTCCGAAGGCCCTAATGAAGTGGAAGACAAAGTTCTTCTACATTAAAGCTGCTGCTATCACTGCAAGGTTGCAGTTTAGGAATGTAACGGACACGATCATAACGGAGAATATCAGTCTCCCCAGAGTGGATATGGTGGACTGGTTCTCAGACCTGCGGATCATTGGTTGGGTGAAGCTGGATAATACGCAGTTGTGGGTGCTGCGGATGATGTTAGGGAGGATGAGCAGGAAGGCAAGACCTATGTTGTGGGAGAAAAGTGGTGGTAAGTATCCTTTTTCCCTGTGCGGTTTCTTGCTTCCTTGTTTTTGTCACTGAGTTTTTGTAAATGTGCTATCAAAGGATGCTTCACTTTGGAGAATGTTTTGCCCGAACTTCAAGGGCAAGGCTGTGGTATTGGCTTGTGACGATGGTGAGGAAGGTTTTAAGCGCACCATTCGTGATAATTTTTGGTTGCCTGAACGGGAAGCGCTGCAGGCGGAGTTGCCGCAAGGAAAAGGTATAATAGTGCATTCTTCTTTAAAATGTTTTGTAATCCATCTAGCTCTGCTGAGTGTTTTATGATGAATTAAACGCAGGAGATCTGGGGGCCTTGGGAGACCCTAATCCAACAGGTGTTCCCAAACAGCATGCTGAAAAACATGGTGATAGGCGGTTCCGCAAGCTGAGGAAACCGCATGAGCCGGTTGTTGTTCCTCCTTTGATGTCGGAGGTGGCAGGTATCTCTCGTATTCGTTTACTCACATACAACGATTATGTGGTAGTGTCTGACACCCTTGAGGGTTTGGGTGTTCCAGGTGGTGGTGCGGTTGCGGGTGGATCCTCTGCGGGTTCCAAACCTGCTGATGATAAGAAGAGGAAGGGAGATGCCTCTGCTGCCGGTGGGCAGAAAGGTCCGAAGTTGAGGAGGGCCCAGACAGATGCCATCTCGCAGCCAAAACCTGTGGTTGTAGCTGGTAAGTTGACCATATGTTTACAAGTGTTTGTTTGTTCTAACTTGTAACTTATAAATGTTTTTTTGCTTTGTTGTAGAACCGCGTGAGGAAACTTTTTCCTTTTTTGACGCTCCTTCTTCTCCCACGCGAGACGCGGCCGCAGACGCGGGAGTTCACAAGGAGGGTAGAAGAAGCCCTTCTATTGAAGTGGTTACTCCGCCATCTGCGCATGCGGATGATACTGGGAAGAAGGTCGCGGGTCAAACCATTGTCGATACAGTGGATTCGTCTGACAACTTAATTGAGCCGCTTGATACTGAAGTCGAGGGGGGCGAGAAACCGAAGTCCCCTGGGGTTGAGAAACCAAAGTCCCCCGTTGCTGAAAAGATATCTGGTTCAACTGCTGCGAGCACGGGGGTTGAAGATCAACCGTCCATTCAGCCTGGTGAGACTGAATTGGAATTTTATTAACGTTCTTACACGGAAAACCGGAGTGTGAATTATCATCGTCCCCCTTGGACTGTTATGCAAGGGGATGATATTTCCAACGATCCCTCCGCTTGTAGGGAAATCTTAAGCGGTTTGGGTACTCCTTTTGAGGTTCTTCGTGCCTGTGGTTTGCCTCATGAGAACCGGATAAACCATCTCTCCTCCATTCTTGTTGGAAGTTCTATAATTGCGAACGCAATTATGGAAGATTACAAGGTGCTGGGTCGCAAGGAGGATGAGAACGTTCGCCTGCGGGCTGAAGTTGAGGCATGGGTGAAGGCTGCTCGGGAAGGTGCGGAGCAGCTGGAAAAGATAAGGCTGCTTTTGAGAAGCTGAAGCAGACTGAGGCTTGAGCTGCAACTGCTGGCCTTAAACATGTTCGTACTCTTGCAAAATTGCTTTCTGATGAGCGCAAGGGTTGGAGGGAAGCTTGCGCTCGAGAGAATGAAAAACTTTTCTATGTTCGCCAGGAGTTGACAAATCTCAAGGCCACGAATGCTGCTTTGATGAAGGAGAAGGCCGCAGCCGAAGCGGCTGCAAGGGAGGCAAAAGAGGCTGAGGCACGCGGTGCCATGGCGCTTGAAGAGGTGGATGCCGACCGGAGCAAGCTGAACAAAACTGTTGAGGGCCTCAAGGTATAAACTGTTATCATACTTGAGTTCTTTGTTTCGTGAGTGTAACTGATTGCCTTCTTATACTTATCTGTACTTTGTTGTTGATAGGTGGAGGTGCAGAACCGGGTGATCATCCTTGAAGAGGTGACTGCCCGTGCAGCGGAAGCTGAAGCGCGGGCAAGGGAAACTGCAGAGGCTAGAGATAGTTTGACGATCTCTTTGGATCAGCTTACGACAGATCGTGACTGGATGCGTGATCATGGTATCGGGCATGTAAGTATTCGGTGTCTTTTTCTTTCTCCAGTTTTCCTTTCTTAACCTTGTCACTTGTATGCTTGCAGATTGTTGGAACTGTTATTTATGCGCCTGAGAACGCAATGGCTGTAAATGAGCTTAAGGAGCTTGGACGGGAAGCAGGATTCAAAGCTGGTTACAACGAATGCCTTAGTCATGTGAACCCTTTCTTTAAGAGCAAATTTACTGATGAAAGATCTGGGTTCCATGGCAAAGATACTGAAGCTCTGTATGCCGCAGCTGTTGATGCATATAACAACTTGTCCATTTCCGCCATTGAAGATATTGAGAAATGCTTGGAGGCGGAAGATTATGTGGACCGTTTGTGGTTGTTGTATGAACCTCCTGAGGAAGAGGAAACCGCTGGTGGCTCAAAGGGGGATGCGGGCACCAGTGGTACAAAAGAAAATTAGGTTGGCCTGTGTGCCCTGTTTTGACTTCCTTTTTGATGTAAATGTTGGAAAAAAACTTATGTAAAATTTCTTGTGCACCGCATAGGTGTAGAAACTTTTTGGAATATAAAGTTTATCCTTTTGTTCAATTTGTACAAGTGTTTTTATTTCTTGCTTTTGAACATATGTGAGTTAATGTTAGATAAGGCCAATGCTTAAGGCCTTAAGTAACATTAAGTCTAAATTTGCCATTTGCATGTCTAGGTGATATGCAAGTATACGAATGACTCTGTTGGCTGTAAAGCGCGGTTGAGTATACTCTACACCCTTGTCGTGTGAGTAGTAACCAATTCATGTTTTTATCCCGTTAGGGTTTGGGAATTGTGTAAGCTTGTAAACATGTATGTGCGTATCCGGCCGGATAGACATTGATGTTTTGCCTTTGTTGGCCTATTACAATATTTGTGTGTGGTCGCCACTTTGTGTGGGTATCGCGAATGAAGATTTGGCCAATCTGTTTTTGTAGATACCGCAAAGTAGGACACGCATTTGTAATAGAAAGGATAAACAATATTGCATTGAATTGTTCATTTATTTATTGACAAATGGCCTGCGGGCCAGTAGATTACATGGAAAATGTAAACGTAGCTTACATGTAATAGCGTCGAAGCTGCTGTGCGTTCCATGTTCTTACGATAGGTTCCCCTTCTAACGTTTGTAGTTTGTACGCACCTTTGCCCAAGACCTCTTGGATGAGGTAGGGTCCTTCCCATTTGGGGGCAAGTTTTCCTGGCGTTCTGCGTTAGAGGTTTCATTGTCGTGAAGGACATAGTCTCCTGGGTTGAATGTGCAGATGCGGACGTGAGCGTTGTAATATTTTTCTAGTTTTGTTTTGTACTTGGCCTCGTTGATTGCGGCATTTTCGCGCCTTTCTTCTAAAAGGTCCAAGTCAAGCCTGTGCTCGTCAATGTTGTCAATTTTGTTGATGGCTAACATTCGAGGTGAAGGGAGACCTTGTAACACCTCGAAAATTTCGGGTTTAATAATAAAATGACACGTGTCATGTAAGACAAAAACGCGTTGAAAACCCGGATTTAATAAAGATGTTTCGGTAGGATTAAAGTGGCGTCATGTTAAATTGTTACCTCTGAACGACCTCATTTATAAATCCCAAGACCCGATTAAATTTTATACACATCTTTATATCTTCAATTCAGAACTTCGGGTTACAATAATAGAAATCAAAAAGCATGATGTGATCCCACAAGTAAATTGGATGGTAAACCAAGATATACGGGTCTTGCTATTGCATCTAAATCAAACATATCATTATGGTGGGGTTTGATACTGTGCAAGACCGTTTTGGGAGGTCCAGGAGAGTTGGTATAGGACCCAAGATCGAAATAATTGATTACCTTTACGTAACTTCAACAAACAACAACAATTTATGTCTCAGAAGGGGCTAGCGCACCGCTACAAGAGTAGCGTAACGGTGCGCTACCACGTGAAGTCAACCGGCCCATTATAGCGGGCTAGCGCACCGCTACATGTGTAGCGTAACGGTGCGCTAGCGGTGCCCAGCGACCAGAAAACGGGCTGTTGGCTGTTGTACGCGATTGTGACCGTTTGCACCGGTTTTTATCAGTTATAAAAGACCCCTAGACATCCCTAAGCAGTAGCAACAAGTGTTGAATGGTTGTGGATGGTCCTAGAGTTAGTTGTCAACTTGTTGTGGTGTATGAACAAGTATAAAAGGCCTTCTTGTGCAACATACATTCACACACCTCTCCTGCATAATTGGATTGATTCTGGAGCTAAGGAACTTTCCCCTCTGCTCCTAATTCGTGCATTGGACTATTGTAAGTCTACTAGTCCTTGTTTATTTGAGTTTAGCTTAGTTAAATAGCTAAAACTCAAACCGTCGTAATTACGGTTTGACTTCGAGATTAGTCACTAATGACTCAGTCTTATCTCGAATTAAAAGTAGTTTTAGAATGGTATTTATGTGGGTAATAAAACCCCAAAAGGGTTTCCCCTGATCACCATCCTAAGCAGGTCAAATGTCGGGTCAAACATTTACTTAAAAAGTCAACATATAGCTTAAAATGTCTTTTATGCATAATTAGCTATCTAGATCAATTATAACCTGTTTGAATATTGTTATAACTTAGAAATAAGTGTAGGAACATGTCCCGACATGTTCAACCCGACTATTTCCTGTTTAGACCCGGTTCGGAACCGAAAGTCACATAGTTTGACTTTTCGGTTGACTTTCAGTTCTGACCCGTTTGGGCATATTTTAGAAATGCCACAGAGCCTAAATTGGATTAGGATACATGTTAGAACGACCCTCTGTGATCATACACCTTGGCTCCCTAGTTATCCAATTAATATGCAAGTTTCCGTTAAATGCTCATACGTGGACCGTTATGCCCTTATTGCCTTAAATCATGATTTATGAAAATGTAAAAGTGTAGAATCCTTAATTACTGATATAAAGACTTGTATGCAAAATTTGACATTAGTTTGACTTGTAGCTTAAGAGTTATGCTCATGTCGCTAAATTAAGGCTTTATGTTAACAATATGGCGCAATTAGCGTAAAGCCTAATTAAACATACTTTTTGACATCAAATATTTTACCCACTGATCTTAAATATTATTTTGGGATTTTTAAAGATTTTTAATTAATTTTAGGCTGAGTATAACTCATAGTCGTAGGCTTAATCCGGTAATTGACGGTTTTGCCCTTACGGGCCATAAAATGAGTTTTACACATCTAAACGATTCCAAACCTTTTGCTACTGATTAGTTATGATAAATAAATTATGTTAAGGCTTCTGGAAATATAAAAATATCAGAGTTAAGTATCGAACCCGGTAATGGCCTTTAATCGCCATAATTAGCGTTTTTAGCGCATAGTATGTCTTAGAATCATATTGGACATACCCGGGTCGATACCTACTGATATATGAGGCAAATTATGAGAATTCAACAGTAAGCAAAGGTTGATAAACTCAGACTTCGTTTTTGAGCTTTTCGGCTTATGTGAAATTACCAAAATACCCCTACGGGGCATAGTTTGGTTAAATATGATAAATTTCACATACATGACTTAGCCTACTGTTATGACACATTAAAATAAGTATGTTTACTGTTTACATCAGGCCTGTAACTCAGTTGAACATATAAACGCTTTTACAAACTTTAAAATGACCAAACTACCCCTACGGGGCATAGTTTGTGTTTAAATTAGTTCGGGGCATAACGAAAGACATCCTACTGATGTTACAACATATTTGAAGCATATTAACTTAGGAAACCTGTATATGGCTCTTACGGATACCCGTTACGCATCTTACGCGTTCGGCTCGGTTTATGTAACAAGTTTACATCAATTAGCCGAAACGGGTCAAACCTTATCGGTTTAATCTCAAAATCCAGAATGTGAATAATGAACCCATGTTAAACAAGTCTTCAAACTTGTCGGGTCTGAATCACATTCTATCCGGTCTTCGCTTAATCGTGCGTACGAACCGTATCTTCGAAACTAGCCGGTCTAAGCTTAAGCATAATTAAAGAACCGCTAGGATTCTAATAGGTTATATTTAACCTTCGTTCCAGATTAGGAGAAACAGTAAAAGCTACTTGCTATTTGACTATTGTGACTATACTTTGCATCAGGTAAATACTTTTAACTTATTTTCCCTATACGGGCTTGGGTTACGGTACATAGCGTACCGCTTGATCGAGCATCAAATCTTCCACGCTTAGTGGTTAATTGAATAATTTGATCGGCTCGTTTTAAATAGATGTGTTTACTTTACAGCCTTTGGGAGGTTAATGACCATGTCCCGGATATCCCTGGCATTATCTTACGAGATAGCCACGACCTGAGCACGGGGTGTAGGCGTACTCCCGTGTATAACTCACTTAAAGTGGTGTGTCTATTGATCTTTAACCCGGATACGTCCGGGCTACTGAACGCATAAGTAACATGTAAATCGTTTCAAGATTATAATATTAAATAATTCTCCCAAGTTAAACAAAATGTTTATGCCACGTGCATCCAAACCAATTTTCAATCATTTTATAAAATGAGTCAGTTGAATGTATTTACCAGTGTAAATTGACGTATTTTCCCAAAAAGATTAAATGCAGGTACTAGGCGAAATAGGCTGGGATTCTCCTAAGCATCATTAGAAGTCTCGCAAACTTAGAGATGCCAAAGTCTGTTGAACCATAAACAATATTTTAATTCGATCCTACTGTGGATAAACACCGGATAAATTGTGACTTTGTTTACAATCAATAAATTCGGTTGTATCTTATTTTAAATTAGCTTCCGCTGTGCATTATTATATTGTGTTGTTTGACTATTACGTTGCCAACCACGTCACGATACTCCCCCACCGGGCCCACCGGTGACGCGTGGAAAACGGGGTGTGACAGGTTGGTATCAGAGCCAACTCTGAGTGAATTAAACACTAGTCTTTTGTGTTTAATCTCAGTTACACAATATGCACAAAAATCTAAACTTTTGAGTCTAGACTTATAACATAGGACAAATTCCACTATTGGTTGTGTTGTCCTTTATTTAAATTTTGCATATATCCTTGTATTATTATCTCATGCTTTATCGACAGGAATATCAAAAATGCCGCCAAGATTCTTCCGAACACGGGGACGCGGTAAGGGGCCGACAGCCGCCCCCAATGATCACGAGGCAGGACCATCAAATACAAGGGCTCCGACGGCTACGGAAAGCGAAGACCCTCGCCGAAACCGGCGAAACCAGGTCGAACCGGCCAGACGGTCGGTTTCGCATAGCTCGACACCGCCCGCACTTAACCCATATGAACCTCACAACACACAACCTTCATATGTACCTCTACAAAGGTCTTTGTCCCATCATTCCTATGGAGACCCCACACCTGTCTTTAGAGGCCAGTTTAACCCGGCCGATTACTTGCAAGAACCCGTGGGTTTCAACCCACTTGGGCCTGACGATCACTTCTCCGGTGATCAAGCCGACGACATGGACGAGGATACGGACCCCGTCATGCCTGCGAGCGGCACTCCGAACCACCCGATTGAGATCTCCGATGGTTCGTCTTTCCACGGATCACCCTATGGTGGTCCAGATAGCTTCCAGGCTCTATTTGATCAGCAACAGTGGTATTATACACCCTCACACCACTCGTCGTCACATGGGCAGCACCAGCAGCAGCCGTATCATCAGCAACAGGAGCCACAACCACAGCCGCATCATTAAGATTCTTCTGAGGATCATCGCTTTGTGGCAGTTACGCCACCACCTCCACCGCCACCAGTTTAGCCAGCACCTCCTCAACCGCCAAGGCGTAGGAGAACCGGTGCTCGCATATCTGTGCGACCGGGGGGCTTCACTTTCGATTCCCCGCGACAGTCTAGTGCTAGTCACTACCCACCGCACTATGAGGACCCACAAATGGGTGGGCCTTCGCAGCCAGCTTTTCAACAGCCGCCTCCAATGGGTTTTGAAAACCCGATACCAGCATACCCGGGTGGTATGGGCTACAACCCGTTTGAGCCACCAACACAACATAACTACGGTTATGGAGAGGCTGATCCATACTCGGTAGCCGCGAACTATGGCACGCAAGGACCTTATGGGGATCCTTGGGGGGTGAGTTACCCAACACAGGGATACTCGATACCACCTAGGCCCATCATAAGGACGCAGTCGCAGCCACCACGATTTTCTCCAAATAGGGAGGAAATTTTGCATAGGTTGGAGCAGGTGGAACGGGAAGCACATGAAGAACGAAGGGAAAGGCAAACATTCCTCCAAGGACTGATGGGTCTGATCAAGGGGAAGAACAAGAAGAATCGTTAAATTCTTCCATCGCTGATGTATAAGCCCCTGCGTGGGTGTAGTTGTTTGTTAAGCCCCTGCGTGGGCATGCTTGTTTGTTTTAAAACCCTACGTGGGTGTGTGTGGTTTGAATAAGTAGTCCCTGCGTGGACATGTATTATATTTAGCCCCTTCGTGGGCATGTGTGTTATTTAACCCTTACGAGGGTAAGTATCTGTTGACCCTACGAGGGTAAGTTTGAAATTTGAAGACCCGTTTAGGGCAAATGTGTAATATTCTAAATGAATTAATGGAATGGTTATTTTATAAATTTCATGTTGCCATTATGCGCATATATAAATAATAAATGAAATAAATAAATTAAAATCATTTCCTTTTTAAAATAATCTGCCTATGTAATTATAAATTAAGAATCTTAAAAGGTAAAACCTAGCTTAGTGTCAAATATAAGACCGAGTCAAGGTGGTAAAACCTGTTTAAAAGATTCAAATTCCTGTTAACATCTTAAAACATGTTAACACTCCTGGCAGAAGTGATTTCTTTAAAAATCACATTTGTATAAGGATTCTTTAGAAGATTCCAAAACCCAGTTTAATGATCTCTGAATCCTGGGTCTACATCATCAATTAAGATGATCATATTGTACCATACGTTGGTAATATGATGCCTACGGGCCTTGCTCATTTCCATATGAGCCAAAAAGACAGTGGTAGCATAGACTCCCTGTCAAATATAGATAATGAACTAGGTTCAAACCTTAAAGCCTTGATTCTCTGAAATCATAGCATATAATTTAAAAGTTGTCCATGTGACTAAGCCATATGTGCTAATATATATTGTTATTGTTCATGTTTAGGATAAATTTTAATTAAAATCCTAAATTAATGCGATTAATAAGTTAACCAAATATGGTCTCTGGTTACCATGGTTAACGAATTACCCTAAGGGGTAATTCCATAATAAAATCCCAAATAAAATATTGACCTTGTTTTCTGCAACAGTTCAATACAAATGGCTGACTCCAATGAAGGCAATAGCCATCCGGTGGAGCCGAATGAAAACGCCCAGATTACATTAACGGGTGCTGAACTAAAAGCAATCATAGACGGGGCTATCACACAAGCTTTGGATAGACAATATGACGATTACAGTGGTACTCGGAGTAGGACCCACTCTGTGTCACAGTCAAAGCCAAGGACCCATTCTGAGGCTCATAATAAACCTCCTCCCAAAAAGGATGGACCAAAGAAAAATGATGATGATCGCCAGTCCACCAACCACAGTGTCCCGTCTCAACCGATCATACTGAATAAAGGACCCCTTGCCAAGGGTTGCTCTTATAAGTACTTCGTGTCTTGCAAGCCCCGGGATTTTAATGGGGAGAAAGGAGCCGTAGACTGTATGACATGGCTAGATGAAATGGACACGGTCATGGACATAAGCGGATGTGCTGAAGGCGATGTGGTTAAATTTGTCTCACAGTCCTTCAAGGGTGAGGCGTTAGCTTGGTGGAGATCTCTGATGGAGGCCTCCGGAAAGATCCCATTGTATGGGATGTCGTGGGAACAATTCATCGCCCTGATCAAGGAAAATTTTTGCCCTCAACATGAGGTGGAAAAGATAGAATCAGACTTCCTATCTTTGGTGATGAAGAACCTCGATTGTCAAGCTTATCTGACAAGCTTCAATACACTATCCCGGTTGGTACCTTATCTGGTAACCCCGGAGCCTAAAAGGATCGCTCGTTTTATTGGTGGTTTAGAACCCGAGATCAAGGCCAGTGTCAAAGCTTCTCGGCCAGTTACCTTCAGGTCTGTAACTGACCTTTCCTTATCCCTCACACTGGATGCGGTCCGGCAGAGATCGCTAAGGAATAAGGATGCTGAGAAGAGGAAGCGAGAGGATGATGGTTCGCATATGTCGAACAAGAAACACCGGGGGAGCGGTGATCACAAGAAGGGATCGAATTCGAAGAAAGATGGGCATCGTTCTGGAGAGAAGCCCACATGCAAAACTTGCAAGAAACAGCACTTTGGAAAGTGCAGATTCGAATCAAACTCGAATAACGAGTCAAGGTCTTTTGCTTGTGGTTTGTGCAAGTCCAAGGAACACAAAACCTTGGACTGCAAGAAGATGAAAGATGCAACGTGTTACCGTTGCAACGAAAAGGGCCACATAAAGACTAACTGCCCAAAGTACAACAAGAAGCCTGAGGAGGCTAAGAAGACTAATGCCAGAGTCTTCAGGATGGATGCGAAGGAGGCTGTGCATGATGATAACGTCATAACAGGTACTTTCCTTGTAAATGATGTTTTTGCAAGAGTACTTTTTGATTCAGGCGCAGATAAGTCCTTCGTAGATCATAAATTTTGTAAATTGTTAAATTTACCTGTCAAAACCCTAAAAGTGAACTATGAGGTAGAGTTAGCAGATGGTACCATAGAAACCGTCTCTAATGTGTTAGATGGATGTGTTATATCCATTAAGAACCATTCTTTTCCTCTGTCCCTACTACCGTTTAAATTAGCTGGTTTTGACATAGTTCTGGGTATGGACTGGTTATCTCATAACCAGGCCCAAATCGTCTGTAACCAGAAACGGGTAATAATAAAGACTCCGTCTGGTGAATCACTTACCATTCGGGGAGATACCCAGTACGGACTGCCTGAGCACGTGACTATGCTCAAGGCTTCAAAGTGTTTGAAGAAAGGGTGTGTCATCTACATGGCACAGGTGATTATTGATGAGCCCAAACCGAAGTTAGAAGACATCCCTGTCATCTCGGAATACCCAGAAGTGTTTCCCGAAGATCTACCTGGTTTACCACCAGATAGACAAGTGGAATTCAGGATCGATATCATCCCCGGAGCGGCACCAGTTGCTAGAGCTCCATACAGATTGGCACCCACGGAAATGAAGGAGTTGCGGACGCAGCTAGATGAATTGCTGGCTAAGGGTTTCATTAGACCTAGTTCATCTCCTTGGGGAGCGCCAATCTTATTTGTCAAGAAGAAGGATGGGTCAATGCGCCTGTGCATCGACTATCGTGAGCTTAATAAAGTCACGATCAAGAATAGGTATCCTCTGCCCAGAATCGACGATCTGTTCGATCAATTGCAAGGGGCGAGTTACTTCTCAAAGATAGATTTGAGGTCAGGCTACCATCAGCTGAAGGTCAAAGATGAAGACGTAGACAAGACTGCATTTAGGACTCGTTACGGTCACTACGAGTTCCTGGTGATGCCTTTTGGGCTCACCAATGCACCGGCTGCATTCATGGATCTCATGAATCGCGTTTGCAAGCCTCACTTAGATAAATTCGTTATCGTTTTCATCGATGACATCCTCATTTATTCTAAGAACAAAGCTGACCACGAGAAACATCTTCGATGTATTCTCAAACTCCTGCATAAAGAGAAGCTCTATGCCAAATTCTCCAAGTGTGAATTTTGGCTTAGAGAGGTCCAATTTCTTGGACATGTGGTCAGTGAGCGTGGTATCCAGGTGGATCCCGCTAAGGTTGAAGCAGTAATGAACTGGCAAGAGCCAAAGACGCCAACAGAAATTCGTAGCTTCCTGGGATTGGCAGGATACTACCGGCGTTTCATTGAAAATTTTTCAAGGATTGCTGCACCCCTAACCTCCTTAACTAAGAAGAAGGTTAAGTTTGTTTGGGGCCCTAAGCAGCAAGAATCCTTTGATATTCTGAAGCAAAAGCTGAGCAACGCCCCGGTACTGACATTGCCAGAGGGAATTGAAGAATTTGTGGTTTATTGTGATGCTTCGCATACTGGCATGGGGTGTGTGCTTATGCAGAAAGGCAAAGTTATTGCCTACGCTTCAAGGCAATTGAAAGTGCACGAAAAGAATTACACCACCCATGACTTGGAGCTGGGTGCCGTTGTATTTGCACTGAAGCTTTGGAGGCATTACCTTTATGGTGTCAAATTTGTGATCTATTCTAATCACAAGAGCCTTCAACATCTGTTTAATCAGAAGGAATTAAACATGAGGCAACGCCGCTGGATGGAAACTTTAAATGACTATGATTGTGAAATCAAGTACCATCCCGGCAAGGCGAATGTGGTCGCCGATGCCTTGAGTCGGAAGGAAAGAGTTAAACCTATCCGAATCCATGCCAAGCGCATGGAATTAAAGAACAGTCTGATGGAAAGGTTGTTAGCTGCACAGAAGGAAGCTGTGTTGGAAGCTAACTATCCTAATGAAAAGCTAGGAGTAACTGAGGAGCAGTTAACTCTTAGCAAGGACGGACTTCTGAGGTTGAATGGACGAGTATGGGTTCCAATTTATGGAGGACTTCGTGATGTTATCCTTCAGGAAGCCCATAGTTCCAAATATTCCGTTCATCCTGGTGCGGATAAGATGTATCAGGATTTAAAGGCAAATTATTGGTGGATAGGCTTGAAAAAGTCTGTAGCCGCCCATGTAGCAAAATGCTTGACCTGTGCGCAAGTCAAAGCCGAGCATCAGAAACCGTCAGGTTTGCTACAACAGCCTGAACTTCCTACGTGGAAGTGGGAAATGGTAACTATGGATTTTATTACCAAGTTACCCAAGACAAGGAAATGCAATGATACAATATGGGTTATAGTTGACAGACTGACTAAGTCAGCTCATTTCTTACCCATCAAGGAGACTTATAGCTCCGACATGTTAGCCCAGTTATACATTGATAAGATTGTAGCCCTACATGGCATACCTGTAGCTATTATCTCTGACCGGGATACTAGGTACACGTCACATTTTTGGAAGAGTTTCCAGCAATCTTTGGGCACACGTTTGAACTTTAGTACGGCTTACCATCCTCAGACTGACGGTCAGAGTGAGCGTACTATTCAAACGTTGGAAGACATGCTACGTGCATGTGCGATCGAATTGGAAGGTAGCTGGGATAAGAATCTACCATTGATCGAATTCTCCTACAACAATAGCTACCATACCAGCATAAAGGCTGCGCCTTTTGAGGCATTATACGGTAGAAAGTGTAGATCGCCAGTTTGTTGGGCGGAGGTTGGAGAAGTACAGTTATCAGGACCAGAGATCGTATTCGAAACGACGGACAAGATTGTCCAGATTCGTAACAATCTCCAAGCTGCCCGGAATAGGCAGAAGAGTTAAGCGGATCCAAGTCGTAAGGATTTTCACTTCGAAGTAGGTGAAAAAGTCCTACTTAAAGTGTCACCCTGGAAAGGAGTGATGCGGTTTGGTAAGAAAGGCAAACTAAGCCCGAGATACATAGGACCTTTCAAGGTTATCGAACGTATCGGGTCAGTCGCCTATAAGTTGGACTTACCAGAAGAGCTCAGTGGAATTCACAATGTGTTCCACATCTGCAATCTAAAGAAGTGTTCCGCTGACGAAACACATGTCATGCCACATACAGATGTGCAGATAGACGCGAGCTTAAAATTTGTTGAAAAACCTTTGTCGATTGAAGATCGACAGGTAAGAAAGCTTCGGAGAAAGCATATACCTTTTGTTAAGGTCAAATGGGATGCCCGTAGAGGTCCCGATTTCACGTGGGAGGTTGAATCCACTATGAAAGAAAAGTACCCTTACTTGTTTCAGTAAATCTCGGGTCGAGATTTATTTTAAGGGGGTGAGGATGTAACACCTCGAAAATTTCGGGTTTAATAATAAAATGACACGTGTCATGTAAGACAAAAACGCGTTGAAAACCCGGATTTAATAAAGATGTTTCGGTAGGATTAAAGTGGCGTCATGTTAAATTGTTACCTCTGAACGACCTCATTTATAAATCCCAAGACCCGATTAAATTTTATACACATCTTTATATCTTCAATTCAGAACTTCGGGTTACAATAATAGAAATCAAAAAGCATGATGTGATCCCACAAGTAAATTGGATGGTAAACCAAGATATACGGGTCTTGCTATTGCATCTAAATCAAACATATCATTATGGTGGGGTTTGATACTGTGCAAGACCGTTTTGGGAGGTCCAGGAGAGTTGGTATAGGACCCAAGATCGAAATAATTGATTACCTTTACGTAACTTCAACAAACAACAACAATTTATGTCTCAGAAGGGGCTAGCGCACCGCTACAAGAGTAGCGTAACGGTGCGCTACCACGTGAAGTCAACCGGCCCATTATAGCGGGCTAGCGCACCGCTACATGTGTAGCGTAACGGTGCGCTAGCGGTGCCCAGCGACCAGAAAACGGGCTGTTGGCTGTTGTACGCGATTGTGACCGTTTGCACCGGTTTTTATCAGTTATAAAAGACCCCTAGACATCCCTAAGCAGTAGCAACAAGTGTTGAATGGTTGTGGATGGTCCTAGAGTTAGTTGTCAACTTGTTGTGGTGTATGAACAAGTATAAAAGGCCTTCTTGTGCAACATACATTCACACACCTCTCCTGCATAATTGGATTGATTCTGGAGCTAAGGAACTTTCCCCTCTGCTCCTAATTCGTGCATTGGACTATTGTAAGTCTACTAGTCCTTGTTTATTTGAGTTTAGCTTAGTTAAATAGCTAAAAGTCAAACCGTCGTAATTACGGTTTGACTTCGAGATTAGTCACTAATGACTCAGTCTTATCTCGAATTAAAAGTAGTTTTAGAATGGTATTTATGTGGGTAATAAAACCCCAAAAGGGTTTCCCCTGATCACCATCCTAAGCAGGTCAAATGTCGGGTCAAACATTTACTTAAAAAGTCAACATATAGCTTAAAATGTCTTTTATGCATAATTAGCTATCTAGATCAATTATAACCTGTTTGAATATTGTTATAACTTAGAAATAAGTGTAGGAACATGTCCCGACATGTTCAACCCGACTATTTCCTGTTTAGACCCGGTTCGGAACCGAAAGTCACATAGTTTGACTTTTCGGTTGACTTTCAGTTCTGACCCGTTTGGGCATATTTTAGAAATGCCACAGAGCCTAAATTGGATTAGGATACATGTTAGAACGAACCTCTGTGATCATACACCTTGGCTCCCTAGTTATCCAATTAATATGCAAGTTTCCGTTAAATGCTCATACGTGGACCGTTATGCCCTTATTGCCTTAAATCATGATTTATGAAAATGTAAAAGTGTAGAATCCTTAATTACTGATATAAAGACTTGTATGCAAAATTTGACATTAGTTTGACTTGTAGCTTAAGAGTTATGCTCATGTCGCTAAATTAAGGCTTTATGTTAACAATATGGCGCAATTAGCGTAAAGCCTAATTAAACATACTTTTTGACATCAAATATTTTACCCACTGATCTTAAATATTATTTTGGGATTTTTAAAGATTTTTAATTAATTTTAGGCTGAGTATAACTCATAGTCGTAGGCTTAATCCGGTAATTGACGGTTTTGCCCTTACGGGCCATAAAATGAGTTTTACACATCTAAACGATTCCAAACCTTTTGCTACTGATTAGTTATGATAAATAAATTATGTTAAGCCTTCTGGAAATATAAAAATATCAGAATTAAGTATCGAACCCGGTAATGGCCTTTAATCGCCATAATTAGCGTTTTTAGCGCATAGTATGTCTTAGAATCATATTGGACATACCCGGGTCGATACCTACTGATATATGAGGCAAATTATGAGAATTCAACAGTAAGCAAAGGTTGATAAACTCAGACTTCGTTTTTGAGCTTTTCGGCTTATGTGAAATTACCAAAATACCCCTACGGGGCATAGTTTGGTTAAATATGATAAATTTCACATACATGACTTAGCCTACTGTTATGACACATTAAAATAAGTATGTTTACTGTTTACATCAGGCCTGTAACTCAGTTGAACATATAAACGCTTTTACAAACTTTAAAATGACCAAACTACCCCTACGGGGCATAGTTTGTGTTTAAATTAGTTCGGGGCATAACGAAAGACATCCTACTGATGTTACAACATATTTGAAGCATATTAACTTAGGAAACCTGTATATGGCTCTTACGGATACCCGTTACGCATCTTACGCGTTCGGCTCGGTTTATGTAACAAGTTTACATCAATTAGCCGAAACGGGTCAAACCTTATCGGTTTAATCTCAAAATCCAGAATGTGAATAATGAACCCATGTTAAACAAGTCTTCAAACTTGTCGGGTCTGAATCACATTCTATCCGGTCTTCGCTTAATCGTGCGTACGAACCGTATCTTCGAAACTAGCCGGTCTAAGCTTAAGCATAATTAAAGAACCGCTAGGATTCTAATAGGTTATATTTAACCTTCGTTCCAGATTAGGAGAAACAGTAAAAGTTACTTGCTATTTGACTATTGTGACTATACTTTGCATAAGGTAAATACTTTTAACTTATTTTCCCTATACGGGCTTGGGTTACGGTACATAGCGTACCGCTTGATCGAGCATCAAATCTTCCATGCTTAGTGGTTAATTGAATAATTTGATCGGCTCGTTTTAAATAGATGTGTTTACTTTACAGCCTTTGGGAGGTTAATGACCATGTCCCGGATATCCCTGGCATTATCTTACGAGATAGCCATGACCTGAGCACGGGGTGTAGGCGTACTCCCGTGTATAACTCACTTAAAGTGGTGTGTCTATTGATCTTTAACCCGGATACGTCCGGGCTACTGAACGCATAAGTAACATGTAAATCGTTTCAAGATTATAATATTAAATAATTCTCCCAAGTTAAACAAAATGTTTATGCCACGTGCATCCAAACCAATTTTCAATCATTTTATAAAATGAGTCAGTTGAATGTATTTACCAGTGTAAACTGACGTATTTTCCCAAAAAGATTAAATGCAGGTACTAGGCGAAATAGGCTGGGATTCTCCTAAGCATCATTAGAAGTCTCGCAAACTTAGAGATGCCAAAGTCTGTTGAACCATAAACAATATTTTAATTCGATCCTACTGTGGATAAACACCGGATAAATTGTGACTTTGTTTACAATCAATAAATTCGGTTGTATCTTATTTTAAATTAGCTTCCGCTGTGCATTATTATATTGTGTTGTTTGACTATTACGTTGCCAACCACGTCACGATACTCCCCCACCGGGCCCACCGGTGACGCGTGGAAAACGGGGTGTGACAGACCTATCTCAGCGGGGAACACCGCCTTAGAGCCATAGACTAGGCTGAAGGGTGTCTCTCCGTGACTTGTCTTTGGGTTAGTCCTATGAGCCCATAGGATACTTGGGAGTTCATCGACCCAGCCGCGTCTGGCTGTTCCCAATCGTGCTTTATGCCTTCGACTAAATTTTTATTGATGCCCTTAACTTGGCCGTTCCCTTGCGGATGCGCCACTGAGGAGAAGACGTGTTCAATGTTTAGTTCCTTTAGCCAGTTTTGGAAATCTTCGGCCGTGAAGTTGGTGCCGTTATCGGTTACGATGCACATTGGTAGATTGAAACGGCAGATGATGTGTTCCCAGATAAACTTCCTTGTTATCATAGTGGTGGTAGAGGCCAGCGGTTTTGCTTCTACCCATTTGGTGAAATAGTCGACAGCCACTATGATAAACTTTACCGCACCTGGTGCGTCTGGAAATGGTCCCACCACGTCGATGGCCCATTTTTGAAAAGGCTATGCGGTGGTGACAGGGACGAGGTTGTTCTTGGGGCGCAAGGTTTTGGGCGCGTGTCGCTGACAATTGAAACACTTGCGTAAAACTTTAACCGCTTCCAAGTTCATGCCGGGCCAGTAATACCCAGCATTCGTGATTTTGGCCACTTCCATGCGCGGGCCAGCGTGTATGCCACATATTCCTTCGTGTATCTCTCTAATTAGATATATGGCATCTTGGGGGTCAACGCATCGTAGGAGTGGCCTCAGGTATGATTTGCGGTATAAAATACCGTCTCCCATCTGATAGTGGCACGCTTTGTATTGTAGCTTGCGTGCTTCTGCTTTACTCTCGGGAATAACACCTGATTGCAAGTATGCAATAATTGGTGTCATCCAGGATGTTGAACCGTGTTGGATGACGTTGACTTGGCGCAGGGGTACATGGGGATTTTGCAGAATCTCAATGCGTATCTCCTTTGCCAGATGTTGGAAGCTGTTGGATGCGAGTTTTGAAAGTGCATCCGCGGGTTTGTTTTCACTCCTGTTGATATGTCGGATATTGAAGGACATGAACTTTGATATCAGTTGCATGGCTTGTTTGAGGTAGAGGATCATGATATCCCCTTTTACGGCATAGTCACCGAGCACTTGCCCTGCAACTAGTAATGAGTCGATGTGTGCTTCCAAATGTTGGACGCCGATCTTAACTGCCAAACGCAGCTCTGCCAGTAGAGCCTCGTACACTGCCTCGTTGTTTGTGCTTTTAAAATCGAGGCAGATTGCATAGGTGAGTTGTTGGCCATCAGGGATGACGAGTCGCAGACCCGCACCTGCACCGTCCTCGTTGGACGCACCATCGGTGTATAGTGCCCAGATCTCTGATGAGGATGGTGGAGGTGTAGGATTTTGTTCGTCTTCGCAATCTTGGATGCGATATGCCGGTACTTCGGCGACAAAATCAGCCAAAACTTGGCCTTTGATCGCTGGACGTGGTTTGTAGATCAATGCGTGTGTGCCCAGTTCAATGGCCCATTTTGCTAGCCTCCCAGAGATTTCGAGCTTAGAGAGAATTTGCCCGATCCTGTAGTTGGTTAACACGGTGATGACGTGGTCTGCAAAGTAACGTCGTAACCGTTTTGATGCGTGTACCAGCGCGAGTACCAACTTCTCCATGATGGAGTATCTTGTCTCTGGGTCATTGAGCATTTTGCTGACATAGTAGATTGGTGTTTGAACTCCTTCCCGCTCCACTATGAGTATCGCGCCCACCGCGTCGTCTGCGGCGGATAGGTACAATATGAGTGGTTCTTTCTTGTGTGGTGCGGTTAGAGTTAGGAGTTGGATCAAACACTCTTTCATTTCCCGGAAAGCGTTTTCAGCTTCTGCGGTCCATCGGAACTGTTCCTTCTTTAAGCAGTTCCACAGAGTACTGATGAAAGGATAAGATTTAGCTGCATGATTGGCTAAAAATCTGTTTAGCGCGGCTAGCCGGCCGGCTAGTCGTTGCATATCCTTCATTGTGGAAGGCGATAGCATGCGCTCGATCGCCTGGACCTTTTCCGGGTTCACCTTGAACCCATCTTTTGTGACAATGAATCCAAGGAATCTGCCTTCTTCCATCCCAAACGAGCATTTTCCAGGATTGAGCTTCATATTGATGCTACACAGAGTTTGGAATGTTCTTTCGATATCGTTGAGCATGGTATCCTCTTCCATGCTCATGACGACTAGGTCGTCCATGTAGATTTTGACACTCTTGCTGATTTTATCGCCAAAAGTGTCGTTCATCAACTTTTGATAAGTTGCGCCCGCGTTGCGCAACCCAAATGACATTTTTGTGTAACAATAATTCCCGGTAGGGGTGCGTAATGCCGTTTTATCTTCGTCCTCGATTGCCATCTGCACTTGGTGATAGCCTTTATAACAATCGAGGAAACACTTCCATCGAAACGGGGCGATGTTATCGACTTTCTCGTCGATCTCGGGAAGCGCGTAACAATCTTTGGGGCAGGCTTTGTTGAGATCTTTATAGTCGACGCACATGCGCCAGCCCCCGGTTGGTTTTTCTACCATGACTGGGTTGGACAACCAAATCTGGTATTTGACTTCTCGAAGGATGCATGCGGAGAGCAGTTCTTTGACCTGCTCGTACATCGCCTCGTTCTTTGCGGATCCAAGGTGGCGTTGTCCTTGGATCACCGGCTTGATACCTGGCAGGGTATTCAAGGAATGTTGCGCGATTTCGCGTGGCATCCCTGTCATGTCGGCGGGTGTCTATGCAAAGATATCTTGATTTCTGAAGAGGAGTTGCTTCAGGCGCGCTCTGGTGTTGTTGGACAAAGCATGACCCAACGTGACCGTTTGTTCGGGTTATCTTACGTTAAGTACCCATATCTCTGGTTGGGTGCTGGGGGTGAGCCTTGCCGTCTTTGTCGGACGTAGTTCGTCCGTAGACATAACCTCTCTGCGTGCATATATTATCGCAACCCCCGTCTCGATTGGGAAACCGATGGCAGAGTGGGGGACGGATGTAATCATATTGAAATCGCCCTGTGACTCCCGCCCGAGAAGTACGTCGTATCGGGAGGTGTGGGGTAAGACTATGAAGTTTACCTCCTCCGTTCGCGTGTGCCTACCATTGGTAAGGCGCACGGGGAAAGTGATTTGGCCCAGGGGGAATACGGTTTCCCCAGCGAATCCGGCCAAAGGGTAGTCCACCGGCTGCAACCGATCTTTGTCTTCCAGATCGAACTGGTTGAAGCACTGCTCGTATATAATGTTAGAAGTATTGCCCGGGTCGATGAACAACCGCTCCATGCAGTAATGAGCCAGGTAGCCTGTGATGACGAGAGCGCACCTGTCGCGCGGTCCGCCTCGTACTTTGGGGAAAACGACTTGTTCGTCTTTCCAGTCGTTGTCCCCTCTTCTTGCCGCCTTGCGCGGCCTTCCACGACCCTCATTGATCATGTGGGTTGAGGCTACATACATGGTCTTTTTGCCTGTGGAGGTGCCCTCGTCTTGGGGGTGATGCGCTTGGTTTGCTTCTGCGCGGCTGTCAACAAATGTTGCAGCTTCCCCTCTTTCAGGGCTCGTTCAATCTCCAACTGGAGACTGATGTAGTTGTTTGTTGAGTGGCCTGAGTCCTTGTGATACTCACAGTAGAGAGTGAGATCTTGGTTCTTTTTGGACTTCATTGGTTGGGCCGTTCGCAAGAATTGTGCGTCCGTAAGGAAGACGTCACTTGGCGACTTGTTGATCTCGGTCCAGTTGCGGTCCCAAGATTCCTTCTTGGATGCCCGGTTGTCACGTTGGGCATTGATTGTCGCCCTTGCGTCAGGCTGGTGACTGCGCGGGACGTATGGTTTGGAATCGTTGGTGCGATTCCACATGTCCCGGTTGCGCTTGTTGTTGCACTTGGTGTCTTGGCAGGAGAATTGACCTTCCGCCTGGGGCTGTGCCTTGGCAGTGTGCGGTTTAAGAGACCGCTGAGTTTGGGCATACGTCTTGACCACGGCCATGACGTCGTCCCACTTTTCTGGCAAGCCCTCTTTGCCTGAGATGGTCATGACCATTTCATCGTCCTTAACGGCTCGGATGAAATGGTTACGTGCCATTTTATCTTCTATTCCGACGATCTCGAGGCACTCTTTATTGTATCGGATGACAAACGACTCAAGGCTTTCGTTGTCTCCGCGCCAGATGTTCATGACGTCCATTGAATCGCGCTTGTGACGTCGCTGTTGGATGAAATTTGCAAGAAATTATGTTTGTAGTTGTTCAAATGAAGCCAGCGATCCAACTGGCAAAGAATCGAACCATGCCCTCGCTAATCCAGTGAGGGTCTGGGGGGAAAATGGCACCATGTGGCCTCGTCCCACTTGCCCATGCACCCAGCGCCGGTAAAAATATTCATGTGATCGTCCGGATCGGACGAACCACTGTTTTTCCCAATCGTAAGTAGGAGTTTAGTTGTTGTGACCTCGGCGAGGGCGATCTCTGGTACGAATTTGGAGTTTACGGCCGCGGATCTTGGCCTGTAGGGTTGGGTTGGGTTTGGTTGCGCTTAGCAGCGCGGAGGTAGGTAGTGCGGGGTTCAGTGGGAGGAACGTAATTGTATCCTCCTGGTCGGCTGTTAGCCGAGTGGGATTCTCCGTAATATGTACGGTCGTCTGGGTCGGTATGATCATACCCCTCGTTGTGGGGTTGTGGTCCCAGACGGCTATGGATGCCGGAGCCGCGGTAGGCTGTGGACTATCACCTATTTTCGCCATGAGGGCCAAGGCGACTTTGTATTGGGCCCCTACGGCGGGACCCATAAGTGGACTCGTCCTCTTCGAGAGTGCGGACTCTACAGTAGGAGGACCCGCGGTCTTCGCGCCTACTTCGGGAGACTGGGTGCATGGGGGCCCTACCCTCGTATTGTAAGATACGAGCCGCAGGTGTGTTTGGTGCGGGGGTGGGGCCGCCGAGAATTTGCGCTTCTGCGCAAGATCTATTATAGGCTGCGACCAGGATAGTTTGTTGTTGGTAATACCAGGCATGGAGGTCCATGCCCGGAGGTATCACAGAAGCATACTGTGAAAAATCTGGTGTGAACATGGGGGAACGCCCCCTTGTGTGGATGTGCCAATGTGGCCAACGTGTTGGGCTGGGGGAGCAGTCCGCGTAGGCCTTAGGTTAGCGGGGTTTAGGCTTTCCCTGGTAGTATTTTTTTGACGATCAGACATAATCTCAAGAAAGAAAAGGATGCGAAAAAAGTGCTAAGAGTAGCAGTGGGCGCCAATGATGAAACAGTGGTTAATCAAGGGAGGTTAATTCACTGGTCTCGTCAAGTAGGGTTAATCCCTTCTTTCCGAGGATCGGTGGCTGGATCATCCGCTGGTCTATCTCCTGCATAAGGAAAACAAACAGTGACTCGTAACAAGGAGGATGGGGTGGGGGGTGCTCCTTGTTACCACTCTCTGGCGTGAGAATCAGTAATTTGCTTGTGAAGCAAAGTGTGTGATAGTAGTAGTAGTGAGAGAGTTGAGAAGAGATACCTCAAACCTTGTTACCACTCTCCGGCCGCATCGCCACTTGTGGTGACTGTTGCTGTTGTCCAGATCCCTTGTCGTGACGAAAATGTTCATAGGATGCGGTGCCAAGCCGCGTCGCTACGTGCAACATCCATTTTCATATACAAGGTAAGTCTTCTTCTTATCACTTGACAGATTGGATCCGACCGCTGTGTTCGCGCGTGCCCGCACGGACACAGATAAGTTCTTGCTGGTGGGGGTTTTTGATAAGGGTAATGGTCACTCGCAGCCATGTTGGTGCGAGTTCTGGACCATACCCTCAATTCCCAAACTTGCCACATTAGATTTCCACAAATACACTAAAAATACATTTTTTCTCTCAAAGCCTACAAACATCTTTACCAATACTTATATTTCTACACCGTCGCCACTTTTACATGTATTTTTTAATAATTAAGTTATTTATATCAATATACATTTTTTTATTTCCTCATTATTTATATCGAAAGTTAAAAACACAAAACATTAAGTTTCTAAACACGAACATTAATATATACATATCTTAAAATTTTGTTTTTTTATTAAAGTAGCATTAATAAACTTATGTTTTAAAATGAAAACGTTACATTTTTTTTTTGTTATTTTGTCCAATTACTATATTTGAAATGAAAAAAAATGTTATACTGGTGACTAAAGTTTATAGTGTACAACCTCTTTATGCATATCAAAATAAATTAAAACAAGAAAAGAATAAAATAAATATCAAACAAACATAGAGGCCCATCATTTCACTAAATGCATCGTTCTTCCTTAAGAACGTTCTTCCTTAAGAACATTCCTATAAAATGCAAACTCCTCCAATGCATTCCCCCCTCAAATGCTAAATCAATATAAGCCAAATACAAGCTAAATACTTTGCATTGGCCATGTTCTTAGAAAAAACTCACGTTCTAATTGTTGTGTCCTGACCCGACCCGTGAAGAACCGACACAAGATTACAAGCCACGTTCTACTTCTCTAGTTTACTTTTTTGCATTTTCCAAGTCTACCCACTACTTCCATTAATTTAGCATGCATTGTTATATTTTTAGTTAATCCATTAGTCCATGATTTCCATGATTTACGTTCCGATGACGTAATTGTATGCCTATGTAAAAGGCTATTATTGTTTAAGTTAGATATGAATGAAAAATATTAAAAGAGAGTTATCTCAAAGTCTTGATTCTTGCTATTTTTTTTTTTTTTGAGCTTAATCCACTCAACGGATTATCTATCTATCAACCGATTGGTTCATATCACTAATTTATATTAAACGTGTCTTGTATAAATTTATTTATACATGTATATAAACACATAATATACAAATAATCAATCGTTATATTCTTAAAAACATGGTTGCAAAAGTCACTAGACGCTTCCTAGTCGGTCGAGCGGGGAGTTGAGAGTACTCGGACATGCTAAATTATAAAGAAATTAGTTTTTAGAAATAAAATATATAGCAAATAACATAAATTTACAAGTAATTATAACAAAATACATGAAAATGATATTCATTTTTTTAGACCATGTGTAGTGGTTAAGCCAAATAATGCCCCCACCATGGGGCGTTTTGCGACACGTGCCAGTCCAGTCAGCATGGGGCATTATTGCAAAACTGGCGTAGTTGGAATAATGCCCACCATGGGGCGTTTTGCGACACGTGGCAGTCTGTTTTTTTTAATTTAAAACATAAAAAACTTCATTAATTTAAAATAAAAATTACACTACTTGAAATAAAAAAAAAAACAGAAAATAAAAAAACCGAAAAAAAAATAAAGTAAAAAAAAGATGATCTAGAGTCCATAATTTTCTCGAATTTTTTGGCGATGCATTTGCGCAAGGATCAACGCGTCGCCTTGGAGGTGGTCGATCGGTTTGGACAAAAACTCAATGTCCTTTTCCATTTGCCTCGCCTCTTGCATCTCGTTAAACTTTTTTGTTTCGGCCACTCGTTCTTTCATAATCTCATAACGTTGGTGGCTGTCACGGCCCCCGACCCGGTTTGACCCGTTTCAGGAGCCGCGGGACTGAAATTCCGTGGTATTTAATTAACAGCGGAAGTTTTCATCAGGATCTTTTAAAACTGAAATATTTCCCGATTATTTTATTTCACAATTCGGGATAAAACCCCGGTAATTTACAATAATTTGATTTCACGAAGAAATCTTTTATTTTACAAAAACATGTTTCTTTATTTTATCATGAGCCACTTCCTTAAGCTTGTAGTGCTTCACGGCACTTTTCCTGGATCATAACAGATCACCTGAAACATGTTTGAAAAAGATTTTGTCAGCGGGAAATACTGAGTGAATCATTCTATTTACATAAAATGATGCATAGTTATTAATTACAGCATAAGAGCGATTACAATGGCTTCTATCTTATTTTTATCTGGCGCCGTGTCACAATGGTGACAAGTCACAATGGTGACGATGGTCATACCACTATTAGGTCAATGAACCTAAATAGTGATGATTATCCCTAGTAGGTCAATGAACCTAACTGGGAGAAAATTAGTAATGTGCACAATACCCCACTAGCCAGTGATTTAAGATATCCACGACTTAGTCCCTGTAATTATAACTTTTGAAAATAATTTGAGGTATTGTAAAATAGTTGATAAAAAGAGAATGACTCACATTGCAGATTTAATTTGAGCAGAGTCTAGCCTACTGATTAGCCTTTTAACCTAAATTAATAACAGGCACACAATTCGGTCAGTAACTTAATACAGCATTTACGATAACTCACGAGATCAAACTCTCACAACGAATGACAAAGTGCGATACTTAAACATCCATCGAATTAACGACGAATGACAAAGCATAATCCTAATGTGGGCAACACTTAAACATCCATTGGATATTTTAATCAATCGGACATTGAATCGTATCAGCGATCGAGTTATTACCCTGATTGCGGCGTCGATTAGTGATCCGTGTGTGTTAATTGTGGTAAACAGAACGTAACTCAGTGCCTAAAACGAATTTCTTCGTCGAACGTACGCAGAATATCAAGTGCCAATGTCTGCTATTTATACCCGAATTTTGTCAGGCTTACGGACCGTAAGACTCAACCCTTACGGTCCGTAAGGGACACATAATTGTCATAGGGTTGCCACGTGTAGGACTAGGCCTGCTGAGTTGACAGATTCGAAAATTTCAATTTTGACAACGAGATTTGAAGATAATCGTAACTAAGGTTTACCCCCCCCCCCCCTGAGTTTTAGGGGCCCTGATCCTGATTCTGATTATTCTGAAAATTTTAGGGTTTGTGCAGAATCACTTGGGTGTCTTAATTAGGGTTTCCTATTGGATAATTAAAGTAATAAATATGACTTTTGATGAGAGTTGTTACATTCTCCCTACCTTAATAAAACTCTCGTCCTCGAGATTTACTGGAATAATTGAGGATACTTTCGCTTCTTTTCTGATTCCCGTTCCCAAGTGTATTAGGGTCCTATCTTTGAATCCCACTTTACTTAAACTAACACTAATCGTTTGATCTTTCTATCTTCTATCTGAAGAGGTTTCTCTACAAATTTTAATTTTTCGTTTACCTTTATATCTTGGAGATGTACTTCCAAAGATTCGTCTGATAGACATTTCTTGAGATTGGATACATGAAATACATCATGTACTCCAGCTAACTCTCCTGGTAGTTGTAAATGATAAGCAACTGGTCCTATACGTTGGATCACTGGAAATGGTCCTACGTACCTTGGACTTAGCTTTTCTTTCTTACTGAATCTAACAACTCCTTTCCAAGGAGATACTTTCAATAGCATTTTGTCTCCAACTTGAAACTCTAACGGCTTTTGTCTATTATCTGTATAACTCTTCTGGTGATCTCTAGCCGTCTTCAGCCTTTCCTTCGTGATACTAAATATCACAGTCGTAGTCACTTAGGATTTTCATCCATCTATTTTGCCTCATGTTTAATTCTTTTTGCCCATATATATATCTTAAATTCTTATGATCCGTATAGACAGTAAACTTACTTCCATACAGATAATGTCTCCAAATCTTAAGGGCAAAAATTATGGCTCCTAAATCTAAGTCATGAGTGGTATAGTTTTCTTCGTGCTTTTTCAATTGCCTTGATGCATACGTAATTACCTTTTTGCGTTGCATTAACACACATCCAAATCCTAGCTTTGAAGCATCACCGTATACTTTAAAATCTTCTGTTCCTTCTGGTAAGGTTAGGATTGGGGCATTTGTTAATTTATGCTTTAAGATCCTAAAGGCTTATTCTTGTTTAGGTCCCCATTCAAACTTAACTGTTTTACAGATTAACTTAATTAATGGTATAGCTATCTTGGAAAAATCCTTAATAAACCTTCTCTAGTATCCAGCTAAACCTACAAAACTCCTAATTTCCATTGCGGATTGCGGAACCTTCCTTTTCGTAATTGCTGCTATCTTATCAGAATCTACGTGAATACCTTCATGATTCACCATATTACCTAGAAATTGCACTTCTGGCAGCCAAAATTCACACGTCGAGAATTTGTCGTAAAGCTTCTCCTTTCTTAACAAAGTTAAGAGTGCATGCAAGTGCTGACAATGTTCGTTCTGACTTTTGGAATAAATAAGTATATCGTCTATAAAGACAATTACAAATTTATCCAAATACGGTTTACAGATTCTATTCATCATGTCCATGAATGCTGCAGGTGCATTCGTTAACCCGAATGGCATGACTGTAAACTCGTAATGACCATACCTAGTTCTGAAAGCAATCTTAGGTATGTCTTCTTCTTGTACCTTCAATTGATGATATCCGGAACGTAAATCGATCTTAGAAAAAATATCTAGCTCCTTGAAGTTTGATCGAAAAGATCATCAATCCTAGGTAATGGGTATCGATTCTTAATAGTAACCTTATTTAATTCTCTATAATCGATACACATTCTCATTGAACCGTCCTTCTTCTTTACAAATAACACTGGTGCTCCCCACGGGGATGAACTAGGTTGTATGAAACCTTTACTTAATAATTCATCTAATTGCTTTTTCAGTTTTAATATTTCTGTGGGTGCTAACCGATAAGGTGCCTTGGCTATCGATATAGTTCCTGGAATTAGATGAATCCTAATTTCTACCTTCCTATCTGGTGGTAACCCTGGTAACTCTTCTGGGAATACATCTGGGTATTTTGAAACTACAGAAATTTCCTTAAGTTCTTTATCTTTAGTATTAATGATTACTGAAATCATATATACCATTCCTTGCTTTCGTTCATAATTAGCAACTTTCATTACTGATATGAACTTTATGGGTTTACATGGCTTATTTCCTGTAATCATTATTACTTCTCTAGTGGTTGCAAAATTTTCTATAGAATTCTTATCACAGATAATTCGAGCATGGTTGTTTACTAACCAATCCATTCCTAACACAACATCGAATTCAACTAATTTCATAGATAATAGGGTTGCAGAAAATTTATGACTTAAAAGTTCTATTTCTACATTTTGCAGAACCTTATTTATTTTAACTGAATTCCCATCTGTCGTTTCTACTGTAGAAATTTGCCTAATGCTGGTTAAAGGTAAGTTAAGAGTTTGGCAGAATGAAATATTTGTAAACTTAGGTTTGCACCAGAGTCAAATAATACTTTTGTGTAAACATTGTGAACTAAGAACATACCAGCTATCACATCTGGAATGAGCTCTGCTTCCTGAGCAGTCAGTTGGAAGGCTCTTACATTCCTTTTTGCTCCTTCTGCAGGTTTGGCTTTATTGTCAGATGGTTTGTTCAATTTTGGACAATCTGGCCTAAGATGTCCAGCTTCTCCACAGTTGTAGCAGACTGAATTTTTTTTTCCTCCTGCAGTCTTCTTCTTGATGCCCCGGAATTTTGCAAAAATTGCAATATCCTTTGCATCTTCCAAAATGCTTTCTTTTGCAAGAATTGCAAAATGGGCTAGTGGAAGATTGCCCATTCCCTCTTCTCTTGAAATTGTTATGGTTACCCGGACGGAATTCTTGGGTAATCTTTTGGCCTACTTCCTTCCTTCTATTTTCTTCTCTTGTCCGTACTAGTTCGTCAGTCAAAGTATTGGCTGAATCCACTGCATCATCAATCGTGCGAGGTTTCACAGCCTTGACGATATTACGGATTTCGGCAATCAATCCCCAAATATAACGAGAAATAAGTACCGGCTCTGGCGAAGCCAGGGTTGGTACCACTCGAGCATACTCGAAGAATGTCGAAGTATACCCTCGACAATCTACATCCACCATCCGGTGGGTTAGAAACTTATTTGTCATTTGTTCCTTTTCATACTCGGGACAGAATTTTCTTTCTACAAAGCTCTTAAATTCTTCCCAATTCATAGCATACGCCATCCTTCTTCCTTTTGCTTGTAACACCGTATTCCACCATTCTAGCGCCCCTTCTTTAAAAAGGTTTGACGCGTACATGACCTGATCATCCTAAGCACATTTACTTATGGCAATTACTGCCTCGGTTTTCTCTAACCAACGCAGTGCCGCAGTCGCTCCTTCATTGCCTGCAAACTCAGTGGGTTTACAAGCAAGAAATTCTTTATAAGTGCAACCAGGCGTTGCAGCTTTCATTTTCTTAGGAGGAGGAGCTTGCCGTAGTTCATTCTCATGATTAGTATGATTATTGCCTCCGTTTACGCTATTACTGAAGTTATCTTCAGAAATACGTTTGCTAGGAACGATTTGTTGCGGTTCGATTGGATTTTTAACAGCAGCAACGATTGCTGGAATAGCGTTGGCTATCCCTTGAGCAACTATTGCTGGAATAGTGATGGCTATCCCTTGAGCAACGATATTTTCTATATCCTGCCTAGTCATATTTTGATCCCCCGGTTGTTGCTCAGATTGATTAACCTCATTAACTGGTTCATTATTAGTGTTTTCCATCTGATATCTAATTTATAGATAAATAATTAGTATAAAAGAAATAATCCAATGTCACAATTAATTGCACATAATCACGTAAACGAATATACAAACAAAATTGTAAATTTTCTAAAATTTTATTTGTTTTATAGATTATATCATGCTTCTATATACAACCGTTTTATTATTTATTTTACATATACTGATTTTACTATTACTATTACACAACCACAGTTCCATAAATCCCCTATCCTTTGTCAGATGATATTCTAGTAACGGCGTTCCCTCTCATCGTATTTCCAGGAGATCTGTCCCCCAATCTCTTGGATCCTATTCCCAGTATCCCTTAGTTCTTCACCAAAGTGGAGGAGTTCAGCCATATTCTCGTTACTCATTGGTGGATTTGGTAAAGGTTCTGGATTGAACTGAGGAAAAAGCTTATAGGGATTGTTTTGGAACTGTATTTCATTAGTTAACCATTCGTCTATTTGCGAGTGGATTGAAGGGTTTGGAATAGCTGGTTCTAAGTTCATTGGTAGTTGTGTTTCAAAAGAATGAATAAAAACATTTTCATTAACAGGCTTAATAGTATTATAGCTTGCCATTATAAAATCTAGCTCTTCCTGAGATGGTAACCCCTCAATTTGTCTAGAACTTTCCCCAATTTCCATTTTCTTAGGCTTGGGTTTCTCGAGAAGTAAAGCGTTGAATTCTATAGGTTCTTCTATGTCTGGTATATACCTATTGAAATCTCTGGAAACCTCTATTCTTACTGGATAGAGATTTAAATTCTGAAGGGCGTCAGACAAGTCACTCATGCTGTTATGCAAAATACACACCATTACTAATTATAACAAAATTTTTATAGAAAATCTTTAAATATTATTCCAGACTGTGTAACTACAAAACAACTGAAAATTAAAACACACTAGGTTTTATTTATAAATTTATTTATTTACTGAATAAGGTTTCTAGACTGTAGATAATAAAGGTGCTAAAACTTTGAGTCAAATTATTTAAGGATTTGCATTATTGGCTAGCATATAAAGATCTGCCCATACTGTACACAATTAGTCAGATAATAAAACACATAATCACAAAATAGCAATTAATAAAAATTAAGTATTTTCTAAATACTTAATTGGCTTAAATCAGTGGCTCGATCAGTGGCTCTGATACCACCTTTTTTTGTCACGGCCCCCGACCCGGTTTGACCCGTTTCAGGAGCCGCGGGACTAAAATCCCGTGGTATTTAATTAACAGCGGAAGTTTTCATCAGGATCTTTTAAAACTGAAATATTTCCCGATTATTTTATTTCACAATTCGGGATAAAACCCCGGTAATTTACAATAATTTGATTTCACGAATAAATCTTTTATTTTACAAAAACATGTTTCTTTATTTTATCATGAGCCACTTCCTTAAGCTTGTAGTGCTTCACGGCACTTTTCCTGGATCATAACAGATCACCTGAAACATGTTTGAAAAAGATTTTGTCAGCGGGAAATACTGAGTGAATCATTCTATTTACATAAAATGATGCATAGTTATTAATTACAGCATAAGAGCGATTACAATGGCTTCTATCTTATTTTTATCTGGCGCCGTGTCACAATGGTGACAAGTCACAATGGTGACGATGGTCATACCACTATTAGGTCAATGAACCTAAATAGTGATGATTATCCCTAGTAGGTCAATGAACCTAACTGGGAGAAAATTAGTAATGTGCACAATACCCCACTAGCCAGTGATTCAAGATATCCATGACTTAGTCCCTGTAATTATAACTTTTGAAAATAATTTGAGGTATTGTAAAATAGTTGATAAAAAGAGAATGACTCACATTGCAGATTTAATTTGAGCAGAGTCTAGCCTACTGATTAGCCTTTTAACCTAAATTAATAACAGGCACACAATTCGGTCAGTAACTTAATACAGCATTTACGATAACTCACGAGATCAAACTCTCACAACGAATGACAAAGTGCGATACTTAAACATCCATCGAATTAACGACGAATGACAAAGCATAACCCTAATGTGGGCAGCACTTAAACATCCATTGGATATTTTAATCAATCGGACATTGAATCGTATCAGCGATCGAGTTATTACCCTGATTGCGGCGTCGATTAGTGATCCGTGTGTGTTAATTGTGGTAAACAGAACGTAACTCAGTGCCTAAAACGAATTTCTTCGTCGAACGTACGCAGAATATCAAGTGCCAATGTCTGCTATTTATACCCGAATTTTGTCAGGCTTACGGACCGTAAGACTCAACCCTTACGGTCCGTAAGGGACACATAATTGTCATAGGGTTGCCACGTGTGGGACTAGGCCTGCTGAGTTGACAGATTCGAAAATTTCAATTTTGACAACGAGATTTGAAGATAATCGTAACTAAGGTTTACCCCCCCCCCCTGAGTTTTAGGGGCCCTGATCCTGATTCTGATTATTCTGAAAATTTTAGGGTTTGTGCAGAATCACTTGGGTGTCTTAATTAGGGTTTCCTATTGGATAATTAAAGTAATAAATATGACTTTTGATGAGAGTTGTTACAGTGGCCGAGGTCGCGAATGTCTTGGAGACGACGGTTCATCTCCTCGATTGTTTCGGAGATAATCCAAAGGGGGGTCGGAATGGATGCATATTTGTATAAAATATAGAAGAAGTAGGAGAGAAAGTGTGAGTTTTTTTATAAAAAATAGGAAGAAGTGGATGTTATTTATATAGTGGGTAAATTTTTGAATTAAAAAAAAATATTAAACAAAATGACCGTTGGCAACGGTCATATCTCGCCCCTCTATGCAATTTCAGCGTTTTATATAAAACGCCACCTTGATTTTTTTCAAAAAAAAAACGCCAAACAACGCATACCGTAATGGGGGGGGGGGGCGTTTTTTTTGAATTTTTTTTTTAAAACTGGCCCACTACGGGTGGTCTTAATATGACAGGAATAAAAAATTGTTTTAATAATTTTTTAAGTCAAATTTGGCCCGAGTTGGCCTACTAGATCCGATTATAGTTTAGGTTGACTGCGTTTGATTGATTACGAGTAATTAGGCGGAGTTGAAGAAAGTCGTCTCAGCAGCCTACCTTGGAGCGATTACTCGGAGAGTATTCGGACTTGAAAACCTTGTTTTACAACCATGCTTAAAAACAAGCATAAATAATTGTGTCGCTAATGTGGTAATAGATAATGCCAATATGAGATGTTTTGGGTTTTGTTGAACGAGTTTGTTAAACAAAAATCTAGTTAAAAACTTCAGGATTCATAAAGTAAATCAAAACTTTACAAATTTGTTATGGTACATGACTTCAACTATTTAAGATATTAAAATAGAAGAAAAATCATCATAATGGTCGTCTTCACCAATGAATTTAACAAATTAGCTTAAAAAAATCAATCAACCAATGTTTGACAAGTGTCCCATGGCTAAATAGATTTCAATATTGGCATAGCAAATTCATTCTCCTACGCCAAATAGAAATCTAAATGTCAAAATTTGCTATATCAACACGACAATATGTGCCATGTGAAAACTTCTGATTAGTTGAAACATTATCTTAACTAAAACTAGAAAAAAAGCCAAATGCTATTTTTTTCAAACTCGTCGAATGAAATGGTCATTTTGGTCATTTTGGTGATTTTTTTCAAGCACATTCCTATAAAAGATTCCATTCGATTCCATTTCATTTCTTCATATTCTGTTTCAGATTTGATCTCAAACGCACGATGACAGCAGGCGAAATCTCAGAGAAAAGGTAAATTACTCACTTATTATCATCGTTACATCGATCGAATCTTCAATTCGTTTACAAATTGTTTGTTATGTATGAATGTTTGATCCGATTGACCTAATGTTTTCATGTTTATCTCCGTTAACGCGAATTATAATCCTAAATTAGCCGGTTATGATAGTTATATCGATCGAAATTACAATTTGTTCTCAAATTAGTTAATGAATTTTTCATTCCACACGAAAAAGGGCAATTACAAAGCAATGGCAGGTAGTCAGGCAACAAGTTGCGCCGCCACCCCCTTTTGAATAGAAAAACCAATTCTACTAAATACAAAGTTTGAAACCTTTAGCGCCGAAGAATTACTATTAACGACTTTTTGAACCCGATTCAAAAGTCGCACAGCGTCAGGAGCGAGACCACCAAAGGTATCAAACGCAAACGGGACAAACACATGTTGATTCTCCAGGCAGGCTTTCTCATGTTTTGCCACTTTGCTCGCCTCTGCCTTGAGCACCGCTTGCCCTACGACAAAGCCCTTGTCCTTGGGCCCGACAAGGGGGGAGACTCCAGTTAGATCTACACAAGCGTGTTTCCCCCTTCCCATCCAAACACAAGGATGTCCGCCGGGCGTAAAGTGGACCTCCCCTCTAAGGGGTCAGTCAGGAAATTTACTGGAGCCTCCTTTTTGGCAGAGATCCCGGCCCGCTTAAGAACATCACATAACACATCTCTCACCCAATCATGCCGATATTTAAACCCTGGTAGCTCTTTACAGTGGATCGTGTGCTCGCCGAAAGAATCCAAACACGCTTTGCGGCATACCGGACATGGCTCGTCAACTGGGAACAAAGGAATCATCAGTCGGTATCTGAGGATAGCACGGTATTCCACAGCCGACATGTGTTGCCCCAAGCCTTCAATAGGTGCGACAGACAGAAAATCCTGAGCATGTGGGGCACGTAGACATTCAAACACATCTCTTTGCCGAGGGGATAAAACAAACTTCTCTTCAAACCTCTTGACAATTTCGCCATATAAGGCATTCGCTAGAATTTTCTGGGATTTAGGAGGGGCGGTGTCTTTAATGTAGAAACCGCCAATATCAAGGTCGGGAAGAGAACTATGCAAAAGGTCCAACGCACTCCTGTAATCGGAGTCTAAAACATCCCCACCACATTCTCGTAGTATGTGGTCTTGTAAACCCCAAGATTGGGCCCTTGAAGCCACGAAAGCATATGAAGAGGCATCCTCGGCCGTACAAATCCCTAAGCCTCCGAACCGGGTCGGGAGAGAAGCCAACCTCCACTGTAGATCTCCTAAAAAGGCACCCCCACAAACAACAATATCCTCTAAAGCTCCCCGGAGGCCTTCATCAAAAACAGAGACAGCTCCCCCGACCAAAGAAGGTTGACACGTTCGAAGACCAAACAGTAATTTAGCAACACTCATACAAGAACGAAGCAAGAGGAGCTCGCTCTGAGGGTCCCGTAGGTGTTTAAGGTACCTCATCAGCTCGACTGCACAGTTCGCTCTTTTAAGAGTCATACCACTAATAAACTCTGCATCACGACTAACGGCAACCCCCAGGAGTTTCACACCCAGCACCGGCCTCCCAATCCCCCGAGGGAATAAGCCCTCCTGAACCTTTACACCATTGCAGGTTGGCCAGAAAACTTCAGTTTTCTTTATATTAAGTTGAAGCCCTAAGGAAGGACCCTCAGCTCTGATGATATCTAAAGCATTAGCCACTTGGGTGGCATCTCCAATAAGCGTTCCGTCATCTAGGTACCAGGCGTGAAATAGAAGTTTGCAGCGATCCCTTATTCGGTGAACAAGGGGGTGTAGAACAAGGGCAAAACGGAGGGGCCCCAAGGGGTCCCCCTGCTGAACGCCAGTAGTAGACCAAATATACTCATCCCCCACATATAATCTAGCTGATTGACCATATAAAAAATCGACCCACGTAGAAATAGAAGGACACCTTTTCCTTACCTCGTACAGTAGGGCTGTCCTATCAACCAAATTAAAAGCGTTCGAAAAATCAACAGTAAACATAGCAAGAGACCCATCTTGGTGGTACTCATTAAGGAACCTGTTCGCGCTACGAAGAACGGCCTCTGCCCCACACGGAATCTCTACCCCAAACTGGAAATCGCCAAGGTATTTGGCCATCTCCTTCCCAACACCTTTCATGGCCACCTTGGAGATCACCCTCCTCCAAATCGACCCAACAGTGATAGGCCTAATCCCATTATCCGGTTTGAGAAGAGGTGTAAGAGGAGCAGAAGCAACAAACTCCGCCAGACTCCTCGGGCACCTCCCCCCCAAGCACAAATTAACCATAGCTGTAGTAGCCCTAAGCAGGCTATCAGCAATCACAGACCCCTCCCCACAAAAAGCATCTAAAAGATGTTGGGCCCTTAAGCCGTCTCTCCCGCACGACGTACCTTTGGGGAAAGATTTAATACACCCGAGCACACAATCGGACTCCACCACAAGAGGAGACTCAGAAGGCAAGGAGGCAGGCATGGAAGGAGGGGGCATACATGGGTGCTTAGCCACTAAAGCCTCCAAAGTATTCTTGTTGAGAGGGGCGACCCCCGAGGAACATAAAACCTTAACCGCTGCAGTGAAATGACCATCAACAACCTTACGTAAACATTGTTTCACATTGGTCCCCCCACACTCAATATCATCCTCAGTGCCCTTTTTGATTCCATTCTCAAATTGTTTGTAATTTATGAATGTTTGATCCGATTGACCTGTTGTTTTCATG
This sequence comes from Helianthus tuberosus, assembly GCA_030545235.1. Taxonomy (NCBI): domain Eukaryota; kingdom Viridiplantae; phylum Streptophyta; class Magnoliopsida; order Asterales; family Asteraceae; genus Helianthus; species Helianthus tuberosus. Next base: position 107,994,405 of record CM060427.1, on the reverse strand, counting down.
TTTATCTCCGTTAACGCGAATTATAATCCTAAATTAGCCGGTTATGATAGTTATATCGATCGAAATTACAATTTGTTCTCAAATTGTTTGTAATTTATGAATGTTTGATCCGATTGACCTGTTGTTTTCATGTTTATGTCCGTTAACGCGAGTTTGAATCCTAAATTAGTCGGTTATGAAGTTATGATAGTTATATCGATCGACTTTTTTGATTCGGTTACAGATTGTTTGTAGTTTATGAATGTTTGATCGATATTTGATCCGATTTCCCTAGGTTTTACGTATTTACGTTCATTAGTGCGATCTGTTGTGCAAATTGTTCGTGTATTTGTTTTAATCCGTTTGATGTTACGGATCTGTGAAGAATTGGTTGTTGATCGGTTATTAACGTGATGATTGTGTTCTATTGAAATGTTTGATTGTAAATTATGATTCTGTTGAGAAATGATTCGTTTAGAAGTACCTAGAGTTTGAGATTACATGTTTAGCATCCACTGTTTCTGTCTCATATTGAGCAACTTGATACTTAATTGATGGAATGTGTCAGATTCGTATAGTAGTATCGATGAGGAATTGCTTGTTGATCTGTAATTAACATGATGGTTGTGTTCTATTGAAAGGATTGATTGTGAGTAGTGATCATGTTAAGAAATGATTCGCTTAGAAGTATCGAGAGTTTGCACCAATGCTCGTAGGGTTTACTGTTGAGAAATGATTCGTATAGAAGCATTGAAGCATCTAGAGCTTGAGAATATATGTTTAGTATTTACTGTTTTTGTGATAATTTAATGGCGAAACAATGACATTAGGTAAGTTACCGTATGAAGATTGAATGTAGACCTATCCATATGACTATAATTAACTAGTTATCTGATTATGATTGATTTTGATTCGTGATAATCACTTTCAAAGAATACATCCAAACACCACCACCTTATATGATACATAGAGTGAGACAATGAAGGTTTGTTTGAGTCCTGTTATGTCGATAGAGTTTTCAATTCGTTCACAAATTGTTTGTTATGTTTGATCGATATATGATCAGATTGCCCTAGGTTTTTCATGTTTATGTTTATTAGCACGATTCATTGTGCAATTTGTTCGTGTATTTGTTTTAATCAGTTTGATGTTACAGATCAATGAGGAATTGAGTGTTTTGATCTGTAATTAACGTGATAAATGTGTTCGATTGGAAGGATTGATTTTAATTTATGATTCTGTTGTGAAATGATTTGTTTAGAAGTATCTAGAGTTTGAGATTGTATGCTTCGTATTCACTGTTTCTGTCCCACACTGAACAAATTGATACTTAACTGATGGAATGTGTCTGATTCGTATAGTCGTATCGACGAGGATTGCAAATTTTACTGTAATTAACGTGATGATTGTGTTCTATTGAAAGGATTGATTGTGAATTATGCTCTTGTTGAGAAATGATGCATATAGAATTATGTTTAGCATTCACTGTTTCTGTCTCATATTGAGCAATTTGATACTTAAGTGAGGGAGTAGCATCGAGGATTCGAGTTATTTGTTTGCACCAATGCTTGTAGATTTGAAAATAGAGTTCGTTTCACTTCTGTGTGTCGTTTTGTGGGACATATTTAGGAGGTGTTTGGATGTACCTCTAAACTCAGTTAGATTGTGTGTAACTGTATATAAATGTGATTTGTGATAATTTAAAGGTGAAAGGATCACATTAGGTAAGTTACTGTAAAAAAAATTGAATGTGGACCTACCTACCTATCCATATGACCATAATTAACCAGTTATTTGATAATGACTGATTTCAATTCACGATAATCACTTTCAACACATCCAAACACCAATTTATATGATACATAGAGACAGAAAATGAAGATTTGATTTGAGTCCTGTTTTATGGGAAGATGGACCGCAAATTGGAGAAAGAAGACCAGATGAAAATGGACCATGAAGGCTTGAATATTGTGGTTATTCTAGTCATTAGTTTTTGCTTGTAGTTCTGAGTCTACAGGCTTATGAACTATATTTGGTCTCTATAGGTTTAAGGCCTTTGTAGTTGTGAGCTTCAGATACTGCTACAGTGTTACTCTACTACATTGCCCCAATTAGTGCTTAATTCTTATATTATCTTTTGAGAACTTTAAAGCCATATGAAGATGGTGAAATTGTGCAAATTTGATCCTCACATCAGCTTTGGCAGATGATATTGGGGAAAAATAGTTGGATATACAGTGAAATCTATATAACTATTTGGTTTATATGTATAGGCATTATAATTTTTTGTTGCAACACAAGAACGCGAAAAAAAAATCACGCTGACTTCATTGTTTGGTTATCTGCAACAGCAAAGCTGCATTTAAAGCACTTGCTCCACTTGAAGCAGTATTATTTGACGTTGATGGAACTCTTTGTGATACAGATCCAATCCACCTCATTGCTTTTCAAGAAATGCTTCAAGAGGTTGATCATGTTTTTCCCTTTAAAACATCGCATATCAAAGTTACTAATACATGTTTTACATCAACAGATCGGTTTCAATGGTGGGGTTCCAATAGACGAAGAATATTTCATTCAGAATATTTCCGGAAAACATAACGATGACATCGCGGCTACCCTTTTCCCTGACGATATCGAAAGGGGATTAAAAGTTTGTGTAGATAAAGAAGCGTATTTTAGGAAGTACGCGACTATGCCCTCTCATTGATACTTTTTCTATGCGTTTGTGCTCTTCAATTCGGTACCTGATCTTTGTTTTTAACGTTTTTTTAAACAGATTGGTGAAGGAAAAGGTCGGGCCCATAAAGGGTCTATACAAACTAACAAAATGGGTTGAAGATAACGGGTTGAAACGGGCTGCTGTCACCAATGCTCCTAGACCAAACGCTGAGCTCATGATCTCGACTCTTGGTCTTACTGATTTCTTCCATCATGTTATCATTGGTGATGAGTGTGAACGGGCCAAACCAGCACCCGACCCTTACCTTAAGGCTATCGAACTTCTCAATGTTTCAAAAGATCACACATTCATCTGTGAGGTATTAATTTCCTGTTTGTTTTGGAATTTTTTTCATGCCAAATTTGCATTATGATTAGAGTAAAATGCCATTTTCGTCCCTGAGGTTTAGCCAATTTTGCGACTTTCGTCCAAAAGTTTGTTTCTCCGCATTTGAATCCAAAGGGTTTGAAATCTTGCCATTTTCAACCGGCTCGTTAACTCCATTCATTTTTCTCCGTTAAGTCAGGGGTATTTCCGCCTTTTTTGTTAAATTAAAGGGCAATTCGGTCTTTTTCACTTTATGTAAAAAGACCGAATACCCCTGAAAATGACTGAATTGCCCTTTGAGTTAACAAAAAAAATAAAAATACCCCTAACTTAACAGAGAAAAATGGATGGGGTTGACGATCCGGATGAAAATGGCAAGATTTTAAACCTTTTGGATGCGGAAAAACAAACCTTTGGATGAAAGTCGCAAAATTGGCCAAACCTGAGGGACGGAAATGGCATTTTACTCGTGATTATAAAGAACTTGATGCAGTGATTAATGTTGTGTGATGATGTTTTAGGATTCGGGTTCCGGGATAAAGGCTGGTGTTGCGTCTGGAATGCCGGTTGTCGGCTTAACAACTAGAAATCCAGAACAAATGCTCATGACAGCAAACCCGACACTTCTTGTTAAAAACTATGAAGACCCGAAACTGTGGGCATGTTTAGAAGGGCTTGGTAAAAAGGCAGGTGACGCTTGAAACGTTGATCATAGCTAACACGCGTACGTGTCTTTAGATTCAAACCGTTTATAAATGTTGTTGCATCATTCTTGCCTGACTTGAAAGGCCTCGATGACAAATATATTAGTACGATAATTGATAATAATCTCAAACTCATTCTACTAAATTCACAAGCTGTTGATGGTTGCAGCTAGCAACAAAGATCAATTCATGTCAACATAGTTTCTTTTTGTTTTTCGATATCTGGAGGTATGTTAGTTTAGTTATTTCAAGTTTAGTCAAACATAAAAGAACATTTGGGTTTCAAAAGCTATGAGATGTATAAGTATTTGGATTTGTTTATGAGTTTACTGCAAGCCTTGCAAAAGGGGCGGAGTCAAACAAGCTCAGGTCAAAATGGGTCGTTGTTTTTAAACAAATACCAATTTGATTCGGGTCAAAACTGACCAAAACGGACTTGGGATGAAACAAGTCATTTTAGCAACTCCATCATAATAAGCAAATGATGTTTTTTAACAACTCCATCTCGTGTCATTGCCGTTTTGTCGACTGTTACTCTCCATTCCTTTTCTAGATCTGAGTCAAGGGTTTTGACTTTTTGTTTTTTCTAGTTTTTGTTTTTTTGAGTGTTTGTATAACTTTAACTAGCTTTAACCTTTAAAAAAAAAATTCAATCGATCAATGTTTGATAAGTGTCCATTAGCTAAATAGATTTCAGTATTGGGCATAGAAATCCATTCATCTACGCCAAATAGAAATCTAATGTAACATGTAGGGGTGCAAACGAGCCAAGCGGCTCGTGAGCTACTCAAGAAAAAGCTCGAAACGAGTCGAGCCTTATCGAGCCCGAGCCGAGCTTGAGCCTAAAGTAAAGCTCGTTTCTTTATCGAGCTCGAGCCTCGCATGTGAAGCTCGTTAGGCTCGTTGAGCCTTAGTGTAAACGAGCTGAGTCGAGCCGAGCTTATATAAACTTGTTTATAAGCTGACCTCGAACCTAAAAATAAGCTTATTTAGTAAACGAGACCAAGCGCGAGCTTCACTTATCGAGTTCGCAAGCCTAAGAAGTTTATTATTTATTTATATACTATTAAATTGAAACATTTGTGTGCATATTTGGTTGTAACTTGTGCTTTATTGGTTGTATCTTAATCAAATATAGGCTGTAAGTTGTGCTTAAGTGGTTGTACCTTAATCAAATAATAATGGTTTCATTATCTTACCAAATTCAATCTGTTTTGTATGCATGTATGGTTGTAAATTGTGCTTAAGTGGTTGTACCCTAATCAAATAATGGTTTCATTATCTTACCATATTCAATCAGTTTTATCCGTTCAAAGTTGTGTTGTTTTATTTGTAAATTATTATTATTATTATTATTTATAATAATCTAATTAATTTAGCCAAAATATTATATAAATATAATTTGCAACATATTGATGCAATGGTTGTTGTAATGTATGCATTATGGTTTGTATAGTGGCAATGATATATTATATATAGATTACGATGAACCTGTCAAACGAGAAAAAATTGACGTGGGTTCATCGTAACGCGCGAGTCCTAGATCAACTTAGTTATTTTATTATATGTTTTACGTTTCGGTTTAATTTCTTCGCATTAACACCGCAACTTCAGTGTCGGTGGTTGCTGACATTAGTGTCGCATTAGTGCACGTCCCCGCCGCAACGCGGGGGTGCTTAATACTAGTTTATATTATTTTTACTTAATATATTAATAGATAATAAACGAGCCAAGCTCGAGCTTGAGAAAATATCAACAAGACAAGCTCGAGCCCGAGCTTTCATAAGTTAATCGAGCTCGATCTTGAGCCTGGTCAAGCTCGGACTCGACTCGACTCGTTTGCACCCCTAGTAACTGACGTGACCGTGTCGTTCCGATCAGTCAAAAACCCAATTAAACCTAGGTAGCTAGGGTAAGTCGGGTATCGAATCCACGAAGAGCAGGTGGTCAGTATTGCACGACCTGTTCGATTAGTTAGACTATTTACAAACAATGTACAACGTGATTATGAAGTTTGCTAATTTTATTTGTTTAATTAGTTTGAAAGGATATCGGAGTGAACCGACAAATTGATATTATCTAAAACAATGATTTATTAACGAAACTTGAAAAACTAAACTACTTAATTGAAAGCAAGAATTAAGACTGCTGATCACACCCGGTTTCGGTAATTGTAAGTCCTAGGGTTTCTACAAGTTTTAGATTCAACTCAATTGTATACGATTAGCGGATTTAGTGTACCGTGACTTAGGTGCCAATAACTATCAACGTTTCGAAAAACGGACAAGAATGCACTTTGTAATCAACACAAGTAAAACCTAACCAAGACAATACATAACTACACATAACCATTTCGTAAAGTCATAACTTTTAACATCGTTCGACAATTTACGAATACGAAACAAATGTAAACTATTGTCAAAGGTTTCAAAAATCAATACAATTTGTCACAAAGTCGAATCAAACTACAAATGCATAAACCCTAGAAAATACAACTACCTACACCGGGGTGAAACCGAAGAGACTAGCCGCTCATGGTTAGGTGGGCGCGATCACAAGCTTGAGATAGTGATGAAGACATGATTGGTTGGCTAGTTATGGATGATCGATGATGAATATTGATGATGATGTTGTTGTTCGTCAGTTTCAAGATTGTGACAACCCTCAAAATCCCATGTATTCCGTACAAATTATTAATGATAATTAAAGTGTCTGACGACTGCGTGGAATTACTTAACTGCTTTCTGATATCTGTGTTATGCTTACACGTATTTGTTAATATACTAATAGTGTACAGAAAGTTCACTAAATAAGTCCGTTATGATTTCCTAAGTGTTAGAAATTAAAAACGTTACAAAATATATAAATAGGACACTTTTCGGATTAATTAAGCATTTTATCGGAACAGTGTCGAACCGAACGACTGGATGTTACCCGGAACACTAGAATATTGCAAAAAGTATTGTTGTTATTTTTCTGAGCTAGATAGGATCCCCGAATACCCTAACACCCGTTGATAAACACAACACCCTAAGTAACTAATCTAGTACTTAACCAAATATAACTTACCACTAATCACCTAGTTGAAATCGAACCGAATACCCCCCCCCCCCTTGTGTAACCGTCCCCTAGGGACCCCACCATAAGATTTGATTAAATCTTCTATATATCTTCTCTAGATCTTTCATTGGGAATAAGAAGATCATGTTTGTACTACCTTGGACACTAAACACATTGGGTAAAAGATTTTTGGATTATAAGTACTCAAGAACTAATCACCATTGTCATCACAAAATCCTTTCTTCTCCTTCCCCATAGCTACGGCCCAAACAACCCTCACACACACCCACTCTTTTGTTTCAAGATCATCCAATCCAAGCTTCATACAAGGTGTTAGAAGGTGATTTAGGAGGCTCGGTGTTCACGGAACTTGAAGGACCACCTTCGTTTGCTTTTATCCATCACTTTTCTACACTCGAACCCTCCTAGCCTTGTGCTAGTGGTAAGAACTTAGATCCATTCATTCTTCATGTTATTTAAGTGGTTAATAAGTGATTTGATGATTAAAGTTATGAAACACTAAAGAACTTGCACTAAAGTCTTGAACATGTTGGTTAATGGATGAATATGTGTGTAAAACATGTAGATCTTGTGTCATTATGATGATTGGCTGATTATCTGATGTTGTGCTGAATAATATTAGTATGTGATATTGTTGTGGTCACTAAACTTGTTAACGGAATCGATCGAACACGATTTAGAAGGTTAAACACAAAAGAATCAGAATCTGTCCAACTTTTACAGCCCACTTCTGTTGGCTGTAAACAGGTCTTAACCTCAACGAAAAATCGATATTTTGAATCTAAAATATGTTATTATGAAATACGGTTCTAATGGCACCGGAATCGTAATTTTTGGACTCCGTTTACTATTTTTAAAGTGTTAATTTGTAACAGCTACTTAAGCTGAATTTTGACAGCAATAAATGGGTGTCGTACTTTCAGTCATAACCTGAGTTTTGTGATGAATCGGACCATGAAAATTCTACTGTAGATGATAACTGAAGTATTTGTAATTACCCCACTGGAATTTCGCAAATCGGACTTACGATGAATTTTTAATAAATTGTTTCGTGGACTGTGGTCAGAAATACATAAATCTGGGTTCAGTCCCGAATATGAATTTTTATAAAATATTGGTGATGAACCGGACCCCGACATTTTTACACAATAAAATATGGAACGTTTAAGACATTCTGTAAAAATTTGGGAATTTTTGGAACGTGTTAACTATTTTATAAAAATCCCCGAAAACAGCCCAGTTTCGAGTATAAAAGCTGAAACGACATAAGTAGTGATTTGCGTGTCTAAATGTCGAGTATGCTATCTGTGAATGATCTAACATGTTATATGTGTTATATGCATTATTGTATGTTTGCTTATGAGTGGGGAATGGATGGGAAGTATATATGGGCGTAAATCGTTAAAGTGTGTGCCTGTTATGTGGTAGAAGTAATGTGCAAATAAACCGTACGTAGGATACGTGTTATGCATGAGAAACTGATTGTTATCCGTACCTTATTAGGACGCGATTGACCGACCTTGACTGTTAACTATATTGAGAATCTAACCGAGCAAACCGAGGTGAGTTCACACTTTCTAAGGCATGGGATTCCCGGTGGTTTGGGAATGGGTTAAAGAATTAAAACTAAATCTACATATCCTCCTTGGGTAGGATTTGTACGGCCATCCTCCGTAGAATGGATGCCATTATTAAACCTACGAATTCTCCTGGTGCAGAATACGTACGTTCGTCCTCCTTGGGTAGGACAACAACCTTAAAACTAGCTAGACAAAACTCTATCATGAAGTCCCTCAATTTATATCGACTTAATCGCCGAGGCCAATGGCGAGCGGGTCATTAGTTAATAGCGCTATTAGGTTTAACAAACCTCACACCGTGCCGTTCGGACGGGCGTGTACTAATGGACTATGGCAGATTGTCAGTGATGATAGACACTGATATAGGGCACAACTTATTTGCGTAGCAGTCGATATCACTCCGTCTAGTAGTTCAAACGGGGAAAATCCCCACTGATCATGGTTATGGATTGGGTAAAGAAAAAGGGAAATGGTTAAACATACTTTCAACTACGGGGTAACCCCCACGGCAAATAAGCCAACGAAAGTCAAACCACGTTTTCAGAAACAACTTAAAACTAAACAACCAAACGTGAACTCACTCAACTTTGTTGTTGACTCGTTGTTACATGCCTTACAGGTCGCTAAATGCTTGGAGCTTGCACGGGGAAGGAGTCGTTGTGGTGTACGGACTGTTATGTTCCGTGCTTAATGTTTAAATCCTTATGAACTTACTAAACTAGCGTTTTGAAACTTTAACTTATGAACTATGGACTTATGCTTTTGAACTCACGTTTATGCTTCCGCTGTTTAAACCAAACAAGGTTAACTAGCTTTGGTCACCAATCGTATTATGTTTGGTTTTATTTACTTAATTGTGTTGTTCAATATGATTTGTGGCTCGATCCTGGTCATGTCACGCCTCCAAGCGGTGATACTCCGCATGGTGGATTTTGGGGGTGTGACAGATTGGTATCAGAGCCATTGGTTATAGTGAACTTGGTTTTTAATAAGGGAAAAAGTTTTTATTAAAACCAGACTATAACCTGTACAGTGCTCAACGATCCACAACGACGCTTCGCTCCACGTGCAAGACTCGACACCATAAGTGGTATGATTATGTTATATTATCGGTTAGATAGTTCTCACTGTGCATTAGATAACGTGATAATTGCTATTTGAACCTTGTGTGCTTACTCTCTAATGTCGTCCCACACACTTACACACTTTCGCGACACTTTCCTCACTTACGTTGCTTCATTATGAAGATCATGAGCGGACGCGAAGGACGTATCAACCTCACTCAAGCCCAGTTGACGGCTTTGATCAACGAACGAGTTGCGGAGGCACTCGCAGCTAACCCTGCAGGAGGTATAACCTGCCATACCAACTCACCTTAGGACATTTAGATCCTACCTTCGCAAACCAACCCTCGTGCTTAATCTTGTCTTTTATTCTCGCGCAACAGGTCAACATGCTCAACCTCCTGTGTGCACATTCAAGACGTTCATGGACTGTCGACCTACCACTTTCAGTGGCACCGAAGGAGCAGTGGGCCTTCTTCACTGGTTTGAAAAGCTTGAGACAGTTTTCGAGATGTGCGAATGCCCCGAAGACCGTAGGGTGAAATATGCTACCGGAACACTTGAAGGAGCTGCGTTAACCTGGTGGAAGGCACAGGTTCAACTACTAGGGCTGGCAGTTGCTAATGCCACGCCCTGGAATGGTTTCAAAGAGCTGATCAAAGAGGAGTACTGTAGTCGGGATGACATCCACAAGCTAGAAGTGGAATTTTACAATCTGAAGATGACAGGATCTGAGATTGAGGCGTATACCAAGAGGTCGAATGAACTGGCCATCCTGTGCCCAACTATGGTGGACCCTCCCATCAAACGTATTGAGCTTTACCTCAAGGGCCTTGCACCAGCGATTCAAAGTCACGTAACTTCAGCCAACCTGGGTACCATTCAGCAAATTATCAAGTTGGCTCATCGTCTCACCGACCAGGCGGTGGAGCAAAACAGGCTACCCAAACGTATCAGTGCCACAGCTACTTCTGATGCACCTACCGACAACAAGCGAAAATGGGATGGGAACTCCGGAAGGGGGTCTACTTCAGTTCAGTCTCAACAGCAAAAGAGTGATGACTACCAGAGTCCCGATCAGCAATCTTCTGGTAATCAAGGACAGGGTGGATACCGAGGAAACCACCCCAAGTGCAACCGGTGCAACAAGCATCACAGCGGGCAGTGCAACAAAGGTCGATGTCAGAGATGTCACAGGCTGGGCCATGAAGCCAAAGATTGCAGGAGCCCACGTCCTGCGAATCAGAATCGCCAACAACAACAACAAGCCCCACAGAACCACCAGCAACAGCATCAGCAGGGAAATAAAGGATGCTTTCAGTGTGGCGCTGAAGGCCACTTTAAGAGGAACTGCCCCCAGCTAAACCAAAACCAGAACAATAACCAAGGAAATGGGAACCACAATGGGAACAACAATGGAGGCGGAAATGGGGGAGACAACAATGGCAACGGGGCAAGGGGTCGTGTGTTCGTGATTGGTCAGGGAGAAGCAAGGAACGATCCCAACGTTGTGATGGGTAAGTTTCTTCTTGACGACTTCTTCGTTACTGTTTTATTCGATTCGGGTGCCGATACTAGTTATGTGTCCGTGAAAGTTAGCCAAATTCTTAAGCGCACCCCAACACTCCTGAACACCAAACACACGGTAGAACTAGCTAACGGTAAAAGTCTTGAAGCCACACACGTAGTTAAAGGTTGTAACCTCGTCTTAGCTGGTCAGACTTTCCCTATCGATCTTGTTCCTATCACACTTGGTAGTTTCGACGTCGTTATTGGGATGGATTGGTTATCTCATCATCAAGCGGAGATTGTTTGCAAGGAGAAAATCATCCGCATTCCTCGTTCTGATAAAGAACCCCTCGTGATTCGTGGCGACAAGAGTGGTGCTGTCGAAGGCATCATCTCTTTCCTTAAGGCCCAGAAGTGTTTGCGAAAGGGCCACACTGCCATTTTAGCACTCGTTACTGACACATCCACGGAAGAGAAGAGAATTGAAGACATCCCTATTGTGCGCGAATTTCCCGAGGTATTTCCTGAGGAATTACCTGGTCTTCCTCCTCATCGCCAAGTTGAGTTTCAAATCGAGCTAGCTCCTGGAGCAGCGCCAGTAGCTCGAGCACCATATCGTCTAGCCCCATCAGAACTCGAAGAACTGTCCACACAACTACAAGAACTCTTGGAAAAGGGTTTTATACGTCCTAGCTCTTCACCCTGGGGAGCTCCAGTCTTGTTCGTGAAGAAGAAAGACGGTACCTTCAGGATGTGTATTGACTATCGCGAACTTAACAAGGTGACTGTGAAGAATCGTTATCCTCTTCCACGTATTGACGACTTGTTTGACCAGTTGCAAGGGTCGAGCTATTACTCCAAGATTGATTTGAGATCGGGATACCATCAGCTGAGAGTCCGAGATGAGGACGTCTCCAAAACAGCATTCAGAACTCGTTACGGCCATTACGAGTTTCTGGTTATGCCATTCGGGCTAACGAATGCACCGGCAGTCTTCATGGATCTCATGAACCGAGTGTGCAAGCCTTACCTGGATAAGTTCGTTATTGTGTTCATCGACGACATCCTGATCTATTCTAAGAGTCAGGAGGAACACGAGCAGCATCTACGACTTATGCTGGAACTTCTTCGAAAAGAACAGTTGTATGCCAAGTTTTCGAAATGTGATTTCTGGCTTCGCGAAGTCCACTTTCTAGGCCACGTGGTAAACAAGGATGGAATTCATGTGGATCCATCTAAGGTTGAATCGATCAAGAACTGGCCTGCACCCCGCACACCAACAGAAATCCGCCAATTCTTGGGTTTGGCCGGATATTACAGAAGGTTTATAAAAGATTTCTCCAAGATTGCGCAACCTCTCACATCACTGACTCAGAAGGGCGTCATCTATCGTTGGGGTGATGCACAGGAGTCCGCGTTTCAACATCTAAAGGATAGACTTTGTAGCGCGCCTATCCTCTCATTGCCAGAAGGCACCGATGATTTCGTGGTTTATTGCGACGCTTCCATCCAAGGACTTGGTTGCGTATTGATGCAACGTGACAAGGTCATTGCCTACGCATCGCGCCAACTTAAAGTTCACGAAAGAAACTACACTACTCACGATCTGGAGCTGGGAGCAGTTGTATTCGCGCTTAAGATATGGAGACATTACCTGTACGGTACCAAGTGCACCATTTACACCGACCACAGGAGTCTCGAACATATCTTCAAGCAAAGAGAGTTAAACATGCGACAACGGCGATGGGTCGAACTCTTGAATGATTACGAATGCGCTATCAAGTATCATCCGGGCAAAGCCAATGTTGTGGCTGACGCCCTCAGTCGAAAGGATACTTTACCTAAGCGTGTACGAGCATTACAGCTTACCATCCAGTCTAACCTTCCGGCTCAGATTCGAGATGCCCAGGTCGAAGCATTGAAAGCAGAAAACATCAGGGCTGAGTCCCTACGAGGATCGAGGCAGCGGCTAGAACAAAAGGGAGACGGTGCCTACTATGTTAACGGACGCATCTGGGTTCCATTTTATGGCAACTTACGCGAGCTTGTGATGGATGAAGCACATAAGTCTCGTTATTCTGTACACCCTGGTTCAGACAAGATGTACCACGACCTCAAGACTACGTATTGGTGGCCTGGCATGAAAGCCCACATAGCAACCTACGTCAGTAAGTGCTTGACTTGTGCGAGAGTCAAGTCTGAATATCAGAAACCATCAGGCCTACTTCAACAACCGGAGATCCCGAAATGGAAATGGGAGCAAATTTCCATGGATTTCGTTACCGGCCTGCCCAGATCTCAACGCGGAAACGATACCATTTGGGTGATCGTAGATCGATTAACCAAGTCTGCACATTTTCTGGCCATCAAGGAAACGGATAAGTTTTCTACTCTTGCAGACATTTACCTAAAGGAAGTGGTATCAAGGCACGGAGTGCCCATCTCTATTATATCTGATCGTGACGCACGTTTTACTTCTGAACTGTGGCAAGCAATGCACAAGTCCTTTGGCTCACATTTAGATATGAGCACCGCTTATCACCCGCAGACGGATGGGCAATCTGAACGCACCATCCAAACCCTTGAAGACATGCTTAGGGCATGTGTAATCGATTTTGGTAACGGCTGGGAAAAGCACCTCCCGCTAGTGGAGTTCTCATATAACAACAGCTACCACACCAGCATCCAAGCCGCTCCGTTTGAGGCATTGTACGGACGCAAATGCCGATCGCCTCTCTGTTGGGCAGAAGTTGGTGACAGCCAAATCACTGGCCCAGAACATGTGGTAGATACCACCGAGAAAATTGCTCAGATACGACAGCGAATGGCGGCAGCTCGTGACCGTCAGAAAAGCTATGCTGATAAGGGAAGAAAACCACTCGAGCTCCAGGTTGGGGATCGAGCGCTACTCAAAGTCTCACCTTGGAAAGGTGTAGTCCGCTTTGGCAAACGAGGCAAACTCAATCCGCGTTATATCGGACCGTTCAAAGTCATTGAGAAAATTGGCCAAGTCGCCTACAGGTTGGATCTACCTGAAGAACTCAGCGGAGTTCACAACGTATTCCACGTATCAAATCTAAAGAAGTGTCTGTCAGAGGAGACCTTCATAGTTCCTCTCAAGGAACTCACAATCGACGACCAGCTGCGATTCGTCGAGGAACCAGTAGAGATTACGGATCGAGATGTTAAGATCCTCAAGCACACAAGAATACCTCTCGTCCGAGTTCGTTGGAATGCTCGTCGTGGCCCAGAGTATACGTGGGAACGAGAAGACCAAATGAAACTCAAGTATCCCCAACTGTTTAAGAAAAACGCAACCACTACTGAGGCTGAAGCTACCGCAGAATTTCGGGACGAAATTCCAAATCAACGGGGGGATGATGTGACACCCCAGGAAAATCTGGAAAACAACGCAACTTAACTAGCTTCCTCAGTAACCACGCGCTAAATTTCAGGACGAAATTCTCTTAACAGGGGGAGAATGTGACAACCCTCAAAATCCCATGTATTCCGTACAAATTATTAATGATAATTAAAGTGTCTGACGACTGCGTGGAATTACTTAACTGCTTTCTGATATCTGTGTTATGCTTACACGTATTTGTTAATATACTAATAGTGTACAGAAAGTTCACTAAATAAGTCCGTTATGATTTCCTAAGTGTTAGAAATTAAAAACGTTACAAAATATATAAATAGGACACTTTTCGGATTAATTAAGCATTTTATCGGAACAGTGTCGAACCGAACGACTGGATGTTACCCGGAACACTAGAATATTGCAAAAAGTATTGTTGTTATTTTTCTGAGCTAGATAGGATCCCCGAATACCCTAACACCCGTTGATAAACACAACACCCTAAGTAACTAATCTAGTACTTAACCAAATATAACTTACCACTAATCACCTAGTTGAAATCGAACCGAATACCCCCCCCCCCTTGTGTAACCGTCCCCTAGGGACCCCACCATAAGATTTGATTAAATCTTCTATATATCTTCTCTAGATCTTTCATTGGGAATAAGAAGATCATGTTTGTACTACCTTGGACACTAAACACATTGGGTAAAAGATTTTTGGATTATAAGTACTCAAGAACTAATCACCATTGTCATCACAAAATCCTTTCTTCTCCTTCCCCATAGCTACGGCCCAAACAACCCTCACACACACCCACTCTTTTGTTTCAAGATCATCCAATCCAAGCTTCATACAAGGTGTTAGAAGGTGATTTAGGAGGCTCGGTGTTCACGGAACTTGAAGGACCACCTTCGTTTGCTTTTATCCATCACTTTTCTACACTCGAACCCTCCTAGCCTTGTGCTAGTGGTAAGAACTTAGATCCATTCATTCTTCATGTTATTTAAGTGGTTAATAAGTGATTTGATGATTAAAGTTATGAAACACTAAAGAACTTGCACTAAAGTCTTGAACATGTTGGTTAATGGATGAATATGTGTGTAAAACATGTAGATCTTGTGTCATTATGATGATTGGCTGATTATCTGATGTTGTGCTGAATAATATTAGTATGTGATATTGTTGTGGTCACTAAACTTGTTAACGGAATCGATCGAACACGATTTAGAAGGTTAAACACAAAAGAATCAGAATCTGTCCAACTTTTACAGCCCACTTCTGTTGGCTGTAAACAGGTCTTAACCTCAACGAAAAATCGATATTTTGAATCTAAAATATGTTATTATGAAATACGGTTCTAATGGCACCGGAATCGTAATTTTTGGACTCCGTTTACTATTTTTAAAGTGTTAATTTGTAACAGCTACTTAAGCTGAATTTTGACAGCAATAAATGGGTGTCGTACTTTCAGTCATAACCTGAGTTTTGTGATGAATCGGACCATGAAAATTCTACTGTAGATGATAACTGAAGTATTTGTAATTACCCCACTGGAATTTCGCAAATCGGACTTACGATGAATTTTTAATAAATTGTTTCGTGGACTGTGGTCAGAAATACATAAATCTGGGTTCAGTCCCGAATATGAATTTTTATAAAATATTGGTGATGAACCGGACCCCGACATTTTTACACAATAAAATATGGAACGTTTAAGACATTCTGTAAAAATTTGGGAATTTTTGGAACGTGTTAACTATTTTATAAAAATCCCCGAAAACAGCCCAGTTTCGAGTATAAAAGCTGAAACGACATAAGTAGTGATTTGCGTGTCTAAATGTCGAGTATGCTATCTGTGAATGATCTAACATGTTATATGTGTTATATGCATTATTGTATGTTTGCTTATGAGTGGGGAATGGATGGGAAGTATATATGGGCGTAAATCGTTAAAGTGTGTGCCTGTTATGTGGTAGAAGTAATGTGCAAATAAACCGTACGTAGGATACGTGTTATGCATGAGAAACTGATTGTTATCCGTACCTTATTAGGACGCGATTGACCGACCTTGACTGTTAACTATATTGAGAATCTAACCGAGCAAACCGAGGTGAGTTCACACTTTCTAAGGCATGGGATTCCCGGTGGTTTGGGAATGGGTTAAAGAATTAAAACTAAATCTACATATCCTCCTTGGGTAGGATTTGTACGGCCATCCTCCGTAGAATGGATGCCATTATTAAACCTACGAATTCTCCTGGTGCAGAATACGTACGTTCGTCCTCCTTGGGTAGGACAACAACCTTAAAACTAGCTAGACAAAACTCTATCATGAAGTCCCTCAATTTATATCGACTTAATCGCCGAGGCCAATGGCGAGCGGGTCATTAGTTAATAGCGCTATTAGGTTTAACAAACCTCACACCGTGCCGTTCGGACGGGCGTGTACTAATGGACTATGGCAGATTGTCAGTGATGATAGACACTGATATAGGGCACAACTTATTTGCGTAGCAGTCGATATCACTCCGTCTAGTAGTTCAAACGGGGAAAATCCCCACTGATCATGGTTATGGATTGGGTAAAGAAAAAGGGAAATGGTTAAACATACTTTCAACTACGGGGTAACCCCCACGGCAAATAAGCCAACGAAAGTCAAACCACGTTTTCAGAAACAACTTAAAACTAAACAACCAAACGTGAACTCACTCAACTTTGTTGTTGACTCGTTGTTACATGCCTTACAGGTCGCTAAATGCTTGGAGCTTGCACGGGGAAGGAGTCGTTGTGGTGTACGGACTGTTATGTTCCGTGCTTAATGTTTAAATCCTTATGAACTTACTAAACTAGCATTTTGAAACTTTAACTTATGAACTATGGACTTATGCTTTTGAACTCACGTTTATGCTTCCGCTGTTTAAACCAAACAAGGTTAACTAGCTTTGGTCACCAATCGTATTATGTTTGGTTTTATTTACTTAATTGTGTTGTTCAATATGATTGGTGGCTCGATCCTGGTCATGTCACGCCTCCAAGCGGTGATACTCCGCATGGTGGATTTTGGGGGTGTGACAAAGATAACAAAACCCCCAATGTATGGCTGCCAAAAATCGCTATATGTTGCTGCCCCTTCGTGATCTTTTTTTTTCCTCGGTTTGAAGCCCAAAAATTGTGATATGTCACTGCCAAACTTTCGTGGATCCCCAAGTTAGAGAGCCCAAAAAGAATCCCCTATGTTTGCTGCTCTAATCGATGATAGTGGGCTGCCCATTGATCGATGATATAATGATGATTTTGAGATGAGTTTATTAATTATGAGAGCCCACAATATAATTCATAGCTGCTAATTATCGTGGATCAAAAGTATAATGATGTTGGGCCGATTTGGGGCTCCAAATATAATTAATGTTGCTGCCCATATTTTTTCTAGCTGGCCCACAAAATTCCCTTATGTTCCTGCCACTAATCGATATGGAGGAGATCATTCTTTGTTGCCAAAAGTCAATGATAAGGATGTCATGTTTAGGAGCCCAAAAATAATGGTTTATGGCTGCTTCCTTCAATAAAATCGTCCAACATGATATCTCCTTAATAATCATCCGCGACTGTTCCGCTCCATCACTAGCCACTCTAACTTCACTGAATTACGTGTTTTACCTGAAAAATCACACACTCACGTAGTTAACATATTCAAGGTGCATTATCACTTAAACGACAATAATTCACACAAAATACGCACGGTAACGCTCGGTTTTCACTCTCTACATCACATCCCCACACTTGTCGTTTACTTACCCTCAAGCAAATCTGTTTCTCACTTTCACGTGGGTCGAACAAGAAACACACATCCCATTCCCGAGACTAAGGTTAAGGTTTAATGTCATACCCGGTTCAAATTTTTTTTTTATCTAACGGTAAAGTGAATAATCACATATAAAATGGTTATCCAAGATTAACCCGCCCTTGAAACTAATAAATCATGCACATCCCTCACAATGTTCTCTCCACTCGGTTTAAAATTGGCTAATAGTTGATGCATTAGCGCTTTTGAAATAATCACTCAAACCGATTAGAACACGTACCCGCATAGGCTTGCAACTCAATCATTCTCCACCACCGAACACAAATACTAAGCACAAGTCAAAAGGTCTTGGTAAGGGTTGTAACGGGGCTAGGCTAAGGGTAGGAAGTAGGATATTTAAAGTGGCTAAGGTGATGAAAACTCGATTTTTATTACAAAACAACTAATCTATCATGATTAACTATAAACATCAACTTCGAGGCAATGATTTTCGCCTTTTATTCAACAACTAGAACACATATTTTTGTTCTTTTCTCAATGATTTTCTATTCTTTTTTGCAACATTTTTTTTTTTTTTTGTGCCAACACAACTATACAATCAAATATACCTATAATCGAATTTTCATCACACGGGTTTAAAAATAAAAGGTTTAATGGATGTGGGCTAAATGGGTTGGTCAAACGAAAGGTTTAGACTCAAAGTGGGCGACTAGGGGATTTATTTGGGTAAGGATGGATAAATGGTTTTAAAACAAAAGGTTCACCTAATGCCTTAATCATCCTCGTGCTTGTATTCGGTCTATGGTCTCAAACGTATCAAAAGTTGCAAGTTCTACAATACGCGACCAATGGTCCACTCAAACAAAGAAACATGTATATGTAAATCTATGATATAAAAGTGGCTCAAAACCTCACGTATAAGGGTATGGTATGTGATATGCATAATGTACTAGTTTCTTAGGTGGATTATTCCCAAATAACCACCCGCTAAATACCCGTCATGCTAATTGTTTGAACTTGACCATGACAATAGACCAAATGGGTTGTGCCATCCCTCGTTAACTTAGTTACTTGTGCTTTAAGATCGCTTTCAAACAAGACATTATTGTAAAAATTTTGAAATTTTCCCCCATCCCCACACTTGAGGTAAACATTGTCCTCAATGTGTAGTGTTTAAATGAACGGGTCAAAAATCGAAAACTTTTACTCCCCCATCCCCACACTTGAGGTAAACATTGTCCTCAATGTGTAAGAACTAAAGTTTTTAAAACGCACAAGGGATGTGACACGGCTAACCTCCCAAAATTTCACCCCGGAAAATAAAATACAAAATACAATCCACTTATTACTAAACTAAGAATCAAGGTAAAAAGGAAACGCATGCACCTGATTTTTGTCGCTTGATGCCCATATCCTCTTCTTCTCTTCATAAAAACGGTTGTCTCTCGAACATCATGTACCTACAAATTCTAACCCTTGTGTAGAAGCATGCTTCTCACAACCATTGAAATTTGTTAAGTCGTTAGTTCTACCATTTTTATAAAATTGTTACCAAATCATGCGTTAAATTACCTTGATTTATGTGGAAAAATAATTTACAATAACAACAAACCTAACTCACTTTCGTAGGAATCACGGTTGCATTTAGCTTATGCAACAAGCCCTTTTAAACCTCCCGATAGCTCGGGAGGACGAGAGATCTCGTGAGGGTTATATAGGGAACACACCCACAAAGTTCATTTAACTAAGAAAAGAAAAAAAAAAAAAAAAATAAATAAAACGAATAATAGTACAAACTCTACAACAATTATACCTGATTTGCCTCTCATGGTGGTCGAAGTGCACATTTTCCTACTGAGTTGCCTACATACGCTCGGTATTTGGCATGCCGAATCCATACTCTTTTTATTATATTCGGCATACACAATGTACAACTTCGGGGTCGTCTCTTAACAACATGGCCAATGTCTTTCAACGCCACCTTTCGAATCCTTATGCCCGAACCCGCATCCCCAACTTTGTTGGTTGGAGTGATAAGTTTGGGAGAAGGATGAATATGAATGTGAGCTTCTTTCGAATCCGATTCGTCTTGCGGTGTCATGTCTTCCGCTCGGTTCAAACATTCAACTTCTTGCTCCGAAAGATCTCTAACATCTTCCACCACATCACCATCCACCATTGTGCCCTTAGCCAAAACCTCTTAGTCTCGTTTAAGTTGGGCTAATTCCTCCGCTAATTGACCCACTTGCACCACCAATGCTTCATGGGCTTTATCTCTCACTTCATTCGTTTTCTTCATATCTTTGATATCCTGGTGATCTTCTTTCATCAAGTTCATGAGAGCGTCAAGCTTGGAATGCATCGACTCTTGAGGTTCCTCGTATACCGATTGAGGGTATTCATTATCATAATCATCATACTCCTCCCGGTAACTTGAGAAGTGTGGCAATTCGGGCTCATAGTAGTATTCTTGATAATGTGGTGGTGGTGGATTATCATATGGATAATATGAGGATGGACCACTGAAATCTTCATAATCCGCCCTCCTATAATCATATAATCCGCTAAGGTAGTCTTCCCGATCCCTGTTGGCTTGAACTTTTGCGTGGAAAACAGAGCAATCCTCTAAATAATGCTCTCCGCTTCCGCAACACTCACACGGATCATCATCTACCCAATTCATATTGAAAGATGTACCTGCAAAACATGTACCTGCACAGACAAGCTCGACCACCCGAAGTAAAATCACAAATATACAAGAAAAAGGAAAGAAAATAAACTAAACTAAAATCGAACAAGCAATGAAATACTAAGCGCACTAGCTCCCCGGCAACGGCGCCATTTTGATAGACTGTCGTCGGGTCTATGCAAAAACCTAAAATTACCTATAGACATGGTAAGTCAGGTATCGAATCCAGAGGAGCATGTGGTCAGTGTAATACCATTTAACTAATCTAAACTTACTTTATGAAATTTGCTAGTTTATCTATTTTTTGTAATTTTTATGAATAAGTATTGTGAAAATGAGAAAACAATGATAGGAACGTGACCACTCCGGGATTCAGATTCTGTAAACACCTAATAATCTAATTATTGTTTATTTGGATGCCACTGATTAAATGGTAAATCTGTCACATAAACCAATTACTTATACAAGATCCTAGCATAATACCAATTGACCAGAGAGATATTAACCGCAAGCATAAATAATTATTCAATCAGCAAAGGCACAATTAGATTCAACATAAATACGTCTCTCTGGTTATCACCAGGATTTGTCTGTCACACAAATTGTATATATATATATATATGTGAATGCAATTCGGTCAACACCTCATTACAATCTAATTCTCAAACAAACAGAACTAAATTAAAAGTGAAATACAAGAATCATCACCCGGAGTGTTCACTGGAGGGTTAACCGCGCATGTTACTCGTCCGATCAAAAGCTTGATATGAAGTTGAAGGCATGATTGATTCGGTATGTGAAGTTGGAATTATGATGATGGATGATGAATGATGATGTCGTTCACTTCTGAACCCCAACCCCTCACCAAGGGTATGTTTGGCATAGAGCTTTTAGGAGCTTTTAGGAGCTTCTAGCTTTAAGCTTTTAAGAAAAAGCTCCTGCTCAATAAAAAGTCTTGTTTGGTTGAAGGAGCTTTAAGCTTTTAGGTTAGGAGCTTGAAGCTTTTGGTTGAACGCTACTACTAGTAGCGTTTAGAAGGAGCTACAAGCTTTTAGGGAAAAAATGACTATTTTAACCTCTAAAAATAGGAAAATTTTTAATGCATCAACTTTCTAAATTTTTAGTTATGTCCATTTTGGTCATTTTATACATTTTATTAAAAGCTCCAGCTACTCTACCAAACACCAAATATATCTAAAAAGCTACAGCTACTAACTACCAGCTACAGCTACCAGCTTCCAGCCACCAGCTACCAGCTTACAGCTTCCAGCTAGCAGCCACCAGCTACTTTTGCCAAACATACCCCAATTCTCTCTAATTCTTATGTCTGCCGCCAATCCCTAAAGTCGGCCCACATGTGCAGTCCAGTCCAATCCCTCCTTCACACATATGCGGCCCAACAACCCTCCAAGTGTATGCGTTTTTGTGATGATGATTATTATATGTTGATATTATAAAAAGAAATAATAATCCCCTCAATGCCTCTAGTCACGTGAACCATATATATGCAGTCAAAAGTGAAGTCCCCAAAAAGTCCTCCCAACCGCCACTTGAAGATGATGATTTTATTATTTCCACACAAACCTCTCAAGTGCAACACAAAGCCCCTCCTGTACACTCTTCTATGTATGCATGTGTATGATGTGATTTTGTGATGTTCATTACTTGTGCCTCCAGTCAGCCGATGTGATGATGATGTTTTTGACTTTAAGATGTTGCCTTTTTGTTGTTGCTTCCTCACGTGGATATGTCTCTTAGGGTTTTTAACCCTTTTAAACCTTTGACAATAGCATGTCCGCTGCCTTGAAAAACCACCGTAGCCTATGGTTAAAACCGTAGGTTACGTTCTGTATATTCTGTTTCTTTTCATGCATGCATCTCTTCCACCGTAACCTACGGTTACGAAACCGTAGGTGTATGCGCATATCCTCTTTAATCATCTTAACATCACCAAATTAAGCGTTTTATCTGCAAGAACACAAATACTCGCAATAAATGTATTCGAAACACATAAACATGTAAAACACACTAAATCACCCAAAATAGTCACTTTAGCACTCGTGTTTCACACTCGCCATCAGTAACATGTCAAAATTTGCTATATCGACACGACAATATGTGCCATGAAAGCTTCTAATTGGTTGAAATATTATCTTAACTAAAACTAGAAAAAAGAAAAGTCAAATTTTATTTTGTCAAACTCGTCGAATAAAATGGTCATTTTGGTGATTTTCCGTAAAATAAAAGCTATAAGTTTGTGGTTTAAAGTGAAAAAAGTTAAGTGACCAAACTTGTATATCTTGAAAATAGGTGGTTGTTTATACATTTCCAATATTTTCAAGGGACATGAATTAGTAATTATGGTAAGAACCAACAACCCCTTTGAAACGTAACAATTTGAAAGCTCTTAAAAAAAGCCTCTGGTGTGTTCATAGCCAAACACTCACCAAGCACATTCCTATAAAAGATTCCATTCCATTCGATTCCATTTCATTTCTTCATATTCTGTTTCAGATTTGATCTCAAACGCACGATGACAGCAGGCGAAATCTCAGAGAAAAGGTAAATTACTCACTTAATATCATCGTTACATCGATCGAATCTTCAATTCGTTTACAAATTGTTTGTTATGTATGAATGTTTGATCCGATTGACCTAATGTTTTCATGTTTATCTCCGTTAACGCGAATTATAATCCTAAATTAGCCGGTTATGATAGTTATATCGATCGAAATTACAATTTGTTCTCAAATTGTTGTAATTTAGGAATGTCTGATCCGATTGACCTGTTGTTTTCATGTTTATGTCCGTTAACGCGAGTTTGAATCCTAAATTAGTCGGTTATGAACTTATGAGAGTTATATCGATCGATTTTTTTGATTCGGTTACAGATTGTTTGTAGTTTATGAATTTTGATCGATATTTGATCCGATTGCCCTAGGTTTTTCATGTTTATGTTTTATTAGCACGATTCATTGTGCAATTTGTTCGTGTATTTGTTTTAGTCAGTTTGATGTTACAGATCAATGAGGAATTGAGTGTTTTGATCTGTAATTAACGTGATAAATGCGTTCGATTGGAAGGATTGATTTTAATTTATGATTCGTTTAGAAGTATCTAGAGTTTGAGATTGTATGCTTAGTGTTCACTGTTTCTGTCTCATACTGAACAAATTGATACTTAACTGATGGAATGTGTCTGATTCGTATAGTAGTATCCATGAGGAATTGCTTATTTTACTGTAATTAACGTGATGATTGTGTTCTATTGAAAGGATTGATTGTGAATTATGCTCTTGTTGAGGAATGATGTGTATAGAATTATGTTTAGCATTCACTGTTTCTGTCTCATATTGAGCAATTTGATACTTAAGTGAGGGAGTTTGTCTGATTCGTATAGTAGCATCGAGGATTCGAGTTATTTGTTTGCACCAATGCTTGTAGATTTTAAAATAGAGTTCGTTTCACTTCTGTATGTCGTTTTGTGGGACATATTTAAGAGGTGTTTGGATGTACCTCTAAACTCAGTTAGATTGTGTGTAACTGTATACAAAAGTGATTTGTGATAATTTAAAGGTGAAAGGATCACATTAGGTAAGTTACTGTAAAAAAATTGAATGTAGACCTACCTACCTATCCATATGACCATAATTAACCAGTTATTTGATTATGATTGATTTCAATTCACGATAATCACTTTCAACATCCAATTTATATGATACATAGAGACAGAAAATGAAGATTCGGTTTGAGTCCTGTTTTATGGGAAGATGGACCGCAAATTGGAGAAAGAAGACCAGATGAAAATGGACCATGAAGGCTTGAATATTGTGGTTATTCTAGTCATTAGTTTTTGCTTGTAGTTCTGAGTCTATAGGCTTATGAACTATATTTGGTCTCTATAGGTTTAAGGCCTTTGTAGTTGTAAGCTTCAGATGCTGCTACAGTGTTACTCTACTGCATTGCCCCAATTAATGCTGAATTCTTATATTATCTTTTGAGAACTTTAAAGCGATATGAAGATGGTGAAATTGTGCAAATTTGATCCTCACATCAGCTTTGACAGATGATATTGGGGAAAAACAGTTGGATATACAGTGAAATCTATATAACTATTTGGTTTATATGTATAGGCATTATAACTTTTTGTTGTAACACAAGAACGCGAAAAAAAAATCACGCTGACTTCATTGTTTGGTTATCTGCAACAGCAAAGCTGCATTTAAAGCACTTGCTCCACTTGAAGCAGTATTATTTGACGTTGATGGAACTCTTTGTGATACAGATCCAATCCACCTCATTGCTTTTCAAGAAATGCTTCAAGAGGTTGATCATGTTTTTCCCTTTAAAACATCGCATATCAAAGTTACTAATACATGTTTTACATCAACAGATCGGTTTCAATGGTGGGGTTCCAATAGACGAAGAATATTTCATTCAGAATATTGCCGGGAAACATAACGATGACATCGCAGCTACCCTTTTCCCTGACGATATCGAAAGGGGATTAAAATTTTGTGTAGATAAAGAAGCGTATTTTAGGAAGTACGCGACTATGCCCTCTCATTGACACTTTTTCTATGCGTTTGTGCTCTTTGATTCGGTACCTGATCTTTGTTTTTAACGTTTTTTTTAACAGATTGGTGAAGGAAAAGGTCGAGCCCATAAAGGGTCTATACAAACTAACAAAATGGGTTGAAGATAACGGGTTGAAACGGGCTGCTGTTACCAATGCTCCTAGACCAAACGCTGAGCTCATGATCTCGACTCTCGGTCTTACTGATTTCTTCCATCATGTTATCATTGGTGATGAGTGTGAACGGGCCAAACCAGCACCCGACCCTTACCTTAAGGCTATCGAACTTCTCAATGTTTCAAAAGATCACACATTCATCTGTGAGGTACTAATTTCCTGTTTGTTTTGGAATTTTTTTCATGCCAAATTTGCATTATGATTAGAGTAAAATGCCATTTTCGTCCCTGAGGTTTAGCCAGTTTTGCGACTTTCGTCCAAAAGTTTGTTTCTACGCATTTGGATCCAAAAGGTTTGAAATCTTGCCATTTTCAACCGGCTCGTTAACTCCATTCATTATTCTCAGTTAAGTCAGGGGTATTTCCGTCTTTTTTGTTAAATTAAAGGGCAATTCGGTCTTTTTCACTTTATGTAAAAAGACCGAATACCCCTGAAAATTGCTGAATTGCCCTTTGAGTTAACAAAAAAAAATGGAAATACCCCTAACTTAACAGAGAAAAATGGACGGGGTTAACGAGCCGGATGAAAATGGCAAGATTTTAAACCTTTTGGATGCGGAAATACAAACCTTTGGATGAAAGTCGCAAAATTGGCCAAACCTGAGGGACGGAAATGGCATTTTACTCGTGATTATAAATAACTTGATGCAGTGATTAATGTTGTGTGATGATGTTTTAGGATTCGGTTTCCGGGATAAAGGCTGGTGTTGCTGCTGGAATATCAGTTGTCGGCTTAACAACTAGAAATCCAGAACAACTGCTCATGACAGCAAACCCGACACTTCTTGTTAAAAACTATGAAGACCCGAAACTGTGGGCATGTTTAGAAGGGCTTGGTGAAAAGGCAGGTGACGCTTGAAACGTTGATCATAGCTAACACGCGTACGCGTCTTTAGATTCAAACCGTTTATAAATGTTGTTGCATCATTCTTGCCTGACTTGAAAGGCCTAGATGACAAATATATTGGTACGATAATTGATAATAATCTCAAACTCATTCTACTATATTCACAAGCTGTTGATGGTTGCAGCTAGCAACAAAGATCGATTCATGTCAACATAGTTTCTTTTTGTTTTTCGATATCTGGAGGTATGTTAGTTTAGTTATTTCAAGTTTAGTCAAACATAAAAAAAAAAAAAAAACATTTGGGTTTCAAAAGCTATGACATGTATAAGTATTTGGATCTGTTTATGAGTTTACTGCAAGCCTTGCAAAAGGGGAGGAGTCAAACAAGTTCAGGTCAAAATGGGTCGTTTTAAACTAGGGGTGAGCAAGTTTAGGTCCGGACCGAAAATAACCGAGAACCGAACCGAAAATATACCCAACCCGACCCGAACCCAAGTACCTAGGTATTTAAATCGGTTTCAATTTTTCATATAAAATAGGGTCGGGTCTGGTCGGTTCTCGGTTCTTTTCATGGTGAAACCCGACTTGGACCTATGGACCGGACCCGACCCTATATTTAGGGTAGTAAATCGGTTCTGTATTTTATGTTTGATCGGTTCTCGGGTCGGGTCGGGTAATGGTCGGGTCGGGTTTTTCCTTTTGCTCACCCCTAGTCGTTTTTAAACAAATACCAATTTGATTCGGGTCAAAACTGACCAAAACGGACTTGGGATGAAACAAGTCATTTTAGCAACTCCATCATAATAAGCAAATGACGTTTTTTAACAACTCCATCTCGTGTCATTGCCGTTTTGTCGACTGTTATTCTCCATTCCTTTTCTAGATCTGAGTCAAGGGTTTTGACTTTTTGTTTTTTCTAGTTTTTGTGTTTTTGAGTGTTTGTATAATTTTAACTTTATGTGTTGTGTACTTATGTTTGTTCTTCGTGTGTGATTGAGTGTATGCGAACATTTCTAAGACACACGGTGTGGGCGTGGTGGAGCGGCGTTGTTGCTTTTTCACGCCGCACACACCACACCGTGCCAGGCGTTGTCATCTGGGCTTGAGATTTCCCACCGGCGTTGAGAGTAAATGAGTGTCGACGTGGCGTGGTTTGATTGGGGGTGCCCACTAACCGTTGGACCTCAACGACGTTATTTGAAAAAAAAAAGATTTTTCATTTAAAAAAAATATTTCACCTCCTCTATATATAAAACTACCATTTTTTTTAAATGTATATTATTTTATAGGTATCAACCAACATAGTGACAATTTTTTGAACCGAATTAACGATCTTTTTCACAATATTTTGGGACGAGACTTCTATCGGAAAAATGATAGTCTCTCGTCTAAGTGGCATGAAATAAACACCGCCATGACCACCTTCAACGGCCACTACAACAACTTAAAGAACAACCCAAAAAGTGGCGAAACGGACACCAACTTGTTGACGTGTGTGATGTCCTTGTATTCGGAAGGCAAAAAGGGGCCACCTTTAAATTTATTGTTGGCGCATTGTGAAAAACTTGCCAAAATGGGCACGAGTACCTTTAGCGGGGCAATCGTCCACCAAAAGGTCCAAAAGTTGTTCCTCCACTAGTCGCTCGGATGCTCGCACCTACTTTGAAATCAACCTAAGCGATGATGATTTTGAAGCCGAACGGCCACCGGGAAGAGATAAGTCAAAAAAGCAGGCCCAAAAATCATCTACTACGAGTGATAAAAATCACGCTTTGGCCGACATCCAAGAAGAAATTCACGTGTTCAACAACATCCAACAAAAAAGAAGCACTCAGAAAATAAAGGGTTTTAGCCTTTAAGAAGAAAAGCAAAAGCGAACGGATATGAAATTACATGCTATGAAGATCGATCACCTACAAAGGGAAGAGCGGGAATTGTACGAGAAACTAAAAAAAGAAATAATGGATAAATATCGTAATTGGCTTCGGTTTCTTTTATGTTTCGTTTTTTAGTTTAAATTAAGTAATCGTTTTTTAGTTATGTAATCTTTTTTTATTTAAATTTTTGATGTTTAGATTTATTACACTAAAAAAACTTGCCAAGTTATATCAAAACATAAGGTAGACGGGCAACAAGCTGCGCCGTCACCCCTTTCTGAATTGCAAACCGTAACCTTCCAAAGACAAACCCCTGTCCCTGGGGCTGAACAATGCTGTGGATGACCCGTTGGACCCTAGTCAAGATGTGGATAGCTTCTGGCGCTAGGAGCCAAATGTATCAAAGGCAAAAGGGACAAAGACATGTTGGTTCTCTGCGCAAGTTTAGCGTGCTTATCCACTTTCTTTGATTCTGCCTTTCTTGTTGCTTGTAATTTTTTTATTTAAATTATGTAATTTTTTATTATTGTTAATTATTATATTACTAATAATGCTATTTTTAACAAAATTAATAGGAAATATATAATTTTTAAATAGAAAATAATAATTTTAAATATGTGACATGTGTCGAATAACGCTCATTCTTTAAGTCTCTTCACACCGGATGTTTAATATATTACCAAAAATGTACGTTTGTTATTTAACTTTTTTTAGGTTTGTAGTTGGTTTGTAGGTCTGAGTTTGACCCCAAATTTATAGGTTTAGGATTTATTAGAATTTCAAATATATGTAACCATAAAGTTTTTAGGTGATGTTTTTCAACCCAAAAGATTGACTATCACATGTTCTTTACAGATTTGTTAGATGGATCATGTTTTTCAAAAATTGACTATCACCAACGAGCATAGGCTGGTGATGTGGTGGTGGTATATTATATATAATATATATCTATAATCTATTAATCTATATCTATAAATTATAATTATAATAAATCAAAACCATTTTAGACTATATGGCTTTCTCATAATCTATTAATTGTCACGTGTCATTATTAACTATATGGCTTTTTCATAATCTATTAATTGTCACGTGTCATTATTATATATCTTATTGTTTTGCTTTAAGAGGAAATATACAAGACTTTTATTACTTTTTTTCTCAAAAATTTTAAAATAGTTAGACTTTTCTTTTTGTACAGATCATTTCTTTTTAAATGTGATTGCAAATCACAAATCTTAATATATACTATAATTGTAACTAATATAAAAAGACTTCTAAAAATTATAATATATATTTTACGCAATCACTATAGTTTAAATTGTCTTTTTGTTTAAATAAATTAATATAATAATTATTTGTTTAAATAAATTAATATAATAATTATTACCTTTTGTGTATTGTTATTATTATTTTTTAATGAAATCTTGAATGATAACTAAACATCATTTCCATATTTAAAATGTTTGCATATCTTATAAATAAACAACAATTTGATGTTTAGCAAATGATTATTAATAAAAGTCCAACGCAATCACTATCAAAGGTTTGATTGTACTTAAAAGAATCGGTTTTACTCATGATAGTTGTATGTGACACTATTAAGAATTAAAATAAAACACAAAGTCAAGTTACTAATACTAGACAAAGAAAAAATATGTTACAAATAAAACGACAAATGTGGTGTACAAAGAAATATTAGAGATTTATAGATTGGTTATATGTTTGTTACTTACCAATGAGGTTGGTGACCCATTGACAAAGGGAAAAACCTTTAGGTACACTTAGATTTGAAGGTTTTAGATTCAAAATTTTAAGTCCCACATACATCAGAAATAATAAACAAAAAGAACTTTTATATTGTAATTTAACTTTTTCCTATATTTAATGGATCATTCCGTTTTATTATAAAATGAATTACATTATATATTCTATAAAGTAAAATATATTATATAAATTGCTCAACCTGCAACATGTATTAAAATATATCAACAAAAAGTTGGCGTGTATACAAGTTTTCATACATAGCATAATATAGATTAAAATTGTTTAAAGTCTCATATCCAACATGAATAACCAATATGCAAGTTCCAAATGTGCTGAAACGGTGTACTATATGTTCAAACCCAAGAATACAACGCGTTAATTTTGCCTATCCCAAATGTAATGCCCTGTGTTTCGAAACTTATATCTCTTGGCAAGTCTCGTGATACTTACTACCCTGTGATACTTCTGTGATACTTTTATATGTAAACAATATGATTTCTGACTCTTGATTCTTGAATCTTGTGATGCTTTGTATGTAAACAATGTGAATCTTGACTCTTGTGATACTAAAAACTTGACACTTGATACTTATTGGACGAGAAACTTGATAATTATTGAACGAGAAACTAGCAGAAACGCAGACTTGAAACACGGAAACTTTTGTGTTGATTATGTAATAATACCATGTAATGGTTACTCACTACATTACGCAACGCAACGCTTAATCTAGCTCACAAAACGAACCAAAGTCGGAAAACTAGCAAACGGATATTGGCTGTCCGAATGGACATCCGATCGGATGGTCATTCGACCGGACAACCATCTGATCCCTCGCACACTTACACCGACTTAGCTGTCACTATCACCTATAAATACACCCCTTAACCCTTCATTTCACACATTTGCCTCTGCCATTCGACCACACACACTCTCAGTCACTTTAATCAAGATTCAAGCCCATTCCGTAAGTATTTCTCCTAAATCCTTGTACAACTTTCATCATTTAACACTTCTACACTATATTCTTCATCAAAAGCACACGAACACTTCAACTTTTTCACGAAAACCAACTGATTTGGGTCTCTTGAAGATGTTTTCCACTCAAATATTTGTACAAACAGTGGTGGAGCATCATTTAATCAAGATCAACCCCAAATCTAAAGGATATTCACAGCTTTTATACAAAAATCTAAAGGAACCTCACACTTTTACACCAGATCTAACGGAATTTTACATATTTCTGGCTCAGATCTAATGAACATCACGTTTTATAAATGGTTTTCGAACTTCTCTTCAAACTTTATACAAAACATGGGTGAAATCGGACTCAGACAAACTTCCGACTCGTTCCTTAGTCAAAAGCTGGCTTGAAGACCGAATTCCACCGGAAAAAGGGCCGATTGACAGTCCAAACATGAAACTTCATCAAAAACAGTTCGTCGGTTCAAAAGGGGTGATGCCCATCCGATCGAACGAACTGGGTTTTGGTATGTTTCCGTTGTTTGACACGTTGTCGCATCGACACCGTAACTCGAAACATAGAAAATTTCATGAAACTTCACACACTGATCGTCTGTCTGAATGGCCATTCGATCGGATGACCATTCGCCCAGAGGATCTGACTATGATGACACTTATTGTTTTTTTACAGGACACTATGATCAAAGTGTCGGGTGTATTATGTTTTTATTAATATTTTAAGCCCATTTTACACATTAGTCAAGTTTTAAATTTATAAAACACGATATTCTACTTACGCTAAACACACACATGGGCAAGTGCACCCATCGAGAGCGTAGTATAGCGTTGGTAAGATACCGAGGTCGTCCAAGGACACAAGAGCTTTTAGTACCGGTTTATCCTCAACGTCTAATCAAATCAAAATTTTTAGGAAAGGTTTTAAACATAAAAACTAAAAATTAACTAAATGCTGAAAAATAAAAATAAAATAAAACAGATAGAACTGCATATTAATACATTAAACCGGCTACATGGGATTGTATCCCTGCTGACTCAAACCACTTAGCCGAGGGTAACGTCGCCTTCAAAAGAGGGGCCTACCACTTTTCGCATTAATAACTTAATGTATTATCTTCCAATATTCCGACCCTTTGGGATTGTATCCTTGCTGACTCAAACCACTGGGTCGAGGGTAACATCACATTAAAAAGAGGGGCCTACTACTATAACTAAGATAATATAACAATCCTCAAGAAAACCGACACCCTCGAATTATTTTTCGACACCCTAATATATTTTAAAATATCCCAATATGTCCCAAAATACACCCCATACGTGAAAACGGGCCCCGAATACCTTAAATATTATTAAATTTAATTAAAACTCTGATTTTTGGATTGAGGCGGGCCGCGTAAACCCCACCCCAATCCTTACGCGGGCCGCGAGAGGCCCAAGATGTGGCGCAGCCCGGTGTGGCCACGTGGCCCAACACCCGGCAAGTCTAGTCGATGACCCAGCCAAGCTACGCCATTGACCGGGTTTGACGCGGGCCGCATAGCCCTATGTTAACTTTTACGCGGGCCGCGTAAAAGTCGAAATGTGGCAATATAAATAGCAGGCATCGGGTTTCAGCCAAACTCGTTCATTTCTTTCTTTCTAAACGTAATTCTCTCATAGTGTGCATTATACTCGGGTCTAATACCCCCTAAATAGCGAAGTTCTGCTCCGTTGTAAGTATCATAACCCCTGGATACGTATTAGATACTCTGCCCGATTGATCTAGGGTTCCGTAACGGCTGTCGTGGTTCTGCCCGACGTAGTCGTTGGAATGCCGTCTCGGTGAGGGTATTACTAATGTTAAAATGGGTTATTATACTAACGCGTGTGCATTTGTGTAAATTATAGATAATTCTCAGGAAACTCTAAAGGATAATCTAAGACAGCAATGTGAGTTGATCCGCTTTTTTTGTAAACCTTTTATTAACTATTTTTACAAAACCTTAAATATTTTTTTCCATGCGAATAGCAGTTATTGAGTATTTGTAAGAATACAATTATCACGAGTATGTTAGGGTTTTGTATACAAAATTTGTTACCACATGGTCAAGGAGTAACATTTCCACAAGTCGGGTCTGACAGTACCATGGATGTTAATTGATATAACTTGGAAACAAATGTAATTGCGAGATCGCCCTCAATACTGTACATTGGTTTTTATTTAAACTTGATTAAACTGGGATTCACTCACCAGTATTTCCCACTGACAAATGTTTTTAAAACGCGTTACAGGTAACAAACTGTTAAAGCCAAATAGAAGCCAGCTGGACAGCATTGAAGCCTTGGAAAAGTGGCAATAAAGTTACCTAAAATAAAATAGATGTTTTTATTAAATAAAATAGGATTTATTCCTATGAAAGTGTGTGTAATGAAAACTTGGGATTTATCCCATGTGTTTAATGTTATGGAAATGTGGTATTTTACTCTGATTCAATATTTCCTAACTACGGTCCTGATGAAAAATTCCGCTGCCAAATTAGACAATACACAATACCAACGAATCTGGCTCGCGGCCGCCCGTTCCCGGGGATTAGGGATCGGGGGTTGCGACAGATAATCTCTTAAAAAGTGCAAAAGTGCGGAAATCATCAAAGGTTACATTAAAGGCGAGTCGGATCCAAGTGATTCATCTTGTCTATCTGTTTTTTATTTTATTTTTCAGCATTTTAGTTTTTATTTTTCATGTTTAAACCTTTTCTAAAACTTTTGATTTGATTAGACGTTGAGGATAAACCGGTATTAAAAGCTCTTGTGACCTTGGACGACCTCGGTATCTTACCAACGCTATACTATGTTCACGATGTGTGCACTTGCCCATGTGTGTGTTTAGTGTTAGTAGAATATCGTGTTTTATAAATTTAAAACTTGACTAATGTGTTAAAAAGGGGCTTAAAATATAAAGAAAAACATAATACACCCGACACACACCAAGTTTTTGGCGCCGCTGCCGGGGACACAATGATTTTAAGAAAGTTAGGAATCAACGGCCTAATCGTTTTTCTTATTTTTCTGTTTTCTAGGATTTTTCTAGATTTTTCAGCTTCTGCAGAGCTCAGCATGGGGTCGTGCCCACTGAACACGCCCCGTGCCCAATTTTTGGTACTGGCAATCCTGTTTTAAGCCAGACAGTAGCTGAACACGGGGCCGTACCCATTGAACACGCCCCCGTGCCTAAGCTTCAGTTACTGAAAATAGAACCATAAGATCCCGGCGGTTTGTAAATTCTGGCATAAATATGA
Source organism: Helianthus tuberosus (assembly GCA_030545235.1). Lineage (NCBI taxonomy): Eukaryota > Viridiplantae > Streptophyta > Magnoliopsida > Asterales > Asteraceae > Helianthus > Helianthus tuberosus. The sequence continues at coordinate 107,960,092 of CM060427.1, read as the reverse complement.
GTGATACTGATCATTTTTACTTTCGCTCCTCTTATGGTGCGTGGTGTCAACTATGTGGTGGATCTCATGAAGATTTAAAATGTTATTTTTTAAATTACACTCCCCACTACATAGACCCATTGTTTTCCTGTAGCCTTAAGATGGGCGAAAGTAAAAACAACCCCTATCTCTCCCGCGAATGCTCTCAATCATCTCTTCTAGATGATATGATTCTCGAAGAATTATTTCAAATGGAAGAAATAATTCTCCAATTGATAAGAGAACTTGAGATGGAAATAACTAATCCATCTCAAGACGACGATAAAGGAGAATTATTGAGAACGCATTCGGATTACAACAACATCGTTGCTCCCGAAAGCACCTCTAACTCTTGTGAGGACTTGAGCGATAGTCGTCCCTGTGTCGATTGTGTCGTGAAGGACTCCCCATCGGTCTCCGCCGATGCATACATAGACCTGAGCGATTCGACATATACCTTCTTTAACGAGAGCCCGGATAAGGAAAATAAAGGTTGGTCTCGCCCACCGGTATTTAGCTTAGGATTCACCCTTTCCGATAACCTCTTGCGTTCTTCTCTAAAACTAGGGAAACTTAAGGTACCTCAGCCACTTTGGTGTTGTTCCGTCCAGTAAGGAACCACTCGATCCGGATAAATTCCTTAAAAATAGACAAAACTTCATAAATACCTCTGGCAACGGGGCCGTGTCCAGGTCAACACGCCCCCGTGCCCACCTGAAGATTCTTATCTGACTTTAGGTCAGAATACGGACAAAAAGTGTCAGAAACTTGTCTGCACACGGGGCCGTGTCCAGCGTGCTGTCGTTTTCTATAAATGCAGCAAGATTCCTGCACACTTGGACTCATTCCAAAGTCAATGATCTGGTGGGATCTTCACATATACCCTACAAGGTATATTCTAAAGAAGGTTCTCAACAACCATCTTGTCTTATCTACCTTTGTCTATTGCTTTCTTCTTCATTCTCTCCTCAAAACCTCCACTAAAACTTGAAATATCCATGAGTTCAAGCTTTATTGTTATAATTGTTAGGTTTTTATTCAAGGAATCTTAACAAAAATAAGTTTTACAACACTGTTTTAAGTTTTTACTACTAAAAAATGCTTCAAAAGTCAGAGAAATAATTTAAAACTATCAGATTCCTTGTTTCAAAAATTTGCAGGAGAGGTGGCCACGGGGCCGTGCTCAGCGAGCACGGGGCCGTGGCCGGAGTACTGTTTCATTAATTTGAAAATTTTCGGCTTGTTTTCTTAGAATGTCGAGCAGAAATAGCGGAACATCTTCAACCCATTCAAGGAACGACCAACAAGGAAGAAGGTCTTCAGTGGAAGACTCTCTAGTCAACTACGTTTATGCCTTGAGGGAGGCCATTGATGAAATGACAGGAGTAGAGGAAGCTTTGGTTGATCGTATATATCATTTGACGGTGGGGTTAGAGGGGTGCCTTCGAGAAGTCAACCGTTTGCACCAAAGGTTGAATATTATTGCTTCTCCTCCTATGGTGCCAATCATTGCACAAAGGGAGTGGAATGTTGTACCGGAGGTCATTATTCCAGCCGAATAGTATGGCATACCTCCGGAACCCCCTCGAGACATTTTACACGGGGTCCCGGTTGCCGTCGCACCTCCTCCACAAGACATTGTGGAGAATGAGCCCGCCTTCTTCCTCACTTGGGAGATAGAGGAATGGCTCAACGACATCTAAAAAGACATCCCTCGGTTTCGAGTTCTACAACGCCCTTAAGTACCGAAAAGCTATTTCCGGGTTTTTGACATTCCTACAATAAAGGTAGAACTTCTTAGAATGATTTCCTACGTTACGTGACCTATCTATCCTAGGAACTTGTAGTTTTTCATTTCTATCTTTATTTTTATTTTCTAGGATCTTTTGTAATGGTTAATCTTTAATGAATGATGGTTTTTAATGGTGTTTGGATGATGTTATAATGGTTCAATGCACTCAAAATGGTGGAGGTTACTAAGGGAAACTTGAAACCACGCCCCATGTACGAAAACAGAGCCTCCCGACAATTTTTATTCATTACAGCAAGTTCAGCACTGGGCCGTGCTCACCCCAACACGCCCCCGTGTCCAAGGATCGGCAGGAAATGCCCAGTTCTAGTAACTGGACACGGGGACGTGCTCACTGAACACGCCCCCGTGCCCAGCCTTCTGTTAATTATGATATTGGCAATCTGAACATGGGGCCGTGCCCGGACCAACACGGGCCCGTGTCCAGACGCCAGTAACATAAAATTTTGTTTTTAAACACCTTTTTACACATTCAATCAACCTAAAAACTTATTTTTGGGACACATTGAGGACAATGTGTAATTTAAGTGTGGGGGATGCTAAAACCTTGAATTTTGCAAGTCCTAATAACAAGCCTTACACAAAACTCTATTGGAACCGCTAATCACCCCAATTTTTTTTTTCAAAAAACTTTTCATTTTTTTCTTACTTGTCTTGGTTTAATTTGGGAATAACAAGTTCTAAAAAGGTTATATTTTTACAAATTTACAACCGATAGTGTCGTGATAAAAAGAACCAACATAAGAAAATTATGAAACGACATGACAAATCTAGTTAAAATTTGATTATATATACTTGATCACACTATAAACCCATTCTCACAAAAAGTGAGTTTTGAGCCTTTATTGAGCATACAAGCATACATCTTTAAACTAAATGCTCATTTTTCGTTTCTTGTGTGAATAGCCGTTTGGTTTCTTACGATGCTAGAACTTGCCACGACAATACATTCCCGGTCCTTAACAACTTAAACCCAAGTAAGTAAATGATGGAGACATTAGGACTAACCCTTTTTCTTTTCAACACCATTATTTTTCATTTTCTTTTTCACCTACCCAAAATCCCCCTAGTTAACCCTTTTGAGCCTAAACCTTTTCATTTATAAACCCACAAAACAAACACCCTTTACCCACCAAAACCCTTTTTCATTTTAACCCTTTATTTTAGTGAAAAGCCCGGTTGTCTCGTGACGTTTCCTTATCAAAGAAAAAGTCTATCAATAAACAAACAAGTTCCTCAAAGAAACTTTGTTTGAAAGTGTTTAGTTTGAATAAAAGTCACAAAAACAAAAAGTATACGACAACCGACACTTTTTACACTTTTATCCCTTTTTACTATCCACTAACCCAAAACCACCTACCTTTAACCCAAGCCTATCCCTTCCCCAAGTACTCTTGATATTTACAAAGGTTTATAGTTAAATAGGAGGAGGATTGATTGCTTGGCAAGCATATGGTAGAAGTAAGTTCCATGCTAGTCTCGAGTGTTTCACAAAAATACATATTCGGCCGAGTGTTGAGTGATCTCCCGTGAGGTATGTGAACTTGTATATAAATGGAATTTTAAAGAGGCATGTTATGCCCAAATAAGTAATTTCTCTTATGAAACGTTCTAAAAAAATCATAACGAATAGGATTCTAAATAGCATAAAAATAAAACCCAATAAAGATCTTGGATTCCCGACACTCAAGACAAGCCCAAAACTTCTCTTCTACCCATTCCATTCGGGCGTGTAAGCCACATAATAAAGAGTTTTGCTTGAGGACAAGCAAAGATTCAAGTGTGGGGGTATTTGATGTGTGTAAAATGCAACATATAAATTACATCAAATGAGGCATAAAACTAACCTTTTTTAGTACTAATGTTGGAAAAAAGTGTGCTTTTGTCTTCCTTTTGTATTTTCAGGACCAAATGAGATTAATTGAACAAAAGGAACAAATATGCAGCCAAATCTAACATAAACACAAAGAAAAGTAATAAACGTGGCATGCCCGACCCCTCGACAACATCTCCCCAAGCAAAAACAAGAGATCAGAAGGCTGACCACGGCCCCGTGCCCAACGGACACGGGGGCGTGGCCAGGTGTCTGCAGAAAGGACAAAGTTATGGAAGCTTCTATTCCCAGCACGGGGGCGTGCCCAGCTCAACACGGGTCGTGGTCAACGCTAAGATTCGCAAAATCTTGTAAACCTTGATAGTACAGATACGCTTCTACACACGGGGCCGTGCCCAGCGGACACGGGGGCGTGTGGAGCCTAATGCAGACAATTGTAATTAATGAAGAAAGAGAAAGTGGATGGCCAAGGGGCCGTGTCCGGGCTTCTGTACAGGCTATAAATAGGGGTGCTTGGCTCACTTCAAAGGCATCCCTTGGCAAACCACCTCTCTCCCACTTCACCCACACTCCACCACCATCACAACACCCACATCCACCACCATCATACATTATCCATCTTAGAGTGTGTGTAGTAGTCTCGAGATCCAAGATTGATAGTAAGAGTTCTTGACAATCAAACGCCATGTTTGCCTAAGTCTCTTACATCACTTGGTGAATACAAGCATTTAATGTAATACTTTTGATTTTTAATCTTTTCGCACTTTTTATTTGGTTTTGTATTAATGACTTTAATTATTTGGTTTTGTATTAATGACTTTAATAACTAGTTTCTTATGTTGAAGTTAACAAATGATCAAACTACGCTAATAAAAGATTATCCATTTGAAATTAACATTACACCGGTTCCATGTTTCTTTCAAAATTCCTTTATTAGTAATATTACAATTGATAAAGATATTTGTGTTAATATAATGCCAAACTACATTTTCGAAAAATTAAGTATTGGTGATTTGTTCTCCACTTCAAATACCTATTTTTCTATCTAATCGGAAAACAATAAAATCAATGGGAGTAGTTGAGGATGTGTTAGTTCAAACAAATCAAATGGTAATCCCAACCGACTTCGTCATCCTTGATAACGCTCCACTAGTGTTGGGACGACCTTTTGTAAAAACCTACGAAGCTTTGAAAAATCAGAAGAAAAACAATCTACCCATTCAATTAGGGGAATTCAAGTGAAGTGTCGATCTTGAGCGTTCAATGAAATATCCAATCGGCAATGATGACCCCCTAATTGAAGATGAAGATGAGCCACCCGATACGGAAAAAGAAATTGACCACTTTGTCGAAGAAGAGGTCGCCATTGAACAAATCTTTTTTGTTATTGACCAAAATGAGCAACCAAATAAGGAGTCTCCTAAAGACCCACCACTTGAGCTCAAAGAACCTACAAAAGGTTTGGAATATGTTTTTCTCGACAAGGATGGTAGGTTACCTGTAATTATTTCGTCAAAATTAACTAGTGTAGAAAAAGAAAAATTGGTCATACTTTTGAAAAAATACAAAAACGCGATCGCATGGAAGCTTGTAGATATTAAAAGAATAAGCCCTTCCATGTGCACGCACAAAATTTTAATGAATGATGACTATAAATCGGTAATACAACCACAACGTAGAGTAAATCCAAACGTCCAAGAAGTGGTTAAAAATGAAGTCATCAAATTACTTGACGCCAGACTCATTTACCCAATTTCTGATAGTCCTTGGGTAAGTCCCGTCCAAGTAGTTTCTAAGAAAGGAGGTATGACGGTGGTCACTAATGAAAAGAATGAATTAATACCAACGAGAACCGTCACTGGATGGAGAGTGTGTATAGATTATCGTAGATTAAATGAGGCAACAAGGAAAGACCAGTTTCCTTTACCTTTTATTGATCAAATGTTAGAAAGATTATTCGGTCACAAATTTTATTGTTTCTTAGATGGTTTTTCAGGTTAATTTTAAATACCGATAGCACCCGAAGACCAAGAAAACACAACATTTACATGTCCCTATGGAACTTTTGCTTATCGACGCATGTCTTTTGGTCTATGTAATGCCCCCACAACCTTCCAACGTTGCATGGTGGCAATCTTCCATGACATGATAGAAAAGACTATAGAAGTCTTCATGGATGACTTTTCTATCTTTGGAGATTCATATGACCAATGCCTCGATAACCTTGAACGAATGCTATCCCTATGTGAGGAAACTAACCTCGCCCTTAATTGGGAAAAATGTCATTCCATGGTAACAGAGGGAATAGTACTTGGTCATAAAATCTCAAGCGAAGGAATGGAGGTTGAACGGGCCAAAATAGACACTATTTCCCGATTACCACCCCCATCCTCCGTTAGAGCCATCAAAAGTTTCCTAGGACATGCCGGATTTTATAGACGATTTATCAAAGACTTTTCTAAAATCTCAAGACCTTTAACAAAATTACTTGAAAAAGATGCTCCTTTCATCTTTGACAAGGGTTGCAACCAAGCATTTCTAACGCTAAAAGAAATGCTAGTCAATGCACCTATCATGATAGCGCCTGATTGGAAATTACCTTTTGAAATCATTTGTGATGCAAGTGACTTTGCAGTTGGAGCCGTCTTGGGACAATGAAAAGATAAGCATTTTCACCCAATATATTACGCTAGTAAAACACTTAACGATGCACAAGAAAATTACACAACAACTGAAAAAGAATTACAAGCTGTAGTATTTGCTTTTGATAAATTTCGTTCTTATCTTGTTCTTTCTAAAACGATAGTTTATATAGACCATGCAGCCATTCGTTATCTCTTTAAGAAACAGGATGCTAAACCGCGTTTGATCAGATGGATTCTACTCCTCCAAGAATTCGACATTGAAATAAAAGACAAAAGATGAGCAAAAAACACCGCTGCAGATCATCTTTCCTGCTTAGAAATGGTGGAATACCGAGAAGAGCCATGGTATGCCGACTATGCTAACTACTTAGCTAGCGGAATAGTCACAAAAGGTTGGTCACATCATCAAAGAAAAAAATTCTTTGCCGATGTAAAGCATTATTTTTGGGAAGATCCTTATCTTTTCAAAATGTATGCCGACCAACTTATCCGACGATGCGTACATGGTAGTGAAGCAAGAAGAATTCTCCGCCATTGTCATGAAGGTCCATACGGAGGACATCATGGTGCCGCTAGTACCACGCGAAAGGTATTTGATTTAGGATTTTATTGGCCAACCATTTACAAAGACACCAAAAGTCTTGTCAAGACTTGTGATGCATGCCAACGATCAGGTAATATTTCTTCCAAAAACGAAATGCCACAAAATGGAATTCTTGTTTGTGAAATTTTTGATGTGTGGGGACTCGACTTTATGGGACCTTTCCCACCATCGAAAGGAAACAAATATATACTTGTGGCAGTGGATTACTTATTAAAATGGACCGAGGCCGAAGCCCTTCCAACAAATGATGGAAGAGTTGTGGTAAGATTCCTGAAACGATTATTTTCTCGTTTTGGAACTCCAAAAGCGTTAATAAGTGATAGGGGTACCCATTTTTGTAATCATCAAGTCGAAATTTTTTTTAACAAGGTATGGGGTCTATCACCGGATCTCAACAGCATATCACCCTCAAACAAACGGACATGCCGAAGTGATTAATCGAGGTTTAAAAAGAATACTTGAAAAAACCGTAGGATTAAATAAAAAGGAATGGGCCGATAAATTAGATGACGCTTTATGGGCTTTTCGAACTGCATATAAAACAACAATAGGTACCACCCCATACAAGCTTGTCTATGGAAAAAGTTGTCATTTGCCAATAGAAATAGCACATAAAGCCTATTGGGTAATTAAAAAGGTAAACTTAGACATACAAATTGCCGATAAAAATCGATTTTGTCAATTAAATGAATTAGACCAATTAAGGAATCACGCATACTCTAACTCCGAAATTTATAAGGAAAGAATGAAAAATTTGCGTGATAAACATATTAAACCTAATGAATTTCGGGTAGGAGACCAGGTTCTATTGTTTAATTCACGCCTTCGATTATTTCCCGGTAAATTAAAGTCTAGGCGGTCGGGACTTTTTTCTATCACCCATGTTTTTCCACACGGTGCAATTGAAATTAAATCTCGAAATGGTATTCCTTTCAAAGTCAATGGCCAACGGCTAAAGCTTTATCAAGGATTCATTGAGGATGAAGAGGAAGAAATCTCGCTACAAGTGGTTGACGAATAAACGAAGGTTTGTGCATCAACATCATATCTTGTAAGTAATGAACGATGGGAAAGCTTCTAAATCGGTAAGATTTCTAAAACCAAGTTTTGGGAAACAGGTCATTCACACGTGCACTATAAAAAAAATTCAGTTATCACCCGCCCATGGGGCCATGGCCGGCTACTGTCGGGATAAAACCCCTTTTCTTCTTTCATTTTTCACTTCAACACGACCCGTTTCCCCGAAAACTCTCTGGTTCCACCGGAAATTTCTACAGATTTTCACATTCTTCCACCGTTCAACAACGTCAAGGTATGATTCTATCATCATAGTTAGTTAGATTAATCATTTGCATGTAGTTTAACATCAAAAAATTGGGGAAAAATCTAGGGTTCTTCAACTTGAACCGAATCAAACCTCAAATTTTTGCTTAGATCTGTTAGTTGTAGTTTAGTTATGTGTTATAGGAAGTAAATCAACTTGAATTGTTTGAAGATTTGCCCGATTTCTAACAAAAACCTCAAACCCTTGTTTAGAACCGAAAAAGATAAAATTGAAGGGGTAAACGGTTTGTTTACGGAAAACGGCACTTGGGGTTTCATTTTCGGGGAAAACCGCCCCTACTCAACCAATAATTTTCAAGTTTTCCGAACCGGGAGGAAAAATGGGATTTTTGGGAAACAGACGCCTGAGCACGGGACCGTGCTCAGCGACCACGGGGGCGTGGCCAGGAATACTCAGCCGAACACGGGGCGTGGCCAGTGGCCACAGGGTCGTGTTCAGCTTGCTGTTTTCAGTTTTCTTCAAAAATTTACTGTTTCATGCTAATTGTTTTGTGTTTTCTTTCAGATGGCCAAGAAATTCACACGCTTCAACCAGAATGAGTGAAACTATCAAGCACGGTTTGAAGTTCTTCAAAATAGGCCGGAGGAAAACCCAAGACAAGTTTGCTTAGACACCCTTGAAGCAGTGGGGCAGATTGACCGCTTCAACAACCTAGTCAAGGATCCACTTCGAGCGGCCCTCTGCACTAGACTCCATTCGGTTCATGAATACAATATGGAGTTCTATAGCATGTTTGCATTCAAAGCTAAAGGAGAGTCGTTTGATGAAGAGGGGGTTGAGTTTCGTTGTGCTGGAAATGTACTCTCAATTTCCATTGCACAATTTGGGTTAATTATTGGGTTGTTTGCTGAAGAAGATGCCAGAGACGAGGAAAACACGGGTGGTCTCCGTGAACTCCCACAAAACTGACGTCAAACGGAATGGGCCCAAATCGGAGAAGGAGCATATCAAGCCAGACCAAGAGCTCACAGTTGTGGGACCCTCTTTACCGCTACATTCACAGGGTCCTTAGCAACTCCCTCAACCAAAGGCGTGACAGTACTGGTGTTGTCAACTTAAGGGATCTGACGGTCTTATACTGCATCCACAACCGTGTGCCTCTCGATGTTCCACACCTGCTTCTCCGAAATATGCACCTGAACCAGCTAGCCACAGCCCCGACCCCTATCTTCTTTAGGGGATGGATCTATCGCCTTTACAAGAATTTCGTGCAAAGGATGCCGAGATCCTTCCGTAAAGGCCCTTAGTCTGGCAAAGTAGATCTTGTCATATGCCGCTCAATGGGAATTATCAACAAAGCGGGTGATGGGACGGTTCGATTTAAAACAATTCTGGGACATGTTTGGAACCCATAGGAGGCTCTCGTTCTTCACGCCCTACAAATTCGTCCTCCTCCTCAATATGGCCACGGGGGCGCATCATCCTCTCAAGGAGGTGGTTTTCCTAATTTCCAAAGTTTACATGACCTTTTGCAGGAAAACCTCTTATGCACCCGCAACACCTACAACATGGCCAGCAACACCTATACCCGGGTCAGAGCTATAGAGAGAAATCTCTCCATGATGCAAGACGACATCAGCCACGTCCGGAAGCATATGGTGCACCGAGGAGGAGATGATGAAGACGAGGAGATGGATTGAGGCGAGGAGTTGGAGATGGCGTGACACGGTGGAAGCTTTAACAGGTTAACCCCTTACTCTCAAAAACAATTATCTGGCCTGCGTACCAAAGTTGAATAATTTACTTTCCGTTAACACTTTTACTTTTCTACATTTTTTTAGTTTATGATGTGGATGATGACTTTTGGTATGTTAGGGTGTTTGTTATTTGTGTGGTGTGGTATTTTTAAGCAAAACATGTACCTAGGAAGCTTGGAGGTACTAAATATTAGTGCTACACAAGCCCGGAAACTCGAACAGAAAGCCAAAAACCTGTTTGATCTGATTGCATACTGTCGCCACGGGGTCGTGCCCAGCGAGCACGCCCCTGTGTCCACCACCCTGTACCTGCTGATTTGTCTGAAATCTGCCTCCCATGGGGCCGTGTCCACCCAGCACGTGGCCATGGCTAGATGCCTAGTAACACCAAAACTTTGTTTTTAACACCTTTTTACACATTCAATCAACCTAAAAACAGTGTGGGTGGGGGATGCTAAAACCTTTGTAACACCCCGAAAACGGGTTGGTAATCAAACCACGTTAATATGTATGAACGGGTAAAATATCGTTAGTGGTAAAAATTAACCCGGTGAATATTAGGATTAAGTAAATAAAGCTAATATTAAATAAAACGTGAACGAATGCTTTTGAGGAAATAAAGTTTATAAGAGGCCTGGGTTAACGGGACTTAAAATAAACTTAGTTGTAATTTCCCCGAATCCACTAAAGTTAATTAGGGATGTTTCACCAAACTAATTAAAGGAAATGATATTGAAACAACAAGTTATAGCCTTTTATGATTAAAGTTACAAACTAGAGAGGCTAAAATGGGAAGGTTAGAAACTTATTTTTATTAAAAATCAAAACACTACACACACACTAGGTGTGTGTGCGTGTAAACGACCAGGAGCAGGAGCAAGAGCTCCAAACCCTAGCTCACCCCAAATTAACCAAATTGAAGGTTTATCTAGCCCAAATCAAATGCATGAGTACAAATTCGTAATCACCTAGTCATGGGGATCGTAAGGTATGTCAAATATTGTAATTTGGTGATACTTTGAAATTATGATGAACAATCATAATTGAAATTCTGGAATGAATGATGAATCTATGAGCGTTGTTGTGATGAAATTCATGTTTAGAAACAAACCCTAGTTGAAAACTTTATGAATTAGTGTTAAAAACTAGGGATTTGATGATTACCCATATGTGTGCTAAGTGAGTCTTATGATAAAAAGATGAACACTTGAATTAGGGTGTTAAATGGATGAACATTGATGTTGTGATGCTAGTTCTAGGTGTAGTTCATGTACACTAGACATAGAGGCATGATTTTGATATTAAAACTTGGTTAAAACGATGACCATAATTAGATAAAATATGCGTATAAAATCTCGCCTACAAGATGTTTGTTAAAATGCCCGAATGAATATGATAAGAAGAAATTATGAAAGAAATGCGTAATTGGCTAATTTGACTAATTACGTGAAATATGAGTTAAAACGGATTTTAATCATAACGTTGATTTAACTTAATTGTGTCTATTGTGTGATTAAAGGTAGTTGACTTCTAAAAGTTAAACTAACCAACAATGAAGTCGAGAAGTAGTTTCGGCATGAAATTTGTAAAATGAAATAGTCATAAGAAATGATGACTAATCTAATCGTCTTATGGATTATGATAATAGTTTGACGTTAGACAAGCTAGGTGGAAGCTTGTGGAGGAAGCGGGTCAAACGGATCAAGTACGAAAAGAAAAGCGTGGCTGGGATGCGAGGTAAGTGAAACTTACACTTCTTTGTAGAATACGAATATATTCTATAAGTTATAAATACGATAGAGATAATATTCGAAATATGGTTTCCGACGCATAATGATACGGGTCGGAACAAATATAAACGATAAAAACCATGGTTTATGGTAAAAAGAGGCGAAACGGTAATTTAGTCATGTAATGACTAAGAAATTATGTGTTTTCGATAAGATTACTTTTCAGTGTAACTAATAATGAGAAAAAGGATAAAAATGGAAATTTAGTCAAGTGTCGACTAATGTAAATTGAACTTAAAAGGATAACCATGGCGTAAGCCGAAATAGGTTGAGCGTGTAAGAAAATAATTTATGAGAAAAAGGGATCTTGTGGTAAAATCCGAAATGGGTCGGATGTGTGAATGGGAAATTAAAAACCATGTTTTTAATCTAAGTAAATGTTTGGTCATATAGTCCAAACAGGTCAAATGGTGGTGATAACACCATTTGACAATATCGACTAATGATTGTTGCCAAGTCATATGTTAACAGGAGCGAATAGCAATTTGGATAATTGCGATGCCATAGGATATCGGTTAATTAAAGCAAGGTATAAAACAGGTCTATATGTTGACTCGAGCCAGGTACGCATATTTAAGCTTTTAGTTATACAGACGATTGTTGGTCAAATATTCAGCGAAAGTCCTTCGTCGTAAAATGAAGGACTAGAGTTGACCAAAACACCCTTGATGGGTAAAATGGGCAAACGACCCGTAGGGATCGTTTAGGAACTTGCATTATGGTTGTGGAATCATTAGATATGAATAAAAGTTATAGACATACACATTCGTGGGTCAAATGTATAAAAATGGTCATTTGCGTGAAATGACCAACCGAAGGGTAAATTTGGGTTAATAGGTTAGATATGCTAAATCCACCATAAAATTAGTTGTGGTGGAATATAAGCAAACAGTATAAATATGGAATTACGGTGTATGAAAAGAAAAGAGCTAGTTTTAGACTAAAATTTGCTTAAATCGACTAAACGGGTCAAAACGGATTATGTGTACTAGTTGTATAATTCATAAAAAAAATTACGAACCCGAGCTCAGGATTTTGAGTTAAATACTTTGATTTGTATATTTTGGTTGTTTAAGAAACAAGTTGGTGGTTTTAAATACAAACGGGTCAAAAGCTTTGCTAAAGGTTTAATAGTTAAAATAAGGCCGGGGGCTTAAAATCTAGAAAATTTGTAATTCGGATGTCGGATTTTAACTCCATGTGATGGAGAATTAAATTACGGACGCATAGGAAAAAGAATCGTGTAAAACAGATTTGTAAATTGAAAGTTATGCACGTTTTTGTGCATAACAATTTGAAATAGTATAGCTGGAAATGTGTAGCACCAGCTAAGGAACATTCTGTCGAAATGCGGAGCGTGGCGTCGCGCGACGCCCAAAGGGAAATACCGTCGTGTGAGGCGACGGGGTAAAAACCTGCAATTTTTGTTTATTTTGTTTGTTTGACCCATTTACCTTGTTGTGCTTGTTATTTAACTATCAAAACTAACTTTTAAGTTGGTTTTGATCATAGGTGAATGTCGAGAGTCCCGGATGAAGATCAAGCGACGAGCAAGAACCGAACACACGTTAAATGAAGCTTCCACATCAAATCTTGATTTGTTTTGTTATAAGTGAATTATGTAAACACTTTTAACTATGTTTTGGGTAAAAACCTGCAATTTTTGTTTATTTTGTTTGTTTGGCCCATTTACCTTGTTGTGCTTGTTATTTAACTGTCATAACTAACTTTTAAGTTGGTTTTGATCATAGGTGAATGTCGAGAGTCCCGAATAAAGATCAAGCTACGAGCAAGAACCGAACACACGTTAAATGAAGCTTCCGCATCAAATCTTGATTTGTTTTGTTATAAGTGAATTATGTAAACACTTTTAACTATGTTTTGGATGTTGTAAACATGTTTAAACACTCGTAATGTAAAAGATTTTAATAAGCAGCATTTTCTTATAAAATGCTTACTTTAATTATATATATTAATAATAAATTAGTATGGGTATTACAACCTTGAATTTTGCTAGTCCTAATAACAAGCCTTACACAAAACTTTATTGGAACCGCTAATCACCCCAAATTTTTTTGAAAACATTTCATTTTTTACTTGTCTTGGTTTAATTTGGGAATAACAAGTTCTAAAATGTTATATTTTTACAAATATACAACCGATAGCGTCATGATAAAAAGATCCAACATAAGAAAATTATGAAACGGCATAACAAATCTAGTTAAAATTTTATTATATATACTTGATCACATTATAAACTCATTCCCACAATAAGTGAGTTTTGAGCATTTATTGAGCATACAATCATACATCTTTAAATTAAATGCTCATTTTTCGTTTCTTGCATGAATAGCCGCTTGGTTCTTACGACTCTAGAACTTGCCACGACGCTACATTCCCGGTCCTTACCAACTCAAACTCAAGTAAGTAAATGATGGAGGCATTAGGACTAACCCTTTTTCTTTTCAACACCATTATTTTTCATTTTTTTATCACCTACCCAAAATCCCCATAGTTAACCCCTTTGAGCCTAAACCTTTTCATTTCCATACCCACAAAACAAACACCCTTTACCCACCAAAACCTTTTTCTTTTCAACCCTTTATTTTAGTAAAAAGCTCGGTTTTCTTGTGATGTTTCCTCAAAAAAAATGAAGTCTAAAAATAAACAAACAAAGTCCTCAAAGAAACTTTGTTTGAAAAAGCTTAGTTTGAATAAAAGTCACAAAAAAAACAAAAAAAAAGTTATACGACGACCGACGCTTTTTACGCTTTTAGCCCTTTTTACTAACCAATAACCCAAAACCACCTACCTTTAGCCCAAGCCTAACCCTTCCCCAAGTCCTCTTGATATTTACAAAGATTTATAGTTAAAAAGGGGGGAGGATTGATTGCTTGGCAAGCATATTGTAGAAGTAAGTTCCATGCTGGTCTTGAGTGTTTCACAAAAATACATCTTCGGCCGAGTGTTGAGTAATCTCCCGTGAGTTATGTGAACTTGTATACAAATGGAATTTTAAAAAGGCATGTTATGCCCAAATAAGTAATTTGGCTTATGGAACGTTCTAAATAAATCATAACGAATAGGATTGTAAATAATAAAAAATAAAACCCAATAAAGATCTTGGATTCCCGACACTCAAGACAAGCCCAAAACTTCTCTTCTACCCATTCCATTTGGGTATGTAAGCCACAAAATAAAGAGTTTTGCTTGAGGACAAGCAAAGATTCAAGTGTAGGGGTATTTGATATTTGCAAAATGCAACATATAAATTACATCAAATGAGGCATAAAACTAACCCTTTTTTAGTACTAATGTTGGAAAAAGTGTGCTTTTGTCTTCCTTTTGTATTTTCAGGACCAAATGAGCTTAAATGAACAAAATGAACAAATATGCAGCAAAAACCAACATAAATACAAAGAAAAGGAAGAAACGTGGCATGCCCGACCCCTCAACAGCATATTCCCAAGCAAAAACAAGAAATAGAAGGCTGACCATGGCCCCGTGCCCACTGAGCACGGGGGCGTGGCCAGATGTCTGCAGAAAAGACAATGCTGTAGAAGCTTCTATTGCTCACCACGGGGGCGTGCCCATTGAGCACGGGGCGTGGTCGACGCTAAGATTCGCAGAATCTAGCAAATCTTGGTAGTACAGATACGCTTCTGCACACAGGGTCGTGCCCAGCGAACATGGGGCCGTGTGGAGCCTCATGCAGATAAAAGCAATTAATGAAGGAAGAGAAAGTGGATGGCCACGGGGGCGTGTCCAGCGGACACGGGGCCATGGCCGGGCTTCTGTTCAGGCTATATATAGAGGTGCTTGGTTCACTTCAAAGGCATCCCTTGGCAAACCACCTCTCTCCCACTTCACCACCACTCCACCACCACTACAACACCAACATCCACCACCATCATCCATCATCCACCTTAGAGTGTGTGTAGTAGTCTCGGGATCCAAGATTGATCGTAAGGGTTCTTGTCAATCAAAGGCCATGTTTGGCTAAGTCTCTTACATCACTTGGTGAAGACAAATATTTAATGTAATACTTTTGATTTTTAATCTTTTCACATTTTTTATTTGGTTTTGTATTAATGACTTTAATAACTAGTTTCTTATGTTGAAGGTGAAACTTCTTTATCATTTGTCCGTGGTGTCTTGGCATTACTTTACTATCTATATAAAGTAAAAGATTTTCACCATTCATATCTCTACGGTCTATATAGAGATATGTTGGCTACCTGGTCGGGGGTTAAGGGAATGGTTTAGTAAGGTTCTTGCCTTGTTCAGTGTATAGATCCTGCAAGGACCTGGGTCAAGCTTACTAGGACCTCCTTCAATACCCACTGGTATTGGATGGCGGTGGTGCGAATGGTTTGATCCCCTCATATGTAAACTACTATTAATACATTAAACTGGCTACTTGGGATTGTATCCCTGCTGACTCAAACCACTTAGCCGAGGGTAACGTCATCTTCAAAAGAGGGGCCTACCACTTTACGCATTAATAACTTAATTAATTATCTTCAATATTCCGACCCTTTGGGATTGTATCCTTGCTGACTCAAACCACTGGGTTGAGGGTAACGTCTCCTTCAAAAGAGGGGCCTACTATTATCACTAAGATAATCTCTTAAAAAGTGCAAATGTGCGGAAATCATCAAAGGTTACATTAAAGGCGAGTCGGATCCAAGTGATTCATCTTGTCTATCTGTTTTATTTTTATTTTCAGCATTTTTAGTTTTTACATTCATGTTTAAAACCTTTTCTAAAAATTTTAATTTGATTAGACGTTTAGGATAAACCGGTACTAAAAGGTCTTGTGTCCTTGGACGACCTCGGTATCTTACCAACGCTATACTACGCTCACGATGGGTGCACCTGCCCATGTGTGTGTTTAGTGTTAGTAGAATATCGTGTTTTATAAATTTAAAACATGACTAGTGTGTTAAAAAGGGCTTAAAATATTAATAAAAACATATCACACCCAACACACACCACTTGCTTGTAGAATCTCAAATCGAGCTTGATAGTTTCACTCATTTTGGTTGAAGCGTGTGAATTTCTTGGTCATCTAAAAGAAATCACAAAACAATTAGCACGAAATAGTAAATTTTCGAAGAAAACTGAAAACAACAAGCTGAACACGACCCCGTGGCCATTGGCCACGCCCCGTGTTCGGCTGAGATTAGCTGGCCAGGCCCCCGTGCTCTGGTGTCTGTTTCCCCAAAAATGAAACCCCAAGTTCCGTTTTTTCGAAAACAAACCGTTTACCCCTTCAAATTCATCTTTTTCGGTTCAAAAACAAGGGTTTGAGGTTTTTGTTAGAAATCGGGCAAATTTTCAAACAATTCAAGTTGATTTACTCCTATAACAAGCAACTAAACTACTACTAACAGATCTAAGCAAACATTTGAGGTTTGATTCGGTTCAAGTTGAAGAATCCTAGATTTTTCCCCAAATTTTTTATGTTAAACTACATGCAAATGATTAGTCTAACTAACTATGATGATAGAATCATACCTTTACGTTGTTGAACGGTGGAAGAACGTGAAAATCTACAGAGATTCGCGGTGGAACCAGAGAGTTTACGGGGAAACGGGTCGTGTTGAAGTGAAGAATGAAAGGAAAAAGGGGTTTTATCCCCGACAGTAGCCGGCCACGGCCCCGTGTCCAGCTGGGCACGGCCCCGTGGGATGTAAGAACTGATTATATATTTATTTATTTTTTTATAAGTGCACGTGTGAGTGACCTGTTTCCCAAAACTTGGTTTTTAGAAATGTTACCGATTTAGAAGCTCTCCCGACGTTCGTTACTCACAAGATATGATGTTGGTGCATAAACCTTCGTTTATTCGTCAACCGCTTGTAGCGAGATTTCCTCCTCTTCATCCTCAATGAATCTTTGATAAAGCTTTAGCCGTTGGCTATTGACTTTGAATGGAATCCCGTTCTGAGATTTAATTTTAATTGCACCGTGTAGAAAAATATGGGTGATAGAAAAAGGTCCCGACCACCTAAACTTTAATTTACCGGGAAATAATCGAAGGCGTGAATTAAACAATAGAACTTGATCTCCTACCTGAAATTCATTAGGTTTAATATGTTTATCATGCAAATTTTTCATTCTTTCCTTATAAATTTCGGAGTTAGAGTATGCGTGATTCCTTAATTCGTCTAATTCATTTAATTGACAAAATCGATTTTTACCGGAAATTTGTATGTCTAAGTCTATGTTTTTAATTGCCCAATAGGTTTTGTGCGCTATTTCTATTGGCAAATGACAACTTTTTCCAAAGACAAGCTTATATGGGGTGGTACCTATTGTTGTTTTATATGCAGTTCGAAAAACCTATAAAGCGTCGTCTAATTTATCGGCCCATTCCTTTTTTTAACCCTACGGTTTTCTCAAGTATTCTTTTTAAACCTCGATTAGTCACTTCAGCTTGTCTGTTTGTTTGAGGGTGATATGTTGTTGAGATCCGGTGATAGACCCCATATCTTGTTAAAAAAAATTCGAGTTGATGGTTACAAAAATGTGTACCCCTATCACTTATTAACGCTTTTGGAGTTCCAAAATGAAAAAATAATCGTTTCAGGAATATTACCACAATTCTTCCATCATTTGTTGGAAGGGCTACGACTTCGGCCAATTTTAACAAGTAATCCACTGCCACAAGTATATATTTGTTTCCTTTCGATGGTGGGAAATGTCCCATAAATTCGAGTCCTCACACATCAAAAATTTCACAAACAAGAATGCCATTTTGTGGCATTTCATTTTTGGAAGAAATATTACATGATCGTTGGCATGCATCACAAGTCTTTATAAGACTTTTGGCGTCCTTGTAAATGGTTGGCCGATAAAATCCCGAATCAAATACCATTCGTTCGGTACTAGCGGCACCATGATGTCCTCCGTATGGACCTTCATGACAATGGCGGAGAATTCTTCTTGCTTCACCACCATGTACGCATCGTCGGATAAGTTGGTCGGCACACATTTTGAAAAGATATGGGTCTTCCCAAAAGTAATGTTTGACATCGGCAAAGAATTTTTTTCTTTGATGATGCGACCATCCTTTTGTGACAATTCCATTAGCTAAGTAGTTAACATAGTCGGCGTACCATGGTTCTTCTCGGTATTCCACCATTTCTAGGGACTCCGTTGGGAATTTTTTATTGATTAGCTCGTCCCTAGTTGCCTCCAAATCTGGATCTTCCAAGCGGGAAAGATGATCTGCAGCGGTGTTTTCTGCTCCTCTTTTGTCTTTTATTTCAATGTCGAATTCTTGGAGGAGAAGAATCCATCTGATCAAACGCGGTTTAGCATCCTGTTTCTTAAAGAGATAACGAATGGCTGCATGGACTATATAAACTATCGTTTTAGAAAGAACAAGATAAGAATGAAATTTATCAAAAGCAAATACTACAGCTAGTAATTCTTTTTCAGTTGCTATGTAATTCTATTATGCATCGTTAAGTGTTTTACTAGCGTAATAAATTGGGTGAAAATGCTTATCTTTTCTTTGTCCCAAGACGGCTCCAACTGCGAAGTCACTTGCATCACACATGATTTCGAAAGGTAATTTCCAATCAGGCGCTATCATGATAGGTGCATTGACTAGCATTTCTTTTAGCGTTAGAAATGCTTGGTTGCAATCCTTGTCAAAGATGAAAGGAGCATCTTTTTCAAGTAATTTTGTTAAAGGTCTTGAGATTTTATAAAAGTCTTTGATAAATCGTCTATAAAATCCGGCATGTCCTAGGAAACTTCTGATGGCTCTAACGGAGGATGGGGGTGGTAATCGGCAAATAGTGTCTATTTTAGCTCGATCAACCTCCATTCCTTCGCTTGAGATTTTATGACCAAGCACTATTACCTCTGTTACCATGAAATGGCTTTTTTTTCCCAATTAAGGGCGAGGTTAGTTTCCTCACATCGGGATGCATTCGTTCAAGGTTATCGAGGCATTGGTCATATGAATCTCCAAAGATAGAAAAATTGTCCATGAAGACTTTCATAGTCTTTTCTATCATGTCATGGAAGATTGCCACCATGCAACGTTGGAAAGTTGCGGGGGCATTGCAGAGACTAAAAGGCATGCGTCGATAAGCAAAAGTTCCATAGGGACATGTGAATGTTGTCTTTTCTTGGTCTTCAGGTGCTATCGGTATTTGAAAGTAACCTGAAAACCCATCTAAGAAACAGTAAAATTTGTGACCAGATAATCTTTCTAACATTTGATCAATAAAAGGTAAAGGAAAGTGGTTTTTCCTTGTTGCTTCATTTAATCTATGATAATCTATACATATTCTCCATCCTGAGACGGTTCTCGTTGGTATTAATTCATTCTTTTCATTAGTGACCACTGTCATACCTCCTTTCTTAGGAACTACTTGGATGGGACTTACCCAAGGACTATCGTAAATTGGGTAAATAAGTCCGGCATCAAGTAATTTGATGACTTCATTTTTAACCACTTCTTGGACGTTTGGATTTACTCTACGTTGTGGTTGTATTACCGATTTATAGTCATCATTCATTAAAATTTTGTGCGTGCACATGGAAGGGCTTATTCCTTTAATATCTACAAGCTTCTATGTGATCGCGTTTTTGTGTTTTTTCAAAAGTGTGACCAATTTTTCTTTTTCTATACTTGTTAATTTTGACGAAATAATTACAGGTAACTTACCATCCTTGTCGAGAAAAGCATATTCCAAACCTTTTGGGAGTTCTTTGAGCTCAAGTGGTGAGTCCTTAGGAGACTCCATATTTGGTTGCTCATTTTGGTCAAGAACCAAAAAGGTTTGTTCAATGGCGACCTCTTCTTCAACAAAGTGGTCAATTTCTTTTTCCGTATCGGGTGGCTCATCTTCATCTTCAATTAGGGGGTCATCATTGCCGATTGGATATTTCATTGAACGCTCAAGATCGACACTTCGTTTGAATGCCCCTAATTGAATGGGTAGATTGTTTTTCTTCCGAGTTTTCAAAGCTTCGTGGGTTTTTACAAAGGGTCATCCCAACACTAGTGGAGCGTTATCAAGGATGACGAAGTCGGTTGAGATCACCATTTGATTTGTTTGGACTAACACATCTTCAACCACTCCCATTGATTTTATTGTTTTCCGATTAGATAGAAAAATGGGTATTTGAAGTGGAGAAAAATCACCAATACTTAATTTTTCGAAAATGTAATTTGGCATTATATTAACACAAAGATCTTTATCAATTGTAATATTATTAATAAAGGAATTTTGAAAGAAACATGGAACCGGTGTAATGTTAATTTCAAATGGATCATCTTTTATTAGTGTGGTTTGATCATTTGTTAACTTAATGCTTACCATTTCGTCAATTTTAGTGTTAGTGTTTAACTCTTTTAAAAACTTAGCATGAGTAAGTACTAAACAATGGTTTTCGAAAGAAGGTGACAAGAGATTAATTTCTTGTTCTTCCATTTTTACCTCTTCAACTATCTCTTCTTTAGTACATATTACCTCTTCCTTTGCGCGGGATTCCTCTTCCCTTGCGCGGGCTTCTTTTATATAGCGCTCGATAGTTTTAAGGTGTTTTATTATCTTTTCAGCTATGGCTGAGATAGTTGGTGGTTCGTCAAACTGAGCGGAATAAGGATCCTCAAAGATTGAACTCGGAAGTTCGATCCTTGGTTCCTCATAATACTCATATGATGTAGATGGTTCATACCATTGTTCCTCATTGTAAGTATATGATGAATAAGAGTCTTAACTTGGTTCTTCATAATACTCATAAGAGGTGGGTTGTTCACGTCATGGTTCCTCATAGTAAGTATATGAAGGTGAAGGCTCATAACTTGGTTCTCCAAAGTATGAGCATGAAGGCTCATACCTTGGTTCATCAAGATATGAGTATGAGGGAGGAGGTTCATACCTTGGCTCTTCATAGTATGTGTATGAAGTGATTGGCGCGTACCTTGGCACCTCATAGTATGTGTACGAAGGGGATGGTTCAAAGAGGTCACAATATTGTACCGAATGAGGATTACCACAAATGGTACAATACTCTTCTTCATAATCATCCTCCTCATAGTGGTAGTTGCAGCCTCCTGAGTATTGATCCATAAGAATCACTCCGCATACCACAACAGAGACTCGGGGACCAGAAAACAAAAATAAAAACGGAAACAGAGGCTGAGCACGTCCCCGTGTTCAGTGAGCATGGCCCCGTGTTCAGGTTCTGTATCTGGGCGTTTTGAAAAATGTGACTGGTTTTGTGCAGCACGGGGGCGTGTTCAGTGAGCACGACCCCGTTTTCAGACTCTGTATCTTGGAGTTTGGTAAATATTATGAAGCACGACCCTGTGTTCAGTGAACACGGTCCCGTGTTCAGTCTACTGTAATGCAAAAACTAACTAAAAATGTAAAAATGTACGCGCAGTTTTAAAAAGGTTTTGAAAAACGATTAGGCCGTCGATTTTAAGTTTTCTTAAAATCCTTGTGTCCCCGGCAACGGCGCCAAAAACTTGGTGTGTGTCGGGTGTATTATGTTTTTATTAATATTTTAAACTCATTTTACACATTAGTCAAGTTTTAAATTTATAAAACACAATATTCTACTAACACTAAACACACACATGGGCAAGTGCACCCATCGTGAGCGTAGTATAGCGTTGGTAAGATACCGAGGTCATCCAATGACACAAGAGCTTTTAGTACCGATTTATCCACAACGTCTAATCAAATCAAAATTTTTAGAAAAGCTTTTAAATATAAAAACTAAAAACTAAAATGCTGAAAAATAAAAATAAAATAAAACAGACAGACAAGATTAGGGGTGAGCAAGAAAACCAAAATAACCGAACCGTAACCGAATAACCGAAATAACTGAATCGAAAAAACCGAACCGAAACAAAAACCGACGGTTCGGTTTTCGGATTTTTAATAACCGAAAATTTCGGTTCGGTTTTCGGATAAATTTTTTCAATAACCTAAAAAAACCGAACTGAACCGATAAGTTACAATTCATATATTTTTATGTTTAAGTTTAAATTGTTTAAGTGTTTAACTCAATGCTAGTAGAAAATGTTAATTTTATTCTTGAATGTTAAGTGTTTATAATAAAAACACTATAACTGAAATGATTTATTATTACCTATAAGATATAACAAAATTTAATATAAAAATTAAATTTAATAAAAACTTTGAAGAAACATAAAAATAGATTAGAAGGTTTAGTATATGTAACAATATTAATTAAAGAGGTTAACTATAATAACTTAAATGTATACATATAAAAAGATTGTTATAATATAAATTATACTTTTTATTTTTTGAATCTTACATAATTTTGTTCCAAAAACCGAAATAACCAAAAAACCGAACCGAACCGACGTAAAAACAGAAAAACCATAACCGAAAAAACCGAAACCGAACGGTTTTTAAAACCTGAAAACCGACATTTCGGTTTCGGTTTTGATTTTACCCAAAAACCGAACCGAACCGAACCGAACCGTACACACCCCTAGACAAGATGAATCACTTGGATCCGACTCGCCTTTAATGTAACCTTTGATGATTTCCGCACTTTAGCACTTTTTAAGTGATTATCTTAGTTATAGTAGTAGGCCCCTCTTTTGAAGGTGACGTTACCCTCAACCCAGTGGTTTGAGTCAGCGATACGTGGTCGAAAACTGGTTATCGTTTGTGCTTAAGTTGATGTTTTTACATAGCTTTTAATCTTGAATAGCCTACTTTTAATGGGATTCGTGTTTTACAGGTCTAAAAGAGTTTAAGGAGCTAATCGGGAGCTAAACGGAGCACCGGGACGTGAATCGGATCAACCGGGGATGTGAAATGAACAAAACCGGGTTAATCACGAAGATTGGATGTGTTTTGGGAATGTTAATGGATTTAAAATGAATATATCGGAAGATAACATGATAGAGGGTTGAATTATGAGTACGTGGGCGAAAACGGTGAGTAAAACGGAGCTATAACGAAGAAGTTATGAAGAAAACATTTTCAGACGAAACAGGAAAAACTAGAGGTCGTCGGGGACGGGCTCTAGGCCGTCCGGGACGGGCTCTAGAAAGTCCCATCATTACAAGGTGCCCGTAAACAGCCAAACAACCCGTCGGATGGATATCAGAGATCTGGAGGCCGTCGCCGACGGGCCTTGGTTTACTGAAACGCGAATTTTGCTACTTGGGTTGTTGGGAACGAGTTTAAACGGAATTTTTAGCATTCAAACGGGGGTTACATGTCCTGGGAGTACAAATCTTCATCTTGGAGCCGGAGAATAGGATCATCTTGATTGGGAATCACCTACTTCTCATCATCTCTAATGAATCCTTATCACCATCCATCACCCAAATCATCAACGAATTCATCATCATCTTCATTACCCAAACCCTAGCCCATCCAATTTCTCCATCCAAGACCATCATTCACAATCATTACTTCACAAACCCTAATCATCCACCATTCCTCCATCCTTCAAGCTTCAAGACGATCTCAATCAAGTTTCAAGCATCCGGTTATCGAGTTCCTTCCACCATGAGCGGCTAATCACCTTGGTTTCACCCCGATGTAGGTAGTTGTTTAATTTAGGGTTTTGAATTGTTTGTTGATTCAACTTTGTGACAAATTGTGTTGATTTTTGAAACCATTGACAATAGTTTACATTTATTTCGTATTCGTAAATTGTCGAACGATGATAAAGTTATGACTTTGCGAAATGGTTATGTGTAGTTATGCGTTGTCATGGTTAGGTTTTACTTGTGTTGATTACAAAGTGCATTCTTGTCCGTTTTTCGAAACGTTGATAGTTATTGGCACGTAAGTCACGGTACACTAAATCCGTTAATCGTATACAATTGAGTTGGATCTAAAACTTGTAGAAACCCTAGGTTGGCAATTACCGAAACCGGGTGTGAACCCTTTTTCTCATTATTGTTTAGTAATCAAATTTTCTTGCAATCATTAATTATTAGTTGTTAATCAATTAAACCAATTCTATTAGTCTAAATTCACATCTTTCAACCAAACAAAAATACAAAAACATTCTAGCAAGCTTCATAAACTGTGATATTCATTTTAATTCAATCGAATCCATTCGCAAACCACATACTCTTCGTGGTTCGACCCCTTGCTACCACTAACTATTTGTTAAGGGTAATTTGGGCATATAAATCTTATCTTTGACCGGAGCGCGACACTCCGATCAAATTTTGGCGCCGTTGCCGGGGAGTGCGTGCGCTTTGTGTTTGGATATTGTTTGAATTACGTGATTAACTGTTTAAGTTGCATAATTTCTTTTCTTGTACTTTGTCTTTTTCTTTGTTACGCGGGGTGTGTTACTTGTGCAGGTTACAGGTAGTGCATGCATACGCGGAACTCCAGGAGGACTTCACCGTTAGTCTACGAACCGGAAATCAAAAGAGTTGCAAGAAGGAATTTAGCAAGCCGGTTAGAGGCAACACTTTCTTCTAACCAAATTACCCAAACACCACAACTCACACCCACCATTGAAATCGATTCAATGGCAAATCAAAACTCAAACCAAAACCTTAACCAAAATCAAAACCCGAACCAATTCCAATACCGAAGCAATTTTAATCCCGCCCAAAATGTTCAACCTAACCTCAAGAACAACCGGGTGGTAATAAAAACTCTCGACCACCTACACCACCTTTTCCAAAACCAAAATCCCAACAACATCCAAAGAACACCCCAACAACAAAACCTTCATCGACAAAATTCCTTACCCAATCACCTCGATGACCGGAATGTCAATTCTGACCGTAGAGGCAATCGAGATCGTGGCAATCCCGCGAATGAAGACCCGTTCTTTAATGTAGATGATTTGAGAAACGTTATCCCCGATGATGAGCCGTTTAGTGTTCCCGGTTACCAATCGCCGGAACATGTGAGTGTTCATACGGAATATTCGGATGATGGGGGATATTATGATGATCGGGCTAATGATGATGAAGATTGGGGGTATGTGAATAGGGGTAATGTCTACAATGCTAGAGGTTTTGAAGATGATGAGCTTGGCTATCAAAACGCCAACTTTGTGGGGAACGATGGTTATGGGTACGGGAATGCGAGAAATGACGGTTACGAAAACAACCGTCAACCACGAAACAACAACCAAAGGAACCGGAACGATGGGTTTTACAACAACAACAATGCTAATCCTAAACGGATTCCTCGTTTCGTGGGAGGAGGCAATCAAAGAGGTAATCAAGGTGGGAACCGAAGAGGTGATAGGGGAGGTGATAGAAGGGAAAATCGAAGGCCGGCGGATCAAGAGGTTAACGGTCCACAGCATCATCAACAACCTCCACGGGGAGTGAATGACCGTTTTCGACTGGTGGTTACCGATAATGACTCTCCAATAGTTTGCGAAAGAAGGATGTTCGATTGTAAGCCCCACTACATCAACATACTTCCCCATTTCAATGGGAGATCTAATGACAAACCATACACCCTTTTAGCGGAGTTTTCATCTATATGTAGCACAATCGGGGGGCATAATTTTGCGTTGGAGGAAGTCAAACTTCGATTATTCAAGTTTTCGCTAAAAGATAAGGCGAAACAATGGTTTCTTACACTTCCAGCGAATAGTATTCGGATATGGGGTGAGATGCAACAAGTCTTCCTTGATGAGTATTACTCGATGGCAAAGACCGATGATGCTAGAGATGAAATTAGGTCTTTCCGCCAACTCTCAAGTGAACCATTGCATGAAGCTTTCACAAGGTACAAGGAATTGATTCGGAAGTGCCCACATCATCAAATAGAGAAGTGGGAGTTGGTCAAATGCTTTGTGAGAGGATTAGACAATGAGACATGGAATCGCCTTGAATCGACCAGCAATGGAACTCTATTAGGCAATCACGAGGATGATGATTGGGAGTTTCTAGAAAGGATGAGTAAGAGGTCAAAGGCGAAAGAATCGGCCGACCGAGCCAAAAAGCACCCTACCTCAAGGTCTTGGGCCGATCGTGATGCGAATTCCAAGGATCGGATTGATACGTTGGAGCGTGAGTTGGCCCGCATGAAGAAAAGAGAAGTGATTGCGGTGCAGTACGTCGTATGTGAAGAATGCGGAGATATCGGTCACCGGATCGAGAATTGTCAAGCCACTGTGGAGGTGAATCAAGTGTATGGGGACCGAAGGCAATATGATATGAACTCCAACACTTATCACCCCGGATTGAGAAACCATCCCAACTTCCGATATGGGAATG
Organism: Helianthus tuberosus; assembly: GCA_030545235.1. NCBI lineage: Eukaryota > Viridiplantae > Streptophyta > Magnoliopsida > Asterales > Asteraceae > Helianthus > Helianthus tuberosus. The sequence continues at coordinate 107,933,111 of CM060427.1, read as the reverse complement.
TCGCGAATCAAATGAACCCGAATTTTCAACCGGGTAACCAAAGCGGGTTATCATATCAAAATCGCCAAGGAAGTAACCAAGGGGGTTACCAAAGGAACTACAATCAAGGCGGTAATGGGAGTGGCAATTCAAACTCTCAAGGTGATGATTCATTAAACTCTAAACTTGATGCTATTATGAATGCTATCAACCATTCAAATCAAGAGATAAAGAAAGAGTTTGAGGTGCGAGACAAGTCGCATAAGGCATTGGAAAAGCAAGTGGGTCAACTTGCGGAAGAAATGGCACAAATTCGTGGAAGTGGAGGAAGACTTCCAAGTGACACCGCAATGAACCCGAAGCATCAAAGCTCAAGCACGGGAAATGTGAGGAATGTACACATTAGCGCGGTAAGTCTTCTTTCGAATGATGAAATTTGTAGTGTTCAAAGAATTCCACCACCACAATATGTTGATGGTGTAGTGGAAGATATAAGTGATGAGCCGGAAAGTGAAAATGAACAAGAAACGATTTCACAAAGTAAAATTGAAAATATAACTAAAAATTCTTTTTGTGAAAATTGTTTAAATCAACTTAACCCGAGTAATGCATCAAAAGTTGAGGAACGGTACCCACCGAAGGACGAGGGGTGGGAAAATTTTAAACAAGCAAAAATTAATTTACCGTTACTAGATGACATTAAAAAGGTTCCGGCTCATGTGGAATGTTTGAATGAGTTGAGCATTGAAAAACGGCACAATAAATTACCCGAACCAATTGATCTGGTATCACATGTTAGTGCCGTTTATCAAGTGCGCTCCCCCCAAAAAGTTCAAGATCCATGAGACCCTCTTATCCCAATTCAAATTGGAACATTTAAAATTGAGACGGCGCTCCTAGATCTTGGAGCTTGTGTGAGCATCTTGCCCGGGAGTTTGTATGACCAATATGATTTTGGTCCATTGAAAAAGTTTTATACTCCCTTAGTATTGGCCGATCAGACTCCCACGCATCCACGGGGGATGGTGGAGGATGTGATTGTTAAGGTGGATGATTGCTACTACCCAGTTGACTTTTTGGTAGTAGACTATGCTGGGTGTATTGAGGACACCCAACCGATAGTCATATTGGGTAGACTGTTCCTTGCAACAGCTAATGCCATAATAAATTGTGCAACGGGAACGGTAAGCATGAAATTTGGGGACCGGGAATTAAATTTAAATGTTTTTCCAAAATTTGCTAACCCACTCGGTGAGGATACGTGTCCCAAGAAGGACATGAATCCAAACAAAAAGGTATGTGCTATGGTTGGTAGGTTTGGAGAACCAAAGAAGAAACCAGTCAAGAAGAAGAAGGCGAAGAAGTCGCCTCAAGAAAAGAAGAAGGAAGAGGAAGTGAGGAAGTTTGGACCGTTTGGCAACAAATTGTATGAATCACCGGTAGGTGATTTCGAGGAGTTTGTAAGCGGCAAGCATGCCATTCGACCACCATGAGGTGGTAGGTCAAGTGTTGTTGTATATTTTATTTTGCATTTCGTTTTAGTTGTTATCCGTAGTTTAGTTAGTATTTTTGTTGTTGTATAATTTTGTTATTTCGTTTTATTAGTTAAATGAACGTTGTGGGTGTGTTCCCTATATAACCCTCACGAGACCTACTCGTCCTCCTGAGCTATCGGGAGGTTTAAAGGGCTTGCGTGCATATGCTAAATGCCGCCGTGATTCATACGAATGTGAGTTAGGATTGTTATTGTTGTAAATTATTTTTCCACAAAAATCAAGGTAATTTAACGCATGATTTGGTAACACTTTCATAAAAATGGTAGAACTAACCACCTAACAAATTTCAATGGTTGTGAGAAGCATGCTTCTACACAAGGGTTAAGATTTGTAGGTACAACATGTTCGCGAGACAACCGTTTTTATGACGAGAAGAAGAAGAAGATATGAGCATCTAGCGACAAAAATCAGGTGCATGCGTTTCCTTTTACCTTGATTCTTAGATTAGTAATAAGTGGATTGTAAATTGTATTTTATTTTCCGGGGTGAAATTTTTGGGAGGTTAGCCATGTCACATCCCTTGTGTGTTTTAAAACTCTAGTTCTTACACATTGAGGACAATGTGTACCTCAAGTGTGGGGATGGGGGAGTAGTAAAAGTTTTCGATTTTGACCCGTTCATTTAAACACTACACATTGAGGACAATGTTTACCTCAAGTGTGGGGATGGGGGAAAATTTCAAAAAAAAAATTCAAAAATTTCTTATTTCAAAAGCGATCTTAAAAGCACAAGTAACTAAGTCAACGAGGGTTGGCACAACCCATTTGGTCTTTTGTCATGGTCAAGTTCAAAGTAATAGCATGACGGGTATTTAGCGGGTGGTTATTTGGGAATAATTCGCCTAAGGAACTAGCATTTTATGCATATCACATACCATACCCTTATACATGAGGTTTTGAGCCACTTTTATATCATAGATTTACATATACATGTTTCTTTGTTTGAGTGGACCATTAGTCGCGTATTGTAGAACTTGCAACTTTTGATACGTTCGAGACCATAGACCGAATACAAGCACGAGAATGATTAAGGCATTAGGTAAACCTTTTCCGTTTACACCATTTATATATCCTTACCCAAAAATTATCCCTTAGTAGCCAATTTTGAGCCTAACCCTTTCGTTTGACCACCCTTTAGCCCATAACCTTAAACCTTTTTGTTTTTAACCCGTGTGATGGAAATTCGATTATAGGAGTCAAGTTTGTATAGTTGTTTGTTTGTTTACATATAAAAAAAGAGAGAAAAATCAGAAAATGTTATGAAAAAGACGAGAAAATTGTTGAGAAAAGAACAAAAATATGTGTTCTTAGTTGAGAAATAAAAGGCGAAAGCTTGTTGCCTTCTAGTTTGATATTGGTAGTTAGTTGTGCGTAGATTAGTTGTTTTGTAATAAAAATAGAATTTACATCACCTTAGCCACTTTAAAATATCCTATTTCCTACCCTTAGCCTAGCCCCGTTACAACCCGTTCAAAGACCTTATGACTTGTGCTTGATATTCGTGTTCGGTGGTGGAGAATGATTGAGTTGCAAGCCTATGCGGGTACGCGTTCTAATCGGTTTTGAGCGATTAATTGATTGAAGTGCTAATACATTATACACATTAGCCAATTTATAAGCCGAGTGGAGAGAACATTGTGAGGGATGAGCATGACTTGTTAGTTTTACGGGCGGGTTAATCTTGGATAACCATTTTTTGTGATTAGTCACTCCACCGTTAAATATGTTGAAAATTGTAAAGAGTTTGAACTTTAGTATGACAATTGACCTTAACCTTCGTCTCGGGAATGGGGAGTGTATTCGTTGTTCGACCCACGTGAAAGTGAAAAACATATTTGCTTGAGGGCAAGCAAAAGACAAGTGTGGGGATGTGATACGTGGTCGAAAACTGGTTATCGTTTGTGCTTAAGTTGATGTTTTTACATAGCTTTTAATCTTGAATAGCCTACTTTTAATGGGATTCGTGTTTTACAGGTCTAAAAGAGTTTAAGGAGCTAATCGGGAGCTAAACGGAGCACCGGGACGTGACTCGGATCAACCGGGGATGTGAAATGAACAAAACCGGGTTAATCACGAAGATTGGATGTGTTTTGGGAATGTTAATGGATTTAAAATGAATATATCGAAAGATGACATGATAGAGGGCTGAATTACGAGTACGTGGGCGAAAACGGTGAGTAAAACGGAGCTATAACGAAGAAGTTATGAAGAAAACAGTTTCGGACGAAACATGAAAAACTAGAGGTCGTCGGGGACGGGCTCTAGGCCGTCCGGGACGGGCTCTAGAAAGTCCCGTCGTCACAAGGTGCCCGTAAACAGCCAAACAACCCGTTGGACGGATTTTAGAGATCTGGAGGCCGTCGCCGACGGGCCTTGGTTTACTGAAACGCGAATTTTGCTACTTGGGTTGTTGGGAACGAGTTTAAACGGAATTTTTAGAATTCAAACGGGGGTTACATGTCCTGGGAGTACAAATCTTCATCTTGGAGCCGGAGAATAGGATCATCTTGATTGGGAATCACCTACTTCTCATCATCTCTAATGAATCCTTATCACTATCCATCACCCGAATCATCAATGAATTCATCATCATCTTCATTACCCAAACCCTAGCCCATCTAATTTCTCCATCCAAGACCATCATTCACAATCATTACTTCACAAACCCTAATCATCCACCATTCCTCCATCCTTCAAGCTTCAAGACGATCTCAATCAAGTTTCAAGCATCCGGTGATCGAGTTCCTTCCACCATGAGCGGCTAATCACCTTGGTTTCACCCCGGTGTAGGTAGTTGTTTAATTTAGGGTTTTGAATTGTTTGTTGATTCAACTTTGTGACAAATTGTGTTGATTTTTGAAACCATTGATAATAGTTTACATTTATTTCGTATTCGTAAATTGTCGAACGATGACTTTGCGGAATGGTTATGTGTAGTTATGCGTTGTCATGGTTAGGTTTTACATGTGTTGATTACAAAGTGCATTCTTGTCCGTTTTTCGAAACGTTGATAGTTATTGGCACCTAAGTCACGGTACACTAAATCCGTTAATCGTATACAATTGAGTTGGATCTAAAACTTGTAGAAACCCTAGGTTGGCAATTACCGAAACCGGGTGTGAACCCTTTTTCTCATTATTGTTTAGTAATCAAAATTTCTTGCAATCATTAATTATTAGTTGTTAATCAATTAAACCAATTCTATTAGTCTAAATTCACATCTTTCAACCAAACAAAAATACAAAAACATTCTAACAAGCTTCATAAACGGTGATATTCATTTTAATTCAATCGAATCCATTCGCAAACCACATACTCTCCGTGGTTCGACCCCTTGCTACCACTAGCTATTTGTTAAGGGTAATTTGGGCATATAAATCTTATCTTTGACTGGAGCGCGACACTCCGATCAGTCAGCAAGGATACAATCCCTAAGGGTCGGAATATTGGAAGATAATTAATTAAGTTATTAATCTGAAAAGTGGCAGGCCCCTCTTTTGAAGGCGACGTTACCCTCGGCTAAGTGGTTTGAGTTAGCAGGGATACAATCCCAAGTAGCCGGTTTAATGTATTAATAGTAGTTTACATATGAGGGGATCAGGCCATTCGCACCCCCGCCATCCAATACCAGTAGGTATTGAAGGAGGTCCTAGTAAGCTTGAACCTGGTCCTTGCAGGATCTATATACTGAACAAGGCAAGAACCTTACTAAACCATTCCCTTAACCGCCGACCAGGTAGCCAACATATCTCTATATAGACCGTAGAGATATGAATGGTGAAAATCTTTTACTTTATATAGACAGTAAAGTAATGCCAAGACACCACGGAAAAATGATAAAGAAGTTTCGCCTTCAACATAAGAAACTAGTTATTAAAGTAATTAATACAAAACCAAATAAAAAGTGCGAAAAGATTAAAAATCAATAGTATTACATTAAATGTTTGTCTTCACCAAGTGATGTAAGAGACTTAGCCAAACATGACCTTTGATTGACAAGAACTCTTACGCTCAATCTTGGATCCCGAGACTACTACACACACTCTAAAGTGGATGATGGATGATGGTGGTGGATGTGGGTGTTGTAGTGGTGGTGGAGTGGTGGTGAAGTGGGAGAGAGGTGGTTTGCCAAGGGATACCTTAGAAGCCAACCAAGCACCTCTATTTATAGCCTGAACAGAAGCCCGGTCACGGCCCCGTTTCCGCTGGACACGCCCCATGGCCATCCTCTTTCTCTTCCTTCATTAATTGCTCTTGTCTGCATTAGGCTCCACACGGCCCCGTGTTCGCTGGGCACGGCCCCGTGTGCAGAAGCGTATCTATAGTACCAAGATTTGCTAGATTCTGCAAATCTTAGCGTTGACCACGCCCCGTGCTCAGTGGGCACACCCCCGTGGTGGGCAATAGAAGCTTCTAGAGCTTTGTCTTTTCTGCAGACATCTGACCACGCCCCCGTGCTTAGTGGGCACGGGGCCGTGGTCAGCCTTCTATTTCTTGTTTTTGCTTTGGAAGATGCTGTCGAGGGGTCGGGCATGCCACGTTTATTCCTTTTCTTTGTAATTATGTAAGTTTTTGCTGCATATTTGTTCCTTTTGTTCATTTAAGCTAATTTTGGTCCTGAAAATACAAAAGGAAGACAAAAGCACACTTTTTCCAACATTCGTACTAAAAAAGGGTTAGTTTTATGCCTCATTTGATGTAATTTATATATTGCATTTTGCACACATCAAATACCCCCACACTTGATCTTTGCTTGTCCTCAAGCAAAACTCTTTATTTTGTGGCTTACACACCCAAATGGAATGGGAAGAAGAGAAGTTTTGGGCTTGTCTTGAGTGTCGGGAATCCAAGATCTTTATTGGGTTTTACTTTTATATTATTTACAATCCTATTCGTTATGATTTATTTAGAATGCTTCATAAGAGAAATTATTTATTTGGGCATAACATGCCTTTTTAAAATTCCATTTATATACAAGTTCACATACCTCACGGGAGATCACTCAACACTCGGCCGAAGATGTATTTTTGTGAAACACTCGAGACCGGCATGGAACTTACTTCTACCATATGCTTGCCAAGCAATCAATCTTCCTCCTTTTTGACTATAAACCTTTGTAAATATCAAGAGGACTTTGGGAAGGGTTAGGCTTAGGCTAAAGGTAGGTGGTTTTGGGTTAGTGGTTAGTAAAAATGGCTAAAATCGTAAAAAGTGTCGGTCGTCGTAAAACTTTTTGTTTTTGTGACTTTTATTCAAACTAAGCATTTTCAAACAAAGTTTCTTTGAGGACTTTGTGTGTTTATTGCAAGACTTCATTTTTTTTTTTTTTTTTGATAAGGAATCGTCACAAGAAAACCGAGCTTTTTACTAAAATAAAAGGTTGAAAAGAAAAAAGGGTTTTGGTGGGTAAAGAGTGTTTGTTTTGTGGGTTTAGAAATAAAAAGGTTTAGGCTCAAAGAGGTTAACTAGGGGGATTTTGGGTAGGTGATAAAGAAAATGAAAAATAATGGTGTTGAAAAGAAAATGGGTTAGTCCTAATGTCTCCATCATTTACTTACTTGGGTTTGAGTTGGTAAGGACCGGGAATGTATCGTCGTGGCAAGTTCTAGAGTCGTAAGAACCAAGCGGCTATTCACACAAGAAACGAAAAATGAGCATCTAATTTAAAGATGTATGCGTGTATGCTTAATAAAGGCTCAAAACTCACTTATTGTGGGAATGGGTTTATAATGTGATCAAGTATATATAATCAAATTTTAACTAGACTTCTAATGTCGTTTCATAATTTTCTTATGTTGGTTCTTTTTATCACGACGCTATCGGTTGTAAATTTGTAAAAATATAACCATTTAGAACTTGCTATTCCCAAATTAAACCAAGACAAGTAAAATAAAAATGAAAAGTTTTTAAAAAAATTTGGGGTGATTAGCGGTTCCAATAGAGTTTTGTGTAAGGCTTTTTATTAGGACTTGCAAATTCAAGGTTTTAGCATCCCCCCACACGTAAATTACACATTGTCCTCAATGTGTCCCAAAAATAAGTATTTAGGTTGATCGAATGTGTAAAAAGGTGTTTAAAAACAAGGTTTTGGTGTTACTGGGCATCTGGCCACGGCCACGTGCTGGGTGAGCACGACCCCCTGGTCAGAGTGCCAGTAACAGCAACTTACAGAAGATGGCCACGGGGGCGTGCTGGGTGGACACGGCCCCGTGGCAGGCAGATTTCAGACAAAACAACAGGTACAGGGTGGTGGACACAGGGGCGTGCTCGCTGGGCACGGCCCCGTGGCGACAGTCTGCAATCAGATCAAACAGGTTCTTGGCTTTCGGTTTGGGTTTCCGGGTTTGTTAGCACTAATATTTAGTGCCTCCAAGCTTCCTAGGTACCTGTTTTGCTTAAAAATACCACACCACATAAATAACAAACATCCTAACATACCATAAGTTATCATCCACATCGCAAACTAAAAAAAAGAAAATGCAGAAAAGTAAAAGTGTTAACGCAAAGTAAACTGTTCAACTTTGGCACGCAGGCCAGATAATTGTTTTTGAGAATAAGGGGTTAACCTGTTAAAGCTTCCACCATGTCACACCACCTCCGACTCCTTCGCCTCAATCCATCTCTTCATCTTCATCATTTCCTCCTCGGTACATCATATGCTCTCGGATGTGACTGATGTCATCTTGCATCTCGGAGAAGTTCCTCTCTATTGCTCCGACCCGGGTGTAGGTGTTGTTAGCCATGTTGTAGGTGTTGCAGGTGCATAAGAGGTTTTCCTGCAAAAGATCATGTAAACTTTGGAAATTAGGAAAACCACCCTCTTGAGAGGATGATGAACCCGCATGGCCGTGAAATTGAGGAGTAGGACGGATTTGTGGGGCGTGAAGAACAAGAGCCTCCTGTGGGTTCCAAACATCTCCCTAAACCGTTTGAAATCGAATCGTCCCGTCACCCGCCTCGTTGATAATTCCCATTGAGCGGCATATGACGAGATCCACCTTGCCCGACCATGGGCCCTTACGGAAGGACCTTGGCATTCTTTCCACAAAGTTCTTGTAGAGGCGGTAAATCCATCCTCCAAAGAAGATAGGGGTCGGGGCAGTGGCTAGTTGGTTCAAGTGCATGTTTCGGAGGAGCAGGTGTGGAACATCCAGCGGCACATGGTTGTGGATGCAGTATAAGACTGCCAAATCCCTTAGGTTAACAACACCAGAACTGTCACGCCTTTGGTTAAAGGAGTTGCTAAGGACCCTGTGAATGTAGCGGTATAGAGGGTCCCGCAACTGTGAGCTCTTGGTTTGGCTTGGATCATATGCTCCTTCCCCAATTTGAGCCCATGCCGTTTGACGCATATTCTGGGAGATTTCACGGAGACCACCCGTGTTTTCCTCATTTCCGGCATCTTCTTGAGCAAACTACCCAATGATCGACCCAAACTGTGCAATGGAGATTGAGAGTAAATTTCCAGCACAACGAAACTCAACCCCCTCTTCATCGAACGACTCTGCTTTAGCTTTGAATGCAAACGTGCTATAGAACTCCATGTTGTATTCGTGGACCGAATGGAGTCTGGTACAGTGGGCCGCTCTAAGTGGACCCGTGACTAGTGTGTTGAATATCTGGATGGTATGTCTCATTCTTGATCCGATAATTGTTTTAAGGTTTGATTGGAAAGTGATTTAATTGGAATGTGATTGTATATATGTGTATCTGAGAACTGCAAATTGATGATAAGTATTAGTTTAGTAAACCATAATTTATGGTTGTTTAATGTTTGAATTTGCAATTTGATTACATGAGGAATTATGTAGATGAATTATTTACTGTTGTAGAATACTTCCTAATTTTGCAATTTGTAGATTATTTATAATTTGGAAATTATTTATAATAAATTTTGATGCCATGAGGTAATGACAGTAATTGATAGTTGTTTTGTTAGTAATTTACATGTATCTTTGCTAATTTGATTTGGGGTTTTTTCTTAAGTTGGGTTTCTGTTTATGTATTGATTACACCCTGAATTATTTAGGGTTGACTGTGATGGTGAATAAAAATGAATGCAAAGTGCATTTTCTCTTGTCCTTTCAAGATGAGGCTATGATGATTTTGTAGATCTGAGTAAAAATTGAATGAAGATAGAATCATGGCATGGCAAGGTTGTAGGATGGCAGTTGTTCATGCAACCTCTCTTGCAGCCATGGTGTTGTCATCTTTATGCACAATCTGAGCCTGGCATTCTGACAATGGTGTTGGTGAATTAGACACACTGCACGTGATGTTGCTACCGAGGTACTGTTATTTTATTTAATTTTTTATGTCTATGTATTGATTAGTAATGCTATTAGGAGTTATTTATGTAATTATTCTTTTTATCTCAGGTTTCAGCAAACTACTCAAGTATAGAATTTTAGACTCGAGCATTTCAACTCATTTTGTGGTGACTGAATTTCATAAAAGGAGAAGTAGAGCTTATGTAATTTTGCATACGTGTCAACCAACTAGATATGCCATTTTGTGGTGACCGAATTTCATTTGTCAAATTTTATCTATTTTCTTTTGAGTATCTGGATGGTATGTCTCATTCTTGATCCGATAATTGTTTAAAGGTTTGATTGGAAAGTGATTTAATTGGAATGTGATTGTATATATGTGTATCTGAGAACTGCAAATTGATGATAAGTATTAGTTTAGTAAATCATAATTTATGGTTGTTTAATGTTTGAATTTGCAATTTGATTACATGAGGAATTATGTAGATGAATCATTTACTGTTGTAGAATACTTCCTAATTTTGCAATTTGTAGATTATTTATAATTTGGAAATTATTTATAATAAATTTTGATGTCATGAGGTAATGACAGTAATTGATAGTTGTTTTGTTAGTAATTTACATGTATCTTTGCTAAATTTTGCAGTTTCCTTAAGTTATTTTTGTTTTAGGGTTACATTTCTGCAGTTTCCTTAAGTTATTTTAACTATAACTGAATGATAATTTTCCAGTTGTATGCCAAGTTGTATGAATAGTTTGCTTATTTATATCTTCCTTCGTTAGGTGGTGATTATGGTGGGAAGGGGCTTTTGGCCAGAAAAAAAAAACACTTGCAGCTGCATTTAGCAAGGATAAAGATAAGAAGAAACCTATGTTCTGGTCTATTAGAGTGAATAGTGAAGAGCGCATTCTGATTTATTAGGGACCTTGATACTTTATTATTTTTCGTCCACTAATAATATGTTTTATATATATCTTTCGTAATGGGATTGGTTCCCTTACTAGAGTCTTGTAGCTCGTGTTAAAGCTTATAGATTCATAATTTAATGGTTACATATTAATCTATAACTCATGGCAGAGATATGGTGAACTAAGCAAGCAGAGACTTGATCAGGCCATTTTGACATTCTTCCAAAACTTTAGAAAGTCTTATGTTGGTGATCAAGCCATGCATTATTCTAAGGTAAAATCATATTTTTATTATTATAATTATAGTCAACATTTTATTAAAAAAACTTGTATTTGTATTGCAGCAGCTTTATGGGCGACTATCTGAGCTGCTTGGACTGCAGGATCATCTTCAGGCATTAAATGTGATAGTTGGAAAAATTGCAACAAACGTCAAGTGTTACACTGAGGTACTTCGAGGCTGATCCATATTAATGTTAAAGTTCAAAATGATCTAAAAAATAATGTTAAAATCCGAATCCAATCAGAAGTTTAGGGGGGATTAGGATCACGAACAGCATCGAATCAATGTGAATTCATCCAGTAAGCATCTAATTCCAGCTTCATATCTTCCAATTTTTTGTTTCTCCGATCTCATTTTGTATACATTCTGTTTTAGCTTGAACTAAGTTAGTTATAATTAAGATTCCGTTTCAATTAATGAATTATTATCCTCTGATTTGATGTGGAAGTTATTTTGATTTGAATTTAATGATAGATTTTTAGGAAAAATTATCTTTTGAATGATTATCAAAATTAAAGTTTGACTTTTTAGGTCAACGCTACTATGTTAAAAATTAAAATTTATATTAATCTATGTCGTATTTCTCCTTTTTGGTTTTTTCTTTTCATGTGTTTGTTTGAGGGTCGTATTCCTGGATCACTTTGTAACGGTGTTGGCTCTGTCTATTTCTTACTATACCAGTTTTTTAAAATAATTTTGGCCATTCAAAACAAAAAAAAATCTATATACAAATTCTATCATCAGCATTTTAAATTCTGTAATATTGCTCTTTAACTTATCTGCAGTGATTAAACTTTCTTTTAGAAACTTTATAAACCATTTGTTTTTATGAAGTTTAAATATTGACTGAATATAAAGGTAAGCATATCGGACAAAACGTTTTTGCTTTCCAGTTTTTTTTCTTTTTAATCCCCTGTTGTCACCCAAACTTGGGCTTCATTTCTATTGGACCAGCTTAGTCTAATTAGCTTCATTGAATTTTTTTTAACGGCTAATTTCTTTGACCTCCTGTCGTCTGTGGAATTTGAACCCAAGGGCCATTTGCTGACCTCAGCTTAGTCTAATTAGCTGAATTTGTACTAACCTTCTTATATGTTGAAGTTATAGCCAAATGTATGTGTAATTATTTCGATTTTAGTTAAACAAGTGTTTTTTCATAGTGTATATATTTATAGAATTGTTAGATAAATGTTTGCATTTAATTATAATTATGAGTTAAAACATTTTCATGATCGGTTGTTTTCATGATCATAACTCTGACAAAACCTTTTCATTGATTCAAGTTTTAAGCTATTCATCACGATTGAATTGTTATCTAAATAAGGAAACAATAGACGTTGCTGAAATCATGGCTGCTTCCATTGCCTTTCCGCTTGGTATCGATTACCACCTTCACTCCAGTTAGTATATGTGCATGAAAAGGAATACATACATTTTATGAAACTGGATGTGTTTCATGGAATTAGGTGTACTTTTCAATTACATAACAATCGTTAGTACTGCAACTATGTAGGACTTTTTTTATTCTCTAAGTTTAGTTGTTTTGGGCACCTTCTTTCGTTAGGTTTTCTGTCAAATGTTTGCATTTGATTATAAATATGAGCTAAAACTTTTTCATGGTCGGTTTTTTTCATGATCATAACTCTGACAAAACCTTTTCATTGATCCAGGTTTTAATTTTTGTATTGAGTTGGTATATTGGGATTAAATACTGAACTTGTGGAATTACAGCAAGTACAGGTTATGCTTCAAGCTGTCTCGATCTCTTTGGAGGCGGATACGTGGCTTTGGGAGGTATGAAAAACAGAATTGATAAATTTAGGGAAAGTGTGGTTGAAAGATGATAACGCAATAGTTGAGGATCTCATTCTACAGCTTCGATAAATTCAGGGGTGTTTTTAAATAATGTTTCCTAGATGTTTGAAGACCAACAAATGTCCAAAGAAGCAGCACTGTGGACATTTGTCGTTCTTTGTCGGTCTTCAAACATCTAGGAACCATTATTTGAGAACATCCCTGCATTTATTGGAGCTGTAGAATGAGATCCTCCACTGTTGGGTTATCATCTTTCAAACCCATTTTCCCTAAATTTATCGATTTTGTTTTTCATGCAGGGATGTAATGCAATGATTCCTCTCAATTGAATAGACGGACACTTGCTTCCTCTCAAAGGGTTATGGAGTGGTTATAACAGCTGATCATGCTAAGGACTGTTATAACTAATCACTGCTAGAAGAAAGGTATGTATGATCTCATACTTCCATTTTCAGAATCTTTTATAATAATTGTTCTAATAATTTTTTAAAATACTTTTATTTCTCCTTTTTTATCATGTTTTTGCAGGAGAAGGTTCTAACGGCTTTGGAAGATGCTGGGGTTTTTACATTCGGTTGCTTGGTTAAGGACAAGGTAATAACCACACGGTGGCTTAGAATGTTTCTAGTTTGAAACTCCTAATCTTGTGTCCTTAAAGATGAGATCTAAAGGCATATGTGTTTGTTTTGAAAACCCAAATTTTAAACATTGTTTTGTGTTCGTATTTTTCATTTATATGGTTTTTCATCATGAATTTAACAAAAAATAAGATTGGTTTTAATGAAAGTCTGTGCATTGGTAACATATTGTTTTTACATTATGTTGCAGTGTATAACATAACGGAGATGCTTGGAACTTAGTCCCAAGCTTGAACCATATACCTTATGTGACGCCTGAAGAGACCACTCATTCTCGCTACTTCGCGAGACGTTCGTATTCTGCTAAAAGCACTGCCAAAAGCCCAAATTTAATAGCTTGTATGCATTTTTACTGCGTATTGGTTTGGAACAGTGTTGGTTTAGAATATATTGGTTCGGAACTAAATGATGTATTAGATAATATATTTTTAATTAATGCGTTTTCTGTGTTAGTGAAATTAAAGATGTTATGTGGGTTCGTTATGCTTCTCTTTTGTCTAAAGTTAATCAGTCGACAAGTTTAATGTATTCTTAAGTATAATGCGAATGTGAATTTATTAAATAATTTCACATCATATTTTACATAGAAACGTAGGTTTACATTCAATTTTTACGATGTACCCGCGTCCATCGGACGGGTGTCCACCTAGTCTACTATAATAAAAGAAACTAACTTTTGGACACATGTCATTCATTGAAGGTATCATCAAATTTATACTTATCTTATATTAACTAAATAAATTAATATTAAATTAATATTAAATTTTATCATACTTTAATAAAATATTATCCTCAAATCTAAATTGTTAATTTAATATATTTTTAAAACAAATACCTCTCTTTCCTACTTATCTTATATTAAATATATAAATAATAAATTAATATTAAATGTTATCCTAATTTATTAAAAATATAACTTTATTTTATTATTTGGTATACAAAATTATATTTATTCAACTCGTGTAAAACGCAGGGTTTTTAAAAATAATTTTTTTATTATTTACTATTCAAAGCTACATTTATATAACTCGTGTAATACACGAAGTTTTTAAAGATATTACCTTTTTATCATTTCCTATGTAAAATTAGATTTATTTAACACGTGTAATACACAGGGTTTTTCAAGGATATAATTTTTTTATTATTTGGTAGATTTTTCAACCCGACTATACATGAGTTTTTTAAAGATACGACGTTTTTAGTATTTAATATACAAAATTACATTTATTTAATCTGTGTAATGATTTTTAAAGATATAACTCTTTTTAGATCTATTCAACATGTGTAATATAGGGGGGTTTTAAGGATGCAATTTTTTTTATTATTTGGTAGATTTATTCAACCCGATTATACACGGGTTTTTTTAAAGATACGACGTTTTTAGTATTTAGTATACAAAATTACATTTATTTAATCTGTGTAATACACATGGTTTTTAAAGATATAATTTTTTATTATTTGATATATAAAATTACATTTATTTAACTCGTACAATATACAGGGTTCATAAAGATATAACTTTTTTATTATTTAATATATAAAATTACATTTATTTAACCGGTATAATACACGTGGTTCTAACCTAGTTATTTAATATTTAATTATTTCGTGCCGAATGAGTTTGATTTCACCTCTTTGATTTTAAAACATTTTAATATTATTTAATTATTTCGTACCGAATGAGTTTGATTTCACCTCTTTGATTTTAAAACATTTTAAACACTTCAGAAGTATCTACTATTTAAGTTGAACTTTCCATTTTAACTAGTTTTTTAACCCGTCGTGTGTTGCGGCGGCGCCGTACACGAAATGATAACATATAGACTACAATTGACCGGACTTGTTTCCGAACTAAATTTACATCAAAACGCATCATAACTCAAATTTATACCATCAAATCAAAGCGTATTATCCTTTGACCCGATTTGTTTTCAAACAAAATTTATGTCAAAGTTATATAAAAATTGTAATTGATCCGACTCGTTTTCAAACAAAAATTACGTTATCGCATAGACAAACTCGAATTTATACGAATTTACACCGAAACATCCATAAAAAACGTAAGACATTGGTTTCACGGTAAGCTCGAAACTTTAAAACCTAAGGGGGTCAAAGTGACATTTACAAAGTTCGAGGGTTACCTTGATATTACAACAAAGTTCAAGGGTTGAATGGGTTACAATTGAGGATTAAAGAGAAGTTTTAAAATATGTGGGCTTTTTTGTCAAATTAGAAAGTAGGAGGGTCATTTGGTCAATTTAAAACTTGATTTTTGACAAGTTATAAATTTAAGGGGTGAATTTTATCGATTCAGAAAAGTTAAGGTGTTTTTGTCAAATCACAAAGTTACCGACCTTTCAATTTAAGATTATATAAATGTGTATATAAGATAACACGAACATCCTTAATAAGAATAAAAGCACATCAAGGGTCTTATTCATTGGCTTATTAATTTTAGCTTATGGCATAGGGCAAGTGAAACTCTTTTGGCCATCAGAAGACTTGAGACGAAGAAAGTGATACATATGGCTCTATACACACATACACATATAGGAGAATTCTTCACAAAAAACACATTGGCTTTATATGCACACATATAGGAGAATTCTTCACAAAAGACACATTTAGGAGAATTTTCCACAAAACATTTATTTTTCAATTAACACTTTTTAGAACTAGAACTATTCCTCGTGTTGCGAGGTCGGTTATTTTAACATAACTTAAGCTTACTAAATGTTTTTGTAATTGCTTATCGATCATAATGTAAACAACTTGAATTTATACCGACCCACATATAAAAATAAACACGTAAAACTCGAGTGGGTTAAAATAACATTTAACAAAAAAAAAAGTTGAATGGGTGTAAATGTTAATGTTAAAAATTAAAAGGGTAATTTTTAAAAGCAAAAAATAAAATAAAAAAGATGGTCGAATCCATTGTAGCTAAGTGGTCAACCATATATATATAGGGAGAGAATCATGAGAAAACTAGATATAAATGAGAAAACTAGAAAACTAACTAAAAACCACTAAAAAGGAGGGGGGACTTTTAATGAAGGAGGGGGAACTTTTAATGAAGGAGGGGTAAAATTGGAAAAAAAATATATATAATTTTTCAAACATTTCTCATTTCTCCATACGTTATCATTTTAAAACAAAAATGGCACCATAAGATCACAAATTTTTGTATCTTTCATTCAAGTATATTCGAGCATATTTTTTATGACATAAAAAAAGATTTATGGTGTCGTCTTGTTTTCAATACTATTATTATAGTAGTGCACATGTGCAATATAACATGTACTACAATTGCATTACATGCTTAAAATTAGCCTTTTGAGTATAGTTTAGCTTTTAGGGTTAGTTTTTTTGGAGGTTTAGGATTAGGATTAGGTTTTTGGGTGTGGGGGGGAGGGGGTTTAGGTTTTTGGGGGGTGGGGGTGGGGGGGTTTAGGTTTTTTTCGGGTTTATGTTTAGGGTTTAGTTTTAGGTTTTCGGGAGGGTGGGGGTGGGGGGTTTAGGTTTTTGGGGGGTGGGGGGGTTAGGCTTTTGGTGGGAGGGTGAATTTAGGTTTTTGGGGGGTGAGGGGTTTAGGTTTTTGGGGGGTGTCGGTGGGGGGTAGTTTAAGTGGTTTAAGCTTTATGTATTAGTGCACATGTGCAGTACAACAAAAAAAACAATTTTTTTAAATTTTTTTCCATACATAAAAAGTAGCGATTTTTCTATAAAAAATTGTAAAAAAAAAATTGGTATGTTTTTAGGTTTTTTTTAGGCTTTTTTGGTTAGTTTTTTGGTTTTCTCATTTAAACTAGTTTTCTCATGATCCATCCCCTATATATATATACTAGGTTATAACCCGTGAATACTCACGGGTTGTTAATCTATCTTTCTAAACAAATATATATATACATATATAAATGATTTATGTTAGTTATCCTAAACGGACTGTACGAATAAAATTATAATGGCAATCTGATTTTAAAATATTAAAAATAAGAAACGCATTGTACCGCAAACGTAAATAAAGGGGGATCGAAAAGTAAATGTAAGATATATGTTTTCTCGGGTTTTAAATACAAACTGAAATTGTATTACTGTATCGCTTATGCTTGCTGGAGTTTCGTAACCAATAATTTGGAATTCGTTTTCGACCAGTTGAAAAAACAATCGTCACCTAAGGAAATATGTTCAGCTTCAAGTATATCATGCCATCCAACAACACCGTACCTATGGTAGATAAAATATGAAAAAAATTGTTAGTAATACATATACAAATACGGTAAAAGATAAATAATAAATAAGATATTAAATTGATTGACAAACCTTATTTGACCATCAATATTGTGTGTACGAAGATTCTTAACCCAAGTATTTCCTTTAACAACTTTGATCTTTACTTCCGAAAACTCATTTAAACCACTTAAGTCAGTAATCAATTTGGGAAGGATCTACATTTTGTAAGAATATTAAAAATTTGTAAATGTTATTAAATGAAAACAATAAAAATTAACAAAAAAATAAACATAAAACAGCATAGTATAATACCAATTCATTAGTTACTGTCATTGCGAAAAAGGGATAGTTAGGATCGTCACTAAGTTGTCGATAACCTTCCACATTGCTAATATGTTCATATTCTGGCTCAATCAAAGGAGTGTTGTTTAACAAAAGTTGACGACCGTCTTTATTGAATATGGTAATATTAAAATGTTTCACGTCGTTTATTTTAAAACACAAAATATCCCCCGGATTTAACCTTAGATCTTCAATAAATTTAAACCAACCATCAGCAAAACAATAATTTGGACCAATCTTTCTAATACGGACTTCCCATTTATGATTCTCGGATACGTTAAGTATAACCTTAAGGATAATCATAATGTTTTGAAAGAAAAGTATCTGGTAGAACCTGTAAAAAAATCAATTATTACAAATTTATGAGTATTATGTTTTTAATAAATCAAGAAAAAAAATCTATAATAAAATTACGTACCATTGGAGTTTGTAAAGGATTCTGAATAATTTTACAAAACGGTTTCCCCCACTCATTATTTGGATCATGACAGAAGAGCTTGAACTTGAAAGTACGATCTCCAAGATAGTTGAAAATAATAAAGAAATATCCATGGCCAAAGTAATTTAAAACCTTAGACCATCCATCCGTAAAGTAGAATACATCTTCTATTAATTTGATAACAACACACCATGAATGCTTTTCATCAAATTTAAGACTAACAGTTGAGGATTCTAACTTATTCATCCATATAAATCTACTCATACATATAGGTATGGCCTGAAAATAAAAAAAAGAAAGGGAAAATTTCTTTCTAGTAACAGATAAAACAATACTAATCATTAGTTTAAATAAAATAATACTGAAACTTATGTACCTGTTGAAGGGATAGTGGATCAAGTATAGTTATGATAAAATACGGACCATGACGATACATGTTAACCGAAACACAAAAGTTCAGAAAGAAGACCAACAATCGAACAGTACTAGCAACACATAGAATGAAACAAAAAAATACTGAGTATGTATTTATATGAGAAAATTGGCAAAGTATAATTAAAAACAATATAGAATCAAAAGTTGTTATAACTATTTATGTAAATAATTATTCAAGTAAATATTGGCAAAGAAATTTAACAGATTTATAAAATCTAATAATAAAAATTTAACATATTTATATAAAATCTTCCTAGTAATAAAAATTTAATAGATTTCTAAAATCTTGCTAGTAATAAAAAATTAACACATTTAACGAATTTAAAAAATATTGGTAGTCATTAGGTAATATCTATTTTCTATTTATGTACAATATTCAAATAAATAATGTGCAAAAAAAAACAACCTTAAGGTCAAATTTTGAAATAAACGGATTTATACAAAATAAAAATATCAATAATTAAAAATTAAAATTAAAATACCTACTACAATCATCACATATCAACTCAATACTCCTTCAACACTCTATCATCTTCAATCAAAAATCACATACCTCAAGAAAACTTAAAAGCACGGTTGAAGAAGAAATTGGTAAAGTAAGTTTACCGACTTATTTTCCGATCATTTAACGGCAATCTTCTCTTTGATTTACACACTTATTAACAAATCACTTGAACCCCAATTTTCGCTTTGCTTCACTTCAGCGACTTGTTTCCGGCGATTCTTGATAAATTACACGTTAAATCAGGTTTTATTTTTTTTATGAAATATAATGTTCTGTATGTTATGTGTATCTAAAAGAGATTAGATTCTATTGCATGTGTTTCAAAGTATATAATTTCTTTTAATTAGATGATTTGGTTGATATATTTTGTGGATCTTGTTGTCAAAATTAAAATTTCTTGATTAACATTGTTATTTGGATGATTGAATAGGTTAGAACATATAATTTCTTGATTAACATTGTTATTTGTTGTGTATGTTATGTGTATATAAGACGATTAGATTGTACTGTATGTTTTTGAAAGTATAAAATTTAGGTTAATAAAGTAATTTGATTGATATATTTTGTGGATCATCTTGTGAAAAAAGTTATGATTTTTTTTTGTTTAACATTGTTATTTGGATGATTGAATATACTATCAGGATTACATAATATTTTTTTTGACTTATATTGCAATAGGATTACATTATAGTGATATACTTTTCTTTTTCATTATATATGAGAATATATGTATAGTAAGATTAAACACTAAAAAAAGAGGTATGTTGTTATAAATTGATGAAGTAAATAGAGTATTTATTTAGTTGTAATCAAATACATTGATCAGATAACAGTTCCTTTTTTATTGTTTATATGTAGATTGTATATTGTATTATTGTATATTGTATATTGTAATCAAATATAAAGATGGTATGTTACAGGTATACAAAAATGACTTCGTCATGCGTAACTGTGTTAGATGAGGATTTCTCGATGAAACTGGTATGCTACAAATGTTACAAAAAAAGTATATCTAAATTGGGTTACATAATATCTAAAACATAAATTTAACGACAGGTGCTGCCAATTGACTTTGTTAAGAGTGTATATGGTGATTATTGGCAAAGAACTAAAGTAATGATACATCATGAAAGTCGAAGAAGTTGGCCAGTTTATTTGAGAAGTATAAGCGGGGAATCTGTTATAACTGATGGTTGGAATAATGTGGTAAGGGATCTTCAGTTGACAAAGCAGACATTCTTGTGCTTAAGGATAATCGAAGATAAAAATATTGAAATGGATTGTTTCGTCGAGAACATCTGTGGTGAATCTTTTTTAACAGTTAACCGTTACGGCATTTTAAAGATAATAGTAAGTATACGACTATCTATGAATCTATTTATGTACTATAGGTGTAAAATAAATGATATACGTATATATTTGAGAGTGAAATGCTACATAACTTTTCAGGTTATTCCAGAAGCTTATGTCACAAAATGTTACTCTTACACGCCAGTAAACGATTGTTATAACATAAGTGCAGCAGGTCAGATTTGGAATGTTGAGACGGATAAAATAAATGATAATTATGTTTTTACAAAAGGTTGTCCGAAGTTATTTGATGATCTTGGGATAGAAGATGATGATATAATGTTGTTGATGAAGACGGACAGCAAAACATTTGAGTTAAAGATTTATCGTCGAGGAGTTGAGCTTGTTTTGACCAAAAAAGAAGAAACTGAAGATGATTCTCTACTGGAAATACCTAAAGACACATACTACAAAAACGTCCAGTTTGTAAGTATTTTCAACTTCAAGTCTAACGGTTTACTAATAAATACATCTCTTTTGCTAATATGTTATTGTATACCAGACATTCTGTGATGATGATGAGTCGATAGATGAGATGATTTCTGAGGTACAAAGCTTATATTTATGTAGATTAAAATACATTACAATCCGATTTTGTAATTTTATTAACTATCATACACAGATTCAGGAAGATAGTAAAACACAGGAGATGAATAAGAAGATTGATGGGAAAGAAAAGTCGAAGGTAGAAACAAAGATTTCGATGACAGAAGAGCCAAATAAACCAACAAAAGATGATGTAATTATTTCAAACACAATGATACATGATTAGTTTCATTAATATATGTATACATATTTATTTAATACTCGTTGCTTATTGTTAAGTGAATTTAATGTTCTCTTAACAGGTTAAGAAGAAAGGAAAACAGGTAGAGGCATATTATCATGCGGATGTCAGTAAGGAGCTGATATGTGGGACAGAAGTTGAAATGCCAAATGTCTCAACAGTTGGACAGAGAACTCGGAAACGCATGGTACGTATATGAGAAAATAACAATATGTAGTGATAAAAAGTTGTTATAATTTTAGATATTATTCTAAATATAATGTATGTCTTATAAAATAAGGTAAACGAAAAAAGAAAGAGATTTGATCATGCGTTGAAGATATTGGATGTTGAAGGAAAAGTTATTGCAAGGACAAAAACTGTTGAGAAAATTGGTAAATATGATTTCACACAGAAAGCAGAAAACCGTATGGTATGTTTTTTTTACATACTCAATAATAAACTAAAATGATTTAACATGCATATGGCTGATTTACTTGTTAAATATGGCATTCATGCAGAGAATGCCTGCCGATGTTGTAAGAGTTGCCGGATTCAGAAATAAAGTGCATGAGTTGAAAGTCAGGAACATGAATGGAAAAACCATCAAAATGAATCTTAGGCGACAGAAGAATGGAAATGCTGTAAGGTATGCAATAGAAGGTTGGCCGAAGTTCATGAAGGAGAATGGCCTTCGTTTGGGTGAGACACTGCATTTCACATTTGTAAGTTCAGGAAATCTCCTGATCTTATCACACGTGGATGGGGTTAATGCATGTTAACAGCTAATCTAATGATGAAGGTTTTTGTGTAGAAGAAATGATGACTGTTTTGGGATCATGTTTTTATGTTTAGTCTTGGTTGGACAAATCATCTATGGTTATCATGTTTTATTTTGTTCCTAGGTAGTTTAAGGTTAAAGACAATTACTATTATATCATCCAACCACGTGCCATATTTTTGAATGTAATTAACAGTTGGTATCGTGTATAAACACTGGTTGATTATCAATGTTTAAATATATATATTTACAAACTAAAATGTGTTTGTTTATATGTGCTTCAGATTGTTTATAAAAAATTTATGTAACATATATTACAAATGTAATGTAAAAAAAATTCTAAAGTAAAAAGTAAAGAAAAATATCGGAATAAAGCAAGGAATAATATGACAGTTGAAATTTAATATTAAAAAAGTCAAACTATAAAACAAACTATAAATTTGAGAATATCTCTTTGTAAACGTCATTTGTAGTTCTATTCGTAACGTTCAAATAAGCATCTAATGTGAACATCCTTAAACGATCCATGCTATTTTTGTGTTAACATGTTTTAAAGTTACAATCTTTATGTACTTTGGACTTTTAATATGTTATATTTAATACATAGAAACATCGTCTTATATTGATATAACAATGAGGTTAAGTCTATATATACAAAAAATAATATTATATATTAATAACATGACAATTAGGAAAAACAACAGTGATAACATATATATATGAAAAAAAAAACAGAATTAGTAAAACATTGATGTTAGGATTAATCAAACTCAAAAACAACAGTTGAAACTACAATTTTCCGAATATTTCTTTGTAAACAACGTTTGCAGTTTTATTTGTTGTCCTCCCATCTTTGTCGAATATTAAAACCTTAACGCCATCTTTAGTCTTTACTCTCGACAAAGCAACATAAAGCTGACCATGTGAGAACACAGGGTCTCTCAGGTATAGACCAACTCTCGATAAAGATTGTCCTTGACTTTTGTTAATAGTCATCGCAAAACATACGGTTATTGGAAACTGTCTTCGTTGAAACTTAAAGGGTATTTTCTTGTCAGACGGTATCATGCTAATTCTTGGGATGTAAGTTCTTGAACCAACATTACTTCCAGATAATATCTCAGCCTCGATAACACGTTTACCAAGACGTGTGATTTGAAGCCGCGTACCATTACACAGACCATTCTGCTGATCAATATTCCTCAAAAGCATAACCGGCACACCTAATTTTAATACCAATCTATGATTTGGTAATCCTGATACTTTCACACTGTTCAAGACATCTGGATTATATAAATCTTGATGTAACGGATCATTAATTTCCTCTGTCGGACATAAACTATCAGAGCTAAGATACTCTACTTCTTCACCGGGAAACAACGAAAGCAATCGATCATTTATCTCATGAACAACTTCATTCTTAGGAGCGAGTATAGCTCTTTCAGAAAAGTAGTCACGGTTTTTAAAACGATGAAGCACCGAAGGATATACAAAGTCAATCAAGCCTTGAATTGGATCATTTTCATCAGTTATTAAAAGATGATCAGGTATTTCAATATTTGCATCACCATCGTTACAATCACCAACATTGCCTTCGCCGATCTCAATAAGCCATTTACCAAATTCGTTTATCTCCTCGATGTTTGAGCTACTTGATCCAACCGACAAACGCATGTTGGTTGTCAATTTTAACACCTTGCAACTGGACCAGATATGGGATGAACATAAAGAGGCATTTACGATTTCTTGCCTGCTTCCATTTTGTACAACAGGTAGGATTTGTCTAAAGTCACCACCAAAGACAATAGCTTTTCCACCAAATGGAAGTTCTGAATTTCGTGAATCAAACACACTCAAAACATCCTTCATTGTACGATCAAGAGCCTCGAAAGCATGTTTATGTACCATCGGTGCCTCATCCCAAATAATCAACTTGGCTTCGTATAGAAGATTTGCGACTTCAGTATTAGGCTTGATATGGCAAACAGAATCTTCATTGAGATTAATTGGAATATGAAATCGAGAGTGAGCAGTACGACCTCGTGATAACAACAAAGATGCAATACCACTTGAAGCAACATTGATAACAATCTGTCCATTGCATCGAATGGAAGCACCTAAAGTTTTCCACAGAAAAGTCTTGCCCGTACCACCATAACCGTACACAAAAAACACACCACCCTTCCCACTTCGAACAGCATCCATAATTTCATTATACACTGCTCTTTGATCGTCGTTTAGAGACCTGTGAAGATTATTGAACTCAGCCCTAACTTCATCCATGTCAAAAGAAAGCTCCTCGTTTATCAGACGGTTGCTCTCGGACATTAGATAGTCATCATCAGGATAAGGCATTGGTGAGAACCTGTGCAAACTGGATCCATTACGAAGAAGGAATTTTTCAATTTTTGACAACGTTATATTCTTTAAACGTTCGTCAGAAACAACGAATCCTACAATGAAAACGAAATTTATTTAATATAACGAAACAACTTGTTAATATAACATCACAAAACATAACAAAAGGCTTAAAAACATACCACTCATGCTAGAATCTTTCCGCATATTGTATAAAATGTCCTCGGACAATAGCTCCCACGTTTTTTCCCAAACAACTTCAGGTCTTGAAAGTGTATTAGACAATAGAAGTGTTCCAAACAAAGAACGAAGATAATGACCGTTTCCAGTAAAACTGGATTCTTTAATACACTCGATATATTCATTGTCATCATCTAACAGGCCATGTGCATAACACGCGTCCCTAAAAGTAGGATACACAACACCATCATATGTTCTGATTTCTTCAAATGATCGTGGCCCTTTAACCTTAGTAAGAAGAATTCGTAGGTAATAAGCCTCACCAAGCGAAGGAGACGCAGAATAAATTCTCCCAATAACAACATAATTATGGCATTGCTGCCAGCAACGATCTTTTAACTTCCACACATATTTTGAAGGAAACTCAACATAAGTAAGTTCTCTTGCTTCAGGCTTAGAATTGTTCATCTTCATCCATTCTAAGAAAATTGAGGAATTTACTTGAGGTTTGTTTAGGACATCATCAATATCATCGTCACAACTAAATACAACATTTTGTTGTCCTGGAAGATGAAAGGGTAATCTCATAACAGAAGGATACCTATAATGGACATCATTGGCAAATATTCTCCAGTTGGCTTCACATGCGGAAACATATCTTGCTTCGTAATATTCTTTAATTTCATCTTTTGGGATCTCCTCATCGGGACCTCTGTCTGAATCAAAAACAGCAACAGTGGCTCGATCAGGTCCTTTATTAATGTATTTAAACAAATACTTAATTGAGCCAGCCTGATTGCACCACTCCACGTTGATGTGCGCCTGATATCTTTTAAGAAGCTTTTTGTTATATGGAACTACACTCCTATTGTCCAAAGTAACACCCTTCTTCACAACCGTGTGACCAGAATCTCTTCTCCTATAAACGGGAAATCCATCAGAATCAATGGAAGTGGATTCCAAAAACCTCTTTGGGAAATTTTTAGAACAACGGTTCCCAACCATGCATGGACATTTCATGTTGGCATGTCCGCAAGGACCATGAATCATAAAATCACTCACAAGAGAATACAACTCAGGATCCTCATTTTTATCAGGAATTTCAGCTGAGATAAAGGGATCGATGTGTTCAACCGTAGGAAGCTTATGATCAGCTTTCATAAATAAGCAAATATGCGCATGTGGCAAACCACGCTTCTGAAACTCAACTGTGTAAACAACTACACAAAAAAATAATATACTAACGATTAGTAAAAAATATTAAATAAAATGTATAAAAATAAACCAAACATTTGTATAAAAACAAAGTAGGTGTAGCATTGACATACCTGCATTAATATCGCCAAAAAAAAATTTTTGCTTCATATCTTTTATCAATTCATCAAGTTTCATCTTAAACAATCGACAAAGTATGTCAGGTCTGTCTTCTGGCTTAATTGAAGAGTCACCAATAAATCTTACAATCTCAGGCCATTTCGGATTACATGTGATTGTAATAAAGAAATCTGGATACCCATATGTCCTACATAACGCCATAGCATCCAAGTAATTTTGCATCATGTAGCGAGAACCACCAGTAAAAGATGACGGTAATATAACAGGTTGTCCTGTATGACTCAAATCACTCTGACCAACGTCTTGAACATTTTTAAGACTGTTAAGCGAATCAGATCTCAGTTTGATTTGCTGAAAACGAATGTAGTTTAGTCTCTCACTTTCAATCATTGTATAGGCATCGACTAAAAACTGCTGAAACAACCTCCTTGCATTAAGAATTATAGAAAACTTGTTATGCCTATCCTGAATTCTATAAGAAAAAAACTCCCTCATCGTACAAGTTGGTCTTGTCTTCTTTGTATTAGGACCAAAATCCCTATGAGGAATATTAATCCTATAGCCATCGTCTCCGTACGGAAAAAGAATTGGATACTGTAGAGCAAGATAAGAAGGATGTAACTCGCTAATACGCTTAAGAACTCCAGAACGCTTTTCGACAATAATATCACGGCTTTCTATCTTGAGATCAGGTTCATCAACTATTAAAGCAGCAACTTCAGAACACGTAGGTAAATTGTAAGTCCTACCATCCCGATCTCTCTGTGATATTATACGAAGCTTAAGGGTAACATTAGGATTCTCATGTAGATGGTCTCGTACCATCCTGTAAGTTTTAACCAACATATTTGTAGAATCTAACATGTTCGTAAGAAACTTTATAAATTTAACATCAAGTTCCTTTGCCCTTATAGATGCTTTGCTTGAAGAATCACTGTAAGAAAATGATACGTTTTAAATTACAGTTTGAAACGTTCAAATGGAAAAAATATAATTCTACATTGTAACTTAATTTTAAGATACTGATAAGAAATAAAATATACCTGAATAACAACTCTCTATTAGCAAGCTCATTCTCAGTATCATAGATATAAAGCTGTGAAAATTTTGGCTGGTCTCCGTGCTTAGGAAGAAGACTACCCATACTATGTGCATTCTGACCGCTGATTCTATAAACAAATGGAGCATTACCTTTTTTATTTTAGTATCTACTTTTCCTCCCATTGAAGTAAAGGAAAACATAGAATTGTAGCGTCTTATGTTCTTTAAGAAAAACTTGCTTTCCTGATCTAAACATCGAAAAAGCATCTGATAAGATGGATTAGAATCTTTATATTCAGGCAAGTCAACTTTACCATATCCACAACATAAGCTATATGTTTGCTTTTGAAGTGTAATGCGACCCTTTCCACCTTCGGTTGGCCATAACTTTGCAAAGCATAAACCACACGTAAGAGATTGGTCACCATGGTCAACATAATCTGAACATTTAACATAAATTGAATAATAAAGTAGGTCAAATAAAATATGAAATAACAATGAATAACATTAATCAGTTACCTTTAGATACACCTTTCGTGGTGTCTAACACAACCTCGTGAACATGATTTTCATCATCAGAATCAAGAACAGCCATTGGTATGGGTTCTATTTCAATTAGTTTATGGATAAGTCTACGCTTTCCAGAAGACAGTTTTTGTATCGAACTAAATTTTGAGGTCGAAGATGTTGTGTTACGTTTATTCTTTATTCTGGGATTAACAGAATAGCAGTCATTCAATTGTAAAGTTGAAGAGCTTGCAATATTATCTGAATAAAAAAGAAAAAATAATTTTTCGTTAACTATATGAATTAAACAGTTAAAATGTATGAAATAATATAATTATAATATTTACCATGTGATATACGATTCAAAGAAGACATAGCATTAGAAAAATCCGGAACACTTTGAAGTTGAGAACGTATGTTTGTAATAAACGATATTGGAGTTATGTTTTCTTTGTTTGACAACGTATTTCGTCGTGTTGAGGTAGAAGAATCTTGCAAAACATTTGTATTCCTATTATGATCTGAAAATGCTACAGATGATTAAGCTACATTTCTCGAATAATTATAATTATTTCGTAACAAAAAAAAATACAAATACGTATGTTAAAAATAATTAGTTCAAATAGTATATGTAGTAAAAACAAACAAAATGTGAAACATCACCAAGTACTAACTGTTTTTTTTTAATTTACAAACCTGGGATTATGTAGTACATTTGGGTGTTGTATGGTTGGGTGTTGTAAACTGATCTTGTAGTACATTTCCTTTCTTCTTCAAAGTAGAATGTGTAACAATGGAAGATCTTGCACTAACGGAAGAATTTAAAGGATTACCTAATAAGATATAAACAATCATTATATAATATATAATATGTAATATAAACGAACTGGAGTTGACGAACTAAATTAGTAATGTGAAATTTGTAACATTATCTAATATAATTCTAAACTTACTTGTCCCTCTAACATTTGAAGATTCGGGAGGAAAGGTTGTGATTGAAATATTGGGAGTTAAATTCTCTTTGTTATTTAAAAGGATTCGTGTTGATGATGACGACGTTGAAGCACCACCTCGAGAAATGAATTTTTTAGTAATCGTTGATCTCTTACTATCAAGTATTAGTTTTCTTAACTTGCGCCTGTGTTTAGCCTCTACCGCTATAATATAAAAAATAGAATAAAGAATAAAATTTGACATATGTAAAAGTAAACATTAAAAATAATACAATAGTAAAAAAAATTACTTTACTTAATTACAACAAATGTGATATATACAACTTAAATGTTATTAAATATAATCAAAACATATATGCATAGAAAAATGATATAAAATTTACCTCTAAAAAAATCCGGAAATGCATCTGCAATTGATTTCTTCTTATGAAGATATAGTTTTCTTAACGAACGATAACATTTAGCTTGCTCAGCTAAAATGCAAAAAAATAAACAATAAAAAAAATAAGAAGAAAACAAATTTAGAATTTATAACATAAAACGTTTTCATTTTAAAAAAATGAGTAAATTTCAAAGTTCGTCCTTTATGTATGTCTAAAATATCAAAGTATGTCCTTTGTCTTTAATATCTTCAAGAAACATACTTAATGTTTGAAAAACCAATCAGGTTATGTCCTTTAGTCATAACACAATTAGTTTTCATGGTTAAAGTTGACTAAGTCAACCCCACATAAGGGTATTTTAGTCATTTTATCCTAAATATTATAATAAATAATTATAAAAACAATAAATAAAACAATTTTAGAATTATAGAATTATATATGTCTGTATGTATGTATTTAGAATTATATGTGTATATATACAGATAATCTTCTCCCTCTCTCTCTTTCTAATTATCCTACCCCCACAACCACAACCCACCTGCCACCGCCACCGCCACCACCACCACCACCGATCTGCCACCACCACCACTTCACCTGCAAGTTTACTCTGCTCCAAACCACCAAACCGACCCACCTGCCACCACCCGTTGGAGAGAGTGATTGGGGAAAGGAATCGGTGGCCGACCACCACCCATAGCAGAGCCACGACTGCTCGTAGCGGGGCTGCTCAGTATGATGCCGTGGGTGTGGGGTGACGACGGAGGGTATGCGACGACGGCGGAGTGATGATGATGGTAGGTCGTCTGACGAGAGTGGTGGTGAACGACTGAGTTAACAGTGGCGCGTGACGGACGATGATGATTAGTGTTTGCGACGGCGCGACTTTCCGACGAACCGTTGGCTCCCAAGATACTCCGGTAAGTTATTTCGAGGCCTTAGTGTGTAGATCAAATACTGATTTCCTCAGATCTGTAACATCGGAGGTTAACTGCTACTTCATTAGGTGATTAATGGCAGTTCGGTAGACTGCCGATGATGGTGGTGATGTCCGGTTGCCGGACAGGTGGCAGATAGAGGCGGCTAGTGATGGTGGTTTACCGATTGGTAGCGCTGATGGTTCAGGACATCAGCGGCTGCAGCCGCCACTCCGATTGGTGACGGTAGAAACATGTTCGGTGTTGAACTTGGCGATGTTGGTGTAGATCAATAGAACTTTTGATTTTGTGTGTTGTTTTGTTTAGATATGAATTGGCTGAGTGTGCAGATGATGATGAGAGAGAGAGAGAGAGAGATCTGCGTTCAGAGAGAGATCTTTATTTTAATATTTATGATAAAATGACCAAAATACCCCTATGTGGGGCTGACTTAGTCAAATTTAACCATGAAAAGTAACTGGATTAGGACTAAAGGACGTAACATGTAAGGATTTGCAAACATTAAGGATGTTTTCTGAAGATATTAAAGACAAAGGACATACTTTGATATTTTAGACATACATAAAGGACGAACTTTGAAATTTACTCTAAAAAAATTGAATACTATTTAAAATGTTTGAGATAAAAGAAAAAAAAGACTTACATTTATTATCAAGGCCAATATGTGGACGTTCAGAAGAATACGACGTAACTTGTTCAACCCTATTATGCATTTTTTAACCAACACAAAGAACTACAACAAAAAAACTAATAGGTTTACAATGAAAACCAAACGCATGAATAAATATAAATAAAATTATAACGAATTATATAAAAACTTACTGGAAATGTAAAGAATGATGAAAATAAATTATTCAACCGTAAAAGAAAGCTAAGAATGCAAATTCAGATAAGTATGAAGATGTTTCAAAAGTTTGTGAAGTATTTGAGTTTATAGACCTAAGGAATAACTTATTTATGGAATTAATAATATACATTACAAAAATAAATTGTAATCAAATTAATGATCATAAATATGAAAACAATTCTATATTTATTAGTTTCGAAATTTGAAGATATTGTGTCATTTAGAAAAAATAGAATTGCTAAAATTACGGAATTTCTAAAAAAAAAAAGTTTAGAAATGTAACTGAATAGTAAAAATTGACATGATTAGCATATTTCTTAAAATGAATCATGAATTGTAACGGAATAGTAAAACTATAATCTATATATATAAAGTCTAACTAATACACAAAAAAAATTTATTTTTCTATTATTTAGTCTTATCGCGTTATTACATTAAAAAAATATAAAAGTAATCAACGTAGTCTCATACAATAAAGAATATAACCAAACATAATTCTCAACCAAAAAGGTTATATAGGATAACTAAAAAAGTGACGAAATATAGGCAAAACATAAACTGTCTTCAAACATCAAAAACTCATACGAACAAAACAAAATAACAATATTCAAATACCAAATAAATTGTTTTTTTTTATTAAAACCACCATTTGCCATATCTTCTTTATCAATTCTTCTCAACACACATGCGAGGCTTACTTGCTGACGACGCCAATCCCTCTTCATTCAAATAAACATCATCAAGGTTACGTTTCAAGTCACCCACATAATCCTTTGAAACAGGTGTGGTGTTATCCCCGGTGTAAGAATCAGCATCCTAAAGAAATAAACAAATTATAACTAATACAACTATAAAGTTATATATAACTTTATTTTTTTTAAGTTATACCTTAAAACATTCACCACCAGAAGTTTGGAACTCAGACTGGCTCATACCAAAAGAATCAGAAACATCAAGCTGTGAATTCATGATAAGCAAACAACAAATAGTTCAACATATTTTAAACGGTTTTCAAACTGCAACTGTATATTAATAAAACAATCACTTACTTGGTCAATTTTAAATTTTTTGTTCAGCTTATCCAAGATGTCATCATCAGTCGTAACAAATGATATTCCATAATTCTCAACAGCATTGACAATATTAAAGTCAGTTACTTTAATCACGAAAGCACACTTTAGGTTAACCAACGTTTCAAATTCAACTAGATATTCTCTTGGAAAATCATTTGTCTTCAATAACTATATTAAAAAAAATATATATATAATGTGTCATCACAATAAATGTTTATAATTTATTTTATATAAATATAATGTATAACTAAATATAACCTCGTCCTGAATTGCTATAAGTTCCTTTGCAGTTTTCCCAACAAACTTCAAAGCCTCATGGTCAAATAATGTAAGCGTCACAGTACCGGTTGAATCTTGAACGCGAACCGGTATTTTAAACCTTAACAAACGGTATATAAATAATTAACAAACATATGTGAATAGATAATATAGACGTTCTACGTTGTTTTTGTTGTATGAACAATAATTAGAAGTATGACTAACAAACACTTTACCTGGATAGCGGGAAAACTTCTTTTCCATTACAATCCTTGTTAGAACATTGAAACAATTTCTCATCTCTAACATCACTTGTTCCATCATCCTTATCATAGGTTTCAAACTTCTGCTCAACTTTGGACTTGCAATAGTTACAGCCATCATAATACCACATCTTGTCTGAAGCGATTGCTACAATAGTTCCAACAACAACAACTTTCTTTGGCTGTTTAATATAATAAAAGAAAAAAATTCATTAATATGCTGTTAAAATATACGAACTAAAACATGAAATGTTAAGGAAAACCTCTAAGATTGATGCAAGATAAGCAATTGGTGAAAAACATCATTCTTTAAAAATTCATCTTCGACAGAAGACATCATATATGACCCAGCATGGCTACTTGACTCAGTTGAAGCAGCAAGTTTTGCAAGATACCTAAAACACATTTTGAATAAACATAAATGTTTAATTAAAAATAATTACAAACATTACCTAAAGTTTATAAAATTTAAAAAATATGTTTAAATAATAACACTTACTTTTGCTTGAAGGATAGCATGTCATCAAAATTGTCGTTAATGAAAAGTCGTGAACCATCAAAGTTATTAGAAAATCCCCATTTGCCTATTTTTAGGTAAAAATAATTTAAACAATAAAAAAAATTGATACGAATTAACATCATCTATTGAAATTTGTTTGGTATAAAATGAAGTATGACTTAAATACCTTTGTATGTCTTAACAGCACCAAAATGGACAACAACGACAACATGTGTTTCACGTTTTTCACTAACCATGTAAGAATACATGTCCTTAGCATAATCATCCCAAAGAGTTAAATCGATCTGAACATCTCTATAATAGAATATAAGAAAAAAATATAAGTTTAAAAATATTTTTTAAACTTTAAAGAATAAAATGGAAAAAAATAAATTAAACACAATTTATAATATGTATTACTCAAGATCTTGAAGCTTAAGATTAAGGCGTTTCCCTTTACTACCATCCTTTTTGTTAGTCTCCTCAATGTTATAACACACACCAACATAACCAATGAAATCTACAAAAAATATAAAATACATGTCAGCATATATATAAACATAAAAAAATCTATAAAATGAGGAAAGAAATATAATGCTATATAAAGATTGTAAATCAAAAGTAAACATACCTACAGTCGTACCCTCTTTAATTTTCTGGGAAAGAACATCATTAAACGGAACAAAATTGAACACGTACTGCGGACCTTCCCATATATTGCACTTTTCAACAAAGGTATGATAATAAAAAGATAGCTTCTGATTGTTAGGAACAATCTTGAAAGATGCAGTGTTGGCAGCAAGAGATGGCCGTTTAATAATAAGGCATTCATCAACATTAAGATGCCTCTCAAACTTTGAAAATAGCTTATGCAAGCAAGAAGCTTGAATCTTGGTACCCTGTGTGTAAATACAGAATATCATGCAAAGGATATGTAAAAATGCAATCAAACTGAGCATAATTAACACAAAAAAAATTAAATAAATAATTTACCATTTCATCCATCAGTATCATATCTACACGATATGTCTCTCTTTCATTATCTCTCATCTTCTTCCTCCACAAACTAACAATTTTAACCTTGATAGTGTAGTTTGTGCTTACAGCATCGATATCGTTCAGCAAGGTGATCTGACCTTCGTTCTCCATTATAGCTAAGAAGAAATACGTTCTAAATCAAAGGACTGTTGCAAAAAAATTAGTTGGGCTTAAAAAGAAAACAAATGATGTATTTATATGAAATTAATAAAGTTAATATTTTAAGTAATATATTATTACTAATTCTACTCAACATAAACATCATTTTTAAAATAAAGTAAATAAGGAAACGGTATATTTATAATTATATAAAACGAATTAACATAAATTCAAATTTGTACAAAACGGAAACTGCACATATTAAATATATAACTTCCAGTGCATATTACGAATTTAAAAATTTAAAAATCTATATATAAATATGATTCTTAAAAATTTTATATTTGTATCATATTTTCCATAATTGACAACGTTTACTAAAATATAAATAAAAGATTTTTTTACATTTTTACGAATAATGAGTCTGCATAATTATAAGTTTTAACTTACAAAGTAAGGACGAAATTTTATGATTAATCAATTGCAAATTTTGAAGGAAATTTTGTAATTGCAACATACAAATTGAAATTTGACTTTCTATAATTAAAACAAATATAAACTGGGTTATTTATGTTAAATGTTATATAAAAACCTTATAATGAAACATGTCAAAACTATAATGAAAGGTTTAAAAATGACAATCATAGTGTTATCTATGTATTCTATATGTAGTACTAAAGGTTCATAATACTATCTTATAATAATTTAAACTATACTATCTGTACAATAATGAAAAACAAAAAAGAAAGAATGGGATCCAGATTTTTTTAAATAATGTAAAATGCTTAATTGATTAACATAACATAGTGTTTGATATACTTTTTTTTTTTTAAATTTGTAACATCATTAGCATCAGTTAAGGATTTATAAAATTTAATAAATAACTACTAAACACATAAACTAAACTTTCAACACATGACAAATGAGTGGTTAAAACGAAATTAATAATATGAAAAAAATATAATAACTTGAAATTAAAAACCATAACGAATGTTCAAAACCAAAAAACCCATATAAAAACTTAATATCTAACATATGAAAGGCTACCAAACATGCCCTAAATGTCATATAACTAAACGTAACGTACAACTCGTTCAACAATCAACACCTGTTCATTTTCATCAAAACAATAGTCAACCGTGTCACGGACCTTAATTCTAGCAGCTTTCATGAACTTCTTCCAACCGGTTAACGCGTATCGCCAACCTCCGCCGCTTTTTTTTTCACGTCTAGTACCGTTGGTAATTTGCTTTGGTGGATTCAGATTCATAAGCCTCACGGTTATATCTTTTAAACCTTCATCAAGTCTAGCCATCCGTGAAACAGGATCAGGAATCCTCTGTATTGTTGAAAAAATCAAATTATTAATAAATATGTTATGTAAAATAACAATGTTTATTAAGTAACAAACAATTGTAAAACTTGTTTTCCAGTTGTTTGTAAAATGATATTAACACTTACAAAATCACGTTCACCAGCCATACGAGTAAAACGACGAACACCACCATGTATTTGTTCATGAACCTCATTTTCAGCATCGATAGGTGCAACTTCAACCTGCAAATTAGTTATACAACATGTATTACATTAACATATATATATACATATATAGTTAATTAACAAAATGCAGGTTACCTCATCGACATCCACATCAGGAAAAAAAATTTCAACGCCGTTTTTTCCAAAAATTTTTAAATGGAAAAAATGACCAAAACCTTTTGTAAATAACAAAATACAACCTGCCTTCAACTGTAACTGAGCAACAATTACGTCAAGACCAACGGTAAAACCAACATTACCGTCAGACGTTTCAATGGCAACTTTAAACGTTTTGTTGTCTACATTTACAGTACAAATTACATCATTTGAGGAATAATCATAAACTTTTGGCAGGATACGTTCAGGAATGACCTGTGGGAAATGATAAAAAAAGAAAAAATTAAGTGTTAATATAAGTAAAGTAATAAATCAATACAATAGGAAATTAAAAATAGAATTTATCTTACATAAAAATGATATGATGGAGGGAGCAAATACGTCCAAAAAGAGCCACGACTAACCCCATCAACGAAAGCTGTTAATTTAAACGTAGTAGTATCTACTGGATTAAATACTACCAAACAGCCTCTGGTTAGTCGCAAATGTTCCACAACTTTGGACCAACCATGGAAGAAGAAAAACTTTCCTTTACAAAACCTTAAATAAACATTAAATAATCGGTCAGCTTCAGTGTGTATCATAACATTTGTAGGGCCTTTATCAACACCCCATAGTCTGCACGCAGCATCATCTGGAATGGACTAATAAAAAAATGCAAAATTAATTATGATTATAGTGAAAAGATATTAATGATACAATAATAATAAAAAGTATTTAATAATAAGTAAAAAAAAAAAATCTATGTAATAATATATCATTTACCAGAATAAGTTCATCTGCTCCATTCATTAGCCTTAAGAACCACGGTAGTTTGAAACTGAATAAAAAATTAAGATGTTAATAAACTGTAACATGTTAAGGTTAGTCTGAGGAAAAAATAAATAAATTAACAAAAAACTCATATTGTACAAATTAAATGTTACATAAAGTCACAAAATGAACAAAAACATACCTTGATGAACTTTCAGCCATATCAAAAACCTAAAAATACACGTCACATAAACACACCATGAAATGATGAATTATTAAAATAAATATAAATGAAAAAAAAAACAATGTGAAGGAAATGTTATAATAACATTCAATATGTAACAAACATCATAATAAGTATCTTTTATTCCTAAATCTATAACAAATGGAGGCAACCGATGATATAAAAATTATGAAACATCATAATAAAAATTATTGTAACCAAATGATTTACAGTGAAAAATATCAACATTTAAATAAAATACAAATATACAATCATATTATCCTATCGTCAAATACAGATAAAGTCACCTAAAAATTTGATAAATTACATAAAGATGTGAAAGAAAAAGAAAATCATAAGAATTTCAATGACAATCAGAATATGGGTTTCTATAACAAAAATTTAATCAATACATAAGAATAAAAAAATCATATAAACATAATCATACCAAAATAAAATACTAAAATTCATAAAAAAACTATATTCAATTACAATCGGATTCGGATTTATGCTTTTGCATTACATTCACAAAGTTATTAACACTCACAATCAAATAAAAGTTATTTTAAATCATTTCAAATAAAACTTAAGACATATATTCATAACAATCAGATGTAGGGTTTCATATAAAGTTGATACAATAAATAAACATTAGAAAGAACACATATTCTGCATCAACATTGGTTTTAAGGTTATTAACGTAAACAACATATTCTTCAAGAAAACAATAATCTTAATACACAAAATTGAACATATTTTTCAATCCAAATCGGATTTAGAGTTAAATAAACATAAACATAATTTACACACATTAAATAAAAGGAAGAACACATGAATAATGATTTAAGAATGAATAAAAAAAAAACCAACTTACAGTTTTAGAGAGCGGTATGTCAAATATTGATGAACGATTCAAGAATGAGTAAATGTAAATGCATACGGTGAAGAATGTCAAACCATATATATATGTAAATCCACTTAAGAAATACATTGTTATATGGAAACCGATCGTATTCTTGAAATAAGATTGGAGGGAAGTTGAAGAGTTTATTGGAACCATAACTGCAAAGGAAAGTAAATTTTTAAAAAAATATAACCGCAACCTAATTAAAGAAACAATGCATAATTACAGAAACATAATTATAATTCAAAATTAAAAAATTAAGTTAAAAACATTACTCTGTTTATATAAAAAAAACCTTTTTAAAAATAAATGAAACATATATTTACAACAAATTTTAAAAAAGTGATAACTGAATAATAAAGTAAGAAGAATTTCAAAACACTGTTAATTAATTAAGAATAAGACATATATTATGAATTATATAAACGATATACCATAATACATTCATAAAAATAGTATTAATTAAAAAAAAAGTGAACAGAAAACATAAAATTATATATCATAAACTTAAAAAAAAGTATAAGATTGAACTAACCATTGTTGCTTGACGAATGATGGGATTGGGATTGTTATGACGGAGTTATGGATTGACATAAAAAAAATTAAAACAAAATCAGTAACAGAGATAAATATGGCCGGATCTACATAAAAATTTTTAATCAATAACTTGATTTAATTTCAAACAAAAAACTACAACAAACTCTTGTATATATTTTTGTTTATAATAAAAGTAAACATATTGAAATCGGTTAGATCAAAATCAATACTAAACAACAAAGTAAAAAAACATACCTGCAAGATTTATGGTCGGATCTACATAAATCAGACCAAAAAAAAAAGTTAATATAAGTACAAACGAATAACATTAAATCAATCTCCAATATTCATTCAGAAGTTATAATAACAAATATTTAGCTTCTATTTCGTGTATTTACCTTTTATGTTTACCTAATTTTTTAAAATCGCTGAGATAGATTTGATGAAATTTTTAAGAGGGGTCGGTGACATTGTCGAGGAGTGTACGGAAATGATATCACTTAGCATTTGCTGACACTCCTCGACAACATCACCGACGCCTCAATGTTTCCATCAAAACACTAACACTGGTTGCTTATTAAACATAGGGTTTCTTGTTAATACCTTGAACATGTAAAATCTAAAATGTATTTGACACATCCTTTGTCTCTTCCTCTCTTCCTTAATAGGTAAAAACATGACAGGTATGGTACCATCGTGATTTTTTAATTTCTGAAAAGACAACATGGAATCAAAATCCAGGAATTAGAAATGTAATTTGTAAATGTTCTAAAATTAAGCAAATTACTACAAAAAGGTAATAAAATAAAATTATATAATACAGAATAATTATTTAATATAACGAAACATATTAATTATTTAAAAAAGTAAAAGATTTAACTAACCTTTGTTGCTTGACGAATGATGGGATTCCGATTGTTATGACGGAGTTAGGGATTCACATGAAAAAAAATTCAACCAAAATCAGTAACTGCGATAAATATGATCGGATCTGACGAAATCAAGAAAAAAAAACTTGATTTTGTTTCAAACAAAAATCTACAACAACATCTGGTATATATTTTGGTTTATAAAAAAAACTAAACATGTTTAATCGGTTAGATTAAAGATGAATACTACATAAACAACAAAGTAAAACAACATACCTTCAAGATTTATGCTCGGATCTACAGAAATCATACAAAATAAAAACTAAAATCAAACTCCGAACTTGAAAAAAAATATAAAATCAAATGAATAACATATAATCGAACTCAGATCTTGATTCAGAAGATATAAAATCAAAGCTTCAATTTAGTGTATTTACCTTTGAATATGACCTAATTTTGTTTAAACTTCGTAAGAAGATAACCGATTGAATCGTAAAAGGAAGAGAGAAGAGAGTAAAGTTGAGGTAGGTTTGAATGAGTCAAAAGAAAATGAAATAGGTTTTAAATGATCCGAATATTTTTCATAAGGTTTATCCGGAAACTAAAAACCCGACCCAAAATCAATTCGGATCCCGCATCATTTTCATTGAAATCGAACATATGTGATTTCCCTCCTAAAGTGAATTGCCACATCAGCCAAGATGGCCAAAGACAAGTGCCATGTAGCCCAAATCCATCTCATTTATATATATATATAGATATATATGGCAAATTGGATTTAAATAATCTCAACTTTCTCAATTTGGCCGATAATAATCCCAACTCAGTTATTTGCCGATAATAATCCGAACTGGTCCACTTTTGGCCGATAATGGTCTGCGTTAAAAATAGCTTAACAGTGTTAAGTTCTTCTCCGAATTACAAACCGATGTTTTAGGGCTTTTGATTAGAATGAGGATACGAGTTGATTGATGTAAAATTTACCTCGAAATACTGCCTCAAACGACGAAAACGGTGCTTTAATCCGGGTGTTTAAACTTCCAATTAACGAAAATCAAGCCGTTTGGAGCACCGTTTCGAGGTAAGTTTTACATAAATCGACTCGTATCCTCGTTCTGATCAAAATCCCTACAACATCGGTTTGTAATTCGGAAAAAAACTTAACTCCGTTAAGTTATTTTTAACGGCGGACTATTATCGGCCAAAAGTGAATCGATTTCGATTATTATCGGAAAATAACTGAGTTAGGACTATTATTGGCCAAATTGAGAAAGTTGGGATTATTAAATCGAATTTGCCTGTAATATAACGACTTTGGGTATACTTTAACGCATCTAACTTCACCTAAGTGTCACATTAACCTTCTTCCCCATTTTATTTTACCTCACTCCAAAAAAACGGTTTAATCCCTTTAACTTCATCTAACGCAATTTTTTAGTGGTTTTTCGTTTAAAAACTAAAAGAATAATTAATTCAGTCTTTAACATCCATTTAGCATGTTAACATAAACCATTTAATGCCTCTTAACACAAGGAGAGAGTGGTTTGCAATCTCGGTTAACATGCCATGTCACCGTTAACACCTCAAATGTTAGAGTACACCCATCACCTAATAATACAATCAAACCGATTTTATTTATTTTTTCCAATCCTAAACATCTTTTCCTTTTGTTTCAAGGTTTTATGAGATCCATATAAAGTGAAGAACTTAAGCAAAATTCATTAAATATAAATGTTGTGCTTAGTAGAAGTAAGTAATACTATGCTTCTTATTTTCTCTAAAATCGATTAAGGATGACTACTTGCAGCAAAGAGAATAGCAAGTCCATACAAAACCTCAAGGAGTAAAATCTGACTAATTTGTAAAAATGAAAAGACGAAACTCAAATGTTTTAGATGTCTATCGATTATTTAATAGGCGCATACAACACTAGCAAGTAAACCCTATTGTTATTCCGTCCTTATATTATAGGAAACACTTTCTATACTATTTATATATTCGATGATATGGTAAATAAGAGGAGTTGAATGAAGAATTAGAGTTAAAAAGAGATATGTCACA
This sequence comes from Helianthus tuberosus, assembly GCA_030545235.1. Taxonomy (NCBI): domain Eukaryota; kingdom Viridiplantae; phylum Streptophyta; class Magnoliopsida; order Asterales; family Asteraceae; genus Helianthus; species Helianthus tuberosus. The sequence goes on along the minus strand of CM060427.1, from coordinate 107,892,039 downwards.
CCCCGAATTTCCACGTGTTACCGGTGGGCCCGGTAGGGGAGTATCGTGACGTGGTTGGCAACATAATAGTCAAACAACACAATATTTAAATGCACAGCGGAAGCAAAGTATAGATTCATTTCAACCAAACGATATTGTAATATTAAGTATCACAAATAGTCGAAAATAAATCCACAGGTAGATCAAAATAAAAGGAAACAAATGTTCAACAGTCTATGACATCCAAGCTGGCGAGACTTATTATGGATGCTAGGAGACAAGCCAGCCTATTTCGCGTAGTACCTGCACTTAACCTTTTTAAGAAAAATACGTCAGTTTACACTGGTAAATACAATCAACCGACTCATTTTGAAAAGAGTTTAAGAAAATGCATTTAAGGCACAAGGCACAAATAATATTTTTATAACTTGGGATAATTATTTAAATATAATACTTGTAAACGAATTACATGTTTCTTATGCGTTCAGTAGCCCGATCCGTAAACCGGGTTAAAGATCAATAGACACACCACTTTATTTAATGAGACACTGACAGGTGTACGCCTACACCTGAGTGCTAAGGTCGTGGCCATTTCGTGAAATGATGCCAGGGATATCCGGGACATGGTCATTAACCCCCCAAAGGCTTTAAGCAAACAAAACATTTCAAAACGTAGCATGTCAATGATTTAACCTCTATTCGATTAAAGATTCAATGCCGGACCAAGCGGTATTTTATATACCGTACCCCAAGCCCGTATAGGGAAAATAAGTTAAAAGTATTTACCTGAGCAAGTATAGATCAAAAATCAGCGAGTGCAAGTATCTTTTACCGGTTCTCCTAATCTGGAACGAAGGTTTAATAATAACCTATTAGAATCCTAACGGTCTTTAGTTAAGCTTAAGCTTAGACCGATTAGTTTTAAAGATACGATTCGTACGCACGATTAAGCGAAGACCGGATAGAATGTGATTTAGACCCGACAAGTTTGAAGACTTGCTTAATATGGGTATATGATACACATTCTGGATTTTGAGATAAAACCGATAAGGTTTGACCTGTTTCGGCTAATTTATGTAAACTAGTTACATAAACCGAACCGAACGCGTATGAAGCGTAACGGGTAACCATAAGAGTCCTAAACAGGTTTCCTAAGTTAACATGCCTTAAATATGTTGTGATATCAGTAGGATACCTTCCGTTATGCCCAAAACGAGTTTAATCTCATATTAAGCCCCGTAGGGGTATTTTGGTCATTTTAAAGATTATAAAAGGAATTAATTTATCTTCTGTGATCCGGGTCTGATTAAATCAGTAAAATGGTTTATTTTAACAGGTTATAACATTTGGTTATAAGTCTTATATGTCAAAATAGTTTTAAACCCAAACTATGCGTATAATACGCGTATAAAGCCGTTTTAAGCGACGTACGGTTTAAAATAGGATTCTGAGTTTTCTGATCAGTTAAACAGGTTCAAAACACTCCATTTAATATTTAAAATCAGTAGCAATTGGATTGGCATCAAAAGGATTCGTAAAACTCATTTTATGGCCGAAAAGGGTATATTCGGTATTTACCGAATTAAGGCGATAATCCTAGCTTATGATCAGTTTAAAAATAATTAAAAATCTTCAAAAATCCCAAAATATTATATTACATCAGTGGGTAAAAGGTTTGGTGTCGAAAATTGGGTTTAGATAGGTTTTACGCTAATGACGTCATTTAATTACTAAGAATCCTATAATTACGTCATTAAGCATAACTCCTAATCTAGACCTCCGATTGATGTGAAAATTTACAGACATGTTTAATAATCAGTAACTAAGATTATTTTACTTTCATATCTCCAAAAATCTCGTTTTATGATCATAAGGGCATTACGGTCAATATTTAGGCGATTAACGGAAACATCGGACAATTAAGGATTCATGTGGTATAAACGCAGAGGGTTATACCAACATGTAACTAGGTCCTAAAGGAACTTTAAGGCATGTCTAAAACTATCTAAACCGGGTCAGAACTGAGGTCAAAGCAAAAGTCAAACTTTTGCGTCTCTCGGTTCCGAATCGGTTCAAAACAGAAAGTTGTCGAATCAAACAAGCGTAGACAAGTTTTTATACTTATTTTCAAGTTATATGACTGATAAAACAGATTACACGCCTTTTATATTGCTAATTACGCGTTAATTCCAAAATACCAATTCTGTTGACTTTTTCGGACAACCTTTGACTCGACAAACGACCTAGTTAGGATTCGAATTAGTGAGTGCCCTTTTAGGGGTTTATTATCCATATAAATACCAACTTATAACAACTTTCGATTCGACTAAACTCTGGACCGATTGTGATTTATCACTAAATCAAACCGTAGTTACAACGGTTTGATTTCTAGGCTATAAACTAAGTATAAATGAATTATAGAAGGTTAGACATACTTACACACGACTAATGGATGATTTGGAATGCTTGGGACCTGCTTGAATGCTCCAGAAATGCTCAGAAGTTGAATGTGGTTGTATGTTGCAACATGTGACTTTATATAATGACTTTGATCTTCTATAATTGTTGCCCAATGAGTCTAGGGATGATCCCTGATGTCCAACATGTGTCCCTAGGCCTATAAACCACCTTAGACAAGCCCATAGAATCGAAACTTGCCATTTAAGTCGGTTAAAAACACAACAGGCAGCTGCCTGTCATTTTTTCGCATCTGCAGGTCTCAGGCGGCCTGCTTGGGCTTTTCACATATGGGAGGCGGGCCGCGTGGCCCATCTGATCAGGTTAAACATGTTTCTTTAATTGCACTTTGGCCCCTAGTCCCCCGAAAGGTCGTTTTCACGATGTTTCTTGCATTTTAAGGCTTTGATTTTTATATATAGGGGCTTTAATACTTATACCCACTTTGTCAAGTCCTCGGGTAACTTTGTGATCACCCGAAAAGCCCTAATTTTCAACGTTGACGATTCTAACCCTCGCACACGAATTTTATCACAACTTTCTCATACGATAACGAAACTTGGTGAAATTTTTATGGTAGGTTCTAGTGAGCATATTTAATCATTACAAGGCTTTGGGTTTGCTAAAAGGTCACTCAGAGGTATAACTTAAACATGTTGACACATTTAACCCCTGTAGTTTGTAATCTCTCACTTTCTTTCACATTTCGCCTTGTATGATCCATGATCCATTCGTTTAAGGTTATAAACATCATGTAGGGTTATTGCAAAGTATAATTATCCATTGTTGACACTTTGAACCCTTATATTTACACAGTTTCCCTGTTTGTCAACTTTAGTCCTTCAAGAACATTCTTTTCACACGTTCAAACCTATGACATGTGTCAACACATTATAGGACGTAAATTTTCGAGGTGTTACATCCTCACCCCCTTAAAAGAAATCTCGACCCGAGATTTACTGAAATAAGTAAGGGTACTTTTCTTTCATCGTGGATTCAACCTCCCACGTGTATTCGGGACCTCTACGGACATCCCATTTGACCTTTACAAAAGGTATATGCTTCCTTCGAAACTTCCTCACCTGTCGATCTTCAATCGACAAAGGTTTTTCCACAAACTTCAAGCTCTCATCTATATGCACATCTGTATGTGGTATAACCAATGATTTGTCAGCGAAACACTTCTTCAGATTGCAGATGTGGAACAGATTGTGTATACTACTGAGCTCTTCAGGTAAGTTTAACTTATAGGCAACTGACCCGACACGTTCGATAACCTCGAAAGGTCCTATGTATCTCGGGCTTAACTTGCCTTTCTTACCAAATCGCATCACTCCCTTCCAGGGTGACACTTTAAGTAGGACTTTGTCACCTACTTCGAAGTGAAAATCCTTACGACTTGGATCAGCGTAACTCTTCTGCCTATCCCGGGCAGCTTTGAGACGGTCACGAATCTGGGCAATCTTGTCCGTCGTCTCGAACACTATCTCTGGTCCAGATAACTGGACATCTCCAACTTCTGCCCAACAAATGGGCGATCTACACTTTCTACCGTATAATGCCTCAAAAGGCGAAGCCTTAATGCTGGTATGGTAGCTATTGTTGTAGGAGAATTCAACTAATGGTAGGTGCTTATCCCAGCTACCACCCAAGTCAATTGCACATGCACGAAGCATGTCTTCCAACGTTTGAATAGTACGCTCACTCTGACCGTCTGTCTGTGGATGGTAAGCCGTACTAAAGTTCAAACGTGTGCCCAAAGATTGTTGGAAGCTTTTCCAAAAATGTGACGTGTATCTAGTATCTCGGTCAGAGATAATAGACACAGGTATGCCATGTAAAGCTACAATCTTATCAACGTACAGTTGGGCTAACATATCGGAGCTGTAGGTCTCCTTAATGGGTAGGAAATGTGCTGACTTAGTCAGTCGGTCAACTATCACCCAGATGGTGTCATTTCCTTTCCTTGTCTTGGTAACTTGGTGATAAAATCCATAGTTACCATTTCCCACTTCCAAGTAGGAAGTTCAGGTTGTTGTAGCAAACCTGACGGTTTTTTATGTTCTGCATTGACTTGCGCACACGTCAAGCATTTAGCTACATAGGTAGCTACAGACTTCTTCAAGCCTATCCACCAATAATTTGCCCTTAGATCTTGGTACATTTTATCAGCTCCAGGATGAACAGAATATTTAGAGCTGTGGGCTTCCTGGAGGATAACATCTCGGAGTCCTCCATAAATTGGAACCCATATCCGTCCATTCAATCTAAGAATTCCATCCTTACTAAGAGATAACTGCTCCTCAGTTACTCCTAGCTTTTCGTTAAGATAGTTAGCTTCCAACACAGCTTCCTTCTGTGCAGCTAACAACCTTTCTATCAAATTGTTCTTTATTTCCATGCGCTTGGCATTGATTCGGATGGGTTTCACTTTCTCCTTCCGACTCAAGGCATCGGCGACTACATTCGCCTTGCCGGGATGGTATCTTATTTCACAATCGTAATCATTCAGAGTTTCCATCCAACGGCGTTGCCTCATGTTCAAGTCCTTCTGGTTGAACAGATGTTGAAGGCTTTTGTGATCAGAGTAGATCACACATTTGATTCCATATAAATAGTGCCTCCACAGTTTTAGTGCGAATACAACGGCTGCCAATTCCAAGTCATGGGTGGTGTAATTCATTTCGTGCACCTTTAACTGGCGTGAAGCATAGGCAATGACTTTGCCTTTCTGCATAAGCACACATCCCATCCCGGTGTGTGATGCATCACAATAAACTACAAACTCCTCCGTTCCTTCAGGCAATGTCAGTACTGGAGCATTGCTCAACTTTTGTTTCAGAATATCGAAGGATTCCTGCTGCTTAGGACCCCAGTCAAACTTAATCTTCTTACGTGTCAGCGAAGTCAGGGGTGCAGCAATCCTTGAGAAGTTTTCAATGAATCGCCTATAGTATCCTGCTAAACCTAGGAAGCTACGAATTTCTGTACAGGGTATATTCGGTACCGGTACCCGCTTTATCTGTTTTTCGATAACGGTACCGGTATTTACAGGTAAAACACCGGTAAGTACCGGTATCGAACTCGTGTATTCGGTACCGGTACCCACTTTTTTCGTTTTTCGGTACTGGTACTTCCGGTACCGAACGGGTACCATGCTCATCCCTAATGTGTAGAGTCTCTATGGAGACTAACAGACATAACCTTTTCATACGATAATATATGTATATATATTTTTAAAGCATACCAAGTTAAAGATAATTTATTTTTTAAAATATTACACCTATATTTAATTTGGTGCATTTTTTAAAAGATGTTCTCGTATGAAAAAAAAATTATTTCGTTTGAAAATTACCTATATATTATTATTATTACCTATTAAAATTAGAATGGAATGAATAGTAACATCACTAACATATGAGCAAATGGTATTGGGTATCGGTACCGGTACCAAATTTACCAAATCGGTGTATTTTTAGTACCGGTTCGGCACCGGTTTTTACCCTCAAATACCGGTTCCGTACCAGTACCGAACGGTACCAAACCGTACTGTACCGTACCAGGTATATTCGGTACCGGTACCCACTTTTGGGGATTTCGGTAACGGTATTTTCGGTACCGCTTGGTACCGAGCTCATCAAATCCTGTAGCAACGCAGCAATGCAAGTAATTGTACCGTTTAGATTACTTTTCATACACACAGTAAGTAAACTGTATTTCGTTTGAATTAAGTTTTATATACACAACAACTTATTTTGCTTTCTTTAGCATGTAAAATTAACTTGGATATTTAGATATCGATGAGCAAATCGTATCAAATCCTGTAATCAAACCGGTATCGTATTGATACCAAATTTACTATACCAAATCATTTTCGGTACCAGTTTGGTACCCACCTTTTGGCGTTTTCAGAATCGCTACTTTCGGTTCGACACCGGTCTAGCACCATACCTGTATTTATTGATTTTTACCTTCAAATACCATATCGTATTGTACCGAGCATTTTCGATGCCGGTACCTAATTTCGATGATTTTTAGGATCGGTACTTTCGGTGTCGTTACCGGTACCGAGCTCATCCATATTTTAACATGTTAGCACTGTAATAACTGAACTGAAAACAACCGAATTTCCAACGTGTAGGACATGTGAGTCCTATTATTATATATTAGGTTATTTAAAATCGTTTTTTAGAACGGAGTGACTATCCTTACCACGTCAATTTTATTTATGTTTTGATATTCGGTATCTGCTTGTCGTTGCTGACACGCCTTTTGTAGTCATTGGGTCCCCGCCGCAACGCACGGGCCGAAAATCAACTAGTTGTGATGAAAAAGAAAAGTTAAGGTGGCGTCTTTATGGAGACTCCACTCACATCGTTTTTTGTGTGGATCAATTGCCAAATTCATGATTTTCCCAGTATAAAAAGTAGTTATATACTAATATATTAATTATACTATGAGAGAGTATCAAATATGAAGTTTATTTTGGCTAGGAGGCAATAGAAGTATGACATGCGACAAAATTTAAAATAAAGAGGAAGTATATTTTAGTTTATCCAATCTTCTCTCTTCTCCTTTCTCTGTCACTTCAAAACTCACCATCTTCAACATTTTCTTTACTTTCTATCTCAATAATCACTACGTTATAGTTCGATTTCCGTCACTAATCAATGATTCAAACACCCAATCAACGTGTTCTTCAACTTTTTTGAAGAAACCCAGTTTAATTTCATACAATATCTCATTTTTCCCGTGATTTTGAAGCGAATCACTCGATTCATTCCATTCGATCGCTATAAGTGTTCCTGGCATTCAAATTTCGTCAATCGTTGAAGAAATTTGAAGAAATCGGCTTCGATCAATGTAAGAAAATTTTGAATTGCATTTTTATGATCTGAGTTTTTTAATTGAGTCATTGCGTTTTATAAAGGAATGAATTGTTTTTTATTTTTGTATTTTCAGTCCATAACACATTTTATTGTGTTTTAAGTCCATTGTGTTTTAGGTAAAACACATTTTATTTGTTTTTAGTCCATTGTGTTTTAGAAAAAAAAAACATTTTATTTTGTGTTTTTGTCTATTGCATTTTAGAAAAACACATTTTGAAGTGTTTTTAGTCCATTGCGTTTTAGGTAAAACATATTTTTATGTGTGTTTTAGTCCATTGTGTTTTAGAAAAAAATAACACTTTCTTTTGTGTTTTTTATCTATTGCGTTTTAGGAAAAACACATTTTATGTGTTTTTGGTTCATTGCTTTTTAGAAAAACACATTTTGAAGTGTTTTTAGTCCACTGCGTTTTAGAAAAAAAAACACTTTCTTTTGTGTTTTTAGTCCATTGCGTTTTAGAAGGAACACTTTCTTTTGTGTTTTTAGACCATTGTGTTTTAGAAAGAAAAAAAAATCATTCTTTTGTGTTTTTCAGCCATTGCGTTTTATAAATAAGACATTTCTTTGTCTTTTCTGTCCATTGCGTTTTAGAATAAAAAAAAGTTTTTTTTATGGTTTTTGTCCACTGCTTTTTACGTAGGGTTGTAAACGAACAAAACGATCAGCGAACAGTTCGTGAACCATTCGGCGGGAAGTTCGATTATGTTTGTTCGTTCTAACGGAGGTCTCGTTCGTTCGATTGAGTTTGTGAACGTTCGGTAAGGTTTTCGTGAACATGTTTGTAAACTTTCGTTCATTTGCGTTCGTTTATGTTCGTATATTTGTGGTTTAATTAAATATTTTTGTACTTTCATATATTTTTTCTATACTTTTTATATTATTAAACTCTTATTTATTTTATTACCCTAACAATTAAACTAGGAAACCCTATTTCACCTTGTTTATGACACCATTTCCCTTTCTTTTATCATTATTTACACTGATGAATACGATCGACCTCCGTTCCGTAATATGAGATTCATGTTTCAGTTCTACTCTCTAGGCCATCCACCTTTATCATTCGCCACGTTCGCCAAATTTTTTTGTGTTCATGAACCATTCGCGAACACACTCATGTCCTTAATGAACGAACACGAACATAAAATCTCGTTCGTTAAGTGTTCATGAACCGTTCGTGAACACATTTATTTCCTTAACGAACACAAACAAGTCCTTGTTCGTGTTCGTTCGGTTCGTTTACAACCCTAGTTTTACGCAACTGGGGTTTTTTTTTGAAAATATAGCACTAGTATACTCGTTTTAAAGATAAAAAAGCGCTCGTTTTTTTGTGACATTTTTATAAAAAAATAATGTCGTATGAAAGAGTTATTAACGTTTAAAAAATCAGGGGGGGGGGGGGGAATTGGAGCAGAAAGAAACTATTGTGTTGGATTGACTAGAATGCCCCAATACAAACCCACTGTCTCTTTTTTTTCTTCAATTTCACTCATTTAATCTTAGCCTTTAATTAATAAATAGATGGTCGTTATTACTTCCTAACATTCTTACCCAAATAAACTTCCTATTATATCCTGACCTATTATATTATAAGTTAGAATTTAGACTCTGGTTTTTTCCAACAACCTCTAGTTAGGGGGGACAGGGCGCCCCTGTGATGGTCCTCCACCACGCGTGAAACAATAAATAACACCGCTGTCACCATGTTCTATAACACGTCAATTTGAAAATGCGTCAAACACATCACGCGTGAAGAATTGAAGAATCTGATGGTTTATGGTTGGGTGTTGTGAGTGATGGACATTTCTACTAAAATTCATCGCCAGTGAAAGAAAAAAGCTCGATGACGTGACGGAACTTGATTGAATGTTGTGAGTGATGAGTGGGTGGTGAGTGATAGGCGTTTGCCCGCCCTTATACCCATGACAGGATTTAATATGTAATATCTTTTATTAATATGTCAAAATTCAAATTTACAAAATTTCAAAACAGTTTTAATTCAAATATTGGTTGTAATAACTTCTCATAAAACTAATTATTTGTTCAACTTTGAAAGTAGATATTGGTCGTTTTATGAAAATAATTTAATAAAGTCTACAAGATGTAGACAAAAACAAATGGCCTTTGACTATCAGGTACAGCACATAAAGCGACAGGTATCATCCTTCATCAACACTTCATCTCCACCGTACACGTGTACAGATGTCCCCCAAAGTTCCTAGTTTCGTACAAAATTAATAAATTATTTACCTAGGGTTTACTGTCAAGTCAAACTTACAAATTTAAATATATTAAATAATTCTTACTTTTCAAATAAAACAACCATCTTTATATTTTATTCCATTAAAATATTCAATACCTTTTCGAAACTCAATTTAACCTGTAGTTATTACAATTAGAGAATTACTTTCTTTTATAAACCATACATATGATAAAATTACCATGCTTCAACCCACCCCTTTGGTGAATTTACTGATTAGATTTTAATAATCCAAATTATAATTTATTACTCAATAATAATCCGTGCCGAAAATACAACCAATATTACTCGTAACTTTCACTTTTACTACTAAAGACAATTTCAATCTAACGGAAAAGTAATTCCCGGTTATCTCTAACCTTCAGTTGTGTCGTTTCACAACACCTTTTACAATATTTTGCTAGTCAATTAGGGGCGTACAAAGTTACTTTTCTGTTAAAGCAAGGGAGGAGCAAATGGTACCTGGTACCAAAACCTAATCGGTATCGTACCGTACTGAGTCATTTCCGATGCCAACTTTTTCCATATTTGGGATCGGTACTTTCGGTTTGGTATGGTACCAGTATTTTGGGTTAATTTACCATCGAATATTGTATCATTCTGAGCACATTTGATACCGGTATTGATAACCATTCTTTAGGATTTTTTAGATCGACGACTTTGATACCAGTACGGTTCAGTATGGAGCTGGTCCCTAGTTAAAGCGGTTTTGTTCTTGTCAAAGAGAGTAAAAAATTAAATGACTAACTAAACGTCCATGACATTATAGCCCAGCTACATCTTGGGGGTGTGATAAGGCTTAGGGACCATTAGGTCATCAGTTTGATTCTCACAAGTTGGTTTTTCCCAAATTTATTGAGTTTCATCCTGAATTGGTGTATAGACATTATTGTCTAGTGGAGATGGATATGACCGGGTGGCTCTGCTAGTGGCACGATGATACTCCATTGGTCATATACTATAGCACCGACACCCAAAGTCGAGCATACATACGACGATCTTCATGTGTGAATAGCGGGGATGAAAGAAAGGGCGGTAGATGATAATGAGAAAAGGTGTCGCGTCTGGGGGGGCGGGCGGAATGGATGAGCGAAAGGTGTCATGCCATAGAGTGCGTAATATCACGAGTCTTATGTAATACAACTAAATGCACCTTGAGGTGTTGCCGAGGAACTGAGGGACCTTCTCGAACACAAGATAGGTCATTTAATTCGCTATGGGGAATCGATGCTCCGGGCCGAATAGAGCTTGCCTACGACACCTGGCTTTCTCTGACACATATTAGCTTAGTTGCGCTTAATAGGCCAGTTTGCCTTCCTCTCCGGCGGCCTCCTTACCTTACCCCCGCTACGCTCTCATTCTAAGTTACGCGTGCTGAGCAAGATGCATTGCGATTTCCTCTTCTGTGGATGCACCTATGACCCGGGATGAGAATAGAAAGACTTTTTTCTACGACGAGCTTTATCTTGTAAAGCTAAAGACGCCCCAAGACAAGTTCCAAATGCTAGGAAGGGGACAGGATCAATAGAACTTGGCTGGATTCGGGCTGGGAGAGGGCGCCCGTTCCTAACCACTTTCAAAAAAGGTTCGCTCATGCTGGAGGAAGCATCCCCATTTAGTGATCGGTTCGCTAGTCGCCAGTGATCCAAATTTGTCGTTAAAAAAAGACTAACTAAACACTTTATCAATTTATCAATATGAAGTATTATTAGACCACCCGTAGTGGATGGGGGTTTTGGGCGTTTTCCTCCAAAAACGCCCCATCACGCCTACGTCACCGCCCCCTAGGGCGTTTTTGATGTTTTTTTGTTGGCCGGTTCCTTAAACACGCCAGATTGAAGAGAGAATGACCAATGGAACGTTCAGCAACGGTTAAAAAGTAACACATATTTTTTTTTAATTCAATATCAATATCTATATATATACACACTTACAACCCACAATACCTCAAAAATAAACATAAGGGTTGGGCGGTATGATGTGCAGTGACTAGGGTGATTGAGTGGAGTCACCGATAGGTGTATACTCACCGAAGTTGGAGAAGAAGAAAGGGAGGAGAGAGAGAGAGGAGAGAGGAGAGAAGAACCAATCAAAGTAGGAGAGAGGAGAGAGAAATCGGGTGTTTGAGTGGGTGTTTAACCATACCTAGTGTTTGAGTAGAAAATGAGGAGTGAAGGGGGGAATTGACATGGCTAAATATAATTGGGTAGAGAAAACTCAAACACCCAACTCAATCACCACCATACCACCTACCCTAATACCACACCATTTTAGTATTACGTAATTTTTATTTATTTAATGAAATATTATTTGTTTTAATTTTCAAAAGTTTTTTTAAAATAAATAGTTATGTAATCATTAAAAGAAACATTATACCACTATATTTTTTTTTTAAATTCAAGCCCTATAATAAATCTCAGCTCTCCAACAAAAAAGTTTGAAGTTACATTAGGAGTGATTGTCTCATACTTTGAATTTTCAAAAATCAATTGAACAACTCAACTTGCATTTATTTTTCAAAATTCGTCAATAATAATAATAATTTTATAAAAGTTGCTTTCACTGACGACAATTTTCCTCCTATTTAAACACCAAAGTCTCATCTCTCTTCATTTTTTCAACTCCACCAGGTCACATTCTCTCTCTCTCTCTCTCTCTCAAACAACTCCACCATTATACATATACATACACACTATATCTCTATAATGGTCGACACTCTCATGAATCTTCATCTTCGTCTTCTTCCTCAAATGTGATGGGAGGCGGTTTCTCCCACCTCCTCCCCTGCTTCAATCCGGCTGAGCACCGCCGTAACCACTCACCGGACCTCATTTTCACGGCCGCCGAACCTCTTGACGAAACCCTAGGTCACTCCTTCTGTTACGTCCGTTCCTCCGCTCGCTTTATCTCACCTACACACTCAGATCGCTTCGATTCGCCCTCTCAATCGCTCCGATTCTCGCCGGAATCCTCTTCTAGGTCACGCCAGGTTAACGGCGTTACGGAAACAGGTTTCAGATCCATTTCCGGTGCTTCTGTAAGTGCCAATAGTTTAACTCCTGTAACTGTTGTTAAATTAGATAATATTCTTGATGATGATGTTAATCGTGTTGGTGTTGCTGGTGGTGTGAGGTCTAGTGGTAGTTATATTGTTAGTGGATTTGAGAGTACGTCCTCGTTTAGTGCTCTACCGCTGCAGCCGCTGCCGCGAGGCGATTCGGCTAGGGCAGCGGTAGGGCAGATGGAGAGGGCGTTTTTTATGTCTGGACCGATTGAGCGAGGGGCTTTGTCTGGTCCCTTGGATTCGAGTATGAATATCGGTTCAGATTCGGTTAATAGTAATGGTGTGCCGTTCTCTGCGCCGTTGAATGGCGGTGGTTATGTTAAAAAGAGGAGGAAGGGGTCGGTTAATGGGATTCGGAAGGCGTTTAATAGGAATTTTCCTCGGCCGTGGGTGGTTCCTGTTAGGAATTTTGTTGGACGGAAGGAGAGTTCGGTTAAGGGAGGGATGGAGCGATCAGATGTGAAGAATGATAGGGATGTGCAGTGGGCTTTAGGGAAAGCTGGTGAGGATCGGGTGCACGTGGTGGTTTCGGAAGAGCATGGTTGGTTGTTTGTCGGGATTTACGATGGGTTTAACGGTCCAGATGCTCCCGAGTTTCTGATGGGGAATTTGTATAAGGCTATGTACAAAGAACTCGAAGGTTTGTTTTGGGATTTGGATGATGCAGCTCAAGCTCCTGCTCCCGCTCCCGCTCCTGCTCCAGCTGAATCTTGTTCGGCGCAATTACAAGAAGAAGCAACGGATGTAAAGAATGATTCGTTTCGTTCAGGAGGAGAAGAGATAGTGACTAGACGGAAACGCTTATGGGAATATCTTGCAGAGGAAGGACCTAGAGATGGACTTGATCTTTCCGGTTCCGAACGGTTTGCGTTTTCAGTGGACGATGCACTCAATATAAGCAAAACGAGTTCAGGTGCTAATCACCGGTCATTTCTTCTGTCAAAATTAAGAAACGGGCTTACTAAGCATAAGGAGGGTAGTAAATTATTCGGTTGGAAATTCGGGTTGGATTCCAAAGAGCAAAAAGAAGCGGAAACCAGAGTAGAGGAGACTGATAATGTTGTTAAAAACGGCAGGAAGAAAAAAACCGGTCCGGTAGACCATGAACAGGTCTTGCGAGCAATGTCAAGGGCTTTGGAGGTAACGGAGTTTGCGTATCTGGATATGACTGATAAGGTTATGGATCAATATCCCGAGCTTGCGCTAATGGGTTCGTGTTTACTGGCTGTTTTGATGAGGGATGAGGATGTGTATGTGATGAATTTAGGAGATAGTCGGGCTATCGTTGCGCAAGATGATGAAACCAAAGAAGCTGTTCTATCTCAAACAACGGATAGTGGGACGGTCATTGAGGATGTAGTTAAAGAATCCATAGTTGCAGACGGAAAGGAAAATTGTACGGAAAACGAGGGGCACACTCAAGATAAGAGGTTGAGCGCGTTGCAACTGTCGACTGATCATAGCACAAGCATTGAAGAAGTAAGTTCTGACTTTTAACTTGATCTTTAAATTAAACTTAATTATATTATATGATATATCAGTTTTATTGTTCTTGTTTATTTAAAAAAGAGGGAAGTTCTTGAAATCTGAATTCTTTATCGTATAGTTCAGTGATTTGAGGTCTTTTGGAAAACTAAGCAAACTATCTAGTATCCATGGATAGGGCTGTAAACGAACCAAACGTTCAGCGAACAGTTCGTGAATTGTTCAGTGGGAAGTTCGTTCGTTTGCTAAATGAACAAACACAAACAAGAAATTTTGTTCGTTTGGATAAATGAACGAACATGAACAGAGGCCACGCTCATTCATTTATGTTCGAACGTTCAGTAACATGTTCGATTATGTTCGTTTGTGTTACATAGTTCATTAGGGTTTTTAATTTTAATATACTTCAAAGTTCCCACTAATAAAAAAATTATATTATGCTGGTTTGTGTTTGTTCCGTTCATGAACGTATGTCTGTGTTTGTTACTTAATATTAACAAACGGACACAGATGAACATGAACACGTTCATTTCATTAATGAACGAACACGAACAGAAAATCTTATTCAGTAAGTGTTCATGAACAGTTTGTGAACACATTTATTAACTTAACGAACACGAACAAGGCCTTGTTTGTGTTTGGTTCGTTTGCAGCCCTACCATGGATCTTAGGAGGAAAGATACAGCTTGCAGGTCCAATATTGGTAAATGACTCACATTTGGACCACATTTCAGCATTTCCGGTTAGATGATCACTTGAAATTTTATTTCCCTTGGGATGTATTCTACTTACCCATGACACATGTCCATAGTTTCTTGTCTTATCTTTTCCCAATTTTTCTTTCGTCCCATTAAAATTTTTTGAGTAATGTGCTATGAAGATGACTGTTCGAGGAGTACAGGCCCTTAAGTATCTATCATTTTTAGAGCCACTATTTATCTAAACCTTATGTGAGAGAAAGCCAGCACACCGAATTAGAAAGTCATTGGAAGTATTGTCTTTGCTCTTTGGAATATATAGTGTAGGGTCAGTTTTAATCTAGTTTTTAAAAAGTAGTTGCACTAGAAAAAAAGTCAATTTTATTGTGCTGTATGCAATTTAAAGGAGCAAATATAACTGATATCAACCAACTACTGGACATTTTTTGTCATAGAGCTGTGTGCTTATTGTAACTCCAAATAAGATCAAGGTTTTAGACTTTTACTGTATACAGAGTATATATTTTGTCTAAAAGTTCTGATGAGTGAACTCATATGCATGCATAATCCGGTAATTTTGACCCATTTACTTATGAACGGGTCATTTTGGGTTATGTATTATCTCTTAACGAGCGAAATTGGTGAAGAGAAACTAGCTTAAATGGAAACACGTCAAGTACCCCTTTGATTTGAATCAAGAGATTATCCATAATATCTGAAATCGCTGAATTATTATGTCTATTGTCTAAATAAGTAAATATACCAGAGATTATCCGAAATTATAGCAGAAATCTTATTACTTTTGCAATACGCAAATATACCAGAGATTATCCAAATTTATAGCAGAAATCTTATTACTTCTGCAGGAAGTTACTAGAATCAAGAATGAGCATCCGGATGACGATCATTGTATCGTCAATGATAGAGTCAAAGGTCGTCTTAAGGTCACTCGTGCTTTTGGGGTTGGTTCTCTTAAACAGGTTTGTTGCTTAACTCTCTTTCTCTCTCGCTCTCTCTCTCTCTCTCTCTCTCTCACACACACACACACAAATAGAGGTGCACAAACCGGTTATTTTCTTTAACCCGTTCGGTTAAACTAACCTCCGGGCTATTTTCTCATTTTTTTCTTTCACCGGTTATTACTTTAACTGGTTCGGCTATTCACTTTAACCAGTCCAGTTAATAACCGGTTAGTTTCGGTTTATTAACCTGGTTATTTAAAAAAAAAGGATCTTTTTTTTCGGTTTTTTTCCTGGTTAACCGAGACATCAGTTAAAAGCCGATTAAAAATAACTGGTTATTTCTAAGAAAATCCCTAACTGGTTACTAAGCTAGTGTTAAAAATAACCACTAATCAGTTACTCCTCGATCAACCATTAACTGGTTACGTTTTCGGTTAATAACCGTTTACGGTTATTTTGTGCACCTCTACACACACATTCTTTTATGACATTAAAGTTAATATTTGTCACATTAATGTTTCAGGCAAAATGGAATGACTCATTACTTGAGATGTTTCGCAACGAGTATATTGGAAATGCACCCTACATATCGTGTGTACCTTCTCTTAGACACCATCAACTATGTCAAAAAGACCAGTTTTTGGTACTTTCGTCAGACGGTTTGTATCAGTATTTTAGCAATCAGGAAGTCGTTTCACATGTCGATAGCTTCATGGAGAAGTTTCCGGATGGTGATCCAGCTCAGCACCTGATAGAAGAGCTTCTGTTACGCGCAGCCAAGAAAGCTGGTAATCTCCTTTCTTATGATCTTTTTATGTTTGTCGTTTAAACTTTAATCATCATGGACTGACCAACTTTAGTACGGGTCAAACGGGTCGGGCTGGGTTGACTGACCAACACTTCTGGTTCCACTATCTTTTATGTTAAAATTATAACAAATTGAGTAAAATGTCATTTTCGTCCCTGAGATTTGGCCAGTTTTGCAACTTTCGTCCAAAGGTTTGGTTTTTTTGCATATGGAAGGTTTAAAATCTTGCCATTTTCATCAGGCTTGTTAACTCCATCCATTTTCTCCGTTAAGTCAGGGATATTTCTGTCTTTTTTGCTAACTTAAAGGGCAATTTGGTCTTTTTTACTTTATGTAAAAGTACCGAATACCCTTAAAAAAGACCAAATTGCCCTTTAAGTTAACAAGAAAAGATGGAAATACCTATGTGACTATGTCTTAACGGAGAAAAATGGATGGAGTTAACGAGCGGGATGAAAATGGCAAGATTTCAAACCTTTTGGATCCGGATGTGGAAAAATAAACCTTTGGATGAAAGTCGCAAAACTGGTCAAACCTTAGGGTCGAAAATGCCATTTTACTCTAACAAATTAATATATTTAATATGATTACAAAAGCTATACTAATACTTCTGCGTATTTGACCCGTTTGCAGTTTAGTCAACTCCTTTAATTTTATTAATCTCACTCGTTGAAGATTGGATGATATATAACACGAGTCAGATGTATTTAGTTGTTTCTATTAAAAAGATAATTTCTTGATCTCCGAACAGGGATGGATTTGCACGAATTGCTCGACATCCCACAAGGCGACCGCCGGAAATACCATGACGATGTTACAGTCATGGTCGTTTCTTTAGAAGGACGAATTTGGAAATCATCAGGAAAATATCTCTAAAGCCACATCAAACCCGGACATAATTTCACATCATGACCCCAAGGCAAACCCCGACAAAACAAAGTAGAGACTTCATGTCGGGTCTCAGAATTCTTGGTCTCGAAGCGTGTACTTCAAGAAACGTTCCAAACTCGAGGCGTGTATCGATCAAGAACTGAGCTTGGTTGAAACCGGAGGAAATGTGCAGGTAAATGCTCTTGACAAAAAGGGACTTGTTTTTTTTTCTTCTTCTAATTTTGGTGATGGGATTGGTAAAGAATGGATTTTTTTTTTTAAATTTATGATTTCGGTTTTTTTTTTTGCTAGATTTGTTCATAGGTGGGAAATGTTGTTTCATTACTTAACCTAAGAAGGTTGTAATTGATCAAATTGAGTAGATTTAAAAAAAAAAATGTAAGATGCGTATTACATTCTTGTTTGTTTTATTCTACCAAATGGATTAGTACTTTAGTGGTATAACTTTTGAATCAAATATAATATATCATTAAGAGCAGTAAATCACTTATTTTTCTTGGATGGGCTAAATTGTTCAATTGCAAGAAGAATTAAGTAAATTATAATAAATAACTAGTTTGTGGAATACGGGGTATGATTGTTGTTATATGTTTCAGTTTCACCTTTTATACTATAAATCACATATGCTTTTAACCTATTTAATTTTTAGCTGATTTGATTTGTCTTTTATAAGTTGCATTCGTTAACTTTTTTTAATAAAAAACTTGAATATGTAGTTGTGTTAATCTTCTCTCAGTATTCTGGTATAAATTTTGTTAAAGACAAAATTGTATTCAAAGTATGTGTTACATACTAAACGAGAGAACTCAACCCAAAAGACTAGTCTGGTAGGTGAGAGAGCCATCACTCCATGGGCCACCACTCTGAGCCTCGTTGGTCACGGCTGGCTCTCTCCAGGCCACCACTCCGAGTTCTGGCGCTGATACCAATGTTACATAACAAACATGAGAACAATACCCAAATGACTAGTCTCGTGGGTGAGAGAGCACATTTGGTATATAAACCCCACATCAGTTGCCCATACAACCGATGTGGGACAAGTCCCATACCTTGCAATGGTATTAGTCCATAACAATCGACCCTCCTTAAGGGCCAAAGTCCTTGTTGGTCACGGCTGGCTCTTTCCAGGCCACCACTTTGAGCCTCGTTGGTCACGGCTGACTTTCTCCAGGCCACCACTCCGAGTTCTGGCTCTGATACCAATGTTACATAGCAAACGAGAGAACTCAACCCAAAAGACTAGTCTGGTAGGTGAGAGAGCCATTTGGTATATAAACCCCACATCAGTTGCCCATACAACCGATGTGGGACAAGTCCCATACCGTGCAATGGTATTAGTCCATAACACTATGGTGGGTTTTTTTTTTTTTTTTGTATCGTAAGCGATAACAAGTATAGCAGTGTTGTGATGAACCAAACTGATTCCGACCGAACATCGTATTGGTATCTTCGGAAC
The DNA here is from genome assembly GCA_030545235.1 of Helianthus tuberosus. Taxonomy (NCBI): domain Eukaryota; kingdom Viridiplantae; phylum Streptophyta; class Magnoliopsida; order Asterales; family Asteraceae; genus Helianthus; species Helianthus tuberosus. The sequence continues at coordinate 107,873,093 of CM060427.1, read as the reverse complement.
CGGTATTTAATTTTTATGTTTTCAAGCAATAGAAAACATGTGTCGTTATCTTTTTGCGCGTATCACAACTTTAATTTGAGTTCTCTCAATTGATTGCTTTATGAGTGCCAGCACCGTGCAAATATTGTCATGGACCGAACTATGCCTGACCGAATTCCTCCTGCTGTAACATACAAGGGAATTCCATCGGTTATAATCAAATACCAAAAGATATTTTCAGATAAAAATTTAGGTTCTTGTTTTGTTCCTTTTTATAAGATAAAAAGGGTTATCTTGCAATACAGTTTGTGTAATTTTATTAACAAATTAATTTCAGAACCTTATATAACATATGAGAAAATAATTTTAAGTAAATGTTAAATCTAAACCCGACCCCACCTCAACTCCATCCTAGCCCGCCGTGAGCTCCACGAACGCATATGGACGATCCGGACGATGACCACGAGGCCTATAAACGCAAACTCCCCCTCAACACTAAAAACGGACAAAAAGCGCCCTCCCCCTCAACACTAAAAACGGACAAAAAGCGCCCTATCGGGATGCTCTAAAAATGCATTACATAATTACATAAAACAAAATTAAATGATGCTGTCACCTTTCTTTTCTCTTTCAAAGTCAAATATTTGCGACTTCGGATGCTACGATGTGGACAAAACTTAAATCATATGTCCTATATTCATGGGCGTCACCCATCCTAAGCCCAGGGTGGGCGGGCGCACCCCATGAAAAAAATATTTTTTAGTGTTATTTTTTGCTGGAAATCCCGACCGCACCCCTTGGAATTTTTCACCCGCACCCCATGAAAATTTTCAACCGCCCCACTTAGAAAAAAAATAATTATTGACCACTTATTCACTTAATTATTTAATTCAATCAAAGCCCAATCTGCAATCAATTTTTATTAAAACAAGCCCAAACCCAATCTAAAGAAATTTGAACTAAATAAAATAACCTAAACCCATCCACCCATTCCATTTCCAAATCCCGCCCCCAAAAAAACTCCCAGCGACTTCACGCCACTGCTCACGACCTGGTGGTTTTTTTTACCGGAAAAACCAAAATTCCTGTTGGACTGATCCATATTACGTCAGAATTCCAATATAGAACTAGTATGACTTATTTATTTATTTATTTATTTTGTTTTATGTGATAATTAGGATAAAATATAGATGTGTAAGAGTTTAATATTTTTATATTTTTTAGATTTTTTGTTGTTCTAGACTTGTAGTTAAATGATTTTGTTGTTTTATTTATAGTTTTGTTTTTTAAATGATTAGTTACAAGTAATCAACATTTAATATTAGGGCTTGAATGTTTAAAAATATAATTGAAAGTTATGGGCTATGGTTGAACATGATTGTTTATTTTGTTTAAGTGTTTAGTGTTGTTTTATGAACTTATGGAGCAAATTATATGTGTTACGAACAATGAGTAAGAATATAATGAACTTATGGCGTGTTTATCATCTTTAGATGATATTTTGGATATATTTCAAAAAAAAAAAAAAAAAAAACCTGTAGGGCACAATTTTAAATACGCTTGTAATTTGTAATGACGTTTGACGTTTTTTGATGATTTATAAATTTTAGTTTGATGTTCTTTTGTCTTACATGATCCGACCCGACCCGCTATGAACCGATATTTTTATACAGTTAGGGGCCTAAAATCTTTGAAAATATTCCGCACCCCCAGGAAAAAATTCCTGGGTCCGCCACTGCCTATATTATAATCAACATACTATATTTTTTTGATTTTTCTCGTTGATTTGATCATGTATTATTGATTTTTTTAACTTAATCTTATTGGTTTTCTTGACCACAAGTTTTCATGCAAATAATTGTTGAGAAACATTTGTGTGTATTTTTTTGTTATTTTATTTCAATTAATAATTGATAAAAAGTTAGTAACACTTAATAGCGTGAAGTTAAGGAATGCATTTGCAATATAGTAATTTAACAAAACATTTGAGTATTTTCTGTTATATATATTAAACTAAGGATTAGGATCAAATACAAATGATCCTAATTGTAAGAAGTGTAAGAAGGATTTATAGAGTGACAAGTGTCCAATAACTTAAAAAAACCCACTACAAAAAAAAAAAACCCTTAAACATCCACCACCACCAAAAACCTAAACCCCCCCATCACCCACTTTTTTTTTTTGCCGAGGGGGGTGGGGGTTTAGGTTTTTGGGTGGTGGTGGGGGTGGGTGTTTAGTTTTTTTTTTAGGTTTTTGGGGGGTGGGGGGGGGGGGGGTGTTAGGTTTTTTGGGTTTTTTTTGGTGAGGTATAGTTTTTTTTTGTTTTTTTTGCCGGGGGGTGGGGGGGGGGGGGGGGGGGGGGTTCGGGGGGTTTAGGTTTTTGGGTGGTGGTGGGGTGGGGTGGGGGTTTAGGTTTTTGGTGTTGATGTAGTGGTTTTAGGTTATTGGACACTTGTTACTCTATAAATCATTCTTACACTTCTTACAATTAGAAGCCTTTGTAGAATAACTTGACCCATTAAACTAAACCTTTTTTTTGTCTGAATCCAATAAATTTGCTTTTTTTGTTCTTTAATGATTGTTATAAGATTTGAAATTAATCATGAATTAATTGTAAACATAACAATATAATGTAAATCAACCTTTAATTCTTGACAATGAATTTTTGTATAATTTCTTTTTTTTCTAATCAATTTTAGACAACGAAGCATATTTTTTTTCAGTGATATGTAAGAACTATATCTGTATTAGAAAAACGTTTTAGTTACTTTAATAAAATAGTGATAGATAAGTTACCGATTATATGCTAACAGGAAATCTATACATTATTTTTACTACTGAACTCGATTACATTTTAAGCCAAAAAAAAGTCTTCTTAACTTATAAAGTATAAGTATGACACGGTTAATAATATTATTTATAATTTTTTTTAAAACATGAAACTTCAGTTTATATTTCACTAAAAAAATTGTCAAGTTACATCAAAACAGAAGATAGACGGGCAACAAGCTGTGTTGCCACCCCTTTTTGAATTGCAAACCCGTGCTGGACAATTGCTGTGGATGACCCGTTGGACCCTGATCAAGAAGTCGATAGCTTCTGGCGCTAGGGAGCCAAATGTAACAAAGGCAAAAGGGACGGAGACATGTTGGTTCTCTGTGTGAGATTAAATATATTATTTATGTAATATTTAATCTTGTAGCCTTTATAATCATTTAAATTATATTAGATCAAAATATATTAATAACCTATTAATAATTAGTTGGTAATTGTTGATGGACCATATTACCCTTATTAACTAATTAGGTTTCCTCTTGGGTGTATAAATAAGGAGCTTATTAGAGAGTTAAAGGGTTACACAATTTAGTGAATCAACCAACCCTCATAACATCAAATTCGTCTCTCTCTCCCTAACCGAAATCAACCCTACTTTCGGTTTCATCACCATCATCACCTTACACCCTAAGGAGGAACCGGATCACCTTGACAAAGATGTCGAACTCAATGGCTGGATCTCTGACTGGATTCTCCACTGCTTTGAATGCTGTAACAGGTATGTGTTTCATGTTTTCCATTATGTTTAAACAGAACTGGTCAACATGTGGTATCAGAGCATATGTTGATAAATCAGTTCTGTTTTTCATATCCATAATTCTGGGATCATAATCTGGAAAACGGAATTTTTGAAAGTTTATAAAAATCAAAACTGTTTTCGAGTTCCTTGTTGCCGAAATCCCTGTTTTCGGAAAATGTTATTTGATAAATTGACTCAAAATCATAAAGGGTTAAACTTGTTGTCACGAAATCCATTACAAAAACCATTAAAATTCAGGTTTCGGATTTCCAGAATTATGTTTTAAATTTTTAGGGTTCATCATTTTGTTCTAAATAAAACTCGAAAATTCCCTAAGATTTGGAATATAATTTGGATTAGTGGGTGTTTTCATGATTTTGATCTTAATTTTATCTATTAAAATTTCGAAAACTGTTAATGGATTTTCAGTTATTATTTTTGAAATCTTTTGATAAGTTTAGATCAAAAATAAAATAGGAAATACTATCTCAAAATCCCTTAAATTTCGGGTTTTTAGTTATTATCACAAATAACAGCTATTAACAGTGGGTTTCGAAATCATCAATGTTCAAATCGCACAAGTCCCTTAACAGTCGCACAAGATCAGATCAGATATGATCTGATCGCACAAGACATTCGCACAAGATCATATCACAAAAAAAAAATGATCTGATCACACAAGGGAAATCGCACAAGAACTTATGGATCGCACAAGACCTGTGGATCGCACAAGATAGTGCTGATCGCACAAAACTTGGGCCTGACTAATCGCACAAGTTTTGGGCCTCACTGATCGCACAAATTTTGGGCCTCACTGATCGCACAAGACTTGGGCTTTATTTACATCGCACAAGTTTTGGGCCTTATCGATCGCATAAGGCATTACTGATCGCACAAGACTCGAAACCTCATTATTTTAAGCTGTTTAATGTGACCTAAACAGGTGGTTTGCTATTAAATACTTGGTTTTGTTTATACTTAATTAATTGATCAGAATCAGATAATTTTTGCAAAACCAAAATAGCTTAACTTGAATGAGCTTCTGATGTATTAATTCTGGCCAAAGCTGATTTAATACATCTATTTATTGTTCAAGTATTATAAAAGCTATGTTAAGTATGCATTACAAACCTGAAATGTCTTAATTCTGGCCAAAGCTGATTTAATTCATTTATGTTTAGCATGCTTGACAAGTGCATAACTAAAGTGATTGTTTCATTTCTGGCCAAAGCTGATTTGTCACGATTACTTTGCACACATATTTAAATGATTACACTTCTGGCCAAAGCTGATTTGTCTTCGTTTAAATAGAATTTTACTAAGTCTATTATTTTGATGTTAGTAATAGACATTATCACAGCTTCATAATTAAAATGGTCATTATTTATGCCTGCCTTAGTATAACATGCCCTTAGATCACATTAAGACTTATTTCTTAGTATCATAACTTGGTCACCTTATTTCCACTATCAGCACCCAATCAGGGGATTCCACCTTTGACTGGTGATAACTTTGCTACATGGAAGGATGCCCTCATGCTTACACTTGGACTGCTGGACTTTGATTATGCTCTAAGAGAGAATAAGCCAGCGGACCTTACTGCTACAAGTACTGCTGCTGAGCAGTTACTTCATGATAAGTGGACTAGGTGTAACCGCATGTCTCTCATGTTCATGAAGCAGTCTATTCATAACTCAATCAGAGGGGCCATTCCTGATTCTGAAGATGCTAAAACCTATTTGGCTTCTGTGGAGGATCAATTCAAGGGAACATCAAAAGCACACGCTAGTACTCTTATCCTCAAGCTGGTGACAACTAAGTATGATGGGAGGAGCGGCATTCGCGAACACATCATGATGATGCATGACATGGCCAATAAGCTGAAGGGCCTAGAGATGGAGATCAGTAATGGTTTTCTTGTTCACTTCATCGTCACTTCGCTTCCTTCGTCCTACGAAGCATTCAAGATCAATTACAACACTCAGAAGGACAAATGGACGATGAGTGAGCTGATTGCTATGTGCGTGCAGGAGGAAGAGCGTATGAAGATGGATCGCACTACTGATGTTGCTAACTTCACCACCTCCAGCTCAAAGAAGAGGAAGCACAATTATCAAAGAAAGGATGCTTCTAAGGTTCAAAAGCCAAATCCAACTCCTAATACAAGTGCACCTTCCAGCTCTAAGAACTCCTTAGGCAAACCCTACTGCAAGTTCTGTAAGAAAACATGACATAAGCAAAAGGAATGCCCTGACTTCAAGGAGTGGCTGGCTAAGAAAGGTAACGATTTTTTCATGATACTTGAGTCCTTTAATTTAAATGTTCCTACTAATTCTTGGTGGTTTGATTCTGGTTCTATGGTTCATGTTACCAATTCACTTCAGGGATTCCTTACAATCCGGAAGCTGGGAAGAAACCAAAGAACACTTAAAGTTGGAGATGATCGGGAATTAGAAGTGAAGGCCATAGGAACATTACAATTATTTTTGAAAACTGGTTTATGTATTAAACTTTATGATACCTTATATGTTCCTGAGGTAACTCGGAACCTTGTATCAGGACCAAAGTTAGACATGGACGGTTTTGTCGTTTCTCATGGTCATCGCAAACTCTCTATTCTCTATGATTCCGTTGTTTATGGTACTGGCATTCTGGATGGCGGTCTCTATAGATTAGAACTAGATGATAATTTTTCCAAATCTTTGTTGTCATATAATATTAATGAATCACTCACAAAGATGAAACAGGTTCGAGACTTAGAGACTTCATCTATGTTGTGGCATCAACGTTTAGGCCACATCTCAAGAGAACGATTAAATCGTCTCGTAAAGGATGAAGTCTTACCTCCTCTCGATTTTACTGATTTTGGAACATGTGTCAAATGTCTTAAAGGCAAAATGACATTAGCGAATAAGAAAGGTGCCACTAGGAGCTCTAATTTATTAGAACTCATTCACACTGACATTAGTGGTCCTTATCAAATCGTTGGTATAACAGGACATACTTCATTTATCACTTTCATTGATGATTGTTCTCGTTACATGTACTTGTATCTTATAAAGGAAAAGTCTGAATCTCTTACAACTTTTAAAGATTATAAAGCTGAAGTTGAAAAGCAATTAGATCGTCAGATTAAAGTTGTGAGATCAGATAGAGGCGGTGAATATTATGGAAGACATACTGATGTGGGTCAAGCTCCTGGTCCATTTTATGAGTTTTGTAAGGGCCAGGGGATTGTGAACCAATACACCATGCCTGGTACACCTCAGCAGAATGGTGTCGCTGAACGAAGAAATCGTACCCTTATGAACATGGTGCGCAGTATGTTAGCCAACACTAATTTACCATTATTCCTCTTGACTGAAGCGTTAAAAGCAGCTGTTCATATACTCAATAGAGTTCCTTCTAAGTCTGTCCCTAAAACTCCTTATGAACTTTGGACAGGAAGGAAACCGAGTCTTAAATATATGAAAGTATGGGGCTGCATTGCTGAAGCAAAACTCTATAATCCTTTCCTAAGGAAACTTGACCCTAAAACAGTTACCTGCTTCTTTATCGGGTATCCTGATCATTCGAAGGGTTGTCGTTTCTATTGTCCTTCCCATGTCACCCGTATTGTTGAAACCAAGCGTGCTGCGTTCTTGGAGGATTTCAAGGTCAGTGGGAGCAGTACCAACCCTTACGAAGAATTGCAAGAAGTACAAGACGCGGGGGGGAGAGACTCATCGCTTATCATTACTCCGTTTACTCCTCTTGTACCCCATGCAACTATACCTGAAGCCACTGCACAAATTCCATCTCCACAACCAGAACCCATTATACCTCGTAACGAAGGCACATCAAACGCTCAAAACCAAGACAACGCTGAACCCGATAATCAACTCAGGAGGTCATCTAGGCAAAGAAGGCCTACTAATTGGGATGATTATGTTACCTACCTGACTGAAATGGATGCTGGAAAGCTCAATGATCCTGTCTCTTATAATGAAGCCATTAGCAGTGATCAGTCTTCTGAATGGAACAAAGCAATGATTGATGAGCTTGAATCCATGAAGAAAAATGACGTTTGGGATTTAGTCGAATTACCCAATGGTGCCAAACCTGTAGGTTGTAAATGGGTGTTCAAAACAAAATTGGATCCGAATGGGAACGTTGAACGCTACAAAGCGAGATTGGTTGCAAAGGGCTACACTCAGAAAAAGGGAATTGATTATCAAGAGACGTTTTCACCTGTCTCTCGTAAAGATTCATTAAGGATCGTTATGGCCCTAGTAGCTCATTTTGATTCAGAGCTGCATCAGATGGACGTCAAAACTGCTTTCCTTAACGGAGACTTAGACGAAGATGTTTACATGAAACAACCTGAAGGCTTTAAACCTGAAGGTCAGGAGCATCTAGTCTGTAAGTTGAAGAAATCCATTTATGGGTTAAAACAAGCATCACGTCAATGGTATCTCAAGTTTGATGAAGTCATGAAGAGGCAAGGTTTTATGAAGAATCAAGTGGATCAATGCACCTACCTCAAGATGAGTGGGAGTAACTTTACTATACTTGTCCTTTATGTAGACGATATTCTATTGGCAAGTAATAGTTTAGACATGTTGCATGAGTCGAAGCGGTTACTCTCGCATAACTTCGACATGAAGGATCTCGGAGATGCTTCTTACGCCATTGGCATCGAAATTCACCTAGATAGACACAGAGGGATCTTAGGATTGTCTCAAAAGACTTACATAGATCGTGTCCTTACACGTTACAACATGCAACAGTGCAAACCCTCCGTCGCTCCAGTAGTTAAGGGAGATGTTTTCGGTTCATTCCAGTGTCCGACAACAGAGGTTGAAAAGGAGCAAATGAGCCAGATACCTTACGCGTCAGTAGTCGGGAGCCTGATGTATGCTCAAGTCTGTACTCGCCCAGATATCGCTTACATTGCTGGAATGCTAGGTCGTTATCAGACTAATCCTGGCCTAGATCACTGGAAAGCAGCTAAGAAGGTCCTCAGATATCTGCAAGGGACGAAAGACTATAAACTGACTTATAGAAGAAGTGATCATTTAGAAGTGGTAGGTTATTCTGATTCTGACTTTGCCAAATGCAAAGATGACAAGAAATCCACTTCGGGCTACATCTTTATGTTAGCAGGTGGACCTGTCTCATGGAAGAGTCATAAACAACAGTTAACTACAACTTCCACAATGATGGCAGAATACATTGCTGTTTACAACGCAACCTGTCATGGAATGTTGCTTAGAAATCTGATCACTGGACTCAAAATCGTTAATTCCATTTCTAGACCATTGAAGCTTTACTGTGATAATTCAGCTGCCGTTAGTTTCTCGAACAGTAACAGTTCGACTGGAGCTGGTTTATATCTCGATACAAAATATTTGTTCGTACATGAACGAGTTGAGGAAAATAATCTTTGTATTGAGTATATTAGTACTAAAGATATGCTTGCGGATCCGATGACTAAAGGTCTCCCACCTAAAGTTTTCGAAGAACATGTATCGAATATGGGACTTATTAAAGACCTTGTTTAATGGCATATTGTACTAGCTTATGTTTTAATTAATAAAATTTCCTCAGTTTGATTTTGTATGTCTCTAACATATGTTCTGCCGGTGTAATGACATATAGACAAATATAAATACAAATCAGACGCTAAAGGGCTTATACATATTTTGATCGTAACTGTTAGGTTTTAAATTGAGGCTATAGTATGACTAATGGGGGTCCTGAGTCGAATGATGATTCAACGGCTGTATTTCTCTGCTATAGTTCTTGGTTTAAGGCTAAAATGAGTGTTAACTCCTGGCCAGGCTTACCTAATACTCATGATAAATGATTACTCGGCTAAGTGGGAGAATGTGAGATTAAATATATTATTTATGTAATATTTAATCTTGTAGCCTTTATAATCATTTAAATTATATTAGATCAAAATATATTAATAACCTATTAATAATTAGTTGGTAATTGTTGATGGACCATATTACCCTTATTAACTAATTAGGTTTTCTCTTGGGTGTATAAATAAGGAGCTTATTAGAGAGTTAAAGGGTTACACAATTTAGTGAATCAACCAACCCTCATAACATCAAATTCGTCTCTCTCTCCCTAACCGAAATCAACCCTACTTTCGGTTTCATCACCATCATCACCTTACACCCTAAGGAGGAACCGGATCACCTTGACAAAGATGTCGAACTCAATGGCTGGATCTCTGACTGGATTCTCCACTGCTTTGAATGCTGTAACAGGTATGTGTTTCATGTTTTCCATTATGTTTAAACAGAACTGATCAACACTCTTCGCAAGCTTTAACGTGCTTATCCACTTTCTTTGATTATGCCTTTCTTGCTGCTTGTCCAGCTACAAACCCGTTTTCCCTTAAACCAACCAAAGAGGAAACCTCCATGAGATCAACACAAGCATGTTCCCCCCCAGCCCAGCAAAAGACGAGCAGATCCGCTTGTCGCAGAGTAGATCCCCTTCCATAGGGTCCTGAGGAAATTCACCGGGGCCTCTTTTTTAGCAGATATCCAAGCTCTTCTCAGGATGTCCCACAAAACATCCTGCACCCAGTCATGTCGATATTTGAACCCAAGGAGCTCTTTACAATGAACTGCATGCTCACCGTATTTATCCATACATGCTTTACGGCATATCGAGCAGGTTTCATCTTCCGGGTACATAGGGATCATCAACCGGTATTTGAGAATGACTCTGTATTCTACTGCAGACATACATTGTCCCAATCCCTCAATTGGGATAACGATAAAAAAATCTTGAGCATGAGGACCCTTCACACACTAAAGAAATAAAAACATATAAAATTTTGTTTTAACAGCAATTCAATTTGGTTGTTTTTAGACGTATAATCATAATACAACCCTAAAAAAGACAAATGGGTTGAATTTTGAAAATAACATTAGAAAATGACACGAGTCCACTTAGTATAATTGGCTTGAATTTTGAAGAGCCACGCAAGAGAAGGATAGGCTTATCTCAATCATTTTCATCTCCCAATTATAACATCATTTTTTTCCTAACCCATTTCACACCAACACAATAATTAACGGACATCTGATTTTTGGATCATAATAAACATTTTCATAGCATTTTTTTTGGTTGGAATGTGCTTAAATAATAAACAACTATTTTCCTGTTAATTAACTATTTTTTTCAAATTAGTATTTTCGTCTCATATATATAAGTGCATTCTCAAACTAATCTAAATGACACGAATGACGAGTTTGAAATCTTAGAGGAAGTGTCTCCTGGGAGAAATAGTTGAGGGAAAAACAAAACAACTTACAACTTTAATCTATCCGGACATCAAAATGACAATTGATAATTTAGACTCGAAAATTGATCGTGTTTAAGGAAGAAAAACAAAAAAGCCCTTGATTTTCAATTCCTCAAGTCTAAAATCAATCATATGACTGGGGTGGATCGCGACATCTTCGAGCAGAGGAAAAACAAAATCAGATAAAAAAACCACAAAAAATAATTTTAGTAGTTTAATCGATCTTTGATTTATCATTCGTTTGGGGTAGTACGCCTCGCTAAATGGTTGTATACATCAATCAAGTTTAAAAAAACAATTTGGTCCCACCTAAACACGTTAATGACTTAAAAGCATGTATGAAATGGGAACTAATCTACTAAAAAATGACTAACCAAAAGCCTTAAGCTGTCATCATCAAGCTTCATGTTATCTTTGTCATCTTCCAGAGAGATGATTGCTAAATCCAGAATGATGTATAGATCTAGTAATGAAGAAAAATACAAGTCACTGTAATGGTGTTGCTCTGTAATTAGGTATTATCATCATCATCATACTCAGTTAATCCCACCAATAGCAAAGCAAAGGTAGGGTCTGAGGAGGGTAAGATGTAGACAACCTTACCTCTACCCCGTAGGAATAGAGAGGCTGCTTCCAGTGAGACCCCCGGCTCGATAGTAGTTTTGCATCAAGCCTTGGACATAAGGCACATAACACTCAGCACTCGGGACAAAGACCGATTAGTGAATGTACCCTTTTGTCTCTCAGCTATCAACGCCAACACATGATGCAAAATTAACCGTCCTCAGCTTTTAACGTTATTTTCACGAAGTTAGTAAAATAACGTTAAAATTCATGCACTTTCACTTTTGCCCCCCGATGACCCACACATATATACATTATATGCGCATACTGCAAGCGGGGCGTAATTAGGTATTATGGGTCTGGAAATAAGGATTTGATAGTCCAAACCAAACTCCAAAATGTGGCCACTGAAGAAATACTTTTTGATGACGATGATGATTAGATTCTGAGCTTTAATAACACGGTAAAAGGGCAAAAAAGGAATTTTGTCCGACTCAAGACGTGTAATTTCTAATTTGATTGGTACTTACTTTCAACTTTTAAGTCGTCTCTCCAAAGTTATACCACCATATCATTTACGAAACAAATATAGTTTTAACAGCGTACGGTAACGATTAAAGTGTCACTAACTGGGTTAGTAGTTAGTATTAAAATCACCCTTTGCTTGTATTTGAACCCAGGACCTCCAAAAGAAACAAAGCTTCCCCCCAACCACTAGGCCATCAGATCAATAGTACGAAACAAATATAACATACGTTCTTTGGCTTTATGAAATATATAATATTTTTTAGTTAATTGTCAATCTTAGTTTTGGTAAATGTCCGTACTTGTTATAAGATTCATTATATCATTTATATCACAAAATTAGGATGTGTTCTTCTCTACTTGTTATATCTATATCATTTTATGTTCGTTTTCTTTTAATGGTAGTATGAAAAGATTATTCTTTTTAGGGCTAAAGCTAAAAAACAAATTGTAATGATTGATAGAAACAACTATGATTCTATACATCAAATTTGTATTGTTGGACACACAGTTGTAATAGATTAAACACATCATTATTATTTATGTGCATTAGAATTCATTACAATGCCGAATTAAGCAATGAAGTTAGAGATGAATGGTTGTAATAAGATAGATGCTTCGTTAGATACATGTCAAAACTAACTACAACAACAATTAATCAAGGGTCATGCTATTCACACACGGCCAAAATTATTTTCACCTCAAAGCGCCGCGCTTTGGCCATAGCGCGGCGCTATGCTCGACAAAAGGTGCTTTGATTGACGTTTGAGACATGCGCTACTGTTTGAGAGACATAAAGCTGATTACCAGGTTTGTCGTTAACCCTAAGCGCCGCGCTTTGGCCATAGCGCGGCGCTTCGACACCAAATTTTCACTTATAAAGACAAGACAGTTAGCGTTCGAGACATCAAGCACTGAATATTGAATAGGGTCTATTGAATATGTTGTTTACAAACATACGGGGGTTTTGTTGTTTGTCGATTTCCAAATTACTTGTGTTTCTTCAAAATAACGCGCGGTTTTGCTGTATTAGTTACGTGTCTTGAAAAAACGATGTCGTGGTTAAGCAACTATCTTTTCGGTCCATATTCTGACGAGTCAGTTGTTCCCGATTCTTACGAGGGGACCGCTATTTCTGACTCGTATGAGAAACCGGTCTCGTCCAACTTGAAGGAGGCAGAGGTTGTATCTGGCATTCGTTATCGTGATAACACGGTGACGCTGGATTTGAATACCCCTGTGGAGGACCCTTACGCACAACAAGGTTATTCGAAAGCGCCCTGCTTTGGCCAAAGCGCGGTGCTTTGGATGTGCAAAAAGACAAACGGCGTGTGCGAATAGACCAGACCTTAATCAAATATAAGAAACCAGATGCACATGCATAAAACTTATTTATGTCTCAAATGATTCACTGCTGTAATTATTTTTCACACACACATATAACATTTGATACACATATATAAAACTCGTGTCTCAAAACACCTTATAATAACACACCAAACTTGCGAAAGTTTGACGCACCAGACACATGCTTATATAGACACATCATTGTACATAGTTTGACGCAGTATAGTAGCAATACACATAATTTTATAGGTACGTAAAACATTTATAATACCACCACCTTATTTGGTTACCAAAAGAATTTCTATTCTAAATTTTAAGTTAAATGCCATTTTAGTCCCTGCGGTTTGGACTATTTTGACAGTTTAGTTTAAATGTTACATTTTTCACCAGTGGGTCCAAAAAAGTTTCACCGTTGCCATTTTAGTCCATTAGGTTAACTTCCTTCATTTTTTCTGTTAACAAGAAGGGCAATTCGGCCATATTTCTAGTTAACATAATTATATATAAAATGACCGAATTGCCCTTCTCGTTAACAGAAAAAATAGATAAAGTTAACCCAGTGGACTAAAATGGCAACGATGAAATTTTTTGGACCCAAAGACGAAAAATAAAACATTTAGACTAAACTGACAAAATGACCCAAACCATATGAACTAAAATGACATTTAACTCTCTTAATTCACCCATAAACAAATTTCAAAAAACAACACCATGCTACTATCGTGCTGAAGTCAATTGTACATTATGCAATAGAAGATGTAAAATAAACTCAACGGCCACCATGCTACTATGCTATGTTTTTCCGCGGGAATAACCGTTTAGGTGTGAACCCATAGGTAGTTATGAGGACTTTTATCTTCAAATTTCTTTATTATTATTATTTTTTATAATAATAATAATTTTAAAATCTTGATCTTCTATAAAACCCATCTGCACCCCAATCTTACACCTCCAAATCTTGAAACCCCACAAAATTTTTTTATTTTTTATTTTTGGATCTTTCAGATATTCAACAGCTACTTTAAATCTTCTTTTTGTTCCAAATTTTCTGTAAAAGATTGATTTTTTTTTTGAGTTGGAGATAATGGACAAAGCATTGTTGCCACCCGGGTTTCGGTTTCATCCCACAGATGAAGAATTGATTGGTTATTACCTTAAACGGAAGGTCGAAGGGCTTGAAATCGAACTTGAAGTGATTCCGGTTATCGAATTGTACAAGTTTGATCCATGGGAGTTGCCTGGTAAGCTTCAGTTTTTGGGTTAAGTTTGAAGGTTTTAATGAATGCAAGGCGTTTGTTTTAATGCCTCAGTGAACTCATTTGTTTTAAAGCTTGAGATTATGAAACTTTATTAGACCATAATCGTGTTTAGGGGGTGTAAATGAGCCTAGTCCAGCCTGAGCTAGGCTCGTTGAACTTATAAGAGCTCCGGTTCAGCTAGAACTTGGCTCGTAAGTAATTTTTCAAGCTCAAGCCCAACTCGTTTATCATGTATTAATTAAATTATTACTTTATTTATTTGTTATAGTTATTTATTATATTTATTTATAATTACAAATTTTTATTATAACATAATATAAATTACCAGTTATTTTTATCATAATTTTATATGTTATATTAAATATGTATTTATATATAATAGGTTCGTTTAGGCTCATGAGCCGATACGAGCTTGATAAGTGAAGCTCGGGCTCGAACTCGTTTATTGAAAGAGTTTGTTTTTAGGCTCGAGCTTGGGCTCGGGATCATATAAGTTCAGCTAGTTTACACCCATGATCATGGTGCAGAATCTTTCTTTTTATCTTAAGAGCAACAATAGAGTTCTTTAATCATATTATACCTTCTGATTAGTGTGTTAATCACAGATAAATCTTTCCTTCCAACGCGTGATATGGAGTGGTTCTTTTTTGTTCCACGCGATCGCAAGTACTCAAATGGATCACGCACAAATAGAGCAACAAAAGCCGGGTACTGGAAAGCCACAGGCAAAGACCGAAAAGTGATGTGCCAGTCTTCTTTAATCGGCTATCGTAAGACCCTCGTTTTTCATCGTGGTAGAGCGCCATTAGGTGATCGAACTGATTGGCTGATGCACGAGTTTCGGTTATGTGATGATATTTCTAGAGGGACACCAATATTTCAAGTAACACTTTCATAAAACCTGCATTTTAACAAATTTTTGTTAAAAGATTTTGTAATAATAAGTTTAATAACAAGTTGGAATTGCAGGGACCGTTTGCTTTGTGTCGTGTGATGAAAAGGAATGAGTTAACAAAGGAAGTTGGAAGTACTGCCAATGGGGTTATCATTGAGCCGTTGGTTCCTCAAACAAGCGCCCCTATGTGTAACGAGAGTAGTTTATCGAGTCCTCTTTTGTCTTATGAGAAAGCGACTACTTTAGAGAATGAACCGACTTCATCAACGGGCCTTAAGAGTCCTTCGATGTTTTGGGTCTCACCTGATTTGATTCTTGATTCATCAAAAGGACAAGAAGGGCACTTTGGGTATTTGACACAAAACGAGGTTCCTCCATTGCAACCATATCAGCAGTTTGAGATCTCACCAAGTTCATCGTACTCGAATTATACAGAGGAAGTTGAACTTGTTGATGATGTAAACCGATTTGGCTACTTGTCACCGTATTCAAGTAGCCAAAGCTTAACTGGATTATTTGAAAACGACGACCAGTTTTCGTACAAGTTCTATGGAGGCAGTTAAGGTTGATTGTTCTAACTTCTAATTCATTTAGAATGTATTATTGTAGAATATGAATTAAATGTTAAGTCCTTGTGATTACAACAACCACCATACCAAGTAAAACAAAGCTATTTGTAGTGTCTAGGGAGAGTGAGATGTAGGCAAACCATACCTCTATCCTAGGGTATAGAAAGGTTGATTTTGGTGAGACCTCTAACTCCAAAATCATATTCGGACATAAAAGTATATGTGACAGATAAATGGCTAGTAAAGGGATCTATCTAAACAACTTAGGAACAAAGAGTACTAAAATATAGTATTAGTAAGCTACCAATAACATAATTAAAAAATGCAATTACTTGGATATAAATCTTATGGTTATTTGAGTGTGTAATCTTCATCTAATGGACGTATTCGCTCTAGCTATTGTAGTAGTGTGGATGGCATATCATTATTCATTTATTTGTTTTCATCGACTTTTTAGTTAATATCGTCGTTTTTGACTTTACTAAAACACCTTTGGCTCGCTCTTATCATTTGAACATTCTTATCCGAGTGTCATCCGTTGATTGCCATTGTTGTAAACTCATAAGTTATACTTTCGATTTTGTTGTGTATTTGATAGAAACTATTGAATTTGTTGCGCAATGCGTGATAGAATACTTGTAAACTCAATTATCATAACTCATATTTTCACTTAACCATGGGTCTAGTGTTGGGCCGTTGGCTGTTTATGATTTCTAGCCCAATGGGCCAAGTATTCGGGTACGAGATGTCACTTTGGGCTTAGCACATGCCACATATGTAAACTTCTGAGGTGTTTTGACTTTTGACCAATATTTTAAAAATCGGTATTTTAATCGTACCAGGTTAAACTTAGAAATGGTTTAACTAGTTGAATCGGGTTGTACCGGACGGTTCAACCGTGTTAACTAATTAACTCTATAAATCCATAAAATAAATTTTAACTCAAAAAAGAATCCAAAACTACATCATTCTATAATAAAAAAATATTTCAAAAGTTAATCAATAATAAAAAATTATCCAAAAGTTCATGATTAAATACACATTATATAGCAATTAGCAAACAATGTAACAATTAACAACATGAATGATTGAACAAAAGTCAAAAGAAGGTAAACCTGGATGATTGGTTGAAGAACTTAATTTGAAAAACCCAATGATTTTCTATCTTTGTGTAAGGAAGAAGTTTGATTGATGTGAATTGTCAATTGTGGGCGCTAAGTTTCACACTTTAACTAAGAAGTTAAATAGTCACCTTTTTAGGCATCTAAAAATTAAAAGTTCAGAATTTTGACATTTAGCCCGGTATGAACCGGTTTAAACTAGTATAACCCAATTTACCGGCGGTACAACTTCTTTGTCATTTCCTTAGTTTACCGGTATGATTCGTGCCGGCCAAGCATTTGGCATCCGGTTTAACCGGTTCAACAGGCCAGTTTAAACCGGTTTTTAAAACATTGCTATTGACTTTTGAGCAATATTATGTAGGGATGTCACTTTTGCCCGAAACATAAAGCCACCCAAACCCGAATTAGAGGATACTTGAAAAAACCAGAACAAGAATAACCTAACCCTTAGGTCAGTTTTTCTCAGCCAAAACCTCGAACAACCCGAGACGTGAAGCCCGAAAAAAAAAAACCTTTAAAATATACTGTCATTTTTTATAGATGTGTCTTGGTTTAGACTCTTTATTATTTAGAACATTAAGACCATGTTTGGTTTAGCTTTTCAAAACAACTTATAACTTTTTGGAAAAGTTAATAATTCACAATGGAGTGACTTATTGACTTTTCCTCTCACAAAATAGTTTCATCCAAACACTTTTTAACTTTTCAAAAAATCAATAAACTAATAAGTCACTAAATTAAGCACTCCCAAACACCCCCTAAGTATTGGAACTTTTAAATATTATTTTTAGTAGCATGATATATTTTGATGATATTTAATTTTGTGAAAAAAACAGTTTTTTTTCCATTTTACATCTAAACCCGAAAACCAAACAACCCCGCCCGAACAAACCTGAACCTGACCAACCCGAGCTTTGAATGTGTCTGTTATCGGGTCACTAAAGTTTGAATCTTTAAGCCATGTGCACGTTAAGGGGCTTTTAAAATACGAAATGAATATTAACGAGTGATAATGGAATTAATAATAATGGGTGAACCTTAAGATGGATCCATCGCCCACGGATTTGGTGTTTGTATGCTTGCAAGGATTTAAGGCACGCAATGCTGGCCACACGTGTGAAGTACTTGCTTGATGTTGTTTACGGATGACATCTAACGACATCATTGAACTGCTTTTGTGCTCCTTCACTTAGTCGGGTGTAATGGGCTTTCCCCCGAATAGTCTACTTGATACGCATAGTTAACCATGTGAGATTTGATGGCCCAAGGATTATCCTCTATGTGGATTTATGATGACTGGCAATCTAACGAAAGGAATGAAGGAATTTTGAATGATGATTTAATTATAAAATGATTTATTGGTTTATGATTTTACTATTTATCTAGCTCAACTTTAAAAGTTTGACACTTATTTTTCTAAAATCGACGTGTACCATTTCATGTTAGTTGGGGGATAGTGCACGGTCCTCCCAACCGCCGGAGTGATCTCACTCCGGGAGCCGCTACCCGACCAAGCTAGCTCCGCGGTGAATTCCCCTTGCCGAGTTCTTATCCTGGGCGACATATGCCACTCCCAAGACTCGAACCCGGTACCTCTGGGAAGAGGTGAGTGTCGGTGGCCAACTGGGCTACCCCAGTTGGTTTCCATTTCATGTTAGTTGGCATGTCGTTGGTTAGAAACGCGTAGAGGGACTTTGGCAAGACCAGACGAATTTAGATGATTTGTTTTAGAGTAAATTGCAATTTTACCCCCTGAGGTTAGGGGTGATTGGCACTCTTACCCCCCCTAAGGAAATAATTGCAATTTTACCCCACTGTTAACTCTTATGTCGCAACATTACCCCCTATACTCAATTTTGTTGACTAATCTGTTGACTTGGTGGTGAAATGACTATTTTACCCTTTTATTTTACCCCCTGTGTTTTGTTTACTCTGTAATATTACCCCCTGCCACAATTGCCACCGCCATTTACCACCACAACCACCACTGCCACCTCCAACTACCACCCTCAACCACTACTGCCACCGCCATTCACCACCACTGCCATCTTCTTCCTCCCCCTCTCTCTCTAAAAAAACCCACCAAACTGCAATTCATAGATTCTGTGAATTTACAAACCAAACTGGATCAGATTCCGTTGTGTGGCGGTCAAATCGATAGCTACCTGTTGACAAGAACATTAAGAACAATTGATGCATATTATGAACACAATCGATAAAAACAATACAAAACTCAACTATAAGGTTGTGATAGAAGGTTAACTTATTTTGCCGGTGTAGAACATGTAGACGGAACATCAGTGGGGATCGTATTTGGGGTTTCTTGGGTTTTGAGAGGGGCGGTACAACCAGACGCACCTAACTTCTTCACCGATATGGAGTCATTTGGAGAAACCACAATTGATGGAGGCAGATCAGGTGCTAAATCAGGAGGGATTGGAGGTTTTAGAAGAATTTGTGGTGGATCAGGTGCTAAACCACTTTTATCACTTTCTTCTTCGCACCACTGCCCCCTTTTCTCTCTCTAGTTCATCAAAATCACTAAATTACCATCACTCCGTTAGGTAAAACTTCACTAATTCTGCAATTTGTTCGATTATTTCTGCTAAAGATTGTAACTTTTTATCTGGGATCTTGTTTTTTGTGGTGGCGGGTAGATTTACTCCCGTTAAGCGCCCAAAGACCTTCCAAACCCTCTCCACCCGAAACCCCTCTTTTCTTCGATCCTTCCACCGTCTCCACTCCGACCTCTCATCTCGAGGTGTCTCCGCCTGTTAAGTCACCGGTGGTCAGGACTGATTTGAAGCTGAAGCTCAACAGGAAGAAGAAGAAGACTGGATTTGGATACGGTTTGATGACGGTTAAATGTGTTTTGGTGGTTTTGTGTTTGAATTTGGTTGGGAACTTAGGGTTTGAGTTTGTTAGTTCTAGAGTTATGAGAACCGAATTGTCGCCGGAGATAGTGAGAAAGTTAGGTGAGAAATCGTTAGGGTTTCGAGATGTGAAGGAACAGTTAGGGTTTTTGAATCATGAGCTGCAGAATGTTCTTGGAGCTACAGGAGAGATTTCAGGATATTGAAGAAGTGTATTTTATATATATATATATATATATATAATAGCAATAATAATAAAAATAATAATATAATAATAAATATAGGGTAAGATTACCAAAATACCCTTACATATAAGGGTCAAACTACCTTTGACTGAGCTTAGGGGGTAATGTTGCGACATAAGAGTTAACAGTGAGGGGTAAAATTGCAATTATTTCCTTAGGGGGGGGTAAGAGTGCCAATCACCCCTAACCTCAGGGGGTAAAATTGCAATTTACTCTTTGTTTTAATTGTATAATATGGTTTCATTCCAATCAACAGGGGAAATTACATAATGATAGCAGGTAGACGGGCAACAAACTGCGCCGCCATCCCCTTCTGAATAGAAAACCTTAATCTACTAAAAACAAAGCCTTGCCCCTGAGGGGTTGAAAAGTTGCAATGAACGATGAGTGACACCCAAGTTTTTTAAGATTATTTAATTGGTTTTCTAAATTTTAATATAGTTATTCAAAGACCTCAATAATCATGCGAAAAATAAACAAACCAAATAACTGATAAACATACTAAATAAATTAAACCTATAACTTCACTCTTTTGTGGTTCATCCCCAACTTTCACATATTGAACTATTTATGATTAAACTTCTAGACACAATAATTAAGGATCCCTGAAGACTAGAATAGAGTAATAAAAAAAAGGAAACCAATCTAGTGAGACATATAACAGATGTAACAACTAAATACATGATTTAAAGTTGTCCATTGACAGCATTCCAGTGCATTGTGACAGGTCTCATAACTTGACTTGGATAGAAAGTTACAGTTGCGGTTTCATGATGTTCGAGTTGTACTTGAGGTTTGTAAAGGTCGAAATAATAATCCGTAATGGTGCTAGTATTAAGGCGGGACAATGACGTCCATCTTGCCGGGGTACAGACCGCGTGTAAAGCAACATTACATGTAAAGCACTTGAAGATTTGTAACGACTGCACTTCGCGTGCACAAATGAAGCAACGACCATCACTTTTAGCCCCCGCGATAAATGAATATGGATGCGGGTGACCAGGAAAAAATATTAATCCCCCAAACTTGATATTAAGAAATTTATAAACACCATCTCGATCATGGAGAGAATTAACACCTTGTTCAGAACGAAGTATTAATGGAGCACAAGCAGAATGTATTGACTGACCACACTCTTGACAATGATAGAACCACTTTTCAGGAATAAGCTCCTCCTCACAAACTTCACAGAAGTATTCACTCTTATGGTTCTCAATTGGGGTGTAACTTAGCTTTAGTGGGTGCCTGTCATACTTGTTCTTTATTGTCCCGGGCAAATGCAAAGCGCATCGGAAATGTAGGTGGAAATCACATGAACTACATCTAAAACAAAACTCACTTCCATTAATGATAACGGCACAAGCATTGCACGCCGCTGTAGAGTGGAGTGATGCATCTACTCTTGAAAGCAAGTGATTGGGATGCGCTTCATGCAAGATTCTTTCAGGTACAAATCCACAATGTACATCAACTCGATAGTTACAACGCAATCTGGTACAAACGTATCCAAATCCATTGCAAAACAATCCACAAATATTGCACTTAAACCCTGTATAAATTAAATTACGAGGTGGGGAGTGAAAGAGAAAAAGTGTGTGTTGTGGGTGGCCTGGATGGTTTTCTAGTTCACTAGGTAGTCTGGTGCATCGCTCGTGGAGATAAAAGCCACAACCAGATTCCGCTTGACTGCACACATAATAGGGCGTTGTTGAAATCGGTCTTGAACATCCATCGCATAGTAACTTAATTCTCATCATTGGGTTGTGAAGATGAGACGTAGAGATACTTATATCGAGTGAGTTGATAAGGGATAATGGGTGATTATGAATGGAATGTATGTTATTAAATCTAATTTGATCATAATCCTCTCTAAGAATGTGGTGTGGTAAAATGTTGTAGGATTCGTCAGGGAGCGGGTAGTGGAGAAGGTTAGTATAATCAGCAGCTTCAAAATTGGTATTCGTTTTGCCGATCAGTCCTAAGACAATGAAATGGTTATAAAGGTATAAGTTTTTTTTTTGTTAGAAAATGAATATGGATCAACAACTAAAGGAAGGAAGTAAATGTGTTTGAAGATTTACCATGTGAGAAGATGGTCATGAAGGGCTCTCCCCTTGATGTTGCACAATCTAGGTGAATGTAAACCCGACATTTAGTGCATTTGTATAGCCAAAATTGTTCGCTTATACTCGTTCCACAAATCCTGCATTTGCTATGGTATGGTATAACTGAAAAAGAATATGTAAGAGTGAGCATGTGAACATGATGGTTTGAAGTTAACTTGAATGGAAGGGTGACACAATCAATGTGGATTGAGAAGGAAAAACAAGTGTTGCAATGATAGAAGACCCCTTTATGTTCTCTACCACAAGCATAACACTTGCTCAAAGTTGGGTCAAGGGTAATAGAGATTAGTGGATGTGGATGGCCAGGATGATGAATCATAGTTTGCTCTGCAAATGTTGCACAACGTAGATCGATTTTATAATCGCATGTAGAACAGTGATAACAAATACCATCTTGATGTTTTGTAAGACAACTACGACAACTCCAAGAACTCGACTTTTTTTTTAAGGTGAAGAGTATGGGTAGGGTGTGCTACGAATTGAAAGTTTTTGGACAATTTTCCACAAGATTTGTGGAGCGAGTAGGAACATGACTGGATACACTTGTAGTAGTACCGGTGGTACCAATCGATTCGATATCCACAAATGTCGCATTTACACTCAAAGTTTTGCATTGTGATCAAATCATGGTCGTCAACATCGTCATCATCTTCTAGATAGTTTTGATACATTGATTGCAAATCTTCGAGAATGAGTGGGTGTTCGTGTTGGACGATCTCTTCTGATTGTACCTCTTTGAACTCCATTATAATTCTTTTTCTCTCTCACACTTTCAGATACAATGTTGTTGATTAACTGCAACATACAATACACCTTAACAAGAAATGAGGTAGATTTGGAATGCTTAAAAGATGACACTTGAAAACAAAGAAGAATTGAATCCTTACCTTGGTGATTGATGGGAATTATAAGACAGCTAATTGTGGCTTTGGCCTTTGAATGTGATTGTAACCTCCTTTATATAGTGTCAAGACCAACTTCGTTTAATATGAAGCATATTCCCCTAGAATCTCGGCAAGACCAAGTCTCCTTCATATACACCTGCAAAACAAGCTAAAAGATGATGGAAACAATTGTTAGTTTAGAATAACAATGAGGATCCTGGATCCTTAGCTTCCTATACCATCTCCTGAGGATCCTCGATCCATACTAAACTGAGGATCCTTTACCCATGCTACACCGAGGATCCGTGATCCATAACTAATAAAATTCTATCCCTAACAATTGCCCCCAAACATGACTAATTGAAATTCAATCAGATAGTCATGTTTCAACAATATGCGGACTAGCCGTTACATATGGATAGAGCCGTTACAAGCTGATGTCAGCAACAGTCATCCCTGCAACTGCAACAAACAATAATTATAAACAGGATAAGGATTAGGACGATCTGTGCATTTAAATTCAAGACACCTCCCCTTTAAATCCACATTTGAAGATAACCGCAGGTATCTCCTTCTTCCTTCTCTCTAATTCTCTTCTTTCCGATCCTCTGTTCTTCAAATATCCATGGCAAAGATGGCCTGCCAAGGATCCTAGACAAGATAGCCCTCTGAAAAGTTAGGGTCTAACCAAAAACCCCTCTATGGAACTCTGCCGTTTTACTGATCCTGAGATTGATCAGTTACGCCACTGTTTCCCGGATGGCACTGTCTTCAGACCCTTCGACTCTTCGATGAAGAGTGACTGCCTTTCAGAAACCTGGATCACTTTTCCTGCAGCCCCATTTCAGATAGGCTTCACATATCCCTTCCCCACTCTCACACAGAGTTTCTTCACACTGACCGGTCTATGTCACATTCAGGCCATGCCGATGGTGTGGAGATCTCTATACACACTTGAGCACATCATTGAACAAGAGGGGATAGAAATAGGTCTATTTGAGTTGAGCCAATTGTACAATCTAGTCAGCCATGGTTCTCACCGTTTTCTCTTCAAATCCAAACCCCAGCAACCTCATCCAATCCTCAAAATCACCAAAAATGACTCCAACTGGAGAAATCAATTCTTCTTTGTAAGAAGAGATTCCATTCCAAACGGAAGTCATCTCCCTAAGAAGTGGAGCACCCAGGGTAGGGTTTAGGATCCTTAGGCCAGGACAACAGTAAGACTTTTCTTTTCTGTTGAGGATTACTGATCCTTTCTTTTTTGTTTATGCAGCTATATCACTTTCTCATATTCAAGAATCTCCTGTCACCATAGAGAGGATAGAAGCTTTCTGGAAGCTTAATCCTGCCATTAGAACATTTCAAGCCAAAGCAAAGGATTCTCAAGAGATCTCATCTGATTCCTACACCATGTCAAGTAAGTACCCATATTTGTATGTATATAAATGTTTAATGAAAATAGGATATGAATACTTATCTGTATGTTATGCTTGTAGGTGCTGCTAAATCTTCCAAGTCTGCTTCTAGGTTCAGCGTGGGTGATCTTTAGGAATATGTATCCCCTCGGTCAATTAAGAAGGAGCTGGCTGCAAGCCAAAGCATCCCAGAGACCAAAGGTACTAGCACCAGGGGTAAAGGGACCAAAAGGAAGAAGCCCACTGAACCCAATGAAGGCCTCCCACTAATGGAACGTCAACTCCAAGAATATGTCTCTGAGGTAAGGATTTCATATCCTGAAATCTGTACTTCTTTTGAGGATATAGGATCCTGAATGTTGAACTCTTTCTGTGCAGAAATTTGCTGAAGTCCAGATCATCTTAGACCATGCTGACACCAGGATCCGGTGAGTTTGACGGAGCTTCGGTCCCGAAACGACGTGTTTGCTGCATTTATTACGACTAAGAAAGGAGTAGAAGATTGACTCAACACCTATCAGTCACTTATAATCTGGTCTCTATTGATTATTCAACGTTTACAGCACCACGAGACCAGTTGGACAACATTTCCCCTCTAGGAACCAAAAGCTTGTCCAAATGGGAACCCCATGCCCCTATTTATAGACAAATACATATCTATCCATCCGATCGGATTGACTTTGATAATTGCAAAACCTGTCCAACTTCTCTATTCGATACAATATTCAACACACGCTCTATCTAACTATTCGCACAGTGGCAGACGTACAAAATATGCACCAACAGATTCCCCCTCGGATGTCATTGTCGAATCGTCTTTAAAACTTTGAGAACCTTGAGCTGTGTTTGAATATTCTGTAATCTCCAACTTTTCTGCAACTTCAATCAGGTATCTTGAAATCTGACTATCCAAATTCCCCCTCGATTGATGATTCGGGTTTGCTTTTGTCAAAGAAAAGCACGAATTCCCCCTGGAATGAATCTTCAGGTCATTTGCACAGTTTACGACTCTCCTCTGATTTGCTAAACTGCAACCTTCACGAACAATCACCAACTTGAAACTAATCAATGCAACATCCTCTGTTTCAACTTTAACCGCATCCGAGCTCAGTTTTTGATATCACAAGTTAGCACCACGATCTCGCATTCCGCCTGCTCGATCTAAGAATGTACAAAAACTCAACCGGAAATTGATAGAAACTTCAAATACCCCACTAGTTAACTTCAAATTCGTGATCCCCCCTGAAGATCTGATATCCCGTTTACCGTGATCCATGATAACGCACCGTAAGAATGACAGATCCGTGTAAATGATATTTTCCACAATCAGCAAATCTTCATAGGAAAAATAAATCATCTGGTATTGTAATCCGATCTCCGAAGCATTCGTCCACAATCAGATTCATCTCCTTGGATAATCTAGATCTCAGAAGCTATCATCCACGATCACTCTGAGATCTCTGATGCTTTCGTCCATGATCAGATATCAACACCTCGGATCCTCTTGATCTCAGAAGCTTACACTCACGATCAGATTCACATTCCCCTGACAATCTGAAGTAAAAAACTACCCAAATACTGTTGCAGTGTCACGAATTTCAAAAATGTCAGAATTTCAACATACGACAGTGAAATTTTTATTCCCCCTCATTTTTGCAAATTCTGACGTCTTTATCACAGAATTCCCCCTCAAACTAAGAAATTCAGTCCTATTTTATCTGTGAAAAACTCGACTATGCCGAAAATATGACAATTTTCCTCAAAACGTCAGTTTTTCATCATTGTGGATTTTACGATTTGGCCCATAAATAGTCAGATAACCTGAATGATAAACATTCTGCACCATTATCATGACTATCCCACTAATTTCCACAATCCATGATCGCATCATCAAATATGTTCACTGAATCCCCCGACGGTGTCCCCGAACAACCCAACTTGGTCGTTAAAAACCCGAAAAAAATGTCAATCACCAAATTTTTTCTGGAGACTCTCCTCGTCGTTGCGATCAAAAAATGCCTTTTTTTAGGCATTTGATCATCTGGTCGAATGACATGGATCGGATGGTCATCCGATCGGATTTCCATTCGATCGAAGGACAAAGTGGGCAAACATGTGTTTGTGGATCGGTTGGTCATCCGATCGGATTGCCATCCGATTGGATTGTCATTCATTGAAAACAACTTGATCTTTCAAACACCCCATAGTGACATGGATCGGATGGTCATCCGATCGGATTGCCATCCGATTGAAAGCATATAAACCTTCAATAATCCTTCAAGTAAGATAGTGATGTGGATCGGATGGTCATCCGATCGGATTGCCATCTGATCGGATTGCCATCCGATCAGAAATGTTCTATCAGCTCAAGAACACTCCGAATCACGTTTTTTCGATCTAGAATCTTTATTTGTGTGAATTTCATGATGAAACTTCACAGGTGCAACACCCGTTCTTATAAATCAAGGTTTAACGTATATTTTACGAAAACAATCATGTAATTAAGATTACATATACATCGGAAATACGGGTTTATTAAAACTTTTACAATTTAAAGTAATACAACATAATGTGATTTAATTCATCGTTTTAGAATAACGACGAAACAACTTGCGGAAGCTTCATTTTTCGTGTGTTCGGTCCTTTGCCATCGCTTGATCTCCATCCGGGTACACTTGATATCACCTATGATCAAAACCAACTTAAAAGTTAGTTTTGATAGCTTATAATCATGTATAAACAAGTTTCATAAACAAGCAAATAAAATAAAAATAAAATTTCAGAATTTTGCCTCTCGCGCCACGCGAGAGGCTCCTTCTTTTCCTTCGCGTGCCGCGACAGCACCAACGTGTCGCGCCCGGTGCTTGGTTCTCCTTCGCGTGTCGCGGGGTAGATCGTTTTCCAGCAGGTCCGCATCTAGGACCTGCATTTCTTCCAGCTATGTTTATTTATCTAAAATCAAACTTTCAAAGACCACAACTTTTGATCTAGAAGTCCGTTTTACGTGATTCTTTTTCCTACGCGTTCGAAATTTAATTCTCCATCTTATGGAGTTAAAACCTGATATTCAACTACTTCAAAAATTCAGATTTCAAGCTCTCGGCTTGAAATTCCTTTTTAACACTTTTGACCCGTTTCATGATTCATTAAACCACTTTTGTTTAAATCATTGCAAATTTTTGAGGTATTCATTATCTAAAAACCATCAACTCGTGAGTTCAAGACTTTCATACATTATGCAACTAAAGGTTGAGTTAAGCGCAAAACTTCATTTTGACCCCGTTTGAGGGATTACCATTAACTTTAAATTCCACTAATCATTTTACTACATTAAGGTATCTACCTATTCTTCGTAATCTTAATACGAATTCCTAAACAACCCATATGGGTCGTTTGCCCAATTCACCCATTAAGGGCTTTTTGGTTAATTTTAGTCCTTCATTTTACGACGAAGGACTTTCGCTAATATTTGACCAAAAATATCGCTTTTAACAATAATTCTAAATATGCGTACCTAGCTAGAGTCATAGGATTGACCCGTTTAAATATCTTTCACTATTAATTTCTAATTAATACCAACGCGAACCGTATAATATTTCCTGTAATCACAAAACTCAACAAGCGGTCATCAATTAATATTGTCAAATGATCTTGCCAATGTCATTTGACCCGTTTAGTCCGAACGACCATTTTCCATTATGAGATGATATCTAGTTACCATATCGCCCTTTTACCCATTCCGGTTTACACCATAACGTAATGTTTCAAAATTTCTTATTAGTTCATCGTCACATGACTAGTTTACCAATTTACCCTTTTTGCCATTGTTTATGATTTCTCACCATTGCACTAGTTCCGACTCATATTATTTGCGTCGGAACATTATAACTCTATTACTAACTTTCCCTTATTCATTTTCAATACACACAACTGATGTATACTAAAAAGGGTGTAAGCTTTTACTTACCTCGCATCCAAATTACGCTTTCCTTTTCATACTTGCTCCGTTTGACCCGCTTCATTCCCAAGCCTCCATCTAGCTTGTCAAGAGTCAAACTATCATCATAATTTACAAGGTGGTTAGATTAGTCATTATAACCACGACTATTCCACCTTACGTATTTTCTATGTCAAAACTACTATTCGACTCCGTCCATGGTTAGTTTAACTTTTCAAAAGTTAACTACCCTTAATTATATGATATGTGCATATAAGCTAAATCGACTTCATAATTAAAATTTGTATTCCTCCACATCACACGTAATTGGTCGAACTAGGAAATTACGCATTTGATTCATAATTTCAACATATGAACATTGTGGGAACAATTTATAACATCAACAATCAAGTTTCGTATCACTGAAATTAGGCTGTTTTTGGTGACCTGTTTAACCTATTTACAAGTCTTAAAAAATTATGATTTTTTATGTGGCGTACCTCTCGGAGGGTTAGGCCTTGTGTTAAAATTTCAAGATCTAACTCTTTACCAAAAATTCGTAAAAATTCATTTACTAAGCTGCAATCAGATTCGTCACTTCTGACTGCAGCTTACGGAAAAATTCATTAGAAATTCCTCGTTTATATGATTGATGAAATTCCAATTGTAGATTCTTTTAATCACTTAAAACTTTTACAGTAAGAATTTGAGATCATAAATCAATTCCTAAATTGAGTTATGACATTCGTAATGGGCTGCAAATTCTGCCAGAAAACGCAGCTTGAACCTTTGATACGGAAAAATTCATAAAACGCTCAATTTTCGTCGAAAAAAAGCGATTCCAGTGGGGTTTTAAAGATATTTCATGGAATTACATTTTAGACTCACGAAACACATGTTTTTGTCACGTTTTGTCTATGTTACAGCCAATACAAATCGGCTGTAAATTCTGATCAGGAGCTATTTGAATTCAGCTTTCAATTAAAGCATGTTCTTCACATCATAACACTATTTTCTTTGCAAATCAAAACCCTAAAAACATCTCATACATGAATTTAGCATCAACAACATCTGAATTTACTTGAACTAAGCATGATTTCAATATATACTTGTCTAGGGTTTACTCCTAGACATAATATTGTTCATATTCCATCAATACAACATCCATGCAACACAAATTTCGAATCTCACATGTTTATCAAAATCTCAAGATGTAACTAGAAGATGAAATTTGACATACCTTGTGATCCCTTCGCTGAGGTGATCACTAATCTGATCTTAGATTTCGATTTGGAGTAGATTTGGCCTTTCAATTGATGGATTTGAGCATGTTAGGGTTTGAAGATGAGAGCTCCCTGGCTCTTCTGGAAATCTCGACCAGAACACACACTTAGAGTGTGTGTTTTGGTGTTAGTATTTTATTTAATTAAAACATCTTCCCTTTTTGCCTCTTTTAGTCCCTCTTGTTTCATTTATTACAAAAGAAGCTATATCTCATAGCTTTTCATTTAATTACCCATTACTAACTAGGTTAACTATTCCTAGTTAACTTGGTGGGTGTGGGGAATCATAACCCGTTTTATTTTTTTTAAGTCCCGTTAACTCGGGCTCCTAATCAACCGTGTTTTCTCAAAGCATTTATTCCTCTTTTTGATTAATAAAATATTATTTATTCAAATCCTAATATTCACCGGGTTAACTAATTTTTTTTCTTTTTACCACTAACGGTATTTTACCCGTCTTTTAGTATTAACGGGGTTTGATTACCAAACCCGTTTTCGGGGTGTTACAACAGGATTGTGCGCGAATCAATTCCGAATAGAATGATGTCTTCAATTCCAAAATCCATCCGTTAATTGACCGTTATTTTGATGATTTTCTCTGTTTAACGTCAAAAACTCCCGTTTAACCCAAAATTGTTGAGCTTTGGGTGATTTAACCGACTGTTAGATTGATTAAATCGGTACCGTAGCTCTGATACCATTGCTGACACCAGGATCTGGTGAGTTTGACGGAGCTTCGGTCCCGAAACGACGTGTTCGGTGAAATAATTACGAATAAGAAAGGAGTAGAAGATAGACACGACACCGATCAGTCACTTATAATCTGGTCTCTATTGATTATTTAATGTTTACAGCACCACGAGACCAGTTGGACAGCATTTCCCCTCTGGGAACCAAAAGCTTGTCCAAATGGGAACCCCGTGCCCCTATTTATAGACAAATACATATGTGTCCATCTGATCGGATTGCCATTCAATCGGATTGAATTTAACAATTACAAAACCTGTCCAACTTCTCTATTCTATACAATATTCAACACACGCTCTATCTAACTATTCGCACAGTGGCAGACGTACAAAATATGCACCAACAGACCAACATGTGGGCGAAGCTAAGCAGAAGAACCTTGAACTCCAGGCCATTGTAGTTCCCAAGGATAAAAAGATCTCCCAGCTTGAAAAAAAGAACAAGGCACTGCAAAAGGAGCTGCTTCTTGCTGAGATCACCGCTAAGAAGGAGAGGATGGGGGTCATGGATGGAGCCAAACTCTCTGCTGCCATTGCAATGCTGAAGATCAAACTCCATATGGCCAAGGAAGCTGCTGATTTGATAGGTTAGAGTGGGACTTGGAAGGTTGGGCAAAGAGGCTGGCTGAACTTGGAGATGATGAAGAGCCTGAGGAGGTGCTGGCACTTGAAGCTGGTGGCAGTGGAGCTAATGATCCTTAGGATGCAGCGGCTGGAGACAGTGGTAAAGGTGGTGAAGAGAAGGTGGATGAGGCAGCGAATGTGTAAGCTGCATAAATGGGCGACGATGGAAAATTCTAGACGTGGCCGGAGCCCATTTTTTATGGTTTGGTAGTTTTTTGGTTATGATGTTTTAAACAATGATGGTCTGTATGTTGAACAATAGTTTCCAGGTTTAAGGATCACTGATCCTTTGGACAATAGGGGGTAGCAAAGGTGGATGGGTCCTTCTGTTTGTGGAGGATGAAGCCTTTGATGCCCCTTGCAATTTTCTTTCCATGCACTACTTTAAACTTTGTTAATATGGACACCCTTTGCCATCCCAAGTGGACGGGCCATGTTTTGCTGGTAGAAGCTTGGGTTGGCAACTTTGGCAACCTTTTAAAGGGTTAACCTGATAAATAAAACTTTAACTTTTGGCTATTTCTTGTGTTGTTGATTTCGTGTTGTTTCATATACATTTATTTATCAATTTCCATTCTAAAACTTTAGGATTAAAAACTGTTAAAAAGGATATCAAATGTATATTAAAATCAATTTAAGTTAAAAGATTACATACTATAAGATCAAGGATCATATATCCTGTTGTGAAAGGATAAGGGCAAGATTAACAAACCAAGAATAAGGCTAAGGTAAATAAGGATCATACTAGAGAATCCAAGTTAGGTTCCTAAATCCTTAAAACTTACAACATTGTCAAAATATAAGAACCATCATAAAGGTAGGATCCTGGATCCTCAACTACTTAACTTTGGAAACCTGTAATAATACATCACTTGGGACTAAGCCAACCATCATGGAAAGAAACACTAGCAACTGGGGACAAGCCCAACAATCTGGGGACACGCCCAATAAGCTAGGGACAAGCCCAAAACTGGGGACAAGCCCAAAAACTTGGGACAAGCCCAAGACTGGGGACAAGCCCAAACATACTTGTGTAACCTGGAGTATGGACCAAACTGGCGACTATCAAAACTTAGTGACATGAAGATTTCAAAACCTTAGCTAACGTGAAAACGTTAGAAACCTTAGGAACGGATGTATGGTACGTCTCCCATTATACTTAGGATCCTAAATACAGCCAGTACAATGAAATTGTCAGCCCCTAAAGCGGGTACTGGTCCCATTGCCTTGAACTATATTAGGATAATCGTGCGCAACTGGAGAAGGTGTTAGAACCTGATTCGTAGAAGGTAATAGATACCTTAGACTAGGGACAAGCCCATAAACTGGGGATAAACCCAAAAACTTTGGAGAGTTGGCCAACTACTTTGATCTTCTTGTAAAAAGTACACCTACTTCTGCAAAACTCAGAACTTGATGAAAAAGGATAAAGGATTCTAATACCTTTTCCTTATAATCAAATGAATCATGGAAGTTGAGAGATAATAATCAAATCATTACCAGAGTGAGGATCATATATCCTCTGAGGATCCTTAACTTAAACTGAGTATTAGGATATCTAAGGATCCTAGATCCTTCTTACATGAAGTACTTCTTCAAATGGACAGCATTCCAAGCCCTTGGTAAAAGATCACCATCCATTGTTAGCAAACGATATGCCCCCTTTCCTGCCTCTGCTTCAATTAGATAGGGACCTTCCCACTTTGGTGCTAGCTTGCCATCAGCAGGATTGGTGGTATTTTGAAATGCTTTCCTCAACACCAAGGCACCAACTTGAAATTTCCTGATCCTAACATTCTTGTTATAAGCCCCAACCATCCTTTGTTGATAGCTAGCCAATCTTATCCTTGCTAAATCTCTGAGTTCTTCTATGGCATCCAAATGTTGAACCAAGTTTTCAGCATTTCCCTCAGGATCACGGATGCTTGTTCTTGCAGTAGGGACTACCATCTCTGTAAGGATCACATATTCAACTCCAAACATGTAACACCTCGAAAATTTGTGATCAATGAAATAACGACACGTGTCATGTAAGACAAAAGTGTTATAAATCCGGATCTAGTTAAAGATGTATGGCAGGATTTAAAAGTATCGACATGTTAATTAATTCCTCTGAACGACCTCGTTATGAATCCCAAGACCCAAATCTATATTATAAACATCTGATATACATTCGAATCCGGTAATTGCTAGTAATAATTGATTCATATTTGCAAGAGTGGGATCCTATGAGGATATGCACGATAAACCTTCGTTTATGGCTTTTCGTTAAAGTCCAAGACAATATTGCAACATGGTAGGGTGGACATAACTATCCAAGCATGATCTAAAGGCCCCAAACTGATAATTCATTGCACAAAATCGTATTACACTAGTTGCCTGTTCAAAGCTTGAAAGGGCAAAATTTTTTGCCCCTGATAAAGGGCTTACGGACCGTAAAGGACCCCTTACGGTCCGTAAGGCTTGCCCAGCGACAGTAAATTGGACAGCTGCTGTTATGAACGTTGTAACCGACTTAAAAAGATATTTTCACTTCCATGGGCGACCCCTAATAGTTCCTAGGCACTAGGGATACTTGTGGATGATCCATGATCAGTTGTAGCATTGTTTGTCATGATCACAAGCCCTCAAATTCACTATAAAAAGGCCCTCATGTTGCAACATTTTGATCATGCTTTCCATCTGCATTTGTGGAACTTCCTGGAGCATAAGATCAGTCCCCAAGCATCTCTACTCGTGCATTAGACCTTGGTAAGTATCCTTGACCTTCCTTAATTGAGTTTTGCTTAGTCTTTAGCTTAAAAGTCAAACCGTCATAATTAAGGTTTGACTTATCGATTAATCACTAATGGTTCAGTGTTTAGTCAAATTAAAGGTAGTTATAAGTTGGTAATTATGTGGGCATTAAACCCTTAAAAGGGCACCCTCTAATTCCCACTCTAACTAGGTCATTTGTCGGGTCAAAGTTGTTTATAAAAAGTCAACAGAAACTTAATTTGCAAATTAACATGTAATTAGCAATGTAGAAGGCGTGTAACCTATTTTTCCACTCATATAACTTAGTAATAAATGTAAGAACATGTCTAAGCATGTTCGACCCGACAATTTTCTGTTTAGACCCGGTTCGGAACCGAAAGTCGCAAAACTTTGACTTTTGCTTTGACTTCAGTTCTGACCCGATTTAGTATGACTTGGAAATGCCTTAGAGCTTCCTTAGGACCAGGTTACATGATAGTATAACCCTCTGTGGTTGGTTCGTTGATTGTCCGTTTCGTTTACTCGTTTCCGTTAATTGCCTAATATTGACCAATATGCCCTTTTGACCATAAAACGAGAATTTTGGAAATGTGAGAGGACAATAATCTTTGTTACTGATTTATAAACATGTCCCTAAAGTTTCATATCAGTTCGAGGTCCAGTATAGGAGTTATGCTAAATAGCGCATTTAAGAAGCTTTTTGTTAATTAAACGGCGCAATTAGCATAAAGCCTATCTAAACCCAATTTTTGACACCAAACCTTTTACTCACTGATGTAATATAATATTTTGGGATTTTTGAAGATTTTTAATTATTTTTAACCTGCTCGTAACCTAAGGTTATGGCCTTGATTCGGTAAAAACCGATTATACCCTTTTTGTTCATAAAATGAGTTTTGCATAATATTTTGACACCAATCCAATTGCTACTGATTTTATATAATAAATGAAGTATTTTAAACTTTATAACCTGATCAGAAAACTCAGATTTCTGGTATAACCCGGAAATCGCTTAAAATGGCTTTTTACGCGTATTAGACACCTAGTATGGGTTTAAAACCATTTTGTCATATAAGACTTATCACCAACTGATATAACCTGATAAATTAAGTTGCTTTACTGATTTATTCAGACCCGAATCTCAGAATTTCATTTAATCTCTTTTATAATCTTTAAAATGACCAAAATACCCCTACGGGGCTTAAATTGAGATTAAACTCGTTTTGGGCATAATGGAAGGTATCCTACTGATATCACAACATATTTAAGGCATATTAACTTAGGAAACCTGTAAATGACTCTCGTGGTTACCCGTTACGCCTCTTGCACGTTCGGTTCGGTTAATGTAACTAGTTTGCATAAATTAGCCGAAACGGGTCGAACCTTATCATTTTTATCTAAAAATCCAGAATGTGTTTAGATTACCCATATAATACAAGTCTTCAAACTTGTCGGGTCTAAATCACATTCCATTCCGGTCTTCGCTTAATCGTGCGTTTGAACCGTATCTTCATTTAAAACTAACCGGTCTAAGTTTAGGCTTAATTAAAGACCCGTTAGGATTCTAATAGGTTATTATAAATCTTCGTTCCAGAATAGGAGACCCGGTAAAAGCTACGTGCATTTGCTTATTGTGAACGTTACTTGCAAAGGTAAATACTTTTAACTTATTTTCCCTTATACGGGCTTGGGGTATGGTATATAAAATACCGCTTGGTCGGGCATTGAATCTTTAATCGAATAGAGATTAAACCATTGATATGCTCCGTTTTGAAATGTTTTGTTTGCTTAAAGCCTTTGGGGGGTTAATGACCATGTCCCGGATATCCTTGGCATCATCTTACGAGATGGCCACGGCCTGAGCACGGGGTGTAGGCGTACACCCGTCAGTGCATAAATAAATAATGTGGTGTGTCTATTGATCTTTAACCCGGTCTACGGATCGGGCTACTGAACGCATAAGGAATATGTAATTCTTTTACAAGATTATATTCAAATAATTATCCCAAGTTATAAAAAGTTTGTGCCAGGTGCATTCAAATAAATTTTATTAAACTTTTCAAAATGAGTCGGTTGATTGTATTTACCAGTGTAAACTGACGTATTTTCCAAAAAAGGTTAAGTGCAGGTACTACGCGAACTAGGCTGGCTTTCTCCTAGCGTCCTCAATAAGTCTCGCAAGCTTGGATGTCAAAACTGTTGAATAATGTTTCCATTTTATTTTGATCCACCTATGGATTTCTTTCAACTATTTGTGATACTTGATATTACAATTTATTAAAGTTGAAATATATCTATCCTTTGCTTCCGCTGTGCATTTAAATATTGTGTTGTTTGACTATAATGATATCAACTACGTCATGATACTCCCCTACCGGGCCCACCGGTAAAATGTGGAAATATTAGGGGTGTGATAGGTTGGTATCAGAGCCAGGTTGAGTGAATTAAACACTAGCCTTTTGTGTTTAATCTCAATGACACAATTGCACATACTCGAGTCTAGACAAGAACTTAGGACGATTCCAAATTTTGCCTTAATTTGTCCTTTATTGTTTTGTTGTTTATTTCAATTGTTTGACAGGAAATATGCCACCAAGATTCCGAAGAGGACGACGAGGTAAGGGGCCAATCACCGCCCCCAACGATCACGAGGCCGGGCCTTCACACCGGCGAACTCCTACCACTATAAGTGCCGATCCGCAGGGAAACTGGAGGAACCATTTGGAGCCAGCTAGACGGTCTGTCTCGCATAGCTCAACGCCTCCTTACCGTCACTCTTTTGGGCCGCACTTGGAAAACAAGCCCGAAGACTCCCCCCATTCCTTCTTACCGTTGCAGCGATCCGTTTCGCACCGTTCCTTTGGCGACCCCACTCCTGTCTTTCAGGGCCGGTTCAACCCGGCAAACTATATCGAAGAACCAGTGGGATTCAACCCACTAGGACCTGAAGACCATTTCTCAGGAGACAATGCAATGGACATGGACGAGGACACATATCCCGTCGAGCCTGCAAGCGGGACCTCCAACCATCCTATTGAGATCTCTGATGGATCATCCTTCCATGGATCATCCTACGGTGGTCCAGACAGTTACCAAGCAAGGTTTAACCAGTATGAGTGGTATTTTACACCCTCTCATAACCCACAGCAACAACAGCAGCAGGATCCCTCCGAGGATTCACGTTTCGTGGCAGTCACGCCACCGCCTCCACCGCCGCCAGTTCATCAAGCACCTCCAGAACCACCAAGACGTAGGAGGAAAGGCGCATGAATATCCGCGCGAGGAGGGGATTTTCACTTTAGCACTCCCCATCCCTCAAGTGGCAGTCACTACCCGCCACTGCATGAAGACCCACAAATGGGTGGGCCCTCAAACCCAATTCCAGAAGTGAATTCTGCACCAGTTGCACCACCACCGCCACCATTGGGTTTCGACAACCCGATTCCTACATACGCTGGTTCAACGACGTACAATCCGTTTGAGCAGCCAGCTCACACTCATTATAATTATGCTGAAGCCGACCCGTACCTAGTAGCGGCAAACTACAACGCCCTTCATCCCGAAGGACCATATGGAGCCCCTTGGGGAGTGGGATATCCAACTCATGGATATCAAGTACCTGCTCGACCATCGATTCGACAGCAGTCGCAGCCACCACGATTTTCCCCACCAGAACAGGAGGAAATCCTCCAAAGACTAAGTCGGGTGGAACATGAATTTCAAGAAGAACGTAGGAACAACATGGGTTTCCTCAAGGGCCTAGCGAGCTTGTTAAAAGGGAAGAAGAAGAAGAGGGATCATTAAATCCTTATATGTATTGTTGTATTTCCTATTTCAATCAAGTCCCTGCGTGGACATTTATCGGTGTATTTAGTCCTTGCGTGGACTTGTATTTTTAGTCCCTGCGTGGACATCTATTTTAGTATTTGGTCCCTGCGTGGACTTGTATTATCGATTTAGCCCCTGCGTGGGAAAGTTGTTCTGTTAAAAGTCCCGTTTAGGGCAATGTGTAATCCTTTTAATAATTAATGGAATGTTAAGTTTATAAATTTCACTTTTGTCATTATATGCATAAATATATGAAATAAATAAATCAAAATCATTCCTTTTATAAATAATCTGCCTGTTGAATATTAAATAAGAATCTCAAGGGTATAGCCTAGCCTGCATGTCATTATAAGACTTGGCCAAGATGGTAAGACCTGTTTAAAAGTTTCGGATCCCTGTTAACATCTGAAAACATGTTAACGCCCCTGGCAGACGTGATTCGTTAAAAATCACACACGTCATTCTTATATAAGGATTCTTCAAAAGATTCCTAACCTAACTTAATGATCTATAAATCATGGGTGTAAATCATCAATTAAGATGATCATATGTTGACCATACATTGGTAATATAGTGCCTACGGGCCATACTCATTGTCATATAAGACAAAAGACAGTAGTAGTCTACGACTCCCTGTTAGAAAAAGGTAAGGAACTATGTTCAAACCTTCATGCCTTGATTCTCTGAAATCATGGCTCATGATTTAAAAATATCCCAGTAACTAGGCCTTTTTGTGCTAATAATACTGTTATTGTTTTATAATTAGGATAGGTTATAGTAAAATCCTAAATAAATGTGAGTAACAAATTAACCAAATATGGTCTATGTTTACCATGGTTAATGAATTGCCATAAAAGACAATTCCATAATAAACTCCCAAATAAACCATTATTAGTATCTTATGTAACAGTTCTAACTACATGGCTGACTCGGATGAGATCAACAGTCACCCCAGAGAGGATCATGACAATACCCGAATTAACATAGCGGGTGCAGAACTGCAAGCATTGATAGACAATGTTGTTACGAAAGTCATAGAGCGGCAGTATCAGGAATATAGCGGGACTCGGAGTAGGACCCTATCCGCACCGCATTCCAAGCCTAAGACTCATTCTGAGGCTCACAGCAAGCCACCACCCTCTAAGAAGGAAGAGCCAAAGAAAAATGATGACGATCGTCACTCTTCTAATCAGCAAAGTGTTCCATCTCAAAAGATCGTACTGAACCAAGGACCCCGTGACAAGGGTTGCTCCTACAAGTATTTTGTTTCATGCAAACCCAGGGATTTCACTGGGGAAAAAGGAGCTATAGACTGCATGACATGGTTGGATGAGATGGACACCGTGGTTGATATCAGCGGGTACGCTGATAAGGATGTGGTAAAGTTTGTGTCTCAGTCATTCAAGGGGGAGGCATTAGCTTGGTGGAGATCTTTGATCCAGGCTACGGGGAAAATCCCATTGTACAATATGACTTGGGAACAGTTTGTGTCATTGATCAGGGAGAACTACTGTCCTCAGCATGGGGTTGAAAAGATTGAGTCGGATTTTCTGTCATTAGTAATGAAAAATCTGGATTGCCAAGCTTACCTTATGAGCTTTAATACAATGTCAAGGTTGGTTCCTTATCTTGTGACCCCGGAACCCAAAAGAATAGCTCGTTTCATTGGGGGTTTAGCCCCAGAGATCAAGGCAAGTGTAAAAGCCTCTCGGCCGGCTACTTTCAGATCTGTAGCTGATATATCTTTGTCTCTCACACTGGACGCGGTCAGACAGAGATCGCTGAGGAACACGGATGCCGAGAAAAGGAAGCGTGAAGATGATAATTTACGAAGGTCAGACAAGAAGCACCGGGTAAAGAATGACCACAAGAAGGGTCTGGTTCTAAGAAGGATGGGCATAAATATGGAGATAAACCTAAGTGTAAGATTTGTCAGAAGCACCACTTTGGGAGGTGCAGACTTGACTCAAAATCCCAATCTCAGCCAAGGCCTTGTGGGATTTGCAAATCTTCGGAGCATAAGACCCTAGAGTGCAAGAAACTGAAGGACACAAAGTGCTACAGTTGCAACGAAAAAGGGCACATTAAGACAAATTGCCCAAAATATGCAAAGAAAGCTGAGGAAGGGAAGAAGACCAATGCTAGGGTCTTCAGGATGGATGCAAAGGAAGCTGTGCAGGACGACAATGTGATAACAGGTACCTTCCTCATAAATGATGTTTATGCGAGAGTGCTATTTGATTCAGGAGCTGATAAATCACTTGTAGATAATAAGTTTTGCAAATTGCTGAATTTACCTGTTAAAACCTTAAGTGTGAAATATGAGGTGGAGTTAGCAGATGGCACCTTAGAAACCGCCTCAACCGTATTAGAGGGATGTTTCATATCCATTAAGAACCACTCTTTTCCTTTGTCCCTACTTCCTTTAAAGTTAGCCGGTTTCGACATAGTTTTAGGCATGGATTGGTTATCTTATAACCATGCCCAGATTGTCTGCAATAAGAAGCAAGTGGTGATCAAGACTCCGTCTGGTGAATCACTTACCATTCAGGGAGATACTCAGTATGGACTGCCTGAGCAAGTGTCCATGCTCAAGGCCTCTAGGTGTTTAAAGAAGGGTTGTGTCATCTACATGGCACAAGTAACTATTGATGAGCAGAAGCCTAAGATTAAGGATATCCCTGTCATTTCTGAATACCCTGAAGTTTTTCCTGAAGAACTACCTGGTTTACCACCAGATAGGCAAGTGGAATTCAGAATTGACATCATCCCTAGAGCAGCACCAGTAGCAAGGGCGCCTTATAGGTTGGCACCAACAGAGATGAAGGAATTGAGGACACAACTAGATGAATTGCTAGCCAAGGGTTTCATTAGACCTAGTTCGTCTCCTTGGGGAGCACCAATCTTATTTGTCAAGAAGAAGGATGGATCGATGTGTCTGTGCATCGATTACCGTGAGCTTAATAAGGTCACTATCAAGAATAGGTATCCATTGCCTAGGATCGACGATCTGTTCGATCAACTTCAGGGGGCAAGTTACTTCTCTAAGATTGACCTAAGGTCAGGCTATCATCAACTGAAGGTTAGAGATGAAGACGTACACAAGACTGCATTTAGGACTCGTTATGGTCATTACGAGTTCCTAGTGATGCCTTTTGGGCTCACTAATGCACCACTGGCATTCATGGATCTCATGAACCGTGTCTGCAAACCATACTTGGACAAATTTGTTATCATCTTCATTGACGACATTCTGATTTATTCAAAGAATCAGGCCGACCATGAGAAACATCTTCGATGTATTCTTTCACTACTTCAGCAGGAGAAGCTCTACGCTAAATTCTCTAAGTGTGAATTTTGGCTTCGAGAAGTCCAATTCCTTGGACATGTGGTTAGTGAACGCGGAATCCAAGTAGATCCCGCTAAGGTTGAAGCTGTCATGAATTGGCAAGAGCCGAAGACGCCCACAAAAATTCGCAGTTTCTTGGGATTGGCAGGATACTACAGGCGCTTTATTGAAAATTTTTCAAGGATTGCTGCACCCCTAACTTCCTTGACTAGGAAGGATATTAAGTTCAACTAGGGACCCAAGCAGCAAGAATCTTTCGATATTTTGAAGCAGAAGTTGAGCAACGCTCCTGTACTGACATTGCCTGAAGGTGCCAAAGAATTCGTGGTTTACTGTGACGCATCACACACTGGCATGGGGTGTGTACTTATGCAGAAAGGCAAGGTTATTGCCTATGCTTCACGTCAGTTAAAGGTGCATGAAAAGAATTACACCACCCATGACTTGGAGTTGGGTGCCGTTGTATTTGCACTTAAGCTATGGAGGCACTATTTATATGGTATCAAGTGTGTGATCTATTCTGATCACAAGAGCCTCCAACACCTGTTTAACCAAAAGGATTTGAACATGAGGCAACGACGTTGGATGGAAACTTTGAATGATTATGATTGTGAAATAAGATACCATCCTGGCAAGGCGAATGTAGTCGCCGATGCCTTAAGCCGAAAGGAAAGGGTGAAGCCTATAAGAATCAATGCCAAGAGCATTGAGATAAAGAATGGTTTGAACGAAAGGTTGCTAGCTGCACAGAAGGAAGCTGTGTTGGAAGCTAACTATCCTAATGAAAAGCTAGGAGTAACTGAAGAACAGTTATCCTATGGCAAGGACGGAATCCTGAGATTAAATGGACGAATATGGGTTCCTGTTTATGGAGGACTTCGAGATGTTATCCTCCAGGAAGCCCACAATTCTAAATACTCCGTTCATCCTGGAGCTGACAAGATGTACCAGGATCTGAGAGCAAACTTTTGGTGGATAGGCTTGAAGAAGTCTATAGCTACCTATGTAGCTAAATGTTTGACATGTGCGCAAGTCAAAGTTGAACATCAGAAGCCGTCAGGTTTGCTACAACAGCCTGAACTTCCCACGTGGAAGTGGGAAATGGTGACGATGGATTTCATCACCAAGTTGCCAAAGACAAGGAAAGGAAATGATACGATATGGGTGATAGTAGATAGACTGACTAAGTCAGCACATTTCCTACCCATCAAGGAGACCTATAGCTCCGACATGTTAGCCCAATTGTACGTAGATAAGATTGTATCTCTACATGGCGTACCTGTGTCTATTATCTCTGACAAAGATACTAGATACACGTCACATTTTTTGAAAAGTTTCCAACAATCCTTGGGCACGCGCTTAAATTTTAGTACGGCTTACCATCCTCAGACGGACGGCCAGAGTGAGCGTACAATCCAAACGTTGGAAGACATGCTTCACGCATGTGTGATTGACTTAGGTGGTAGTTGGGATAACCACCTGCCATTAATCGAGTTCTCGTATAACAATAGCTACCATACCAGCATTAAGGCTGCGCCTTTCGAGGCCTTGTACGGTAGAAAGTGCAGGACGCCCGTTTGTTGGGCGGAAGTTGGAGATGTTCAACTGACAGGACCGGGAATAGTCTTTGAAACGACGGACAAGATTGTCCAGATTCGTGACCGCCTGAAAGCTGCCAGGGATAGGCAGAAAAGTTACGCAGATCTAAAGCGTAAACCTCTGAAATTCGAGGTAGGTGATAAAGTGTTACTTAAAGTATCACCCTGGAAGGGAGTAATGCGATTTGGTAAGAAAGGTAAGTTAAGCCCGAGATACATAGGACCATTCGAGGTCATCGAATGTGTCGGATCAAATGCTTATAAGTTAAAATTACCTGAAGAGCTCAGTGGTATTCACAATGTATTCCACATCTGCAATCTGAAGAAGTGTTTCGCTGATGAATCACTAGTCATACCACACACAGATGTGCACATAGAAGAGAACTTGAAGTTTGTTGAAAAACCTGTGTCGATCGAGGATCGACAGGTTAAGAAGCTTCGAAGGAAGCATGTGTCAATAGTAAAGGTTAAATGGGATGCCCGTAGAGGTCCCGAGTACACATGGGAGGTTGAGTCCACAATGAAAGAAAAGTACCCTCATTTATTTCAGTAAATCTCGAGGTCGAGATTTCTTTTAAGGGGGTGAGGATGTAACACCTCGAAAATTTGTGATCAATGAAATAACGACACGTGTCATGTAAGACAAAAGTGTTATAAATCCGGATCTAGTTAAAGATGTATGGCAGGATTTAAAAGTGTCAACATGTTAATTAATACCTCTGAACGACCTCGTTATGAATCCCAAGACCCAAATCTATATTATAAACATCTGATATACATTCGAATACGGTAATTGCTAGTAATAATTGATTCATATTTGCAAGAGTGGGATCCTGTGAGGATATGCACGATAAACCTTCGTTTATGGCTTTTCGTTAAAGTCCAAGACAATATTGCAACATGGTAGGGTGGACATAACTATTCAAGCATGATCTAAAGGCCCCAAACTGATAATTCATGGCCCAAAATCGTATTACACTAGTTGCCTGTTCGAAGCTTGAAAGGGCAAAATTTTTTGCCCCTGATAAAGGGCTTATGGACCGTAAAGGACCCCCTTACGGTCCGTAAGGCTTGCCCAGCGACAGTAAATTGGACAGCTGCTGTTATGAACGTTGTAACCGACTTAAAAAGATATTTTCACTTCCATGGGCGACCCCTAACAGTTCCTAGGCACTAGGGACACTTGTGGATGATCCATGATCAGTTGTAGCATTGTTTGTCATGATCACAAGCCCTCAAATTCACTATAAAAAGGCCCTCATGTTGCAACATTTTGATCATGCTTTCCATCTGCATTTCTGGAACTTCCTGGAGCATAAGATCAGTCCCCAAGCATCTCTAATCGTGCATTAGACCTTGGTAAGTATCCTTGACCTTCCTTAATTGAGTTTTGCTTAGTCTTTAGCTTAAAAGTCGAACCGTCGTAATTAAGGTTTGACTTATCGATTAATCACTAATGGTTCAGTGTTTAGTCAAATTAAAGGTAGTTATAAGTTGGTAATTATGTGGGCATTAAACCCTTAAAAGGGCACCCTCTAATTCCCGCTCTAACTAGGTC
Organism: Helianthus tuberosus; assembly: GCA_030545235.1. Taxonomy (NCBI): domain Eukaryota; kingdom Viridiplantae; phylum Streptophyta; class Magnoliopsida; order Asterales; family Asteraceae; genus Helianthus; species Helianthus tuberosus. The sequence continues at coordinate 107,828,719 of CM060427.1, read as the reverse complement.
ATTTGTCGGGTCAAAGTTGTTTATAAAAAAGTCAACAAAAACTTAATTTGCGAATTAACATGTAATTAGAAATGTAGAAGACGTGTAACCTATTTTTCCACTCATATAACTTAGTAATAAATGTAAGAACATGTCTAAGAATGTTCGACCCGACAATTTTCTGTTTAGACCCGGTTCGGAACCGAAAGTCGAAAAACTTTGACTTCAGTTCTGACCCGATTTAGTATGACTTGGAAATGCCTTAGAGCTTCCTTAGGACCAGGTTACATGATAGTATAACCCTCTGTGGTTGGTTCGTTGATTGTCCGTTTCGTTTACACGTTTCCGTTAATTGCCTAATATTGACCAATATGCCCTTTTGACCATAAAACGAGAATTTTGGAAATGTGAGAGGACAATAATATTTGTTACTGATTTATAAACATGTCCCTAAAGTTTCATATCAGTTCGAGGTCCAGAATAGGAGTTATGCTAAATAGCGCATTTAAGAAGCTTTTTGTTATTAAACGACGCAATTAGCATAAAGCCTATCTAAACCCAATTTTTGACACCAAACCTTTTACCCAGTGATGTAATATAATATTTTGGGAATTTTGAAGATTTTTAATTATTTTTAACCTGCTCGTAACCTAAGGTTATGGCCTTGATTCGGTAAATACCGATTATACCATTTTTGTTCATAAAATGAGTTTTGCATAATATTTTGACACCAATCCAATTACTACTGATTTTATATAATAAATGAAGTATTTTAAACTTTATAACCTGATCAGAAAACTCAGATTTCCGGTATAACCCGGAAATCGCTTAAAATGGCTTTTTACGCGTATTAGACACCTAGTATGGATTTAAAACCATTTTGTCATATAAGACTTATCACTAACTGATATAACCTAATAAATTAAGTTATTTTACTGATTTATTCAATATCAGAATTTCATTTAATCTCTTTTATAATCTTTAAAATGACCAAAATACCCCTACGGGGCTTAAATTGAGATTAAACTCGTTTTGGGCATAATGGAAGGTATCCTACTGATATCACAACATATTTAAGGCATATTAACTTAGGAAACCTGTAAATGACTCTCGTGGTTACCCGTTACGCCCCTTGCGCGTTCGGTTCGGTTTATGTAACTAGTTTGCATAAATTAGCAGAAACGGGTCGAACCTTATCGTTTTTATCTAAAAATACAGAATGTGTTTAGATTACCCATATAATACAAGCCTTCAAACTTGTCGGGTCTAAATCACATTCCATTCTAGTCTTCGCTTAATCATGCGTTTGACCCGTATCTTCCTTTAAAACTAACCGGTCTAAGTTTAGGCTTAATTAAAGACCCGTTAGGATTCTAATAGGTTATTATAAACCTTCGTTCCAGAATAGGAGACCCGGTAATAGCTACATGCATTTTCTTATTGTGAACATTACTTGCAAAGGTAAATACTTTTAACTTATTTTCCGTTATACGGGCTTGGGGTATGGTATATAAAATACCGCTTGGTCGGGCATTGAATCTTTAATCGAATAGAGATTAAACCATTGATATGCTCCGTTTTGAAATGTTTTGTTTGCTTAAAGCCTTTGGGGGGTTAATGACCATGTCCCGGATATCCTTGGCATCATCTTACGAGATGGCCACGACCTGAGCACGGGGTGTAGGCGTACACCCGTCAGTGCATAAATAAATAATGTGGTGTGTCTAGTGATCTTTAACCCAGTCTACAGATCGGGCTACTGAACACATAAGGAACATGTAATTCTTTTACAAGATTATATTCAAATAATTATCCCAAGTTATAAAAAGTTTGTGCCACGTGCATTCAAATCAATTTTATTAAACTTTTCAAAATGAGTCGGTTGATTGTATTTACTAGTGTAAACTGACGTATTTTCCCAAAAAGGTTAAGTGCAGGTACTACGCGAACTAGGCTGGCTTTCTCCTAGCGTCCTCAATAAGTCTCGCAAGCTTGGATGTCAAAACTGTTGAATAATGTTTCCATTTTATTTTGATCCACCTGTGGATTTCTTTCAACTATTTATGATACTTGATATTACAATTTATTAAAGTTGAAATATATCTATCCTTTGCTTCCACTGTGCATTTAAATATTGTGTTGTTTGACTATAATGATATCAACTACGTCACGATACTCCCCTACCGGGCCCACCGGTAAAATGTGGAAATATCGGGGGTGTGACAAAACACCAAATAAAATGGAGTTTGACCAGTAGCATTCTTGGGAGTTGTTCTATCAGCCCATAACACATAAGGTAGCTCTTCTGCCCATTTTCCTTTCTTGGATCCAAGCTTCTTCTTCAAGTTGTTGATGATGATTTTGTTGGATGATTCTGCTTGACCATTAGCTTGTGGGTGGACTGGTGTTGATGTTATCATCCTAGTCCCCCAGCTGTCACAAAAGTTAGTAGTTCGGCTCCCAATGAATTGGGATCCATTATCACAAACAATTTCAGAAGGTATGCCAAATGTAGTAATGATGTTTCTTTTAATAAATGATATAACTTCTTTTTCTCTGACTTGTGCAAAGGCTTCAGCTTCTATCCACTTGGAAAAGTAATCAGTCATAACAAGCATAAATACTTTTCCTCCTGGTGCCTTAGGAAGTTTGCCAACTATGTCCATTCCCCATCTCATGAATGGCCGAGAAGAGGATATAGGATGCAGGAGCTCCGCTGGCTGATGAAGGATATTGCTATGTCTTTGACAAGCATCACATTTCTTTGCATATTCCACAACATCCTTCTTCATTGTGGGCCAATAATATCCTGTTCTAAGGATCCTTGAGAATAATGCTCTGCCCCCAGTGTGGTTCCCACAATCTCCTTCATGGAAATCCTTCAAAACTTCTTGAATTTATGGATCCTCGATGCACCTTAGATATGGACCTGCAAGAGATCGTTTACATAAGATATTATTTAATAATGTAAATTGAGATACCTTGACTTTGAAAGCTCTAGGATTTTTTTCCAGCAGGAATCTCTCCATGTTGTATATATCTCAGGATTGGAAGGATCCAGGATCCTGAATTTGATTGTGAATAATCAGTAGGTACGATTCCAGAATCCTCCATTATCTCCATGGCTATGTTATCCTCAATAGCAGGGGTTAAGATGTGGATGATGGGTATCTTAACATCCTCTGGAATCTTTAGAGATGATCCAAGATTAGCTAAGGCATCAGCTTCTGCATTTTCTTCCCTGAGTACATGTGTCAAACTAAAAGAAGCAAAAGAGTCTGCCAATTTCTTGACTATCTCTAAATATTTGATTAACCTTTCACCTTTGACAGCATAAGAACCATTATAATGGTTAGTAATTAATAAAGAATCTACATGTACCTCAAGATACCTGATCCTTATATGCTTGGCAATTTGCAAACCTACTATTAAGGCTTCATATTCAGCCTCATTATTAGTGGTTTGGAACTCACAAGCAATTGATTGGGGTATAATGTCCCCCTGTGGTGATTTTAGTAGTATGTTTAGTCAAGTTCCCTTGACATTTGAAGCTCCATATGTGAAGAGTATCCAAGGATCCTTAGTCTCTTCAAGTTGTTGAACTTCCAATTCAGCTTCCCTTTGTAGATCACTACTGAAATCAGCCACAAAATCAGCTAAGGCGTGGGATTTAATGGCAGTTCTTGGTACATATTTAATATCATATGCACTAAGTTTGACTGCCCATTTTGCCATCCTTCCTGACATTTCAGGTTTCCTGAGAACATTCTTGATAGGAAAGTTAGTCTTAACAATAATAGGATGAGTTTCAAAATAATGACGTAATTTAGTAGATGCCATTATTAAAGCAAGAATAAGTTTCTCTAAATGAGAATACCTGGACTCAACATCAAGTAGACTTTTACTTACATAGTATACAGGATGTTGATTACCTTCATGATCCTTAACAAGAACTGCACTTACTGCTTTAGTAGAAATAGCTAGGTATAAGGATAATGTTTCTCCATTTTCTTGTTTTGTTAAAGCTGGAGCTGAGGATAGGTAATCCTTGAGGGCTTTGAGGGCATTCTCATTCTTTTCAGTCCACCCAAACTTTTTATTCTTTCTTAGAATGTCATAGAATTCTTTGCATTTCTCTGATGACTTTGAGATGAATCTGTTCAAGGCTGCGATCCTCCCTGTCAATCTTTGTACATCCTTAGCATTGGAAGGAGACTTGATGTTCACAATGGCCTTGATTCGTTCTGGACTTGCCTTTATCCCCCTTTTTGTCACCATGTAACCTAAGAATTTACCAGCTTTCACTCCAAAGTGGCATTTGGAAGGATTCAGTTTCATGTTGTATCTATCAAGGATATCAAATGCTTCTTCCAAATCCTTAAGGTGATCCTCAGCTTTTTTGGACTTAACCACCATGTCATCAATATAGACTTCCATTGTGTGTCCAATCGGTTCTTTAAACATCATATTTACTAGCCTTTGGTATGTAGCACCTGCATTTCTTAGTCCAAAGGGCATAGCAATATAACAACAGATACCAGTAGGGGTTATAAAAGCAGTACCCTCTTGATCAGATGGTTCCATCTGAATTTTTTGGAATCCAGATGAAGCATCCATAAAAGTCAACAACTCATGACCCGCTGTAGCATCCACCATGGAGTCAATGTGGGGTAAAGGGAAAGGATCCTTGGGACTTGCCTTGTTTAAATCAGTAAAGTCAACGCATTACCTCCACTTTCCATTCTTTTTCTGAACAACAACCACATTGGCTAACCATCTTGGACACTTAACTTCCCTAATCATACCTGTTAGGGGAGGATTTTCGAACAATTAGTGATCCTTATTCGTTATCCTAATTAATGATCCTTACTTCTGTGACAGGTAGTGATCCTCAGAAGAGCTTCAGGATCAGGATCATGGATCACTTTAAGGATCCTCGTACTGACGATTGTTTATTTATGTTTTGTATTACTTCGCAGGAATAACAAGCTTGACTTAGTCTTGGCGATATTCCTGGAGAATATTCCCAAACTATCCCGCATGTGCTTGGCCAAAAATGGACGTTGTGGAGAACGTGGGAGCTTGGCAGAAAGATCGGATAGTTAGTTATTGTAGTTAACTTCTATTTTAACAGGGGTAACGAGCTAGAATTTAGAACACTTAGCCATTTTCAGCTACACACACTCATATACTCGCACACTTGAAGCTCTCGACGAACATTCATTCGTTTTCACTCACTTTTACACATTTCACGATGGTGATCCTTGTACCTAGCTCGTTACTATCCGAAGTTGTAAACATTTATTCATTTATTTGAGCTTGGTGATCGGTAGTTTCCATCACCCGGGGTTTTTTGTGCCGGAGATCAACTCTTGATCAAGGGCTTTTTCCCCGTATAAATTCTTGTGACGTTTGTGCAATTTACATTGAAGTGATCCTTGTCATTGTTCTATATTATTAGCATCATACCCCGCAACTGAGAGTTTGGTTGTAATATCCTCATCAGATTTTTTGACCAAAACAGTTTGGCGCCCACCGTGGGGCAATTGGTGCTTCATCCTTAGAAAAATTCGCATTTCTATGCTTATTTCAATTCACTACAACCGAGCAAATGGCTTCCTCAGCGAAGAATGCTTCAAATTTGATGCCCTCATTCACTTCTTCACAAGGCGTTCCCCCTTTGCCTCCACCACCTTCTGGATCCCAGAAGAATGCTGAGAATGCTGCGAAGAAACCAACTCCCATTTTCTCAAAACCTCCAACTTCTTCTGCTTCTTACACTCCCACTACTAGTGACATGTTTACTTTGATTTTGCAGATGAAGGATCAGATACGGCAACAGGATAAGACCAATGAAAGGATTCTCAAAGAAATCGGAGATCTTAAGAAACAAAAGAAAACGGCAGAGGATCATTCCCCACTGGTGCCAAAATCTTTGAATTTTGATACTCCGGTGATTACTTCCCAGCCATCAGTGGTTCCAGATGTTCAATATGTGGGTGGACCAAAAGGAGTGCACTACGGAACAACAACAGTGACCCAGGCATCAGGTTCATATTTCCAGCCAGCGGGATCCTATCCTCAGCATATGGGATCCCTCACGAATTCAGGAGGATATTCAGGATCATCCCAGGTTCAAGGATCCTCCTTTGTTCCAGGATCATCCCAGGTTCAAGGATCCTCCTTTTGTTCCAGGATCATCCCAGGTTCAAGGATCCTCCTTTGTTCCAGGATCGTCACAGTTTCAGGGATCCTTCCAGATGCCAGGATCCTTGAGGAGTTTGCAAACAGGAAGTTCGGATGTCCATCAGGGAGATTTTATTCCAATGCAGACCAATGCCTCTACTGGTCCCTCGATCATTCCAGAGCCCCAACAATATGGATTAACATCCAATCTTCCTAATCTGAATCCAATGGGAGGTAACACTTTTAATAATTCTTATACTACTAACCATGGTCTTATGCAGGATCCAGGTATCAATCATGCCATGGCCAGAGAATTGCAAAAGCTAAAGGACATGACATCAAGTGTTCCAGGAGTGGTCAAACCTATCCCAGAGATTGCAGATGGGAGCCACAAGATATCTCGTTTTGCACCACCAATATGTGATGCTGAGATACCCAAGAGGTTCCATGTGCCAACAATGAAGCTGTATGATGGTTCGACGGATCCTGAAGAACACATAGCGCAATACAGGGAGAGGATGGAGATCAATCCAATTCCAGAAAGGTTAAAGGAAGCATGCCTGTGCAAGGGATTTGGATCCACTCTTACTGGATCAGCTCTCAAATGGCTGCTAAGTCTTCCTCCCTATTCTATTACCTCATTTGCTAATCTAGTTAACTTGTTTAATAATCAGTTTTCTTGTAGTAGAAAATTTGAACGATTAACTAGTGATCTATATAGGATAACCCAGGGTCATAATGAATCATTAAGGGATTACATTACCAAATTCAGTAAAGAATCCTTAGACATTCCCAACTTAGATATAGCTACAGCTGTTGAGGCCTTTAAAATGGGATTGCTTAGGGATTCGTCGTTCTATGATGATCTTGTTATGACACCATGCAGGAACTTAGATGAGGTAAGAACACGAGCACTTAGGTTCATTCGGCAAGAGGACGACAAGAGGATCCAGGAGAGGTTAGCAGGATCCTCAAAGCAGGATAAGCAATGATCCTCATTCAGGAACAACAAGTTCAGATCCTACAACAGATCTGATAACCAGAACATGCATTCTGTTGATCAAGAAGAGGATGATGAGGATTATCCTCCAATTTCCGAATATTGTTTTTGTGTTGATAACAATGAACTAATCCTTGCGATGCAGAACCTAGGTGATAAAGCTAGATGGCCGAGAAAAAATGATAGGCCAGCTGCAACTAAGGATAAATCAAAGTGGTGTGCGTACCATGAAGATTTTGGGCATCTCACAGAAGAATGCATTGCACTGAGAAAGGAAATTGGATACTTGTTGAGCAAGGGGCATCTAAAAGAATTGTTGGGAAGAAAAAAGTCAAGGACTCAGGATCCTGAAAGGATCCCTGAGAAGGCTCCAGCCCCTCTAGCAGATGCACAAGTAATAAACTTTATTTCTGGAGGATCAGACATTTGCGGCACATCCTTCTCAGCAGCTAAAAGGCATGCAAAGGAAACTAAAATGGACAATGGAGAATGACCTGTTCGAACATCAAGTGTCTCCGAAGGAAAAGTCATAACCTTTGATGAGGATGATCGTGTTGATATCCAGGATCCTCATCACGATGGTTTAGTTATTACTCTTTTCATTTCTAACCATTTTGTCCGCAGGATCCTTATAGACGGAGGAAGCTCAGTGAACATTATCCAGCTTGATGTTCTAAAGAAGATGGGTATTCCTGAATCGGACATCATACCAAGATCCTCCGTGCTCGTGGGATTTAGTGGCGAAACTAAGAATACCCTGGGGGACATTAAACTCCCAATATACATTGAAGGCCTACACTCTTATCAAAAATTTTGTGTTATTGACTGTTTATCCTGTTGTAATGTTATCCTTGGCAGGCCTTGGATACACGATATGAAAGCAGTCCCCTCTACTTACCATCAATGTGTGAAGCTCCCCAGTCCTTGGGGAATAGTGAAGATTGATAGTGATCAGCAGGAGGCTAAGAATTGCTACACTTCATCGATGAAACCAGCCTCAAAGTCAAGGGAGCAATAGCAATCAAGGTATCCTCCAAGGGATGTCTTGGAGGCAAGAGAGTAGGATGTGGTAGAAATCCTCATGGATCCTGATGATCCTGAATCCAAAATCTACATCGGATCAGGGATCCTTGGCGAAATGAAAGAAGACCTTGTATCCTTCCTCAAAAGGAGAAAGACTACCTTCGCATGGAAACACGAAGACATGACTGGAATATCCAAAGATGTAATCACTCACAAACTCGGGATTGACAGATCCTTCAAACCAATCCATCAAAGGAGAAGAAAGTTTGCACCGGAAAGGAATGCCATTATCCAGGAAGAGGTAGAGAAATTGCTCCGGGAAGGTATGATTAGGGAGGTCAAGTATCCAAGATGGTTGGCCAATGTGGTTGTTGTTCAAAAGAAAAACGGAAAGTGGAGGGTATGTGTCGATTTTACCGATTTAAATAAGGCATGTCCCAAGGATCCTTTCCCATTACCCCACATTGACTCCATGGTGGATGCAACTGCGGGTCATGAACTGTTAACTTTTATGGATGCTTCATCTGGATTCCAACAAATCCAAATGGAACCATCCGACCAAGAGGATACAGCCTTCATGACTCAACTGGTATATACTGCTATATTGCTATGCCGTTCGGACTAAGAAATGCAGGTGCAACATATCAAAGGCTGGTGAATATGATGTTCAAGGATCAGATTGGACAAACTATGGAGGTTTACATAGATGATATGGTGGTAAAATCCATAAAAGATGAGGATCACCTGAGGGACTTGGAGGAAGCATTCGATATCCTTGACAAATATAACATGAAACTTAATCCTTCAAAATGTCACTTTGGTGTTAAAGCAGGTAAATTCTTAGGATATATGGTGACAAAGAGAGGCATTGAAGCTAGCCCGGAACAAATCAAAGCAATAGTGAACATCAAATCTCCGGCCAATGCTAAGGATGTTCAAAGGCTAACAGGCAGGATAACAGCTTTGAACAGATTTATATCCAAATCCTCAGAGAAGTGCAAAGAATTCTATGATATCCTAAGGAAGAACAAGAAATTTGAGTGGACTGAGAAGCATGAAAATGCTTTAAGAGCTCTCAAAGATTACCTATCCTCAGCCCCGGCTTTGATGAAACCAGAAAAAGGCGATGTGCTATCCTTGTATCTTGCAGTATCCTCAAAAGCAGTAAGTGCGGTCCTTGTTAAGGATCATGAAGGTACACAACATCCTGTCTATTATGTAAGTAAAAGTTTACTTGATGCCGAATCCAGGTATTCACACCTTGAAAAGCTTATTCTTGCATTAATTATGGCATCTACTAAGTTAAGACATTATTTTGAAACTCATGTTATCATTGTTAAAACTAATTTTCCAATTAAGAATGTCCTCAGGAAACCAGAGATGTCAGGAAGGATGGCTAAGTGGGCAGTGAAGCTAAGTGCATATGATATAAGATATGAGCCTAGGACAGCCATCAAATCCCAAGCATTAGATGACTTTGTGGCTGATTTCAGTAGTGATTTACAAGAAGAAGCTGAGTTAGAAGTCCAGAAGCTAGAAGAGGCCAAGGATCCTTGGATACTTTATACTGATGGATCCTCAAATGTCAAAGGCACAGGGCTTGGAATACTACTAAAATCGCCACAGGGGGACATAATACCCCACTCTATAGCTTGTGAGTTCCAAACCACTAACAATGAGGCTGAATATGAAGCCTTAATTGCTGGTTTGCAAATTGCAAAGCATATGGGGATCAGGTATCTTGAGGTACATGTAGATTCATTGTTAATTACAAACCACTTTAATGGATCCTACGCTGTTAAAGGTGAAAAGCTAACCAAATATTTAGAGATAGTCAAAAGTTTGGCACTCTCTTTTGTTTCCTTTAGTTTGACGCAGGTACCAAGGGAAGAAAATACAGAGGCTGATGCATTGGCTAACTTAGGATCATCCTTGAAGATCCCGGAGGATATCAAGATCCCTATTATCCATATCCTGACCCCGGCTATCGAGGATCACGAGGCTATGGAGATAGGAAATGATTCTGTAATTATCCCTTGTGAGGATACTCAATCCCATTCAGGATCAGGATCATGGATCTCACCAATTATGAGATACTTACAACATGGAGAGATTCCTACAGGAGAAAACCCTAGGGCTTTCAAATCTAAGGTATCTCAATTCACAATTTTAAATAATATGTTGTATAGACGATCTCTTGCAGGACCATACTTGAGATGCATTGAGGATCCTGAAATCCAAGAAGTTTTAAAAGACTTCCATGAAGGAGATTGTGGAAACCACACTGGGGGCAGGGCATTATTCTCAAGGATCCCGAGGACAGGATACTACTGGCCAACCATGAAGAGAGATGCTGTGGAGTATGCTAAAAGATGTGATCCTTGTCAGAGACAGTAATATCCTTCATCAACCAGCTGAATTATTGCATCCTATATCCTCCTCTTGGCCATTTATGAGATGGGGTATGGATATAGTTGGTAAGCTCCCTAAGGCACCTGGTGGAAAAGTATTCATGCTTGCTATGACTGATTACTTCTCCAAGTGGATAGAGGCTGAAGCTTTTGCCCAAGTCAGGGAAAAGGAAGTTATATCCTTCATTAAAAGAAATATTATAACTAGATTTGGAATTCCTTCTGAGATCATATGTGATAATGGTTCCCAATTTATTGGGGGCAGAACCACTAACTTTTGTGACAGCTGGGGGATTAAGATGATAACATCAACACCAGTCCACCCACAAGCTAATGGTCAGGCAGAATCATCCAACAAGATCATCATCAACAATTTGAAGAAGAAGCTTGGATCCAAGAAAGGGAAATGGGCAGAAGAACTACCCTATGTGCTTTGGGCTGATAGGACAACCCCTAAAAACGCTACTGGTCAAACGCCATTCTCTTTGGTATTTGGGGCAGAATCAGTGATCCCAACAGAAATGGTGGTTCCAACTGCTAGAACAAGTACCCGTGATCCTGAGGAGAATGATGAGAACTTGGCTCAAGACCTGGATACTATTGAAGAAATCAGGGATATGGCTAGGATAAGGATGGCCAGTTATCAGCAAAGAATGGCTGGTGCTTACAACAAAAATGTCAGGATCAGGAGGTTTCAAGTTGGAGATATGGTATTAAGGAAAGCATTTCAGAATACCACCAATCCTGCTAATGGGAAATTGGCTCCAAAATGGGAAGGCCCTTATTTGATTGAAGCTGAAGCAGGAAAGGGGGCATATAGATTGCTAACCATGGAAGGTGATTTGCTACCAAGGGCTTGGAATGCTGTCCACTTGAAGAAATATTTCATGTGAGCAGGATCCTCATGGCACAGATGATCCTCAAAGGATCCTCAAAGTATCGGTGATCCTTACTTAGGTAATATCCTAAACTTGAACTATTTCATTTCTTTATTTTCTCATATAAGGATAAGGATCATGTATCCTTTATCCATCTCTCACGTGAGTTTAAGTTTTGAAAGTTCAGGTATCCTTAGCATAACATTGGTTATCCGCTGAAGCAACTCGTTCCTTGGGTTTAACCCCAGTTATTTGGGCTTGACCCCAGTTCCGCCTGTAGCGCATGATGATCCTGGTATAGTTCAAGGCAGTGGGACCAGTACTCGTTTTAGGGGCTGATAATTCCATTGTACTGGATATACCTAGGATCCTACGTATAATGGTAGACGTACCATACATCCGTTCCTAAGGTTTCTGACGTTTTCACGTTAGCTAAGGTTTCTAACGTTTTCACGTTAGCTAAGGTTTTGGCATTTTCATGTCACTAAGTTTGGATAGTCGCCAGTTAGGGCCATACTCCAGTTTACATACGATCCTTGGGCTTGTCCCCAGTTATCCTTGGGCTTGTCCCCAGTTATCCGTGGGCTTGTCCCCAGTTGCTAACTCTTATCTTATATTGGCTTAGTCCCAAGTTATGATCTATTTCAGGTCCTTGAAGATAAGCAACTAGGGATCCTTGATCCTCACTTCTTTCTAAGGTTTATCTTACAGTTATCCTTATTATGGTTAGGATCCTAACTTGGATCCTCAGGTATGATCCTTAACTATTTTTAATTCTATTCATTATTTATTTGAATAACCCTTAAAGTTTGACAACTAGATTTGTGATCCTTAAAACATATTGCTTTTTGGGACTCTTTAACTATAGGATATCTGATCATGGATCATATCCTAAATATTTTCAATCTGACTTATTCAAAATTATTTAATGAATATGCATCAAAACAAAGGAAAATCAAAGAAACACAAGGATAACAACACAAGATAAGCGACAAAAGGTTAAGATTTTATTTATTAACAAAGTAGTAACCCTTAAAAGGTTGTCAAAATTACCTACCCCGAGCATCTACCAGCAAAACGTGGCCCGTCCACTGGGGTAGGTAAAGGGTGTCCATGATAATAAGTTCAAAGATAGTGCAGGAATATAAAGGTGGCAGGATTACAATGGCTTCATCCCCCAAACAGAGGATCCCTCCACCAATCGCAATCCTGCCTATTGTCCAAAGGATCATACATGATCCTTAATCCTAAAAACGATTGTTCAAGTACAAACCATCAAATTGTTCGACATCACAACCACAAAAAGCTACTACCAAATTTAAAAATTGGGCTCCGGCTGCGTCTAAGAATGTCCATCATCGCCCAATCCTGCAGCCTAAACCTTCGCTGCATTATCACCTCCAGCTCCACTTGTTTCACCACCTTCACCCTTGCCTCCAGCTTCAATCGTCAGGATCTCTTCAACCTCCTCAGCCTCTTCATCGTCCAGTTCAGCCAGCCTTGCCTTCCAGCCTTCAACATCCCAGGTGCTCTTGTCAAAAGCAGGATCCTGAGCTTCCAAGGCCATTTGCAGCTTGGTCTTGTACATTGTTATGGCGGCAGAGACTTTGGCGTCTTCGGTGATCTCACGCTTCTCATAGTCAACATTGATCAGCACCTTGGCCGTCTCCTGTTTGGCATCCCGGACTTCCTTCTGAAGATCAGCAATTGCAAGGTCCTTAAGCACTGCAACCTGCTGGAGGTCGGCAATCTTCCTATCCTGATCCTCAACGTGGCCAACATAATCCTCAATCTCAGAGAATTTCTGCAAAAGGGATAAAGGATAAGGTCAGGATTAAGTGATCCTCAAATCAGCAGGATATATCAGCAGGATATGTCAACAGGATATACGAGCAGAGACAGTGATCCTTACCTCATTAAAGTACTCGAGGAATTGATGACGGATCAGAGGCAGACCCTGCAGATCCTCAGCTTCAGAGGCTTTTCTCTTTGATTGCCTTTCCTTTGAGGGGTGCCTTGGGGACCGAAGCTGTCGGACTGGTAGGAGCTTTTCTCTTGGAGGATCTGACAGTAGTGAGATCAGTGACATTGAACTTTGAAGCAGACTTGGTGGATTTTCCAGCACCTACACAACCAAAACAAGATAAGTATCTGTTCTTAATTTATATTTCACTATTTATTTAAATTTTAAACAAGGATACTTACTTGACATCGTGACAGAGCCCGAGGATACCTCCTGTGAATCTTGGGTTGTTGTCTTGAAAGATCTTGTTTCAGGATCAAGTTTCTTGAAAGCAAGGAGCCTCTCCTTAGCAGCAGGGGACAATCTGAGGTGTGAGACGGTGATAGCTGCATAACAAGAAAGCAAAAATATAAGTGATCCTTGCATCAAAAGAAAGTTTCTGGTGATCCTTCTCAGGATCCTCCACCCTACCATGGGTAGCCCATTTCTTGGGTAGATCCTTTCCATCCTCGATAGAATCTCTCTTGATAAAAAAGAAACGCCGCTTCCAATTAGCATCGTTCTTGGTGGCTTTGAAGATCGGGTGTTCCTCACCGGGCTTACGTTTAATCAAATAGCGATGAGAACCAAAGGTAGTAAGATCATACAGCTCTACCAGCTCTGACATTCCTAGGTCTATACCTTCCTGCTCGATGATCCTTTCAAGGGTGTACAAAACCCTCCAAATCATCGGCATGGCTTGAATATAAGAGATGCCGGTTAGGGAAAAGAAAGATTGAGTGAAGGCTGGAAAAGGGTATGTATAGCCTATGGTGAACGGAGTGACGAGGAAAGCAACCCACTTGTCGGAGATATTATCACTCAGGGCATTGGGGTCAAAAGGTCTAAACTCGGTGTTCGCCGGGAAGCAGTGGCGGATCCTATCGATTTGTGCATCATTGAAACAGCAGCGTTCTTTAATGGAATCTTCGATGATCCCCTGGCTTTTCGGAGGGCTGTTCTTCTTGTGATCCTTGCCCGGTGAGCTTCGGAGCATCATTCTCAAAGTGATGGTGATAAAGAAAGAAAAACAGAGTAAGAGAAGGAAGAAGATGAAGAAAGAGATACCTGATTGATCTTCGACTGAGAATATAAAGGGAGTTTCTTTCAGATTTAAATGCATTTGATCTTATCTCTATCTCCTATTTATAATCATGATCGTGCAGGGTTGTCACTTCTGTGACGTCATGGTTGCAACGGCTAGATCGATATCAACGGCTATACATCCGTTAGTTAGTTGCGGATAAGATCAAGAAAATATAACTCGCTTATTTTACAAATTACTCCTTATATTTTGGGGGCAATTGTTAGGGGAGGATTTTCTAACAATTAGTGATCCTTATTCGTTATCCTAATTAATGATCCTTACTTCTGTGACAGGTGGTGATCCTTAGAAGAGCTTCAGGATCAGGATCATGGATCACTTTAAGGATCCTCGTACTGACGATTGTTTATTTATGTTTTGTATTACTTCGCAGGAATAACAAGCTTGACTTAGTTTTGGCGATATTCCTGGAGAATATTCCCAAACTATCCCGCACGTGCTTGGCCAAAAATGGACGTTGTGGAGAACGTGGGAGCTTGGCACAAAGATCGGATAGTTAGTTATTGTAGTTAACTTCTATTTTAAAAGGGGTAACGAGCTAGAATTTAGAACACTTAGCCATTTTCAGCTACACACACTCATATACTCGCACACTTGAAGCTCTCGACGAACATTCATTCGTTTTCACTCACTTTTACACATTTCACGATGGTGATCCTTGTACCTAGCTCGTTACTATCCGAACTTGTAAACATTTATTCATTTATTTGAGCTTGGTGATCGGTAGTTTCCATCACCCGGGGTTTTTTGTGCCGGAGATCAACTCTTGATCAAGGGCTTTTTCCCCGTATAAATTCTTGTGACGTTTGTGCAATTTACATTGAAGTGATCCTTGTCATTGTTCTATATTATTAGCATCATACCCCGCAACTGAGAGTTTGGTTGTAATATCCTCATCAGATTTTTTGACCAAAACAATACCTGCTTTGAGCAATTTGTCTACATCTTCTTGGATAATGGCATTTCTTTCAGGTGCAAACTTCCTCCTTTTTTGATGGATTGGCTTGAAGGACCTGTCAATACCAAGTTTATGAGTAATTACATCCTTAGAAATACCTGTCATGTCTTCATGTTTCCATGCAAAGGTATTTTTCCTTCTTCTCAAGAAGGATATTAAATCCTGTTCAATACTATCAAGGATCCCGGATCCTATTAAAATCTGGGATTTAGGATCCTCTGGGTTCAGTAGAATATCCTTGAAATCCTGCTCTCTTGCCTCCAGAACATCCCTTATAGGATACTTTAATTGCTATGCCTCTCTAGGCCTTGAAGCTAGCTTCATTGATTATGTGTAGCAATTCTTAGCTTCTTGGTGATCACTTTCAATCTTCACCACACCCCATGGAGTAGGGTGCTTCACACATTGATGATATGTTGAGGGGACTACTTTCATATCATGTATCCATGGCCTGCAAAGGATAACATTACTGCAAGACAAGCAATCTATGACACAAAATTTTTGAATAGAATTTACTCCCTCTATGTAAATAGGAAGTTTGATGTCCCCCAATGTATTTTTGGTCTCTCCACTGAATCCCACAAGGACAGATGATCTTGGAATGATCTTGGATTCAGGAATGTTCATTCTTTTGAGGACATCTAGCTGGATAATGTTCACTGAGCTTCCCCCATCAATGAGAATCATGTAAACAAAATGGTTAGAGATAAATAATGTAATAACAAGACCATCATGATGGAGGATCCTGAATATCCACACGGTCATTTTCATCAAAGGATATGACTTTTTCCTGTGTAAGGACGGAAGTTCGAATAGGTCTATCCCCATTCTCCATCTTTGTCTCTTTTGCATGCCTCTTAGCTACTGAAAATGAAGTGCCACAAATGTCAGATCCATCGGAGATGAAATTAATGATTTGGGCATTGGCTGGTGGAGCAGGAGCTCTCTCAGGAATTTTCTTAGGATCCTGGATCCTTGATTTCTTCCTTCCGAACAGCTCTTTCAAGTATCCTTTACTCAGTAGGTAACCAATCTCTTTCCTTAGTTCTATGTACTCATCTGTGAGATGACCAAAGTCTTCATGATAAGCACACCACTTGGATTTGTCTTTGGTAGCAGCTGGCTTGTCATTCTTTCTTGGCCACCTAGCTTTATCACCTAAATTCTGCATAGCAAGGATTAGTTCACTATTATCAACAGCAAAACAATACTCAGAAATAGGAGGATAATCTTCATCATCTTCCTCTTATTCCACAACATGCACATTCTGATTATCAGATTTGTTGTATGGCTTAGATTTGTTATTTCTGAAATAGGATCCTTGTTTTTCTTGCTTTGAGGATCCTGACAGTCTCTCCTGGATCCTTTTATCATCCTTTAATAGGATGAATCTTAGGGCCCTGTTTCTTACCTCATCAAGGTTCCTGCAAGGTGTCATAACAAGATCATCATAGAATTGTGAATACTTAAGCAAACCCATTTTAAAAGCATCAACAGCTGTTGCAATGTCTAAGTTAGGAATTTCTAAGGATTCTCTACTGAATTTAGTTATGTAATCCTTTAATGATTCATTATGACCTTGGGTTACCCTATCTAGTTAATCGTTCAAATCTCATACTACACGAAAATTGGCTATTGAACAAGTTAACCAGATTAGAAAATGAGGTAATAGAATAAGGAGGAAGACTTAGCAGCTATTTAAGAGCTGATCCTGTCAATGTGGATCCGAAACCCTTGCAGAGATATGCTTCCTTTAACCTTTCTGGAATGGGGTTGATCTCCATTCTCTCCCTGTATTGAGCTACATGCTCTTCTGGATCAGTTGTGCCATCATAGAGCTTCATATTTGGCGTTTGAAACCTCTTTGGTATCTCTGCATCACATATAGGTGGTGCAAAGCGAGATACCCTGTGACTCCCATCCGGAATCTCAGGAATGGGCTTGACCACTCCCGGGACACTGGATATCATATCCTTGAGTTTTTACAACACCCTTGCCATAACTTGGTTGATCCCTGCTTCTTGCATAAAGCCATGGTTAGTATTATAAGATGTGTTGAAAGTGTTATCTGTCACACCCCAACCGATGGCGGAAACATCGGGATGAGACAAAAACTAGATTGCAAGAGACATCATAACACTATGTGACAATATTATTTAAATCCAATTTCATAAATGATTAAAATTCCAATACATTGTTTCAAATAAAGACAAATTGCATCAAACATTGTTTATTATTGGAATAAGTATCTAAGTCCATCCTAACTTGATTTCTTCATCATCTTGTCTATCAACCTGCAACATGTATTAAAATAAAATCAACAAAAGTTGGCGAGTATACAAGTTTGAATACATAGCATAATAGTTTAAACGCTTAAAAATTCAGTGGAGGGTTCAAATGAGAAGAATTTTTTTGTAAGAAGAAAAAAGAAGAAGTTTTAACCAATAAGAATACTTCATTTTACTTCATTTAATATTTGCATTTAATTTTAATATAAGGGTATATTGATAAACTTACATAAACCATTAATTTGTATTCTTCTCCTTTAATAACTAACTAAATTAAATTTGTAACTCCTTTTTAAAATATATACTTTTTCCAAATTAAAAAAATAACTTAATTTAAAGTATAGAATAAATTATTAGTTGTGTAGGATAAATTACGAGTTATGTAGGATATATTTCGATGTGTGTAGGATAAATTTCAACTGTGTAGGATAAAATTCTATAATGTGTAGGGTATATGTAGGAAAATTTTGATATGTGTAGGTTTTGTAGATTATATGTAGGATAATTAATGATTAGTAGACTAAATAATTAAAGAGAGAAAAATTAATGACATGTGTTATAATTGAAATAGTATTTTACTAATATGTCCTTTCTTCTTTTTCTTCTCACATCAAATTTCCTCTCAAATGAACCTTGCCCTAAAAACTCATATCCAACATGAACATAATAAAATAGTTTCAGCCATGCTAGTTAACGCAGTCCAAGTGATAGCCCAAGTTTCCAATGCATTAAAGTGCCTGTCCCAGAGTTTCACGGGAGGTTAACATGTCTCATCCTAACAATACCCCTCGACTACAAATGGGGGAGGTGCATTACCCCTGTAGCGCTACTATTGTTAAGGCGGAACTACACACAGGGATTAAACGTTCACATAGCACAAAATAGTCTCAAGTATCACAAGTTTCATGTTTCATGTTTAAATGGATAGAGTATGTTTCAAATAAGTTTCAAGTGTCACGTGTTTGAATATAGAATACATGTTGCATCCCAAAAGTGTTTAAAGCAAAAAGGGATCGAGTATACTCACAAAATTGCTAAGTCTTCTGATTATCCAAGTGTTGACGAGCGTAAGAGATTAGGAGAAAGGAACACCGAAGTCTCGAGATTATGAGTTGTTACGATTGCGACTCCTAGTAAAATAACGCACGAGTAAAGATTGGAACAATTCAAGAGTACGAACGAGAGAGAGTTTAGCCTAGATATTTAGAGTATCACGAACTTATTATTATTATTATTTAATAGTTAAATAAATTAATTTATTTAGATAATTTATCTCAATATTAACCTTTAATGTTATAAAAGGGATTATAATGAATTGTTTATTATTTTAGAAGTTTATAATAAATTAGAAAAAAATATTTATTTCATAAATTTACGGTTTATAAAGATCCTTACAAGGAAAGAATTTTAGATGAAAACTCGTTTAATTAATAATGGATTTAAAGATTAAAAAGTTTTAAAAGAACATTTAAAGGAATAGAAATTATAAAGCTTTTACTTTGAAACAAAAAAGGAAAAGAAAAAGAAAAAGGATTTTAAAAATTAAAATCTCAAAAGTGGCCAAAATAAGTATACATTTTATAATTATCGTTATAAAAATTATCTGAATCCGATATGTTTGGTTTTATAATTAAACGCGTTATCGTTTCACGGATTTTTACGAAAAACGGGCAGAGTTTCCTCTGTTTTTGGGCGGTTAAAATTTTCAAGATTCAATAAGCATTAAACGAAACAATATAGATATATTTACTTATCTATTATGTTTACAAATTACGTAATGTGCGGTTCCGTGTTAAAAAAATAATAAATAGATACTAAACAATATAATTTATATACGCGCCAATGTACCGAGTCGTGACCTAAACTGAACTGAACCGCATCTGATGTTGACCGAGCTTGACTTTCTGACCCGCACCCGAAACTGCCCGCTTGGACTCGTTGATTGCCCTTGACCGACGACCCAAACCTCAAGCCGTAACCCAAAACAAAACTGAAATGAAACTTGAATCGACACTTAAACAAACAAACCCCAAATCAGATTCTGACCTGAAATTGACACATAAACTGAATCAGAACCCGAACCGACTGGAACTCAAACATGAGACCGAAAACTAAATAAAATAAAATCAAAACCTTACCTGAACCGAAATAACCACAGCTGACCCGAGTCCGATCGAACTCGAATCCAATAAAGCCTGAATTTTGAGCTGGGACTGAATCCAAACCAGAACTCGACCCAAACTGAACTGAATCGCCGCCGCCTTCTCTCTCTCCCGTCTCATCTCTCTCTCCTCTATTCTCGGCCGTCGCGCCGTCGTGCGCCGCCACCACCACAGTGGTGGTCGGCCGTTTAATTGAGCAGAGGGGGAGGGGTTGAGTGCGGTGGTTTGAGGCGGAGAGATAAGGTGGCGGTGTTGTGGAGGTTAGCCGGAGAAGAAAGGGTGGCGCCGGTGGTCTTCATCGGAGCAGGAGTGAGAGAGAGATGTGAGGGAGATAGATGGGTGTTTGTCTAGGGTTTGTGTGATGGCTGCGAATGTGAAAGAGGGGGAAGGAGATGTTGGCTGCTTTATTTGGTTGTAGGGTTTTCATAATGCCCTAAAGAGAAAATGGTTATATAAATAACTTAGTTAACTAACTAACTAGCTTATTATTATTATTATTATTATTAAAAACAAACAAGACTTTCATTACTAATTATTTTAATTAATCGAACAAATAAAATAAATAACCACATTTATAACCGACTTAAGATAAAATATTCCAACGATTATTTATTTCGTGAAAAACTTCCGTGGTTTCAAATGGCAGGATTCGAATCTTAAAAAAAACGGGTCGGATTTAGGAAATCTATTTTGACGGATGTTACAGTCTCCCCTACTTTAGGAGATTTCGTCCTCGAAATCTAAGATGAAGACTTTTGAAAAGATGACATCTACAGATTCAAAAGAGAGAATAGATGAGGATTGATCATAATGTTTATTTAAGGAAATTGTTTTCATATGAATAGAGAATAGAAAGATAGTTTTAAAAGTAAGGAGGTAGGTTAGGATTCGAACGTTTAAACAGACTTGATTGCGAACGGGGTCCGTGTAAAAGACATAAAATAATGGAGAATAATGGGAGATATAAAAGTGAGCGATTGATCTAATAGACGAATACGAGTATATGAATGGCTTAAGTATTGATTAGACGAAAGTAGCGCGTTAAGAATGAAGTCTCGTCGTGGATAATCGGATATAATGCGTTTGTGAGTTGTTTAAAGTTTGTATTAGGTCTAAAAGGTCTGTAAAACACCGAATTTCTCATGGCACGTTTTACGAATGTTTGGTAACATGATGAAAACACTTATATATAGGAAGTACCAGCGGCGTATCCACCATGTTTTGACCATGTGACGTCCGTTTCGTATTCGGTGTCATGTTACGTTCCGTGTCTTACCATACACAGTAGTACACTCTATGGTTCTCATACGCCTGTCACTATAATCCCGTGTGCACCCGCGATTACATTGATCGTCGCATGATCCGCATAGCTTGTACGAATTGTGTATGAATCAGGGTATACACAAATTTTAAAAGTAAGAACGTGTACGTATAAGAATGTAGTATGTAAGCAAGTCCATGCTTAAGTATGTATGGGACCCACGTAAGCGAATCCCTTGGATTCCGCTCGTGTACGGGTACGAAGGTATGAATCATGAGTATGTATGTAAGCATGCGTATGAATATAAGTAATAGTATAAGTATGTAATAGTACGTAAGCATGAACTTAAAAACGTATGAGTATGAGCATGAAAATGTGAGTAGACATAAATGACGATAGTTTCGTGTGTGACATGTATTGAATGCGACAAACTTATGCATGTAAAATGATTGAGAAGTTTGAGTATGTAAAACGAATGATATAAGAAAATCGTCGTGAGACATAGAATAAAACAGGTGTGATGATATGTATGTATAGTTGTTCGAGTAACGCGTTGAGTTTATCAAATCAAATTAGTTTAGGCTTGATTTGGAATGAAAAATCTAGTTCGTGAATATCAAAAGTATATAACGCGTTTATTGATTTTGTAAAAAGAACGGAAATGCTACTCTTGTTTCAAAAGAATTTACGTAAGTTGAAAAGCGTTGGCCTCTATGAAGTCTTCTTGCCCACGTGTTTGGAATTTAATTGACATCTTGAGCGGTGTATGCAAAGGGTTTTGAAAATGGTAAGTTCGCATCGTTTTAAAGGGTCTTGCATTTAAATAGGAAATTTGAAATTAGGAGGTTCTTGTGAAAACGTTGCTTCTTAAAGAGAATTTTATGCATATTGAACTTAGTGATCGTTGAAAAGTGTTTTTAATAAAACGTTTTATTGATTTTGAAAAGGACTTTAGAAAAAATGATCTTATAATGACTATAAGATTCTTATAGGCAAATGAAATGGCTAGTTTGATTTTCGATTGCGAACAAAGTCTTTGAAATGATGATAAAATGTGAGCGTGTGTTTGTGATTAGGTTGAGTATGAAGTTCACGGGCAAGAGATTCAATGAACCGATTAAGTTGATAGGTAGCATTTCATAGGGTTTTGAAATTCGGGTAATAAAACGTTTTAAGGCATGATCAAGAAGTTTTGTGTATATGATTTGCGTGAAATAGATTATGAGATAAAGAATACGTTCGATAAAATAATAAATTTTGAAATTCACATAAGTAGGGATTTTGACGAATGATAAACGATTTAGGTGTAAAATATGATTGTGTTGTATGATGAAGTCTCCTTTGAAAGAAAATTTTGGTAACGATCACCTAGGTAAGGGAATCACCCCTAACTCGTCGGTGAGGTCGTTTTAAGAAAAGAAGGAGTTAATCGTTAAGGTAAGGAAATAACTCCTATCTCGATGATATGTCTCCATTTTGGTGTTACAAGGAATGTAAACAAAATTGAGTGACGTTTTAAAATCATGCATATGTATAAATGTATGAAAAGACCTAGTATGATATAAAAGCGATCTCGAAAATAAATTTTAATTTGATCTCGAAAATAAATTTAAATTTGAAACGAGAGAATTGTATCATATAAAAGCGATGATACTAAAGAATAGGTTTGA
This sequence comes from Helianthus tuberosus, assembly GCA_030545235.1. Classification (NCBI taxonomy): domain Eukaryota; kingdom Viridiplantae; phylum Streptophyta; class Magnoliopsida; order Asterales; family Asteraceae; genus Helianthus; species Helianthus tuberosus. The sequence goes on along the minus strand of CM060427.1, from coordinate 107,805,796 downwards.
TTAAAACTTGGATTGTTCCAAAACGGAGCCTTGACTAAACCAAAGAGGTCGAAAATTCCTTTGAATCTGAGAAACATGTTTTGGCCTAATAGGTGGAATACTCTCGCCGATTTGTCGGTTAATGATATCCACCCTTCCAGTTACTACATGTTCCAAATCAATCGGAAATTCGAGACTTGGCGGGATTTATAAAAATCGAGGAGTGGGACTAGTCGACGAGATGCGGGTTTCACCCCTAACTTGACAACTTCGTACCCTAAGTGTGGTTGGCACTCGTAGGGTCGAAATTTAATTTCGACATGTTGACGAGGGTCCACGAGAATTTGAAATTCAAAATCACCATTAAGATGTGGATTCCACTCCTAACTTAATGGTGTAATTTCGTGCAAAATAGAATTAAACGGAATGAGAGTCGTTTACCAAATTGTGGGTTTCACGCCTATTTTGGTAAAATCGTCTTGTTTGTATAATACGAGTGTTTTTCGAGTTTAAGAAAAAATCGAGTAAAATGCCTTGGAAAAGTGCGTAAGTTAAAGGAAATAACGAACAAGTATAATCACAAAAAAAGGCATGTCGAGAGTAACACACTGTTATATAAATAACTTAGTTAACTAACTAGCTTATTATTATTATTATTATTATTATTATTATTATTAAAAACAAACAAGACTTTCATTACTAATTATTTTAATTAATCGAACAAATAAAATAAATAACCACATTTATAACCGACTTAAGATAAAATATTCCAACGATTATTTATTTCGTGAAAAACTTCCGTGGTTTCAAATGTTAGGATTCGAATCTTTAAAAAAACGGGTCGGATTTAGGGAATCTATTTTGACGGATGTTACATTATCTCCTGATTGATTCGAGAATGGGATTCCAAATGTGAATCCAAATTGATGTGATTCTGGTATAATTGTGGGACCAGACGAAGCAATAGTCTGCATGGGGATGAAGTCTCCCACATGAATCTCTGAACTTCTGGGTTGTTGACTCCTTAAGGATCCTTGATCCTGAAAGACATTGGATCCAGTGTACATCGGAGTTGAAGGTCTTGGAGGGTACTCCATGGATCCTTGGACTTGTGATGAGGATCCTTGAAGCTGTGATGAGGATCCTGGATACTGAGGGTAGGATCCTTGAACTGACAGCGTCCCCATGTATCCTCCCGAACTAGAGAAGGATCCTTGATGCTGGAAGGAGGATCCTTGAGGCTGATGAGAGGATCCTGAAGGCTGGAAGTAGGATCCTTGAGCCTGTGTCAATGCCGATGATCCATAGTGCATACTTGATGATCCTCCGTGGTACTGGACACCTGATGCCTTAGAATGATGGATGGTTATTGCTAGAGTAGTGAAATCCAATGATCTGGGCACCAATGGAGAGTGATCCTCCGTTGATCTCTTCAATTTCTTGATTTCATCAATCTCACGAGAAGGATCCTGTCATTAGTTTTATCCTGCTGCTGCATGTAATCCTTCATCTGCAAAATCAAAGAATAAAGATCATTATTAGTAGGAGCAGAAGAAACAGCAGTAGTTGCTTTTGTGAAAATGGGGGTTGTCTTCTTCGCAACATTCTTCTGGGATCTAGAAGAAACAGGAGGCAAAGGTGGAATGCCCTGTGATGAGGTGATTGCCGACATGGAGCTTGAAGTGTTTTTCCCATGAGAAGCCATGTGGTTGAAGGTAATGAATAGAAATGAATGAAATGAATAGAATTTCAAGAATGAAGCACCGATTGCCCCACGGTGGGCGCCAAACTGTTTTGGTCAAAAATCACACAGGGATAATGTAACCAAATCTGATTTTTGTGAGGTTAGATGCTTGGTTAAATGAACAAATGTATAAACAAGAAATGAATGATGAACACAAGGATTTATACGAGGAAAAAGCCCTTGATCAATGAATGATCTCCGACATAAAAAACCTCGGATAGTGAAAACTATCACTATCAACTATATTGAACAATAAAGATTACAACTTTGGATGATAACAAGCTTGATACAATGATTGCTAGAGTGTTAGTGTGTGTAATCGCCAATTGATTGTAGAGAGTTCGAATTGTGTGTATAGTGTAACTAAGTTGCTAAATAAAGCTTGTTATCCCATTCAAAAATAGAAAAAAATATAACTAACTAACTATCCGAATAATGTGCTAGTCCCCCACGATCACCATAACGGTCATGTAGCTCTTGCACGTGCAATAATATGAAGCATATTCCCCTAGAATCTCGGCAAGACCAAGTCTCCTTCGAATACACCTGCAAAACAAGCTAAAAGATGATGGAAACAATTGTTAGTTTAGAATAACAATGAGGATCCTGGATCCTTAGCCTTCCTGTACCATCTCCTAAGGATCCTCGATCCATACAAACTGAGGATCCTTTACCCAGGCTACACTGAGGATCTGTGATCCATAACTAATAAAATTGTATCCTAACAGAAGTGATGGATACTTCTCGGATAAAGTACCTTCTGACGAGGAGTTTTAATTTTTTTATTGGTTTTCTTCTGTGTAATCTTTTTTTTCTTAAGATAATTAAATGCTATATTTCTCCATTTAGTTTCAAAACGCCAAAAAAATGCTACAAAAAGTTATTACTTACAAAACGCCAAAAATAATAAAAAAATTTCATGTTTAATATTTTCTCGGTTATTGTATTTTGTCATCTTGGTCTACATAACGGCATTAAAAAGAACGCCAAACTTGGAAGATGTGACGTCTATCACCTTAAAATTGATAAAGCTGAACAAAACAGTAAATACACACAGTAACTGAAAAGACAGTTACTTTATTACTATCATTTATTATAATAAAAATCTCGCCTAAACTACGCGCCAAAAAAATCCTATAAGAGAGAGGTCTCTACACAATGAATTGATCAACCCAGAAAACAAACGCCATGTTTCCTAGAAACCACTCACTTTAAACGTCAAAAAAAATAGTTAAAAAAACCACAGATGGCAAAGCTTTCACTGAATGGATTCTTCTCTGAGGTGGGTAACTCTATAAGCTTTTGTTGAATGAGATGTACAAATATTCAAGAAAAAGAGACTGATGATAGTGATATGTCATCATGTGAGCTTTGTTCTTGATGACTATATGCATGGCATGAACGGATCAATACCAGTGTAAAATGCTATTTTGGACTCCATTATTATAAATAACATTCAAGCAGGAGTTGATCTTCAATGACATGTCACCAAACAAGAATAGCACACCAAAAAACAGGATGCCACTAACAAAGCTTCGTCTAAAAAGACGGGCGTTATGTAGGAAAGTTGGCATCTAGCTAAGGTATGCAATGGTTCAAAACGCCAAAACAAATTCAAGGAGAATAGGCTGATGATAGTGAATATTTGGATGAGAGACTAGATTACCATTTTTAATTTTTTTTTTCATTTTCTATTGTTTTGTTATCGAATTATATGTTGTTTATTATCTAATTCTCTACTAATAAAATACATTATTATATAAAACGTCAAAAACTACAAACACCAAAACACTAATAGTATGAGAATTGTGAGAACGGATGCTGGCAAAACACCTTGTTAATGTATTAAACGCCATAAAAACATTTAGTCTTATTGTAATCTTATGAAAATATTAATGAATCATAATGAATTATTAACAACGCCATGAACGCCAAAAAAATGACTAGGGAAATGCTATAACGCTAAAAAATTTATCTATGTGACACAAAAACAATTAATTCAACGTGACAGATCTAAGAAACAATAAAATGCCAAGTAGTTAATGAATATAATTAACACCAAAATAATCTTAGACGCCAAAAATGAAGCAGCATGTTACGCAAAATTAGGAAATAAAAGAAGATTGAAAAGACAAAAAACTCCCTCACGCCCTGATCATATCCCGCGCCACGTGTTGGGCTAGGATGTGTTCTCACCATTCTCACAGTTTTGGGCGTTTTCTCCTAATCTCGTACCTACACACACACACACGACCCTCCACATAGGTGTCATGTCATCAATCTCTAATCCACCATCCAAAACCACTACTTTAAGGTTGTGGTCATTATTCAAACCACTATCCCTTTTATTTTTTTAGTTTATTTTTGTCTTAAAATCATTAAATGGGAAGGTCGTGGTTGCAGTGGTTTAATCCACGCGAACCACCATGATTTAATGAGGGGGTGGTATAGCGCATGAATAATGATCCTATGTGGCAAATCATGACCCAACCATATTGTTTATTAGCAGTTCTGTAATATTTAGAGTTCTGAAATTTTTATATATATAGGGTAAGGATCATTTCAGAACTCTAAATAATTGCAAAACTTACAAAACTCCTATTAAACGATCATTCTACTAATATATTTTTATATTTAACATTGTTTAAGGGTATTTTTATTATTTAGAGTAAATTACAAGTTTTCTCCTTTATGTTTGTCTCAAATTTCAGGTGTTGTCCTTTACCTTTAAAATTGATGACTTTTGTACTTAATGTTTGAAAATGGTGCACGTTATGTCCTTTAGGGCAAACCCAGTTAGAATTTGCTGTTAAGTTATGCCATGTGCATTGCACGCGAGGGTAGAACAGTCATTTCGCTTCCCCATTTGTGTTTCCCCCCATTTAAAACCCTGATAACACCCCCAATTCATCATTTTTAAATCCAGACATAACAAATCATCACCAAAATCTGAATCAGTTACATCAATTAGAGCGAGCAGAAAAACCAATTAGGGGGGGGGGGTACTTGACACCAACAGTGATAATGATAGGTTTCCTAGGGAATACCTGAACAGAATAATTCCATGAGGAAGCTTTCTCGTGGTTCAATTCATGGCATCGAATTTCCTAATTCATCACATGGAATTAACAGTATATGAATAACTTACCTCAAAATCACTCTTATGAGCACCAGGAACCTCAAGTGCCTCCACACCAAAGTAATCGATCCTGGGTCCAGTCCGAATCAACTTCTGGTACAAACTATCTTCATCCTCCGAATTAAGTTCATTATGCAACGTGAAATCAGCGTCATCATTATCATCATCAAAATCGATCTCTGAATCCTCCTGGTCCTGAAACACCCATCAATGCGACTCCATGGAATCCATAGAACTCAATCCTCTATTCCCCTTGCTTGTGCTGCCTCGTTCCGATCCGCTTTCCGCCAATGATTGTTAGGTGTAGATTCAGTGATGGTGATTCGAGTGTTGTTTCATTTGTGGAGAAATTGTTCGACTTGAAACCTATCATTATCATTGTTGGTGTCAATCACCCCCCAATTGGTTTTTCTTATGCTCTAATCGATGTAATTGATTCAAATTTTGGTGATGATTTGTCATGTCTGGATTTAAAAATGATGAATTGGGGGTGTTATCAGGGTTTTAAAAGGGGGAACACAAGTGGGGAGGGGAAATGACTGTTCTACCCTCGTGTGCAATGCACATGACATAACTTAACAGAAAATTCTAACTGGGTTTGCACTAAAGGACATAACGTGCAACATTTTCAAACATTAAGTACAAAAGTAATCAGTTTTAAAGGGAAAGCACAACGCCTGAAATTTGAGACAAACATAAAGGACAAAACTTGTAATTTACGCTATCATTTATTACGATTCCATGTGTGTTAAAAGTAATTTTATCATTTTTTTCATATGTAATTTTATAATTACATATAGGTAAATTGGTTCCTTTACACATATGTAAACTAGTTCCTTTATACATATGCAAATTAGTTATTACACATAAATAATTAGGTTTTTCATATATGTAATCATAAAAATACATATGACATATCCTTATATAATGTTAAATATAAAAATATATAAATAAAATAATTGTTTATTAGCAGTTCTGAAAGCTCTCTAATATACTACGTATATGTAATTATAAAATTGTATATGAAAAAATGATAAAGTTATTCTTAACACACATGGAATCGTAATAAATGATAAAAATACCCTTAAACAATGTTAAATATATAAATAAAACTATTGTCTAGTAAAAGTTCCGAAAGTTCTGCAATTATTTAGAGCTTTGAAATGAACCTAACCCTTTATATATATATATATATATATATATATATATATATATAGGGAATGAGTTGGCTACAAAGTCATGTTTTTCTACAAAGTGTAGGAAGTGATATGGTTATGACATGTGTCATGTAGAGAAGTTTAACAAAATGATATAATAGTAATTCACTAAATAAGTTATTTTTGGAAAAGATAAATCTAAAACAATAAAATGAGACTTTTAAGGAAACCCTATATCTTATTCATGGATTTGTATCAGTTACGATTTACGTAGAAATCAAAACGCATCATTCTCTTATCCTTAAGATGATTTTTTTTTGCTATTACAAATAAAAAATGTCCATGTCTAATGTAATGATTGATTGTGGTAATGGAAAAATGCATCCGGTTTTAGTTGTTCAGCATCCAAGTAGTTGATTAAGCTATCATTTTGCATGTACATGTATTCTTGACGCTGTGTTTTATGGTTTCTTCACATGTAACACATAAGTTTATCGATTTTGAACAATTTCTTGACGTTGTGTTTTATGAGTTATAGGTTTACTCAAAATATGGTATAGTAGTTTATGTTTCATGAAGGACGTGTCTTTTATTTATTGGAAATGTGTTTTATCAATATGTATTTGTTCACTGTTTCTTCATAGTGTGTTTTTCTTCACGGTTTCGTCACAATGTGTTTTATCTGTGTGTTTTTCTTCACAGTTTCTTCGCAGTGTGTTTTACTTCACATGTTTCTTCATAGTGTATTTTATCAGTTTCTGGTTCCAAAAAAATTTTATTCATAGTTTCTTCACAGTGTGTTTTATCACTAATATAAAACACAATACTTTTTGAAAAAAATTGAACTCCGATTCTCATCACTAGATAAAAAAAAGCAAATCAAACTTCAATTTAGTACATTTTAGCTTTTAAAAACAATCAAATCTTTTATCTTCAACTTCATCCATGATTTTGGGTGATTTTGTTTAATGAGGAGAGAGAATGTGAGGAGAGTTATCTAAGAAAGAATTAATGATGGTTGTTTCTTTATTTAAAACATGCTTAATTACCAAAATGTCATCCATCAATTAAGTTAATCATTAATTAAAATACATATATTACAAAAATGCCACTCATCTAATCTCAACCATTAAAACCGCTCATCCAATGGCACAAAACATTTCCTACACTTTGTAGGAAAAACACACTTTGTAGAGGAACCTCACCCTATATATATATATATATATATATATATATAGAGAGAGAGAGAGAGAGAGAAGGTTAACGTACATTACGGCTTAACGTACATCACGTATGACAGGTAATTAAACACGTTCATTTTAAAATCACGTACGTTATAACTCAAAAATCCAAAATCACGCATGTTGAAACACAATAATTACGCATATTGAAAACATTAATCACGCATGTTATATAACAAATCACGCACGTTGTTGTACGTGAAGTACGTTAAGCCATAATGTACGATATACTTTTTCTATATATATATATATATATATATAGGGGAAGGTTTAAACGAGAACGCTAAATATTGTGAGAACCGTGAGAAAAAATGAAAAAAACCGTGAGAACTTGGTAAAAAACAATTCAAATTCAAATTTTTTTCTACACTTATCATTATTATTCGAATACAATGTTAGAAATTTAATTTACACACTTAAATTTACGTGAATTCATAAATAAAGAAAATTTACACATGTGTAAGTTTGCCATTTACACATGTGTAAATCTATTATATTTACACGTGTGTAAAAAATCTAAAAAGAGTGATTTTGATAGGAGAAATGAATTATTTAATGTTGTAAATTCTTTTTGTGATGTTGTATTTTAATTACAATAAGATTTGTATTAAAAAATGGTTTTTGTTTGGTTTTTCATTAGTTCTCAAGGTTCTCGCAATATTTAGCGTTCTCAAGATAACCATCCCATATATATATATATATATGTGTGTGTGTGTGTGTGTGGTGAGGTTATTATGAAACACTATTATTTAAATACCAAATATAAATTGTTTAATTTCTTTTGTTAATGGTTTATATATTTAAATGTTACGTTTTTACATACACATTTTTAGTTGTATTTATAAAAAGTAATCAAAATAGTTTTTTTTTTCATTTGTCTTTCAATCTTGTACTTTTTATTTAGAGTAAACTGCCATTTTGGTCCTTGAGGTTTGGGCAGTTTTGCCACTTTAGTCCAAAACTTTCATTTTGGTCCCTGTGGTTTCAGTTTTTGGCCATTTTGGTCTAAAAATAAAATCAGCTTAAATTTCTAAAAAAAACATGATTTTTCGTCCTTTTCTGAAGGGCATTTTGGTCATTTTGCTCACCTGCCCAACTACCCACCCCCACCCATTTTCTTCTTTCCCCCTTCTGCATCTGAACTATTTCCCTCATTTTTGCAATAAAACCCAGCCGACACCCTCACTCCCTTCTCTCTCTATGCTCACCGGCGCCGATCATCGGCTGATACACCCATACACCCCACCCCGCCTACATCCTCTCTAAAATACACACACCCGGCCGGCGAAGATGACGGCGGCACTGGAGGCAGCAATTCAGCGGCAACGCCGCACCGATGACGGAACCAGCAGTGGAGGTGTTTGGTTGGGTGCGATAGCGGCGGCGGTGGTATGTTTCCGACAAGCTTTTCCGGTAAACCCACACCTCCTCACACATATCTCTTCCCCTGTTTCATTTATTTTTCTGATGATTGAAGATGATGGTGATTTCTGTTGTTGAAGACGATGATGATTACGTCGATGACGGTGATTTCTGTTGTTGAAGACGATGAATGAGATGGTTGCAGGTTGAACGGAGGTGATAAAGATGACCGGGGATAAAGATCGGTGGTGATAAAGATGACCGGGAACAGGTTGCAGGTTGATGATCGGTAATGGTAGGGGATGACAGGGTGGTGCAACATATTTTCAACACTATCATCACTTGCAACTACAATAAATAGAGTGAATAGTAGATATGACGGTAATGGTAGGGGATGAAGGGTGGTGCGATGACATCATACCACACCATGCCAGTGAAGAAACGGTGGAGTTGGCTCGTAATCGCCGTATTAGGTCTCGTGTTGCTCTCGATGCTTTTTCCTCTTGCTTTTCTACTAGGTCTCCACAACGGATTCTACTCCGGAGGTTTATATCTCGATCTCAATTTGCCCAAATTTAGTTATAGGATTGATTAGATCTGTTTTATTACGGAATTTGTATGGCTCTTCATTCGTTTGATGTTTATGTTTATTCAACTGCTGTTGTTGATCTGGTTATGTATGTAATGGATTTGGATCTAGTGTTGTGATTACTCTAATTGTTACTTGATGTGTAATCTGATGATGTGTATGCTCTGTTGTGATCTGTATGTTGTTAGTTTGATTGGTGTGTAGATTCTGCTTCTGCACATTGAAGTGGAGAATGCAATCATTGATTCATTCAATCAGTAACAATGGATCTGGGTTTTCAAAGTGGGGAAGAAGGAGGTTGGGATGGGGGTGGGGGCCACTAAGTGGCTAATTTGTTAAAATAATAATGGTAATGACCAAATTACCCCTGAGAAAAGGACAAAACATCATAATTTAATTTGAGAAATTTGAGCTGATTTCAATTTTGGACCAAAATGGTAATAAAACCGAAACCACAGGGACCCAGATGCAAAAGTTTTGAGTTTTAGACTAAAGTGGCAAAACTGCCCAAACCTCAGGGACCAAAATGGCAGTTTACTCTTTTATTTATGCATGCGTAAGTTATATACATAAATGAAAAATCAAACTAAGTTGTTCCTAAGCTGTTTTTTTTAAATTTCAACGTGAAAGAATAAACATTATAAGTATACAATTATAATTTATATGTACGGAGTATAGATTTTAAGCGAGCCAAAAGAATTTAAGAACTTTATAAAAACTAATATGCACCCTCAATCATTCTTCTTCTTTTCTTTTTTTTTTAATCTTAAAATTTAAAAATAAATAAAAAGGACATAATGATAAAGTTAAAATTTTTTCTATCTCCAATTAGTTATTTAATTATTCAAGCCACATGATCCAAGGTAAATCCTTCTAAGAATGAAGTATATAGAACATAGAACATGCTAAGAACTTGAAGCGCATTCTCATTGTTTTTTTCTAGCCTGGGGCCCCAAGGTAAATCCTTCTAAGAGTAAAGTATATGGTGTGGGCTTTGACGATATTGAAATGGGAAACATCACCAACGCACTTAACTGCAGTATTGGATTTCTTCCATTTAGATATCTTGGTATGTTGGTTGGAGCGAACATGAACAGGATTGCAAACTGGAAAGTAGTCGTAGATCGGTTCAACGCGAAGCTTTCTAGATGAAAGGCGAAGTATTTGTCGCTAGCGGGGAAATCACTTTGGCAAAAGTGGTACTAGGTAACCTACCTACATATTACCTTTCTTTATATAAAGCACCATTAAATGTCATAAACACGCTTAAAGGTATTAGGAGACGGTTTATTTGGGGAGGTTGTAGTACCGTTAAAAAGATTAGATGGCTCAGATGGGAGAAACTGGTAGCCACAAAAAAGATAGGAGGGATTGGTTTGGGTAGCATAAGAGATTCCAATTTAGCGCTTCTTTTAAAATGGTGGTGGAGGATGAGGAAAAATGAAGATCAACTATGGGCGAGTGTCATAAAAGCTATACATGGGAGGAGTTGGAAAAATGGAATTGTACCAGTGAACAACTAAATAACAGGGTTATGGAAAAATATAGGTGGAATACAGAAAGACTTTTCGAAAAACAATGTTAGTTTCAATCAAAAGTTTAGGTGTGAGGTGGGGATAGGAGACAAGACAAGATTTTGGGAAAATATTTGGGTAGCTAATAAACCGTTAAAGGAGGATTTTCTATTACTTTATAGAATGGCAGCAAAGAAGGGATTAAAGTCACTGAAAATTACAAGAGGATGGGGACCGAAATCATATGGGATTGGAGTTGGAAGTCTAAACCGACAAGCGTCGAGCCTTGGGCTGAACTTCTGAAACTTTTTGAGCTACTCAAGAATAGGGAGATGAAGATAACAAATGATGCATGGGGGTGGGAAACTGAAAAAGGTCGGTACTTTACGGTTAAACTGGTAAAGGAAGAAATCGGAGCTGCAAACTACGTGTGTCTAACGAGGACTTTGTGATGGACTGGTGTGGATGGGCGACGACGAAGGCTTATACTCTCGTGTGGAGGAGTATAATGGGCAAAATTCCAACACGGGTCGAGCGGGCCAAAAGAGGAGTACTCACAGCTAGCACAACCCTTTCTTCGGGACTGCGCAGGAAACCACAGACCATCTGTTGGTTTCTTGCAGTTTTACGAAAACAATTTGGTGGCTAGTAAGCGAATGGCTGAAGATATTGGATCTGAAGTCTTGTTCATCGATAAAAAATCTACTAACAGTTGCCGGGGGAGCCAAATTACCTAAAAAACAGAAAAGCCGTTGAAATGTGTTGTCATTGCGACGATATGGACACTATGGATACAAAGAAACAAAAGAATCTTTCAAGACAAACATAAATCCAACGCTAGAATCTTTGAAGACGTTAAAGAGTTTTCACTATTATGGCTGAAACACAGGGCCAAGATCGAGTACATCGCTGCAGAGGATTGGAACAATCTGGGAGTTCTTGTAATAAAAAACTAGGCGCAAGAATAGTATGGTTGTAATGTATCTACTTCTAGCTTCTGGCTAGTAGTCTTGTTATATATTGAAGTAATAAAATGACCCTCTTTTATGGTAACAAAATTATTTAATTATGCTATCTCTCCTCCTTTCTCTCTGCAATTAAATAATTTTCTCTCAACCACACACACGACAAGTGTACAGATCACAATATAGTAAAGTATAGGGGTGTTCACGGTCCGGTTTCAAACCGTGAAACCGTCCAAACCAGCTATCGGTTTGGTTTCACGGTTGGTTTTTTTAATGATCTTTCGGTCGGTCGGTTTCAATATTTTCAAACCGTAGCAAACGGTTTGGTTCACAGTTTATAGCAAAAACCAACCGTAAAAAACCGGACCATATGATTTTATATAATTATGTTATATACATAGATAAATTCATAGTTCTATTTTCAGTTTTAACTTGTTTGAATTAATGTAAAATATAATTGGGCTAAGCCCATTCTAACATGTAACTACTGCCATCGGCCCCAAACTTTGTGTTAGCTTTTAAAACCTTAAAAACCTACTCATATATGTTCAGACAACATAATCCAACAACTCCTCACAAACGCTAGCCGCTCCTTTCTCTCACAAGTTGAAGAACACGAGCCCAAGGTTGAAGACGTCAACTATTATGATAATATAATATCCTACATGTTGAACAACTTGTATGGTTTATATTATTTATTGTTCTATTTGCCATTTTTTTTGGCAAATAAGGCTCAACAAGCCCAAACCGTGAAACCAAACCGGAACCAAACCGTTATTAACGGTTTGGTTTGGTTCGGTTTAATAATTCTACGGTTTGGTTTTGGTTTACAAAAGTCAAAAACCGTCACTAACGGTTTGGTTCACGGTTTGAGCCAAAAACCGCGAAAACCGGACCATGAACACCCCTAGTAAAGTATAGGCAAGACTAGATATTGAATCCGTGGAAACTGAAAGCAAAATCTCGATAATAAACCTCTATCTACTCCTAGTCTATTTTTTTAGAGATTAGTTTGGGTTTTTTAATCCAATAACTATGAACGAAAGATGATGATAAAAACTCGAACACGAAAATTGCTGAAGAACACGAGAATCAACCAGTTAGAATGAGAAACCACCCAGACATTGAATCCCTAAGAACAAGCAATGACCTCTAATTTGGCAATTGGCCAAAGTCCCTAATTCTAACCCGACAAACCTCTCGCTGGAGATGGTTAAATCCTATAGTAAGTAGCAAGCTCGGGATGTGATCCACGCCCTCAAGATCCTAAAACGTGTCTATGAAGTGCAATTAAAACAACATGAATAAGGTGCTAAGATGGACTCAGCTCTCGCTAGAGATACCGTACCCACAACTATCAGATATGAGACACCAATAATATCAACAATCTTCTAAATGTGAAGCTAAACAAAAGATGATAAACCGAAAACCTAGGAATAACCACACACGAATAAACATATGAACACTATGCTAACGGGTAACCAGATTATTAAACAACGACTAGAATATAACCTAGAAATCTCAACTCACTTCTTGGTTTGTCTCCTTTGGATGCGCACTTTATTTAACTGAGTTTATTGATTAGTTAACTTTTATTATCTCTAATAACAAGATCTAGACCGAAAACCTATCGATTAATGTCCTACAAATGCTTTTACAAAATCTAGGGTGTATCTCTACGTGCTAAGACCAATAAAATCAACAACTAAATCAATCATCACAATCAAAACCAGTTTACGTCATCATAATCAACAACAAATTCAATTTATTTTAAATCAAACACAATTCGGTAAAAAAGTCAAAGCATAGATTCAGAGTTCATCAAAACCTAAGCGGCTATGGAAAATTAGCCCATAAATATGTTCAAAACATCAAAACAGAAGTATATGATCAGATTCATGATGATTCAAACAAGTTCAAGCGAAAATCAAGTTTTAATCGAAACCGAAACACCAATAGAACAAGCAACACTCGAGTCTTTGACCAAATCTTCAAGCTTTAATCCTTCCAGCAAGCTCCTTGCTTTAAATAGTCACAACGTCTCAAAAATTAGTTCCAGAACTATTGTATCATTACCCATTTAGAAAAATTTAAATTTTCGCCATTTTGTCTAATACGGACGTTTTCAAGATTCATGTTTTTCTTACCAGGTCCGGATTGAGCCTATTTTAATTCCAAAGTTGGCGGAAACATTCAAGAATATCTGTTCCACATCTCTAATACGGACCGTTTCAAGATTTCTGTTCTTCCGAAACGGTCCGGATTGGCTTTGTTTGACCAAAACTTTGACTTTTTCAGCTTTCGTTCAATTTCGCAATTCGGAACTCTGATTTCGCCCATTTTTCTCACAAATCTCCATATTATCCCAAAAAAAACATAAACATCGCAATTAAGTAACAAAAATCTATCAAATATTCTTGAATGTTATCGAATATGAACCGTATTCATAATTGGAAGGAAGTTATTGGTACCTTTAATAGAAGGTTATCGAATTGGAAAGCGAAACTATTGTCTTTTGCCGGACGTGTCGTATTGTTAAAAGCAGTCCTGGGAAGCTTACCGAACTATTACTTATCTTTATATAAATGTCCGTTGTCCGTTATAAAAGTATTAGAAGGTATTAGAAGGAAATTCCTATGGGGAGGGTGTAACTCGAATAAAAAGATGAGGTGGGTCAAGTGGGAAAAAACTGTAGCGGCCAAAAAGTTCGGTGGACTCGGTGTGGGTAGTATTAGAGACCTAAATTTGGCTTTACTCGTCAAATGGTGGTGGCGACTAAAAATGGAGCCACACCATTTATGGGTAAAAGTCATTCATGCCATCCATAAAAACAAGAGACGAATTACTATGGTTCCTCTAAAAAAAAGACCAGACAGGTATATGGAAAACAATAGTAGAAACAAAGAAGGATTTGACCAAAAGAGGGGTGGATATTGAAAAAAGCCTGATAAGTAAAGTAGGTACAGGAGACAAAACTTTATTTTGGGCAGACACGTGGTATGGAGACAAGCCATTAAAGGAAAAATTCCCTCTCATTTATCAACTCGCCAAGGAGAAAAGAGCAAAAGTTCAGGAAAGTTACACGAGACTTAACGATGGAGTCTTATGGGATTGGGCATGGCATAGAACACCAAGTACCGATAATGAAAGACAACAAATGGAGGAATTGTTGGGAATACTGAATCAAGTGAGACTATCGGAAAAAAGTGACTATTGGATATGGAACGGGGGAGAAAGTCAGGATTTTTCGGTAAAAGCGGTAAGAAGCACTTTGTCACGAAACATAAACTTAAACGAAACAGCAGATGATTTTTTCTGGAATAATTGGGCTACACAGAAGTGCAGTATGTTTGTATGGAGAGCAATAAAAGGCAAAATTCCGACAGTCACAAAATTAAGAGAAAGAGGAGTTCCGGTCCCGAGCGGAACGTGTAGAGTGTGTGACAGTGAAGAAGAAACACCGGACCACGTCCTTGTTAAATGCAGGGTAGCGGAGAACGTCTGGGAACAAGTTAACATGTGGGTTAAAGCGCATACGACAAGTAAACCAGACACACTTGGCGAGGTTTTCGGCATGCTGAATGATTTTAACTGGATGAAGGCGAAGAAGAAAGCGGTACACACAATTTTTCTGTTAACAACTTGGTAATTTGGAAAAATAGGAATGAAAAAATATTCAGATCAAGAGTCGGTGAGATATACAAAATGATTGAAGAAATAAAGGAAGAATCGTATCATTGGATGAAACAAAGAACAAAGGTGCACTTGGAATCATGGGAGAAATGGCTTTACTTTTCTTGGTGAATTGATCTTACCAAATGTAAATGTTCTGCTACTTTGTTTGTTTTCTTTCAAATTTGACTGTTTTTTGTATAGCTGGATATTATAGCTCCTTGCTATGGTTCCAGTATGGTTTTGATGTTTGATTAATAAAAGGCTCCATCTTGCTATTCAAAAAAATAAAAAAAAATAAAGCTGATGTTATAGTGAAAGCCGTTAATAGAAAACTGAAATAACTAGTTATGATAGAAATCAAGGAGCTATATGAAATATGTTCTTTTTATACATATGTTACATTATCAAACCCATGTTCAAAACAATTAGATTTCTTTAATTAGTGTATGATGTTTTATAGTAGACTACAAAAAATGGCCCATGAGTAACAATCACTTGTATTTATTATTTTTTTTTCATGGAAGCCATCTGCATTGTCCATGCTAGTTGGTAATAAGATAACTACTTCTTTGCAAACTGAAAATTTTCATTTCTATTTTGTTAATGAAGACCAAAATTATCCCTTGGTCAACAAATTTAGGGATACGGTCAAACACGCATGGCATGCGTCTGTAAACCTAGATATCATAAACCTAATTAGTTTACTTATAATCAATCTTCTGAGGAAAAATATAACTCAAAAGGGATAAGTTATCAAAGGGTTGTTGGTTGCAAATATAACGTTAGTATGGGTTACTCTATTGCTAATTGTTGTTATATTCTGAGCTAAGGCATACTAACGTTATATTTGCAACATGCAAATATAACAATGTGATGACACCGAAAGAGTTGGGAGGAGCGGGTTTGGGCTCACTTAAGGACGTGAATTTGGCTATGTTAGCCAAATGGTGGTGGAGGTTTAAGACAGACCCGGATAGTTTATGGCGTAAGGTTATATGGAGTATCCATCATAGTGAAAGATCATGGAACCCGATACCTGCTAAGATGTCGATAACTGGGCCGTGGAAACAAGTCTTTAGAATATCAAAGGAGTTTGAAAAATATGGGATAAATCTGCCGGGTTGTTTTCGGGCTATACCTGGAAATGGCAACTCGGTGCTTTTCTGGAAAGAACAATGGATTGAAGGAGGGACATTACAAAGTAATTTTCCAGCTCTGTTTGATTTGGAAAGATTCAAAAATGCTTCTGTGGCGGATCGAGTAAAGGTATTAAATGGTGCAATAGTTCTGAACTATGTTTGGTTGCGGCAGCCGGTGACGTCGGCTGAACTGGCTGAGGTACAGAGACTCTCTCAATTGCTGTTCGCGGCAGCTTGGGGACATGGAGTGGATCGGTGGAGATGGGAGCTGGATATTTCAGGTTCTTTCTCAGTCAGAAGCCTCAAAAACTACTTAGAGAATGCAAGATTCTCCGATCTAGGAAATGATTTTGTATGGAACAGTTGGATACCATCAAAAGTAAATTTCTTGGCCTGGAGAATTTCTTTGGAAAGGCTGCCAACGTTGGACGCCTTAGCTCGAATAAATGTTTGGCCCGGTCAGATAAACTGTAAAATATGCGATCAGCAGGTTGAAGACATTGATCACTTGTTTGTGAGTTGTGAAGCGGCACAGCAGGTCTGGAACTTTATCTCAGCTTGGTGCAAGATATCAAGTATTTATGCATTTCGAGCAAAAGATTTATTGGCTTGGCACAAACACGTTCGCGGCAACACGAAATGGAGAAAGTTAATTTACGCGGTAATGCAGGTGTCGTTGTGGGTATTATGGCGGGGCAGAAACAACCTCATTTTCAATAACAAAGAAATATTTTTGGTTCGTATGACGGAAGAAATCAAACAGTTGAGCTTTTTGTGGATTGGGAATAGGTCGAGTCTAAAAGGAATCACGTGGGATGAATGGTGTAATTTTGACGTCGCAAGGAAATGTATGTAGTTGGTTGTAAAATTCGGTGTATGTAATTGGTGTGGGCTAACACGTTGTTGGCCCTTTTATTATAATAAAATTTTGTTGGCCGTTCAAAAAAAAAATAAATACAAGATTTCCGTGTCATTGATAGTTGTGGTTATTAAATAAGTTGTTTAAACTAACCGTACAATGAAAATGCGGATTATCATGTCAAACATCTTTATTTGCTTCCAACACTATTGAAAAAAAAGTTTTATGCTAAATTCTCTAAGTGTGAATTTTGTCTACAAGAAGTACAATTTTAGGACATTTGATTAACCATGAAATTCATGTGGACCCCGTAAAGATTGAAGCTATTACCAAATGGAAAATCCCTAAATCTCCTACGAAAGTTAGAAGTTTCCTAGAACTGGCAGGATACTATGGACGTTTTATTCAAGGCTTTTCCCGGATAACTGTCCCATTAACCAAGTTAACCTATAAATCAGTCAAATTTGAATGGGGATCCAAGCAAGAAGAAGCTTTTGCAACCTTGAAGCAAAAGTTAACTAATGCACCGATACTTACATTTCCATAAGGAACCGGAGATTTTACAGTTTATTGTGATGCTTCTAAACTAGGACTAGGATGTGTATTGATGCAACATGAGAAAGTAATTGCGTACGCATCCAGACAATTAAAGAAGCATGAAGAAAATTACACAACGCATGATTTAGAACTAGGAGCGATAATTTTTACCCTTAAAATTCGGAGACACTATCTGTATGGTAGTAAGTTCACGATATTTACAAATCATAAAAGCTTAAAATATATTTTTGGGCAAAAAGAGCTAAACATGAGACAAAGATGTTGGATGGAAATTCTAAGCGACTACGATTGTGAGATCCAATATTACAAAGGCAAAGCTAATATAGTAGCGGATCTTTTAAGTCATAAATATCATGAGAAGCTAAAACGAGTACGTGCGCTAAGATTAAATCTGCAAATAAATTTAATGGAACAATTAAAAAGTTCCAAGAAACAACAATCGCTGACAATGCTGAAGGATTAAAAGGTATGGTAAAATATTTGGAAAGAGATGTAGATGGAATTTAGAAATTTCAGAAAAAGAGGATTTGGATACCTATTCAAGGAAACCTATGAGAAAGGATTCGCGAAAAAGCTCATAAATCTAAGTATACGATGCATCCGGGAAGTGATAAGATGTATCAGGGTTTGAGGAAAAATTTCTGGTGGACAGGAATAAAAAAGGGACATAGCAAGTTATGTCTTGAAGTGTTTAACTTGTTCAGAAGTTAAAGTTGAACGTCAGAAACCCTCAGGTTTGCTTCAATAATTGGAGATGCTAGTATGGAAATAGGAATTGACAAAAATGGATTTTGTTACCAAATTACCCAAAGCAAGAAAAAGTAATGACACAATTTGGTTGATTGTGGATCGACTGACCAAGTCAGCGCATTTCTTACTAATGAAATAAACTTTTAGTATGGAACGATTAGCTAAGCTATATGTAGATGAATAGTCTCGTTACATGGAGTCTCAATATCCTTTGTATCAGATCGAGATAGTCGTTTCACTTCTCATCTTTGGGAAAGTTTCCAAAAAGCAATGGGAACACAACTAGTACAACTTATCACCCACAAACTGATGGACAGAGTGAAAGAATGATACACAAATTGGAAGACATGCTAAGGGCATGTGTAATAGATTTTGGAGGAAGTTGGGATGATCATTTGTCACTAGTAGAATTCTCCTACAACAATAGTTATCATACAAGCATTAATGTTGCCCCATTTGAAGCACTTTATGGACAAAAGTACCGAACTCCTGTATGTTGGGCAGAAATAGGAGAAAAGCAACTATCAGGTCCTGAGATAGTGCAAGAAACAACCGACAAGATCATTCAAGTCAAAGAAAGATTAAAAACAGCTCGAGATCGTCAAAAGAGTTACGTAGATCATCGACCTAAACCGTTAGTTTTAAGTCGGAGAAAAAGTATTACTAAAATTTTCTCCGTGGAAAGGAATAGTTCGTTCGGTAAGAAAGGGAAGTTAAGTCCAAGATTTATTGGACCATTTCTAAATCATTAAATGAATTGGACCAATAGCTTATCAGCTAAAGTTACCAAAAGAAATGGCTGGTATACATGATGTATTTCATATATGCAACTTCGGAAAATGTTTAGTTGATGAATCCGTAGTCGTACATCTTCAAGATATAGAGGTAAATGAAAAATTGAAGTTTGTTGAGAAACCCTTACAGATCGAAGGTAGGAAGGTCAAAAATCTCAAGAATAAAAGATTAATTTTGGTCAAAGTGAAGTGGGATTCAAAACGTGGACCAGAATATACGTGGGAATTGGAATCAAAGATGAAACGGAAATACCCTTATTTATTCCAGTAAATCTCCTCGAGGACGAGATTGAGAACAAGGCGGTAAGGATGTGAAAACCCTCAAAAGTTTCCCGAACAAACTAATAATCGAAACACTGAACGCAGACGACCAGATCTGGCTCAAAAAAAATAAGAAAACCAAACCCGGCATAACCCCGCATGTCGCGGAGGAATTTCCTTCACCTCCCGCGATGCGCGACAAAGTAATGAGTCGACAGGGACACGTGTCACCCCCAGACGACACATGGCAACCCTATAGTGGTGATGGGGCTGACATAGGTCATAGCTTAGGCCCCTGTGTGTCACGGAGGGACTCCCCTCCTTTCCCGCGACAAACGACCGAGTCTAAAATTTGGGTATATTAGGGGCAGCTATGGGATGTTTCAACTCGCTCATTTCACGTTTCTAAAACTATTATACTCGAATCTATATTCGTATAAGCGTGCTAAAACCCTAAATAACCAGTACGACACCCTGTCCGATCGATTCAAAAACCAACCAACGAACGCCAAAGCTCTGCCTGAATAAGGTGAGTCTTTGAGAACCTACATTGTGGTTTTGATATCGTGATTATCATTAAGTTTTATTTGGTTTTACACTGATACGGGTTACATTCTGTGTATTTAGGATCTTAAACTAGGAGGCTTAAAACCTAACATATATAAGGTAAGATATTCACTTTTCCTTTCAACATGTTTTCCAAAAACCCTAAATGTTTTTTCCGGTTTTTACTTACGTTTATAGTGATTGAGTCTTTGTATTCTTACGGAAAAACTATCGCTAGTGTGTGGAACTCTGTATACATTACTTGATAATCTTTGCCATTGGACGTTTGGGCCATTAGTGATATGACCACAGTCACATATTCGGTCGAGTGACAAATACCAGTGGGTAGTTGTAAGATATAAACAAATGTAAAAACCCTTAATACTGTAATTGTAAGAATGTGACATTTTTATACAAATGAATATACTTACCAGTATTTTTTTGCTGATTAAAGGTTTATAAACGTGTTTCAGGTGATTTACTGTGAAAGGAAGGGAAATTGCTACGAGGCACAAAAATCTTCAATAAGTTTTTTTTGAATGGCGGGATTCTATGATTACAGAAAGAGACCAGCATATGCTGTAAAAACAAAAAAAAAAGCTTAAATAAGTGGCTTTGCCACTTGAATAAAGAAACTAGTTTTGTAATTAAGGGTTTATCCATATGAAAATCTTTTACGTAATTATGGGTTTTATCCTACAAATCATGAAATGAAAACTTCGGTGTTTGAAAACTTTGATATTTTCCAAACACACGATCCTAATGAAATTTTCGCTACCAAGATTTTAATAAACACCGGTACCACTAGAACTGATCATGGCTCCCGTCCAGGGTAGGGTCGGGGGTTGTGACACAAAGGCCCGTCGCGAAGCGCCGGGTATCCCACTAGTATATAATAAAACATGAAGAGTCTTATGATTTTGTTTTTTTATGGCCAAAAATATTTTTTGCCCTTTTGGATTTCTGCGCATCTAACCCTTTAATTTTTAATATTGACACTTACATGCCCTCAACTTTCTAAAAACTTTATAAAATGTTATTTTGACCCTCTTGAGTTTTACGTTCTTATTTTTATATACGTGTCGGTATACATTCAAGTTGGTCTAAGTCGTGTCAGGTCAAATATAATACGTTTTTGTGCTTATTTTTATGTACGTTTTCAGTTTTTCTACGTTTTGACGTAAAATTTGTTCAGAAACAAATAAAGTCAAATATAATACGTTTTCATTAAACGGTAAAAATCTAAGTTACTTTACGTTTCGAAATCGTCGCAACGCACGGATTGCTAGTTATATTAAAAGTTGTCAAATTGTATATATATTTCTTAAAACAAAACAAAAGGAATATTTTTGTATGTCATGCTAGGAAAAGATTCTGCCACGTCAAATTTAGCACAAAAAGTCAATGGTTATTTTTGGTAAAAACAAAGTCAATGGTTATTTTTTTGTAATTAGAATGGTCTAACAATATTAGCACAAAAAGTTTGAGTCAATGGTTAATTTGGTAAAAAAGAAGTCAAGGGTTATTTTTTGTAATTAGAATGGTCCAACAAGATATTTTAGTGATATTTTCCATTAATAATCAATCTTGAAACTTATCACATGTTTTAGTAGAATATTTCAATTATTGAAGTGTGAATCGAACTATATTTATATGATTTCTTGAAACTCTTGTTGAATCTTGTTTATTATTTTTAAAAGTTGTCAAATTGTAAATACATTTCTTAAAACAAAAATATAAAACGTGAAAATTTAGAAACAATATAAAAAAGGATAATGGGGGAGGAAGAAGCCACTAAGGAGGTTCGAATATTATAACCTTGTGTGACACAGTAACAGTGGCCACGTTCAAATTAATTTAAGAAAAGTTATTAATTTTTTAATTAAAAGTTAGCAAAGTCTTCAACTCAAGAATCATGTGCCAGTCTTATCTCGAACATAAGAAGATTGTTTCATCTATAAACGACGAAAGGCTCAAGGATCTACATCAAAAATCTCGAGTCAAATGGTCCATTGACGGGGATGAGAACTCTGCTTTTTTTCATGGTCACATAAACTGCAGGATATCGAGAAGTAGGCTAAACGGTCTCCTGATAAATGGTGTTTGGTGCAATGATCCTCCTAGGGTCAAGAAGGAAGTGTACAATTTCTTCAGGAACAAATTTATTGAACCATTACACTCAAGACCACTCTTCAGTTGCCAACACATCAAGAAGCTAACGTCGGCTCAGGGTATATCGCTTGTCTCTCCTTTTTTATTCTCTGAGGTCAAGAATGCAGTCTGGGAATGCGGTAGCGATAAGGCTCCTGGCCCGGACGGGTTTAACTTCAGATTCATTAAACACTATTGGGATCTATTGGGGGTCGATTTTTTCAATATCATGGATCGGTTTCATGAGTCGGGGCAGATTTCAAGAGGTTGTAGCTCCTCCTTTGTCACACTTATTCCCAAAGTAAACGATCCGGGCAATCTAAATGACTTCCGACCCATTAACTTGATTGGGTGTATTAGCAAAGTCATCTCAAAGGTGCTTGCTAATAGACTTAAATCGGTCGTTGGTTCGGTTATCTCGGAGGAACAATCTGCTTATCTCTCGGATAGGAATATATTAGACGGGCCACTTATCACGAATGAAATCATATCTTGGGTTAAAAGGTCTAAAGCACAAGCCTTTCTATTCAAAATTGATTTTGATAAAGCTTTTGATAGCATTAATTGGGCTTTTGTGGATTCGATGTTTGCCCAAATGAACTTTCCAGAGAAGTGGAGATCTTGGATTAGAGGGATTCTCGAGTCTTCCCGATCCTCGGTTTTGGTCAATGGATCGCCAACTCCGGAATTCCATTGTCATAGAGGGGTTCGGCAAGGGGATCCTCTCTCACCATTCATCTTCATCCTAGCCATGGAGGCCCTCTCGAGCTTCATGGTAAGTGCAAACTCTTCCGGCATGATAAAAGGCGTCTCTCTTCCCAATGGGGGCCCATCAGTTTCTCATCTAGTGTTTGCGGATGATGTTATGCTAATGGGGGATTGGTCGGAGCAAAGTATCATCAATATAAGGCGTCTTATGAGATGCTTTTACCTCGTTTCTGGATTAAAGATAAACATAAAGAAGTCTTGCCTCTATAATGTTGGTGTCTCTCCAGAGGCGTGTAATCAAATGGCAAATTTACTCGGGTGTAAATCCGGCTCTCTACCGTTTATTTATCTTGGTTTAAAGGTCGGGGGTAACATGAATCGCTACAACAGTTGGGCTCCGGTAATTGAATCCTTCGAATCTCGTCTCTCGCTTTGGAAAGCCACAACTCTTTCTATTGGTGGGAGAACAACTCTAGTTAAATCGGTACTTGATTCTCTCCCATTGTATTATTTTTCCCTTTATCTCGCACCCGGCATTGTGATAAAAAAGCTGGAACAATTAAGAAGGAACTTCCTTTGGGGTGATTCGGATTCTAGAAATAGAATGCATTGGGTAAAATGGGAGAAGGTCATTAAACCCGTCGAACAGGGAGGCCTCGGTTTGGGGTCTCTTAGACTCACGAATTGTAGTCTCTTGATGAAGTGGGCATGGCGATACAAAACGGAACCATTGCGGCTGTGGAGAGCGGTAATCTCTAGTATCCATTACAATTCGAGGCTTGGAAACTTTTTACCAACAAAGAGAGGCATATCGGGTGTCTGGAACAACATCATCAAGAAAGAATTCGATCTCCGGAAAGCAAACATTTTCCTCAGTCACCATATGTTATGCAAGGTGGGCAATGGATATGACATTCAGTTCTGGACAGATGCGTGGGCTGCAGACACTCCCTTTCAGGCCATGTTTCCCTCCCTCTTTCATTTGGAACGTCAAAAAGGGTGCCTAGTTCGTGAGCGTGTTTTGGTAAATGATGGAGGCATTCCTCATGCAACATGGAATTGGTTCCGAGAACCCTCAACGGTGCAGGAAATCCTCGACTTCGGTATGTTAACTCAAGCAATCACGGGTGCGGTTTTCACAGCAGCTAATGATAAATGGGTTTGGGCCCCAGACTCCAATGGGATCTTCTCGATTAAAGCAATAAAAAGCCTTCTGAATGGTCCGATAACACAATCAGTAGGCAATCATTTTCGTTGGAACAAATGGGTGCCTCGCAAGGTTAACATTTTCGGGTGGAGATTATATCTAGATCGTCTTCCGACTAGATGCGCTCTTGAGAAAAGAAACATTATTATGCCTTCAAACTTATGCCCGTTCTGTGAAGAATCGGAGGAGTCCGTTGAGCACTTGTTCACATCATGCTATGTATGTTCGGTCGTTTGGCAAATGGTATCCAGCTGGGTGTCGATGCCCCCTATATATGCTTTCTCTGTTTCTGATTTAATGCATATTCATCGGCACACTGGTGCATCAGAAGCAAAGAAACAATTAGTGTACGCAATCGTACTTACTACTTGCTGGGGTATTTGGAAATTACGGAATGAAGTGGTATTTTCCAGCAAGCGGGTTGATCTCTCGAGGCTCATGGCGGACATCAAGAGTACAAGTTTCCTTTGGGTGAAAAACAGATCAAAAAGAGTGTCGTTAGAATGGCCAGATTGGTGTGCCTTTAATGTATTGTAATCTCCTTTTGTTTCTGTTACTGTCCTAGCTGCTCGCTAGGTGTTTTTGTGTTTTATGAAATATGCCGTTCAAAAAAAAAAAAAATCTAGTTTATTATCTAATTAAACAGCTTTAGTTGTTAAATTTTTTTTTTATATTTGCATCTTATATTTCTAGACTTTGAGGTAACTAAGTATAATATAAAACTTAAGGTAACTATAATCAAATTTGAACTTTAAATTGATTGATAAAATGATCATGTGTAATTTTTAAAGTTATTAAAAACGCTGAAATGTGGCACCAGTGGTAACAAAAGTTGTATGGGATGGCTGGAGGTGACGATGTCGATGGTGACAACAACTATGGAGACAGTGGCCGTGGCGTAAGAGATTTAAATTCATATGACTGAAATCAATGTTTCGAGCTTGAACTTTTTCTAAGGATTTTAAGTTAACTATAATTAAAATAAATTTTATAATCATTCTTCAACTAAACATATTTTACCAAAGAGCCTGTAGATTAGTGCTGTCAATGAGTGTAGTAAAACGCTACCTTTTCAATTTAATTCTGGTTCTATGATACTAAAATCTTATAAAAGTCAACTGTAACCTAAATGAAACACATACAAAACTTTAGTCACCGTCTATTCATTACTAACTTAACTTAAGTTGAACAATTATAAAACATAGTTAATATTTAGTAAAAAGAAAAAAAAACAGTCATCAATACTTCCTACTTCGAATTAAGTTTAAATTAATAATCAATAAAGATTAATTCAGATATGTTTCACTTTCTTTTAAAAGGCGATGTTATTGAATTTCAAAGTCTTACCTTCCCATTTTTAACTTTAATGAATTTGTTGTTGAACCTAACCACATCCGGTGTGTGACATGTTTCACTTAACGGGTTAAGTTATTCTATAAATACTCCTAAAAGTAATAAATACTCCTAAAAGTAAGGAGTGCAAGAAGACATTATAGAGTGACAAGTGTCAAAGAACCTAAAACCTATACCCACTACACCACCACCCAAAACCTAAACACCCACCCCCACCCCATCACCACCCACTTAGGGAGTGGGGGTTTAGGTTTTTGGGTGGTGGTGAGTTTTTTATTTTTTTTATTTTGGTGTAATAGGTTTATTTATAGGAGCCTTTGTACACTTCTTATTTTTAGAAGCCTTTGTATTTCTAAACCTTCACTTAAAATGTCTATTTTGTTTTTTCGGAGAATTTTTCCTTTTCTTATGTTTTATAATTGTACGTAAGAATATTCAAACTCCTGTAATCTATACTATCTATTAAGGGAGATTAGATGGTGACATCGATTTGCCTACGTGTCAACTTCTCAGCTATGCCACGTAGGTTTTGCTGATGTCATAAAGATTAATAATTAATAATACATAATTCAAATCATAATTTCAAAATTTGGCTCCACTTTCAAAATTTCAATTTCAAAATTCAAACAATATTTTCAATCCCTTTCAAAATCTGGCCCCCCATATGATCTCTCTCTCTATGATTTCAAAATTCAAACCCTGCCTTCTTTCTCTTTTGTTCTATCTCTCTCCCTCTCAAATCTGATTCTAGATCTGATTCTCTCTCTCCCACAAGAAAACCTCCATGAATCCAAGTCCCTGAGAGAAGTTCTCGATTAATCCCTAGGTTCCACCTCCCAAATCATTCTCGCCTTTGATTATGTTCCGTAAAACTCTCAGATCTGGCGATGGTAAATCTCAGCTTAAGAGCCTCTCTCTTTCTCTCAGATCTGGAGCGTGTCGGCGAAGGTAAAGCCCATCGGATGATGAACCACCGGTGACCACAACGATCTCCGTCCGTCAATCTTCTTTTTCCGAGCTCACCTCTGCATGTTCCTTCAATCCTTCTTATGAGGTAACTTTATTCAAACCCTAACTCTTACATGAATCAGAGATTATACTCGAAATCGTGTTGTTATACATTTTTGTGTCCTAATTATGCTTAGGCTGCTGTAGAAGAAGTGTTGCATAATGTACTATCGGAGCCGACTAATAAATCCCTATGTGGTTCTCATTTTTAAGATGGTTTTGGTATGATTTATTTATCAGATGTTTTTGTGTTTAAGTATATATTTGTTCTAGGGGTATGATGAAGAGAATCCTCAATTCAACCGCGATTTTGACTATTTTGTGCAGGAATTTGTTTGGATGGTTTAGATTGTAAAGTTTGAAGTCAGATCAAGATTTTCTTGCAGCTTAAAATTTTGAATTTTTCTAATACCCTAAATGTTAAATTTGTATATAATTGCTATATATGAATTGGGCTGTTTCAAATTTTAATTTTGACTTTATTTGTGAAGTCAAAGGAGAGAAGATGATCACTAGGAAATTTGGGGTTGAGATCGGTAATAACCGAAGAACACTAGGCGCGATTAATCTGAAAGGAGGAGCTTAGATTCACCCTTGTGTTGTCCACAAAAGAGGTTTATCACAGTATGTATTCTATAATTTATTAAAAGAATTATTTATTTTAATCATAATACATATTGTATAGATATAATGTAGCTTGTATTTACTATTGTTTGATCTTTAGGGCCAATGGTAAGAATGAGAACAATGTTGTGAGCCATGTTAATAGACCAATCACAAGAACAAGAATGACTCTAAGTTTGCACGCCGAGTGTTCGAGATATTGCCTGAATGAGTATACTTCAATTGATGCTCTATGCATTTGGCCGCTGACCCAGGTTGAAGGATGCCATATGTTTCGGACTATAAGAATTGAGGTATAATAATTAAGTTAAATTTGGCGGCTTATGTGGTGTATATATAATTAGAAACATATTTTATTTTCGACTTTGAAGATTATTGATTTTGATACATTAATACTCCTGCAAATTTTAGAAGCGAACAAAGATTATTGGTTTTATATAGATTGTAATTAGATTCGACTCAGATTTTTTTAGTTTCACTCGTGGTTTTCAATGGTTCACAAAGATTATATCTACACACACACTTACAAAGAAGATGAGGGTTCCACTATTTTGAGTTTAAGGGTCTTGCCAGTAAACATGCAACAAGCAATCCAAGTGGAACCCGTAAGTTTATTTTTAATTTTGGTTTTTGTCTCATTCTGTTATTGGATATGAAGTTTACTTTAATCACCAACACATATTTTAATTATTTTTAGTGGGCCCTAGTGATGTTGTTTTTGAACTCCTTCTATTGCTACATCTATAGTGGTTCTTCAATCTTTTTATAAATTGAAAATCTTAGATCTCCTAAAGTAGAGGAACATGTAGTGAGGCAACTAGATGTGATAAAGCTCTTAACTTTTTCATAAGGGACATTTTTTTATTTGTTTCTGTAGTAATATTAGGGCCGATAGTGTATTGGTCTGGTCATATTAAACTATTATTTACTTGTGGACTAAACTTACAGCCAAAGATGCAGTTCAAATTACAAAAAACATGGTTTAGAATCTGAACAGTTTTAGGAAAATTTAAGTGGCGAGTTTGAATAACCGAGTCAGAAGATTGCAAGAGACTTTCAAAGTGATCCCCATTTGTTCTCATGCACTAATTCGTATGATGTTGATATTACAAATGCCAGTAAATTTTGCTTTATTACGTTAACTGATTCTAGGTATTTGATTATCGGATTACAACAATTTAAATTAATGATGCTATGTTTCAAGAGGGTTTAACCAAAGTTTTAATTTTTAGACAACGTTCTAAAATTTATGGAAAATCTATACTGGCAAACTGTGTTTTAATATGTTAACATGGTTTACCAGTCGTGTAATATAGTCATGTGAAATTGGTGAGGTGGATTTGATATGATGTGCAGAGGGGAAACCGACTTCAACTGAGCTTCGAAACGGGGATGCTAATCGACATTGAAAATGGAGGAATTACAGGTACATTTCATTTTGTATAGATCATATGTTTTGTCAGTTCTTTGAAACTCCGTATGATTCTGAAAATTGATTTGAATTATGTACCTGTGTTAGATTTGTAGAATAAGATGTATTTGCAGATATTCTAACTTTGAAAATTTGCTATTCTTTCTATAGGTGGAGCTTGAATCGTATGGTTTTACAGTTCCGTTTCACAACTCAAAATACAAGGCATTTTGGTACATATGTAGCCTGTGATAGCATAGACATTAGGCACCAACAACATACAAAATTATATGGTATACTTTCTCATTTTTTCTATTAGTCATGTTACTTTGATTTTGGTATTGAGAAAGTACATGTTACCACATAATTTTGGGGTTTGCCAGTCATGTATGTTGAGGTACACTAGCCCTTTCACAAAAAAAAAATGAAAGAGAGAAATCACAATGTTGAATTTCTGAATAATGAATTGCTTTTGTTTTTTCTTTCTTATTCTTTTAGTTGCATGCAAAAATATTTATTAATATATTACAAGAAGTCAGGTTCTTCTAAATTTTAAAGTAGTCAATAGATGTTTCAACTATTATTTTGGTTTCATATTTTAGTAGTACACCCCAGTCAGCCTTCTTATGATCTATACATATTTCTTTTATTGATCTGGATTAGTTGTGTTTGACTTTGTGATTCTACAACTGATCAATAAGAGGGGCAAGAAGAAGAAGAACTAGGTTGGTATTGGGCCTTTGCCAATTGGGTTGTTATTTTGGGGTTCATTAAAATAAAAGTATATCCTAACCTAATTTGGTTCTTCTCCTAAGACTACTCGGTATGGGGAGCGGCCTAGGGCCGGCGAGGGTACTTGATATGGAGCAGGGTACTTAGAATAACAAATTATTCCACATTTTCGTTTGATTTAGTAAATAGGTTGGTATTTGTGATTTCGTTTGATTTAGTTTTTTTTTTGTGATGCAGGGTACTTGATATGGAGCTATAAGGCACTACTCTTAGTTATCTCGAGCACATGATGAGAGGGGCGTAGGTAATATGTTCCAGTTTTCATTCTACTTTTATTCTATAAAAATCTATCCTAATGAAGACATCATGTTATTTAGAGTATAAAACCTTCCATTTATGGGAGAAAAGGTAAGTACGCAACCTCAATAGACGCTTATGTGTATTTTAGTTTGTATACATTGTTGAGTTATATAAACTCTACTATATTTTATTTACCAAAAATTCTATAAATTGGGAGGGGCATAGGTAATATGTTCCAGTTTTTCTTCTACTTTTACTTCCTCAATTTCTAACGTATTTTTGTTAATGTACATTTATCTTTGATTAGGGTTGTGAATGAGACCAACAACAAGAACAAAGAATGGCTCTATGGTTGCACGCTGAGTTCTTTCTAATTTGTTTGTGCTTAGACTTTGTGAACTTATTTATTTGTTTGTGTGTGATCAGTTTTCATTTTATTTATCTACTATCATTGTTTTCCTATTTTGATTTATCTACTATTGAATGGGTAAAAATGATATTGTGAGAGTTTCTGAAACTTAAAAGGATATACATGAAAAATTAAACTTTTAGAAAGATGTATGTAAAGTTACTCCAGAGTATGCACCTGTATTCTATTTTCATGAAAACAAATTATTGCAAAATCCCCTACGAAGCGCGGTTGGGGTAAATTATAACTAAAAACAAGAGAACCTGCTTTCAATATTGTTTACAGGTTCTTATTTGTGTTTGTGATATGGTAATTTAATATATCAAAATAATAATTTGATGATTAATGATTTCAGTTTGAATTAAATGAAAGTAGATAAACAATGGTTAATCACGGTTCTGTGACTTGTGATTAATGATTTCAGTTTGAACGATGAAATTATGTCCTAACAAAGAGTCATTAATGATTTCATTAAGTATCAAAGCATCACAAAGAGTCATTAATGATTTCAGTTTGAACGATGAAATTATGTCCTAACACATACTGTCTTTAACATTGTTTTATAAAGATATGTAACTAAACGCAAACAATTTAAATGATATATTATAATCTGTTTTTTAGTATTTGATTTTGATCGTTATTAAACATACCCGTGTGTTCACACGGTTCTTACAACTAGTGTTTTATAATTGTACTTAACAATATGGTTGAGTTATAATGCAAATGATTTAAAAATAAGAAGGGTAAGAAGCCACCAGAGAGTGACAAGTGTCCTAGGAGGAATTAAATGAAAAGGGTAATTTTGTCTACAAGAGGAAAGAGAATATGCACATGCAAGTCACATGCTATTCCCCCCCCCCAATTTTTAAACGTCCGTAACTTTTTTATACATCATTTGTTTTTTTAAAAAAAATTATACCATAAAATCGAGTGTTTTTTTATCTTTAATATGAGTGCCATATTGTTATATTTTTCAAAAAAAAAAAAATCAAAAACCCAGTTACATATTACACAATGAACATGATGTAAAACACAATGTAAAGTAGATCAAAAACACAATCAATGACTACAGATAAAGACACAATGGACAACATACTAAAACACAATGACCATAATGTATAACACAATGGCGATAACATATAACACAATAAATATCAGATTAAATAAAAACACAATTAATGACAACAGATAAAAGACACAATTAATGACAGTAAATAAAAGACACAATGGAGAGCAGTGAAAACACAATAAAAAACAAACTAAAAACACAATACACAACAAACTAAAACACAATGAACAAGATAATAAAAAAAATTGAACAAATTATTAAAACACAATGGAAAACAACACAATGACCATAACGTATAACACAATGGCGATAACATATAACATAATAAATATCAGAGTAAATAAAAACACAATTGATGACAACAGACAAAAGACACAATTAATGACAACAAATAAAAGACACAATGGAGAGCAGTGAAAACACAATAGAAAACAAACTAAAAACACAATACACAACAAACTAAAACACAATGAACAAGATAATAAAAAAATTGAACAAATTATTAAAACACAATGGAAAACATATTAAACACAATGACCTGAACTAATAACACAATTTATAGAAAACTCAGATATAACACCATCTTCATTGTGTCATATATTGTGTTATAGCTTCTTATAAAAACGCAATGGATAGAACCCAAATTAACATTGTGTTATAGGTTTTGATAATAACACAATGTTGTAACACCCCGAAAACGGGTTTGGTAATCAAACTCCGTTAAATACTAAAAGACAGGTAAAGTACCGTTAGCAGTAAAAATAACTCGGTAAATATTTGGATTTAAATTAGAAATCCTAATAATTAAATACAAGCGAATCAAAGAATTAAGGAATTGAGTTTATAAGAGCCCGAGTCAACGGGACTTAAAATAAAACGAGTTTTAACTCCCGGAACCCACTAAGTTAACTAGGTAAAATTAACCTAGTTAGTAGTGGGTAATTAAATAATAAACTATGAGTTATAGTTTCATTTATGAATCTCTAAACTTGAGGGACTAAACATGGGCAACTAGAAAAGTGTTTTATTAAAACATTTATATAAAAAAAAGAAATAAAAAACACACACACATGTGTGTGTACGTATGCGACTAGGAGAAGCTCCATGGGAGCTCAAACCCTAACTTCAACAAATCAACAAAACTGAAGGTCAAGATCAGCCCTAAAACGAAATCCGAACCCAGATTAGTGATCCCCATCGAAAGGAGATTATAAGGTATGTGAAAATTCATAAAAATCATCTACTTGAAATTCTCATGAATTTGGGAAATCAGAAAATTGATGATGCATGTTTGTTAATTGCATGGAATAGGAACAATATAGTGTCTAGGAGTAAGCCCTAGACAAGTATATGTTGAAATCTTGCTTAGCTCAAGTTTTTGTTGATACTAAATTCATGTATGAGATGTTTTTAGGGTTTTGATTGCAAAAAAAAAATAGTGTTATGATGTCAAGAACAAGCTTAAATTGAAAGCTGAATTCAAACGATTCTTGATCAGAATTTACAGCCGATTTGTATTGGCTGTTACCTGGACAAAAATGATAAAATCATGTGTTTTTTGAGTCTAGAATGTAATTCCAGGAAATATCTTTAAAACCCCACTGGAATCGCATTTTTTCGACGAAAATCGAGCGTTTTATGAATTTTTCCGTATCAAAGGTTCAAGCTGCGTTTTCTGGCAGAAATTGCAGCCCATCACGAATGTCATAACTCAATTTAGGAATTGAGTTATGATCTCAAATTCTTACTGTAGAAAGTTTTAAGCGATTAAAAGAATCTGCAATTGGAATTTCGTCAATTGGATAAACGAGGAATTTTTAATGAATTTTTCCGTAAGCTGGAGTCAGAAGTGACGAATCTGATTGCAGCTTAGTAAATGAATTTTCATGAATTTTTGGTAAAGAGTTAGATCTTGAAATTTTAACTCAAGAGCTAGCCCTCCGAGAGGTACGCCACATAAAACAATCATAATTTTTGAAGACTTGTAAATAGGTTAAACAAGTCACCAAAAACAGCCAATTTTCAGTGATATGAAATGCCTAAATGAAATCGCGGCTTACTAGTTAGTATGTAAAAATTTGATTTTTGTTAAGAGTTCGGATGAAATATGCCTAAGTGAGTTCAATGAACCAAATGTGCATATGAATATGTTGGTAAGTCAATTGACTTTTAAAAGTCAAACTAACCAATGATAAAGTCAAATAGTAGTTTCGACATAGAAAATACGTGAGGTGGAATAGTCGTGAATTGAAATGACTAATCTAAGCACCTTGTGAATGATGATAGTTTGTCGCCTAACGAGCTAGGTGGAGGCTTGGGAAAGAAGCGGTCAAACGAATCAAGCACGAGAAGAAAAGCGTATTCGGATGCGAGGTAAGTAGAGCTTACGCCCCTTTACATTATTTGCAAAGTTACTTAATTTCAAGTATATATATGAATGCTACTAAGGGGTTGATATATGATATTCCGACACAATTCAATGAGAGTCGGAATGAGGGAAAATGGTAAGAAATTAGTCATGTAATGACGAATAAATAAAAACGGTTTTAAGTAAAACAAGTTCAAAGGAAAACCGGGATAGGTTTAAAAGGGGTGAAATGGTAATTAAATACCATTCATACGGACAAATGGTCAATTAGACTAAATGGGTCAAATGATGTGGTTAACACCATTTGACAATAACATTTGAAAATCGCTTGTTGAGTTTTGTAATCACAGGAAAATAACATAAGCTTGCGTTGCTTTAACTAGAAAGATTTAAAGCAAAAAGTTATGTAAACGGGTCAATACCTTGACCCGAGCCAGGTACGCATAGTTAAGTTGCTAGATAAACATGCAAATATGGGTCAAATAATTAGCGAGAGTCCTTCGTCGTAAATGAGGGACTAAAAATGACCAAAACGCCCATGATTTGTAAATCGGGAAAATGACCCTTAGAGGTCGTTTAGATACTAGTATTATGATTATGCAACTCTTAGATATATGTAAGAGTTGTAAGTATAAACCTTGAGAGTCAAATGCCTAAGAATGGGTCAATTACGTAGAATGACTATCCAAAGGGTAAAATTTAGAATAACGGTCCGTTATGTTAAATCCACTACGAAATAGTTGTTGTGGAATATAAGAGTCTATTTAAAAAAAATGGAAATACGAAGTGTACAAAGAGAAATGCGAGTTTGATGCTTAAATGCATGAAAACTTCTAAACGGGTCAAAATAAAGTAGGTGGTAAAATGTTGGCTTAAGTGTAATAAAGAAAAACGTAAACCGGGTAACGGGAGCGTAAACTATATGAATAATGGATCCGGGTAATGGATGATAGCTTAGACATGTTAAGAAACGAACCCCAAGCAATTAAAATGAGTTTGGATAGGTTTGAATGCAAATTTGATGAAAAATAAACGTGCAGAGTTGACACGGCCGGGTGAAGGGGCTGTGAAAAATATATGTTAAGCTGACACGGCCGGGTGATCTTTTGACACGGCCGGGTGAAGGGGCTGAAAACAAAATATATAATTTCTTGTATTTAATTATTTTGTTCAAATGCCTTGATTTCTAATCCCATATAACTTGTTTAAACTTGTTATTTAACTATCAAAACTAACTTTTAAGTTGGTTTTGATCATAGGTGATTGCCAAGAGTGCCCGGATGAAGATCAAGCTCGAAGAAGAACCGAACACGATAAAGTTAAAAGCTTCCGCACGACGTTTCGTCGTAACTTTAAACGACGAACTCAAATTCATTAAGTTGTATTATTTTCAAATTGTAAAAGTTTTAATTATCCCGTATTATTCAACATCACGTATGTACAATTACATGTTTATTTTCGTAATTTATACGAAAACCTTTAAAATAATAACAAGGGTGTTACAAATGTATAGAAACTCTACTAAAACGTAATGACCAAAACCCATTTAAAAGACACAATAAACTGAATCTTTAACACAATGCGAAAAAACCCAGTAAAAATGAAATTTTTTATTTTATTTTTATATGATAATATGGTACTCATATTAAAGATAAAAAACGCTCGTTATTATGGTGAATTTTTTTTTTAAATGTCGTATGAAAAAGTTATGGACGTTTTAAATCGATAGGGGAATTGGCATGTGCCTTGCATGTGAAGAGAGAAAATCCATAAATATAGGATTCCTTTTATGCCTAATCTCAACACTCCAAATCTAAAATCAATGGACTATAAACCTTCTTACCCTTCTTATTTATTTTATCCTTTGTATTTGATCCTAACCCCTTAACGATATTCAAAGGGTGATACTATTTACACCCCCCTTTTTACTAATTACACCCCCCTATAAAACATCATATCCATCAATCACTTGCTTTTGTTTTTAGTTTTTTTTTTGTCTTCTTGTTGTCTTTTTTTTGTTATATTTTATTGTCTTTTTGTTATTATTATTATTATTATTTACTATTAGTAATGAATTATTATTATTATTATTATTAAGCTTATTACTTGAGCCTTAAACTTTTTATTTTTTTTATCTTTTTAGTTTTTTTATGCTAGACATCTTTTTATTTTTTTACCTTTTTATTTTTTTTACCGACAGTGAAAATGACAAGTAAATATATAAATATTATCACATAACAAAGGAAAGAAAATTCTAGAAAACATATGGTAATTTTATAGTAGCATAATATAATAATGAAAATGATGGCAACCAAAGTATATTTAGAAACTGCAAATCATTTTTCACCACGAAACATGATTGGGATATCTTCAATATAATGTGGGATGCACTCGTTGAATCTCAAACGTGGACATCATTCCTCCAAAATTACAAGCAACTTCAGTCAATGTTAATCCATCATCAAGGTATGTATTATTACTATAATCCTATTATTATTATTATTATTATTATTATTGTTGTTGTTGTTGTTGTTAGTATTATTGTTACCAGCGTTATCATCATTATTATCTTTGCAGATGTTTTGGATTACTTGAATAGTACTTGGTTAAACAAGTATAAAGAAATGTTTGTGTCCGTATGGGCTAACGAATGCTTACATTTCGGAAATCAGACAACTAACAGAGCTGAAAGCTAACATGCCAAGCTAAAAAAATTCTTGAATTCAGCAAATTGTACCTTAAATAAGATTGTTCGTCACATTGATGAAGTAGTGAACTCGCAATATACAATAGTTAAAGATAGCTTCGAAAAAAGTAGAACTGTTCTAATGCATAAACACAACCTACCAATGTTGAAGCTATTACATGGCTCTGTTTCTCATGAAGCACTTGATATAATAATAGCAGAGCGACATTTAAAGCGTTCACATTGTCGTTGTCAAGTTCGTAAGTGTTATGGATTACCATGTGCTTGTGAAATCTCAAAGTATAAGAAAGCAGGTCAGTGTATTAAACTAAGATTCGGTCGATGTGCTTGGTAATATTTAAAAGCTGACAACTTATGTTTTAATGCAGGTCAATCTATTCCTTTAGATTCGGTCGATGAATTTTGGAGGAAACTCGAGTTACCAGTATATTGTGAGGATATTACTTGTGACGTCGAGTTGGAAAGTTTTAAAAAAGCCTTCGATAATCGATCCAAGCCTGGAAAGAAAAGTTTACTACAAAAGTTAAAAGCATTAACCAATCCAAGTATACCTTTTGTTGAAGAACCTGATGTTAAAAAAATACCCGTGGACGACCAACTACAAAATCCAAACAACAAAAAATACCGAACCCTGCAATTGCTAAACCGCCCCTTCAACGAAGCTACTCTCAGAAGCCTCCAAGGCACAGTCCGTTTGGGAACTCCCAAGATCATGATTACACTCAAGAGCCTGCAAGGCACAGTTCATTTACGAACTATCAAGAGCGGGATTACACTCAAGAACCTGCAAGGCATAGTTCATTTGTGAACTCCCAAGATCATGATTACACTCAAGAGCCTTGGAGACATAGTTCATTCGGGTATCTAGAGGCTGCTACAGAAAGTTCATTAAGGGACCATAATGATTATGTTGGTTACATCAGTCCAGACGTGAACTATCAAGTGCCTGGTGAAACAAGTCCGTTCATAAATCAAGATATTTACGGAAAAAAACCATTCAAGGACTATGATGATAATATGGGCTACTACGCCAGTCCATTTGTAAATTGCCAAGCTCCTGGTGAACCAAGTCCGTTCATGACACAAGATACAGACGGAAAAGGTTTTTTTGCCAACCTTTTAAACACACCGGGATATGATTTCATGGGGTTGAACCAAGATATTGTCGGACAAAGTTCTTTCGCCAACTCTACAAGTGCGCCAGACTATGACTTCATGGGGTTGAACCAAGATCAAGCATCACAGGTGATACACAACTATATTCATCTAATTCCAAAAATCTTCCATGCGTATGTTACACGCATACATAATGTGTTAGGTGATGGAAATTGTGGGTTTCGGGCAACAGCTTTTGCTCTCGGGTACGGTGAAGATGAATGGTTATTTATCCGGAGGTCACTGATGGAAGAGCTACTCGAGTTTAGAAATAAGTACACTAAGGCTTTCTTAGGCTCATTTGAAGATGTGTTAACGTCCTTGGATTGGTCAGGATCGGGGGTTGCACCAGAAAAACACTGGATGATTATGCCAGAGACAGTATTCTTGATTGCGATCAAATTTAATGTAATCGTTCATTTTTTATCTCAAGAAAAAAGAAACAGTTCGACTTGTTTTTCGCTTTGGAGAGGCCCTCACCGGTTCCCAGCAAAAAAAATAATTACAATTGCACACGCGAATGGTAACCATTTTATAATGGTAGAATTGCAAGGAGAGCATCCAATTGCCGGCACAACCAACCTATGGAAATTATCGAGAGAAAATGATGCAGCTGGCTG
Source organism: Helianthus tuberosus (assembly GCA_030545235.1). Classification (NCBI taxonomy): domain Eukaryota; kingdom Viridiplantae; phylum Streptophyta; class Magnoliopsida; order Asterales; family Asteraceae; genus Helianthus; species Helianthus tuberosus. Next base: position 107,767,702 of record CM060427.1, on the reverse strand, counting down.
GGAGAATATATTTGAATCACGTCAAAATATGTATAATTCTTGGATAGCACAACCTGCTACATTTGGGGGGTGTATAGATTAAACCTCGGTATGTAAATTATTAAATGATAATAATTTTGTAAAAAAATACTTATTTTTATATAGCTTTTGTTACAGCTATAAATATAATTTGATAAATTATAACAATAAAAACTACTACTACTAAGTAAATAAATAAATAATAAACAAATAATAAATAACTAATAATTAAATAAAATAATAAAAAAAGACAACAAAAAGATAAAAAAGACTAAAAACAAAAGCAAATAATTGATGGATGTGATTTTTTATAGGGGGTGGGGTGTAATTAGTAAAAAGGGGGGTGTAAATAGAATGAGCGTATTCAAACTCCTACGATGACAAAAATACTTTCATCATTTTATTGCACACCGACACAACTAAGGCGGTTGGGTATGGGGCACGTGAAAGGCCCGTCTCCTCCCTTAGGCCAGTCCCACACCGCCCCCTTGGGGCCGTCCTCGGCACTTCCGTCGGATATGTGACGCCGGGGACGGGGCAAGCTGGTGGGTCCCCCATCTTTGTTCTCTCTCATCCTTTATATATATATATATATATATTAATATATTATTAATGGTGGGATAGTCTTGGCTAGTCCCCACACCCTTGGGTAGTCTTCAAAGAGACTATCCTCCCCCCGTGATTACGTGACGCCTACGTGGCTGGTAGTCTTTTGGAGACTAACCTCCCCCATACCCAATAGCCTAAACTACACAAACAAAACACACATTTGTCAAGAATCACGTGCCATCTATAGTTTATTATCTAATCAAACAGCTTTAGTTGTTAAAATATAAAACTTAAGATAACGAGAATCATATTTCTATATTTAATTAATTGAAACTAGACTTTGAGGTGATTAACGATAATATAAAACTTAAGATAACTAGAATCATATTTGTATATTTAATTAATTGAAAAAATAATTATGTTTGGTTTTTAAAGTTATTAAAAAGTCTGAAATGTGTCGCCAATAAAAACGAAAGTGGTATGGGATGGCGGGTGGTGATGGTGTCGATGGTGACAATGATTGTAAAGGCAGTGGTGGAAGAGGTTCAAATTCATATAATCGAAATCAATGTTTCGAGGTTGAACTTTTTCTAAGGGTTTTAAGCTAACTAGAATTAACGTAAATTTAGTTACTAAAATCTTAAAAAAAAGTGTTACCAAAATGAAACATATAAAAAACTTTAGTTACTATTTATGGATTATTATTTTAAAGTGAAGAATTATAAAACATAGTTAAATATTTAGCCAAGAAAACTTCATCATTACCTCCTACTTTAAAACAATTTTAATTAATAATCAATAAACAATAATTCAGAAATGTTTATTCTTTAGAAAGGCGATGTTATCAAATTTCAAACCGACAAACCCTAAACTTTCCACTCTTAATTTTCGGACTTTACCATTGAACTCAACCCATCTAATATCTTAGGTCGGAGGGTGTGGGGGCGCCATCCAGGCCAACTCAGCCACTATAGCGTCCCTAGGCACTATACAAACACACCGAGCAATTCAAGGGTGGACGGCTGGACGCTATGGAAGGGGCTCTATGATGATAACGAGTAGGAATCGCGTGAAACGAGGAGGAGTTATGATATTTGACCGTTTCAAACGGTAACTTTTAAAAACAAATTAATTTCCTTTTTTATAAATTAACCTTATAAATACCCAACATTCCTAAAATTTCTTATTCCATTCCTTTCACTTTCTCTAAACTTTTTATATCATTCTCTACATTTTTTTAAACCATTCTCTAAAATGTTTCCCAACAACCCAAACCCATGGGACCCGAGCAATCCGTTGTGGGAAACTTTGCAAAACAACGAGCAAAAGGACCGGTATCGGCGAGACCCGCGTACGGGTGAGCTTGGATATTGTCCAATGCCACCAAGCACCCCAACTTCTCCTCATCCCACCACTCCACCGATGCCCGGTTTTTTCGGGTATTATTCTCAACCCTCATTTTTTCCCCTCAAACATACCCCAAAACATACCTCAAACCCAAAACATACCCGAAACCCAAAACACAACCCAAACCGAATCCGTTCCCGAAACCCAAGTCGAACCCTCTTCTGGAAAAAAGAGAAGTCATAAAAAGAAGGGCGGGTCCGAAAAACGTACTACTAAGAAGCTCGAATTTTGATCGCCTAAGGAAGAGTTCGAGTTGGCAAAAGCATGGCTCGACGTATCGGAGGACGAGATTGTTGGTAAATTTTACATACTTTTATAAACATATAGTTTTGTAAATTTAATTTTTAATTCAAACATATTGTTTTGTAAATAAATTTTTTTATAGGAAACGACCAAGACTTAAAGGTATTTTGGAGTCGTATACGTGAGAAGTTTTTCGCCGCAATGAGTCGTGGCGAATATCGAACACCCGACTTTTTTTCGGGAAAGTGGGGTGCTATGAGGACGAAGGTTACCAATTTCAACAACATATATACTAATCTCGTCAACCTTAGTCGAAGGAAAAGTGGTTTGAGCGACGTCGACGTCATGACCCAAGCCCACAACGACTATAGATTGTAAAATAGGCATGTTTTTACGTTAGTAACAACATGGGAGCTTCTTCGTAAATCTCCCAAGTGGTAACTTGTACCACTGTTCGACCCAACTGGCCGTAGATCTAAACGGTCCAAATCGACATCCACCACCGAACCATCAGGGTCCGATGCTCGTACAATAATTAATCTAAACGACGATGTTGACGAATTTGAAGAACCAGAAGAGTTACCTCGACCAACTGGTAGGGATAAAAGTAAGGCAGCGACACGAGGAAAGTCTTCTACAACGCCATCGGATGGCTCGTCAAAGTTGAGCGACTTCGAGGCAAGTCTCAACAAAATAATCTCCATTAGGGAAAAAGTCCAACAAATGAGAATGGAGAAACAAATCCAAAAAGACATGGATTTTCTCGCATGAGATTTGTCAAATCTACCAGAGGAGGACCGAGTCATTTTGGAGACTTGTAAGGCACAAATTCGGGCAAAATATATGTAGTTTTTTTTCTTGTATGTTGTGTTTTTTTTCTAGTACCTTGTGTTTTTTTTATGACTTTGTAGTGTTTTTATTTTTTTTAATGAAATTATGTTTTTTTTTTAATTTTCTAGTTATTAAAATTGCCATTTAATTTTAAAAAATAAATATATAAATAAATAAATAATTATGTAATGATGACGGGGGCTCCATCCACACCCTGCAAATTAAAGGGTGGCGTGATAAAGCCCCTGGGCTGACGTGGCTCCTATGTGTCGCTTACGTGGCCTAATAAAGCCCTTAGGGGGCTCCAACAACACCCTCCAGCCTTACTGTGTTTCACTTAAAAAAATATATTTTGTTGGAGAATTTTTCGTTTGTTTATTAAATAATAAACACAAACAAGAAATTTTGTCCGGTTAGTTAAATGAACGAATATGAACAAAGATCATGTTCGTTCATTTATGTTTGTGAACGTTCGATACTTCATTAGTGTTTTTAGGTTTTATACTTTATTTAAATACTTCAAAATCAGACAAATAACATATTTAAGTGGCAGTGTATTATATATTTTGTTCATGAACGCTTGTTTGTGTTCGTGTGTTACCATTTGTGTTCATGTAAATTAGTTTGTGCTCATCAACTTTTGTTTTCGTTCGTTGCCTAAAATTAACAAACGAACACGGACAAGTTTATTTTCCTAACAAACTAACATGAACATAGAATCTCATTCAGAAAGTGTTAATGAACGGTTCGTGAACACATATAGTAACAAACGAACAAATTCGTGTTCATTCGGTTCGTTTGCAGCTTTACTTACAACCATAAGTCGTGGTGGTATTGGTTAACTCCCACCCCACCATAGTTACAGGGGGCGTCAAAGAAGGGTCGGTCATTGTATTAGCACGCATGAGAGGAAGAAAGGGTGGCGTTCATGTACAAAGAGCCAATTACAGACTTTCTTGTTATTTTTTTCTTTTTTTAATAGTTAAAGAAGCTTTATTTCATACTATGCCTATATGCTAGTGAATGACCAGATTAGTTATAGCCCATTAGATCACACCGGTTGGACGTGGACAAGCGGCATGGAAAGCCCTCCACGCTAGGCACACCGGCCCGCGCATGGTGTGGAGGACGGCATGGTGGGTGGGGCGACACAATCTTCACCGACGTGGAGCTTACTGGGGTTATGAGGTGGCGTGCTTTGGTTTGTTGGTGTTACACATTTTTTTTATTTTAAAAATTAAATAACTCATCCAATTTAAAACCCAACCCATTCCACCATTTTTTACCAAATACTCTTCTACCCACTCCAAAATTTATAAAATATCTCAAGTTTTATAAAAAAATGCATCCCCAAATCATTCTTTTAATCCGAACATTTCAATCCGAACAACCCATTGCTGACTTACCGGCCTATGTGCATCTTATTGCGAACTACCCGATGTTTTATCTGCCACAAATCCCAAACCTCTCTCAACAACAACCACTAGTTCCTCTATCCCAAACACCCCTACACTCGAATCCGTATCCGAAATGCAACCTCAAAATAGCGTTGAACCCTCTTCGCGAAAAAAAAAACCGAAACCATAGGAAGAAAACCGCCGTAGTAAAGGAAAAAAGCCAAAGAGGATCAAGTCATTATTCCGTGGACAAAGAAGGAAGAATTGATGTTAATGATAGCTTGGCTATCTATTTCAGAGAACTCGGTTTTAGGTATATTTTATCTTATATTATATTTATAGTTATAAAAAATAGATATGTTTAAAAATTATGGATTTTTTAATCTTGATGTTAATAGTATATATTTTTTATAATAGGCACCCATCAACGCGATGACGATTTTTGTAATCGAAAAAAACGACAACGATGGAACGAGAGCACTGTAGGAAAAATGATAGTCTCTCACCAAAGTGGCGTGAATAAATACTACCATGACCGCCTTCAACGGTCACTACAACAGCATAAAGAAAAACTCAAAGAGCAGCAACACCGACACTGATATGTTGACGCGTGCGATGAGTTTGTATTCGAATGGAAAGAAAGGGATGACCTTTAAATTTATTCATTTTTGGAATGTTGCGAGAAACTCCTCAAAATGGGCAAGGGTACCTCTAGCGGGACAATCGTCGTCCAAAAGGACGAAAACTAGTTCCTCAACTAATCGCTTGGATGCTTGTACCGAGCTTGAGATAAATTTGAGCGACCACAAGATTGAATTGGAACGCTCACCTGATAGAGATAAATAAAAAAAGAGGGCGCAAGATCACATACTTCGGGTGGGGAATACACCGAAGGTTTAGCCGAGCTAAATGAACAAATTAGTACGTTCAATAGCATCCATTAAGAAAGGAACATTCAAAACGGTAAGGTTATCGAACTTTTTGAATGAAAAGTAAATTTGAAAGAAAGAAAGAAAGAGTGGATACGAAATTCCTCGCTATGAAAACCGATCACCTTGGACCCAAAGAAAGATAAATGTACGAGAAAACGGAACAAGAAATCATAGCAAAACATCGTACTTAGTTTCGTTTTTTTATTTATTAGTTTCGGTTATTTTTTAAGTTATGTAATGTTTTTTTTTTTAAATTATGTAATGTTTTTATTAATGCTATTTTTTTTTTATATTTATTAGTTTTGTTTTAATTTTTAAGTATAAAAAAATAATAAAAATTGTGTGTCACATGTCACACTACGTCACCCTTTCACCCCATCGCTTTTTGCACCATGTCACTTTTCTAACAGTTGCTGACGTGGCTATCATATGCCACTTTACGCCCTTTATCAAGCTCTCCCACTCCGTATAGTATTACAGGAACCACATGTACACAACATATTTACATAAGACAGAGTCGTCGGATCGGCTCATGAACAGCACACGCAACACATATTGAGAGCTTTGTTCCATTCATCATTTTATTACACACACCGACACAACTAAACCACACAAACAAAATACACACTTGTCGAATCTCCATCCCCATAAATCTCTCACTCCTATATAACTCCCCACATTCCACCGGCAACAAACTCACCATCTCTCTCCACCCCACCAAACCAAACAAAACATGGTCTCCCAATCCACCGGTTCACCCTTAAACTTCCTCATCTACGGTCGAACCGGTTGGATCGGCGGTCTACTGGGCAAAATCTGCGAATCCCAAAACATCAACTACACCTACGGCTCCGGCCGGTTGGAGTCACGCGCCACCCTCATCGCCGACATTGCCGCCGTGAACCCGACCCATGTGTTCAACGCTGCCGGAGTCACTGGCCGGCCCAACGTTGACTGGTGTGAGTCTCACAAAGTGGAGACTATTAGAACTAATGTTGTTGGAACGTTGACTCTTGCTGATGTGTGTCGTGAAAAGGGGTTGATTTTGGTTAATTATGCTACTGGGTGTATATTTGAGTATGATTCGGAGCATGAACTCGGGTCGGGTGTCGGGTTTAAGGAGGAGGATAGTCCGAATTTTGTTGGGTCGTTTTATTCCAAGACTAAAGCTATGGTAAGGTTTTAGTTAAAGATTTTGTTTTTATTTGAGTTTTGGTGATTTGTGCAATGCCCATTTGTTGTGATTTTTGAAAATGGGTTGGGAAAAAGAAAGTCAAAGACTTGGTTTTTTTGGTTTCAAGATCTTATTTTTGTTTAGATTTTGGTATAGTTTTGAAGATTTGTGCAATGCCCATATGATGGATTTGTGTTTTTTTAGTTTTCACGATATTTTTAATTTTTGTGTGATTTTGTTGAAAAAATTGGGGGTGTATCTAGGATTTTGATGTGTATTTGAAGATAAATTTCAACTCTCATTGGTTTTTGTAGAATCTTGTGCCTAATTTCATGTAATATTTGTAAGAACATTGGGGCCCACGAAATATGAGGAAAAAATAAGTCAAAACTTGGTTATTTTAATTTCAAGATCTCATTTTTATGTAGATTTTAGTACAGTTTTGAAGATATGTGCAATGCCCATTTGATAAATTTGTGTTTTTTTTTATGTTATTTTGTGTAATTTCTTTTGAAAAAAACTGGGGAAGGCCGAACGCCATGTAGGCTCCTCGAGCCCTTTCTCCATCCCACACCCCATAGCCTTATAACGTCGGTGGCCACGGGTATTTAAGTTTCACTTATGGGGTCTCAAGTTCGAGCCTTGGTGATAGGGGTTTCTCATTGAGGGGTTTAAATTGGGGATCTATTGTGCGAGGGGGCTCTCTAGCGCGGACCCGGTTAAGACAACGTATGCTAGACCTCCCGACATTCAAGAATAATTCACGCCTTTCAAAAAAAAAAAACTAAATACGAGAAAGAAAGTCAAAAGACTTGGTTTATACTTAAAAAAAATCAAGATCCCATTTTTATTTAGACTTTAGTATTGTTTTGAAGATTTGTGCAATGGTACAATTTTGTGTTTTTGTGAAATTGTTGATAAAATGGTGTGGATCTAAGGTGTGGTGTGCATTTCACAAAGCTTTATTTACACTTTTATGTTTTGGGTCATTTTCTTCAACTCAAACTAGAGCTATGATCTAATAAGACCCACTAAAGAATGAAGCCATAGTGTAGGAAAACATGATATAAGATTCAAGATTTTTTATTATTAAACCTTAAGACAATGTTGAAGATTTGTGCAATGACCCTTGTGATAATTTTGTGGTGTTATGAATTATAATATTTTTGTATGAGTTTGTTGATCATAAGACTATGGATCTAAGATCTTGAATAATGTTAGAACCTGTTCATGTGTTGGACATTGAGGTTTGAGGCTCTTCTTTACCTTATTGTTTTTTATTTAATTTTAAAATTTTAAATTTTAAGTTGATTTGATGTAATCTAGTCTTTACTTTTTAGTAACCCGGTTCAACTAGTGAACCGGCTCGGTTTTGGCCACTAGCCTTTGTGTTGATTTTGTGTTGAATTAGATGGAAAATGTGGTGGATCTAAGTTCCAGAAGTGTTATCGAAAGAGAAATCTAAGCTTTTTTCGATTTATACTATTTTTTATGTTCTAGCATCGGCTCCCTAAAGAAGATGATAAAGACTGGGTATGTGCTTCAATCTTCTATCTCTTTTATACGTTAATACGCATTCGATAATTTTGTGTTCTTAGGATATTTTTTAAGCATTGGAGAGATTGACAGTGACGTAGCTCACCGTATCCAGGCTGGATGGTGTAGGTGGAGAGCAGCCACAGGGGTGTTGTGCGACAAGAGGTTCCCTGTTAAATTAAAAGGGAAATTTTATAGGGTTGCAATTAGACCCTCTATGTTATACGGAACAGATTGTTGGGCCATCAAGAAAATTCATGCACGAAAGCTAGAGGTAGCAGAGATGAGGATGCTAAGATGGATGTGTGGGCACACTAGGTTGGACAAGATAAGAAATAAGGTTTTTAGGGAAAGATTAGGAGTTGCTAGTATTTCAGACAAGATAAGGGAGGGGAGACTGAGATGGTTTGGGCATGTCAGGAGGAGGCAGACGACAGACCCGGTTAGAATAGTTGAAACACTCGTGGTAGATGGAAGGAGGAGTAGAGGCAGACCGAAAATGACGTGGGATGAGCGGATTAGACAAGATTTGCTAGATTTGCACCTCTTTGAGGACATGGACGAGGACAGATCTTCGTGGAGACGTAGGATTAAGGTTAAAGTTTTTTAGGAGTTTGGCCTGGTTTTTTAGCTTAGGCTCCTATCTTATGAGTTTATTTTTTCAATTTCTATGAGGTGTGATATAGTTTTATATATATATATATATATATATAGGTTTTCACCTATTCTCGGTGTCGTAGTTTTACTAACAAGCACTTACTTATTTATCCGTTTATTATTATTTTTATTTCTATCTTTTGTAGTAGTGGCATGCTTATATATGTTTTTTAGAAGCTTATGTCTTGGTTATGGTTTTTGGAGCCGGGGGTCTCACTGGAAGCAGCCTCTCTATCCCCTGGGATAGAGGTAAGGCGTGCCTACATCCTACCCTCCCCAGACCCTATCAATAGCTTCGCTATATGTGGGATTATACTGGGTATGGTTGTTGTTGTTGTTGTTGTTGTAGGATATTTTTTAAGCCAGTTTGCTAGTTATATATGTTATAAAATTGCTAAATACAAGACTTGGTATTTTTGTTTCATTTTGTTGAACTTTAGTACACATCTTGAAGATTTATGAAATGATTCATTTTGATGCTTTATTATTTTTATGATATGTTTTTTTTTGTTTGAATTTGTTTATCGATGTGGTAGATCCAAGATCTTGATGTGCATATTCGAGTCGATTAACAGTCTTGATAAAAGTCAAACCTTACCTTCTCGTTGTTTGACCTGCAGGTGGAAGAATTGCTCAAAAACTACGATAACGTATGCACATTACGCGTTCGCATGCCTATATCTTCAGATCTTACAAACCCGCGAAACTTCATCACGAAAATAAGTCGTTATGAGAAAGTGGTCAACATCCCAAACTCCATGACCATTCTTGATGAACTCCTCCCAATCTCCGTAGAAATGGCTAAAAGAAACCTAACCGGTATCTACAATTTCACAAACCCGGGCTGTGTTAGTCATAACGAGGTCTTGGAGTTGTACCGCGAGTACATTGACCCGAATTACACGTGGAAGAACTTCAATCTTGAGGAGCAAGCAAAGGTGATCATCGCACCAAGAAGCAACAACGAGCTCGACACCACCAAGTTGAAAACCGAATTTCCCGAGCTTTTGTTTATCAAAGAATCCCTTGTGAAGTACGTGTTTGAGCCAAACCGAAAGACACCTGTTGCAGCCTAACCATAAGGTTTGAAGTTGCGCTTGTTTTACGCGTTTTCTTGATGATATTGTTGGTGTATGTTAAAATTGACAAGGTGGTCTTGATTGATAAAATTGTGTATTTTTCTTGAGATTTGTTTTCTGGATTGTTTTGATTAATAAAATTGTTGGAAATGATAGTTTGATAAGCATCTGGTCATGTGAATTTGCATAAGGTTTTGGATCATGTTTGTGGTATACAATGTTTTATATACCCAATATTGATAGAACTACGTTCAGACTTCAGATGGATTGGTTGGGAAAAGACTTGGTGTTCCTTGTGACCTAGGTTCGACTCTCACTCTCCCCATTATTTTCTGCGGCATCCAGGTGAAGGGTGAATACGGGTGGGGCTGGTTCGTCTTGGATGGGAGGCGAGGTTTTATCGATTATTCCATTGTCATGCCTTCGGGTGGGTGGAGGTCGGGTTTCCGCGCATCTGGGAGAGCCAAGGGCTGGCGGCGGTCGAGTAGTCGACCTTGGCCACAGCGCCCAGTGTCACGATGGTTAGCACGTCGTTTCTTACCATTAAAAAAAATTGTAATGTTGTAGGTTTTGACTGGTTCAGGTTGTTGTGACATTGTGGACCTTACTTTATGTCGAAAACATTCTATCTGGGCAAAAATAGTTGCATGCATAGGCAATATTGCAATAATTTGTATTTTAAAAAGAACTAAAATTCTTAATATAGTTTATTATATTAATAAAAATGTAACATTTTAAATGTATAAATATGTTTTTACTTAAGTTTTTAGCAAATAGAATTATTAGCTACCTATCCTAGAATCTCGTATACGAGCTGAATAAATGTAATATTATATGATTAGTGTTGTCCATTAACGCCTAAGCCACATCACCATTTTGATAGTTAACCTACACCCCCTTTTAATGGCGGCACCAACCACAACCACCGCCATTCCAATGGTGGCGTTAATGATGAAGGTTGGGGGGGGGGGGGGGGGTGTTTCTAATAGGGCTGGCATAACGGGTTAACCCGATCTATTAAGACACGAACACGATAAGACACGAACTCGAAACGCATAAACACGACTATCGTGTCAGATTTTTGAAACACGAACACGAACCTGTTAATAAACAGGTTACACGAAACGACCTGTTAAGACACGAAAAAATACCAACGTATCATACGACCTGTTTAAGATACGAACATGACATGTTTAAGACACGAACGCGACCGAAGTGGGGTAGCTGTGAACCGGATAGGGAATGGTCACCCACATATAATATTTTTTAATTTTTTATTATTAACATGTACTTAATGGTCTTAACAGGTTAACGGGTTTTAATCTGTTTAGACACGAAACCTGTTAAGGTCTTATCGTGTTGACTTGTTTTAGACACGAAACCTGTTAAGGTCAAACACGAAACATGATAACTTCGTGTAGATTCGTGTCGTGTTCGTGTCAGAATTGCCAGCTCTAGTTTCTAATCAATCAAATTCTTTTTTTTTTTTTTTAAATATTCTAATTATTCCACTACACTTCGTTATTGAGTATATAGTTATTGCTCAAATTTTTATGTGATAGTGACATGGTGACGATATCACAGTAGGTTTAGTTATTTCACAACACATTCTTTTGAATGGCTTAGTAAGGCTAAAGGGTATGGTTCACTAGTGGATGCTCATCACCACCCTCCACCTCAGTGTTACGTTAGCATCTCTTCTACCATATCTCACATCCACTATCCATGTGTGTGGTTTACTGGTGGTTAAAATTGATTTAAAAATAAATGACCATTGCAAGTCCCACCTCAACAACTACTTCCTCTCATGGCCTTTGTGGAGATCTTCATGCCTCTCTAAATTACTAGTGAGGAGGTGGGGGCAGTGTTCCATTAGTGGCCACCATTCCACCTCACTCCACAACAACCCTTCACAAATTCGTACCGTTTAGTCTAATAAAAATTGTCTTTTAAAAATCATTGTATTAAGAACGGGTTGACACAAGAATCTAACCTTGTTATTATAACATGGGAGTCCAGGATCCGGCAGGTTTGACGGAGCTTTGGTCCCGATATAACCGGTTCGGTGATAAGAAATGAGTAGAAGTAGAAATCGACACCGAACAAGTCAATTTAATCTGGTTTCTATTCAGGGTATGTTTGGGCATGAAGCTTTTAGGAGCTTCTAGCTTTAATCTTTTAAGAAAAAGTTCATACTCAATAAAAAGCCTTGTTTGGTTGAAGGGGCTTATAGCTTTTAGGTTAGGAGTTTGAAACTTTTGGTTGAACGCTCCTACTAGTAGCGTTTAAAAGGAGCTACAAACTTTTAGGGAAAAATGAGTATTTTAACCTTTAAAGATAATGAACTTTTTAACACCCAAACTTTTTAAATTTTTAGTTATGTCAATTTTGGTCATTTTATATATTTTATTAAAAGCTCCAGCTACTCTGTCAAACACCAAATATATCTAAAAAGCTACAGCTACTAGCTATCAGCTATCAGCTTTCAGCCACCAGCTACCAGCTTTCAGTTTCCAACCACTAGCTACTTTTGCCAAACATACCCTCAATGTTTGAAGTTACATACCCGCGAAACCAGTTGGACAACATCTCTCTCAGGGAACCAAAAAGCTTGTCCAACACAAGACCCTAACACCCATATATATAGGCAACATGCCTTCATACGAACCCACTAGTGCCTTCGTACGAACTGGGTGAGATCTTGTGGATCCGTACGAACTGAGTAAAGTGTCCGTTTCGTACGAAGGAGCTAAGACATCACAGAACCTTTCAGTTCGTACTGCATTTCACACTATTCTATACAATATTCAACACACGCTCTATCTAGCCTATTCGCACAGTGGCGGACATACACAATATGCACCAACATAACAAGATAAAGACATAACTTATTTATTACTAATTTTGTAATCAGTGGTGGAGCTAGCTCATTAACTTAGGGGTATCCCAAAAAAGAAAAATTTACCGTTCAATCATACAATAATAAAAAATGATAATAAATAAAGTAAAACAAATACCTAATACATTTGTCATCTTCTTGTTTTCATAGCTTGAAATCGTTCCATTACATCGTCGTCTTTTACCTTATCAAAAGTTTATTTTTCGACTGCACAAATCATAGTACTTGTCCTTAAAAGTTTCTCAACGCCGGTCAACGGAGCACCATCAGGGACGTCGAGTAACAGCTGGGACGATCGCAATTCACTGTGACGCTCTGTTTCCCATACACAAAAGGATATTTTATTGTTTTGTGGCTTGGGCTAGTTTATCAATTTAGTATCTTTTAATTACATTATTCTTAATTTAGGTTAACTCTATCATTTAGGCTTAATTATTATATAAGTTTGGTGTTGTAAAAGGTTTTGGCTTATACAAAATTAATTTGGAATTTTAGTAAATTAAAGTATCCTATTTTTTAGAGGTATCCCCGTATCTGTTCAGGAGTATCATTTATATAAAACCGAGAAAAATATAAATAATTTACACTACGAAGACTGGGTTGAGCCGTAGCCGTGCTACTCCTCCTTACACTATATCTCTGCCCCTGTTTGTCACATTTCATATTCAACGTGTGTATACACAAGCTTTTAACCTAGTTATTATAATATTTTTGTCGATTTTCTAAAATAAAAAATTGGAATAATATCAACAAAACAAAATATAAATAAGATATTGTTATTCAGTAGGATAAAGTACACTTGGAAACAATAAGGCTGAAAAATCAGATGACATTTTAACGTTAGATAAAACACATGTGTATGGTGATTAATCAATCACTCTTCACTCGTATACAGTAAATCCCATAAATAACAAAACTACTTGTAAGGTTTGGGGAGGTGATGAAACACTGGTTAACACCTGAGGTGAAACTAGCCTGGTCGTTTCTTTTGTGGGGTTCAATCTCCTTTGTTACTCGCCAAATGACGGATCCTGCAAAACAGCAACACCTTTAGCTCGTTAAGAGGGGAATATGGGGGTTTCCCTCTTAACCGGGCTCCGGCGTGAGAATAAGTTCTGTTCTGAGGAGTAAAAGCAGTGTGTGTTAAGAGTGAGAGAGTGGTGAGTCGAATAGAATCAACCTGGATGATGGAGGGTCCTATTTATAGCCGGAAGATGAAAGAGGGAGGAGCGACCTTGCCAGCTGTTATGGGGCGCCAGCTGTCCGACCAAGGGGAATATCCTCTTGGTCTCCTCTGCTGCGATCAGGATGGTGGTACACGTGGCGCGCCCCCATTTGGCCAAGCTGGAACATCGTACTGCTGCTGTCGGTCTGCTCCTTGATTTGCTGCAGGTCCACATGGCGCTTGATGAATGGTGACACATATTGTCCTTTATGTCAGAGGGAGCATCTTTGGTGCCACCTTGACATTTTCCAGAAGCTTCTGGATTCGTTTGCTGATGTAGGCGCCATGTAAGATAAAAAAGTGGTGTGGTTTTTGCCATGTGGGCAAGGGATTGGGACCATACCTCTTCAAGTCCCCCAGTCCAGTGTGCCTTCTAGTTGAGTTGATCGTCTAGGAGGGATTCTGGACTTATAAGGGTAGTGGTTGTTGGCCTTTTATTTGCATGGCACGTGTCATACAGTCGTGATGCTTGCAAAAATAAGCGAAGTGGATGCATGGCGCGTGGCAAGTTGGTAGGTTTGCAAAGTTGAGCTAACTGGACGCGTGGTGCACGGCGTGTTGATCACTTTGTAAAGTTGAGCCAAATGGACGCGTGGCGCATGGTGTGTTGATCACTTTGTAAAGTTGAGCCAACTGGATGCGCGGCACATGGCGTGTTGGTAACTTTGTAAAGTTGAGCCAACTGGACGCGTGGCGCACGGCGTGTTGGTGACTTTGTAAAATTGAGCCAACGGGACGCGCGGCGCATGGTGTGTTGGTAACTTTGTAAAGTTGAGCCAACTGGACGCGTAGCACACGGCGTGTTGGTGACTTTGTGAAATTGAGCTAACTGGACGCGCGGCGCATGGTGTGTTGGTAACTTTGTAAAGTTGAGCCAACTGGACGCGTGGCGCACGACGTGTTGGTGACTTTGTGAAATTGAGCCAACTGGACGCGTGGCGCACGACATGTTGGTGTTTCCTTCTGAAGGAAGTTTCCTTGCTTGGGATAAAGACAACTGATGTGACTTTCTGATGTCCCTGTCTTGTCGGAGGTAAACAGGCGCCTTTTCAGTGGTGTCAGGTACTTTTCATCCCTTTGTCAGGTGTGTGCCGCTCACGCTCCCAGAAAAAGAGGCGACGGTTTCTCTCTCTGCTGACGTGTCTTTCGCCTGTTGGTTGACGGTCAGAATCCCTGACGGCCCACTACCCATCGCATTAAATGCGATGGGTATAAATATATGGCGGTTTTCTTCACTTCCTTTACTTTTCAAAATTTGAACTCCGGTTTTCTCTCTTATTTCTTTATCTTGCTTCCCCTTTTTTTCTTGAGTTCATTCATATTATCTTTCTTGTCTTCTGTCAATATGTCTGGAGTGAATCCTTCATCGAAGAAAAGGAGGAACAAGGGTAAACATCCTCCAGGTCCTGATCAGGCGACAATAGGGTGGAAAGAAGAAGAGTTTCATAACTTGGTGAGGGAGATGGGTTTCCTTCCTGAGTGGGGTGCCCAGTTCCCAACTCCAGGTTCTACTGCCATGGACGCACCTCCTGGTTACATTACATTGTATGCTGCCTTTTTCCGGGAGGGTAACTTCAGACTCCCGATGACCAAGTTTACTGCTGAGGTGTTGAGGAATTATGGGCTCCATATCTCTCAAATCAACGCGATTGGGCTTCCCCGCGTTACCCATTTTGAGTTTGTCTGCAGAGCCAACCGTGTTGAGCCAACTTTTGAAATGTTTAACGTTTTCTACACTGTGACTTACACCAGCGGTTTTTACTCTTTTAACTCCCGGACCGGTGGTGTTATCCCCTGTTGTTCCAATCCTCTGAAAAGCCTGCATGATTGGAAACAAAAGTTTTTCTACATTCGCCGTGGTGTTATCCCGGTGGATATGCATTATCGGTCAGTGAGTGAAGGGATCCCGAAGATAGACGTATCGGTGGATTTTGCGAAACAGGAGTGGTACAAGAAGGTGACGCACAAAGCTACTGCTATTTCTCAGGTGGAGGAGAGGGCTTTGGTTGGTGCTGGTATGAGCTTGCGGTGGTTTCCGAAGAACCCTCTAGGTGTTCCTGTTTATGGTTATCAGGGCAGACGTATGTAATGTTTCAGGTTTTTTTTGTATGTTCTTCCTCATCTCCTTGTTTTTTGCAGTTGGGTACAGCTTGTTGAATGTTCTGGACCCGAAAGCCGGTGGTGCCATGGTTGAGGTGATTCAGGAGGTTGGGAAACCAACATGGTTGGATCAAATTCGCCACCGTTTCTTGCATCCTTTGAATGAGAGTTTTGTTGCTTATGCTAACGCTGTTTTAGGTGAAGATGTTGAAGTTGATGTTGATGATGCTATTGATCCTACTCGAGAGGAAGTTATTGTTCTCTCGAGTGGGGAATCTGACAGATCTCTTGAAGGCCTAACTTCTCATTCCCCGCGTGCAGGTCCAGCGCAGGGGGTTACACATGAGCCTGTTAATGAACCCGTTGATGATGATGTGGAAATTCCGGTTGAGACCGCTGATCAGTTGGAAACAAGGAAAAAAACAAAGGCTGGCAAGCCAGAGGGGAAGGAGAAGAGGGCTGAGGAGAAAGCCACCGAGACTCCTCGTAAGCGACCCTCTACTCTTCCTGTCTTAGATTACGTTGTCGTCTCTGATACATTGTCTGGTTTAGGGGCCGGAGAGAGACATCATGGGTCTGATCCTGACGACGGGGCCACCTTGACGGAGATGATGAGGAAAAAAGCTCTTGAAGATAAAAAACAGAAGCTTGATGATCAGGCTGCTGCTATGCTTTCATCTAAAAAAGTCAAACTTCAAAAGGAGGCTCCTCCTGCACCCTCGGAGTCTGAGATTGACATGGGTGTTTTTAGTGGCAAGAAGGGTAATCTTTTGGAGGCAATATATGTTGCTTCCGCTCCTCAAGGTAGAGACTTTGCTCTTGTAAATCTTATTATTTGACCTTTGGATTGTTCTTGACCATCATGGTTATCTCATGGCAGGTGTCAAGTCTGATAAGGGGTCACGCAAGGTTGATATTTCGAAGATAACCCCCCCCCCACCTCTCCACCGTCTAGAACATTTGACTTGTCCCCTCCCCGTGATGACTTGGGTGAAAAGGGTAAACACGATGATGTGAATGTTGAACATATTGGCAAAGGTGGTGGTGATGGCGCATGTGGTGTTGGTGGAGATGGTTGGGATAAAGGCATTGAGACAGAGGCAGAGTCTAGTGAGGCTACACAACGCCAGACCATTTATACCAAGCATCCACCCGACGATGGTGGTGGTGCTACTTCGGGGGTGTTTCGGAGTCCTGGGTTTGAAAACGTTCGTGCTGGTTCCTGGGATACTCATAACTCGGCGTGTGACGATTTGCCGCATGCTCCTCGCTGGAATCTGACTCAGGGTTCCCGAATGAATGAGCTTGATAACTGCCACGAGTTCTTCTCGTTGTCTCTCCCCCCTTCTGAGAGGCTATTCCAGAAAAGGCACAACCGGTTTGCCCTGCTAGATGATCATGTTCGTGTCGGGGTTAACTTTTTTGCCACCTTTCAAGAGATTGTTCGTGAGTGGAAATTGATGGGGGAGGAGACTCTTGAGTTTGAAAATGAGAAAAAGGCATTTGCTGAGGAGAGAGAGAGAGAAGTTTAATGCAGAGAAGAAAGGCTTGATGTCGAGGGTGTCTGATGCGGAGCAGAAACTTGTGCAGGAGAAACAGGCTAACTCCGATAAACAAAAGAATTGGGAGGCCTCGTGTGAGCGGACCAATAAAGGGTTGCAAGCCCAACGTGACGCGATTGTGAGGATGTCTGCTGAGAAACGCAAGATCAGTGAAGAAGCTGAGGAGGCGTGTGTTGCGTCGAATAAGAGGGAGGAAGAATATCTTCAACGCATAGCTAAGCTGGAGAAGCTTGCTGAGTGCGAGGCTTCGGAGATTTTAGCTGAGGAAATGTCTGCCAACTGCAAGTGGTTAGTTGCTCGTGCAGTACATCTGGTAATGTCTGCTCTTTGTTTGTTTTTTGTGTTCCTTGTTGTTTCCCTCGTGTGTGCACTACCTTGCAGATTGCCCAGCGCATTGCCGGTTCTGAAGAATTAGCCAAGTACGTATATGAGCTTGGGGAAGCTGCGCGTGATCTTGGTCGAAAAGAAGGGTATGCGGAAGGAAGGGCTGCAGCTGAATCAAAGGAACCGTTGAAGGCTTTTGAATTGTACAAAACTGACTGTGTTGCCCGGTATGCTGAAAAGCGTCGAGAGTTTGAGTCCCTCGAGTTTGGGGTTGTCAAAGCCACCCAAAAATTATCCCGGAAGCCTGATGGCGTTACCTTATTGAAAAAGGCCCTTGGGGATGAAGATCACGCCGATGGGGGTACTGGGACTAGTCATCCAGAATGAAGAAATCCGGCTTGCGTGCCGAGTATAGGCTTTGGTAGCCTTGTAACCAGTTGACAATTTTGTGAACAGTATAACATTATGTTTCGTGAACAAATTACTTATCACTGTCGTATCTGCAACACGTTCTGTTATGTTTGTCATATTTTACGTTTAATCTATGGTTTTGCTTCTTGTGAATTTCGTTATCATTGCAATATTTGCATGTGTAATTACTTTGATTAGGTATCATGAATGAATGATGGCGCGGACAGGTTGTGTTGTGTTAGTTACAACGTTTTCTGACGTTTATGCGCGCGGGTTGATTCGTGTATTACGAAGTGATCGAGTTACAGGTTATTGTGTGGACCCGACTGTGTTCAGCTTTGGGGGTCTTACAATGTTTGTTTACCATGTTTTCGATGTTTTCGTGTTTATGTGGGCACGAAGTATTTACTTGGCGTTTTTTAGGCTTTGGTTGTGTTTTTGACCCGGCTGTGCACTTGTTTGTGACAGGCCTTGGAGGTCTACAACGTTTCCTAAGTTCGAGCCATTGATGTTTTCGTGTATGCCCAACGTAATATATGCAGTTTTGACAAGAAATTCGCATGAGAAAAGGTAACCAAACACTTCTTGTGTTAGTGCTAAATGTGTTGGCGCGCAGCCGTTACAAGTACATAGAATAAACTTCAGCTGTTTACATGTAGCATCTTCTTAACTGTTGGGCGTTCCAGGTTCTTGGGACTTCTTTGTCGTCCAACGTCCGTAACTTATATGCCCCTTTTCCGAGTACTGTGCCTACAACATAAGGCCCCTCCCACTTGGGAGCTAGCTTTCCGGGCTTTTCGGCGTTAGACGCCTCATTGTCCCTCAGGACGTAATCTCCCGGATTGAAGGTGCAGATTCGGACTTTGGAGTTGTAATATTTTTCCAGCTTTGTTTTGTATTTCGCTTCATTGATTGCCGCCATCTCTCTCCTTTCTTCTAGGAGGTCAAGGTCTAACCTCTTTTCTTCTTCATTGCCGATCAAGTTCATGGAGAGCATTCTTGGTGATGGCAGTCCGATCTCCGTTGGTATCACAGCCTCGGACCCATAGACTAAGCTGAATGGTGTCTCCCCGTTGCTTGTTTTGGGCATCGTCCTATGGGCCCATAATATGCTTGGCAATTCGTCAACCCAGCCTCTTCTTTGCTCTCCCAGTCTTGCTTTGATGCCGTCTACAATGCTCTTGTTGACGGCTTCTACTTGACCATTCCCCTGCGGATGCGCAACTGAGGAGAACGTATGCTCTATGTGTAACTCTTTGAACCATCGTTGGAGATCTTCTGCAGCAAAATTCGTCCCGTTGTCGGTGATGATTCTCAGAGGCAGTCCGAATCTGCAGATTATCTGTTCCCATATGAATCGCCGAACTACGGTAGATGTGGTTGACGCCAGTGCCTTCGCCTCCACCCATTTTTTGAAATAGTCCACCGCGACTATGATGAATTTCACTGCACCCGGGGCTTCAGGGAAGGGGCCAACCATATCTATTCCCCATTGTTGGAACGGCCATGCCGTTGTTACGGGGACTAATTCGTTCTTGGGGCGCATCATCTTGGGAGCGTGTCTCTGGCACCCGCTGCATTTCCTCAAAACCTTCACTGCGTCTAGATGCATCCCGGGCCAGTAGTACCCGACATTCATCAATTTTGCTACCACCATTCGCGGTCCGCCATGAATTCCATAGATCCCCTCATGCACTTCTCTGATCAAGTAGTTCGCATCCTCTGGGTCGACGCATCTCAACAATGGCCCGAGGTATGATTTTCGGTACAGGATTCCATCAACCATCTGGTAGTGCTAGGCTTTGTATTGAATCTTTCTTGCCACGGCTTTGTTTTCTGGTAGTATCCCAGACTAGAGATACATGATTATGGGGGTCATCCAAGACGTCATCCCCAGCTGAATAACATTCACTTGCCTCAACGGCACCGATGGGTTGCTTAGGACTTCGATGCGCACATCCTTGGCCAAGTGTTGGAAACTTGTAGGTGCTAACTTACTTAGTGTGTCAGCTGGTTTATTCTCACTTCGATTGATATGGTGCACCTTGTAAGAATTGAAGTTCTGTAGCAATGCTTTCGCTTGGTCTAGGTATAATGCCATTACATCTCCTTTGGCAGCATATTGGTCATTAATCTGCCCAGCTACTAACATGGAGTCCACATGCGCCTCTATGTGTTTGACCCCATTTTGATTGCTAACCTCAGATCGGCGAGAAAGGCTTCGTATTCGACTTCGTTATTCGTACTCTTGAAGTCTAACCGGATGGCATACGTGAATTCATGTTTCTTCGGACTTACCAGCCTAAGTCCCGCGCCTGCACCATCCTCGTTGGACGCGCCGTCTGTATACAGTAGCCATGGTTCTTCTGTACGTTGCCTTTCCGCTCTTTCCATTGCTTTACATTCTCTGTCTCTGTCATCAGGTACTTCTGTCATGAAATCGGCCAACACCTGGCCCTTGACTGCTGGTCTTGGCCTGAAAACAACATTATGGCCTCCCAGTTCTATCGCCCACTTTGCTAATCTTCCAGAAATCTCGGGCCTTGCAAGGATGTTGCCAATGTTGTAATTTGTTAAGACATGAATGATGTGATTGGCGAAATATCTGCGCAGCCGCCTTGATGCATGGATTAGAACCAGCACTAGTTTTTCCATTATAGCATACCTCGTCTCTGGATCATTGAGAGTGCGAGACACATAATAAACTGGTGTCTGTATGCCTTGTCGATCTACGAGCAGGACTGCACCGACTGCTTTGTCTGAGGCTGATAGGTACATCACTAAAGGTTCTCCTTTCACTGGTGCCGTTAGAGTTGGTAGCCATATGAGGCAGTCTTTCATTTCGCGGAACGCTTTTTCAGCTTCCGGAGTCCACTAGAACTGACTCTTCTTCATGCAATTGCGGAGTGTCTTGATAAATGGGAAAGATTTGGCTGCGTGATTGGCTAGGAAGCGGTTGAGTGCTGCCAATCGTCCTGCCAATTTTTGCATCTCTTTGATAGTCGACGGAGAAGGCATTCTCTCGATTACTTGCACCTTTTCGGGGTTTACTTTGAAACCATCCTTTGTGACGATGAAACCCAGGAACTTTCCTTCTTCCATGCCGAAGGAACATTTTGCTGGGTTTAGCTTGATGCTTACTCCGCGCAGTGTATCAAATGTCTTCTGAATATTCGCTAGCATCGCACTTTCCTCTTTGCTCATGATGACCAAGTCATCCATATACACCTCGATGTATTTGCCGATGGCATCGCTGAATGTTTCATTCATCAGTCTCTGATAGGTCGCCCCTGCATTCTTTAGACCGAAAGGCATTTTGGTGTAGCAGTACAGCCCTGTCGGTGTGCGGAATGCGGTTTTGTCCTCGTCTTGGATGGCCATCTGTACCTGGTGGTACCCTTTATAACAGTCAAGGAAACATTTCCATCTGAATGTTGCTAGCGAATCAATCTTCTCATCGATATATGGCAAGGCATAACAGTCGCGCGGGCATGCCTTGTTTAGATCCTTGTAATCTACACACGTCCTCCAACTGCCTTTCCCTTTTTGAACCATGACAGGGCTCGCCACCCAAGTTTGGTACCGGACTTCTCTGATGATGCCTGCATTCAACAGCTCTGTGACTTGTTCTTTCATAGCATCATGCTTTATGTCTCCTAAATGACGTTTGCCGTGTACTACAGGTTTGGCAGCCTCTGAAACGTTAAGTCTGTGCTCTGCTATATGCCGTGGAACACCCACCATAGCAGCTGGTGTCCAGGCGAACACAATTATGTTTTCGAATAACAACTTTTTTAGTGTTGTGCGCGTGAGATCAGACATTGCGGGGCCTAAGGTGACTGGTTGTTCTGGGTATTTGCTGTTCAGCACCCATTTTCAGCCTCCGTGCGTGGTACAGATTTGCTTGCCTTTGCTGGCCTGATTTCGTCTGTTGCCAAGACTTCTTTGCTTGCATAGATCAGCGCTACTCCTGTCTCTGTTGGGAATCCCATGGTTGAATGCGGCCCAGAGCAAATCATGCTAAAGTCTCCTTGGGATTCTCTTCCCAACAGAATGTCATGCCTTGAAAGCGCTGGTAGTACCATGAACGTGACCTCCTCCGTTCTTGAATTTCTTCCGTCTGAGAGCAGTACTGGGAATGATATCTGGCCTAAAGGAAAAATGGCTTCATTGCAGAAACCAGTCAGCGGGTAATCTACCGGTTCCAAGTGCGCTTTGTCCTCTTGATCGAATTGATTAAAACATTGTTCGTAGATGATATCTGCAGTGCTCCCTGGATCAATGAAAATGTAGTCAGTTTGGTAGTGACCGATTACACCGGGTATGACTATGGGCCTTCTTTCTCTCGGTCCTCCTCTTACTATGGGGAAAACAACTTGTCTCTCAGGCCAAGAGTCGTCTTGTGTGCGTTTGTTGTAGTTCTTTCTTGGCCTTCTTGGGCCTCCTTGAACCATGTGAGTTTCTAATTTTCGGAGCTTTTTGTTGTCTGGCCCTTCTTCCCTTCCCTGAATTTGACGGTGGTCGCGCTTTCCGCCTTTCACCAGATGAGTGAGTCTTCCATCTCTCAGGGCCCTTTCTATCTCTTGTTTTAAGCTAAAACAATCGTCGGTCAAGTGACCTGTGTCTTTATGAAATTCACAGAAAAGGTTTGGGTCTTGACCCCTCTTGTTTCTCATCTGTAGGGGAGGTTTGAACTGGTGATTTTCGGTTGACAAAACTTCGGAAGGAGTCTTTGTTAAGGGTGTCCACTGCTTTTCTCTATTTTCCCTTTTAACCTCCTTGCGAATATGCGATCTGGTTGATTGTGTTGTGCGCGTCTTCCTTTGCCGGGCTTCTTTCCCTGTAACCGGATGTTTTCCACGATTGGCCTTTGTTTTTCTTGTTGCGCCGATCATTGTGGTTGTAACTGTATTGACGGTTGTCATCACCGGTCAATTGTTTATCTGTTTGCGCAATTGTTTTTGCTGCCTCAATGAAGGTTTCCCAATCTTTGGGGCCTCCATCTCTTCCTTTCAATCGCTTGATCAAGTCGTCGCATTTGACTGCCCTCATAAAATGCGCACGCATCATCTTTTCACCTACGTCGCCAATTTCCAGACATTCTTTGTTGTACCTGGTAATGAAATCTTCCACGCTTTCATGGTCTTTCCTCCATATATTAAGACAATCGACTGGATCTCTAGTATGCCTGCGTTGTTGTGAAAAGTGTGCAAGGAACTTGTCTCGAAAATCGATCCATGACTTGATTCTTCCTGATGGCAGGCTGTCAAACCAGACGCGTGCCGCGCCAACAAAGGTTTGTGCGAAGAGGTGACACCAAGTTGGTAGGTCCCATCCGCCTGTTAACCCTGCGCCGTTGAAGACTTGGAGGTGATCGTCGGGGTCTGTCAAGCCATTGTATTTGCCTACATTGTGTGGCAATTTTGTTTTGTCAACGTCGGCTGTTGCGATCTCTTTGATGAACTTTGAATTTTCAGCTATACCGTCCGGGCGATAGCTCAGTGTATAATCATGTTCTGCTTTCGGATTGTACCATGCTCGCTTGCGGGGTACATACGCTTCATGTTCTGGTGGTAACCTGCTGAACACTGTGCTTTCTTTGTACGTCTCATCATCTTCTTCCTTATAACTGTCCCACTCGTCGTTCATGTTGCGCGGACCTAAACAACTTTGCACCGGTTTTCTTTGTGGATTAGAATACTGCACATAATTGCTTTCTGTTTCGCCATAGGTATCACGCGTGTCGTGCGCGCTCGGCCTTCTGATGTTTGGTATAGGTGCTTTTTCAGCGCGTAAGTTCAATGCATTAGCCTGCTGAGGCATGTGAGTGCTCAGAGACCTTTGCGGTGGGGTAACAAATGCGGACTGGTTGGCTTGTGCTTGGAGCAACGCCTGTTCTGCGTTGAGTTGTGTATAAACAAGATTTATAGATGCCATCTGTTCGGCATACCAGGAAGCCAGAGTTTTTCCTTCGGGTAGCCCTAAAAGTGCAGAGAAGTTCAGTTGTGTTTGTTCCGATGGAGCTGAGGGGCCTGCTCCATGGCTTGGTGTTTGCACTGGTGGGGGTGTTTGTTGGACTACCCCGGACGGAGGTTGGAAGGTGGCTCCATTTGTAGTTTGGGTGATGACTCTTGGTTGAGGTTGGAAAGTGGCTCCAGTTGTGGTTTGGCAAACCACCCTGGATGCACTTCTGAAGATACTAGGAAAATCGTTATTCATTTGTCCTTCTTGGATAATTTCGTTCCTTTGGCCCCTTTGGACGTGTGCGGTGTCCGAAATGAGCTCAAAGGAAGAAACTTGTTGGTGCATGCGTCTGTCGACTTCGTCTTGTATCGAGTCTTGTACTAAGAATGTTAGATCAGGACACGTAGTTCGAGATAATAGTTAATTTCGCTTGGAAAGGTAATTCCGCTTGAATGAGTCTTGCATGTAATTCCACGCGGAATTAGATTCCGCTTGGAATCTAATTTCGCTTGGAACATTCTCAAGTGGAATTAGGAGCCTATATATACCCCTTCAAGCGAAATCATTGTAACTATTCCGGTTTCAGTGCCGAACTGCCGCCGAAGTGTTGTCTCGCTGTTATTTGTCATCAAATCAATAAAATCGACAATTAATGAGTATATCTTGCTGAATTGACCTCAATACAACTGTTTCCGCCTTTCGTATTGAGTAAAAACTCTTCTGATCGACTCGTTCGGGTCCGTAATCGATCCTACAAGTGGTATCAGAGCTCAGGAGGAAGAGTTCATACCAATTCAGCTGCAAATTCTGATTTCTACACCTTCTTTTTCAAATTAAACTTGTTTTCACGGTCAAAATGTCTTGATTTTCACACATCATGTGCGCATTAGTGTTTTAACAAACCCTAGAAAGTTTCAGATCTAAAAACGGCTTAAAACTCAACCAAATTTGTAATTCCGTTTTAAAAAAAAGCTCGAGTATGATGACATCAGCAGCAGTTCATACGGAATTAACCCTTAATTCCGCTTGAAACTGGTATTCCGTTTGAGAAGTTGGTTGATTCCGTTTGAAACAGATAATTCCGTTTGAAAACAGCTATTCCGCTTCAACTAGTTATTCCGTTTGAACATTTCATATGGAATTAGTAATTCCGTTTGAAAAAGGTGTTGATTCAAACGAAATTAGGGATCCCGTTTGAAAGTGTGTTACTTCAAACGAAATTAGGGTAATTTCGTTTCGAGGTTAGTCTCGTTTGAACTGGGTAATTCCGTTTGAAAGCAATCTCGTTTGAAAGATAATTCTGTTTGAACAGGACTGTTTTGTGAACTTTGAAAAACCGAAACATGGAAGAGGAATTTTATAACGCATTTGCTACTCCGGTTACCCCGATTACTCTGGCACAGAACACGATGTTAGAAAACGAAACGGGGACGTTGCAAAAACCATCTAAGCTCATGAACATTGAGGAGTATAAAGGTTGGGAAGGACGTTTTGAAAACTGGGTTCAAGCAAATTATTTAGATGCTTGGGAATGTGTTGAAACGAAATATGTTAGACCAATGACTGATGATGAGGAGATTATTGCAATAAAAGATCTTAGTGCTGAAGATAGAAAGAAATACAAAGATGAAAAAATGATGTTGAATCTACTACAACAAGCTGTGAAAGAAGATATCTTGGTTTTGTTGCAACACAATGGAACTTCTTATTCAATTTGGAAAGCATTAAGATCGAAGTTTGTTGGAAGTCAAGAGATGGTTAACAACAAAAAATCACTTTTGAAGAAAGAGTTTGATCTGTTTCGTGGTTTGAAAAATGAAAGCACAAAGCAAATCATTGAAAGATATTGCAATCTGTTAGCTAACATGAAGAGATTGAGCATCAACAAAGATAATGAAGAGTTGATCGAAAAATTGGCTGATGCGTTGCCACACGAGACTTGGGGCACATATCTCATGATGTTAAGGAACAAGAAATGGTTTAGCAGTCTAACACTGAGCAAGTTTATTGAAAAGATTGAGGCTCAGGAGATGGAACAGAGAAAGGTCTTAAGAATGAAAGATTTTGATGGTGAACAAGACATTGGGCTGGTTGAATGACAAAACTACCAACATGTCACCGAAGATTGAAATGGCTTTCAATGCAAAGAGTTCATCGGGAGGTTCTTCTAAAGGGTCAAATAGTAAAACAAGTTTTTCATCATATCCGTCATTTGATCCAAATTTGACAGCAACCAAGAATGGCAAGAAGCTACAATGCAATATTGTGTTGAATCTTGAAAATGATCAGGAGTATTCTGAAGAAGTTGCGAAAAGTCACATGTCTTTGTTGGGGACTGTGTTGGAGTCTTATGGAAGTTTAGTGGCAGGTCGGATCGGGAATCCAATGCTTACAAAAGAGGATTACGATCAGATTGATGCTGAAGAAATGGAATTGATGGATATAAAATGGCGTTTGGCTAGTGTGTTGAGACGAGCTGAGAAATTCAAACAGATCACAGGAAGAGATGACTTATGTGATGCATGTGTTTCTAATTTAGGTTTTGATAAATCTAAAGTTACTTGTTTTCATTGCAGGGAAAAATGACACTTCAAAAGGGAGTGCACTAATCGCGAAGCAAGTGGAGCTCAAAATCCGTTCAACAACAATGATTACTATCGGAAATCGATTTATCATCAAGTTGCTCAACAACAACAAGAACCACAAGTGGCACATGGTAGGAAAGTAATCGAGGAGTCTTCAAAGAGAGCTTGTATGGTGAATCAGGATGACAAAAAGCCAACAAAAGGATTCAGTTGGGACAAATATATTTCAGCTGATAATAAAGCATGCCTGATAAACCAAGATGATGAAAAGTTACCAGAAGGATTTAGCTGGGAAGGTTTTAGTTGGGATGATTATTGTCCGGATAAAGAAATACTAAAAGCCAAAGCTTTTGTTGCTCGTATTGAAGAAGATAGTGATGATGATAGTGAGTATTATGCAAAACGAATGGCAGCTCATTTGAAAATGATGGCTGAAAGTGATAGTGAAGATGAAAAAGCTAAAAAGAAAAAGAAAAAGGTCAAAACACCAGTCAGCAGTGATGATGAGGAAGTTCCTGTGATAAAGAGAAAGGTAAAGGAAGTTCCAAAGTTCAAAGTTGATGAAGAAGTTGATGCAAGAAAGATTCCTGTGAATTGTGAAACCTGTGAGATCATGAAAAAGAAAAACAGCGAATTGATTAACAACATAAACAGGTTGAAGGAATCATACGATGTTCTGAACAAAGCAATGAATCAGTACAATCAATCAAGTGAAGAACAAGCAACAACAATGAAGACACTTCAAGGAGCTTTTATGACAAAGCAGAAAGTGGTGAACAATTACATTGAGAAATGTGTTGTTTTGGAACAAAAACTGGAAACTCAAAGAATTGAAACAGAAAGAGTTAATCGATTGTTAAAAATTTACTCATGTACTTCTTATGTTATTGACATGATTTATCCAACAGTGGAAGGCATGAAGGCGTTTGAAGAAGAGGAGACTTCTGAGACAAAGAATTCTGAAATGAAAAAGGTTTCTGAAGACAAGAGTTCTGAAAAGAAGAAGGATACTAAAGTAAAGACATTTGGTAAGAAACAAGGTTTCAGTTACAACAAGTGTCCACCCCCGCTTGAAAATGGATATTCTTCGAGAAATCCAAATTCAGAAAGAGTCGAAAAGGCAACAAATTTACAGTGGGAGTCGGAGTCTTCAGTTAATCTGCCAGAAAATATTGATGTTACGTTTACATCGTCTGGCACTGATCAACAATCTCAATTGATGAAGAAAGTAGTGGATCATGTGTTAGATAACGATGAAACTGAGGAGTCAAAGTCGGAGTCTATGTCAGAGTCAAAGTCTAAGTCCAGCACTCCGAGTCAAACCATCAAACAGGGCAAAAGGGTTTACAATAAAGAATTCCTGTCATCAAAATCTAATTTGGATGACGAAACGTTTAAAGTTGCATATACTTTGAATGATTCCGACAAATTATATTTTGATGAGGAATTTCCAATAAGAGGTGTCAAAACTGAATTGATAAAAAAAGGTTTTCAAACTAACAGAAATTAATATTTCTAAAATAAAAGATGTAAATCTTAATGATAAACCTAAAAAGTACACCTCAAGAGTTCAACAAAGAGAAAACAAGAAAAAGGGTTACAGTTCTGGTTCTGGTTATCGAAAGAAACCAAACCATAACGGTAATTTCAAAAAGAAAGGATTAGGATTTATTCCACCAGAAAAATTATAAAAATGAAAAATATGTTCGAGATTTTAAATAAAAAATGATATCTGTTTCAGGTACATCTTCTGAAGAGGAAAAAGAAAAATTGTTCAAAAAACAGTCGAACAAAGAATTCCTTGCAAAGAAGCAAGAAGAGATGCAGATTGTTGATCAGAAGAAGGAAACTCGAACCTGTTTCAAATGTGGAAAAAGTGGTCATATTGCCATGAAATGTTCACAGGCAAATCAAACTAAACAGGAAGTTTCTAAACTGAAAGATAAAAAGGTTGAGTTTGAACCACCAATTGAGAGAACTAAACTTTTCAAAAATTCAACTTTTGAGATTGGTGAAAGTTCAAACAGGTTTTACAAGAAAAGGGCAAAGCTTGACAACCAAAAATGGGTTGTTAAGAAATCTGATGATAGTACAAGCAATGATTCTGATTCGTCAAAATCAGAGGAGCTAACTTCTGGCGATGATGATCAGTAAAAATCTGGACTTGCCGGAGCTCCCAAGTTGGTAATCGTGGAGCATGAATCGGCATCATTCTTATATTGTTTGTTGAAAAATTGAAAATTATTCATTAGTATGACTTGCCGGAACTCCCAGGTTGGTAAGTGAGGAGTAGGAATCGGCATCCTGAGAATTCAACCTACAAATGGTATTGGTTGGTAAGCCATGTGGTTGAAAAAGAGGTTGTGATTTTATAAGTAGGTTAATCAAGGTCATTAGATTGAACTTGATTGGACTATTCTTACAAGTTGTATTTTGGAAAACAAAGTGATGAACCCCTAACCTACAAGTGGTAAATTCAATCAACAAAACTAATTTTCTGGAAAAACCATTTGATTAAAACAAACTTAAGTGTTTTGAAATCACAATGGGAAAATAGTTTGTTGTCAAGGGAAGTTCTGATTGTTTATGCCAAGTGGATGGCGAATTGAAGCAATTCACAACAGTTGTCACTTTAATTGTATAGTTTGTTTTCAAATTTCCTTTAAATATGTTTGAATTTTAGGGGGAGTAAGAATTTCAGAAAATCCAAAAACATTTGAAAATTTGAAAAAAGCCAAAAACATGATAAAATGAAAAAATGAGTTTTGTGTCAAAAAGAGGAAATGATAGTACATCAGTAGAGGATCACAACATGCTAAAGAATTGGAAAGTTAAAATGTGATAAACGGTCTCACTGATGATATGCTAGTAGGTTTTTACACATTTAGTAGATTGTGACGAGATACAAACCTAATTTCAAACTTACTTATATCGTGGGGAACATCTCTCGGATATATGGGTAACCCCCGAAATCTTGTTTGAAAGGTCCCTCTTTCTGAGATACTAGGTCTTTATGCTCAGTGATATCTGGGGTATTATCCCGGGACTTCTGATTTTGCGGAAGCAATGGCCTAGTCCCCGGAGAATACTTTACGCTTGCTTGAAATATAGCCTACCCTCAGCATAAAAAATGATGAAACATTGAAAAATGCAAATCATGTGTTGTTGTAAAAAAGATCCTCTAAAGGGGACCCACCTAAAGTCAAAGTCGTCATCTCTCTGCTGAACGGAAGTTCTAACCTGAGCTCTCACGGCCTTCGCATTTAACCCCTTACAGATATCATCTGTGGTATACTCACCTGCAAGACTGAATATTGGGATCTGGATACGGGAGTATATTCTGAGGTGGGACACGCGAATAAGTTTAAGTGCTTAAAACATTAATCTCGTATCTCGAAACAGTTGAACTTTGTGTGAAAATTTAAGTGGATCAGTATATTGACAATCTAAGTGAATCGTTTAGAGCTTAAAATGTTTAAAGCTTAACGGTGTTGGTGATTTGTCTCATAAACTGATATAATCCTCTTTCACAAACTCACAGAAATATTGTCTGTAAATATTTCTTTACTGCATTTCATTTCTTTCAAAAATCCAAAAAGATTTTAGTGTGTTTTAGCATAAATTTTGAAAAATTCAAAAAGATTTTCGACAACTGGTGTTGAAGAGCTGATTTTCAAAATTCCAAGTGCTAGACATGAGGAAAAATTGGTTTGGGAGAGTGTGCTTTGAAAAGAAAAATTGATATTTGTTCAATTGGTTCATCAGAGATTAACATTGTAAAATCGTTCATTGTTTGAATAATTCCTGCAAATGGTTCATCAGAAAGTATAAATGTTAAATCATTTTGAGAATTATATTTACAAGTGGTAAGCAGAGTATAAATTTGTCAAATTATAAATTTGTGAAATTTATTTCTGGGTTAAAAATGTGCAGGTTAGTCAGGTTTCGATCCAGAGCAGGATGTGAGCCAGGTCATGATCCTGAACCTGTTGAAAAAGTGTGAGCTAGTTCACGATCCTGCGAACATGTAAAAGCCAGACTGCGATCCCAGCTTATTGAAAGGGGGAGTCTGAAGACATCCAAGAGGAGGTTATTTGTTGGTGCTGATAAAGAGAAGAGAGAGATTTGAAGATGCTTTACAATGTCAGATACTTTGAAGAAAAGCCCGAAGACTTATAAAGATTGAAGATGCTAAGACTCGACACTGAAGACTCGTCAACATTCGAGGGGGAGTATGTTGGTGCACGCGTCTGTCGACTTCGTCTTGTATCGAGTCTTGTACTAAGAATGTTAGATCAGGGCACGTAGTTCGAGATAATAGTTAATTTCTCTTGGAAAGGTAATTCCGTTTGAATGAGTCTTGCATGTAATTCCGCACGGAATTAGATTCCGCTTGGAATCTAATTTCGCTTGGAAGATTCTCAAGCGGAATTAGGAGCCTATATATACCCCTTCAAGCGAAATCATTTGTAACTATTCCGGTTTTAGTGCCGAACTGCTGCCGAAGTGTCGTCTCGCTGTTATTTGTCATCAAATCAATAAAATCGACAGTTAATGAGTATATCTTGCTGAATTGACCTCAATACGACTGTTTCCGCCTTTCGTATTGAGTAAAAACTCTTCTGATCGACTCGTTCGGGTCCGTAATCGATCCTACAAAACTTCTCCATCCACCTGGTGGGAAGGGTATGTTTCAGTCATTTTGAAGAGTGTTTAAAACAGAAAGGAGATGAAAATGGTTTGCAAAAACTGCGGTGGGCGCCAATGATGAAACACTGGTTAACACCTGAGGTGAAACTAGCCTGGTCGTTTCTTTTGTGGGGTTCAATCTCCTTTGTTACTCGCCAAATGACGGATCCTGCAAAACAGCAACACCGTTAGCTCGTTAAGAGGGGAATATGGGGGTTTCCCTCTTAACTGGGCTCCGGCGTGAGAATAAGTTATGTTCTGAGGAGTAAAAGCAGTGTGTGTTAAGAGTGAGAGAGTGGTGAGTCGAATAGAATCAACCTGGATGATGGAGGGTCCTATTTATAGCCGGAAGGTGAAAGAGGGAGGAGTGACCTTGCCAGCTGTTATGGGGCGCCAGCTGTCCGACCAAGGGGAATATCCTCTTGGTCTCCTCTTCTGCGATCAGGATGGTGGTACACGTGGCGCGCCCCTATTTGGCCAAGCTGGAAACATCGTACTACTGCTGTCGGTCTGCTCCTTGATTTGCTGTAGGTCCACATGGTGCTTGATGAATGGTGACACATACTGTCCTTTATGTCGGAGGGAGCATCTTTGGTGCCACCTTGACGTTTTCCAGAAGCTTCTAGAAGCTTCTGAATTCGTTTGCTAATGTAGGCGCCATGTATGATAAAAAAGTGGTGTGGTCTTTGCCATGTGGGCAAGGGATTGGGACCATACCTCTTCAGGAGGGTAGGATGTAGGCAAACCTTACCTCTATCCCTAGAGATAAAGAGGTGATGTCTGCCGTTATGGACATGCAAAAACCTATTTAAACTATTAGTATAGAATAAGCAGGGTATCGAACCAAGGGAGGACTGTGGAAAGCGTTTTTATGCTAAGTATTGAATAACTGTTACTGAATTGAGAAATCGGTTTGTTTGATTATGTGAAAGAACTAAATTAACGAGTAAAAAGTGTGATTTGAATTAGTAGGAAGAAAGATGGTTCCTCCAGATTTCAGGTTTGCAAACAAGTTCAGTTATGTGTTTAATCAAAACATTCACATAGACATAAATGTTTAACCTAATTAACCAATTGTGATAACCAACAACTAAGTACTCCGGTCAATACATAACGGGAGGTTATCGAATGATTATTAATTACAATTACAAACCCTAATCCCATCTCAAATATATCCCAATTACTAGAACTCTCGGGAACTGAATGCTTAGAAATCAAGGTTTAAATAAATGCAACCGGTTACAATCAGTCAATTAAATCCATGGTGAAAAGCATTGGATGCTTAGATCACCAAGTTACAATGATTAAAAACACATAAAAGTACATAATTACACAAACCCTCCATCCGGAGGAAACCACAAAAAGTTTAGCCGCTCATCTAAGCTTGAATTGATGAAGAAATCATGGTTGATTCGGTGATGGTATTGAGAATCTTGATGGAATTGAGGTGAAAAAGTCTTCAACTTTGAGTATCTTGATGCCTTGGATCGATTGTGTATGATAGATAATGAGAAACTAGGGTTTTTATCTCATAAAAGCCCCTAAAAATCATTAAATGCGCCCCCTATTGCCCAGCTTCACCCACAGTTCAGAACCGTGGGTCACAGTTCACACAGAGCTGGCAATATTGCCTCCACCATGGGTGAAGGTCTGAAGTATGGGTCAAGGTGTAAGATCCCTGTTTGTTTTTTTTATCCTTGCATACCTAAACCTTGGGTGAAGGTGTAGAATGTGGGTGATGGTCTAGAAACATATCTCTACCATCCTAAACCATGACCCATGGTTTATGAACCATGGGTGATAACGTGAATCCATGTCTCACCATAGACACCCATATATGACTTTCAGAAAATGTCAAGATTGACCCCTCTACTTTATACTTTCACTTCTCTTCACATATAACTGTCACATATCTTTCATTTAATGACCCGGAGACCCCTCAAACTTCAATATCACTTATTTCTTCAATATTTCAACTATAATTACTTCCAATTAATTACCAAACGGCCCCTATACTTTGTAGAATCATACTCCTTTCACTCGTGAGCCTTCATATCACCCGAACAACTTCAATATTCATCCTCGAACTACAATATCCCATCCAAAGCTCACAACTTCATCTTTAACCATCGTAAATGCACCGATTTACATGTTTTACCTACAAATCACCAAAATCTCTTAGTTACTTCATTCCAGTCAAATAAACACATCAAATACACATAAAACATGATAATTAACCATTCTAAAGCTCGGGTTTCACCCTCTCCATCACATTCCCACACTTGCCTTTGCTTGTCCCCAAGCAAACCAACTAGAACTAGTCACCATAGCAACAACACCTCTAAACTCCCTAACCGGTTCAACCTGTTCAGTCCCAAGTCATACCTATCCCATAGACTAACACAATCGAGATTGACAGTCTGACAAGTAAATGATGCAATTTCAAAAACTTAAGACTTGCCTATCTAAAACTAACATGTTTACAATTAGACACATGCTACACACCACTCACAATGTACTCTCCTCTCGGGTTAATATCTGGACTAGCGTGTAATGTGCTAGTATATAAACACTCAATAAGCAAACATGAAATCCTGTAATCATATGCTTGTATGACAATCACACCTCCACTGTATCATCTAACATGACACACATCAAAAGGACTTTCAGGTTTTGGGCTTAGGGTAAAGGTAGGAAATTATTTTTAGGTTCTTTTTCTTTTCTAATTGGCTCACAAACAATAACCAAACCGTGATAACTTTATTCACACACAACGTTTACTTTTGGGTTGGTTTCTACCCAAGAACATAGACGATATTCATACACTTCTATTTTTGTTCTTTTCTTCTTTTCTATTTTTTTTCACATATTTTTCTATTTTTTCATTTTCCAATTTTATTCTTTTTTCTTTCATAACAATATCATCACGGTCGGTTTTTTCACAATAGACAATGGGCGAACAAACGAAGGTAGTTAGGCTCAACAGGGCTACTAAGGGAAATTGGTGAATAACAAGAAAGAAACACAAACACAAAAGGTGGAATGGGAAATCCTAATGCCTTTATCATATATGTGCACATGTCAAACCCACAGTCTCAGCATGCATCGAATCACACAAGTTCTAACACAGAATAACACGTAGCCTGCACTCAACAAATGAATTCATCATATAATGTATCCTATCCATCTACAGGCTCAAAATCTCACCAAGAAAAGGTAAAAATGTTGACAACATGTAGCATATGCAATTAAAACATGTTACCCCTAGATAGACATCTCTTTTCAACTCATTTCCTATAAAACACTTGTCAAACCTACTCTCATGAAACTTAAAGGAATAACCATGACAAGGGACTAATCTAGTCTACTACCGGCAAGAAGCCTATTAGTGATTGAAACTTTAGGTTTTCGTATCCAATTAGCTTGCTTAAGGTGATGAAAAATTTTAAAATTTTCAATTTTTACCAATTTTCATTGATTTCAATCACATTTCAATCTCTACAAGCTTTATCCACAAATCCCTTCCCGGGCTCCCCCATCCCCACACTTGGGATACATTGTCCCCAATGTATGGTGCTTTTAAAATATAAGCCCGGGAAAACAAACCAACTATCCTAAATGAGTGGCTAACTCATAACAAAACAAACAAAACACATCCCCTAAACAAAACAAAGTTTCACACCACCAAAAACAACAAAACACACCAAAAATAAGGTAAGATAGATAAACACATGCACCTGATCATGTGTCTGTAGTGATGCTGCTATTGTGCTTTAACCAGAATAGACGCATTCCATAGATTCTTTGATATCTCACCGGGGATGTTGCAGAACATCCCCACACTTGATTTGTTGCATCCGTGATGATTGAATCAAGAACTTGTCAAAACACAAACACAACACCAAAACAAAACAACACAAAACAAGGTACACTGCTCTACATCCTCGGGCTGCCTCCCGAGAGCGCTAAGTATTAGGTCTTCAGCCAGACCGTACCTGACGTTCAAGGTGGTTCAACCGCACGCTTGCCCTCCCACTTGTTTCCATACAGTTCCATCCAGTCCTTCGGGAGAGTCATAGCTGCACTCCGCTTGGGGTCATGATCAACTTCATTAACCCATCCAAACCCACCATCCGGTGGTTTTCCTTCACCCACTGGTCTTCTCACACTCGGTTTCTTCACCTGCTATCCACTTGCCTCTAACCTGTCCTTGGTCACACTTGAAACATGTTCGTTAGTAGCAACT
Source organism: Helianthus tuberosus (assembly GCA_030545235.1). Taxonomy (NCBI): domain Eukaryota; kingdom Viridiplantae; phylum Streptophyta; class Magnoliopsida; order Asterales; family Asteraceae; genus Helianthus; species Helianthus tuberosus. The sequence goes on along the minus strand of CM060427.1, from coordinate 107,731,874 downwards.
GTGTGACAATCATCGGTAACAAGATCGTAAGAAATAGTTTTAGAGAACACATTAAAATACAACTTACGATTCTTGTAGCTCATGGTGACTATTCTGCCTCGACAATCGATCTGGGCGTTCGTGGTATATAGGAATGGACGACCCAAAATTACCTGCGGTTGCTCGTATGTAAGCGATGGTGCATAATCGACCACTATAAAATCAACCGGGTAGTAAAACTCGCCAAGTTGGATGACCACATTCTTCACAACCCCTCGTGGTCGTTTCAAACTCGCATCTACGAACATGGCCATCCTATCACACGCTTGTAGCGGACCGAAGTCATACTGGTCATACAAGCTACCAGGTAACACGCTCACTCCTGCTCCATAGTCCAGCAATGCCTTGTGGATTTTGAACTTCCTAACTCTGATGGAGACAACCGGCTCCCCCAAATCGATTCCACTTTCTTCCACAACCGCTTCATTTAGACCTGCAATCACATTCGTAGCACACAAACCATTATCATAACAAGTATTATTAGGAACTGGATTTACCCCACTGATCAATGTGTTCCGTGGATTCTTGGGGTTTGGTTGAGTATCACTTGGCAGCTTCCCTTGTTGCTGCTTCAGCTCCTTCACATCGGTTACAAGTTGGGCCATTTGTGTGGTTAATGATTGAATGGCCTTATCTCGTATCTCATCCTTTTGAGCACGGTTTTGTAACTCAAGCCTTTGGTTTTGTAAATCAAGTTGAATTGCTTTCAACATCTCCATCATATCATTATTCACCTGACCATTACTATGCTGGTAATTTCGTTGGAAACCCGAATTATTACCCCCTTGATAATTATTTTGGTTTCGGGGCTGGTAATATTGGTTGTTTCCTTGGGAACCCGAATACTTGTTCCCACTGCCTTGCAGCATATTCACATCATCCTGCTTAGCAATTATATTAGGGCACTGATCAGCGATGTGCCCTATATCCCCACAATGACCGCACAATGGGTATCGTCCACTAAAATCTGGTGGATTGTCCACCGCTCTCACTACCGATTGGCGTGTGCTTCTAGAAGATTGAGCCTTGCGCTTTGACGCCCTTGCGGTTCTTTCTAAATATTCCCAATCATCTTCTTCGTAATTCATTCCAAAAGTACCATTGGATATTGAATTTACATCCCTGGCATCTTCATCTGTTAGGCCTTCGTGGAATGTATTAATAAGCTCCCACAAATATATCGTATGATGTGGACAGTTCTTGAGCATCATTTTGAAACGATTAAACGCTTCGTGAAATAACTCACCGGGTTGTTGTCGAAACCCTCGAATATCCTTCCTTGCATTGTTAGTACGCAAATGAGTATAGAACTCATCTAAAAATTGTTGCTGCATTTCGCCCCATGTGAAGATCGAAGCTGACGGTAGCGAATGAAACCATTGCTGTGCTTTGTCTTCAAGTGTGAATTGGAAAAGTACCAATTTCACATCATCAACTAAGAACCCTTGGCTGCTGATTGTGTTGCAACGTGCATCATATGCAGCAATGTGTAGATATGGTCAGTGGCGAAGCTTGCCGGAGAAAACGGAGGGGGCTAAAACATATATACCCAAAAATTTCTATAGAATCGGGGGGGGGGGGGGGTAAAAACGTATATATCCAAAAATTTCTATACGAAAACTACATATATAACACTACTGAGCGAAAAATCCCGGGGGTCGGGTGACCCCCCCCCCCCCGCCCCCAAGAAGCTTCGCCCCTGGATATGGTTTTTCATGTGCGTGACCATGAAACTTAGGCAAACTGGATATTGATTGTGTTCGTACTTCGAATGACCGCCCTCCTTTTAATTGCGTGATCACAACCGGTGATGGGTTGTTAACTATAGCAGGCCTGAAGTGGCTCTCTATGCCTCGAACTGGACCTTGATTATTTCGTCATGGAATTCCTTCCGGTAAAATCACCGGTCAGTGTAGGTTTCGTGGCAGCGGTCTTGCCTGACCCTGCATCTGAGGTACCGGCGGTGGTAATGGAATGTCCACCACCGTCCTTCTCGGAGCAGGCTGCTGATTGAGTGGGTCAGGTTGATGATATTGTTGTGGTATCTGTTGTTGTATTGGCGTTGGTTGCACATATTGTTAATACCCTACGTTCCCTTGATTGACTCTCTCAGCCGCACCCAATCCGACTGTTTGCCTCTCATAGCTACCCGTGTTAACCACTTGTCTCTCGTTTTGACCCATGTAGTTATCATATTCCTCATAGCCATCATCAAAATCTCCTGAGTTATTTCCTTGATCATAGATGGTTGATCTATAAAGATTTGGCATTGGCTAACTTTGCTGTGAAATAACTGGTCGGACGGCTGGCGGAATTGATGTTGCATTAGGTGCTTGAGTTTGACTCGGTAATGGAGTGTCATCAGGAATGATTCTAACGTAAGGAGACGACTGCTGTAAATTAAGGTAACACCCCAAAAACGGGTTTGGTAATCAAACCACGTTAATGTTAATGACTTGGTAAAATACCGTTAGAGGTGAAAATTTACCCGGTAAATAATAGGGTTTAAATAAATAAATCTAATATTTAATAAAAAGAGGATAAATACTTTGAGAAAGCAAAGTAGATAGAAGGCCCGAATTAACGGGACCTAAAAATAAACTGAGTCATAAATTCCCCGAACCCACTAAGTTAACTAGGAATGTTTAACCTAGTTAATAAGTGGGATTATTGTTATTAGAAATAAGTAGGCTGTGACCTACTTAATAACGAACCAAACACGAGGGGTTAAAGCGGGATAACTAGAAAAGGTATTTAATTAAATCAAACACAAACACACACACACACACAGTGTGTGTTCTGGATCGAGCTCAGGGGGCTGCCATGGAGCCAAAAACCCTAATCCACATATAATAATCAATTTGAAGGATCAAATGAAGCCCAAATTCACAACCGAACGTGAATTAATGATCACCCGAACAAGAGGATCATAAGGTATGTAAAATCTTGATGTTTGGTGAAGTTGTAAGAATTTGATAATCATCCTAATCACGAATTAGGCATGGATTAGAGAAGCTATGGCTAGATTAGTGATGTATACTTGCTTAGAAACGAAACCCTAAGTGAAAATCATACATAACATGCTATGGATTGATGGATTTGGTTAATTAACACACTTAGATAAGTGGGTTTTAATGTTATGATGAAATAGATGATATAGATATGCTTAGAATCAACATGCATGATAACGAATAGAAGGTGTTTGATTAAACCATGAAATTGGGTACAAGATCATACTTCTCACTAAATGGGTTTTTGTATAATAATAAAAAATTGTTGTTAAGATCGTGATATAGATGCTTGAAATCATGTTACCTAGTAGTTAGTGTGTAAAATTTGATTTCGTTAAGAGTTCGGATGAAATGCCTAAGTGAAATTCAATAAACCAAATGTGCATTGAATAAGTTGATAAGTCGATTGACTTTAAAAAGTCAAACCGACCAAGTATATGATCGAATGATAAATTTGATATAAGAAGCGTAGGATGGAATAGTCGTAAATGATTATGACTAACCTAACCGTCTTACAACTACAATGATAGTTTGATGCTTGGCAAGCTAGGTGAAAGCTTGGGATGGAAGCGGGTCAAACGAAGCAAGAATGACAGAAAAGCATAGTCTGTATGCAAGGTAAGTACAACTTACACTCTTAGTACTAAATACCTATTGGTTTTATAGGTTACTAATAATATAAAGTCTTGTTTGAGTTACGATGTTCCGACACTACATACGCGGTTCGGAACAAGAGACAATGGAAATGAACCATGTTTAATGGCTAAAATGAGCTAATACGATTATTTAATCAAGAAATGGGTTATAAGTAAAATGACCGTGCGGTATAAACCGGAGCGAGTCATGTAGATGAGATGGTACTAGTTAACATCTCGCAAAGATAAACGGTCACTTAGACCAAACGGGTCGAACAGTGAATATATCACCATTTGAAAATATCGACTAATGAATATTGTCGAGTTGTGTGTTCACAGGAGTAAATACGGAAGGATAACTTATATCGCTATTAAGAAGCGAGAATTAAAGCAAGGTATTAAAAACGGGTCAATATATATTGATCCGAGCCAGGTATGTATAATGATCCAACTCATCATACAGAACTTGAGATTCTATAAGAGTTAGACAAGGTTAAAATATAGATATTCGGTTACTTTTTAGGTAAACCGAATAAATTGAGTTATGATTATGGCGTTTTAGAAGCACATGGGTTTACAAACAAGAATTATAGTTAAAAGGTCGGATTTTGAGTCAAACAAGTATTTAAAGGTCCTTGTAGTAAAAGAAGGATGAAAATTGACCAAATTGCCCTTGTAAGTTAATTCGAATGAACGACCCTTAAAGGTGGTTCGGAAACAAGTTTTATGCTTAAATAAATGCTTAGAATGAGTATAGGTAGTGAAAGATGTAAATTCTTGGGTTGAAAGACTTTATATGTGTCTTTGCCGTAAAATGATAATCCGAGGGGTAAAACTCGGAACATATAGATATCCACATTAAATCCAACGCACATATAGTTGTGGTGGAAGATTACTTGATAAGAAATGTAGGAATAAGATGCTAGAAATGAATGAAAGCGATTTCAAGCTTTAAAGTGCTTAAATACCCTTAACGGGTCAAAAAAGGCATACGAGCAAAAACGGGTTTAAATTGTGTAATAAACCTGTGATTAGAACCTAATATGGTAGATAACCTTAATTTGAAAGAAATGTATGTGATATAAAGATCAAACAAATATGTTTGTTTGATAAAATGCATAAACGGGTTAAAATTCGATAAAAAGGTAACGAGTAGAAGGCTTAGAAGTCTCAAAATTTATTATTTTGGATGTTGGATTTTAACTCCATATGATGGAGAATTAAATTACGGACACGTAGGAAAAAGAATCGGGTAAAATGGATTAAAAACGAGAGAGTTATGCTCGTTTCCGTGAAATCGGGTCATGCTGGGAATGTACAGCAACAGTTTAAGCAACATTCTGTGAAAAAAGAGGGCTAGGCGTCACGCGTAGCCCATAGGCGTCACGCGATGCCCCCTAGTTCCGGAAAAACTTTATTTTTTTGTTGTTTGACTCATGTAACTTGTTTAAACTTATTATTTAACTATCAAAACTAACTTTTAAGTTGGTTTTGATCATAGGTGATCGCCAAGAGTGCCCGGATGAAGATCAAGCTCGATGAGGAACCGAACACGATAAAATACAAGCTTCCGCGCGGCGTTTCGTCGTATCTTTTAAACGACGAATTCAATTACATTAACTTGTATAAACTTTTAAATTGTAAAAGTTTTAATTAACCTGTATTTACAATGTATATGAAACTATAATTACATGTGTATTTTCGTAAAGTGAACGAAAACTGTAAAATAATAGTAAGGGTGTTACAATTAACAGTCTGGGTCATAGTTGGGTGTTGAAGAGATGTTGCTTGGGTAGAAGTTGGTTGAATGTTATCAAGGTTTGGGAAAAGGTTGAGAATGATGGTACTGGAGATGTAGAAGTAGGTTGTGTAGACTGTGGTGGTGGTATGGTAGTGTTTGGTGAAGGTTGGGTAGGTGTTGGCGAGAATTGTTGCGGTTGTGAAGTTGCGAGTTGTTTCTCCGGTGTTGCTAAGTTCTCCATTGCTTTAGATGTTGGTATAGGTGATTGTAGAATCTTGTTCTCACGATGTAATACTCGTTTTGTATGCTTTACTGTTCTCTCTATCTCTGGGTCGAACACTAATGGTGATGATTTCCCGGAATTCCGAGTGTGATGCATACACTTCCTAGATCACCTGCACAAACAAAAACAAGAAAACCTCGCGTAAATCCAAACAAAACAGAAGAAACTAAAAAGACACTATTTTTGGATTTTTGTATATTTAACTAAAGCTAGCACTTAACACTAAACACTTTGCGCACGCCTCCCCGGCAACGGTGCCATTTTGATGTCTGTCTTTATGGACATGCAAAAACCTATTTAAACTATTAGTATAGAATAAGTAGGGTATCGAACCAAGGGAGGACTGTGGAAAGCGTTTTTATGCTAAGTATTGAATAACTGTTACTGAATTGAGAAATCGGTTTGTTTGATTATGTGAAAGAACTAAATTAACGAGTAAAAAGTGTGATTTGAATTAGTAGGAAGAAAGATGGTTCCTCCAGATTTCAGGTTTGCAAACAAGTTCAGTTATGTGTTTAATCAAACATTCACATAGACATAAATGTTTAACCTAATTAACCAATTGTGATAACCAACGACTAAGTACTCCGGTCAATACATAACGGGAGGTTATCGAATGATTATTAATTACAATTACAAACCCTAATCCCATGTCAAATATATCCCAATTACTAGAACTCTCGAGAACTGAATGCTTAGAAATCAAGGTTTAAATAAATGCAACCGGTTACAATCAGTCAATTAAATCCATGGTGAAAAGCATCGGATGCTTAGATCACCAAGTTACAATGATTAAAAACACATAAAAGTACCTAATTACACAAACCCTCCATCCAGAGGAAACCACAAAAAGTTTAGCCGCTCATCTCGCACGAAGAATCTTCAAAAGCTTGAATTGATGAAGAAATCATGGTTGATTCGATGATGGAATTGAGAATCTTGATGGAATTGAGGTGAAAAAGTCTTCAACTTTGAGTATCTTGATGCCTTGGATCGATTGTGTATGATAGATAATGAGAAACTAGGGTTTTTATCTCATAAAAGCCCATAAAAATCATTAAATTCGCCCCCCCCCCCCCCCTATTGCCCAGCTTCACCCACAGTTCAGAACCGTGGGTCACAGTTCACACAGAGCTGGCAATATTGCCTCCACCATGGGTAAAGGTCTGAAGTATGGGTCAAGGTGTAAGATCCCTGTTTGTTTTTTTATCCTTGCATACCTAAACCTTTTTTTATCCTTGCATACCTAAACCTTGGGTGAAGGTGTAGAATGTGGGTGATGGTCTAGAAACATATCTCTACCATCCTAAACCCTGACCCATGGTTTATGAACCATGGGTGATAACGTGAATCCATGTCTCACCATAGACACCCATATATGACTTTCAGCAAATGTCAACATTGACCCCTCTACTTTATACTTTCACTTCTCTTCACATATAACTATCACATATCTTTCATTTAATGACCCGGAGACCCCTCAAACTTCAATATCACTTATTTCTTCAATATTTCAACTATAATTACTTCCAATTAATTACCAAACGGCCCCTATACTTTGTAGAATCATACTCCTTTCACTCGTGAGCCTTCATATCACCCGAACAACTTCAATATTCATCCTCGAACTACAATATCCCATCCAAAGCTCACAACTTCATCTTTAACCATCGTAAATGCACCGATTTACATGTTTTACCTACAAATCACCAAAATCTCATAGTTACTTCATTCCAGTCAAATAAACACATCAAATACACATAAAACATGATAATTAACCACTCTAAAGCTCGGGTTTCACCCTCTCCATCAAGAGGCTGCTTCAAGAGAGACCTCCAGCTCGAGAACAAACAACAGACAACAACTGCAAGACCATAAAAAAAACAACCAAATTACACAAGCAATGATGAGATAGTAGCATAGTAAAACATAAACATATAAAACAACAAGAAAGCACATATATATACATACAATACCTGCATCAAGACAGTCACATGCATAGCCACCCTAGTGTTTAGGAAAATCTAAACCCCTGGTGTTTAGGAAAATCTAAACCCCTAAGACCCAGCTAAAGCTCTGGACTACCCTAGTGTTCATGGAGGCATGTGTATGGTGATGACATTATGAAACTAATGTGTCTTTAAGGTGGGAGGAGCTCGGCGGTAATGGGCAATGTCGTGGTGGTGGCGCGGGTGGATGGTAAATTCTTGCGAGGTGGAAAGACATGAATTTTATAGATCAAGACCGTTATATACTAACTAACTAACCAAAAAAAGAAACATGTGACTCAACATCATGGAATACAATGAGTGGCCTAATAACAAGTTATATGCCACTTTTTTTTTTTTTTTTTTTGTTAATATTAAGATCATACCATCTTGATGAACAATCTAGCCCTTCATCGATCTATGATTATGTTCTAATCTCATATTAAACAAACCGGTTGCAGGGCAACTCTCCTTTGGCAGATCATAACTCCCTAAGCCCTCCATAAATAACTAGTTATAATATGTGTCTGCCAGAGGAGAAAAGCCCTGAAACTGATTTGTTTATCGAACGCTTGACTATGGTTTGAAACTTGTTACGGTTGGAAGAAATAATGAGTGATAATAGGTTTATACCATGGATATTCTTGCATGTATGCAAAGGTTCTTGATGAATGAGATTCTTGAAGTGGTAGTTCGAATTGTTTGTGAATAATGGTCGATGAAGAGATAAAAGGAGGAGATACTTTGAAGAAGATAGAGACGGTTTATGGAATTTTGGAGAGGATATGCGATGTTATATACTTTTTATGTATCTCTAACAATAAGCTAGCCAGGAAAATGGGCGAGGTTGGGTAAGGAGTCAAAGCTCAAAATTGTTCTGACCAACATGTGTTCGGGTCAAAATGGGTAGGGCTGGCAATAGATATCTATATAAGACATGATTAGACCTGTTTACTGAAAAAGTACAAAACGTGATTTTTTTTACTTTTTAAAAATAAATATAATTATGAGGTTAGAATCCATCATTTCTTCTTCTTGGTACATAAAACATAAAACTGTGTTATAAACATGAGATATAAAGTAGTTAAACGAGTTGTATTCAAGTTTAATACTTGTGTTACACGCGTAGTTAGAGAACTGGTAAACCCGATAAGACACGATTTGACAGCTCTAAAAATGGGTCATTTAAATAGGTACAAATTTATTCAAGTTAAAACGGGTTTAGAACAGAATCTCTATGCTTTTAAAGAAGTCATGTTAGAAGGGAAAAAAAAAGTATCATAATTTGTTCACCGGTTTGTTTTTGTTTTTAGGAGCGCTAGTGATGACAAATGATGGCGGTGGTGGTATGTGGACAGTGGCGGAGCTTGACCAAAAGTTTCGAGTGGGCGTAAAGTGATGGGACCCAAATTTTTTTTCCTATCGTTATGTTTCAGGTCGGGTTAGGTTAGCTATTCGATTCAAGTCGGGTCAAATAATAATAGTTCCAAATAAAACAAAGTGTATATTTACCAAACTACCCATCATTTATATACAAAGTTTATAAATATTTAGGATATACAATTTAGGAAAAATAATCGGGGGGACGATCCTATATATTTTTAAAATTTTCGAACGAAAAATCGAAACTTATACACTTCTAACCGAAACAGTGGGGTGGGCGGGTGCACCCCCGAGCACCCACTATACTTCGCCCCTGTATGTGGAGGTGGTGGTGACAGTGACGGTGGTGGAGATGGTGATCATGGAAGCAACGTTGATCTGGCGATGGTGAGAGAATCAGCGAGATTCCTTGATCCGGCAATATTTCGAATGTAAAATTCCTAAGCCAAAACCTTACCATGAAGAGGGGCAAATTGGCCCAACGACAATTCGAAACATCTTTTAACGTATTTTAAGTATAATGTTAACGTCTTTTTAAGTAAATGTTCAAAGTATAATTTCAATGTAAGTTGCAACATTAGTTTATTTAGAAACAAAACAAGTTCGTTGGAAATATCACTCATTAACTTGCAAGACCAACAAAGCTTATAAAATGAGGATTTGTGTAAAAGCTTGAACTTGAATGACAATTGAATCTATGAAATCTTGGAGCTTGATCTTAAATTAAAATTTGCACACTTGAAAAATGTGAAGGGATGAGGGTGGGGGTTTCGCCGAGACAAGAGGGGAGTGTGAGTTTTTGTGGTGTTTTGAGTGTGCAAGTATTATTGAGTTTTATGGTGGATTATCTAATGATGGGCATTTGGTATCCATTTTTCAGTTTTTCGGGACCGGTATCAGTATCGATATTTTGGTTGATTCACCAGTAAATACCGTTATGGTACTGTACCGATTATATTTTATACGGGTATCGATATCCATTTTTCCTGTTTTTCAGTCTGGTATCATGCTCATCCTAGTAAGGTATGGTGCATGGATTTAAATTTGGATTTGAGATCTCTAGATTTTTTTGTAGGCATTAACTGCCATGAAAGGAACAGATAACATAATGGATACCAGTATTTACCGGTTTCAGGTTCTAAATAAATAATACACAAACTATAATTATGGTTGCATATACATATAAGTATGTCTATATATATGTATAGATACATATATGGGTGGGTTCATGAACCGTTAACGTTTATAATATGTAGACGCGTGAGAAAATATAAAGGTTAAATCAAATTATATTTAAGCATATCATAATATTTTAATATTTTATGAATAACATGAAAAAAGTACGGCATTCCTAGATATCTGACGACCTAATTAATGAAAATAAAGTCTAATACACTTTTTAAAAATCAAGCATGTTTAGTGTAGTGTACGGAACAAGACCGGGATTTTTTACGGCTGCCACAAAAGCTTCAACCAAAACCTCTAGTTGCTCACCATGCATGTAAAGATCTTGCAAATCCGTTGGTGTAGACCGTAAACAATCTTGCGCACAAATCAATCCCTAAGCGGTTTTAGGAGTAAGAGATCTCCTATATTTATGAATCACTCTACCACTGGTGCTGAAAGCTGACCGGATGCAACAGTTGAGATTGTCGTTCCTAAAATATGCTTAGCAATTTCAGAGAGAATGGGAAACTTAATCTTATTTGCCTTCCACCAAATTAAACATCAAATGTTTCCTCTTTTTTTTTTCATTCCATCAATCAATAAATCTCTACTTCATGATCAACAAGAACTTCTTCACCTTCTTCCTCAAAATACTTCTTGTAACCATCTTCTAAGTCAACATACCCAACATCATCAACCAAATTAGGTGTGGATGACGATATACTTTGTCGCACCTTTTTTTAGCTCATAATGATCAAACAACTCCATTAACGTTTCCTTCACTAGTTTCTTGATTAGCTTGATTTTTTTGGAACCTTTGTCATGTATCAAACTTAAAGAATAACAAAGATAAGACATCATACAACAAATAGTTAGATTATCTGAATTATCCCAATACTTCTCAAACTTTGTGTTCATAGACGAATCCATGCCTCTCTTCTTCTCATCGTTCCGTAAAGACATACTTGCTACACTTGAGTGAATTTTAAAAAGTTCAACAAAAAACCAATTTGTGGTCACGTACTTAGATCTCCGGGTCTTTTTTGTCACATAAAAAAATATCCTCAAAAACTCCATGAATAGCCTAAAAGAAAAAAGAGTAAATTACAAGTTTTGTCCTTTATGTATGTCCCGAATTGCAGGCGCTGTCCTTTAAACCAAAACTTGACAGGTGGTGTCCTTTGTGTTTTCAAAATCTTGCACGTTTTGTCCTTTAGGCCAAACTTAGTTAGATTTGTTAGTTAAATCTGGTATCAAGGGGCTATTTTGTAAAAAAAATTATTCAGGGACTAAATTGTACAAAACTTAATATTATTATTATTATTATTATTATTATTAATATTATTGAGTAAATTACTAACCACCAGGGGCGGACCCAAGCCCAGCCCAAGGTGGGCGGGCGCACCCCCGGGGAAAAAAAAATTAGTGATAAGTTCCGTCGAAAATCCCGTCCGCACCCCTTGAAATTTTTCGTCCGCACCCCTTAGGTAAAAAGTGTTGTCAATTTATATTTAAAATTTTGTTAGTAAGCTCTTATTAAAAAAAAATACTACCTAGATTATATAACTTTTAATACCTAAGTAACTAAACCTAAATACCCATACCTTTACCCCCTAACTAGCTAGCTCAATAAGTCTTAGCCCATTAACCAAACCCAACAATATTACAAACTATAATAAAATAATTAAAGCCCAAAACCTTTAGAAATTCTCTCCCGCTCTCTCTCTCTTTCTCTCTCTCTCTCTCTCTCTCTCTCTTGTGTCCCTGCACTGCCAACGAACAACAACACCCAGCGACAACAGTCCAGCAGTCGGCGACCACCGTAATCAGCCACCATACCACCGTCGTTCGACACCAAATCTAATCGGAATCCGAACACGGGTAAGTTTCTTTGTTATTTTGATGATTTTGGTTGATATTATAGGAGAAAAAAGGGTAATAAAGTTGTTAAATAGGTTTGAAATTTTGTGTGTTTTGACGTTGTTTATGGTTGTTTAGATGATTTTTAGGGTGATTATGTTGTTTATATATTTTTAGGGTGATTACAACTTACGTTATGATTTCTAAGGCTTGAATAGTTGAAAATTAAAACTGAAATATTATGTTATGGAGCGATGAACTTATGTTATATAGAGAAAGAATTGCTTAAGAAATTAGCTTTAGATGATGTTTTGGATAGATTTAAAAATGAAAACCCGTAGGGCGTTGACGTTTTAATTATGTTTGTAACAAGGTTTGACATGTTTGTGATGATTATATAAATTTAGTTTGATGTTCGTTTGTTTTACATGACCCGACCCGACTCGATACGAACCGATTTTTTTACTTATATACCTAGGGGCCTAAAATTTTTAAAAATGTTCCGCACCCCCATGGAAAAATTCCTAGGTTCGCCACTGCTAACCACCATCACCACCACCCTTCATCACCATCACCACCACCCTCCACCGCCGCCACCACCACCACCACCACTGTCGAAAGTGTTTGACGAAAAAAAAGATCAGATAAGCATTCGACTTCACATGTTAAATACTCTTTAACTAGATCCATCATAATTTACAAACCCATAAACCAATTCAAGTTGTTAAACTAACATAAATATAAAACTAACATAATAATAATAATAATAATTAAAAAAAACAAAGAAACAGTTGTATTCAACAACCTACAACAAAACCTAAGCCTAACCACCACCACCTGCAATCGCAATTAGGTTTACGAAGGACCACCCCCAAAAATCCCCAATTCACAACATCAAAACATCTACAATTAGGTTTATGAAGCCAATTCAACAACCTACAACAAAACCTAAGCCTAATCACCATCACTCTCCGCAAAATAAACACAAAACAACTCACCGTCGACGAATCACCACCAACACCTCGTTCGCAACCGTCAGATCCACCACGACCGCCACCGGCGTAAATCTCCGAAACGGCATCAAAAACATTGGTAGGAAGCGGTAAATTCCGCGAGATGAAACTGAGAGCAGAGATCAAGGTCTTTGTGTCGTCCAAAACGTGTTCTGGCAGCGATGAAGAGGTCTGCTGCATCTCCAACACATGTGTAGTCATGGCGGGAGCCAGTGGCGGATCTAGAAAATCCGCCAAGCCGTAACGTTTTATAAAAAAGCCGTAACGAAATCGTAAAAACGTCAAATTTTTTCAAAATTTACACTAATTTTACACTACCGCCGGAACGCCAAGCCGTAGCGGAGGTTGCCCCTTCTTATATGCTAGGTCCGCCCCTAGCGGGAGCAACTGGCAGCAGCAGTTGCTCTGTGTGTGTTTGAAATTTGTAAAAATTTTGATATTTTGGAGGTAAGGTCGTTAGCGTAGGGGAATGAATTGTTGTTACGGTTTTGAGAAGAGCCACTGGCTTAAGTTTTGTACAATTTAGTCCCTGAATAAATTTTTTTTACAAAATAGCCCCTTGATACCAGATTTAACTAACAAATCTAACTAAGTTTGGCCTAAAGGACAAAACGTGGAAGATTTTGACAACACAAAGGACACCGCCTGTCAAGTTTTAGTTTAAAGGACATCGCCTGCAATTTGGGACATACATAAAGGACAAAACTTGTAATTTACTCAAGAAAGAAAGGAAAAATTACACGTTTCGTCCTTTATCTTGACACTTTTTTCTGGCGATGTCCTTTTCAACGAATTTTGACAGCTTTTACCCTTTATAGGGAAAATTGTTGCACGTCTTGTCCTTTAGCTCTAACCCAGTTGGTTTTTCTTGTTAATTCTGGTCATGTGCCTTGCAAATGAGGGTATACTTGTCATTTCACCACACCAGGGACTATTGTATAAATAAGTCATACTTAGGGACTATTTTGTAAAAAAAAAAAGATAAATAAATAAAAAAAACCACTCTCTCTCAAGTCTCCCCTCTCTTTCTCCTCTGTCTTTTCTCTTTCTCTCTCTCTCTCTCTATGTATATCAAACATCTAACTCCGGCTAGGGTTTTCGTACGCATAACACGTCATCTTTCCAGCGAATCTGTTGTACGACACCGGCGGCTTTGAAACCTGATAGATGTGGAGATCTCGCCACGGAGGAGAGAGGAGATTTCAGAGATCCGGCGGCGTGTGTGGTGGTGCTGACTGCTGACGGAGGAGGCGGTAGAACGTGACGAAGACGGTAACGGAGATGATTTCTTCAGAAGTGATAAAAATGCTCTGATTTTGAGAGATTTTGATTGACGAGTGGATTGATGATCGTATTCTTCGATTAGGTTAACGTGATCTTCATTGGATGTGATGGATACGAGTGCGTCTAGGCCTTCAGTCGGCAATTGACACCGTAAAGTTGCAGAGGTTACACACAATTCACCGAGTTTCACCAGTAATTCCGTCAATTTCAGATCCAGATTTCAAATTCAGTTTCAATTCGTAAAATAGAACAGAAACAAAATTGAGGAAGAAATGAAAGTAAGTAACTAACCGGAGAAAGAGATGGAGCGGTCAACAACGAGGACGCGAGTTTGACCGCCGTGGTAGCGGAGCTTGCCGTCAGGATAACGAGGGAGGATTTTGCCTCCGTAACTGCAGAGGAAGTTGATTATAGTGGTGGTGGATTTGTGTTTTTTAAGTGCAGGTGCTGCCATGGTGATTTCAAAGAGAAAGTAGAAGGTTGAAGAAGAAAGAAGGTGTGTATTGTGTGTGCTTCTTCTTCAAGCCTAAGCATGGTGCCACTATCCATACATTCATAAATATATGTATATATTTATACATGTATCAGTAGGGTAGGGTTCCAGCGTGAACAACCTCCCAAGAGTGAACTGCGTGAACAAATCTGAACCCTTGATTTCCTTTTTAGTTGTTAAGGGTAGGATTGTAATTATATAAAAAATTAGATTTAAATCATTATTTTAATAATTGAATTAAGTTACATATTTCCTATTTTAAATTCATTATCCACATTATGTTTTATTTATTAATAATATAATTATCAAAACAAACAACAAATCACCGGATTTCAATTTTAATTTTTATTTCAGATTTCATCACCAGAATTCAAATTTTGATTTTTAAGGTCCACGTAACCTTCATCTTTCAACGGTATACACATGTGTACTTGGTTATAAATAGAACAGTACACATGTGTACTCAGCATCGTACATATGTGTAATTAGCTACATAATACATACATAGAAACAATACCTGTAAAACTATTTTATATTTAACAAATTACAAGTTCCATAATATTTTCCAAACAAAAAAACATATAATTACAAGTTCCAGTTTCGTAAAAACAATAAACCCAACATAATCGAAAAAACAAAAAAAACATAATCTTTTACAACTATTCGCCACGTTGTATGCTGAATCATCCTTATCGACCAAGCGAACAAACATATGTGAATCATCCTTATCGACCTCATACGTGAATCATCCTTATCAACCTTCCATCTCCACTTTTCTCGTTAACGACATCTCCTATAATAGAACAAAAAAACTCAGCAACTAATATTTTGCATAATTCACAAGTGTACATTAACAACTTTACACATGTGAACACCGTATACACATACATATTATTCAAAAGAATGCAGTCTACTTAAATGAGTACCTACTTATGAGTACACATGTGTACATCGAGCATGACCATTTTTGTTTAAAATATGATATATCCTAGACAATGCACATTTTTTTCAATTTCAAACACATTTTCATGTTTCACAGAAAACCTGTTGTAACCTAAACAACAACAGACGTAGGAGTACACATGTGTATTTCGTGCAACTGTATATTTATACACATGTGTACACCGCATAAACATACATATTATTCAAAATAATGCAGTCTACTTAACATGTGTACTCAACATAACTCAACCAACCAA
This sequence comes from Helianthus tuberosus, assembly GCA_030545235.1. NCBI lineage: Eukaryota > Viridiplantae > Streptophyta > Magnoliopsida > Asterales > Asteraceae > Helianthus > Helianthus tuberosus. The sequence continues at coordinate 107,715,778 of CM060427.1, read as the reverse complement.
ACAACCTAAAATGACTTAAAAACAGAGCACAATCCACTATTCTGTTTAATCAAACTTACTATTAAAAAAAATCAAAAAACAGAGCAAACATTACCCTTGTTAATCACGCTGTACACATGTGTACATACAGAAATTTTCAAAAATCACAACCGAATTAAACACGCCCTACACATGTGTACATCGTCAATTTTAGGTTCTCTAAATCAAACAAACATCCCTAAACTCGAATAAAAACAGAGCAACATCACCTAATTTGTTAAATTAACCTTCTCCTTCAAAGGAATTTAACATGTAATCGAATAACTACTACTAAAAAACACAACATTGTACCAAAACATTGTGGCTAAACAACTTTCAGAACACAATATTCAAGCCCTAATTCCGATTTGATGTTCTTAGTTCATTAATAAAACAAACACAAACATGAAACTACTTTCTGAAACATATAAACATTAAGATTTACATTGTGTACCTTTAGTGGTAGAAAATCAGTTGAATTTTCCGGCGATTTGCTTGATCCGACAGTGTTCCTCTTGTTTCCTTTGCCGTCGCCAATGAAGGTTAGAGAGAGAAATTCTGCGATTTTGATTAAAAGGGAATAAAGGAAATTGATAAACTAAGCAATAGCTATTTACGGGATTTTAGGCTATGGAATAATATGGAAACTATTCAGTTTCCGGTTTTTAAATTACTAATTAATGTAATTACACTTTTACCCTTTTCTATTTAATAAAATACTAAAACATAACCAAATAATTACAATCATGCCACTCATTTAAAATCTCAAGATCATAAAAATCAATGGTCCAGATCAGTTCACGCAGTTCACTCTTGGGATTTTGTTCACGTTTGAACCTAATCCTATATCAGTATTTACAAAAAATGTCCTTTATATGTATAGAGACTAAACTACCCTCATGTGACTTGCACGTGACCAGATTTAACAAGAAAATCTAACTAGGTTAGGGTCAAAGGACAAAACGTGCAACAAAATTCCCTATAAAGGGCAAAAGATGTCAAAATTTGTTGGAAAGGACACCGCCTGAAATATGGTATCAAGATAAAGGACAAAACTTGTAATTTTTCCAAAAAAATAATCTCGCATGTTAAAAAAAGTCGCATGTTGATACTGCATCTCGTACGCAGCGTACGTTAAGGCAATTTGTACAACAACGGGCCTATATATATATATATATATATATAGGGAGCCGCTAAAATAGAAACCATCCCCAGTTGTAAGAACCGCGAGAACCACTCTCCACCAAGCAGAATAAGGGGTAATTTGGTTATTTCCTTCAAATGTCCAATCTCTCTCTCTCTCTCTTCATTTAAAGTCACCTGACTTTTTAAATACCTCTCTCATCTCTCATCTCTCATCTCTCATATCTTCCTTTTTCTCTTCAAATATCCATTCTTTAGAACCACCATTCTTCACCGGCGACACCACAAACCCGCCACCCACAACAACCCTCTTTCTTAATGTACCAAAATCTGAAATCCCCTCCTCCATCACTTACCGGCACCACCGCCGCCTACACCCGGCACCACCGTATCAGCAAGTCATCTGGTCTCTCTCTATTGTCACGTTTGGGATTTTGTGCATAAAGGAACAAACCCAAACACACGCACACAGAACTCAGATATGCGCTCTCTCTCTCTCTCGGTGGTTGTTTTTTTTTTTTGCGGCGGTGTGGTGGTGAACGGTGGGTGAAGGGCGTTTGTGGTGGTGGGGTTGATGTCGACGGTGGATGAAGGGAGGTTTGTGGTGGTGGGGTTGATGTCGACGGTGGGTGAAGGGCGGCGGTGGGGTTGGGGAAAGGTGTTGTAACAGTGTGATGGTGGTGGGTTTTGACGCCAACGGCTCCAACAGTAGCCGGAGCATCACTTACCGGAGGTGGGAGGTCCACGGTCATCACTTTCTCTCTCTTGTGGGTTTCTCTCTCTAGAAATGGTGGGTGTTGATTTTGTGTTCTTGATTCTGTTGGTATTTTGGTATGTTGGGGGTTTGATTTTGTATTCCTCATTTATTTTGATTCGTTTTTTATGTTGGGGGATGATCTGTGTTGATTCATTTTTTATGTTGGGGGGTGATCTGTGCTGATTTGTGTCTCTGTCTCTTGAAAAATGGTGGGTGTTGATCTGTGTTGATTCGTTTTTTTTTATGTTGGGGGTTGAGTTGTGTTCTTGATTCTGATGGTATTTTGGTATGTTGGGGGTTTGATTTGTGTTCTTGATTTCTGTTTTGATTTGTATTCTTGATTCTGTGTGGTTTTGATCTGTTGGATTGGGCGGCGATGATGCAAAAAAAAAACGTAGATTTTGATGACGATGGCGCGACAAGGATGGTGGAGGGTAGGTTTTTGAACCTGCAACTCCACTTTGCAGCCTTTTTGATTATCGGAAAATCTGAGCTAAACCTCGTTTTTTTTTTCGAGAATCCACACATTGTTTTGATGTTGTTGTTTTTTGTATTTTTTTCCCTAGTCGATATAACAACCCTCCTAAAATATATTTCTAACACCCTTAATATAATTAAAATGTCCCATTATGTCTTAAAACATACCTCGTATGCGAAAACCGAGCCCAAAATACCTTATATAATTAAAAATAAAATAAAAACAATTTTTATTGTTTCCTGGCGGGCCACGAAGACCCCTTAGGGATCTTACGCGGGGCGCGACAGCTCGTCACCAGGGCTCATCCCGGTGCTGCCACGTGTCAAACGCGTGTCGAAGCTAGATCAGTGACTGGGCCAGGCTAGGGCCTACCCAACCTACGTCGCGGGCCGCGAAACCTCTTGCCGTTTCCTACACGGGCCGCGAGGAACCTCAAATCTGCTCCTATAAATTGAGAGTATCAGCTTTCACTTTCCGACGCTCACACACACTTTCTCTCTCGATTTGTGAATAGTTAAAGTAATTTTTGGGCATAATACCCCCTAAATAACGAAGTTCTGCCCCGTTGTAAGTGTTATAACCCCGGTTACGTATTAGATACGCTGCCCGATTGATCTAGGGTTCCGTAACGGCTGTCGTGGTTCTGCCCGACGTAGTCGTTGGAATGCCGTCTCGGGGAGGGTATTACTAATGTAAATATTGGGTTATTATACTAACACACGTGCATTGTTTAATTAATAGATTATAACCAGGAATCCACCAAGAAAAGTCTAAAGTAACAATGTGAGTAATCTTCTTTTTGTAAACTGTTTTTACAAAACCTTAATTAATTTACAATGTGATTAGCAGTGATTGAGTCTTTGTAGTTCTTCAATTACTGCCGGTATGTTGGGGTTTTGTATACAAAATGTGGAACACGTTACCATTGGACAACGAGATAGCCAATGTGTAATATGACCCACCAGTTAGGATTGACAATACTGAATGAGTAATTGTGTTGAAATAAACATTGTGATTGCTCTCAATACTGTTAAAGGATAAATGCTTCTTGATTAAACTGGGATTCAGTCACCAGTATTTTCCACTGACAAATGTTTTTAAAACGCGTTTCAGGTAACAAAATGTGAAAGCCAATTAGAAGCATGCTGGAGAGCACTGAAGGCTTCAAAAAAATATGGCTATAAAAGTTACCTAAAATACGATGTTTTAAATTCAATAAATTAGGGTTTATCCCTATAAACATGTTTGTAATGGAAACTTGGGTTTTACCCATGTGTTTATTAATATGAAAATGTGGTATTTTACTCTGATAAAATATTTCCTAACTACGGTCCTGATGAAATTTCCGCTGCCAAATAATGATAAAACACCGATACCACCACATCTGAGTTCGCATCCTCCGGATCCCAGGAGATAGGGGCCGGGGGTTGCGACAGAAGGTGGTATCAGAGCTAAGCCACTGATTCAGCCACAGAAGTGTTCTACTGACATTGAATTTATCAATTATGTTAGGAAATAATCAATAAAATTATATGCATACGTATAGATTATTATTTTGTGTTATTTAACAATTTGTTAGTTTACAGCATGAGTGACCAAGGACCTTCAGACGCTTATCGTCAACTGTCCGGTTCACCTAGGGACGAAGGCACCTCTTCCCATCCTACCCTCTCAGGGTATTCGGCTGACAACGAAGATGGGATATTCGTGTTCAAGGCCCAATCTGAAGAGCCATTCCCTCCCAAGAAGAGAGGATGGTTCAGCAGAGGAGCGCATGAACGTAGGAAAAGGATGAAAAGGTTACAACAACAGCGTGCTTTAGCAGCCATTAAAAGAGAAACAGATGCTCACACTCAGGATATGCTCGATAGGAGTCTAGCAAATTTTCATATCTTAACAACTACAGTTGCAGACCCCAATTTAGAGCAACTCATAGCACCCCAGCCATTACCGTTGTTTCCCACACAACCCATGGACATCGAACTAGACCCAGCTGAGATTCCTAGGATATCTGCACCCCCTCCTCTAGACTATGACCCATGGTTTGACGACCATAGGGATTACCAGCAACGTTATTCAATCCCCATAGAGGAGCCCATGCAAGACCTAGTAGGACCCTATCCTGATTTGGACCCTCTAGACCCATATTACGATAATGACCAATACATCAGGGAGATTCTAGAGAATCCATATCCTCAGGAAAAACAGATGCCCCAATTCCCAGCACCTGCACCACCCATGAGCACTGAGAATGTGCAAGAACTCCGAACCTTTGGTGAGGAGATTTTAGAAGAGAGTGAGAGAATAAGGCAAATAGGGGAATGACTCGTCTGGAAATATGACGAGCGTAATATGGAATTTTGGATGAACCCCTATCATTAATAATATATATATATGTGTATGAAATTTTTTTTCTATATATATAATAATAATAATATATCGTAGTATAGACCATTTTGTGGTTAGTGATGCATATTAGTATTGTATTTCAATACCAGTTGTATTTGTAATAAATACAGATGCCTACTATAAGAAAGAGTAAGTCGCAATGTTCGACGATTTTTGGATCAACATGCTTGTTGTGTGATTGGTGCATTGGATATTTTCATACGATATTAATATTTGGTAATTGTTTTAAATCCAGATGGCCGACGCAGCAAATCAGGAAAACCAGAATAATGAAAATCAAATAAATAACAGTGAAATTCGACACATTGTAAGCCAAGGAATTAGGGATGTCATGCCAGCTATCATCCAAAATGTTAGGAACGCGGAAAATAATATTAAAAGTGATAATGGGAGTAGGCGAACCCATACTGAACTTAGTCACAGCGTGCATAATGGACCCATTTTTCAATTGCCAATTCCAAAAAGAAGAAGAACCATGTCTTATGGTTGTTCTTACAAAGAATTCTGGTCCTATAAACCAATAGAATTCTCTGGCAATGAAGGGCCCATTGCAGCTCTACGCTGGATAGAGAAGACTGAGGCAGTATTAAAAATAAGCAAGTGCGCAGAAGAAGATAAGATAATGTTTGCTTCCAATCTGTTTAAAAATGCAGCGTTAGAATGGTGGAACACTATCCTCCAATCTAGAGGAAGTAACAGGGTTTATGGTATGGAATGGAACGAGTTTAAGGATACGATAGAAAGGAAATTCTGTCCTCCCAATGAAAAGGAACAGAGAGCAAATAAATTCTTAAACTTAAGAATGACTGGAGTAGATAGTAAGGGTTACACTACTACATTCTTTGAATATGCTAGAATAGTGCCAACCCTACCATCACCTGAACCAGTATTAATCTCCCGTTATATCTGGGGATTAATCAGTGAAATCAGGCATGTAGTCAAGGGAGCTAGACCACAAACCATAGAAGAAGCAGTAGAACTAGCTAATACCCTGACAGATGAACTGGTACGTACTCAAGAAGAAAATCAGAGGAAGAACCTAGCTCAAAATCTTACCCAGGAATTTCGCTACGGTAATTCCAACTGTGGGAAAAATATAGGTTCTACTTCTGTACCTTACTGCAAGTATTTCAAAAGGAAGCATTCTGGGAGATGCTCCATATACTGCAATTTTTGTAAAATATCTGGACACAAGGAAGAAGACTGCAGGAAGAAACTCATCAATAAGATATGCTACAATTGTGGAGAGCAAGGTCATATCAAGCCAAATTGTCCGAAATTAGCTCCAACAACAAACAACAAGACTACTAAGAATGTTAGAACATTTGTTCTAACTGCAGAAGAAGCCAAAATGATACCAGACGTGATTGTCGGTACGCTTTTAGTTAATGATGTTTTTGCTAGAGTATTATTTAACTCTGGTGCGAACCAAAGTTTTATTAATACTTCATTTTGCAAACTTCTCAATCAACCATTAACTAAACTCCAACAAGAATGTTTAGTAGAAACAGCGAATAGAGAAACCATTAAGATTACCGAGATCTTGCAGGGAGCAAGAATAGAATTTCTAAATCAAAAGTTTATTGCCAACCTTTACCCAATGAATCTGGCAGGATTTGATGTTGTATTAGGAATGGATTGGTTAATTGCCAATAAAGCCAGTATTTTATGTGATCAAAACTCAATACAAGTAAATTCACCAAAAGGTGAAAAGATCACAATTAAAGGAGACAAGCCAACTAGATCCACAAAATTCATCTCTGTAATTGTCACACCCCGATTTCCACGTGTCACCGGTGGGCCCGGTGGGGGAGTATCGTGACGTGGTTGGCAACATAATAGTCAAACAACACAATATATAAATGCACAGCGGAAGCAAAAGATAAATTATATATTACAAATCCGAATTTAAAGTAATATCCAGTATTACAACGGAAAGTAAAGGATCCACAGGCGGATCTTAAAACATATCATTTGTTCAACAGACTTTAGACGCCTAGAACTTGCAAGATTCCTTATTAGCGCCCTGAGCTTCCAGCCAATTTCGTTCAGTACCTGTCACTTAACCTTTTTGGAAAATACGTCAGTTTTCACTGGTAAATACACTCAACTGACTCATTTGAAAAGAGTTTAAGAAAATTGATTTGGATGCACGTGGCACAAAAATATCTTTTATAATTTGATTAAAATGCACAGAGGCAAAATTAACCTTTTATACTTGGGAAAATTATTTGTATATAATCTTGTATACAGTTTTACTTATTTGTCGTCCGTTAGGGCCGGTTTGTAGGGCCGGACTAGATTAACTGACACGCCACAGGTATAATGCCCATAGGCTATCATCCTCTAAGTGGATTACCAGTTCCGGTATAATGCCCACAAGGATGATACCTCGGAGTGGATTACCAGTTTTTACATAATGCAGCTGTCAGGTGTATGCCTACACCCCGTGCTTAAGTCGTGGCCATTACTTCGAATGATGCCAAGGATATCCGGGACATGGTCATTAACCCCCAAAGGCCATACACCAAATAATACATATTAAACGGGTTGTAAGTACATCAATCACAATACGATTTAAATAACTACACACCCGACCAAGCGGTACTTTTATAGTGCCGTATCCCAAGCCCGTATATGGAAAATAAGTTAAGAGTATTTACCTGAGCTAGCTCCTGTCTTAAATAACAAGAATCTAATAACTCAGCCGTATTCACTTAAGTAAGCGTAGGTACCATTTACCGAAATGCTCTAGTCTGGAATGATGGTATAAATAACCAATTAGAATGCTAACGGGTCTTTAATTTAGCCTAAGCTTAGACCGGTTAGTCTTAAGGGAGTATACGGTTCAGACGCATGATTTAAGCGAAGACCGGAATAGAATGTGGTTTAGACCCGACAAGTTTGAAGACTTATCTTAAATGGGTATTTCATACACATTCTGGATTTTGAGATAAAACCAATAAGGTTTGACCCGTTTTGGCTAATTTATGTAAACTTGTTACATAAACCGAACCGTACGCGTAATAAGCGTGACGGGTATTTATGAGAGCTATATACAGGTTTCCTAAGTTAATTATGTCTCAAATATGTTGTGACATCAGTAAGATGTCTTTCATTATGCCCGAAATGTGTTTAAACACAAACTAGGCCCCGTAGGGGTAGTTTGGTCATTTTAAAGGTTGTAAAAGGGTTTAAGTGTTTAACTGAGTTACAGGTCTGATGTAATCAGTAAACATACTCAAATTAATGAGTTATAACAGTAGGATAAAGTATATATGTGAAATTTATCAATTATAACCAAACTATGCCCCGTAGGGGTATTTTGGTAATTTCACATAAGCCGAAAGCTCAAAACTGGAGTCTGAGTTTAACAACCTTTGCTTACTGTTAAAATATTATAATTTGCCTCAAATATCAGTAGGTATCAACCATTGTATGTTTAAAATACTTCTAGTACATAATATGCGTTAAAAACGCTTAAAAAGGCTATTAAAGGCCATTTCCGGGTTTGATACTTAAATCTGATATTTTTATATTTCCAGAAGGCTTAAAATAATTTATTTATCATATGTGATCAGTAGCAAAAGGTTTGGAGTCGTTTAGATATGTAAAACTCATTTTATGGCCCGTAAGGGCAAAACCGACAATTACCGGATTAAGCCTACGACTATGAGTTATGCTCAGCCTAAAATTGATTAAAAATCTTTAAAAATCCCAAAAATAATATATTACATCAGTGGGTAAAGAGTTTGATATCAAAAAGCATGTTTAACTAGGCTATACGCTAATTACGCCATTTTATTAGCATAAAGTTTTAAATTTGCGATAATGAGCATAACTCTTAATCTACAAGTCAAACTGATGTCAAACTTTGCATACAAGTTTATATATCAGTAACTAGGGTTTCTACACTTTTACATTTTCATAAATTACGTTTTAAGGTAATAAGGGCATAATGGTCAACATATGAGCAATTAACGGAAACGCGTAAACGAATGGGTCAATCAATGAACCAACCACAGAGGGTTATGCTAACATGTAGCCTGGTCCTAAGGAAGCTCTAAGGCATTTCCAAATCATACTAAAGCGGGTCAGAACTGAAGTCAAAGCAAAAGTCAAAGCTTTGCGACTTTCGGTTCCGAACCGGGTCTAAACATAAAATTGTCGGGTTTGAACATGTTTAGACATGTTCTTACACTAATTACTAAGTTATATTAATGATCATACAGGTTGTATGTGTTCTACATTGCTAATTATGCATAAATTAGAAACTAAGCATCCTGTTGACTTTTTATTAACAAGTTTGACCCGACATTAGACCTAGTTAGAGTGGGAATCAGGGGGAACCCTTTTAAGGGTTTATTACCCACATAATTACCAACTTATAACTACTTTCACTTCGACTAATCACTGGACCATTAGTGATTAGTCTTAAAGTCAACCGTTAATTACGACGGTTTGACTTTTAAGCTAAAACTTAATTAAGAAAGGATTAGTAAACTTACTGAAGTCCTAAGCTTGATTAGGAAGGACTTGGGTATGCTTTGAAGCTCCAGAAGGCTCCTCAATTGCAGAATGAAGGTGTGAGGAATGAGTTGCAACTCATGGCCTTATATAGTGAATGTAATCACCATAAGAATTTGACACACAAGTCTACAAGTGCCCACAACTGATTAACAAGTGTCCCTAAGTGTTTAGGGGTTGTTTAGGGGACAAGGGTGATGAGGAAAATCGATTAAAGATCAGTTGCAACCTTTAAAACAGCCAACAGCCAAGTTCCTGTTACTGGGCATCCCTTGCGCACCGTAACAGTATTGGTGTTGCGGTGCGCAAGGCTTCTGATCAGCCTCCACCATTTCTATTCTTTGCATATATGTCTCTTGGCCCTTCCCAAAGGTCAAGTAACCTTTATATATTGCAATTTGACCCCTTCTTATTTATCTACAAGGGCCTTAGGACTTGTACCCACTTTATTTAGTCCTTGATCACTCGATTATTACCCGAAAAGTCCCAACTTTCAACGTTAACGCTTTAACCCCTCGTACACGAATTTGATCATAACTTTCTCATACGATAACGAAACTTTACGAAATTTATATCGTGCATTCTAGTGAGCATAATTAACCGTTACAAAGCTTCGGGTTTGTCAAAAGGTCACTCAGAGGTATATCTTTAACATGTTGACACATTTAACCCCTGTAGTTTGTAATCTCTCACTTTTAGCTTCGTATGATCCATGATTTATTCGTGTGATGGTATAAACATCATGTAGGGTTAATGCACAATATATTTATTCACTGTTGACATTTAGAACTCGTATATTCGCATACTTTCCATGATTGTCAACTTTAGTCCTTCTGTAACATTCCTTCACACGTTCAAACCTAGGACACGTGTCAACACATTATAGGACGTGAATTTTCGAGGTGTTACAGTAATGAAAATAGCAAGTTATGCTAGAAAAGGATTACTAGTGTATATGATTTCTATAACCATTAACACTAAAGGAAAGGAATTAAAAGATATCCCTGTAGTATCTCAATTTTCAGATATATTTCCAGAAGAATTACCAGGACTACCGCCAGACAGAGAAGTCGAGTTCAGAATCCATCTGCTGCCAGGAACAACACCAATTGCCAAAGCACCTTATCGTTTGGCACCTGCAGAAATGCAAGAGTTAAAGAACCAACTGGACGAACTGTTGGAGAAAGGATTTATACAGCCAAGTTCATCACCTTGGGGAGCGCCGATTTTATTCCTCAAAAAGAAAGACGGGTCGACGCGTATGTGCATTGATTACCGTGAATCGATGATTTATTTGATCAATTACAAGGAGCTCGATTTTTCTCTAAGATCGACTTACGTTCAGGATATCATCAATTAAAGGTACAGGAAGAGGACATTCCTAAGACCGCATTTAGAACAAGGTATGGCCATTATGAATTTACTGTCATGCCATTTGGTTTAACCAATGCCCCAACCGCATTTATGGACATGATGAACCGAATATGTAAGCCATATTTAGATAAATTTATAATTATCTTTATAGATGATATTCTAATTTATTCTAAAAGTAAAGAGGAACATGCATCGCATCTGCATGCACTTCTAAAATTGCTGAGAAAAGAAAAGTTGTATGCAAAGTTTTCTAAGTGCGAGTTTTGGTTAGAACAGGTACAGTTTCTTGGACATTTAGTCAATCATGAAGGAATTCATGTAGATCCCACAAAGATCGAGGCGATTAGCAAATGGAAAACCCCTGAATCACCAACAGAAGTTAGAAGTTTTCTAGGACTAGTCGGTTATTATAGAAGATTCATCCGATATTTTTCTAGAATAGCCGTTCCCTTAACTAAGCTAACCTGTAAATCTGTTAAGTTTGAATGGGGACCAAAACAAGAAGAAGCCTTCAAAATCCTTAAGCAAAGATTAACCAACGCACCCATATTAGCATTACCAGAAGGAACTAAAGATTTTGTAATTTATTGTGATGCTTCTAAGTTAGGGTATGGATGTGTGTTAATGCAACGTCAAAGGGTTATAGCATACGCATCCAGAAAACTTAAGAATCATGAAGAAAATTATACAACCCATGATTTAGAATTAGGAGCTATAATTTTTGCCCTGAAAATTTGGAGACATTACCTTTACGGTAGTAAGTTTACCATTTTCACTGATCATAAGAGTTTAAGATATGTTTTCGGGCAAAAAGAGTTAAATATGAGATAAAGACGCTGGATGGAGATATTAAGTGATTATGATTGTAATATCCAGTATCATGAAGGAAAACCTAACGTAGTAGCTGATGCTTTAAGTCGAAAGTATCACGAAAAGCCAAAAAGAGTACGTTCTCTTAAATTAAATCTACAGATAGATTTAAACGAACATATTAGAAAAGCACAAGAATCAGTAATCAAGGATGATACTGAGAAATTGAAAGGAATGATTAAGGAATTAGAATAAGGAACAGATGGAATTTGGAGATTCCATAAGAAAAGAATTTGGATACCTAAACTAGGAAACCTACGCCACCATATATTAGAAGAAGCCCATAAATCTAAATATACCATGCATCCTGGAAATGATAAAATGTATCAAGACTTAAGAAAGAATTTTTGGTGGATAGGAATGAAAAATGATATAGCAGCTTATGTTGCCAAGTGTCTAACTTGTTCACAGGTTAAAGCTGAACATTAGAAACCCTCAGGTTTGTTACAGCAATTAGAAATGCCTGTATGGAAATGGGAATTGATAAAAATGGACTTTGTTACCAAATTACCCAAGACACGAAAAGGTAATGATACAATCTGGGTGATTGTAGATAGACTAACAAATCTGCTCATTTCTTACCAATGAAGGAAACATTCAGTATGGAACAATTAGCCAAATTGTATGTAAATGAAATAGTTTCATTACACGATATTCCTTTATCAATTGTTTCTGATAAAGATAGCCGTTTTACTTCTCATTTTTGGATAAGTTTCCAAAAAGCAATGGGAACCAAGCTAAATCTAAGCACAACTTATCATCCTCAAACGGACGGACAAAGTGAAAGAACAATTCAGACAATGGAAGATATGCTTAGAGCTTGTGTAATTGATTTCGGAGGTAATTGGGACGATCACTTACCATTAATAGAATTTTCTTACAATAACAGCTATCATACCAGTATCAATGCTGCACCATTCGAAGCACGCTATGGACGAAAGTGCCGAACCCCAGTCTGTTGGGTAGAAATTGGAGAAAAGCAATTATCTGGACCAGAAATAGTACAAGAAACAACCGACAAGATCATTCAAGTCAAGAAACGCTTGAAAGCAGCACGCGATCGTCAGAAAAGATATGCTGATAACAGGCGAAAACCATTGGAATTTCAGGTAAGAGACAGAGTTTTATTAAAAGTCCCTCCTTAGAAAGGAGTTGTAAGATTCATCAAAAGGGGAAAGCTAAGCCACAGGTATGTTGGACCTTTTGAGATTATTAAAAGAATAGGACCTGTAGCCTATCTGTAACACCCTGAAAAAAATGGGTTTGGTAATCAAACTTCGTTAATACTAAAAGACGGGTAAAGTACCGTTAGCAGTAAAAATAACCCGGTAAATATTTGGATTTAAATAAGAAATCCTAATAATTAAATACAAGCGAATCAAAGAATTAAGGAATTGAGTTTATAAGAGCCCGAGTCAACGGGACTTAAAATGAAACGGGTTTTAACTCTCGGAACCCACTAAGTTAACTAGGTAAAATTTAACCTAGTTAGTAATGGGTAATTAAATAATAAACTATGAGTTATAGTTTCATTTATGAATCTCTAAACTTGAGGGACTAAACATGGGCAACTAGAAAAGTGTTTTATTAAAACACTTATATAAAAAAAAAAAACTCAAACACTCACATTTGTGAGTGTCTGAATTCGACAGAAGCCAGGGGCGACCAAGGCAAAAACCCCAACCCTAGTTCTTGATTAAATCCACAAATTGAAGGTCAATTCTAGCCCCAAATCGATGCATGAACATGAATTAATGATCACCCAACCTAGGGGATCATAAGGTATGTAAAAATTTGATGATTTGTGAAGTTGCAAAATTTGAGTTAGCATCATAATTCACGAATTATGTAATGATTAGAGGAGCTATGGCTAAGTTAGTGATGTACACATGCTTAGGAACTAAACCCTAAGTGAAAATCATGCATATGATGCTATGACTTGAATGATTTGGTGATTACCTATATGTGTGTTAAATGGGTTTATTGACAATATGATGAACACTCGGATTAGGGTGTTAAATTGATGAATATTGGTTGCTATGATATAAGTTCTTGATGTAGTTCATGAACACTAGACATAGAGGTTTGATTTTTATGTAAATCTTGGTGAAAATAATTAGTTATGAACTAGTTAGTAAATATGTAAAATTGTGCACATTAGGTGTTTGTTAAAATGCCTAAATGAGAACTAAAGTGTTGAAATTTAGAGTGAAAACGCGTATTTGAATGATATGGCAATTACGTGTGATGTGAAGTGATAAGGGTTCTAAATACTATGTTGATTTAGACTAAATGTTGTAAACCATGTGATTTAAAGTAGTTAACTTTGAATAAATTAACTTGACTAAGCATGAAGTCGAATAGTAGCTTCGACATAGAAAATAAGTGAGGTGGAATAGTCGTGATTGTTAATGACTAATTTAACCACCTTGTAAATGATTGACAATAGTTTGACGCGTAACAAGCTAGATGAAAGCTTGGAGGAGGGAGCGGGTCAAACAGAGCAAGTACGGAAAGAAAAGCGTGGCGTGGATGCGAGGTAAGTGTAAGTTACACACTTATGTAGAATACCCGTTTATTCGATAAGTTGTAAATGTGATAACGATAATATTAGAAATATGGAAATTTGTCAAGTGTCGACCAATGTAAATCAATGTTAAAAGGATACCCATGGCGTAAGCCGAAATGGGTTGAATTTGTAAGAAAAGAGTGTAAAAGAAAAAGGGGTATGGTTATAAAATCCGGGATGGGATGGATGTATGAATTGGAAATCAAAAATGATGTTTTTGATTAAATAGATAATGTTGGTCATATAGTCCAAACGGGTCGAATGGTGATGATAACACCATTTGACAATATCGACTAATGTGGTTGTCAAGTCTTATGTTAATAGGACCGATTAGCCAATCGGATAATTGCGTCACCATTGATGGTGTGATAATGAAAACGAGGTATAAATCGGGTCTACTTGTTGATCCGGGCCAGGTACGCATAATTATGTTGTAGTTAAAAGTGTTATTTTGGTCGAATAATTTGAGAGAGAGAGTCCTTCGTCATAAAAGGACTAAAATTGACCAAAACGCCCTTGTAGGCTAAATGGAACAAACGACCCTTAAAGGTTGTTTGGAAACGAGTTTTATGACTAGGTAAATACTTAGAATAAGTATAGAAGCTGAAAGAGGTATTGTATTAGCTAAATGGCACTATTTGAGTTTTTGCCGTAAAATAATGATTCGGGAGGTAAAATTTGGTTTATATTGATCACCACATTAAACCTACCTTAATTACAGTTGGGGTGGGAGATTATAGGATAAGAAATGTGGTAATGGAATGCTAGAACCAATCGAAAGTTATTTTAGGCTCGAAAGTGCTTAAATACCCTTAACGGGTCAAAATAAGCATACGAGCGAAAATGGGTTTAAATTGTGTAATAAACCTGTGATTAGAACCTAATATGGTAAATAACATTTATTTGAAGAAGTGTAGGGGATGTAGGAATCAAACAAATATGTTTGTTTGATAAAATGCATAAACGGGTAAAATTTGATAAAAAGGTAACGAGTCGAAGGCTTGAAAGTCTCAAAATTTGTTTATGTTGGATGTTGGATTTTAACTTCATAAGATGGAGAATTAAATTACGGACGCGTAGGAAAAAGAATCGGGTAAAACGGATCAATAACGAAGAAGTTATGGCCGTTTCCGTGAAATCGGGTTGAGTTGGGAATGTACAGCAACAGCTGAAGGCAACAGTCTGTGAAAACAAGGGCTAGGCGTGACGCCTAGGCCCTTGGCGTCACGCGACGCCCCTAACTCCGGAAAATTTTTAAATTTTGTCATTTTAACCCCTGTACTTGTTTGAACTTAATATTTGACTATCAAAACTAACTTTTAAGTTGGTTTTGATCATAGGTGATCGCCAAGAGTGCCCGGATGAAGATCAAGCGACGAGCAAGAACCGAACACACAAGAATAAAGCTTCCGCACGTTGTTTCATCGTCATTTTAAACGGAAATTCCGTAGATACTAAATTGTATTATTTTCAAATTGTAAAAGTTTTAATTCACCCGTATTATTCGACAGTAATTACTTATAATCTCATGTTTATTTTCGTAATTTATACGAAAACCTTTAATTAATTAGACGGGTGTTACACTATCAGCTACAACTTCCAGAGGAAATGGAAGGAATACATGATGTATTTCATGTATGTAATCTCAAAAAGTGTTTAGCCGATGAATCACTAGTAGTACCTCTTAAGGATATAGAGGTAAATGAGAAGCTTAAGTTTATAGAAAAACCTCTACAAATCGAAAACAGGAAAGTCAAGAATCTCAAACACAAGAGACTGGTGCTAGTCAAAGTTAAATGGGATTCCAAGAGAGGACCAGAGTACACGTGGGAGCTTGAATCAGAAATGCAAAGGAAATATCCACATCTATTTCAGTAGACCTCGAGGACGAGTTCTAAAATAAGGTGGGGAGGATATAACAACCCTCCTAAAATATTTCTAACACCCTTAATATAATTAAAATGTCCCAATATGTCTTAAAACATACCTCGTATGCGAAAACCGAGCCCAAAATACCTTATATAATTAAAAATAAAATAAAATAAAAACAATTTTTATTGTTTCCTGGCAGGCCGGGAAGACCCCTTAGGGATCTTACGCGGGGCGCGACAGCTCGTCACCAAGGCGCATCTCGTAGTCCTGATCTAGGGTTTCATAACGGTTGTCGTGGTTCTGCCCGACGTAGTCGTTGGAATGCCGTCTAGGGGAGGGTATTACTAATGTAAATATTGGGTTATTATACTAACACACGTGCATTGTTTAATTAATAGATTATAACCAGGAATCCACCAAGAAAAGTCTAAAGTAACAATGTGAGTAATCTCCTTTTTGTAAACTGTTTTTACAAAACCTTAATTAATTTACAATGTGATTAGCAGTGATTGAGTCTTTGTAGTTCTTCAATTAGAGCCGGTATGTTGGGGTTTTCTATACAAAATGTGGAACACGTTACCATTGGACAACGAGATAGCCAATGTGTAAATATGACCCACCAGTCAGGATTGACAATACTGAATGAGTAATTGTGTAGAAATAAACATTGTGATTGCTCTCAATACTGTTAAAGGATAAATGCTTCTTGATTAAACTGGGATTCACTCACCAGTATTTCCCACTGACAAATGTTTTTAAAATGCGTTTCAGTTAACAAAATGTGAAAGCCAATTAGAAGCCAGCTGGAGAGCACTGAAGGGTTGAAAAAAATGTGGCTATAAAAGTTACCTAAAATACGATGTTTTAAATTCGATAAATTAGGGTTTATCCCTATAAAAATGTTTGTAATGGAAACTTGGGTTTTACCCATGTGTTTATTAATATGAAAATGTGGTATTTTACTCTGATAAAATATTTCCTAACTACGGTCCTGATGAAATTTCCGCTGCCAAATAATGATAAAACACCGATACCACCACATATGAGTTCGCGTCCGCTCGATCCCAGGAGATAGGGGCCGGGGGTTGCGACAGTCGATGATGCTAACAATCTATCTGAGACACCTAACGAGTTGCGATTTCTGGATGCGTTCGTTTTGCGTAAAAAAGTTTTTGTAAAAAAGAAAGTTAAAACCGTAAACTTTTTAATGTAAAACGTAAAAAGTTTAACGTAAAAAGTAAAACGTAAAAAGTTTAAAACGTAAAAACGTAAAACGTAAAAGTTTAACGTAAAACGTAAAAAGTTTAACGTAAAACGTAAAAAGGTTAACGTAAAACGTAAAAAATTTAACGTAAAACGTAAAAAGTTTAAAAAATCTGTTAAAAAAATCTAAATTTAAATGCTTTTAATAAAATAATTATGTTTAAAAAATAAAAACTAATATAATAATACAAAAAAGGTAATAAAAAAAACAACAAAGACAAAAAGATAAAAATGAGTAAATTTACTAAAGTAACCTTTTGGATTAAAATATTAAGAGTAAACTGCCATTTTGGTCCCTGTAGTTTGGGTACTTTTGCCATTTTAGTCCAAATCTGAAAACTTTTTACATCTGGGTCCCTGTGGTTTGCATTTTGTTGCCATTTTAGTCCAAAATCTAAAAACCCTCTATTTTGACTGTTGAAAACTGATTATTTTGTCCTTTAGTGCAGGGGCATTTTGGTCATTTTTTAAATTTCATTTGTTGTAATAAAACCCAAATAAATCATCATCATCCCCAAAATAATCAGCTCTCTCTCTCTCTTCTCTCTCTTTCTATAGCACCACCACCACCGCCACCTCCTCCCTCTCTCTCTCTCTCTCCTCTCTCTCTATAGCACCAATTTACGATGACGGCCGACACTCCGATTTTAGGCCTACACACACATCTGTTCAGGAGATCAGAGAGAGAGGAGAGAGAAAGGAACTCCGATGACGGATCTGAGATTTGGGGAAGAAAGATGTGTGGATCTGAGATTGTTCTTAGAGAGTGTGAGATAGTTTAGAGATCGGCGGCGCTAAATCATCAATCATCATCGTCCAAAATAACCTTCACCGTCAAACCCACCGTCGTTGTTGCTGTTCGAACCTCCACCAGAACCATCTTGCACTAAATCAGAGGTGAAAACCACAAAATTCCATCACTAATGCCGCCGTGAGCGGCGTCGCCGTCTCCCGCCGTCACTGTGCACCACCGGCTCCTCTCCGCTTCGAATTCTTTCTCTCTTTGGTCGATTAAGACACGGGTGGGGGTGTGGGAGGAGTGTTATGGGTTTTATTTGTGTGTATGAAGATGATCTTGTGCTGCAGGTAGAAATCGAGATAGTGTAGGGTGGATTATGGGGTTAATGTACAGTTGAGTGTGAGATTGGAGTTGGAGATTTTGTATTTTTGTTAGATGATTTGTGTTGCAGACAATTGGTGGTGTGTATATGATCATAAAATAAAGATAAGATTAGATAAGAAAGGGGAATGGGTGGGAAGCTTGTGGTGTCGGCTGAAAGAGTGAAGTGTCTTAGGGTTTGTGTTTCCTAAAATACTTAGGTTAGATTTGTTGTGGAAGACAGTGGTGGAGGGTGTGATGGTGTTAATAGTGGTGGGTGGGGTGGAAGGTGGGGGCAGTGGTAAGTGGGGCTGAGGGTTGCACCTGAAGACGGTGGTGATGAAGAACTTACTTGCATCAGGTGGTGGTGGGGCTGTGGTGGTTGGGTTGGACCTGTTGTTGTTTATAGAGAGAGAGAGTCAGTTAAATGAAAATGTTAAATTAAGAAAATGTTAAATGAAAAGCAAAATGACCAAAATGCCCCTGAACTAAAAGACAAAATAGGAGGTTGCAACAGTCAAAAAATGGGGTTTTTGAATTTTGGACTAAAATGGCAACAAAATGCAAACCACAGGGACCCAGATTTAAAAAGTTTGAAATCTGGACTAAAATGGAAAAACTGGCCAAACCACAGGGACCAAAATGGCAGTTTACTCAAATATTAAAGACATAATAAGACAAAAAATACTTAATATTATTTTTAACTACTTTTAATCTTGTCCATCCATCTTGAAGATCTAATGGTTGAAAAGTGGTTCTCTCGGTTCTTACAACTGGGGGTGGTTGTCATTTTAGCGGCCCCCTGTATAAGGGAGAGTTTAAATGAGAACAAAAAAATTTCTTTACACTTATCATTATTATTCGAAAAAAATATTAGAAATTAACTTTTCACGTTTAAATTTACATGTATTCGTAAATAAAGAAAATTTACACACGTGTAAGCTTGTCATCTACACATGTATAAAAAAATTATTAAGAGTGATTTTGAAAATCGAGATGAATTATTTGATGTTGTAAATTCTTTTTTTGATGTTGTATTTTAATTATAATAATGAGATTTATATTAAAAAAATTGATTTTGATTGGTTTTCTCGTTTGTTCTCACGGTTCTCGCATTATTTAGCGTTCTCAAGATAATCCTCCCATATAAATAAATATATATATGGTTAGGGTAAAATGAAAACTTATAGGAGTTGTGAGAACTTAGAGAACTCTGCCTTACGAAAGATTTTTTCAAATTTCTTTTACCAAAATTCTTAAAAAAAATCAACTTTTCCAATAAAAAAACTAGGGGTGTGAAAAATGATGTAAAAAGTGATGTTATGCTTATGTTATCACCTTTTTACAGCTAATGTAATGGGCCGAAAAACACTACTTTGAATTTTTTTTTAGTTTTTTTTATGACAGTCTTTTCTAACATTTTAATCTAGGGGTGTGAAAAAAAATGGGGGCAAAACTCGCACGGGAAGTCCGAGTTCTCTCTCTATACAGGGGTTGGTTAACGTACGAGATGAAATTACGCACGTTATAAAACTAAAAAACCTAATCACGCATGTTGAAAACCATAATCACACATGAACATAATCACGCAAGTACAAAATCAGAAATCACGCATGAGGTAAAAACCTAATCACGCATGTTATAAAACTAATTACACATGTTATAATTACATCTCGTACGTTAAGAAATATTGTATTTTACACTTTCACTATATACATATATATAGGATTCGATTCAATTAAGAACCACCACGAGTTGTGAGAACCATGAGAACTCCTACTTCCCATGCGAGTTTGGCCACCATTTTTTGCACAAACGTAGATGAAAAATGTTATACACATCTGTAAAAAAAAAACAAAACAAAATAATTTGTTGAGTCGGTAGTTACGCCCGATGTAAATTTTCATTACGGCGATGTAAATTTTTGCATGCGGCATTTTTTTTTTTTTTTTTTTTCCTAGAACGAGTGACTTTTTTAAGATTATTGAGAAACAAAATTGATAAAAACTTTTGGAAGGCATAGTTCTTATGGTTTTCACAACTCAATATGGTTCTCATTTTACCATTTCCCTATATATATAGCTAGAGGTTCCTGTAAAAAAAAGGTTTATTGTGAGAAAGGTAAGAAAGAATCTACACCATTATATCTTTGATCTAATGATTGAGATCATAATGGCAAAATTGTAAATAATGTTTACTATTAAACATATTAATTTTCTAGATTAAGGGTATATAGGTAAATTTAATATTTTTAAATTAAGAAACTAACATTAATGCACATGTAACTTCCCCCCGTATTTTTTAAACATCAATAACTTTTTATACGTAACTTTTTTTCAAAAAAAAATTACACCATAATAACGAGCGTTTTTTTATCTTTAATATGAGTACCATATTGCTATACTTATATAGAGAAAAAAATATGTTTCGATCAGATGTTTAGTCCATGAATGGTGTTATATACTTGCTGAATGGTGTTATATACTTACTGAATGGTGTTATATACTTGCTGAAATGGTGTTATATACTTGCTGAATGGTGTTATATACTTGCCGAATGGTGTTTATAGAGATCTTTTAAAAAAAATCCAGATCCTATAATTAAGGTGGCGATTATGGGAAGTTTTTAATTAATTGAATTAATGATAAAATTACTTGTTTACCCTTTTGAATTAATTTAGATTTAGGACACATGTCATCTCCACAATATTTTTCACATTTCTCACACTTTTAACCTTTTTTACAATAACCTTACCCTATATATATATATATATATAGAGAGAGAGAGAGAGAGAAGAAGGTTAACGTACATTACGGCTTAACGTACATTACGTACGACAGGTAATTACGCACGTTCATTTTAAAATCACGCACGTTGTAACTCAAAAATCCAAAATCACGCATGTTGAAACACAATAATCACGCATATTGAAAACATTAATCACGCATATTATAGAACAAATCACGCACGTTGTCGTACGTGAAGTACGCTAAGCCGTAATGTACGATATACTTTTTCTATATATATATATGTATATAGGGTAGGGTTCTAGAGTGAACACGAGTGTATTTGTGAACTGAATGAACAAATCCTGACTATTAATTTACATCATCAAATGGTAAAATACACTAGTGTATTTTCATTATCAAATCTTTGCCGTTGATTTACACTTGTGTATTGATAAGTTGAAAAACACTGTCATTTATCTATGTATTTTGTATATTATTTTAATAGTTTTTTAGTCATTTTTTGTCTTTATAGGTTGGTATTTTATTAGTTTATATTAGACTTGGCAAAGTGGGTACGTGGGTGGGTTTGGATAATGGTCAGAATAGGTTTGGGTTAAAATGAGTTTGGGTCAGAATGAGTATATTAAGAAAAAGGTCACGATGGGTTTAGGTTTGGATGAGTTTGGGTCAGAATGGATTTGGGTTATCTTTCAAACTGCTCTGTTTCTAGGAAAAAAAAAAAGAACATATCACATAAAAGAATTTAGCATGTGGGCCCATTTATCACTAATGTATACAGATTTTGTATATAGATGGATATAAACTCACAAATAGTGTTGTCCACAATACAAACTTGAAACAATGTATCAAAATGCATAAACGTTCTCTAGTATTAAAAACAATCTGAATACAGTTAATCAATTAATAATTAACAATCTGAATACAGTTAACAAGATAAAATTTAATAATTAACATAACATTAGTCATATAATCAATTAATCATAACACCCCTACTGTGAATCTGAATTAGAGGTGCACAAAATAATCGGTTAATTACCGTAACCAGTTATTAACCAAAACTGTAACCGGTTAATAACCAATCGAGGAATAACTAGTTAGTGGTTATGTTTAACTGTAGGTTAGTAACCGGTTATTGATATTCAGTATAGGAACCATTTTTTAACCGACAAACCGGTTAATCGAAAAATAACCAAAAAATTCAAACAAAAAAGCAAAAAAATCGGTTATTAACTGAAAATAACCGGTTACAGTTTTTAACCGGTTAAAGTCAAAAAGTCAAATTAACCAGTATAACCGGTTAATCGAACCGGTTATTAAAATTAACCTGTTTGTCCACCTCTAATCTGAATACAGTTAACATCAGTCAATATAACCAGTTGTTGGTTAACCACCAATGTGAATAGTCAACTTTCAAATTGGGACAACCATGATGAAATAACTTGAAAAACTTTACAAATAAATTCAAATTCAAATTGGTTATTAAATTCAAAAGATCATGAACAGATCCTTCTCAAACAGTTCTAGATTTTCTAGAAATTAAAATCCTAAGATTTGTAGAACTGAGGATTAGTACATGGATCGTTGTTGTTGAAACAAACTGTGGAATCGATGTGAATCAATCTCCAGCCCACGTCGACTGAGAAAACCCATCCTGACCTATGGTTGTTTTTTTCCATACCCATCCTGACCCATTTATATTTTTGTTTATAATTAAACTTGCCCATCCTAACCCGCTAAATAATTATACACAACCCAAAACAACCCATATTCTTTTATATGCAACCCGGATCAGCCCAAATTCCTACCAGCAGGCTAGGATTGCCAGGCCTAGTTTATATTATTACAGATCCCAGTACGAAATGGAATCAAATACGGGCTGAAACGGTTAATAAATGAGCACCCGACACTTTGGAATAAACGTGAGGGACCAAAACTGTAATTTGTTGAAAGTTGAAAAGTACACTGTAGACATATGAAAAAAAGGCAGCAGGCGTATCATGTTTGCTAGGGTGACATAACACGTGAATTGACCAAAAAGCCCATGCCAACTATGATGGCCGATTAATTATATTGGTGTTGTAATTATTATTAACTTATAAAGAAGCAACTTGAATATGCATTATTGTGTTGTAACATGTGCTTAGGGGGGTTTTCAAAAAAAAAAACTAGAATTTTACTTTGTAATCCTAAAGTTTTTATCTTTAACAATTTAAGTTTAAAGTTTAGTCTTTGTTTCCTTTTAACCCTAAAGTTTTAATATTTGACAATTTAAGTTTAAAGTTTAAATCTTTGGCAATTTAACCCTTTTGATTAATTTGATTTTCCACTTCTAATTCAAAAGTTTATACCTTATACGATTTAACTACTTTGAGTAATTTGATTTTTCACTTCTAATTCAAAAGTTTCCATCTTTTGCAATTTAACCACTTTGATTTTTTTTACTTATGTGTGGTAATCTTGGCTTTGAGGTTTTTTAAATAAAAAATGGTTATGCATATGGTTGTTAAAACCTTGGCTTTTGGGGGTTTTTTTAAAAAATTAATGTTTTTACTTTTCACCCAAAAGTATTTCATAAATTACTTTTAACCCAAAACTATTTGTTTTTTTTATCTTTAACACAAAACTTTTTATCTTTTGCAATCTATCATCACAACTTTTTTTTATTTTCAGCTTTGGTCCTTTATAGTTTTTGTTTTCCACAAATTTTTCGCTTTATACTTCGTTCTAAATTTTGTGACTTAACACATCGGAACGTGCGTCTTTGGTTTAACGTTTTTACGTTTCGTTCTAAATTTTACGAGTTAACACGACGCAACGTGCGTGTGTGGGTGAACGTTTTTACATCGTCTATTTTTCCCGTTTGACAGGTTCAACATAACATGCGCGTCTTAAATCGACTTCGTTATAACTAAAGAATCCCCGCCGCATTGCGGCGGGTCGTAATTCTAGTTCAATGAAAAAAAAAACGATATTATTAATACCCCATATTCATAACATGACAGGCCCACTCCTCTTCTAGGCCCATCTTGCCTCCTAGTGATATGCCTAAGGGCCCAAATCCTGGAGTGGTGTTACAATTAAAATACGATAAACCTACTGCTACGAATGGTTTTTTTTTTTTTGGTTGGAAGGCTGCCGTATACGAAGAACTGGCTAGACGAATACCTATGAGGCGGAGATACTCAGGTGGGATTCAAGAAGAAGAGGTGTACGGATCAATTTTCAAGATTAGGATCGAAGATTCAAGTCGGGTTCGCATCTTATTAGTTTTCGATTTGTTTAACTTTGTATTTTCAGATTTGATAACTATGATTCGCTTGTTATTTGTTATTATTTTCGTTCTTGACTAATGATTATTGGCTAGTCCGTTTATCTACCCGGGTTTGTGATGAATATTTATTAATAATCGGTAATTTCTCGTTTTGGTAATTTTATCGGTGGATTAATATTAGACTAAGAGACTTAATAATAATTGATTAGATGGGTTTGCATGCTTTATTCTAATTTATTATCTTACAATTGTTCCTCGTGTATCTTTGTGAATGTCTTTCATGTATATA
Source organism: Helianthus tuberosus (assembly GCA_030545235.1). Classification (NCBI taxonomy): domain Eukaryota; kingdom Viridiplantae; phylum Streptophyta; class Magnoliopsida; order Asterales; family Asteraceae; genus Helianthus; species Helianthus tuberosus. The sequence goes on along the minus strand of CM060427.1, from coordinate 107,691,089 downwards.
TACTTGTTAGGTTACCTACTTTGTGTTTGTAACTAGTTTATGATTTATGGTGCACATATCACATAGTAACTTTGTTTGATAATTTAGAGAAGTTTAATGTTCTATCTATTCTTCAGACCAGAAGGAGATATATAGTTGGGATTGTCTTTGGTGCTAGGTATTTAGGTACAGTGAGACTGGGATGAGATTTGTCTAGATTCCCTAGTATTAGTTGGGATTGTCTTTGGTGCTAGGTATTTAGGTACAGTGAGACCGGGACGAGATTTGTCTAGATTCCCTAGTATTATTTGTTTTCTAAGTCTTGTCAAGTATTTTTAGGTTACCCCTGCACTCTAGGGTGTATTGTGATTAGTGAGACCGGGAGAAGATCTAGTCTTTGGGTACTTTAGTATTGTTGGAGAGACCGAGAGGAGATCCAACCTATATACCAGTGAGCTTTATTTAACTTTTTGGATGCTTAGGAGAAGTTGATGAGACCGAGAGGAGATTTAGCTTATCATTAGTCTTAGAGTGTCGTACTATTAGGATTCCAGACCTGGGTAGTACTTTCTCATCCTTGATTTCACCCTAGCAGTCTTTAGTTGCGTCTTGGTAGTTTAGTTCGCCTTAGTTAATATTAGAATATTAGTTAATTAGTTAATAAAAACCCTCAAAACCCAAATAAACCAGTTAAGTAATTAGTTGAGTCAGAGTCTAGTTAGCGTCGCTAGTGTCTCATGGGTTCAATACTCGGACTTTATTAGGTTTTACTACGTACGATATGTATACTTGCATGTCAGTGGTCTAGCATTTAGAGAGTCTTAGTTTATAAATATTAAAACTAGAGTCTCTAGTTTAGGTTCGTTTTTATAGACCATAATTAGCACATCAAGGTTTTGGCGCCGTTGCCTGGGACACTTTGGCGATTGCGTTATTAGTTTTGACTGGTCATACTTGTCTAATTGGTTTTTTTTTTTTGTAATTTGTGTCTTAGGGTTTGAGTCTTAGAGTTTGTGTTTAGTAGTAGTGTGTCAGAGTCATTATTTTTGTAAATATTTTATTAGTTAGTTTTTTTCTTTCCTTTCTATACTTTGTGTTGTTTTTGCTACTCTCTTCATGGCAGGTTATCATAGCGAGTATCGTCCCTATGTTCGAGTGTTTGTGGAATCATGTCAAGTATTCGCTCATATAACGACAACAACACAGAACCAAGGACATCCAAGGTTTCCCAAAATGCTCGTCATTCTTGAGCGAATGTTCGAGACACTAGGTCAGATGTTGAGGGAAGGCATGAATCAACACGTATATCCAAGGTGTCAGGACTGTGGTGGACTGCACTGGTATGAAGATTGTCCAGTTTACGTGAATCAGAAGAAAAATCAAAGTACAATACAGTTTACATGGGATGATTACTATGATGATAATATTGACTTTGAGAGCTATGGGGGAAAAGAAGAAGTAGAGATAAAAGTGGTTGAAGATGAGCTTCCTAATAATCTAGAGTTGTCTGATATAGGACTGGAGACGAGAACGGATGAATCAGTCCCACCCCCGGTTCAACATGATGTGAAACCCGATTGGTATTCCACACCATGATGTTACAGTCCTGAACCCATTGATGGTGACTTCCGGAGTGAAGATGATAAGGGAGTGGTTGAAGAGATGGAATTGGAGATGTCTGACTACACCACGTCCCCAAGGGAAGACGAGGTTTGTGAGCCACTGGACAAGATGGAGGATGAGAAGGAGCATGTACCATCTTGGGTGGAGGAGTTTGGTGATGAGTTAATAGGTTTGCCAACTCTTGAAGATGAAGAATTTGAACCGGCTGGTGATCTTACCAATCTAGAGACATTACTTATAGAGACGATGACCATGGAGATCAAATATACACCAAATGTAGAAGAAGAGAAAGTGGCTGAGGAGTTTAATAGCAGGCTCGTGGAGAAATTAGAAGATAGACTGCCACCACGATTAAGAACACGGGAGAGGGCGAGAAAGAGCTTGGATCAACACCTTTTGAGGATTCAAGGATGGTACCGAAGAAAGAAGAAGGATGAACCGTTGTAGTTTGCACAACACCATATTCCTCATTACATGTCTTACATCAGGTTTTGTCCAAGTAAATTTAAATTTTGGTGGTTTGACCCGTTTGAATGTCTTAAACATTTTCTAGATTCATAGTTGGTTTTTTAATAAATAATAATGAACAACTAAAATTAAACGGGTTAGACCGGGGTTGGATAAAGGAGAAGCCTCATGATTGAGGATTAAGTGTGGGGATGTCACCCGAGTTGAGAGCTTGTATTATGAGTCAGTTTTTATTTTTTTATGTTTATTTTGAGTCGATATAATGCTTGGGTTTGTTTTTTTACTTACGTAGGTTTATTTGACCCGCCCGTACTCAATCTCCATTCGGGCGGTAAGCGGAGCTGTTTATATTTGTAAAGGCAACCCAAGTGCACTAGTTAGTCAGAGACGATCGTGAATGGAATGTTATACGATCGGGTACGGGATTGGATTGAAAACGCGTGCAGCTGGCACTGATTTTTTATCCTAACCAGTTAAGTCCTTTCCAATTCGATGTTTTTTTAATGTTTGTATACTATTCTAGGTTTTTATTCAGCTTTATTGTTAGCGGGTTTTTCATAATTTGCACATCATGTATACACTTGTGTATTGATAATCAAGGGTTAGGATTAGTTCACTAGTGTTCACTAATAAACCTAACCTTATACCTAAAGTGTGAGAAGTGTAAGAAGTGTTTTAAACCATTAGATCTTTGATCTAATGGTTGAGATCAATAGGGACCAAATTGTAAATTGTGTTTTAATTATTTGGACTGATTTGACAATTGTAGGGGTAATAGTGTCTTTTTATATGTTTCAAATAAGGTAACCGTATCCTACACAAATTACACCCCCATCATTCTCCTAAATTCCAGCGATCCTTGTTCATCCTTATTCTACGAATCCGGAAACATGGATGATCATCAGAATCCAAAAACCCATTATAAACGTAATCCACAAACCTTGTTTATCGTCTATCGTCCTTTAATTTCTAGGGTTCTATAACATTCACCAGCGTTCTTTTTTTAGGGAAAATATCAAAATCGAGCGGCAAATAGTGTTTAATGGATTCAAAAACAGCTTCAAGCATCACATTGGGTGTGAAACGGAAGAGAAAAACAACAGTATCGAAACCAGGTTTGTATTTTAATAGGGTTTTGTTTTTAAGTCAGTTTATGGTGATCTATAATGTATTTTAATAGGGTTTTGTTTTTAGAGCCCCGCTTGCGGTCTGCTCATATAATGTAATATATGTGTGGGCGCTCCGGGGGGCAAAAGCAAAAGTGCACTAATTTTTAACGTTATTTTACTAATTTCGTGAAAATAACGTTAAAAAGAGGGGATCGTTAATCAGGCATCATGTGGTGGCGTTGATAGCCGAAAGACAAGGGGGTACATGCACCAATTGGCGTTTGTCTCAATTGCTGAGTGTTATGTGCCTTATGTCCAAGGCTTGATGCAAAACCACAATCGAGCCAGGGGTCTCATTGGAAGCAGCCTCTCTATTCCTACGGGGTAGAGGTAAGGCTGTCTACATCCCACCCTCCTCAGACCCTACCTTAGCTTTGCTATAGGTGGGATATACTGAGTACGATGATGATGATGATGATGATTATGGTGATCTATAGTGTCTGTTGATGCTTGTATTGTTCTAAAAACGGCGTAATTAGCTATAGGGTTTTTATTGTGGCCTGTTGTTAGTGGTACATGCTGAATGAAGTGTTGTTCATGGTTGCAGAGGCTATAAACTACAAGTATAGTGTTTTAGAGTGTTACAAAAAGGGTTTTATAGTGTTATATACGTAATATAGTGCTGAATGGTGGTGTAGTGTTATATATAATGTTGTAGTGTTATACATAGTTATAAAAGGGTTATATGGTGATATATACTATTCGTAGTGTTTTATAGTGATTTGTAGTGTTATATCTTGTTTTGTAATGTTATCTACTTATTTCAGTGTTATGAACCTTTGAATGGTGGTTGTAGTGTTATACATAACGCTTGAGTGTTTTATAATGATTTATAGTGTTATATCTTGTCTTGTATACTTTTAAGATGAATTTAACAATTTGATCACTTGCTGGATTGTTTTATAATGATTTATTGTGTTATATTGCTTTGTAGTGTTCACTGCTAGTTTTTTACTAATTGTGAAAGAATTTAATTTTAGTTAAGAGAAGCGGCCGAATACCAAATTACAAAATGGGAAAGGGCTTTCATAATACGATTCAAAAAAGCATCCCGTTGAGTGATTCAGATAATGAAAACATAGGGGAAGAAGGTATAGATAAAGTAAAAACTATAAAAGTAAAAATAGATGGATGAAATATTGTTTTGTTATGCAATACCCCTTTCGTCGAAATGCGTATGTAATGAATCATAACCATGTATAAAAAATATAAAATTATGATGTTTTATATTAACAAAATATGTTGTATGTCAAGACGAAGAAGAACAAAATGCTGGAAACAATCCATCAGGAAAAAACACTCCAAGCTGTATGGATCTTAGCGGCCCACCTGCGGACAAAGGGAAAGCAGCTATCGGTGAAAAGAAACTACCAACACCTAGTAAGTGTTTTCATACAAATAATCTATAACAGTTTTTTTTTTCTAATTTTGGTTGTAGTATAACATACCTGTATATTTCTGTGTCCAGCTGCAGCATTACACCCTGCCGACAATGACGATGACTTCGTGTCCCCACCGCCCTCCACAAAACCAACTAGTAAGAATTTCAAACCTGTATATTTCCGTGTCCAGCTGTAGCATCACACCCTGCCGACAATGATGATGACTTCGTGTCCCCACCGCCCACCACAAAACTAGTAAGAATTTCAAAATTCGAATGAATATCAGTGTTTTCATTTAATTGTGATTGTAGTATAACAAACGTGTATATATGGGATTTCAGCTACCATAACACACCCTACCAACGAGGATGACTTTGTGTCCCAACCGATAACGACAAAACCAACTAGTAAGTATTTTAAAACCACAATGCTATTATTTTGCGATTTTTTTAATTGTGATTATGGTATAACGAAACTGTACATCTTGGTTTCAGCTGCCCCATCACACCCTGTTGTCGGGGATGTTGGCAATGTACCCGAACCACCAGAGGGTAAAAGACGTCAACTGCAGCTAGGAGGAAATCGACAAGGCCACCGATCTCATTGCTTTCAAAACCATATGAGCCGTTCACTGGCCCAAAAATTAAACTAAAGACGTCTCCGGATGACCTGGTGATATTTGTTAACAATCTAAATGCAGCGCAAAAAAAAGGTGGTAACAATGGGGTTTGGTTCCTTACTTAAATTCAATGTACGGGGTGTACCGACACGGCTTTCATATTGGTTGGCGAGCAACTATGACGAGGACGTTGGGGTGTTGAACGTTGGTGCACACCGTGTACGGATCACACCAGAGTTGGTCCATAAGATATTTAGGATTCCAAATGGGGATATAGAGATTGTAGAAAAAATCAGAGCGAGAGACAACAATCCTGCAGTAGCCGAGTGGTGGTCACAATTCAATGATTGTACTAAGGTGTCACCAGTAGGACTGAAGGACATGATGGTATGCGACACTTCAAGTGGCCGGTTGTTCGAATTGAACTGGTTGGTTTTCTTTAATAATGTGATGGGGGGAAAGAAGCGTCAACAACATAATTAATCAATGTTTCTTGGGATGCATGGACCCAAAAAATTGACATCACGAGCTTTGATTGGTGAGCCTACATGATAACATGCTTAAACCGCATGACAAAGGTGTGGAGCCGCAATCGGGATGATGGTTTTAGAGGGCTGATTGTGTTACTGGAGGTATGCGACTTTACTTTGAAATCCTTTTATAACACTGCAACACTATATATAACACTACAACACTATATATAACACTGCAGCACTATATATAACACCATGTAGTACTTTTATAACACTACAACACTATATATATAACATTGCAGCACTATGTATAACACCAAGTAATCCTTTTATAACACTACTACACTATGTATAACACTACAACACTGTGTATAACACTGCAGCACTATGTATAACACTGCAGCACTATGTATAACACTGTAGCGCTATGTGTAACCCTATGTTTTTTTTTTTTGTGGTATGATATACAATGTTATCAGCAAGTTATCTTGTCCATAAAACACATAACCTTATCTTGACCATAAAACACTACAAAATAATATAAAACACTACATCAAGATATCAAACAGTTAAATGACATTAGATTCAACTCATAAAACTACAAAGCAATATCAAACACTAGAAAGCATATTAATAACACTACAGCAAGATATTTTATGGTGTCTTACTATACAGTTACCATGTTAAACAGTTTAACACCATATGACATTTATTTCATTTTATAAAACTACAAACAAAATATAACCATACAAATAGTATATAACACCATATAATCATTTTATAACACTGTATAACACCCCAGCACTATGTCTAACACTACAGGGGGTCACATTACAACACTATGTATACCTGGTAAAAAATTGTTGATGTAAAAACACCATGATAAAAGAATGGTTTGCGATTAACGTATTCGAGGCTGTAAAATTAAATAAAGGATTTAAAAAACGACTAACAATATCAACTATGGTTTGATGTCTACCTTGCTATATGTGCATCCATATAACACTGTAATTCAGGGGTAAGCGTATACGATAAAATTCCCTAGACTAAAACTACCCACAATAAGATGAATTTAAAACACAATGTAAAAACCATTATGTTTCACAATAGTGCAATCATGACTGAAAAATGAAACAAAAAGCTATAAAATCCAACAAACGAATCCAAGAAAACAATAAATGTCATAAAACTAATGAAACAAAGCTCGAATACACATAATTTGGTAATATACTCGTCCTTAAACATTTGCTACTGTTCTTGAACTTCTTCCTCTGCTTCATCATCTGCTTCTTCCTCTCCTTCCTTTCCTTATGAGGTGTCATCATTATTTTCCCTTGCGGGGAGCTTGCATGTACGTCGATTATGCCCCTTACGTTTGCAATTGCTACACTCCCGTTTCTTTTTCCCAAATTGGCTTATCACAATTTCACGCTTAGAGTTCATTCTTTTAGGTTTGCCCAAACCTTTAAATCTAGTTTCAACTGATACACGAACAATTACAGACGATGGTTGGGTGTTACTAGTTATTTCGTCAAACCTATCACGACGACTCTTTGGGGGGTGTGTTTACCACTGCCTCATCAGCCTTCGATTGATACTAGACAACATGATCCCAAAAAGTGCACAACGCATCGAAGTTAGTGACCAACCTGTTAATAACAGACTCTGCTGACTGTGTTATCTCACGTACAACCCGATTAACTTGATGGTACCGATCATCGCTTTCATTAATACCTAATATCGCTCCAGGAGCACTATTAGGAACAGCTTCCCTAGTCCACCGTCGTAATATATACCTTTCAGGGAACTGCCTAATATCAAGAAACCCGCAGAACGCAAAAAATGTGCTCGCACAACAACCCAAACTGTTCATACGTATTGCATACACAACTCATAGTCATATCTTGCTCCCGCATCATAACCTAATACATCAAAAAACTGCCAAAAAAAGGAGAAAAAAATATATACTCAGTTCAATCTATGAAATAAAACACCATGTAAACATAAGTTTAAAAACCAACAATTGTTACATTCCCTAGTTACCTCAAAAAATGTCGTACACGGTTGAGAAAAGTCCTTCACAAAATTATCCTCTCTTTGTTCCCAGTTTCCAATACCACAATTGTGAATAGATGTGTGTATATGTTTGCCAGTTGTTCTTCTAAAACAAATTATCTTGCCCAAATGTCGGATTTCGTGTGTCTGGTATCATGGTCGTTCTTCCTATGCTCATGTCTTTGGGCCTCGATTTTAGAGTCAAAATGCCCCATGAATTCCACAAGCATACAGTCCGGGTTGCAAAACTGCCCAAAAAAATGGTTCTCGCTTTCCGAACGTGAGGATGTGCGCATCAGCCCGGACATGTGCTCATCACGATAGTACGCATGTATCCATGAATCCCTAATCTGATAAATTGACTCTAACCATTCATGATTCGCCAAATCAAAGTCAGTCAATATAACACCCCATTCGGATTCAAACTGGTCAGGGAGTAATGCATCGGTCCAACAAATGGCACACAACCTCTTCTTAAAACCGGTTCCATTACATAAGGTAGCGCCAACTTAAGAAACATGGAACAACATTAAAAAAATAAATATCAAACCAACAGGATAAAACATTATATAAAAGTAAAACCACATTGCTAAACAGTATTTCCTATTTTTACAATATAAAACCACAATCGGAAACTAATCAAAAAACCATAAACGTCGTATTCAGTTATAAAAAGCTATAAAATCCAACAAACGAATCCAAGAAAACAATAAACGTCGTAAAACTAAAGAAACAAAGCTCAAATACGCCTAATTTGGTAATTAAGAAATCTTGGTAGTAAGTTTGTCCATTATATGCCACATGCAAAGCATGTGCCTACTTTCAGGCCAAGTATCTTCAATCGCTTTCCTCATAGCTGGGTCTTGATCAGTTAAAATCACAGGTGGTGCACGACCAAATGCCTGCCGAAAGACGTTAAGCAACCAGCTATATGTTTCAGCGGTTACATTACCTATTATAGCCGCACCCAGGGTAACATTACGATAGTGATTGTCAACGCCGGTAAATGGTACAAACATCATATTGTACCTAAAAAAATATAATAGTCAAAACATAAGACACCCTACATCAGATAAACACAAAAATATGAATAAAACCAATCTAAAACCTAAAACTATAAGTAAGATACGAACTTGTTGCGATGATAAGTAGCATCAAAAGACACAACATCCCCAAACATATTTAAATTCCTCTTCGCATCTCCGTCAGCCCAAAACAACGCCCGTAAAACACCATCGTCAGTTGTTAGGTATTCCATAGAAAAATTGGGCATGAATTCTTTCTTCCTTTTTAGCCGTTTAATCACCATATCAGCGTCGTATTCAGCTATATACCTATTTAAGTCTCTTTTGAAATTTTTAAAATCAACTTTCGTGGCACCTATCTTGTTAAACCCTCCATAAAGAGTCCTAATATTAAACGCTCTGACTAGACCAACGTTTATGGCACTCAAAGCATTTACGGCTTCTTCCTTAACATAATTGATTCCTCTCTTACAAGGAAGTAGGTATCTGTCATCTTCAGCAACAAACGGGTGATTGTGAGACTCCTCGAAGTGATAAACCTCATAAAGTTTATCATCGTTTAACTTAACCCGGATACACGCTTCACAGCCAGTCCTTATAAAAGGAACCTTGCGGGTAATCTTGCTCCTCGACTTATTATTTGAACTATCAGCTTCCTGAGTCGAGTCAATCGCCTTAAAGGGTTTAGTACCCTCCTTTGAGCAAAGGAAATATTGATTTAAGATGACATCGCGAGGCTCGTATTGAGTACCCTTCCTCGTTGTGAATCCTCCAGCCATTGCATATCTTTGGTAAAAAAGAAAGGCATTATTCAGCGAATCAAAAGTCATATTCATCTTTGGTTTAAGCGAATCGTCAACATTTGGTATAAATGTCCTCCTTCCACATCTTGGGGACACCTGATCACCGACCGGCTGGTATGTATGAATATGTACAATAAAAAAGGGAAACACAAAAACAATTATAAAGACTATAACACTGTCATGAACACCATTATATGACACTGTGAAACAATTATAAAACACTATGTGCAAAGTTAACAATATCAAGTTAACACTATCGTGATGAGCAAGTTCCAATCACAGTGTTATAGTGTTTTATAATTGATTTTTGTTTCCCTTTTTATTGTAGATATTCATACATACTAGCCGGTCGAAGATGTTCAGGTGTCCCCAAGTTTTGTAAGGAGGACATTTATACCAAATGTTGACGATTCGCTTAAACCAAAGATGCACATGACGTTTGATTCGCTGAATAATGCCTTTCTTTTTTACCAAAGATATGCAATGGCCAGAGGATTCACAACAAGGAAGGGTAGTCAATACGAGCCTCGCGGTGTTATCTTAAATAAATATTTCCTTTGCTCAAAGGAGGGTACTAAACCCTTTAACGCGATTGACTCGACTCAGGAAGCTGGTAGTTCAAATAATAAGTCGAGGAGCAAGATTACCTGCATGGTTCCTTCTATAAGGACTGGTTGTGATGCGTGTATCCAGGTTAAGTTAAACCTGGATAAACTTTATGAGGTTTATCACTTCGAGGAGTCTCACAATCACCCATTTGTTGCTGAAGATGACATATACCTACTTCCTTGCAACAGAGGAATCAATTATGTTCAAGAAGAAGCCATAAATGCTTTGAGTGCCATAAACGTTGGTCCAGTCAGAGCGTTTAATATTATGAGGACTCTTTATGGAGGGTTTAACAAGGTAGGTGCCACGAAAGTTGATTTTAAAAGAGACTTAAATAGATAATAGCTGAGTACGACGTTGATATGGTGATTAAACAACTAAAAAGGAAGAAATAATTCATGCCCAATTTTTCTATGGAATACCTAACAACTAACAATGGTATTTTACGGGCGTTGTTCTTGGCTGACGGAGATGCGAAGAGGAATTTTAATCTGTTTGGGGATGTTGTGTCTTTTAATGCTACTTATCGTCGCAACAAGTTCGTATGTTACTTATAGTTTTAGGTTTTAGATTGGTTTTATTCATATTTTTGTGTTTATCTAATGTAGGGTGTCTTATGTTTTGACTATTATATTTTTTTGTAGGTACAATATGATGTTTGTACCGTTTATCGGCGTTGACAATCACTATCGTAATGTTACCCTGGGTGCTGCTATAATAGGTAATTAAACCGCCGAAACATATAGCTGGTTGCTTAACGTCTTTCGGCAGGCATTTGTTCGTGCACCACCTGTGATTGTAACTGATCAAGACCCAGCTATGAGGAAAGCGATTGAAGACACTTGGCCTGAAAGTAGGCACAGGCTTTGCATGTGGCATATAATGGACAAACTTACTACCAAGGTTTCTTAAGTACCAAATTAGGCACATTTGAGCTTTGTTTCTTTAGGTTTACGACGTTTATTGTTTGAATGAATTCATTTGTTGGATTTTTATAGCTGAATACGACGTTTTTTATTAATTTCCGATTGTGGTTTTATATTGTAAAAATAGAAAATACTGTTTAGCGATGTGGTTTTACTTTTATATAATGTTTTATCCTGTTGGTTTGATATTTAATTTTGTGTTAATGTTGTTTCGTGTTTCTTAGGTTGGCGCTACCCTATGTAATGGAACCGATTTTAAGAAGAGGTTGTGTGCCATTTGTTGGACCGATGCATTACTCCCTGACCAGTTTGAATCCGAATGGGGTGTTATATTGATTGACTTTGATTTGGCGAATCATGAATGGTTAGAGTCAATTTATCAGATTAGGGATTCATGGATACCCGCGTACTATCGTGATGAGCACATGTCTGGGCCGATGCACACTTCCTCACTTTCGGAAAGTGAGAACCATTTTTTTGGGCAGTTTTGCAACCTGGACTGTATGCTTGTTGAATTCATGGGGCATTTTGGCTCTGCAATCGAAGCCCAAAGACACGAGCATAGGAAGAACGACCATGATACCAGACACACGAAACCCGACATTTGGGCAAGAGAATTTGTTTTAGAAGAACAACCGGCAAACATATACACACGAACATTTTTTTTTGATGTGCAACTTGGAATACAGAGAGCTATATACTAGGGAATGTAACAATTATTGGTTCATGGTGTTTTATTTCATAGATTGAATTGAGTATATATTGTTTTCTGCTTTTTTTGGTAGTTTTTTGATGTATTAGGTTATGATGCGGGAGCAAGATATGACTATGAGTTGTGTGTGCAATAGGTATGAACAGTTTAGGCTGTTGTGCGCGCACATTTTTTGCGTTATACGGTTTCTTGATATTAGGCAGTTCCCTGAAAGGTATATATTACGATGGTGGACCAGGGAAGATGTTCCTAATAGTGCTCCTGGAGAGATATTAGGTATTAATGAAGGCGATGATCGGTACCATCAAGTTAATCGGGTTGTACGTGAGATAACACAATCAGCGGAGTCTGTTATTAACAGGTTGGTCACTAACTTCGATGTGTTGTGCGCTTTTAGGGATCATGTTGTCCAGTATAGTATCAATCGAAGGCTGATGAGGCAGTGTTAAATGCACCCCCAAAGAGTCGTCGTGACAGGTTTGCCGAAATAATTGGTAACATCCAACCATCGTCTGTAACTGTTCGTGTACCGGTTGGAACTAGATTTAAAGGTATGGTCAAGCCTAAAAGAATGAAGTCTAAGCGTGAAATTGCATAAGCCAATCTGGGAAAAAGAGACGGGAGTGTGGCAATTGCAAACGTAAGGGGCATAATCGACGTAGATGCACGTTCCCCACAAGGGAAAAGAATGATGACACCTCAGAAGGAGAGGGAGAAGCAGATGATGAAGCGGAGGAAGAAGTTCAAGAGTAGGAGGAAGTTCAAGAGCAGGAGCAAATGTCCGAGGATGAGTATTCGAGCTTTGTTTTGGTTAGTTTTATGAAGTTTATTGTTTTCTTGGATTCGTTTGTTGGATTTTATAGCTTTTGCAATTAAAGTTTTGAACGGATGTTCTTGTGTCCGTTATAAGAGATACAGTTTGATCTCTTAAAACTTTTAGTTTGTTTCTCTCTTCTTTGTACACTGACAAACAAACCCAAGCAATTGCCCATATAGAAGGAAACTTAAATATAAAATTTAACTCCCATAACAGTTCTCTAAATCCCTCATTAGCAACTATACTAAGTGGACGATTATCTTTTATGCACACACGAGCAAGAAAGATTCTACATTTTTCTTGTCTAAAAGAATGAGAAGCCAAGATACCTCCGCCTTCCTTGAACTTTTAGGCTAATCGAATCGAATAGCGTGACCAATTATTGATGTAGATAGTTATTGAAGTAGATAAAGAAACATTGAACGAACAGGTCACTAGCGCTGATGAGCAAAACGTGGAACAAAAGAAAAATGAAGGTGGTAGTAAAAGATCATTTATGTGGGATCATTTGATATTTGATAAGGTTACACAGAAAGCAAAATGTTATTATTTAAAGTGGATGGCAGCCGGTTCCAAAACAAATGGTATGAGTCCCTTGCGGTATCAGTTGTTGAGAGTATGCCTCAAGTCATCACTTTATAGGAAGGTAGATTTAAAACAATCTAAAATAGGCTTTAAGCCTAAAAGTTCGGGAAAGGTGGTGGTAGCTTGGCTTCTCATTCTTATAGCCAAGAAAAATATAAAGGAAGAAAAATATAGAATATTTCTTGCTCGTATGTGCATAAAAGATAATCGTCGTATAGTTGATGATGAGGGATATATAATTTTCATGGGAGTTATCCGATGTTTAAGTTTCCTTCTAGATGGACAATTGCTAGGGTTTGCGTGTCGGTATACGAGAAGCGAGAAAGAAACTAAAACAAGTTTTACGAGATCAAAGTGTATCTCTTACAACCGACACATGGACATCCGTTCAAAACTTTAATTACATGTGTCTTACCACACATTGGGTTGATGAAGATTGGGCTTTGAGGAAAAGAATTCTTAACTTTTGTCAAATAGCAAATCATAAGGGTGAGACGATAGGAAAACTTGTCTATCGTTGCTTACAAGAATGGGCCATTGATAGGGTTTTTACGGTAACCATTGATAATGCTTCATCGAATGATCAAATGATGGAACAATTAAATTCTTAAAAAGAATGCTTAAAGGTCCCCATTTTGTGTTAGATTGCAACTATATGCATTTGAGATGCAACACTCGTATTATAAATCTTGTTGTCAGGGATGGTTTAGAAGAACAAGTTGATTCCATAGCTAGGATTTGAAATGCGGTAAGATATATAAGATCTTCTCCTTTTAGGTTTCTAACCTTCAAATATTGTCTTGAGAATGAAAAGATTGATTGTAAAAGGTAACCGTGTCATGATGTGGATACTCGATGGCACCATTCTTAACGTTGGAAATGACACTTAAGTTTTCAAAAGCATTTGATAGGTATTTTTTCATTTTATGTCACAAAATTTCATTTGTTTTGTTTGATACTAATAATCTAATATCTTATTATGTTATATGCTTTTTTTTTTTTTTTTTTTTTTTGTGAATAGGCTTCAAAATGCGGATATCAATAATAGAACATATTTTCAGAGTGAAGTTGCCGATAAAGGAAAAGAAAAAAAAAAGTGATGGAGTTTTGGGGGCACCCAATTAAAAGGATTGGGAAAATGCGAGGTATATTATTTTTAGAACTTTTTATTGTAATATATTATAACTTTCTATTGTATAGTTGAGATGTGATTTATTTAATTTTTCTTTTAAGCTATTTATGGATTTTTTTTTTTTTTTTTGATACTTTTTGACTTGACAAAGAAAATCTCAAGGTCTAAATATGTGACCACAAATTGATTTATTGTAGAGCTTTCCAAAATACACTCAAGTGTATCAAATATGTCTTTAAGGGTATAAGGAGTGATTAGACACTTGAGAGTGGCAAACTAAAAAAATCAACCAATCAGAGTGCGTCACGTCAATCAGTGAAAAATGTTTAAATTATGCCGAAAAGTGTTTAAACTATGGGCGTCTAGGGAGTAATCATAATAACCGGGTCGAACCATCGTCGGACCGTGTTGCATCCAATTTTGGAGGGGTTGGCTATCATAACCGAAATTTGGATGCATGGGTTGGTTTAAAAAAATGGAGGTTGGGTTTGATTCGCAAACCCAAGTTGGGGATGAAACGGCACACTAGAACCACCGCGTTTATCTTGAGCCCTTGCCTTCGAACCGGACCCTACATTTTTTTTTCTTGTCTTCGCCTTTGTTTGAGCCTTCCATTTTTTTGAAAAGATTTGAAAGATTGAGTGTGAAATGTAGTGAATATGGAGTTTGAGTTTGTTTGGTGAAAATGGAAATGAATTTGTTTAGTTTATAAAGTTAAAAATTGAATTTTTTTATTAATCTCAACGGCTATATAGCCGTTTGAATGATTGTCCCCGAGCGGCAAAGGGGGGTCGGCGGCGGTGTTCCCACACGGCAAACCCCCTTGCCGAACACCTTTACCGCATCACTCCGTATCCCCTAAGTAATGATGAGAAGAAGAGGCACATGAGTTTGTCTATAAGTATCGGGATAATCTAGACAATATTAGCTATTTGTTGTATGTGACACTTGTTCTAGACCCCCAAAATAAGATATCTTATCTTGGTAAATTTTGTAAGTTTGGTACATGGAAAAGTTTCAAAATTATCAAGCTAGTAAAAGAGCTAGTGAAGGAAACATTAATGGAGTTGCTTGATCATATAAGCTAAAGGTAGCTAAAACAAAGGAGCGACAAAGTACATAGTCATCCACGTCTAATTTGGTTGAAGATGTTGGGTATGTTGATTTAGAAGATGGTTACAATAAGTATTTAGAGGAAGAAGGTGAAGAAGTTCTTGATGATTATGAAGTATAGATTTATTTATGCGATGGAACGGAAAAATAGAGGAAACATTTGATGTTTTAGTTTGGGCAAGGCTAATAGATTAAGTTTCCAATTCTCGCTTAAATTGCTAAGCATGTTTTAAGAATGTCAATCTCAATTGATGCATCCGAGTCGGCTTTGAGCACTGGTTGTTAGGTGATTGTTAAATATAGTAAATTACAAGTTTTATCCTTTATGTTTGTGCCAAATTGTAGGCAGTGTTCTTTGCCTTTAAATTTGACGAGTTTTGTCTTTAACGTTTCAAAATCCTGCACGTTATGTCCTTTAGCTCTAACTCAGTCAGATTTTTTTGTTAAATATGGTCATGTGCATTGCATATGAGGGTATTCTTGTCATTTTATCTCTTCAGGGATTATTGAGTAAATAACTTATATCAAGGGACTAAATGTGTAAAAAGATTAAAGAATAAGATATAAATAAAGAATAAGATGATAAAGATGAAAATTGGGAGTAACATCTAGTGTTTTTTATTAAAACTTTGTTGCCTTGGTGGATAAAAAACCGTAGCGACTTTTTTGTATTGTTGTGGCTTCACATAACATATGACTACTTTTAGTTTTCGCGTTAACTTTAAGATGCTATTTTGTTGGATTTGAACCTTTTTTTTGCTCGGCCAATTAGTTGCTATTTTGCTAAGAGTTATGGTTGTATTTTGTTTATGGTTTGATCGTTAATGGAAATCCTTGTTACTTCCATGGGTGCTATTAGTTTTTTTTTTTTAATTGTATTTGCATGATTCACACCTTCTCAACGACAACACACAACAGAAGAAGATAGAAACAATAAAAAAACAACCCGCTTATTTAACTATAACCAAACAATAACCGAATTACCCGAAACCGAAATAACAAAAACCGATCGCTTAAGAAAATGTAAAAAACGATCATTTCGGTTTCGGTTACTACTCAAAACCGAACCGTACACACCCCTACTCTCAACTACCCTAGAACTTCTTAAATAAAATATAAATAAAATAACTAAACTTTGATTTTAAATAGGGGTGCAAACGAGCCGAGCTCGGCTCGTGGGTAGTTTCTCAAACTTGAGCTCGGCTCGTTTATTATCTATAAATTAATATATTAAATAAAAATAATATAAAGAGTAGACTCGTTTAGGCACGCGAGCTCGAAAAGTGAAGCTACGGCTCGTTTACTAAACAAGCTTATTTTTATGTTTGGGTTCGGCTCGTAAACAACTTTAAATAAGCTCGGTTCGGCTTGTCTACTATACAACTTTAAATAAGAGGTAAATGTTATTAAATATAACTAAAAGAGTAATCACAAGTTTTGTCCTTTATGTTTACACCCTTTTGCAGGCGGTGTCCTTTGGCGCAAAAGTTGACAAGTTCTGTACTTTATGTTTCAAAATCTTGCACGTTATGTCCTTTAGGTCAAACCCAATTATATTTTTCTGTTAAATCATATCACACAAGGGTAACTTGGTTTTTTACTTCCAATAAAAAGAATTTAAAATTTTATATAACTAATATATATAACTGAAAGAGGGTTGTTTCAGATGAGAGAGAGAGAGAGAGAGGAGTTTATATATGTTTTTTTATTTTTTTCATTTTTTACAAATAGTCCTTCAATAATAATTCTTTACAAAATAGGCCCTGGGAAGTTGAAATGACAAGAATGTCCTCATGTTACCGTACTTAACCAAAAAATCTAACTGGGTTTAGCCTAAAGGACATACAATGCAAGATTTTGAAACATAAAGTACAGAATTTGTCAATTTTTGCGTCAAAGGACACCGCCTGCAAAATGGTGTAAACATAAAAGGATAAAACTTGTAATTTACTATAAATAAAAAACTAATATTACACTAAGATGTTTCTTTTTTTAAAAGGTAAAATGTCTGCAGTCTGCGGACTACATCTGCAGACATCTGTAGAGGAAAAGGTGGACCAAACCTCTGCAGTCTGCAAGAAGAATACTGTTTGTTTTTTAACGTATGCAGACTTCTAAAATAAACTTGTGGTGGTGTACGGACGGCGGTGGTGAGTGGTGGTGGTGCTGGACGGTGATGATGGTAGACGGTGGTGGTGGGTGGTGGACGGTAGTGGGTGGTGGACTGTGGTGGACGGTAGTGGTGATGATGGACGATGGACGATGGACGGTGGTGGTGGTGATGGACGGTAGTGGGTAGTGGGTGGTGGACGGTGGTGGTGAAACCTCTGCAGTCTGCAAGAAGAATACTGTTTGTTTTTTAACGTATGCAGACTTCTAAAATAAACTTGTGGTGGTGTACGGACGGCGGTGGTGAGTGGTGGTGGTGCTGGACGGTGATGATGGTAGACGGTGGTGGTGGGTGGTGGACGGTAGTGGGTGGTGGACTGTGGTGGACGGTAGTGGTGATGATGGACGATGGACGGTGGTGGTGGTGATGGACGGTAGTGGGTAGTGGGTGGTGGACGGTGGTGGTGAACTGTGGTGGTGGTGGTGATGGGCGGTGGTGGTGAGTGGTGGTGTTTAACTCTCGATAGACCTTAGAAGTGACTGAGCCAAGTCTGCATTAAGAAGAGCTCGCACAGACGTTTTTTAATGAAACGTTTTAAAAAAAACAAACAGTCTGCGCATGGCAATGTCTGCGCGACGCAGACAGAAAAGCTTGCACAGAGCTTTTCAGAAAAAACAAACCACACCTAAGGCTTGATGAGAGGCTTAAAGAGTTTGGCGAGCTAACATGCCAGGCTCGAGCTCTCGATAAGGCTCGGTTCATTTCGTGCTTTTTCTCGAGTAGCTTACGAGCCACAAGTATTGTTTGCACCCCTAGTTTTAAATAAAAAATACATAATTCAAATAAAAAAAGATCAAAATAGAAAGAATAAAATACATAGGTATAAAATCAAACTATTCCTCGTCCGACTCAAGGAGGTAGAATAGATCTTTAGTTTGCAAGATGTTCCACAAGATTAAGTCGAAAATCTGTATTTTCATCGATCAACTCGACAAGGACATTATCGTCATAAACAGGCCCAATTGAATGATGCGTTATGTCGACCGGTGATATCTCATTTCCGTCATCCTTTAGGATCATGTGGTGCAATAAATGCACGCATACGCCACACTCCGAAACTTGTCTGCAGTCATAGCCCTCATGGGTCACCTAAGTATGCCGCATTTTCCCTTTAGAATACCGAAAACACACTCCACATCTTTTTTGCAACTTCTTGAACTTCTTTTATTCGGATTGGTCGGATATGGAAAGGCTTTCACAAACATTGACAAAGTAGGGTAGATCCCGTTGATTAAATAGTATCCATGTTTGTATAAGTATCCATTTACATAAAATGGACACTTAGGCACGGTTCCATTCCGTTGGGTGAAAAATAGACATTTTGATGGCGACACACTTCATGACCAAGGGGCAGTTACGAACCATGTGTATGAAATGAAATGATAGTTTTTCTTGTCCACTTAAACCCATATTAATGCAATTAATTTAATTTTTTATTACAAGATTAACGTGTATGCCCGTTTCTCTTTTGTGCGACTACAGAATGAAATTCAAAATTCCTGGTTAAGTCCTAGTTGAGTCCTAGAGAGTGAGCCACTATGAAACCTTACAAGAAAAATTAGAGAAAGATTACTCTTTAAATCATTCAATTCTACAATGTCTTTTCCTTTTCATAAATAAAAAACAACAAAAAAAAAAACCTTAGTTCTAGTTCGAGCTCGCGACCTCATCTCCAACAGTACAACTACTGCTGCTCTAACTATTCACCATAGGAGACAAACGTGTCTTAGGCAGGGGCGCAACATGTGAGGGGCGGGGGGGGGGGCATCCCCCGAACTTTTCGGTTAGTAGTGTTACGTATGTGTTTTTCGTATAGAAATTTTTAGGGATATACGTTTCCGACCCCCCGGTTTAAATTTTTTTTAATGTATATACGTGTTCGACCCCCCGGTTTTCTAAAAAATAAATTATATAACCCAAGCACTTGTTCGGGAATATAGTCCTTATGCGTATTATGTTCACTGCTTTGCTCACAGGTTTATACTTGTTCTTTTTTAACTTTCTTTATTCGGTTTAACTGCAATACTCTTATGCATGGTTATTACATTTTTTTTGTTTTTTGCTCACAGGTTACAACTTGCCTTGGTTTGTGTCTCAATGGATGTGACTCCAGTACACCAATTCTTCTCATACTTAGTTTTTATAATTAATGTGGTTTGTGCTTCTCCATGATGAGTTACAAATGGCGAAGGCGGATGAGATTAAAAAGTTACTAGAATTGGGTGAAATCAAATCAGGAAAAGGACAAAATCAGGTAGGGACATTAAGAAGGGCCGGTGATACACGTTGGGGTTCCCATTTTAAATCTGTTTGTAGTTTGGTTAACATGTTTGATGTCACCCGTGCTGTTCTCAAGGGAATAATTGAAGACACGGCTCATGCTACTAGTTCTCAACGTGGAGATGCTAATATAGCTTACGGTTACTTGCAATCATTTGAGTTTGTGCTTGTTCTTCACTTGATGAAAGAAGTAATGGCAAAAACTGATACACTTTGTCAAGCATTACAAAAGAAATCCCAAGACATCCTTAATGCAATGGAGTTAGTTTCTGCAACAAATGTTAGTCTAACTAATTTTAGAAACATCGGATGAGATTCTTTATTTGAAAAGGTTTGTTTTTTTGTGAAAGGCATGACATAGATATGCCTGATATGAGCTCTCCATATACTTCTACTCGGTATCGGCCTCGTAAAAAAGATCTTCATGTTACATTCGAACATTATTATCGGGTAGATTTGTTTACAGAGACATTGGACAAACAACTACATGAGCTGGATAGTAGATTCAATGAGCAAGCGATAGAGTTGTTATCTCTTAGTGCGACTTTATGTTCAAAAAAGATTAATATTGATCAGATTGTTCTTCTTGTTGAGAAATAGAGTAAATTGCCATTTTAGTCCCTAAGTTTTGTCCAAATTTGCCAGTTTAGTCCAAATAGTTTTTTTTTTGCATCTGGGTCCCTGACTTTTACATTTTGTTGCCATTTTGATCATTTTGCCTAACTCCATCCATAAACCCCATCTGTAACCAGGGGTATTTTGGGGATTTCCTTAAAATATGTTTTCAGTTGCCATTTTGATCCAATTACAAAAAATCAAAAAAAATCCAAAAAATCAAAAAAATTCCAAAAAATCTAAAAATAAAAAAATTCTAAAAAATCATAAAAATTCTAAAAAATTCAAAAAAAATCTAAAAAATCAAAAAAATTCTAAAAAATCATAAAAATTCAAAAAAATAAAAAAAATTCTAAAAAATCCAAAAATCATTAAATGTTTCGTTTCGACCCGTACCGTTTCGAACCGAACCGAACCGTTTCGACCCGTACCGTTTCGAACCGAACCGTTTCGACCCGTACCGTATCGAACCGAACCGTTTTGACGCGAACCGTTTCGACGCGAACCGTTTCGACGCGAACCGTTTCGACGCGAACCGTTTCGACGCGAACCGTTTCGAACCCGTACCGTATAGAACCGAACCGTTTCGACCCGAACCGTTTCTAGCCGAACCGTTTCGACGCGAACCGTTTCGAACCGAACCGTTTCGACCCGTACCGTATCGAACCGAACCGTTTCGACCCGTACCGTTTCGAACCGTACGGTTCGAAACAGTTCGCGTCGAGACGGTTCGGCTAGAAACGATTCGCATCGAAACGGTTCGGTTCGGTTCGATACGGTACGGTTCGATACGGTACGGGTCGATACGGTACGGGGTCAAAACTGTTCGCGTCAAAACGGTTCGGTTCGATACGGTACGGGTCGAAACGGTACGGGTCGAAAGGGTTCGTGCCGAAACATTTCGCGTCGAAACGGTTGGCGTCGAAACGGTTCGGTTCGATACGGTACGGGTCGAAACGGTTCGGTTCGAAACGGTTCGCGTCGAAACGGTTCGGCTAGAAACGGTTCGGGTCGAAACGGTTCGGTTCGATACGGTACGGGTTCGAAACGGTTCGCGTCGAAACGGTTCGCGTCGAAACGATTCGGTTCGATACGGTACGGGTTCAAAACGGTTCGCGTCAAAACGGTACGGGTCGAAACGGTTCGTGCTGAAACATTTAATGATTTTTGGATTTTTTTTAAGGAGTTTTTTGAATTTTTATGATTTTTTAGAATTTTTTTGATTTTTTAGATTTTTTTGAATTTTTTAGAATTTTTATGATTTTTTAGAATTTTTTTATTTTTAGATTTTTTTGAATTTTTTGGAATTTTTTTGATTTTTTGTAATTGGATCAAAATGGCAACTGAAAACATATTTTAAGGAAATCCCCAAAATACCCCTGGTTACAGATGGGGTTTATGGATGGAGTTAGGCAAAATGATCAAAATGGCAACAAAATGTAAAAGTCAGGGACCCAGATGCAAAAAAAAAACTATTTGGACTAAACTGGCAAATTTGGACAAAACTCAGGGACTAAAATGGCAATTTACTCTTGAGAAATATTATCCTAAAGATTTTACAGAGCAAAAGAGGGAGCAGTTACGTGGTCAGTTGGATAATTTTCAAGTTGAAAGGATAAATAATCCTAAGCTAAGCGGGGTATCAACTATTGTGGAATGTCAAAAAAATAACATGTACAAATTGGTTGAAAGAGTGTGTCGGCTAATCTTAACACTTCCAGTTTCAACTGCAACAACGGAAAGAGGATTTTCAGCAACGAAAATATTTAAGAATCGTCTTCGCAATAAGATGTCCGATCAGTATCTAGCAAACAGTATGGTGATTTACATAGAAAAGGAGATTGCTGAGAACTTTGATTCGGAGTCCATAATTGAAGAATTCAAAAATCTTAAAGGAAGACGAGCAGCTTCATCCAACTGAACCGGGTACCCATCTTCCTCTTCTTTTTAATGTTTGGGTGTCTTTGTTCAATTGTTTGTTAAACAATGTTTACGTTTTAATGTTTGAGAACGTTTTTTAATTTGATATTAATGTTTGACCCGACCCGAATCGAATCACCGACACCCTATCCAACCCGACCCGAATCGAATCACCGTTGCCCGACCCGAACATAGAAATTTTTTTTAGGTCTAATGCCTTCCGACCCCCCGAAATTTTTTTTCAAGCTTCGCCACTGGTCTTAGGGTAAAAATATCTATCTATTTACTCTATTGAACTTATCACATTAACTCAAATTTTGGGTGTCTCGCACAGGTTGCTATAAAAATCTCTAGCTATGAGACGCTTAGACCCAACATACCGCTTAATTAGCTCGATTTACCAAATCACGTGATGGCCAAAAGTTATCGATATGTGTGTATTTCATTCTATTCCATCCATACAAACAAATTCTACCTCGTATCAGATGATTATATAGTGCATTACAAGATATGAAGAACACATGAAAACGACAACCAAGTGAACAATTTAAATAAGATGATACAAACAGACCTGTCATAAAATGGTGGTTTTTTCTCACTGTTCTTTTCGGGCTTTCGATCTAGCTGGCTTTGTTTTGATAACGTTACCAAGAAGGATCAGTACGACAGGAATAATAGTTCCAATGTAGTATACACTCCCGTATGATGTTAGTGTTTCATGGAGGCTTAATACCTGATGCAAAAAACAAAAACAAAAAAAAAACAAAAAAAAAATGTATTAAAAGATCTACTCTAGGAGGGTGCTTGGGGTTGTGATTTTGGAGAAGATTATTAAATCAAGACGTTTGTAAAATACAAACGTTTACAAAATAGTGTTTCTCAAACCATCTAAAAAATGATTATTTGCGTTTTCTTAGACACACAAGGTGTTTTTTTATAAAGATTCTGGTGAATTTGAAATAAGTCAAGTTTAAAAAAGGTAAAGTACACCGATGGTCCCTGTGGTTTACATAATTTTTGGATTTGGTCCCTAGCTTTCCAAAAGTACACGGATGGTCCATGTGGTTTGCACTTTGTAACGCATTTAGTCCTCAACCAACAAATCCAAATGTTTTAGCATGTCCAAGTTATGGACTAAACGCGTAACAAAGTGCAAACCACAGGGACCATCCATGTACTTTTGGAAAAAATTGGGGACTAAATGCCTTACAAAGTGCGAACCATAGGGACCACCTGTGTACTTTTGGAAAGCTAGGGACCAAATCCAAAATTTTGGTAAATCACAAGGGGTTATCCGACTATCCGTGTATTTACTCTTTAAAAAGAAAAGTCAATTCAAAACTCAAAAGTCAAACTACTTTTTCTTTCTGTTTCAAAGAAGAGAAGAAAAAATAACCAGCACGACACTAACCATGAAACCGACGCAGGAGTAGCTCAAAACGAGAACTGTATAAGCAAAGTTCACAAGCATAAATAACTTCTTAAGCAACCCCAAATTTGGCGGAACGGATTGTTGCCATCTGTAAATGGCTGCACACGACAAAGAAAAACAATAAGGTGTGACTGCATATTATAGATTAAATGTAGCAATAGTTTAAAAAAAAAGAGTAGGCCAACTTTATTACCTCTGGAACCAGCAATCATCAAAGCTGATTGAACGAAGAATATGATGTACCCCGGATACAACCCCTGTTATCATAGATTTATATCTGTTAAATTCCTGAAGAATCAAGGTTTCGGAAAAACACTAAATGTGGGAACTTACATGCCAAACAGCACTAACGGTTTGTGTTGCAAGCAACTGGAAGAAACCAGCCTTCTTCCCCTTTGGAACAAGTCTGTCGTAAACATCTAAAGATATGTACAGGTGTTAGGCAATAAAGAAACTAGCAACATAACTACAGGTGGCAAATTCGACCCATAATATACGTATATATGGGTCGATCTTGGGTTATATAAATTTATCCCAAACGGGTTAAACAGAAAATAGCTAACAAAGAAATGGGTTGAAAGCTGCATATTTTTTATATGATTAAAAACTTGAAAGAAATATATAAAAGAAGGGTTTCTGTGTCGGCTCGACCTGTAGGCTGTAATCGAGCCGAGCCAGGTTGAGCTCGAGCTCGAACTTAAACGAGCCAGCTCGGCTTGGCCCGTTTATTTTGTCGAGCTGAAAAATCGAGCTCGAGCTTGGCTCGTAAAATGTTCGAGCCAGCTAGTTAATTTTTATATTTTTTTACAAATATTGATAACATAAAAAGCAAAGAAATAAATAAAATTTACACATATATTTATTTATATGTATTGTTTTTAATTTTCTAATATTTAAAGACTGAAAGGCATATTAAAAGTTTTATATGTATAATTTTGGTTTACTTTCCCATGTTATTGATTAATTAAACTTAAAATGTTAACATTTCATCCCCCTCCCACATTTTTTTTATTTTAACACAGTTAAAATTAATCTCTATAAAATAATATAATTCGAGCCAGTTCGTGAGCCAAGCCAGGCCAGGCCTAGCTCGGGCTCGGCTCGTTTACAATCGAGCTTTTTTCAAGCGAGCTGCGAGCTTTTTGAACACCCCTACCACCCTGACCGAACCATTTAGAACCATTCCACCACTGACATAACACACATGAGGGAACGAAGACTTACAATGACGAAGCCACGTGCTGACTTGTATATTCCACACGAGCGGTATCTCAACAGCGCTCCTAGCAAACTCAAGACCCAATATATCAACATTTTTGGCAAGGTCCCATCGGGCCTTGGGTGGAGAAGAATCAGTCCATCCACTAAAGCCCAAGCCAGAAATAATAATAGCAGCTTCCGATATGGACCATATAAAATAATATTTCCAACGGGCCGTAAGGCCCGCCATGTACTGGTAGCTAAGTCGTTTCCAGAATCCCCACTCTTTGTATACCGGGTCAGTGAATTTCGATAGGGGATAATGGGGTACCAAATATAAGTATAAACCCATACAAAAACCCGCTTGAACAACAGCTCTAATGGTTGCCCCGAACGGTGACGGCGAACCTTTCTCGGACTTGCTCCATATCTGGATGAAGGATTGTAAAAGATCGGTCAGTAAAAACTTAAGATAAAATAACGAGAAAAATAAATAATAAAGAAGAGTTAACTGTCATTTTCATCCCTGTGGTTTGTCCAATTATGCCGGTCCAGACCAAATTTCAAATTTGTACCATTTTCGTCCCGGACATTCTTGAAACATGCCAGTTCCGTCCAAAAACTTAACGACTATTAACACCTGCCGTTTAATGAAGTGAAAAAAGCCAATTTTTTTCTTAATTTTTTTTTCTTAAACCCTGTTAAAGGAAAATGACGGTTTTAGCCTTCATTGTAAACGGTAGGTTTTTAACAGACGTTAGTTTTTTGGACGTAACTGGCATGTTGCAAGAATGTCAGGGACGGAAATGGTACAAATTTGAAATTTGGCCAGGACTGGCATAATGGGACACACTACAGGGAGGAAAATGGCAGTTAACTCAATAAAAAATAAAAACTGACGCTACGCACCCCCTTCCCTTCTGTCCAATCTAAGTAATCCTTCATTTCATAAACCGGGCCTGCAAAGTGACTTGCACAACAGAGACAATATCCCATGTACTCTATTAAAGAAGGTAGCTTAAGCAACCGGTTTTTCTTTTGGGATTCACGGAGATCTTCCTCTTTTAGTAGCCCATCATTGTAATTAATGGCGCATGAAATCACTTTCAATGTTAACACCATAAGAGCTCCTACACGATGAAATAAAAATCAGTGTAATTAGTAATTACCGTTGAGTTGAACAGGTTAATGACGTGAAGATTATGAAACATAAGGTAGCAAAGATAACATGATTATCAGAAGTGCAATTTAATCACAATTCACATACAGACCATTAGTCTAATAAGAAACAGCACTTAGTGAGAAAAATAAATGAGACATGTATAAATCATACAATGGTTTGTTTGAGGGTGATTTTCAGATATGATGACTTATTTGGGATTTGTGAGAGTTTAACTTTCCAATTAGTAGTTTAATTTTTTTTTTCACAACATCACTTGATGTTGTATGTATGCCTCCTTTAAATAAATATCCAAATATAACCATTTCTTTAAAAAAATATTTATATCTACCACCTCTTCTATATAGAGTCAGTATTCATACAAAAATTGACTCGTATAGAATTACATATTACAGGTTAACAAACAGACTCGGGTATTTATATTCAATATAATCATCATCATCATCATCATCATACTCAGTAAATACCACCAATAGCAAAGCTAAGGTAGGGTCTGAGGAGGGTAGATGTAGACAGCCTTACCTCTACCCCGTAGGAATAGAGAGGCTGCTTCCAGTGAGACCCCCGGCTCGAAATGATAGAATAGATATTTATATTCAATATAACATACCTTAAAATGATAGAATAGATATGATTGTATAAATCTTCGCATACGATTTATTATTTTTTATATTTGCAAGTAAAAATTGCAATAAATTCAGCATTGTGCAAAATGTTTTACTATTTTCTTATGCTAACATAAACGCCATTATATCTTAAATAAACTTATGTAGTGTCCTAAAAGTAAAAACTAACAGCAATGCATTAACTAACAATCAGTAAAATTCTCACCTACTAAATACCATTGTGAAAATCGGATTTGGAATGGAAGGAATGGAGTGAATTCAGTTGCTTCAAATAATTTTACTTGTTATAAATCATTGTATTTTCCTTTTCTGCTGTATCTGTACTAGTGCCTTAGCACCTTGCTAAGGCTGTTTGTTGTTTGTTGTTTTTTCAATTTAATAAAACCGCCTTCTTTCAAAAAAAAATACCATTTCTCATTTTTTTTTTTCTATTTTCATACTTTCAATGTTAAAAGGTTTAAGATGTCATTTAAAACTTTCATTTATACTGTATCCACCTTCCAACCACTTTCAACTAAATTTATGGAAAGTTAGGTTCTATGGTTGGCCATCAATGCAAGCTAATGAATTACTCAACTCATGAAGTACAAGCTACACCTAACGTGATTTAAGGGCGAATCTACGTTTTCCTACCGGTGTATGCACTACCATAACAAATTTTCCGGTGTTAAAAAACAAACAAAATTTAATGATGTTTGTGTTCACAACACAAAACAACACTACATGATTTGTCTTGATTTTGCATCTCAGCTGTAACTCAATTTGTCTATATAATTTCAAGTTTTCAACTAATATTCTGTAAAGGAGACGATCCATATTTTTACATTATAAGTTGTGTTTATTTTCTTCTTTTATTTTGATGGCAATATGTTGTAGTAAATGCAAAGGTGGAGACTTAAGAGAGGCCTTACCAGTAGCATCAATACCCCCTTCCTTCCATGCATCTCCACTCATGTAGTACACATGGCTACAAGTTTTTCAAATAATTAACACTTATTAATCCTTCCAATCCAGTTTTCGAGCAATTAACCTTATCTTCTCTATCTAAAATAGAGAAATTAATATTTATATATTGAATTCTAAAACAGGAAAACAAGCAAAAATCGTTCGATTTAATACAATTTCACAAGATAACTAATTCAGTTGTACAAATCACAAGCAATAATTCAACACAACACAACACAAATCTAATCTAATCAATTCAAATAGCATAAGACACAAATTGCCAGTTACAATAAAACAGAAACTTAACCCTAAGTCCCTAACTACTCCAAACTATATCTAGGGCTGGCAAAACATGTCTTATCGTGTTTAACAGTAAGAGACGACACGATTAACACTAGTATCAAACATGAATACGACTCGTTTAACTACTTTGTACCTGATGTGCATAACACAGTTGTTTATTTTATGTACAAAAATGATAGAGCCTAGCCTAGTAATTTTAATTTATTATTAATAAAGTACAAAATTAAATAGTGTACACTTAAACAGGTCTTAACAAGGAATTGCCATATATCATAATATCAAATTAAACAATCAAACAACAATTACTCATACACAACACGAATCTAAACCCTAATTACTCAAAACAACTTCAAAACCTCAAATCAAAGTATCAAACAATTAAACAACAATATCATACCATCCAATAAGGTATCCAAAAGCTAACACAAACGTAATCACTCCACACCACTTCCGATACGCCACCATTGACACATAACCGACGAGCATCGGCACCAGAAAGTGCAGATTCGACGAGAAACCGAACGATAAGTACGATAACACAACTCCGGTGACGGCGGCGTAGAGGTGTTTTCCGGTGGCGCCGCCGGGAACGAAGCGGTGGAAGAATCCGGTCGGAATGGTGGCGATGAAGCATAGGAGGAACCGGAGCACCGGTACGGATACTCCTATCGCCGCCGCCGTTGATTCCATATCCATTGGTTGCTTGCTTCACACGGTAAGTCCGTTTGAGATTTGGTTCCGGTGAAACGAGGGTTTAAATTGGGAACGGTGGACCTTGGAGTGGGCCCAGAGAAGGTTGACGTGTTGTGACACGTGGATGGATGTGATTGGTTTAGGACACAGCCGATAAGAGTTGCTGAGTAGGGTTCTGGAAGTTGGTGGTTTATGAAGCTTCCATAAAATTTGAGGTGGTCAAAAAACAGTCAACATTATACATATATTTTTTAGCGTCAAAAAAAAAAAAAAAAAAAAAAACCATTTATTTCACTAACAAAAGTACAAAACAAACTAAAAATAACATGAAACATCGAGAAACCAAAGTACCTCAAAAGAAAAATTTAAAGCCTAAGCCCCAAACGCAACTAAAAAAAGCACCACTACGAAGGTGCCACTAGCACAAAAGAAACCCGCCACCCAAACTACCAAATGGGAACCCCTGGATACGTGGTAGAGTGAGTGAAAACCTGCCTAGGAAGAGCAAGTTTTGTGATCCCCTCTATTTTCAAACACTTAGGTTTCAAAACCATTTTCTGCCTCCGAACACCTTTAGCGAAGACCAAAACACATCTACTTTTTGAACCTCCTACACAGTGGTGGCTATGATGGTGTGCGGAGAGGACCTCCGTACAGGGCCTGTGATTTCGAGGGGCACGTGATTTGTAAAAAAAAAAAATCATACATGTATATGTTAATTTTTTAAGATAGTAAACACATAACTATTCAAATAATGGTTCATTTACAAATCATTTTTTATGGTTTAGAATTTAGCCCTCTTGGCATTAGGTTTATTGAGTCCAATACTAATTTGATTTTAAACAAATATATATATGATAATGAAACATTATGAAAGGGCATATTTTTCGAGCTAGAGCAGGGTACGTGAATTCTTAGAGATGTCTCTGCCCCTACACCTGCTTTGGGACCGGAGTTAGAAGGAACCTTCGAGGATTTAGATTAACATACTCTTAAATACTCATATATCTATATACCTGACCTCTTGAATAGAGAAAGAGCACCTTCCAACCACGTCATGTCCCTTGGGTGTGACGAGATTAGATATTTACTTGTGGTGGGACAGGCGATTACCAAGGCAGAGGCGGGGAAAGTAGCTAAACACGAAAAAGCTTGTATCGAGAATCAGCACGTGTTCGTTCCGTTCGCCTTCAATACATTTGGCGCTCTCACCCATGACACGGTGCGGTTCCTAAAGCGGGTTCAACAGGTGCTAAGCAGTAACACCACACTTGTTAAGGGGCAAAATTTTGTGTTTAGCAGGATAGGGTTTGCCATTCAGAAAGGGGTAGCGGCGCAGCTTGTTGCCCGTCTACCTGTCATTAGTTTGTAATCGTATTGTGTTTTTATTTCAAAAAAAAAAAAAAAAAAAATATTTACTTTCACGATATTTTATCTTTTTTTTTAATTTTTTAATAGCAAACGGAGCAGAACTTTATTAACCACTGTGAAAGCCACAGATTTCTAGCCAGAAGCTGGACTTCGAATACACCATACAGAATTTAAAGGAGAAAAAATAAAACATGACTTTCATTCAGGATTGTCCAAAAAGCTCGCAGCTCGCTTGGATTTAGCTCGGAGAAACCTTGCTCGATACGGGCTCGGTTAGAAAGTGAGTCTAGCTCGGCTCGGCTCGTAATGAGCCAAATTGGCTTGGTTTGGCTCGTTTGGTAACTCGGCTTGGCTTAGCTCAGATTATTTCACTTATAATATATTTTGTTTTGTTTTTATATACAGTATAGTATATTACAAAAAAACTGATTATTATTTACATGTATTTAGGTCTGTAATTTGATATCTATAGTATATTTGAAGGTTGATTACCATGCTTATAAACTAATATTGTGTTTCGTTGAAATTTAAAACTTATATTGTGTTGTTGAACTTGATTTTGACTTGTAATGTATTAGTTTGAACTTATTTTGGATATATTCGTTTGAAGTATTGAATAATATTTTAGACTAAATTTTGAGAGCTATGTATTACTTTTTCTTTTTAAAATCGAGCCAAACTAAATCGACTCTGAGCTTAGATTTTCATCTCAATTTCAAATCTGAGTTGAACCAAGCCAACTCGGTTTATAATCAAGCTTCCGTGCTTGCCCTGTATCGACTCATGAACAACACTAATTTCATTACATATTCCAACCAAAATCTCTCCATTCTTCCCATGTCACCCTAAATTATTTCGATCTCTGGGTCGGACTGATAGCCTCTTCTTTTATCCCTTCCTCTGTTATTGTATTTTTTATACATATATCTTTAATAAACCATTAAATCAACTAAAAGGTAATAGACATATATATCTTTAGTAAACCATTAAATCAACTAAAAGGTAATATAGGTTTTAAGGGATTTAACTATTTTCTTCTTATGTATTTATGGTTGATTAGTTACGGGTCTTAATCAAAATTTTAGACATATGTTTAATAGAAAGTGAGTATTTGATGTGATATGCTTCTATGATTATATCATATATTAATTATGTCCTATATAAGACCATGGTCGTGTGTCAGTTTTGATTCACGTATCCTAGTTTTTATTACATTAATGTTGGCAAAAAAATCACGCCTTATGTCGTGTATCACCTTTTGGTCATGTATCTACCACGCGTTCCAACCATTTTGGAGGCCCAATATGAAATAAAATTTTAGGGTCCTCTTTTCTTCTTTGAGTGTTATAAACGGTATTTCTTTATCCATGTTTGGAACAAAACAAAAATCTAAAACAACTATAACAGATGTTGGTTTACTTGTATAAAATCAAACAAAAAATAAAACAATAAGTTTGCACTAATTTTAACAGTCAGCATATTAATTTGAGTAAACTGCTGAAATGGTCCTTGAGGTTTTGTCATTTTTGCCACTTTAGTCCAAAACTCAAACATTTTGAATATGAGTCCCTGTGGTTTCAATTTTATTGTCATTTTCATTCAAAATCAAAATCTAGTCATATTTTTCAGTTAACATTCAGTTTTTTTGTCTTTTTCCTCAGTTTTAATGAAGGGCAAAATGGTTTTTTAATGTTTTATTATAACAAATTAAGAAAATCTAACCATTTTGCCCTTAATTACAAGGGGGGAAAAAGACAAAAAAACCGGATGTTAACTGAAAAATCTAACCAGATTTTGTTTTTGGATAAAAATGACAACAAAGTTGAAACCACAAGGACTCAGATTCAAAAGGTTTGAGTTTTGGACTAAAGTGGCAAAAGTGATCAAACCTCAGGGACCATTTTGGCAGTTTACTCTATTAATTTTCTTTTAACTGGGACCCTAATTTTTTTGGAGGTCCTAGTTCCAAACTCGAGTTACTTGTACTATAGGTCCAGCCCTGGTATCTAGTTTTTTTTTTTCCTCAAGCAGACACTAAAAACAAATTACGTTGAACATGTTAACGATCAAACAATCTTGCGTTCTAATTGTGCTCGACTTATTAATTTAGCGACTGATTTTAACAAACTATTGAGAGTCAGGTAGCTCAACAACGCTCGAGTGCAATGCATTTCTACAAATAATCGTGGTGAGTTGAATTAAGCATTATATTATTTATGTGTTGCATTTGCATATTTTAAAAATGTATAAACCCATACTAAAAAGATTATTCTAATTTCTTTGCCAGCATCTCTTTCTATATAAATGTATTACAAACATGGTATGATAGCAATGTTGCATTGTAATGTTAACAATTTAAAAGTTACCCTGTCACTGAACTTGGAAATGGAGATGAAGAACTAATGTACTAGAATCGGTTTTTTCCACTGAGCTTCATTTGCTGGTGGATTTGGTACAGACGGTTCAGTTAACAGGTGACATGAACAGAAGGATTTGGACCGAAGAAAGGGACGGTATCTTTACGGTTGCCTCAATGGAAAAAGTTCTCCACAAAGCGGCCGTGACAAGTTCAGCTAAAAAGGCAACCCACTTTCTGGAACAATTGGGTGCCTAAGAAGATTAACATCTTCTCTTGGAGAGCTAGCTTAGATCGCATCCCAACAAGGGAGAACCTCGTTCATAGGAACATCAATTTGGATTCGTATCTATGTAGTCTTTGCAACTATGATATCGAATCAACCTCTCATTTGCTTGTCTCATGCTCTATGGACTATGGCCTCTTATGTTTGGCAAGCAATTTCAAATTGGTGTAATGTGACTCCTATTTATGCCTTTTCTGTCACACCCCCAAAATACCACATGCGGGAACACCGCGGGATGCGTGACGTACCAGGATCCAAGCCACCAATCACATTGAACCACGCATAGTATTTAAATAAAACATATCATTAATTGCCAAATGTAAATCCAAATCATAAGATTAAACCAAAAGAGATGTTTAGCGGAAGCATATAGTAAATCGTTAAACAACTGTTTCATAATAAGTGTTCAAAACCAATGTATCAAATATATATCCGAGAGCCTCGATCCATGACCACTCCAGCACTCCCAGATAGCAAGTCCATGTCAAGAAATCTAACGACCTGCAAGCATGCAGACAAGTGTGTCAGACGACGCTGGTGAGTTCAAAGTTTTGTTAACGCGTTTAGTTACCAGATGTGTGTTTAGAACAGTTCAACGTTATGTTTTGATGATGTTATTAACTCGATTACCGTATGTGGCTACTAGATGTGTTTGCCCAAACCCCAATGCCTCTATCAAAGCATTGGTCAAGTGGTCAAGGTAATTAGTTCACGCCCGTCCTTCCGGCCCGGTGTGAGGGTGCCAAACCTAATAGCGCTATCAACTAAATACCTCGTTGCCTTACCGGCAACAATCGGTAGATGTAAGGGGTCTTATATGATAGAAACTGAGTAATAACCAACATCCCATTAACCTGCATTCCTCCCTGGAACGTTACCCGATATCCCTTCCCGGGATGCATGCTTGGAAAAGAGCAGTGAACTCACCTTTGGTTGCCCGGTAAGACCTAGTTACTCGTTTAACAGGTTGTTCAATCAAATCCTATCGTGGTTACCAGAGACAGTCAGTTATACGAATTCACAACTCACGTATCTAATTACATGTACTACTCAAGCAATAAACAAATAAACATATAACATCCTGTATGTCCTGCCAATCATCCGGGTCATGATACATCTACGATACAAGTTCATGTTTCTTAACCTATTGTATATATTTAATCATGAATACTAACACATTGCAAATCCACATAGCAAGTTAGTCATACCCAAGTCCCTGGTTCGGGTATCCATTACCCCCTATGCGGCCCATGTCACAATAATTCTACAAAAGATATGCCAATCCAATAACATGCAAACCCATTTTCACATATCAATCTAATGCAGTCCATTTAACCTTGCTGATCTAACCACATGTGTCAAGCCCAATATCTCATAATACAATATAGATCAGCTCATTTATATGCAATTGCACCTACAATTAATCGACCCATGTTACTGGACTCATCAGCCCATTAAATGTCACCTATGTTTTATTTCAATTAGTGCAGCCCAATGAAGGTATATGCTATTTATTTCAATAAATCGACCCACTACTATATATGTTTACTAGCCAATTAATTCCAACCAACCAGCCCAAAACAAATGTATATCTATGCATGTGCAAACTTAAAGATTGTCAGCCATTGGTGTTAATCATTGAGGATTGCATGTGATATTCTATCGGCCCACTAAGTCAAATGTTAATCAATTTTGCCAGTCCATTAATTACTCAGCCCTTTTAAGAGCTTTGGTCAAATAGAAGTTGCATGGTGTCAGCCAAACAAAGTTACTTTCAAGATTGTGGCACAAAATCAGATTATGCTGTCTAGTCATGCAACCCTACCCTAGTTCCTACATATCATCACTGATCATCAGTCATCCAACTTTTATGCATAAACACTTACCAACTTATATAATCACGTTACCATCAATAATATGTTAACCGACCAACAAATAATTATCATAATCATTTAATATCCAATACAAATTGAGCCTGAAGATTCATAAATAAGATCACATACACTTTCCTACGGTCCAGATCATACACAACAAGATCATTAGTACGAATTATTCATGAGGATTCACTAAACAAGATTATACACGTACACTTTCATGCGATCAAGATTACACAAACAAGATTATACAATTAAACTTAACAAAAATACCGAATTACTAACCAGGGAACTTGTTCGAATGCGATGATGTTGCCTCGAATGAGGGGGTCTCTACTGAAATCGTGCGATCAAGGGAAGGGCTTTGGGGTTTTTAACTTGTGATAGAAGTTTAATCTAATCCTGGTCTATATTACATATTCATATACAATTTGCAAGGGTTGAGGCGGTGGATATTTTACCGATCTGGGCCAAGCCCACAACAACATGTATTGATGGACTTAGCTTCCGTAAGTAATTGGTTGGTTTTGGGCTTTCCTAGCAACATATAATAATCGGTTTGCTTTGGGCTTCCAAGAATTGGGGTGCGGCCTAACTAAAGTGACCACTTTAAATTAAAACATGAGGACGTAGCCCACTCGTATGCGCGACACAAGATTCAGGCCCAATTTACACACTTACACACATTTACTCAAACACCTAATACGTTTAACTATTATATTACAGCCACAAGCGTTTACCAATTTATCGTCGTAGGGAAGATACGAAAGATAAATAACGCAAACAAGATCACGTGACGAAGAAGTACTGACCTTGAAAGTTAGGGTTGCCACATCATCCCCAACTTGAAAGAAATTTCGTCCCGAAATTTGACAAGCAAGCACAAAGAAGTGAAGTGATAACTCAAGATTGTTGCACGCTTTCCCCAGGTGCCACATCACCCCCAACTTGAAGAGGAATTTCGTCCCGAAATTCGCTAGCTTTACCATCTTTAGACTTGTCCTTAGGAAAAAGTTGAGGACATTTGAGCTTCATCTGATCCTCGCGCTCCCACGTGATCTCTATAGGCTCTTCGACAAACTGCAACTTGAGTTCCAACGAACTCTCACGATTGGAATGCGACTATGTTTACGCACCTTGACCTCCCGGTCCATGATCTCTATAGGCTCTTCGACAAACTGCAACTTGTCGTCGATTTTCAGCTCTTGAAATGGCACAACTAGTGCTCCATCAGACAAACACTTCTTCAACAGCGAAACGTGGAAGACATCGTGAACATTACCTAACTCAGCAGGTAACTCAAGCTTGTAAGCCACTTTACCGATCCGTTCCAAGATTTTAAATGGCCCAACGTATCGTGGATTAAGCTTGCCGCGCTTTCCAAAGCGTACAACACCCTTCCACGGCGAAACTTTCAACATGACCCGATTATTAACTTCGAATTCAAAAGGTTTTATACGCTTGTCGGCGTAAATTTTCTGACGATCACGCGCCGCTGCCATACGATTCCTGATCTGAACAATCTTTTCTGATGCTTTAAGAACAAGTTCCGGACCTGTAATCTGGCTGTCACCCACTTCAACCCAACAAAGAGGGGAACGACACTTTCGTCCGTACAACGCCTCGAATGGAGCTACCTGAATGCTGGTATGGTAGCTATTATTGTAAGAAAACTCCACCAAA
Source organism: Helianthus tuberosus (assembly GCA_030545235.1). Classification (NCBI taxonomy): domain Eukaryota; kingdom Viridiplantae; phylum Streptophyta; class Magnoliopsida; order Asterales; family Asteraceae; genus Helianthus; species Helianthus tuberosus. Next base: position 107,654,665 of record CM060427.1, on the reverse strand, counting down.
GGCAAGTGTTTCTCCCAACCCTTGCCAAAATAGATAACACACGCCCGCAGCATGTCTTCTAGCGTCTGGATGGTTCGTTCACTTTGACCATCCGTCTGTGGGTGATAAGCAGTACTCATGTTGAGTTGTGAACCAAACGATTTATGCATAGACTGCCACAAATCTGAAACGAAACGCGGGTCACGGTCAGAAATAATAGACGTAGGCACTCCGTGCCTAGAAACCACTTCCTTGAGATAGATAGCAGCTAGTTGCGAGAACTTATCTGTTTCCTTGATTGCTAGAAAGTGTGCTGACTTCGTGAGGCGGTCAACGATAACCCAGATGGTATCGTTTCCGTTTTGAGTTCTCGGTAGCCCGGTGACAAAATCCATAGCAATTTGTTCCCATTTCCACATGGGTATTTCTGGTTGTTGCAGCAATCCAGACGGCTTCTAGTATTCCACCTTTACTTTTGAGCAGGTTAAACATTTACCCACATAAGTTGCGATGTGAGCTTTCATATTCGGACACCAATACATGATTTTGAGGTCCTGATACATTTTATCCGAACCTGGGTGAACAGAGTACCGAGACTTGTGCGCTTCGTCCATCACAAGTTCTCTAAGATACCAAACAACAGAATCCATATCCGCTCCATGAAATAGTAAATGCCATCTGACCTCTTCTCGAGTCGTTTCTCCATACCCCGTAAGTACTCAGCTTCATAGTTTTCTTCTTTCAATGCCTCAGCCTGAGCCGAACGGATCTGATCAGGCAAGTTAGAATGAATGGTGAGCTGCAAAGCACGAACACGTTTGGGTTTCGATTCCTTTCTGCTAAGTGCGTCAGCTACAACGTTGGCCTTACCCGGATGATATTTAATTGCACAATCATAATCGTTTAAAAGTTCAACCCAGCGACGCTGTCGCATATTCAGATCCTTTTGATTGAAAATGTGTTGAAGGCTCCTGTGGTCGGTATAAATAGTGCATTTAGTACCGTATAGGTAATGCCTCCAGATCTTCAACGCGAAAACCACAGACCCCAATTCCAAGTCGTGTGTCGTGTAATTCCTCTCGTGGACCTTCAACTAGCGTGAGGCGTAAGCTATTACCTTGTTGCGTTGCATCAATACGCACCCGAGACCCTGAATAGATGCATCACAGTATACCGCGAAATCTTCGGTACCTTCAGTTAGAGACAAAATTGGCGCATTGCAGAGTTTCTTTTTAAATAGTTGGAAAGCCTCTTCTTGTTTCATTCCCCAAGAGTATACAACACTTTTCTGTGTCAATGAAGTAAGAGGTTGAGCGATCTTCGAAAAGTCTTTGATAAATCTGCGATAGTACCCAGCAAGACCAAGAAATTGTCGCACCTCCGAAGGATTCTTTGGTGCCGCCCAATTTCTAACAGCATCAATTTTTGCAGGATTCACGTGTATCCCCAATTCATTAACAATGTGCCCAAGAAGGTGTACCTCCCGAATCCAGAAGTCACACTTAGAAAACTTTGCATAGAGCTGCTCCTTCCTCAGGAGTTCCAAAATGAGACGTAAGTGCCGCTCGTGGTCTTCCTTGCTTTTCGAGTAGATCAAAATGTCATCTATGAATACTATAACGAAATCGTCGAGGAACGCTTGCATACACGGTTCATGAGGTCCATGAAGACTGCTGGCGCGTTCGTCAACCCAAACGGCATAACCAAAAACTCATAGTGCCCATAATGCATTCGAAAAGCCGTTTTAGGGACATCCTCCTCTCGGACTCTCACCTGATGATAGCCCGATCTTAAGTCGATCTTCGAATAAAAACTTGACCCTTGCAACTGGTCAAACAAGTCGTCGATGCGTGGCAATGGATATCGGTTCTTGATAGTCACCTTATTGAGTTCCTGATAATCAATGCACATGCGAAAGGATCCGTCTTTCTTCTTTACGAACAGTACTGGGGCTCCCCAAGGCGAAGAACTGGGTCGAATAAAACCCCTATCCTATAATTCTTGCAGTTGATTAGATAACTCTTGCAACTTTCTCGGTGCAAGACGATAAGGAGCACGAGCAATTGGAGCTGCTCCTGGTGCAAGATCGATCTGAAATTCTACTTGAGGGTGAGGAGGTAAACCAGGTAGCTCCTCAGGGAACACATCGGCGAATTCACGTACTACTGGCAGATCCTCGATCTTTCTTTCTCCTGACGGAGTATCAGTAATAAGTGCCAAAATAGAAGGATACCCCTTTCGTAGACATTTCTGCGCTTGCATAGCTGAAATAATACCAACCATCTCACCACTGCGATGCCCCTGAACCAACAATGGCTCTCCTTCAGGTATAGGGATATGCACAATCTTTTCCTTACACAGAATCTCAGCTTGGTGCTTAGACAGCCAATCCATACCAACTACTATATCAAAACTACCGAGGGTAACAGGAAGGAGATCAATATCAAACACTTGACCCACGAGATCTAGTTTACACCCAAAAAGAACATGCGAAGCTTCTATCGTTTTACCATCAACTAATTCTACTACTTGCTTAACTTCTAAAGGTGTGGGAGTTAACCCTAGTCGCTGACTAAACTCTAGGGACACATAACTCCAATCGGCACCGGAATCAAATAACACAGAAGCAATAAGGTTGTTCACAGAAAACGTACCAGTCATGACATTGCCGTCGTTCCTAGCATCCCCAGCCCCGATCATGAATACCCTTCCACGAGCACCGTTGCCCCCATTGTTGCCGTTGTTGTTATTTCCAGCATTGCCGTTGTTATTCTGGCGGTTGTTGTCGTTGGCGTTCTGATTCAACTGAGGGCAATCCCGGTTAAACTGGCCCTCATCCCCACACTGATAACACCCTTTCTTGAAACCCTGATTCTGATGGGGTTGCTGCCTTTGCTGTCTTTGATGCTGCTGATTTTGCTGTTGCTGCTGCTTTGGCTGAGGGGCTCTACAGTCTTTGGCCTCATGGCCCACTTTCTCGCACCTACGGCAAGCCCGGACGCACTGCCCATAATGATGATAGCCACACTTGTTGCACTGCGGCTTCTTCCCAACATAAGAGCCCTGATTCTGATTCACCGAAGACGACTGGCTGAAACTACGATTGTTGCCGGTGTCCAGCCTTTTCTGTGACTGCACCGAATTGGACGCCTTGTCCACATCGTTCCACTTACGCTTGCTGTCAGTGGCGGGGGTAGTGGCTGTAGGAGCGGCAGTAGTAGCAGTAGCAGAAACACGTGGTGGTAGTGAATTACTCTCCACCTACTGATCAACGATCCTGTGAGCCAAACGGACAATCTGTGTCAAGTTGTTGAGATTTGCTGCAGTAACCAAACCCTTCACTCGTGGAGGTAATCCCTTGATGAACAACTCAATTCTTCGAGACATGGGTCGAGACAAATTCGGGCACATGTCAGCCAACTCATACGACCGCTTCACGTATGCTTCAATCTCAGATCCCACCATTTTCAGGTCATAATACTCGTTCTCCAATTTCTGGATCTCATCGCGAGGACAATACTCCTCCCTGATCAATTCCTTAAAGTCGTCCCAAGTAGTGGCGTTCGCCGCCTCGATACCCAACAGCTGAACCTGGGCATTCCACCATGTCAGGGCACCATCCTCGAGTGTGCTCGTAGCATACTTCACTCTGTCCCCAGCAGGACAGTTACACATAGCAAATACTGACTCTGCCTTCTCAAACCATCGCAGGAGTCCTACAGCCCCTTCAGTCCCATTGAAGGTATGTGGCTTACAATCCATGAACATCTTGAACGTACAAGCAGGTGGATTGTTTTGGTTTTGCTGACCTATTGAACGAAAGAAAACACATTATTAAGGTAAGGGTCGTGTACGCGACACAAGATTAAAGAGTGTTTGGCACATTTCGTACCAGCTTGGTAGATTGCCAGAGCCTCAGCCACACGTGTGTTGATTAAGTTTGTCAGCTCAGCTTGGGTCATCGCTATGTGACCACGTCCATGTCCTCGTCCACTCATGATTCTATATAAGGAGAGGGAACAGATTTAAAAGTCGAAATGAGGTAAAAGTCAAGTACCACGTTAAAGTCTACAGCTACCTAGTTTACACACATGGTATGATAGCAATGTTGCATTGTATTGTTAACAATTTAAAAGTTACCCTGTCACTGAACTTGGAAATGGAGATGAAGAACTAATGTACTAGAATCGGTTTTTTCCACTGAGCTTCATTTGCTGGTGGATTTGGTACAGACGGTTCAATTAACAGGTGACATGAACAGAAGGATTTGGACCGAAGAAAAGGACGGTATCTTTACGGTTGCCTCAATGGAAAAAGTTCTCCACAAAGCGGCCGTGACAAGTTCAGCTAAAAAGGCAACCCACTTTCTGGAACAATTGGGTGCCTAAGAAGATTAAAATCTTCTCTTGGAGAGCTAGCTTAGATCGCATCCCAACAAGGGAGAACCTCGTTCATAGGAACATCAATTTGGATTCGTATCTATGTAGTCTTTGCAACTATGATATCGAATCAACCTCTCATTTGCTTGTCTCATGCTCTATGGACTATGGCCTCTTATGTTTGGAAAGCAATTTCAAATTGGTGTAATGTGACTCCTATTTATGCCTTTTCTGTCACACCCCCAAAATACCACATGCGGGAACACCGCGGGATGCGTGACGTACCAGGATCCAAGCCACCAATCACATTGAACCACGCATAGTATTTAAATATAGTAAATCGTTAAACAACTGTTTCATAATAAGTGTTCAAAACCAATGTATCAAATATATATCCGAGAGCCTCGATCCATGACCACTCCAGCACTCCCAGATAGCAAGTCCATGTCAAGAAATCTAACGACCTGCAAGCATGCAAACAAGTGTGTCAGACGACGTTGGTGAGTTCAAAGTTTTGTTAACGCGTTTAGTTACCAGATGTGTGTTTAGAACAGTTCAACGTTATGTTTTGATGACGTTATTAACTCGATTACCGTATGTGGCTACTAGATGTGTTTGCCCAAACCCCAATGCCTCTATCAAAGCATTGGTCAAGTGGTCAAGGTAATTAGTTCACGCCCGTCCTTCCGGCCCGGTGTGAGGGTGCCAAACCTAATAGCGCTATCAACTAAATACCTCGTTGCCTTACCGGCAACAATCGGTAGATGTAAGGGGTCTTATATGATAGAAACTGAGTAATAACCAACATCCCATTAACCTGCATTCCTCCCTGGAACGTTACACGATATCCCTTCCCGGGATGCATGCTTGGAAAAGAGCAGTGAACTCACCTTTGGTTGCCCGGTAAGACCTAGTTACTCGTTTAACAGGTTGTTCAATCAAATCCTATCGTGGTTACCAGAGACAGTCAGTTATACGAATTCACAACTCACGTATCTAATTACATGTACTACTCAAGCAATAAACAAATAAACATATAACATCCTGTATGTCCTGCCAATCATCCGGGTCATGATACATCTACGATACAAGTTCATGTTTCTTAACCTATTGTATATATTTAATCATGAATACTAACACATTGCAAATCCACATAGCAAGTTAGTCATACCCAAGTCCCTGGTTCGGGTATCCATTACCCCCTATGCAGCCCATGTCACAATAATTCTACAAAAGATATGCCAATCCAATAACATGCAAACCCATTTTCACATATCAATTTAATGCAGTCCATTTAACCTTGCTGATCTAACCACATGTGTCAAGCCCAATATCTCATAATACAATATAGATCAGCTCATTTATATGCAATTGCACCTACAATTAATCGGCCCATGTTACTGGACTCATCAGCCCATTAAATGTCACCTATGTTTTATTTCAATTAGTGCAGCCCAATGAAGGTATATGCTATTTATTTCAATAAATCGACCCACTACTATATATGTTTACTAGCCAATTAATTCCAACCAACCAGCCCAAAACAAATGTATATCTATGCATGTGCAAACTTAAAGATTGTCGGCCATTGGTGTTAATCATTGAGGATTGCATGTGATATTCTATCGGCCCACTAAGTCAAATGTTAATCAATTTTGCCAGTCCATTAATTACTCAGCCCTTTTAATAGCTTTGGTCCAATAGAAGTTGCATGGTGTCAGCCAAACAAAGTTACTTTCAAGATTGTGGCACAAAATCAGATTATGCAGTCTAGTCATGCAACCCTACCCTAGTTCCTACATATCATCACTGATCATCAGTCATCCAACTTTTATGCATAAACACTTACCAACTTATATAATCACGTTACCATCAATAATATGTTAACCGACCAACAAATAATTATCATAATCATTTAATATCCAATACAAATTGAGCATGAAGATTCATAAATAAGATCACATACACTTTCCTACGGTCCAGATCATACACAACAAGATCATTAGTACGAATTATTCATGAGGATTCACTAAACAAGATTATACACGTACACTTTCATGCGATCAAGATTACACAAACAAGATTATACAATTAAACTTAACAAAAATACCGAATTACTAACCAGGGAACTTGTTCGAATGCGATGATGTTGCCTCGAATGAGGGGGGGGGGGGTCTCAACTGAAATCGTGCGATCAAGGGAAGGGCTTTGGGGTTTTTAACTTGTGATAGAAGTTTAATCTAATCCTGATCTATATTACATATTTATATACAACTAGTAATATTGCCCGCGCGCGTTGCGGCGCGGGTACATCGCACATTTCGAATATCGTAAACATCGAATGAATTAGTTCAAATGTTATGTGTTGTGTGAACCACACAAAAACGTGTGTTTCGACGTATCCGATTAAACTTATTGTAACCCACATAAGCATTGCGATTGGATAAAAATGTAAAGTCAAGTAAAATAAATCGAATGTATACCGTACAATTATAACGTATTATAGGTGACTCGACTCATACATAGAGAACATAGCGGGTATAGAGGAAAAACATATACGTGTAATAAAAAGATATTAATTAGAGCTTTTAAAAAAGGAAAAAACCACAATTAAATTTCACTCGATTAAGAACAAAATTTACGAAGCAATTAACAATCATAAAATAAGTATAAAAACATATTATATTTTACTTGACTTGTTTTCCAAAAAATTTACGCCGAAATGTAGAATAACTCGAATTTAGACCGACAGGAACGTAAAAATACGCACGTAAAATGATTTTTTTAACGAAAAGGTATTATATTTAACCCCACTCGATTTTTATTTAAAATGTTTACGTCGAAACGTAGAAAACTCAAATTTATACCAAGATGTACGTTAAAATAGTTTTTTTAACGTAAAGGAACGATACGTAATATAGTTTAAAGAAAGTAGTTTAACATAAAAATTTATAATGAATTTCAAAAAGAAAAAAAAATATTTGCAAACAACATGGATCGAACATAGATCCTTCCAACACTCAACCAAAGCAGACAACCAACTATTATAAATGTAAACTATATTACTTAGTAGTGGGCGGTGGAGAAAAAAGAAAATTATTTGCAAACAACATGGATCGAACATAGGTCATTCCAAAACTCAACCAAAGCACACAACCAACTATTATAGGAATACATTTGAGTGTGTAACAGAAATGTAAATTATATAACTTAGTAGTGGTCGGTGGCTTTTGCCACCGACTTTCTATTTTAAGAGAGTATAGAATAGAATATGGGTATTTTGAAATATCAAAAAATACGGAATATCTTGTATACTAAGTCGTATATAAATAGTTGTAATCCATATGAAAATTATATTTTTTTATACGCCGCCTCTGAATTATGGAATTAGAAGTTCCCTTGTCAAACATATGTTGCCATTATTAGTAATTAATGCAGATTTTTATTTTGTAAGATAATGTACTGTTCGGTGATTTCTATTTTAAGAGAATAGAATAGAATATAATAAATAAATATATGTATAATCCAAGTTGTATCCAAAAAGAGAATTGGGCCAAAGAAGGACACAAAGTGCGGCCCAGCCATCGAATTAAGAAGAAGAGCACGGTGAGCAAAAATGGCTATTACTTATTATAGGACAAAATGGTAATTTCGAGTGCTTTGTCGGTGGCCGTAGCCACCGACTTCAATTCGGTTCGGGTCGACTCGGTTAGGTCCGGCTCAAGTCCGACGTCACGACATTCCTCCGTCGTGCGCCCCAGAGTTCGACACGCGAAGCACGGAGCGCCGCAAGCCCATTCCCGTTTACACGTCACCATGACATCATCATTGTGATGTCATGGTGATGTCACATACTTGTCCTATGTTGAATTTGTGAAAACATTTTCCAACAGAAATGAAACTGGGCCGTATTTCACTTACATCTGGGCCGAAGACTTGTGATGGGCTTGACTATGTGTTGGGCTGCTACATACCAAGTCCCAAGGCCAGGCCTTCTCAAAGTGACGAAATCACTTTGATTTCGTCAAAACAAATGTCATTTCGTCGTGATAATAGGACAAAATGGTAATTTCGAGTGCTTTGTCGGTGGCCGTAGCCACCGACTTTGTACTTTAAGACTATAGGTAAATTTGCAAGGGTTGAGGCGGTGGATATTTGATCGATCTAGGCCAAGCCCACAACAACATGTATTGATGGACTTAGCTTCCGTAAGTAATTGGTTGGTTTTGGGCTTTCCTAGCAACATATAATAATCGGTTTGCTTTGGGCTTCCAAGAATTGGGGTGTGGCCCAACTAAAGCGACCACTTTAAATAAAAACATGAGGACGTAGCCCACTCATATGCGCGACACAGGATTCAGGCCCAATTTACACACTTACACACATTTACTCAAACACCTAATACGTTTAACTATTATATTACAGCCACAAGCGTTTACCAATTTATCGTCGTAGGGAAGATACGAAAGAGAAATAACGAAAACAAGATCACGTGACGAAGAAGTATTGACCTTGAAAGTTAGGGTTGTCACATTTTCAGTTCTGGATCTCTTGAATTTGCATAAGTTCTGTCATTTTGAAAAGAAGAAACGTAAAGTTCTTCAAGGGATTATTATGATAGCTTGTTGGTGCATTTGGAAGGCGAGAAACGAGACAATCTTCTCAAGCAAAGAGACAACTGGTGCAAGGGTGATTGAAGATATAAAGTCGTTAAGTTTTTTGTGGATTAAAAATAGGTTGCTTTTTAAAGCTTTAAGGTGGAGTCAGTGGTGTAATTTCTCTTTTTAATTGTATGTTTTGATCTTTGGCTACTAGTATCTTACTAGTATGTTGTCTTTATAAAAGTTTGCCATTCGAAAAGAAAACAATTTAAAAGTTAATAACATGAAAATAAGTTTTAGAATTTAGACAATGTTAACTTACCAGAATTGTGGGAAGTATGAACGCTAAGGGGAGGGGGGTGGTCACTAGTGACCATTTTTCCATCACTCACAATATCCAATCATGTTCCGCCATGTCAGCAACCATTTTTCCATCACTCACAACCTTTTTTAGTGGGGGTGGTCATCACTCACCACCACACCCAACAATTTCCCCCAACCAACAAATACCCTCACAAAATAAATCATCACGCGTTGAAAAAATAACGAAAATCGGATTTCGTGATACAATAACGCGTTAATGTTTATGGCGGGGGTGGGAATTGTTATTGTATAACGCGTTATATTGATCCATCACGGAAAAATAATGTAGTGGCCCGCCTCTCCTAACAACATGTTCAACATTAAATTGATTCAAAAGGTAAGAATCTTCATAAATGTACGATGTTTAGATTAGGGTTGACTTTTTTTTACCAAAACCCGACCCAAAATAACCTATACCTGAACCCGATTAACCCATACCCGAAATAACATATTCCTGAATCCAAATCACAATAAACGGATCGGGTCTTGGGATTGAAAGGGGATCTATTCGGGTAATCTAAAATTAAACAACATGTTGTTCAATATACCAGATTACCACACGCACCATTCAATATCCCACACAAATCACGAGCAGTTCAATAACCCACACAAGTCAAGCAAATCAAGTTCAGTTCGCTCAATTCGTCCTCCATCACAAATTCTTCTACAAATCAAGTTCAATTCGTTCATTCTTCTTTGATTATCTGTTAGTATTGTTTGATTATTAGATCGCTTGACTAACTATGAAGGATATGTATAAATCAATCAATGTGTGTGTGTATTTATGTAGTGTGTGGAAAGATTCTTGATAAATTTGTGTGTATTTATGTACTATGTGGAAAGATTCTTGATAAATCTGTATTGTTGTATTTTTAATATTGATATTGAATTATATTGTACATTGCAACATAAAGTAGTATTGATAAATTTGTATCAATGTATATGTATTGGTGTGTTTTGGTAACATTATAAATTTTGATGAAGTTTTTGAAAATAACATTTTTAATTCATGTTACAGCTTGATGTTGGGTTAAAACACGTTATATTATGTACTAGTTTGCATTGATTTTTAGTGTGTTAAATATGTTAATTTGTATTTGTTTATATATTTATCGTGTGTTTGGTGTTTTTGGCTTAATAGGTGTTAATAAAGGGTAAACGAGAGAAACATAGCTGAAAAACGGGCTTGACGGGTCAACACGGGGCTGGTAGCGGAAAAAGCCCACCTGGGAAGCCCAGGCGACACGCGGGGGAATCTCAAGACTCTCCCGCGACGCGCGGGAGATACCAATTACGGGAAAGATTACAAATTACCCTAATTCGTTTTTAGGTTATCCAATCTTCTTCCAGCCGTCCCATACGAATCAAAGGGCGATTTTAGCATTATTCTTCCGTCTTTGAAGCTGTTTCTCATGTCTAACAGCCCACGATGAAGATTGAAGCTGTGAGGACAACCATGAGCGGCTAAACACTTGGTGACTTCCACGCGGATGAACAATTGCTTGTTTTGATACAATACTTTGTTTTTTATTCTTGTTAACTGGTAAATCTTGACCACTTGTGTTGATTTTGTGCAACGTTGATTATATTTGAATTATTTGTTATTAATTAAGCGTATTGGCGATATACTTGCATCGTTAGTGTTTTGGTCAAAAATTACCGAAGCAATTAAGTGATCAAATTAGTTGAGTGAGGTAGTGTGCTAGAAATATGTGTGAAAAATGTGTTAACCAAATTAGTTGTGAAAACAGTTTCAGGATACGGCTCAGGATATAGAGCTGTATCTACAATCAAACAATGAGCGAAAATGTAAAGGTTGACACGTGATGTACGAGGAAAGCCCTTGATCAATCTAGATCTCCGGCATAAAACCTCGGGAGCTGACAATCGTCGGCTGCCTTGTTCTTCTTATTGCTTGAATAACAGGATACAGTGCAGGATATGATGCGGATCGACTATGTGTTACAATGTAATTCGAATACAAGTGTTGTGTGTTTAGTGATTGCTAGAAGCTAGAGAGTAAAGTGTGCGAGTGAAAGTGAGTGGAAAAAGTTGTGTCTACCTATGATCCGATCAATCCCTTTTATAGTAAAAGAAACCAACAAACTATCCTATTATTCCGGGATACTTTGGAATATTCCATTCTGGACGTTGGGGGTGCTTCTACTCGTTTTCCACGTGCTTATTGACTACAAAACCGGGTCTTCAGCTCATATAACCATTACAATGTCAACACCATTGACCAACATCCGATATTCTCGCGGAATATGCCTTTTTGACCGTTACAAGACCCATCCTTCCACCATCAACGTCCATTTTTCAACCACCTTGAGCGAATCTTCAGGTAGATCAAGTCTTTTAACGTTGGTACCTTGCAACCAACGTTTTACAAGCCAATCGTTAGTAATAGTTAGGATACTGCCTCAGGATATTATCAATATCCTGACCCGGTATCCTGATCGGTATCCTGATCCGGTATCCTGATCATATACAACTAATAAAAAATCAAGATACAAAGTCAGGATATGGGCTCAGAATTTCACCCATAACAATTGTCCCCAAAAATATAACTGTTGGATATCCTGATTCCAACGGATATATTTTTTAGTCATTCCAACAGGTCTGGTAAGGATATATGTTTTAAATATTCCTGCATAGGTTTGGTTACTTCAGAATACTATCATGTAATGAAATTAGAATTACTCCCTTTTACGCAGATTCCATCAAGGACCCTGCTACTTTTGATCCAGAGGAGCTTGACAGCTTTTCTAAGCCTGCCTTGGTGAAAAAGGAGCCATATGTTGCCATCAGCTCTAAGCCCTCTGCTGCTGCTGCCGAAGGTTTCTCTTATGGTGACCTTGGCTTCATGGAATCCATCGAGCCCATAATCTCCTTCCCTAATAAGGTAAGTATCCAGATCCTGTATCCCGTACACATATACTGAACCTGTATCCTGGTTAGTTTGTCTTTAGTGATACTTATATTTTGTAGGGTCTAAATTATCTGGTCGTCCTGCACTTAGAACAATTTTAATTTCCTGCAAGTAGAATAGTTTGACAGCTGAAGGTGGAGGGATCCTGTGTTTTCAGGACGAAGCCTTCAACTGTTTATGTAAATATGCTTTAAAAACTTAATTGTGTTCTCGGTGAATGGGTCTCTTTTTGAGATGAAACCAAGAATACAATTTTTTGGACCAATAACAATAAACTAACCTTCTCGACCTTATCTCCGTGTTATATGTTATTTTGAAAAATTTGTTCTGAATATCCTGGTCAGGATACTGGTATGATACTTAATTGCTTTGTCCCCTTTGTTCAAAATGTTTAACAAAAACTTAGTTAAATACAAATTTTCATAAAAACTTAACTTACTCAGATAAGGCCTTCAAACTTAAGAAAAGTAAGAATCCATACCAGAAACACCTAGGCAATAATCCTCATTCTTAAACCTTTGAATCATTTGCAATGTCCCCAGTGGGATATAATGTTGGCATAGGTTTCCTTCTCGCTCCAGCATAAATGTCCCTAGTAGGATATAGTATCAGCATACGTCACGTTCCATCACGGATGTCCCCTGTCTGTGCAGGACCAGTATGTTGTACCGGGATATGATCCTTTAGCAATTCTTCAACCAGTTGTTTAAAGTTAGCAATCTTTTTTCAAAAATTTATGTAGACTCGTAAATGATTATGTTTTTTGAAAATATACTTTGGGATTATCCAAAAACTTTTATTTTATTGGGACTAAACCCATTTTCCAGGCATTTAAGCCGGAGTATAAGAACCTCAAGACTTGAAAAGGTGAAAACCTTTAAGTCTTTGAGTTTTACTGGGGATTTTACCCACGTTTCATGCGCTACAGGCGAGGGTGTGGAAACCCCAAAACTTAGAAAGGTGAAAACCTTTAAACCTTAGAAGAGTGTGAAAACACCCTTTTTTCGTGCGCTACAGGCGAGAGTGTATAAACTCCAAGACTTAGAAAGGTGAAAACCTTTAAACCTTAGAGAGTATGAAAATACCCTTTCGCGAGAGAGGGTGATCAATCCTCATATACCTTAAGGATCCAGGGTATAGCCAACAGCAACGAAATTGTCAGCCACTTTTACATGAACTGGTCCCGCCACCTTGAACTATCCCTGGATAACTTGCGCTCCAGGCGGGGTGTTTAAACCCAATTCGGAAGAAAGGTGAATACCTTTAAACCTGTGAAGGGATCAGTATCCCTTAAACGTGAGAGAGGGGGCCAATCCTCTAATCTTTCGAAGTATCCTGAGTGCATATCCTGGGGCTATATCCCGAGGCATATACTGCAAAACAACCTTAAACTAAAGTGGGTGTTAGCCTGGCTAGCACCTCTCCGATGCTTAAGTCAGTATTGGGTTCAAATAAAATAGAATTATATTTAAAAGAGATAGAATTCATACCATCCCGAGTTAGAAATTAAATTCTAAACTCACTTGAAATAGGCTTTGAGATGTATAGCATTCCAGGATCTTGGTAGTATATCCCCCTCCATATTCTTAAGCCGGTATGCTCCTTTTCCGGATTCCGATTCAATCTCATAAGGTCCTTCCCACTTAGGAGCTAACTTTCCATTAGCAGGATTAATAGTATTCTGAAAAGCCTTCCTTAGTACCCAATTTCTAACTTGAAACATTCTAGTCCTTAGATTCTTGTTATATGCTCTGGGTATCCTCTGTTGATATGTTGCTATCCTTAGCTTCGCTGCATCTCTTGTTTCACCCACAGTGTCTAACTCTTGGCACAGAGCTTCAGGATTTTGCTCAGGTTCCCGGAGGTTAGATCTTGCTGTAGGTATTATCATCTCTGTTGGGATTACTGCCTCTGCTCCAAATACTAAGGAGAAAGGGGTTTGGCCAGTTGCACTCTTTATTTTTGTTCTATCAGCCCACAAAACAAAGGGTAATTCTTCTGCCCATCTTCCTTTTTTGGCTCCAAGCCTTTTCTTTAAGTTGTTGACAATTATCTTGTTAGAGGATTCTGCTTGTCCATTTGCTTGAGGATGTACCGGAGTTGATGTGATCATTTTGATTCCCCAACTCTTGCAAAAGTCAGTAGTCCTCTTACTTATGAACTGAGAGCCATTGTCACAGATTATCTCAGCTGGTACTCCGAATCTGGTCAGGATATTTCTCTTGATGAAGGATACTACTTCTTGGTCTCTTACTTGAACAAATGCTTCAGCTTCAACCCACTTAGAGAAGTAATCCGTCATTGCTAGCATAAAGACTTTTCCTCCCGGAGCTTTCGGTAACTTTCCTACTATATCCATCCCCCACTTCATGAATGGCCAAGGGGAAACTACAGGATATAGTGGTTCAGCTGGTTGATGTAGTATGTTACTATGCCTTTGACATGCATCACATCTTCGAGCATATTCTGCAGCATCCTTTCTCATTGTTGGCCAAAAGTATCCTGTCCTCAATACTTTCGAGAATAATGATCTGCCCCCAGTGTGATTACCACAGTCTCCTTCATGTATATCCTGAAGTACTTCTTTGGCTTCATGATCCTCCAAGCACCTTAAATATGGTCCTGCAAGAGATTTCTTGTATAAAATATTATCTATAATAGTGAATCGTGATACCTTCATCCTAAATGCCTTAGGATTTTCATTTCCAGGAATGTGTCCTTCTTTGAGATATTTCATGATTGGAGTCGTCCAGGTTCTAGGATCCTCTTCAGGATATTCTGTTCCAGGATCCTGAATACCAGCTACTTCTTTATCCCTAGGATTCGTTGCAGGATATAAGACATGTACTATTGGTATTTGTGTCCCTTCAGGTATCCTGACTGACGATCCCAGATTTGCTAAGGCGTCTGCTTCAGCATTATCTTCCCTTGGTACCTGTTCAAGTGTAAAGACATCGAAATATCCTGCTAATTTTTTGAGAATATCAAGATATTCAGTCAATTTCTCACCCTTAACTGCATAGGATCCATTAAAATGGTTAGTAATTAACAAAGAGTCAACATATGCTTGTAAATTTTTGATACTCATACTCTTAGCCAATTCTAATCCTGCAATTAAAGCTTCATATTCTGCCTCATTATTGGTAGCAGGAAATTCACACCTAATAGCCTGGGGTAATATGTCCCCCTGTGGCGATTTTAGTAGTATTCCTAATCCTACTCCTCTTACATTAGATGCACCATCAGTATATAATGTCCAGGATCCTGAGGATTCTCCTAGTTGTTGAACTTCTAGGTCTACCTCATCCTGAATGTCACTACTAAAGTCAGCCACAAAGTCAGCTAAAGCCTGAGACTTTATGGCATTCCTAGGTTCATATACTAAATCATAAGCACTCAACTTTACTGACCACTTAGCCATCCTGCCTAACATCTCTGGTTTCCTAAGCACATTTCTAACAGGATAATTTGTCTTAACATGAATCCTATGTGTCTCAAAGTAATGTCTAAGCTTCGTTAATGCCATAACTAATGCTAGTATCAATTTTTCTAAATGAGAATACCTAGTTTCAGCATTTAACAAACTTTTACTAACATAATAAACAGGATATTGCTGACCTTCATGGTCCTTTACAAGGACGGCACTTACAGCATTCCCTGATACCGCGAGGTATAGGGATAGTGGTTCACCATTCTCAGGCTTCATCAGTAGAGGTGCACTTGAAAGATATTGCTTCAAATCCTGCAAGGCTACTTCATGCTTCTCACCCCATTCGAATTTCTTGTTCTTCTTCAGGATATCATAAAACTCCTTGCATTTCTCTGAGGATCTTGAAATAAATCTGTTCAATGCTGCCACTCGCCCTGTTAAGCGTTGAACATCCTTCATATTCGAAGGTGATTTGATATCCAAGATGGCTTTAATCTGCTCTGGGCTCGCCTCTATCCCCCTTTTCGTCACCATATACCCAAGAAACTTTCCTGCCCCCACTCCGAAATGGCACTTAGCAGGATTCAGCTTCATATTATACTGATCCAGGATATCAAATGCTCCTTTAATATCCTGGAGGTGATCCTGAGCTTTCTTTGACTTTACTACCATATCATCAATGTATACTTCCATGGTGTCCCCCAGTTTGTCTTTGAACATCATGTTTACCAATCTTTGGTATGTTGCCCCTGCGTTTTTCAAACCAAAAGGCATAGCTGTATAACAATAAATACCTGTTGGCGTCATGAAGGCGGTATCCTCCTGGTCAGAAGGCTCCATTTGTATCTGTTGAAATCCTGAGGATGCGTCCATGAAAGTCAGCATTTCATGCCCAGCGGTAGCATCTACCATTGCATCAATATGAGGGAGAGGAAATGGGTCTTTAGGACAAGCTTTGTTCAAGTCTGTGTAGTCTACACAAACTCTCCATTTCCCATTCTTCTTCTGTACTACAACCACATTTGCAAGCCACCTTGGGAACTTAACCTCTCTGATCATTCTTGACTTTAATAATCTCTCAACTTCCTCTTGGATAATCGTGTTCCGCTCAGGAGCAAACTTCCTTCTTTTCTGTTGCACAGGCTTGAACGACTTATCAATTCCAAGCTTGTGAGTGATGACATCTTTGGATATGCCAGTCATATCCTCATGTTTCCATGCAAACGTAGACATCCTGCATTTCAAAAAGTTAGTAAGTTGTTCCTCAATATTCTGAGGGATATTGGTTCCACCAAGATATCTGGATTATCCTGGTCCAGGATAATTTTCTTAACATCCTGCTCTGAACACTCCGCGATATCCTGGGCTCGTATCTTTAATTGCTATGTTGCATTGGGCTTGGTTGAGGATTTCATCGAGGATGAGTAACACTCCTTCGCCTCCTGCTGATCACTATCAATTTTGACAACCCCCCAAGGGGTAGGGATCTTGATGCACTGATGATAAGTCGATGGCACAGCCTTCATGTCATGGATCCATGGCCTACCCAATATAATATTGTAGCAGGATAAGGAGTCCATGACACAGAAGCGTTCACATTGAGTTGACCCCTTCAACATACACATGCAACTTTATTTCTCCTACGGTACTCCTGGCTTCTCTACTGAACCCAACAAGCACAGTGGATTTCGATGTAATATCCATCGGGGATACATTTATCCTCCTCAGTGTTTCCAGCTGAATTATGTTGGCGGAGCTGCCATTATTCACCAGTATCCTGCGCACAAAATCATTAGCAACATATAAAGTTATTACCAAAGCATCATGGTGAGGATCCTGGACAGTATCCCTCTCATCACTGCCGAACGTGATCACTTTATCAGTTGTGAGGGTTGACATCCTGGTTGGCTTAGCTCCCCTTTCTGCCTTAGCCTCTTTTGCATGTATTTTTTGCTGCAGAATAAGAGGTCCCACAGATATCGGATCCTCCTGAAATAAAGTTAATTATCTTGGTATCTGCAGGAGATGATGCTGCTCGTTCAGGATCCTTCCCAGTATCCTGACCCTTATTCTTCTTTCTTCCCAGGATATCCTTCAGATATCCTTTGCTCAGCAGATAGCTTACTTCTTTCTTCAGGGCAATGGAATCATCTGTCATATGCCCAAAGTCTTCATGGAAGGCACATCATTTAGATTTATCCTTCCAACCTGTATTCCTTGGATTCTTTTTCGGCCACCTAGCTTTGTCCCCTAGTCCCTGCATAGCATACATTAACTCAGGAACATTTACAGAAAAACAATACTCTGGGATTTCAGGATATTCTTCAGGATCCTCGTCTTCAACAACATTCACTTTCTTATTATCGTTCTTAGCATATGGCTTTGAACAATACTGTTTGTAGGAAGATTCCGACTTCCTATTCATCAATTCATATGTTGAAGATGTGTTCATCCTCTCATGCATTTTCTTATCATCTTCAAGCCTTATGTATCTCAAAGCCCTATTCCGAGCTTCATCTGAATTCCTGCAAGGATTCATTACAAGATCCTGATAAAATTGACAATCCTTCCGTAACCCCCATTTTGAACGCTTGTACTGCCGTAGCAATATCAAGGTTCGGGATATCCAGGAATTCTCTACTAAATGTGTTAGCATAATCCCTTAGGGATTTTTGTGATCCTTGTGTTATCCTGTAAAGATCACTTGTTAGTATCTCAAAGCTCCTGCTACAAGAAAATTGACTGATAAACAAATTAACTAAATGAGAAAATGATGTAATTGAATAAGGTGGAACATTTAAAAGCCATTTTAAGGCCGATCCTGTTAAAGTTGAACCGAAGCCTTTGTATAAGCATGCTTCCTTAAGTTCTGGTAGGATTGGATTTATTTCCATACTATCCCTATTCTGGGCAATATGCCCCTCAGGATCTGTCATCCCATCATACAACTTCATGCTGGGAGTCTGGAATCTTTTTGGAATTTCAGCATCACAAATTGGATGAGCAAATCAGGATACCCTGTGACTATCCTGAGATACTTCCGGTATAGGCTGCACTACTCCAGGAATGCTTGATATCATATCCTTCAACTTTTGAAGTTCCCTGGTCAATGCTGGTGTTACACCTATATCCTGCAAAGAATCATAAATATTAGTAGCAGGGGTACTGATGTTGGCAAACACGTTACCAGCCTGTTGACTTTTGCCATATCCTGGATCCCTCACGGTCGATATCCTGGCAGACGATGGTATCTCCAGCATGTCGCTCCGGGACTGACTTGGTATCATGTTGCCTTGATTATCCTCGGTAAATGTTGCTGAACTAAAGTTTAGCATCCTGGGCTGTAGAGTCTCCCTATACTGGGCAATATGCTCCTCAGGATCCGTCGTCCCATCACACAGCTTCATGTTAGGGGTTTGAAACTCTTCGGGATCTCAGCATCACAGATAGGATGTGCGAAACGACATATCCTGTGGTTGTCTTGGGACACTTCCGGAATTGGCTGGACCACTCCATGTACACTGGATATCATGTCCTTTAATTTCTGAAGCTCCCTAGTAAATGTTGACGTCATACCTGCATCCTACAAAGATCCACCATTATTAGTAGCATGAATATTATTATTTGACATGTTACCAGTCTGAGGATTCTGGCCATATCCTGAAGCATATCCTGAGCTCCTCAAAGTTGACATCCTGATCGAGGAGGATATTTCAGGAGTATGATTCTGGGAATGGTTAGGCATAATATTCCCCCTATTATCTTCAGTATACATAGCCGAACTGAAGTTCAAAGTTCTGGGTTGTAAGGGAGTGACGATATCCTCAGCAGATCTGCTCGAGCCAGACTTCAGGAGTTGCATTTCCTTCAACAGCATTTGGTTTGTTTCCTGTTGCTGCCTCATTTGTTCCTACACACTTCCAAACATGGTTAGAATTTCATCATTAGAAGCTAAAATGGGAGCAGATTCCTGAACACTCCGAGTAGGGATAACATCTTGAGTAAATGAAGAAGCTGGAATCCTTGGAGGAGGTGGTAGAAGCACCGAGCCAATAGTTGCGGAAGTTGTAGCCGACACAGTGGAAGAGCTCATGTTTGATCTAGAGGCCATTGTGAATGATGTGGCAAAAATTTTTGAAAACAAAAAACCGATTAACGATTTCACAAAAATTTTTAGTAAAGAGAGCACCACTTGCCCCACGGTGGGCGCCAAATTGTTTTGGTCAAAAATTACCGAAGCAATTAAGTGATCAAATTAGTTGAGTGAGGTAGTGTGCTAGAAATATGTGTGAAAAATGTGTTAACCAAATTAGTTGTGAAAACAGTTTCAGGATACGGCTCAGGATATAGAGCTGTATCTACAATCAAACAATGAGCGAAAATGTAAAGGTTGACACGTGATGTACGAGGAAAGCCCTTGATCAATCTAGATCTCCGGCATAAAACCTCGGGAGCTGACAATCGTCGGCTGCCTTGTTCTTCTTATTGCTTGAATAACAGGATACAGTGCAGGATATGATGCGGATCGACTATGTGTTACAATGTAATTCGAATACAAGTGTTGTGTGTTTAGTGATTGCTAGAAGCTAGAGAGTAAAGTGTGCGAGTGAAAGTGAGTGGAAAAAGTTGTGTCTACCTATGATCCGATCAATCCCTTTTATAGTAAAAGAAACCAACAAACTATCCTATTATTCCGGGATACTTTGGAATATTCCATTCTGAACGTTGGGGGTGCTTCTACTCGTTTTCCACGTGCTTATTGACTACAAAACCGGGTCTTCAGCTCATATAACCGTTACAATGTCAACACCATTGACCAACATCCGATATTCTCGCGGAATATGCCTTTTTGACCGTTACAAGACCCATCCTTCCACCATCAACGTCCATTTTTCAACCACCTTGAGCGAATCTTCAGGTAGATCAAGTCTTTTAACGTTGGTACCTTGCAACCAACGTTTTACAAGCCAATCGTTAGTAATAGTTAGGATACTGCCTCAGGATATTATCAATATCCTGACCCGGTATCCTGATCGGTATCCTGATCCGGTATCCTGATCATATACAACTAATAAAAAATCAAGATACAAAGTCAGGATATGGGCTCAGAATTTCACCCATAACAGTTAGTAGGTTAATAAATTGGTGGGTAATTGGTATAGTTAAACGGGTTATTAGGTTGTATGGTGAGTCTTAAAAACTATCCCTAATAATTAATCAAAGTCATTAATTCCAAGGCCATGTCTATGTGGTGTTTTGAATCAGAAAACGAGTGTTTGTGTTAAAAACGGGTAATTGAGATTCCGGGTGGAGATTGCTTTTTCTCATCTTGATCACAACTTTCTTAACAATTTTCGTGTTCTTTCAAACAATCATTAAAACCCCCAAATTTAGAATAGATTAGATTGTAGTTAAAACTGAACATTAACCTCAAATTCCCCGTGGATACGATACCCTACTTACGCTATCTACGTAGTTTAATTAGGTTTTTGCATGACCCTTACAACATTCATCAAAATGGCGCCATTGCCGGGGAATTCGTGCGCTTAGTGTTAGTTTAGAATTAGTTGTTTTTTTCTTATTTTCAGAAAATCATAAAAAACCAAAAATATTTCTTTTTGTTTATTTTTGTTTCGCTTGGTATTACACGCAGTTTCTCGTTTACTTGTGTGCAGGTGATCTCTAGTTGCATGCATACCATGTTTTCAAGAAGGTTGTCATCACTTTTGTTCGACCCCGAAATCAAAAAGACCGACCGATAAAACTTACTGCTTCGTTCAGCTTTGAAAGGAAAAGCGATTGAGTCAACAATGAATCCTCCAGAAAGTCAAACGACCTCGAATCAATAAACACCCCAACAAGACCCACTTCCTGATATGCCACCACTACCATTCCAAAATCAAAGCTCATAAAATAAACCTCAATCCCCAAATCATCAATATCAACCACCACCACAAAACCTAAATGCTAGACAAGCACCTCTACCAAGTGACTTTCAAGTGAGAGGTGGAGATTTAGAGCACCCACACATGGGTAACCCGTTAGGAAACCAACAACAACCCGATCCGATTCGGGTTGTGAATATACCTAACTGTGAACCTCACCCACACTGTGTAGTCGATCAGTTTGTACAGAGAATGAATCGGGGTAGAGTTGATTGTTGGGAAGAGGGTAGGTTGGATTATGGTTGGGATTATGATGAAGAATGGGATGAGCGTGAAGCATATGCGGGAATGAAAGGAGGCCAATTGAATTTGGTGGTAAACCGGGATTACCTAGGGTTTCAGCAAAGACAACCACGTGGGGGTAATGGATATCAAACTCCACTATGGGTGAATCGAGCACCGACGGTACCACGTCAAAGGCAACGAGATCCGAGATTTTCGGATCCAAATATCCGAGGGGTAGAGAGTCACTTCTGTCCACAAATTGCGGAACACTCATCACCGATTGTCATGCCCGTTCTTAATGGTGATCGATCTTTTGAGGCAAAACCACATATTTTGAACATGTTGCCTAATTTTCATGGAAAGGGGAGTGAAGAACTGTATGCTTATCTTGCGGAATTTGAAGTGATTTGTGGTATGATAGGTGGACATGGGTTCATGCCGGATCAAGTTAAGTGGGTCCTATTTCAGTTTTCCCTAAAAGACTCAGCACGTGAATGGTTCATCTCCTTACCTTATGCAAGCGTTCATACTTGGCAAGAGTTGCAACAACAATTCCTAGAAGAGTACTATACTCCACAAAGAACCAAGATGAGAAGAGCCGCCATTAGAGAGTTCCAACAACTTCCGGGTGAGTTGTACTATGAGTCATGGAAATGGTTCAATCAGTTGATCTGTAATTGTCCCTATCATGGCATTCCAAGATGGGAGTTAATTACCGCTTTCCATGATTGGGTATCTAATGAAGATAGGAGAGACATCATGTCACGGCCCCCGGCCAGGTTTTACCCGTTTCAGGAGCCGCGGGACAGAAACCCGTGGTAATTACTATGTTGGCAGCGGAATTTTAACATGATCTTTTAAAACTTGAAAATGCCCAATTTATTGTATTTCACAAATTGGGAATAACACCCATAATTTACAGTAAAGGTGATTTCACTGGGAAATCCCGGTTTTTACAAAAACATGTTTCTTTATTTTATTGAGCCACTTCCTCAAGCTTGTAGTGCTTCACGACACTTTTCCTGGATCACAGCAGATCACCTGAAATAGGTTTTAAAAAGGTTTTATCAGCAGGGAAATACTGGCGAGTCACTCAAGTTGCACAAAACGACACATTGTTATAATATACAGTATTAAGGGTGATTACACCAATTACCCCAAATCGGTATTTGTCACTCGACTGTATCTGTGACTATGGTCAGATCACCCATTGGCTAACCCGTTGTCCAATGGTGACGGGTATCAAGTAATGTATACAAAACCCCACATACCGGCAGTAATTGAAGACTACAAAGACTTAATCCATGTAATTATAACTTTGAAAACAAGTAGAGTTTTAAGAAAACAATTTGATAAAAACAGAATGACTCACATTGTAGATTTAATTGGGCATAGTTTAGCCTACTGATAAGCCTGATAACCTAATTTAAACAACAATGCACACGAAACTAGGTAAGTAACTTAATACAACATTTACGATAACTCACGAGATCAAAACCCTCACGACGAATGACAAAGGCATAGCCCAATTATGGGCAGCACTTAAACATCCATCGGATACTTTTCAATCGATCGGACATTAAATCGTAGCAGTGATCGAGTTATTACCCTTGATCATAGCAGCGTTTTGCTATTGTGAATGTGATTTTCGAGCAGAAAGAAACGTTTTGAGAGTGAGATTTCGAGCATAGGTGAAAGCCCCATGCACAGGCTACTTATAGCAACTTTTTCAGTTTTAGGCGGCCCGCGTAAGCCTTAACAGGCTTTTACGCGGCCCGCGAGAGCCCCTAGTCTACGTGTAGGGTTGAAGTGTCATCAGTAGGTCTGCCACGTGACTGCCACGTGGACTGTAACGCTTATCCGGTCAACTTAAGTTTGACACGGCCCGCGTAAGGGTCCTCTTATGGTTTACGCGGCCCGCGTGAAAACCAAAAATCTTGTTTTCTTGGTTTTTCATGCACATTAGGGTTTCAGGGGTCCGAGTTTTCACTTACGGGTCGTTTTTGGACATTTTTGCAGGTCCTTACACATCAAGGCCACAACGGGTGGCACTTTTCTTAGGAATCATGTGGATGTGGATTGGGATTATTTGGATATTATCGCAGCTAACTCGAAAAGGCAAGCCCAATCTGATAGAGGAAAGAAATATCCAATCTCGACATCAACAGGTACGGTAGCCTCTACAGCTCGGGTGGCGCAGTTAGAGAGAGAGAGTGAAGCCTTAGAACGCCAACTGGCGAGATTTAAAAGTCTTAGAGGAAAAGACTCGATGCATGTTGCTCAATCTTTTCCAGTTTGTGACTCGTGTGGTGATTTAGGCCATGTTTGGGAATATTGCCCGGTACAATTTGGTACAACTCACGAAGAAGTCAACATGGTTTACGGAGACCAGTAGAAGAAATATGATATGAATTCTAACACCTATCACTCAGGTTTGCGTAATCATCCCAATTTTCGGTACAGTAATACTACTAATAAATTAAATCAAAATTTCCAGGTACCAAATCAGGGATGTCAGCAATACCAGAACCGACAATCTGGGTACAATAACTAGAGTTACAACCAGGGCAATCAAAGAAGTTATCAGCAGAACCCGGATCAAGGTAGAGCAAGCAGTCAAAATGAAGGATCGAACAATGAGATGATAGAAATTTTGAAGCAAATTAAAACAGATCAAGAGGTGCAAGCCAAGGCTTATCAAGCTTTAGAAAAACAAGTTGCATAGTTGGCGGCCGAGGTGGCTCAAGGAAGAAGAGATCCAGGGAAATTAATGAGTGATACTACAAGGAATCCTCAACACAACGCAAGAGCTAACTCGGTAAGTACCATTCCTAAATCTGAGATTGTGGTTTTATATCTTCATCTCAAGTAGTTGCAGGTATAAGTGAGGAGATTGATGGAGGTGAGGAGAGTGAGCCAGGGCACCACTCATTCCAATTAGAGTTGGAAAGTTGAAAATCCATAGGGCATTGTTGGATTATGGAGCAAGCATGAAGATTTTTCCTGGAAGATTGTATGACAAGTACAAGTTTGGACCTCTGCATGATACTAACAGGAAGGTAATTTTGGCGGATGATACTTGGAAGCAACCTCGTGGGGTTGTGAAGGATGTGATGATACAGCTGGGTGAGTTCTATTACCCGGTAGACTTTTTGGTGCTGGACTATGCACCCACGAGAAGGAATGAGCAACAAAAGGTAATTATGGGACGTCCATTCTTGCGACTGCCAATGCCCAAATCAACTGCATAGATGGATTAATCACAATGAGTTCTGAAAACCATAAGTTAAGTTTAATGTTTATTCAAAATCTATTACTTATGAAGTTCTTGATAATTTATATAAAACAATTGCTACTAATGATTTTGTTCATTCGTACTCGTCACGCGTGTGTGAGGACACACTTGATGAGAAAGGTGTTGAGTGTTACAGGTCCAAGTTTGGGATAAATGAAGAATCTGTTAGCAAGGTGAATGTGAAGAAAAGAAGAAAAGCAGGTAAACCACCAGATGGTGGAAATATTTGGGAATATGAGGCCAAGATTGAGCCTAACTGGTATGGAACTGCAAAATTTCTGGACTACTGGAAGCAAATTGATCTAGAGAAGTCTAGAGGTAAGCAGGCATTTGAACCACCTTGAAGATTGTAGGTATGATTTGGTTGAAGATCTAAAACTTAGTGCTCTTAGGAGGCAGCCTAAGGTTTGTTCATTCTATTTTGTTTTTTCTTGTTAGTTTATTGTGTTTTATGTGGGTTTTGTGTCAAATCGTGCAATTGTTCAAGTGTGGGGAAGTTCGTGGAGGTTTGGTTAAGCGCTGGTGCAATTGAGGGCAATGTATAATCGTTTGGGGGGTTGGGAGGTGAAAACAGGATAAAATGAAAAAAATTTCTAAGGCATGGGATTCAAAAATGTAACAGAATGGCTAGAAAAGTGGTTCCCCCGCGACACGCAGGGGATTCCCTCATAAGTTCCGCGACACGCTAGGGATCCCAGGTCAACGAAAGTCAACCAGCACATTCCTGCGCTACGCGGAGGGGTACCTTGAGTGTTGCCGCAACGCGCGACGATAAGCAATGGCGTCCCTGTTTGTTTTCCTACAAACTTGATTTTCTCTCATGTTTCTCTTCGTTTATTGATTTGTGTTAACCTATTTGGGAGCTTGTGAGTTTTGCTTGCAGGTTTCGATCGCTTTGTCCATACTCAATCTCCATTTGGGCAAAGGGATTGAACTATTCAAAGAAGAGCATCCCATGTTGAATGTAGCCGCGAAAGAAATGCTATACGGTTGTTGTGGAACAAGGCTCATAGGAATTCAACCGTTTTAAATCAGGGGAGTCTGTTCCATTTATCTTTGTGTTCGATTTATGTTTGTAGCGAGTCGTGAGTATTGCTCTCCATTGAGGACAATGAAGGAATTAAGTGTGGGGAGGGGAAACTAGCGTTTAGTTACGTCTTAGTCAGTGTCGTGTTCGTGTGTATTTGTTAAAAATTAAAAAAATTTGAAAATTTTGAAAATGTTTCAAGAAAGTTTTTGCAATAAAATAGAAAATGATAGGTCTAATCAGTTTATGGCATTTGATTATATATATATATATATATATATATATATATATGAGATAATGAACGGTCAGTCACACGTCTAATTTAGGATATATGGGTAGGCTCAGCCGGTTGATAAGTTCCTTAGGATTGATATAATATACCTTAAAATTAGGAGTCTTGAGGGTTCTCACCTTAGGAGCTACGGAAAATATGAAAATGTGGAGAGTATAAGGGGTACGTCATAAGTAAAAAGCTTATAAGTTTTTTCGGGTTAAATTGGCACACATGTTTCTTTTTATGAAAATAAATTCGAAACAAGGTGGCGCCCGAAAAAAGCATTTCATCCATTCATTTGAGCTACATGTTTGAAAAAAAAGAAAAAAACGAAGCCTATCGTATTAACCACTGGGATGGTGACTCGGGTGGGGAATATCCACTAGGTGGAGTTAGAAAAAAAAATATGCGAAGTTTATGGCATTCACCACTGGATGGTGACTCGGGTGGGGTATGTCCACTTAACTGATTATAAGCAAAACTTGTAAAGCTCGCAACATCATCCA
Source organism: Helianthus tuberosus (assembly GCA_030545235.1). Lineage (NCBI taxonomy): Eukaryota > Viridiplantae > Streptophyta > Magnoliopsida > Asterales > Asteraceae > Helianthus > Helianthus tuberosus. The sequence goes on along the minus strand of CM060427.1, from coordinate 107,627,709 downwards.
TCCATCATAAGTTTAATCAGAATTGCATAAAAGTTTTTTATATAAGACGGTAGATATCATCTTTTAACCTTATAAGCTTGAAGAGAAAGGTCTAGTGGCAAGAAAAGCTACTTCCAGGAGATTGTCAAGTGTTTTCGCTCGACGATTCCATTCTTGGGTGGTTGGTATGGCCCTTGTTCATGTAACTCAAATCCTAGCCCGGTATATCCCATTTTAGTTTTACACCATTGTGAACCTTACACCTTATTTACTCTCTGATCGAGGTTCTCGGCATTGAAAAATCTTCGTAAATTGAATCACACGTGTATATGTTAACATTTAAGAGATATACAGTCAAGAAAATCAAGAGCAATGGTGATATATACGCGGATTAGACACCAAAAAATAAACACTCAAAAATGGCTACAATTTAAGGAATGTGTTTAGCGACGACATCAGATTCGTAATTGATGGAGAAAGGCCGGGTGGAAGAAAAGCTGCTTCCAGGAGGTTGTCAAGTGTTTTCGCTCGACGATTCCATTCTTGGGTGGTTGGTTTGGCCCTTGTTCCTGTAACTTGAATCCTTGTCCGGTATATTTCCTTTTTAGTTTTACACCATTGTGGACCTCACGCCTTTTTTACTCTCTGATCGAAGTTCTCGGCATCGAAAAATCTTCGTAAACTAAATCACACGTGTATATGTTGACATTTAAGAGATATATAGTCAAGAAAATCAAGAGCAATGGTGATATATATGCGGATTAGATACCAAAAAATAAACACTCAAAAAATAGCTACATTTTAAGGAATGTGTTTAGTGACGACATCAGATTCCTAATTGATGGAGAAAGGTCTGGTGGCAAGAAAAGCTGCTTCCAGGAGGTTGTCAAGTGTTTTCGCTCGACGATTCCATTCATGGGTGGTTAGCTTGGCCCTTGTTCCTGTAACTCGAATCCTAGCCCGATATATCCCAATATAGTTTTACACCATTATGAACCATACGCCCTTTTTACTCTCTGATCGAGGTTCTCGGCATTGAAAAAAATCTTCATAAACTAAATCACACGTGTATATGTTGACATTTAAGAGATATACAGTCAAGAAAATCAAGAGCAATGGTGATATATATGCGGATTACACACCAAAAAATAAACACTCAAAAAATGGCTACAATTTAAGGAATGTGTTTAGTGACGGCATCAAATTCCTAATTGATGGAGAAATGTCTGGTGGCTAGAAAAGCTGCTTCCTGGAGGTTGTCAAGTGTTTTCGCTCGACGATTCCATTCGTGGGTGGTTGGTTTAGCCCTTTTTCCTGTAACTCGAATCCTAGCCTGTTATATCCCATTTTAGTTTTACCCCATTGTGAACCTTACGCCTTTTTTACTCTCTGATCAAGGTTCTCGGCATTGAAAAATCTTCGTAAACTAAATCACATGTGTATATGTTGACATTTATGAGATATACAGTCAAGAAAATCAAGAGCAATGGTAATATATATGCGGATTAGACACCAAAAAATAAACACTCAAAAAATGGCTACAATTTAAGGAATGTGTTTAGTGACGGCATCAGATTCCTAATTGATGGAGAAAGGTCTGGTGGCTAGAAAAGCTGCTTCTAGGAGGTTGTCATGTGTTTTCGCTCGACGATTCCATTCGTGGGTGGTTGGTTTGGCCCTTGTTCCTATAACTCGAATCCTAGCCCGGTATATCCCATTTTAGTTCTACACCATTGTGATCCTTACGCCTTTTTTACTCTCTGATCGAGGTTCTCGGCATTAAAAAATCTTGGTAAACTAAATCACACTTGTATATGTTGACATTTAAGAGATATACAGTCATGAAAATCAAGAGCAATGATATATATATATATATATATATATAGGGAGGGGCTCATGCGAGAACCACTCTTATTGTGAGAACCTTGAGAACTAATGTGAACACAACCTAAAATAGCTAAAAAAAACCTAAAAAAAACCTAAAAAAACCTAACCCCCACCCCCCCACCCAAAAACCTAAACCCCCCACCCCCCCCCCCAAAAAAAAAAAACCTAACCCCCCCCCCCCCCAAAAAAAAAAACCTAAACCCCCCCCCCCCCCAAGCTAAAAAAAAACCTAAAAAAAACCTAACCCCCACCCCCCACCCAAAAACCTAAACCCCCCACTCCCCCCCCCCCCCACCCAAAAAAAAAACCTAACCCCCCCCCCCCCCCCCAAAACCTAACCCCCCCCCCCCCCAAGCTAAAAAAAACCTAAAAAAAACCTAACCCCACCCCCCCCCCCCCCAAAAAAAACCCTAAACCCCCCTCCCCCACCCCCCAAAAACCTAAACCCCCCACCACCCCCCCCCCCCCCAAGCTAAAATGCTAAAAATTAAACCCCCAAAAAACCTAAAAAAATATAAAAAAAATCCAAAATTTTTTTTTTGATTTTTTTAATATTTTTTAGGTTAAAATCGCTACTTTTCGAAGCCAAAAAAAAAAAAATTTTAAATTTTTTTTTTTTTGTTCGAAAAGTAGCGATTTTAACCTAAAAAATATTAAAAAAAATCAAAAAAAAAAATTTTGTGTGATTTTTAGCTATTTTTAGGCATTTTTGGTGTGTTCACATTGGTTCTCGCGGTTCTCGCAATAAGAGGTGGTTCTCGCATGATCTTCTCCCTATATATATATATATATATATATATATGCGGATTAGACACCAAAAAATAAACACTTAAAAAATGGTAACAATTTAAGGAATGTGTTTAGTGACGGCATAAGATTCCTAACTGATGGAAAAAAGTCTGGTGGCAAGAAAAGCTGCTTCCAGGAGGTTGTCAATTGTTTTCGCTCGACTATTCCATTCTTTGGAAGTTGGTTTGGCCCTTGTTCCTGTAACTCGAATTCTAGCCCGGTATATCCCATTTTAGTTTTACACCATTGTGAACCTTACGCCTTTTTTACTCTCTGATGGTGGTTCTCGGCATTGAAAAATCTTCGTAAACTAAATCACACGTGTATATGTTTACATTTAAGAGATATACAGTCAAGAAAATCAAGAGCAATGGTGATATATATATGCGGATTAGACACCAAAAAATAAAGACTCAAAAAATGGCTACAATTTAAGGAATGTGTTTAGTGACGGCATCAGAATCCTAACTGATGGAAAAAAGTCGGGTGGCAAGAAAAGCTGCTTCCAGGAGGTTGTCAGGTGTTTTCGGTCAACAATTCCATTCTTGGGTGGTTGGTTTGACCCTTGTTCCTGTAACTCGAATCCTAGCCCGGTATATTCCATTTAAGTTTTAAACCATTGTGAACCTTACGCATTTTTTACTCTGTGATCGAGGTTCTCGGCATTGAAAAATCTTCGTAAACTAAATCACACATATATATGTTGACATTTAAGAGATATACAGTCATGAAAATGAAGAGCAATGGTAATATATATGCGGAATAGACACCGAAAAATAAACACTCGAAAAATGGCTACAATTTAAGGAATGTGTTTTGTGACGGCATCATATTCCTAATTGATGGAGAAAGGTCTGGTGGCAAGAAAAGCTGCTTCCAGGAGGTTGTCAAGTGTTTTCGCTCGACGATTCCATTCTTGGGTGGTTGGTTTGGCCCTTGTTCCTGTAACTCGAATCCTTGCCCGGTATATCCCATTTTAGTTTTACACCATTGTGAACCTTACGCCTTTTTTACTCTCTGATCGAGGTTCTCGACATTGAAAAATCTTCGTAAACTAAATCACACGTGTATATGTTGACATTTAAGAGATATACAGTCAAGAAAATCAAGTGCAATGGTGATATATATGCAGATTAGACACCAAAAAATAAACACTCAAAAATGGCTACAATTTAAGGAATGTGTTTAGTGACGGCATCAGATTTCTAATTGATGGAGAAAGGTCTGGTGGCAAGAAAAACTGCTTCCAGGAGGTTGTCAAGTGTTTTCGCTCGACGATTCCATTCTTGGGTGGTTGGTTTGGCCCTTGTTCCTGTAACTCGAATCCTAGCCCGGTATATCCCATTTTAGTTTTACACCATTGTGAACCTTACGCCCTTTTTACTCTCTGATCGAGTTTCTCGGTATTGAAAAATCTTCGTAAACTAAATCACACATGTATATGTTGACATTTAAGAGATATACAGTCAAGAAAATCAAGAGCAATGGTGATATATATGTGGATTAGACACCAAAAAATAACCACACAAAAATGGCTAAAATTTAAGGAATGTGTTTATTGACGGCATCAGATTCCTAATTGATGGAGAAAGGTCTGGGGGGCAATAAAAGCTGCTTCCAGGAGGTTGTCAAGTGTTTTAGCTCGACGATTCCCATCTTGGGTGGTTGGTTTGGCCCTTGTTCCTGTAACTCGAATCATAGCCCGGTATATCCCATTTTACTTTTACACCATTGTGAACCTTACGCCTTTTTACTCTCTGATCGAGGTTCTCGGCGTTGAAAAATCTTCGTAAACTAAATCACACATGTAGATGTTGACATTTAAGAGATATACACTCAAGAAAATAAAGAGAAATGGTGACATGCGGATTAGACACAAAAAATAAACACTCTAAAATGGTTATAATTTAAGGAATGCGTTTAGTCATGGCATCAGATTCCTAATTGATGGAGAAAGGTCTGGTGGCAAGAAAAGCTGCTTCTAGGAGGTTGTCAAGTGTTTACGCTCGACGATTCCATTCTTGGGTGGTTGGTTTGGCCCTTGTTCCTGTAACTCGAATCCTTGCCCGGTATATCCCATTTTATTTTTACACCATTGTGAACCTTACGCCTTTTTTACTCTCTGATCGAGGTTCTCGGCATTGAAAAATCTTTGTAAACTAAATCACACGTGTATATGTTGTCATTTAAGAGATATACAGTCAAGAAAATCAAGAGCAATGGTGATATATATGCGGATTAGACACCAAAAAATAAACACTCAAAAAATGGCTACAACTTAAGAAATGTGTATAGTGACGGCATCAGATTCCTAATTGATGGAGAAGGCTCTGGTGGCATGAAAAGCTGCTTCCAGGAGGTTGTCAAGTGTTTTCGCTCGACGATTCCATTCTTGGGTGTTTGGTTTGGCCCTTGTTCCTGTAACACGAATCCTAGCCCGGTATATCCTATTTTAGTTTTACACCATTGTGAACCTTACGTCTTTTTTACTCTCTGATCGAGGTTCTCGGCATTAAAAATCTTCGTAAACTCAATCACACGTGTATATGTTAACATTTAAGAGATATATAATCAAGAAAATCAAGAGCAATGGTGATATATATGCGGATTAGACACCAAAAAATAAACACTCAAAAAATGGCTACATTTTAAGGAATGCGTTTAGTGACGACATCAGATTCCTAATTGATGGAGAAAGGTCTGGGGGCATGAAAAGCTGCTTCTAGGAGGTTGTCAAGTGTTTTCGCTCGACGATTCCATTCTTGGGTGGTTGGTTTGGCCCTTGTTCCTGTAACTCGAATCCTTTCCAGGCATATCCCATTTTAGTTTTACACCATTGCGAACCTTACGCCTTTTTTACTCTCTGATCAAGGTTCTCGGCATTGAAATATCTTCGTAAACTAAATCACACGTGTATATGTTGTCATTTATGAGATATACAGTCAAGAAAATCAAGAGCAGTGGTGATATATATGCGGATTAGACACCAAAAAGTAAACACTCAAAAAACGGCTACAATTTAAGGAATGTGTATAGTGACGACATCAGATTCCTAATTGATGGAGAAAGCTCTGGTTACAAGAAAAGCTGCTTCCGGGAGGTTGTCAATTGTTTTCGTTGACGATTCCATTCTTGGGTGGTTGGTTTGGCCCTTGTTCCTGTAACTCGAATCATAGCTCGGAATATCCCATTTTAGTTTTACACCATTGTGAACCTTACGCCTTTTTTTACTCTCTGATCGAGGTTCTCGGCATTGAAAAATCTTCGTAAACTAAATCACACGTGTATATGTTGACATTTAAGAGATATACAGTCAAGAAAATCAAGAGCAATGGTGATATATATGCGGATCAGACACCAAAAAATAAACACTCAAAAACACGCTACAATTTTAGGAATGTGTTTAGTGACGGCATCAGATTCCTAATAGATAGAGAAAGTTCTGGTGGCAAGAAAAGGTGCTTCCAGGAGGTTGTCAAGTGTTTTCGCTCGACGATTCCATTCTTGGGTGGTTGGTTTGGCCCTTGTTCCTGTAACTCGAATCTTAGCCCGGTATATCCCATTTTAGTTTAACACCATTGTGAACCTTACATGTTTTTACACTCTGATCGAGGTTCTCAGTATTGAAAATCTTCGTAAACTAAATCACACGTGTATATGTTGACATTTAAGAGATACACAGTCAAGAAAATCAAGAGCAATGGTGATATATATGCGGATTAGACACCAAAAAATAAAACAAAAAAATGGCTAAAATTTAAGGAATGTGTTTATTGACGGTATCAGATTCCTAAATGATGGAGAAAGGTCTGGGGGCAAGAAAATCTGCTTCCAGGAGGTTGTCAAGTGTTTTCGCTTGACGATTCCATTCTTGGGTGGTTGGTTTGGCCCTTGTTCCTGTAACTCGAATCCTAGCCCGTTATAACCCATTTTAGTTTTACACCATTGTGAACCATACGCCTTTTTTACTCTCTGATCGAGGTTCTCGGCATTGAAAAATCTTTGTAAACAAAATCACAAGTGTATATGTTGACATTTTAGAGATATACAGTCAGGAAAATCTTGAGCAATGGAGATATATATTCGGATTAGACACAAAAAAATAAACACTCAAAAATGGCTACAATTTAAGGAATATGTTTGGTGACGGCATCAGATTCCTAATAGATGGAGAAAGGTCTGGTGGCAAGAAAAGCTGCTTCCAGGAGGTTGTCAAGTGTTTTCGCTCGACGATTCCATTCTTGGGTTGTTGGTTTGGCCCTTGTTTCTGTAACTCGAATCCTAGGCCGGTATATCCCATTTTAGTTTTACACCATTGTGGACCTCACGCCTTTTTTACTCTCTGATCGAGGTTCTCGGCATTGAAAAATCTTCGTAAACTAAATCACGTGTGTATATGTTGAGATTTAAAGGATATACAGACTAGAAAATCAAGAGCAATTGTGATATATATGCGGATTAGACACCAAAAAATAAACACTCAAAAAACGCCTACAATTTAAGGAATGTGTTTAGTGACGGCAACAAATTCCTAATTGATGGAGAAAGGTCTAGTGGTAAGAAAACCTGCTTCCAGGAGGTTGTCAAGTGTTCTCGCTCGACGATTCCATTCTTGGGTGGTTGGTTTGGCCCTTGATCCTGTAACTCGAATCCTAGCCCGGTATATCCCATTTTAGTTTTACACAATTGTGAACCTTACGCCTTTTTTACTCTATGATCGAGCTTCTCGGCATTGAAAAATCTTCGTAAACTAAATCAAACGTGTATATGTTGACATTTAAGAGATATACATTCAAGAAAATCAAGAGCAATGGTGATATATATGCGGATTAGACACCCAAAAATAAACACTCATAAAATGGCTACAATTTAAGGAATGTATTTAGTGACGGGATCAAATTCCTAATTGATGGAGAAAGGTCTGGTGGCAAGAAAAGGTGCTTCCAGGAGGTTGTTAAGTGTTTTCGCTCGACAATTCCATTCTTGGGTGGTTGGTTTGGCCCTTGTTCCTGTAACTCGAATCCTAGCCCTGTATATCCTATTTTAGTTTTACACCATTGTGACCCTTACGCCTTTTTTACTCTCTGATCGAGGTTCTCGGCATTGAAAAATCTTCATAAACTAAATCACACGTGTATATGTTGTCATTTATGAGATATATACAGTCAAGAAAATCAAGAGCAATGGTGATATATTTGCGGATTAGACACCAAAAAATAAACACTAAAAAAATGGCTACAATTTATGGAATGTGTATAGTGACGGCATCAGATTCCTAATTGATGGAGAAAGGTCTGGTGGCAAGAAAACACGCTTCCAGGAGGTTGTGAAGTGTTTTCGCTCGACGATTCCATTCTTGGGTGGTTGGTTTGGCCCTTTTCCTGTAACTCGAATCCTTGCCCGGTATATCCCATTTTAGTTCTACACCATTGTGAACCTTACACCTTTTTTACTCTCTGATCGAGGTTCTCGGCATTAAAAAATCATCGTAAACTAAATCACACGTGTATATGTTGTCATTTATGAGATATACAGTCAAGAAAATCAAGAGCAATGGTGATATATATGCGAATTAGACACCAAAAAATAAACACTCAAAAAATGGCTACAATTTAAGGAATGTGTATTGTGACGACATCAGATTCCTAATTGATGGAGAAAGCTCTGGTGGCAAGAAAAGCTGCTTCCGGGAGGTTGTCAATTGTTTTCGCTGACGATTCCATTCTTGGGTGGTTGGTTTGGCCCTTGTTCCTGTAACTCGAATGATAGCCCGGTATATCCCATTTTATTTTTACACCATTGTGAAGCTTACGCCTTTTTTACTCTCTGATCGAGGTTCTCGGCATTGAAAAATCTTCGTAAACTAAATCACCGTTTATATGTTGACATTTAAGAGATATACAGTCAAGAAAATCAATAGCAATGGTGATATATATGCGGATTAGACACCAAAAAATAAATATTCAAAAAATGGATACAATTTAAGGAATGTGTTTAGTGACGGCATCAGATTCCTAATTGATGGAGAAAGGTTTGGTGGCAAGAAAAGCTGCTTCCAGGAGGTTGTCAAGTGTTTTCGATCAACGATTCCTTTCTTGGGTGGTTGGTTTGGCCCTTGTTCCTGTAACTCGAATCCTAGCCCGTTATACCCCATTTTAGTTTTAGACCATTGTGAACCGTACGCCTTTTTTACTCTCTGATCAAGGTTCTCGGCATTGAAAAATCTTCGTAAACTAAATCACACGTGTATATGTTGACATTTAAGAGATATACAGTCAAGAAAATCAGGAGCAATGGAGATATATATGCGGATTAGACACCAAAAAATAAACCCTCAAAAAATGGCTAAAATTTAAGGAATGTGTTTAGTGACGGCATCAGATTCCTAATTGATAGGGAAAGGTCTGGTGGCTAAAAAAGCTGATTCCAGGAGGATGTCAAGTGTTTTCGCTCGACTATACCATTCTTGGGTTGTTGGTTTGGCCCTTGTTCCTGTAACTCGAATCCTAGCCTGGTATATCCCATTTTAGTTTTACACCATTGTGGACCTCACGCCTTCTTTACTCTCTGATCGAGGTTCTCAGCATTGAAAAATCTTTGCAAACTAAATCACACGTGTATATGTTGAGATTTAAAGGATATATAGTCAAGAAAATCAAGAGCAGTGGTGATATATATGCGGATTAGACACCAAAAAATAAACACTCAAAAAACGGCTACAATTTAAGGAATGTGTTTAGTGACGGCATCAGATTCCTAATTGATGGAGAAAGGCCTGGTGGTAAGAAAACCTGCTTCCAGGAGGTTGTCAAGTGTTCTCGCTCGACGATTCCATTCTTGGGTGGTTGGTTTGGCCCTTGTTCCTGTAACTCGAATCCTAGCCCGGTATATCCCATTTTAGTTTTACACAATTGTGAACCTTACGCCCTTTTTACTCTATGATCGAGGTTCTCGGCATTGAAAAAGCATCGAAAGCTAAATTACACGTGTATATGTTGACATTTAAGAGATATACAGTCAAGAAAATCAAGAGCAATGGTGTTATATATGCGGATTAGACACCCAAAAATAAACATTCCTAAAATGGCTACAGTTTAAGGGGTGTGTTTTGTTACGGCATCAGATTTGTAATTGATGGATAAAGGTCTGGTGGCAAGAAAAGCTGCTTCCAGGAGGTTGTCAAGTGTTTTCGATCAACGATTCCTTTCTTGGGTGGTTGGTTTGGCCCTTGTTCCTGTAACTCGAATCCTAGCCCGGTATTTCCCATTATAGTTTCACACCATTGTGAACCTTATACCTTTTTTACTCTCTGATTGAGGTTCTCGAGATTGAAAAATCTTCGTAAACTAAATCACACGTGTATATGTTGACATTTAAGAGATATACAATTAAGAAAATCAAGAGCAGTGGTGATATATTAGCAGATTAGACAAAAAAAAATAAACACTCAAAAAATGGCTACAATTTAAGGAATGTGTTTAGTGACGGGATCAGATTCCTAATTGATGGAGAAAGGTCTGGAGGCAAGAAAAGGTGCTTCCAGGAGTTAGTCAAGGGTTTTCGCTCGACGATTCCATTCTTGGGTGGTTGGTTTGGCCCTTGTTCCTGTAACTCGAATCCTAGCCCGGTATATCCTATTATAATTTTAGACCATTGTGAACCTTACGTATTTTTTACTCTCTGATCGAGGTTCTCGGCATTGAAAAATCTTCTTAAACTAAATCACACGTGTATATGTTTACATTTAAGAGATATACAGTCAAGAAAATCAAGAGCAATGGTGATATATATGCGGATTAGAGACCAAAAAATAAACACTCAAAAAATGGCTACAATTTAAGGAATGTGTATAGTAACGGCATCAGATTCTAATTGATGGAGAAAGGTCTGGTGGCAAGAAAAGACGCTTCCAGGAGGTTGTCAAGTGTTTTCGCTCGACGATTCCATTCTTGGGTGGTTGGTTTGGCCCTTGTTCCTGTAACTCGAATCCTTTCCTGGTATATCCCGTTTTAGTTTTACACCATTGTGAACCTTACGCCTTTTTTACTCTCTGATCGAGGTTCTCGACATTGAAAAATCTTCGTAAACTAAATCACACGTGTATATGTTGTCATTTATGAGATATAGAGTCAAGAAAATCAAGTGCAATGGTGACATATATGAGGATTAGACACCAAAAAATAAACACTCAAAAAATGGCTACAATTTAAAGAATGTGTATTGTGACGGCATCAGATTCCTAATTGATGGAGAAAGCTATGGTGGCAAGAAAAGCTGCTTTCAGGAGGTTGTCAATTGTTTTCGCTGACGATTCCTTTCTTGGGTGGTTGGTTTGACCCTTGTTCCTGTAACTCGAATCATAGCCCGGTATATCCCATTTTAGTTTTACACCATTGTGAACCTTACGCCTTTTTTACTCTCTGATCGAGGTTCTCGGCATTGAAAAATCTTCGTAAACTAAATCAAACGTGTATATGTTGACATTTAAGAGATATACAGTCAAGAAAATCAAGAGCAAGGGTGATATATATGCGGGTTAGACACCAAAAAATAAATATTCAAAAAATGGCTACAATTTAAGGAATGTGTTTACTGATGGCATCAGATTCCTAATTGATGGAGAATCGTCCGGTGGGAAGAAAGGATGCTTATTGTAGGTTGTCAAGTGTTTTTGCTCGACGATTCCATTCTTTGGTTGTTGGTTTGGCCCTTGTTCCTGTAACTCGAATCATAACCTGGTATATTCCATTATAGTTTTACTTACGCCTTTTTTACTCTCTGATCGAGGTTCTCGGCATTGGAAAATCTTTGTAAACGAAATCACTCGTGTATATGTTGACATTTAAGAGATACACAGTCAAGAAAATCAGGAGCAATGGTGATATATATATGCGGATTAGACACCAAGAAATAAACATTCAAAAAATGGCTACAATTTAAGGAATGTGTGTAGTGACGGCATTAGATTCCTAATTGATGGAGAAAGCTCTGGTGGCAAGAAAAGCTGCTTCCAGGAGGTTGTCAATTGTTTTCGCTGACGATTCCATTCTTGGGTGGTTGGTTTGGCCCTTGTTCCTGTAACTCGAATCATAGCCCGGTATATCCCATTTTAGTTTTACACCATTGTGAACCTTACGCCTTTTTTACTCTCTGATCGAGGTTCTCGGCATTGAAAAATATTCGTCAACTAAATCACCGTTTATATGTTGACATTTAAGAGATATACAGTCAAGAAAATCAAGAGCAATGGTGATATATATATGCGGATTAGACACCAAAAAATAAATATTCAAAAAATGGCTACAATTTAAGGAATGTGTTTAGTGACGGCATCAGATTCCTAATTGATGGAGAAAGGTCTGGTGGCAAGAAAAGCTGCTTCCAGGAGGCTGTCAAGTGTTTTCGATCGACGATTCCATTCTTGGGTGGTTGGTTTGGCCATTGTTCCTGTAACTCGAATCCTAGCCCATTATACCCTATTTTAGTTTTGCACCATTGTGAACCGTACGCCTTTTTTACTCTCTGATCGAGGTTCTCGGCATTGAAAAATCTTTGTAAACTAAATCACACGTGTATATGTTGACATTTAAGAGATATACAGTCAAGAAAATCATGAGCAATGGAGATATATATGCGGATTAGACACTCAAAAATAAACCCTAAAAAAATGGCTACAATTTAAGGAATGTGTTTGGTGACGGAATCAGATTCCTAATTGATGGAGAAAGGTCTGGTGGCAAGAAAAGCTGCTTCCAGGAGGTTGTCAAGTGTTTTCGCTCGACGATTCCATTCTTGGGTTGTTGGTTTGGCCCTTGTTTCTGTAACTCGAATCCTAGCCCGGTATATCCCATTTTAGTTTTACACCATTGTGGACCTCAAGGCTTTTTTACTCTCTGATCGAGATTCTCGGCATTGAAAAATCTTCGTAAACTAAATCACGTGTGTATATGTTGAGATTTAAAGGATATACAGTCAAGAAAATCAAGAGTAATTGTGATATATATGCGGATTAGACACCAAAAAATAAACACTAAAAAAACGACTATAATTTAAGGAATGTGTTTAGTGACGGCATCAGATTCCTAATTGATGGAGAAAAGTCTGGTGGTAAGAAAACCTGCTTCCAGGAGGTTGTCAAGTGTTCTCGCTCGACGATTCCATTCTTGGGTGGTTGGTTTGGCCCTTGATCCTGTAACTCGAATCCTAGCCCGGTATATCCCATTTTAGTTTTACACAATTTGGAACCTTACGCCTTTTTTACTCTATGATCGAGGTTCTCGGCATTGAAAAATCTTCGTAAACTAAATCACACGTGTAAATGTTGACATTTAAGAGATATACAGTCAAGAAAATCAAGAGCAATGGTGATATATATGCGGATTAGACACCCAAGAATAAACATTCAAAAAATGGCTACAGTTTAAGGAGTGTGTTTAGTAACGGCATTAGATTCGTAATTGATGGAGAAAGGTCTGGTGGCAAGAAAAGCTGCTTCCAGGAGGTTGTCAAGTATTTTCGATCAACGATTCCTTTCTTGGGTGGTTGGTTTGGCCCTTGTTCCTGTAATTCGAATCCTAGCCTGGTATTTCCCATTTTAGTTTCACACCATTGTGAACCTTACACACTTTTTACTCTCTGATCGAGGTTCTCGAGATTGAAAACTCTTCGTAAACTAAATCACACGTGTATATATTGACATTTAAGAGATATACAGTCAAGAAAATCAAGAGGAATGGTGATATATACGCGAACTAGACACAAAAAAATAAACACTCAAAAAATGGCTACAATTTAAGAAATGTGTTTAGTGACGGGATCAGATTCCTAATTGATGGAGATAGGTCTGGTGGCAAGAAAAGGTGCTTCCAGGAGTTTGTCAAGGGTTTTCGCTCGACGATTCAATTCTTGGTGGTTGGTTTGGCCCTTGTTCCTGTAACTCGAATCCTAGCCCGGTATATCCTATTATAATTTTACACCATTGTGAACCTTACGCCTTTTTTACTCTCTAATCAAGGTTCTGGGCATTGAAAAATATTCTTAAACTAAATCACACATGTATATGTTGACATTTAAGAGATATACAGTCAAGAAAATCAAGAGTAATGTTGATATATATGCGGATTAGACACAAAAAAAAAACACTAAAAAAATGGCTACAATTTAAGGAATGTGTTTAGTGGGCATCAGATTCCTAATTGATGGAAAAATGTTTGGTGGCAAGAAAAGCTGCTTCCAGAAGTTTCTCAAGTGTTTTCGCTCGACGATTCCACTATTGGGTGGTTGGTTTGACCCTTGTTCCTGTAACTCAAATCCTAGGCCGGTATATCCCTTTTTGGTTTTACCCCATTGTGAACCTGGCGCCTTTTTTACTCTCTGATCGAGTTTCTCGGCATTGAAAAATCTTCGTAAACTAAATCACACGTGTATATGTTAAGATTTAAGAGATACACAGTCAAGAAAATCAAGTGCAACGGTGATATATATGCGGATTAGACACCAAAAAATGAACACTCAAAAAATGGCTACAATTTAAGGAATGTGTTTAGTGACGGCATCAGATTCCTAATTGATAGAAAAAGGTCTGGTGGCAAGAAAAACTGCTTCCAGGATGTTGTCAAGTGTTTTCGCCCGACGATTCCATTCTTGGGTGGTTGGTTTGGCCCGTGTTCCTGTAACTCGAATCCTAGCCCGGTATATCCCATTTTTGTTTTACACCATTGTGAACCTTACGCCTTTTTTACTCTCTGATTGTGGTTCTCGGCATTGAGAAATCTTTGTAAACTAAATCACACGTGTATATGTTGACATTTAATACATATACAGTCAAGAAAATCAAGAGCAATGGTGATATATATGCGGATTACACACCAAAAAATAAACACTCAGAAAATGGCTACAATTTAAGGAATGTGTTTAGAGACGGCATCAGATTCCTAATTGATGGAGAATGGTCTGGTGGAAAGAAAAGCTGCTTCCAGGAGGTAGTCAAGTGTTTTCACTCGATGAATGCATTCTTGTATGGTTGGTTTGGCCCTTGTTCCTGTAACTCGAATCCTAGCCCGGTATATCCCTTTATAATTTTACACCATTGTGAACCTTATGCCTTTTTTACTCTCTGATCGAGGTCCTCGGCGTTGAAAAATCTTCGTAAACTAAATCACACGTGTATATGTTGTCATTTATGAGATATACAGTCAAGAAAATCAAGAGCAATGGTGATATATATGTGGATTAGACACCAAAAAATAAACACTCAAAAAATGGCTACAATTTAAGGAATGCGTATAGTGACGGCATTAGATTCCTAATTGATGGAGAAAGGTCTGGTGGCAAGAAAAGCAGCTTCCAGGAGGTTGTTAAGTGTTTTCGCTCGACAATTCCATTCTTGGGTGGTTGGTTTGGCCCTTGTTCCTGTAACTCGAATCCGAGCCCTGTATATCCTATTTTAGTTTTACACTATTGTGAACCTTACGCCTTTTTTACTCTCTGATCGAGGTTCTCGGCATTAAAAAATCTTCGCAAACTAAATCACACGTTTATATGTTGACATTTAAGAGATATACAGTCAAGAAAATCAAGAGCAATGGTGATATATATGCGGATTAGACACCAAAAAATAAACACTCAAAAATGGCTACAATTTAAGGAATGCGTTTAGTGACGGCATCAGATTCCTATTTGATGGAGAAAGGTCTGGTGGCAAGAAAAGGCGCTTCCAGGAGGTTGTTAAGTGTTTTCGCTCGACGATTCCATTCTTGGGTGGTTGGTTTGGCCCTTGTTCCTGTAACTCGAATCCTTGCCCGGTATATCCCATTTTAGTTTTACACCATTGTGAACCTTACGCCTTTTTTACTCTCTGATCGAGGTTCTCGGCATTGAAAAATCTTCGTAAACTAAATCACACGTGTAAATGTTGTCATTTATGAGATATACAGTCAAGAAAATCAAGAGAAATGGTGATATATATGCGGATTAGACACCAAAAAATAAATATTCAAAAAATTGCTACAATTTAAGGAATGTGTATTGTGACGGCATCAGATTCCTAATTGATGGAGAATGGTGCGGTGGCAAGAAAAGATTCTTCCTGTAGGTTGTCAAGGGTTTTCGCTCGACGATTCCATTCTTGGGTTGTTGGTTTAGCCCTTATTCCTGTAACTCGAATCATAACCCGGTATATCCCATTATAGTTTTACACCATTGTGAACCTTACGCCTTTTTTACACTCTGATCGAGGTTCTCGGCATTAAAAAATCTTCGTAAACTAAATCACACGTGTATATGTTGACATTTAAGAGATACACAGTCAAGAAAATCAAGAGCAACGGTGATATATATGCGGATTAGACACCAAGAAATATAAATTCAAAAAATGGCTACAATTTAAGGAATGTGTTTAGTGACGGCATCAGATTCCTAATTGATGGAGAAAGCTCTGGTGGCAAGAAAAGCTGCTTCCGGGAGGTTGTCAATTGTTTTCGCTGATGATTCCATTCTTGGGTGGTTGGTTTGTCCCTTGTTCCTGTAACTCGAATCATAGCCCGTTATATCCCATTTTATTTTTACACCATTGTGAACTTTACGCCTTTTTTACTCTCTGATCGAGGTTCTCGGCATTGAAAAATCTTCGTAAACTTAATCACTGTTTATATGTTGACATTTAAGAGATATACAGTCAAGAAAATCAAGAGCAATGGTGATATATATGCGGATTAGACCCCAAAAAATAAATATTCAAAAAATGGCTACAATTTATGGAATGTGTTTAGTGACGGCATCAGATTCCTAATTGATGGAGAAAGGTCTGGTGGCAAGAAAAGCTGCTTCCAGGAGGTTATCAAGTGTTTTCGCTCGACGATTCCATTCTTGGGTGGTTGGTTTGGCCCTTGTTCCTGTAACTCGAATCCAAGCCCGTTATACCCCATTTTAGTTTTACACTATTGTGAACCGTACGCCTTTTTTACTCTCTGATCGAGGTTCTCGGCATTGAAAAATCTTCGTAAATTAAATCACACGTGTATATGTTGACATTTAAGAGATATACAGTCAAGAAAATCATGAGCAATGGAGATATGTATGCGGATTAGACACCAAAAAATAAACCCTCAAAAAATGGCTACAATTTAAGGAATGTGTTTAGTGACGGCATCAGATTCCTAATTGATGGAGAAAGGTCTGGTGGCTAGAAAAGCTGCTTCCAGGAGGATGTCAAGTGTTTTCGCTCGACTATTCCATTCTTGGGTTGTTGGCTTGGCCCTTCTTCCTGTAACTCGAATCCTAGCCCGTTATATCCCATTTTAGTTTTACACCATTGTGGACCTCACGCCTTCTTTACTCTCTGATCGAGGTTCTCGGCATTGCAAAATCTTTGTAAACTTAATCACTGTTTATATGTTGACATTTAAGAGATATACAGTCAAGAAAATCAAGAGCAATGGTGATATATATGCGGATTAGACCCCAAAAAATAAATATTCAAAAAATGGCTACAATTTATGGAATGTGTTTAGTGACGGCATCAGATTCCTAATTGATGGAGAAAGCTCTGGTGGCAAGAAAAGCTGCTTCCGGGAGGTTGTCAATTGTTTTCGCTGATGATTCCATTCTTGGGTGGTTGGTTTGTCCCTTGTTCCTGTAACTCGAATCATAGCCCGTTATATCCCATTTTATTTTTACACCATTGTGAACTTTACGCCTTTTTTACTCTCTGATCGAGGTTCTCGGCATTGAAAAATCTTCGTAAACTTAATCACTGTTTATATGTTGACATTTAAGAGATATACAGTCAAGAAAATCAAGAGCAATGGTGATATATATGCGGATTAGACCCCAAAAAATAAATATTCAAAAAATGGCTACAATTTATGGAATGTGTTTAGTGACGGCATCAGATTCCTAATTGATGGAGAAAGGTCTGGTGGCAAGAAAAGCTGCTTCCAAGAGGTTATCAAGTGTTTTCGCTCGACGCTTCCATTCTTGGGTGGTTGGTTTGGCCCTTGTTCCTGTAACTCGAATCCAAGCCCGTTATACCCCATTTTAGTTTTACACTATTGTGAACCGTACGCCTTTTTTACTCTCTGATCGAGGTTCTCGGCATTGAAAAATCTTCGTAAATTAAATCACACGTGTATATGTTGACATTTAAGAGATATACAGTCAAGAAAATCATGAGCAATGGAGATATGTATGCGGATTAGACACCAAAAAATAAACCCTCAAAAAATGGCTACAATTTAAGGAATGTGTTTAGTGACGGCATCAGATTCCTAATTGATGGAGAAAGGTCTGGTGGCTAGAAAAGCTGCTTCCAGGAGGATGTCAAGTGTTTTCGCTCGACTATTCCATTCTTGGGTTGTTGGCTTGGCCCTTCTTCCTGTAACTCGAATCCTAGCCCGGTATATCCCATTTTAGTTTTACACCATTGTGGACCTCACGCCTTCTTTACTCTCTGATCGAGGTTCTCGGCATTGCAAAATCTTTGTAAACTAAATCACACGTGTATATATTCAGATTTAAAGGATATACAGTCAAGAAAATCAAGAGCAATTGTGATATATATGCGGATTAGACACCAAAAATAAACACTCAAAAAACGGCTACAATTTAAGGAATGTGTTTAGTGAAGGCATCAGATTCCTAATTGATGGAAAAAGGTCTGGTGGTAAGAAAACCTGCTTCCAGGAGGTTGTCAAGTGTTCTCGCTCGATGATTCCATTCTTGGGTGGTTGGTTTGGCCCTTGTTCATATAACTCGAATACTAGCCCGGTATATCCCATTTTAGTTTTACACAATTGTGAACCTTACGCCCTTTTTACTCTATGATCGAGGTTCTCGGCATTAAAAAATCTTCGTAAGCTAAATCACACGTGTATATGTTGACATTTAAGAGATATACAGTCAAGAAAATCAAGAGCAATGGTGACATATATGCGGATTAGACACCCAAAAATAAACATTCAAAAAATGGCTACAGTTTAAGGAGTGTGTTTTGTTACGGCATCAGATTTGTAATTGATGGAGAAAGGTTTGGTGGCAAGAAAAGCTTCTTCCAGGAGTTTGTCAAGTGTTTTCGATCAACGATTCCTTTCTTGGGTGGTTGGTTTGGCCCTTGTTCCTGTAACTCGAATCCTAACCCAGTATTTCCCATTTTAGTTTCACGCCATTGTGAACCTTACACCTTTTTTACCCTCTGATCGAGGTTTTCGAGATTGAAAAATCTTCGTAAACTAAAACGCACGTGTATATGTTGACATTTAAGAGATATACAGTCAAGAAAATCAAGAGCAATTGTGATATATATGCGGATTAGACACAAAAAAATAAACACTCAAAAAATGGCTACAATTTAAGGAATGTGTTTAGTGAGGGGATCAAATTCCTAATTGATGGAGAAAGATCTGGTGGCAAGAAAAGGTGCTTCCAGGAGTTTGTCAAGGGTTTTCGCTCGACGATTCCATTCTTTGGTGGTTGCTTTGGCCCTTGTTCCTGTAACTCGAATCCTAGCCCGGTATCTCCTATTATAATTTTAGACCATTGTGAACCTTACGCCTTTTTTACTCTCTGATCGAGGTTCTCGGCATTGAAAAATCTTCTTAAACTAAATCACACGTGTATATGTTTACATTTATGAGATATACAGTCAAGAAAATCAAGAGCAATGGTGATATATATGCGGATTAGAGACCAAAAAATAAACACTCAAAAAATGGCTACAATTTAAGGAATGTGTATAGTAACGGCATCAGATTTCTATTTGATGGAGAAAGGTCTGGTGGCAGGAAAAGCTGCTTCCAGGAGGTTGTCAAGTTTTTTCGCTCGACGATTCCATTCTTGGGTGGTTGGTTTGGCCCTTGTTCCTGTAACTCGAATCCTAACCCGGTATATCCTATTTTAGTTTTACACCATTGTGAACCTTACGCCTTTTTTACTCTCTGATCGAGGTTCTCGGTACTGCAAAATCTTCGTAAAGTAAATCACACGTGTATATGTTGACATTTAAGAGATATACAGTCAAGAAAATCAAGAGCAATGGTGATATATATGCGGATTAGACACCAAAAAATAAACACTCAAAAAATAGCTACAATTTAAGGAATGCGTTTAGTGACGGCATCAGATTCCAAATTGATGGAGAAACGTCTGGTGGCAAGAAAAGCTGCTTCCGGGAGGTTGTCAATTGTTTTCCCTGACGATTCCATTCTTGGGTGGTTGGTTTGTCCCTTGTTCCTGTAACTCGAATCATAGCCCGGTATATCCCATTTTAGTTTTACACCATTGTGAACCTTACGCCTTTTATACTCTCTGATCGAGGTTCTCAACATTGAAAAATCTTCGTAAACTAAATCACACGTGTATATGTTGGCATTTATGAGATATACAGTCAAGAAAATCAAGAGCAATGGTGATATATATATATGCGGATTAGAAACCAAAAAATAAATACTCAAAAAATGGTTACAATTTAAGGAATGTGTATTGTGACGGCATCAGATTCCTAATGGATGGAGAAAGCTCTGTTGGCAAGAAAAGCTGCTTTCGGGAGGTTGTCAATTGTTTTCGCTGACGATTCCTTTCTTGGGTGGTTGGTTTGGCCCTTGTTCCGGTAACTCGAATCATAGCCCGGTATATCCCATTTTAGTTTTACACCATTGTGAACCTTACGCCTTTTTTTACTCTCTGATCGAGGTTCTCGACATTGAAAAATCTTCGTAAACTAAATCACACGTGTATATGTTGACATTTAAGAGATATACAGTCAAGAAAATCAAGAGCAATGGTGATATATATGCGGATTAGACACCAAAAAATAAATATTCAAAAAATGGCTACAATTTAAGGAATGTGTTTACTGACGGCATCAGATTCCTAATTGATGGAGAATGGTCCGGTGGCAAGAAAAGATGCTTCCAGTAGGTTATCAAGTGTTTTCGCTCGACGATTCCATTCTTGGGTTGTTGGTTTGGCCCTTGTTCCTGTAACTCGAATCATAACCCGATATATCCCATTATAGTTTTACACCATTGTGAACCTTACGCCTTTTTTACTCTCTGATCGAGGTTCTCGGCATTGAAAAATCTTCGTAAACTAAATCACATGTGTATATGTTGACATTTAAGAGATACACAGTCAAGAAAATCAAGAGCAATGTTGATATATATGCGGATTAGACACCAAGAAATAAATATTCAAATAATGGCTACAATTTAAGGAATGTGTTTTGTGACGGCATCAGATTCCTAATTGATGGAGAAAGCTCTGGTGGCTAGAAAAGCTGCTTCCGGGAGGTTGTCAATTGTTTTCCCTGACGATTCCATTCTTGGGTGGTTGGTTTGTCCCTTGTTCCTGTAACTCGAATCATAGCCCGGTATATCCCATTTTACTTTTACACCATTGTGAACCTTACGCCTTTTTTACTCTCTGATCGAGGTTCTCGGCATTGAAAAATCTTCGTAAACTAAATCACCGTTTATATCTTGACATTTAAGAGATATACAGTCAAGAAAATCAAGAGTAATGGTGATATATATGCGGATTAGACACCAAAAAATAAATATTAAAAAATGGCTACAATTTAAGGAATGTGTTTAATGATGGCATCAGATTCCTAATTGATGGAGAAAGGTCTGGTGGCAAGAAAAGCTGCTTCCAGGAGGTTGTCAAGTGTTTTCGCTCGACGATTCCATTCTTGGGTGGTTGGTTTGGCCCTTGTTCCTGTAACTCGAATCCTAGCCCGGTATATCCCATTTTAGTTTTACACCATTGTGGACCTCACGCCTTTTTTACTCTCTGATCGAGGTTCTCGGCATTGAAAAATCGTCGTAAATTAAATCACATGTATATATGTTGAGATTTAAAGGATATACAGTCAAGAAAATCAAGAGCAATGGTGATATATATATGCGGAATACACACCAAAAAATAAACACTCAAAAAACGGCTACAACTTAAGGAATGTGTTTAGTGACGGCATCAGATTCCTAATTGATGGAGAAAGGTCTGGTGGTAAGAAAACCTGCTTCCAGGAGGTTGTCAAGTGTTCTTGCTCGAGGATTCCATTCTTGGGTGGTTGGTTTGGCCCTTGTTCCTGTAAAATCGAAACCTAGCCCGGTATATCCCATTTAATTTTACACAATTCTGAACCTTACGCCTTTTTTACTCTATGATCGAGGTTCTCGGCATTGATAAATCTTCGTAAACTAAATCACACGTGTATATGTTGACATTTAAGATATATACAGTCAATAAAATCAAGAGAAATGGTGATATATATGCGGATTAGACACCCAAAAATAAACATTCAAAAAATGGCTACAGTTTAAGGAGTGTGTTTAGTTACGGCATCAGATTCGTAATTGATGGAGAAAGGTCTGGTGGCAAGAAAAGCTGCTTCCAGGTGGTTGTGAAGTGTTTTCGATCAACGATTCCTTTCTTGGGTGGTTGGTTTGGCCATTGTTCCTGTAACTCGTATCCTAGCCCGGTATTTCCCATTTTTGTTTCACACCATTGTTAACCTTACACCTTTTTTACTCTCTAATCGAGGTTCTCGAGATTGAAAAATCTTCGTAAACTAAATCACACGGGTATATGTTGACATTTAAGAGATATACACTCAAGAAAATCAAGAGCAATGGTGGTATATATGCGGATTAGACACAAAAAAATAAACACTCAAAAAAAGGCTACAATTTAAGAAATATGTTTAGTGACGGGATCAGATTCCTAATTGATGGAGAAAGGTCTGGTGGCAAGAAAAGGTGCTTCCCGGAGTTTGTTAAGGGTTTTCGCTCAACGATTCCATTCTTGGGTGGTTGGTTTGGCCCTTGTTCCTGTAACTCAAATCCTAGCCCGGTATATCCTATGATAATTTTACACCAATGTGAACCTTACGCCTTTTTTACTCTCTGATCAAGGTTTTCAGCATTGAAAAATCTTCTTAAACTAAATCAAACGTGTATATGTTGACAATTAAGAGATATACAGTCAAGAAAATCAAGAATAATGTTGATATATATGCGGATTAGACACCAAAAAATAAACACTAAAAAATGGCTACAATTTAAGGAATGTGTTTAGTGGGCATCAGATTCCTAATTGATGGAGAAAGGTTTTGGTGGCAAGAAAAGCTGCTTCCAGGAGTTTCTCAAGTTTTTTCGCTCGACGATTCCATTCTTGGGTGGTTGGTTTGGCCCTTGTTCCTGTAACTCAAATCCTAGCCCGGTATATCCCCTATTGGTTTTACACCATTGTGAACCTGGCGCCTTTTTTAGCATTGAAAAATCTTCGTAAACTAAATCACACGTGTATATGTTGACATTTAAGAGATATACAGTCAAGAAAATCAAGAGCAATGGTGATATATATGCGGATTAGACACCAAAAATAAACACTCATAAATGGCTACAATTTAAGGAATGTGTTTAGTGACTGCATCAGATTCCTAATTGATGGAGAAAGGTCTGGTGGCAAAAAACGCTGCTTCCAGTAGGTTGTCAATTGTTTTCGCTCGACGATTCCATTCTTAGGTGGTTGGTTTGGCCCTTGTTCCAGTAACTCGAATCCTAGCCCGATATATACCATTTTAGTTTTACACCATTGTGAACCTTACGCCTTTTTTACTCTCTGATCGAGGTTCTCGGCATTGAAAAATCTTCGTAAACTAAATCACACGTGTATATGTTAAGATTTAAAAGATATACAGTTAAGAAAATCAAGAGCAACGGTGATATATATACGGATTAGACACCAAAAAATAAACACACAAAAAATGGCTACAATTTAAGGAATGTCTTTAGTGACGGCATCAGATTCCTAATTGATGAAGAAAGGTCTGTTGGCAAGAAAAACTGCTTTCAGGAGGTTGTCAAGTGTTTTCGCCCGACGATTCCATTCTTGGGTGGTTGGTTTGGCCCGTGTTCCTGTAACTCGAATCCTAACCCGGTATATCCCATTTTTGTTTTACACCATTGTGAACCTTACGCCTTTTGTACTCTCTGATTGAGGTTCTCGGCATTGAGAAATCTTCGCAAACTAAATCACATGTGTATATGTTGACATTTAAGAGATATACAGTCAATAAAATCAATAGGAATGTTGATATATATGCGGATTAGACACCAAAAAATAAACACTCAAAAAATGGCTACAATTTAAGGAATGTGTTTATTGACGACATCAGATTCCTAATTGATGGAGAAAGGTTTGGCAGCAAGAAAAGCTGCTTCCAGGAGGTTTTCAAGTGTTTTCGCTCGACGAATGCATTCTTGTGTGGTTGGTTTGGCCCTTGTTCCTGTAACTCGAATCCTAGCCCGGTATATCCCATTTTTGTTTTATACCATTGTGAACCTTACGCCTTTTTTACTCTCTGATCGAGGTTCTCGGCATTGAAAAATCTTCGTAAACTAAATCACACGTCTATATGTTGACTTTTAGGAGATATACAGTCAAGAAAATCAAGAGCAATGGTGATATATATGCGGATTAGACACCAAAAAATAAACACTCAAAAAATGGCTACAATTTAAGGAATGTGTTTAGTGACGGCATCAGATTCCTACTTGATGGAAAAAGGTCTTGTGGCAAGAAAAGCTGCTTCCAGGAGGTTGTCAAGTGTTTTCTCTCGACGATTCCATTCTAGGGTGGTTGGTTTGGCCCTTGTTCCTGTAACTCGAATCCTAGCCTGGTATATCCCATTTTAGTTTTACACCATTGTGAACCTTACGCCTATTTTACTCTCTGATCGAGGTTCTCGGCACTGAAAAATCTTCGTAAACTAAATCAAACGTGTATATGTTGACAATTAAGAGATATAAAGTCAAGAAAATCAAGAGCAATGGTGATATATATGCGGATTAGACACCAAAAAATAAACACTTAAAAAATGGCTACAACTTAAGGAATGTGTTTAGTGACGGTATCAGATTCCTAATTGATGGAGAAAGGTCTGGTGGCAGGAAAAGCTGCTTCCAGGAGGTTGTCAAGTGTTTTCGCTCGACGATTCCATTCTTGGGTGGTTGGTTTAGCCCTTGTTCCTATAACTCGAATACTAGCCCGGTGTATCCCATTTTAGTTTTACACCATTGTGAACCTTACGCCTTTTTCACTCTCAGATCGAGGTTCTCGGCATTAAAAAATCTCCGTAAACTAAATCACTCGTGTATATGTTGACATTTAAGAGATATACAGTCAAGAAAGTCAAGAGCAATGGTGATATATATGTGGATTAGACGCCAAAAAATAAACACTCAAAAAATGGCTACAATTTAAAGAATGTGTTTAGTGACTGCATCAGATTCCTAATTGATGGAGAAAGGTCTGTTGGTAAGAAAAGCTGCTTCCAGGAGGTTGTCAAGTGTTTTCGCTCGACAATTCCCTTCTTGGGTGGTTGGTTTGGCCCTTGTTCTTGTAACTCGAATCCTAGCCCGGTATATCCCATTTTAGTTTTACACCATTGTTAACCTGACGCCATTTTTACTCTGTGATCGAGGTTCTCGGAATTGAAAAATCTTCATAAACCAAACCACACGTGTATATGTTGACATTTAAAAGATATACAGTCAAGAATATCAAGAGCAATGGTGATATATTTGTGGATTAGACACCAAAAAATAGACACTGAAAAAATGTCCACAATTTAAGGAATGTGTTTAGTGACAACATCAGATTCCTAGTTGATGGAGAAAGGTCTGGAGGCAAGAAAAGCTGCTTCCAGGAGGTTGTTAAGTGTTTTCGCTCGACGATTCCATTCT
This sequence comes from Helianthus tuberosus, assembly GCA_030545235.1. Taxonomy (NCBI): domain Eukaryota; kingdom Viridiplantae; phylum Streptophyta; class Magnoliopsida; order Asterales; family Asteraceae; genus Helianthus; species Helianthus tuberosus. The sequence goes on along the minus strand of CM060427.1, from coordinate 107,602,309 downwards.
TGGGTGGTTGATTTGGCCCTTGTTCCTGTAACTCAAATCCTAGCCCGGTATATCCCATTTTAGTTTTACACCATTATGAACCTTGCGCCTTTTTTCTCTCTGATCGAGGTTCTCGGCATTAAAAAATCTTCGTAAACTATATCACACGTGTATATGTTGACATTTAAGAGATATACAAACAAGAAAGTCAAGAGAAATTTTTATATATATGCGGATTAGACACCAAAAATAAACACTCAAAAAATGGCTACAATTTAAGGAATTTGTTTAGTGACGGCATCAGATTCCTAATTGATGGAGAAAGATCTGGTGGCAAGAAAAGCTGCTTCCAGGAGGTTGTCAAGTGTTTTCGCTCGACGATTCCATTCTTGGGTGGTTTTTATTGGCCCTTGTTCCTATAACTCGAATCCTATCCTGGTATATCCCATTTTAGTTTTACACCATTGTGAACCTTACGCCTTTTTTACTCTCTGATCGAGGTTCTCAGCATTGAAAAATCTTCGTAAACTAAATCACACGTCTATATGTTGACATTTAAGAGATATACAGTCAAGAAAATCAAGAAAAATGGTGATATATATGCGGATTAGACACCAAAAAAAAAACACTCAAAAAATGGCTACAATTTAAGGAATGTGTTTAGTGACGGCATCAGATTCCTACTTGATGGAGAAAGGTCTGGTGGCAAGAAAAGATACTTCCAGGAGGTTGTCAAATGTTTTCGCTCGACGACTCCAATATTGGGTGGTTGGTTTGGCCCTTGTTCCTGTAACTCGAATCCTAGCCTGGTATATCCCATTTTAGTTTTACACCATTGTGAACCTTACGCCTATTTTACTCTCTGATCGAGGTTCTCGGCAATGAAAAATCTTCGTAAACTAAATCACATGTGTATATGTTGACAATTAAGAGATATACACTCAAGAAAATCATGAGCAATGGTGATATATATGCGGATTAGACACCAAAAAATAAACACTTAAAAAATGGCTACAATTTAAGGAATGTGTTTAGTGACGGCATAAGATTCCTAATTGATGGAGAAAGGTCTGGTGGCAATAAAAGCTGCTTCCAGGAGGTTGTCAAGTGTTTTTGCTCGAAGATTCCATTCTTGGGTGGTTGGTTTGGCTCTTGTTCCTGTAACTCGAATACTAGCCCGGTATATCCTATTTTAGTTTTACACCATTGTGAACCTTACGCATTTTTTACTCTCTGATCGAGGTTCTCGGCATTGAAAAATCTTCGTAAACTAAATCACACGTGTATATGTTGACATTTAAGAGCTATACAGTCAAGAAAATCAAGAGCAATGGTGATATATATGCGGATTAGACACCAAAAAATAAACACTTAAAAATTGGCTACAATTTAAGGAATGTGTTTAGTGACGGTATCAGATTCCTAATTAATGGAGAAAGGTCTGGTGACAAGAAAAGCTGCTTCCAGGAGGTTTTCAAGTGTTTTCGCTCGACGATTCCATACTTGGGTGGTCGGTTTGGCCCTTGTTCCTGTAACTCGAATCCTAGCCTGGTGTATCCCATTTTAGTTTTACACCATTGTGAACCTTACGCCTTTTTCACTCTCTGATCGAGGATCTCGGCATTAAAAAATCTCCGTAAACTAAATCACTCGTGTATATGTTGACATTTAAGAGATACACTGTCAAGAAAATGAAGAGCAATGGTGATATATATGTGGATTTGATGCCAAAAAATAAACACTCAAAAAATGGCTACAATTTAAAGAATGTGTTTAGTGACGGCATCAGATTCCTAATTGATGGAGAAAAGTCTGTTGGCAAGAAAAGCTGCTTCCAGGAGGTTGTCAAGTGTTTTCGCTCGACGATTCCCTTCTTGGACGGTTGGTTTGTCCCTTGTTCCTATAACTAGAATCCTAGTCCGGTATATCCCATTTTAGTTTTACACCATTGTGAACCTTACGCCTATTTTACTCTCTGATCGAGGTTCCGGCATTGAAAAAATCTTCGTAAACTAAATCACACGTGTATATGTTGACATTTAAGAGACATACAGTCAAGAAAATCAAGAGCAATGGTGATGTATATGCGGATTAGGCACCAAAAAATAAACACGTAAAAAATGGCTACAATTTAAGGAATGTGTTTAGTGACGGCATCAGATTCCTAATTGATGGAGAAAGGTCTAATGGCAAGAAAAGCTGCTTCTAGGAGGTTGTCAAGTGTTTTCGCTCGACGATTCCATTCTTGGGTGGTTTGTTTGGCATTTGTTCCTGTAACTCGAATCCTAGCCCGGTGTATCCCATTTTAGTTTTACACCATTGTGAACCTTACGCCGTTTTTACTCTCTGATTGAAGTTCTCGGCATTAAAAAATCTCCGTAAACTAAATCACACATGCATATGTTGACATTTAAGAGATATACAGTAAAGAAAATCAAGAGCAATGGTGATATATATGTGGATTTGACACCAAAAAATAAACACATAAAAATGGCTACAATTTAAGGAATGTGTTTAGTGACGGCATCAGATTCCTAATTGGTGGAGAAAGGTCTGGTGGCAAGAAAAGCTGCTTCCAGGAGGTTGTCAAGTGTTTTCGCTCGACGATTCTATTCTTGGGTGGTTTGATTGGCCCTTGTTCCTGTAACTCGAATCCAATCCCGGTATATCCCATTTTAGTTTTACACCATTGTGAACCTTACGCCTTTTTTACTCTTTGATCGAGGTTCTCGGCATTAAAAATCTTCGTAAACTAAATCACACGTGCATATGTTGACATTTAAGAGATATACAGTCAAGAAAATCATGAACAATGGTGATATATATGTGGATTAGACACCAAAAAATTAACACATAAAAAATGGCTACAATTTAAGGAAGGTGTTTAGTGACGGCATCAGATTCCTAATTGATGGAGAAAGGTCGGGTGGCAAGAAAAGCTGATTGCAGGAGGTTGTCAAGTGTTTTTGCTCGACGATTCCCTTCTTGGGTGGTTGGTTTGGCCCTTGTTCCTGTAACTCGAATCCTAGCCCGGTATAACCCATTTTAGTTTTACACCATTGTGAAAGTTACGCCTTTTTTACTCTCTGAACGAGGTTCTCGGCATTGAAAAATATTCGTAAACTAAATCACACGTGTATATGTTGACATTTAAGAGATATACAGTCGAGAAAATCAAGAGCAATGGTGATATATATGCGGATTAGAGAACAAAATAAACACTCAAAAAATGGCTACAATTTAAGGAATGTGTTTAGTGACGGCATCAGATTCCTAATTGATGGAGAAAGGTCTGGGGGCAAGAAAAGCTGCTTCCAGGAGGTTGTCAAGTGCTTTCGCTCGACGATTCCGTTCTTGGGTGGTTTGTTTGGCCCTTGTTCCTGTAACTCGAATCCTAGCCCGGTATATCCCACTTTAGTTTTACACCATTGTGAACCTTACGCCTTTTTTCTCTCTGATCGAGGTTCTTGGCATTAAAAAATCATCGTAAACTAAATCACACGTGTATATGTTGACATTTAAGAGATATACAATCAAGAAAATTAAGAGCAATGGTGATATATATGCGGATTAGACACCAAAAATAAACACTAAAAAAATGGCTACAATTTAAGGAATGTGTTTAGTGACGGCATCAGATTCCTAATTGATGGAGAAAGATCTGGTGGCAAGAAAAACAGCTTACATGAGGTTGTCAAGTGTTTTCGCTCGACGATTCCATTCTTGGGTGGTTTGATTGGCCCTTGTTCCTGTAACTCGAATCCTATCCCGGTATATCCCATTTTAGTTTTACACCATTGTGAACCTTACGCCTTTTTTACTCTCTGATCGAGGTTCTCGGCATTGAAAAATCTTCGTAAACTAAATCACACATCTATATGTTGACATTTAAGAGATATACAGTCAAGAAAATCAAGAGCAATGTGTAGGATCGTTTTCAGACCCGAACGAGTCGATCAGAAGAGTTTTTCTCAATACGAAAGGCGAAAATAGACGTATCAAGTTCAATTCAGCTAGAATATCACTTTAAACTGTCAATATATTGATTTAACAATGATTATAGCGAGATGACACATCGGCAGCACTTCGTGGTTTCAACCGGAATCGTTACAAATGACAAGGCATGAATGGTATTTATAGGTCTCCTAATTTCGTTTGAAACAGACTCAAATGGAATTAGATTCCGCACAGAATCCCTTCAAGCGGAATTAACAAACCTGATTCCGTTTGAAATGACACAGTGTCATTTCAAGCGGAATTACCTATAAACACACTTTCTTATTTTTCGTTCCCTGATCTATCTAGTACAATACAAGACTCGATACAAGACGAAGTCGACAGACGCATGCACCAACAGACTCCCCCTCGAATGTTGACGAGTCTAAAGTGTCGAGTCTTCGCATCTTCGGTCTTTATCAGTCTTCGGGCTTTTCTTTTGAAGTATCTGACACTGTAAATATCCTCAACTCTCTCTCTCTTCTCTTTATCTTAGCACCAATAGAAATCTCTTGATTTCTTAAGTTCATCGGCATCAGCAATCTCAGGATCAGAATCTGGCTCTTTGACATTCAGACTCCCCCTCTCAATGAGCTGGAATTGCAGTCTGACTTCCACAGGTTCAAGATCGTGACCTGGATCACATCCTGCTCAGGATCGAAACCTGGCTTTTTATCTGTTTATCCCAAGATCTGTTGATGGCTCTACTTTTTCCTGCACAATTCTCTACCCAAAAATAAATTTCACAAATTTAAAATTTGACAAATTTACAATCTGCTTATCAATTATAAAAACAATTCTCAAAATGATTTAACATTTAAAACATTTCTAATTATCACTTGTGGATAAGATTTTAAAGAAAATGATTTTACAATGTTAATCTCTGATGAACCTCTTGAAGAAATAGAATGATTTAACATTTTAATATTTCTGATGACCACTTGTAGGACAACAATCCAAAATCTTTTCTCTCCTCTATCACAAACTCCCCCTCAAAATGATCATCATGTTTAGCACTTGGAATTTTGAAAATCAGCTCTTCAACCTCAGTTGTCGAAAATCTTTTTGAATTTTCAAAAGTTTAAACTAAAACACACTGAAAATCTTTTTGGATTTTGAGTTTAATGAAATGCATTAAAGAAATATTTACAGACAATATTTTTGTGAGTTTGTGTATGAGGATCATATCAGTTTTGAGACAAATCACCAACACCGTTAAGCTTTAAACATTTTAAGTTCTAAACGATTCACTTAGATTGTCAGTATACTGATCCACTTAAAATTTTCACACAACTTTCAACTGTTTCGAGATACGAGATTAATGTTTTAAGCACTTAAACTTATTCGCGTGTCCCACCTCAGAATATACTCTCGTATCCAGATCCCAATATTCAGTCTTACAGGTGAGTATACCTAGATGATATCTGTAAGGGATTAAATTGCGAGGGCCGTGAGAGCTCAGGTCAGAACTTCCGTTCAGCAGAGAGATGACGTCTTCGACTTTTGGTGGGTTCCCTTTAGAGAATCTTTTCTTCAACAGCACATGATTAGCATTTTGCAATGTTTCATCATTTTTTATGCTGAGGGTGGGCTATATTTCAAGCAAGCATAAAGTATTCTCCGGGGACTAGGCGATTACATACTTCTCCATTATGGAATGGAGAGTGGTAATATTTAGGATTCATTAAAAAATCAAGAATACATTCCTGGGAGAAAGCCTTCCCGTATTGGGCACTAATATTTTTTTTAACGTCTAATTAGATCAGGTAATCATTCAAATTAAGAACAGAAGCTCGTTGCTTTTTCTTTCCCTATAATCAAAATGAAATGAATTGAAGCCGCGGGGCCCTATCCATTTATTAGTTCGACCCAACTTGAAATTGACTTCGATTTGCTCCCTTTGAATAATTTAAATGAATAATTTAGATTTTAAATGAAGGCTTTGTATCGAGCCGGAAAGAATAAAATATTCTCAGAACTCTTAATTGATACGACATGCTATTTTTTCCATTCATTCCCTTTCAGGATCAGTCGTGGTCTTCCAAACTTTACCGATGGTATGGACGAATCCCTCGCTTCATCTAAATGTGTAAAAGATCCTAGCCGCACTTAAAAGCCGAGTACTCTACCGTTGAGTTAGCAACCCAAATAGAAAAAAGGTATGTAGATACAATCAGAATAAAACAAAATGATTAAATCAAAGCATTAATCTACATCTACGAAATAAAAAAAGATATAAAAAATTTTTCTAATATATTTAGAACATAAAAATGACTAAATCAGATGAAAAAAGAAAAAATTTCCCGATCAAATCAAAAAAAGAAATAAATGTAAAAAATGTTGGACCATCCCCTATTTCGTAAGGCACAGTCTGAGAAACCATTTACCACTAAGAAGAGAAGTTGGATTATTAGCAAAAGTCGAGAGAAAATAAAGAAGTCACAACCAAAGGGAGCGATAATCAATCAGGAAATAAATGCACAAACTCAGGAAGCAGACAATAACCCACTAGGGGAAAATAAATTAGATGGACAATGGGTAAATCTCCATATGTTAGCCACTACAGCAGTAAATGTCAACCTATATTAAATAGTTAAACGGCCAACTAATACCAGCACCCATGCCACCTATGAGCTAGAAACTTTAAAGGAACTTCGCCCAATAGATAACAACTTAGTAGAGACAGGAGATAGAATAAACCTTACATAAAAGCATGATGAGCTTAATATTCCTATAACCTAGATAGACTAAAATAAGTTACGGATGCATAATCACTAGTATATTTTGAATTCCAGTTGTAGTTTGTAATATATATATATATATATATATATATATATATCTATATATATCGCAATGTTCACCATTTTTAATCAATCTATTTTATGATTGTACCCAAATGTTTGTACTAGAAATTTGTCTGTGATAATTAATACCACCCACTCAAATAATATCATAATATACGTCAAACTAAGTTAGTTATTAACAAAGCAGTCATGTTTATGATTCTCTTTTGAAACCAATCATTTACTTTGGTTTAAAATACATATTGAAATATATGGTATAAAACTTTAAAACTTTGTGGTTTTAATAATATTGTTTCAAAATAATTTATATCTAAGTAAATAAAACCAAAGCTATTACATTAACCAAAAAGGATTTTAAGAATTTAAAAGATTGCTTTAGTGAATCTAGTCAAAGCAAGTTTTGAAACCCAGATGTACCAATTTATCACTCCATTTTATCCTTTCTGGTTTAGAACTAAGTTGACCATAAGATTTCATACTTTCATAATTTTATGAAATAATTAATGTTGGGATTACTTGTAAAGGTTTCTATTAAAATACTTAGTAATAAAATAGATGGTTAAATGAATATGATATTCATGATTTAATAAAATCATTTAAAAATTTTAGAGATTTGGATTGATTGGACTACGTAGAAAGGCCTAACTAAACGTTGAAAGCATTTCTACAGATCTTTAATATTAAGGTATGTCCAGAATAGGTCTTATGCATGGAGATAGTTAATATAAGATTATAAGATTAACCAGCCATATTAGTTATAGGATTGTGTATCTTAAATTATAAAGAAAAGTATTCGAGTCAGCTGGCTAATGTATAATAGTTAAATAATACAATTCTATTATATTTGAAATATATGTATATACACTATAATACATTTAAATAATATATACATGTATATAATGTAAATATATATATATATATATATATATATTCATATATATATTAAGATACATGTAAAATTTATATATTTAAAACTATAAAGAGAGGGTATGATAAAAAAAGGTCATTATATATATCACGATAATCATATTTTCATTCTCTATCATTTAGAATATTTAAAAAAATAAGTAATAAATTTTTTATGATGTATAATAAAAGGAGAGAAAAGATGGGTTCGATGGTTTGAACAATCGATACATATAAAAGAAATTAGATAATTAAATTCTTAGAAGTAAAGCTATTGCAACAGTGAAAACATCTTTTCTTATCCTACTTAAATCAATAATTTAGTATCGATTTATTTATTTTAACTGGAACGTTAAAATGTTCCTAAACATTCATTTTCAAACTATAATTTAAAATGGATACCCCACATAAAAATAGTTGACTCAAATGTGTATTTAGTTCGTTTGTCCTTTATATAACTTTATCTAAAAATCAGATTACAATTTTAATATTGTAATATCTTTAAATAAATTATTATTGTATGGAATATACATACATATTCTAATACATGTATATTACTCAAATATATTTAGAATCCATTTTTAGAAACGTCAAAACTCTGTATTACTTACCATAAGTATTTCTTTGAATAAATAATATAAAATATACAATAAATTGAGAGTCAAGTTTTGATAGTTTAAACCTATATGGCTCAACCCACTAGTTAAAAATAAATTTATTCCTATGGGTCCAGAAAGTTTATATTTTGATTAATTTATTTCTTTAAACTTTTTATCCATCCTTAAATTCCAAAATATTATGTTCAATAAAATTTACAGAAGTTTATTTCAATATACTACTTTTAAAAGGATAAAATAAAGTCATGGAAATAAGCTTGATGATTGGTACCATCGGATGTATAGTTATTATTTTTAGTATTATATATATGTGTGTGTGTATATATATATATATATTACGTAAGTTTAATATTAATTAGAGATTTGAAATTTTATACACATATATGCATATGCCCAATAGAATTTCTTGATGGTATACCCAATATAATATCTTCTGAGATAAACATAAGAGAAAATATTATTAGTGATTCATATGAAAACATGAAATCATTATAAACCATAAAACCTACTATGTTCTAAAATACCATCTGTCTCAATAAAATATTCCTTGCAACGAAATCTAATAATATATATACTTGAATAGAGTAAAATTATAAGCATACTCATCACATTGAAACTAATCATAATATCAATGGATACAATGATATTTCTGTCAAAAATTCCATTTTTCAAAACAAAAGAAAAACCACAACCATAATAATAATTATGCTTCAGTAAAAGAGTTATGATATAAATAATTACTGGCAACACCTAGAATAGTATTTAGACTTGAACTTAAGAAAAATGCCTTAGTATAAAGCTTTGAGAAAAGCTAATTACTTGCGTAGATAAAGTGTGATGGTTATTGGTATACCGTGAGGATAATGACTAGAACAATGCCAGTATGATAAATAAGCAATAACACTTGGCCACTGTTATTTCTTGTTTATTGATACTACTCGGTTCTAGAATATGATCTATCATGAGAATACCGATTCCCTTATTTCTTGATATAAGCCATAATGAATGATGCACTTTCAAAATCCTGATTTGAGAGAAGTCTATTTATGGGAAATACCATGATAATTACCTCTCCGGTAAAACTGGGCATGGTGCGGTAGACTCTCCAGCTTGTCCGGGTAAGATGTGGTTACCTCTCCGGCAAAACTGGGTATGGTGCGGTAGACTCTCCAGCTTGTCCGGGTGAGATGGGGTTACCTCTTCGGCAAGACCGGATAAGATGGGGTATGTGTTATGAAATTCCCTAAATAGTACCATGAACTGATGTCTAACCTGTTTTTGGAAATATGAATCTGTTAAATACATTGACCTTATGAATGGCATGTATATTACAAGTATGTGAAATACATGATTTTATAGATATGTGTATCTATAAGGAAATCGAAAAGCCATAATGATTGACAATTAGAAATAAATCATGAACAAGTGTGTCAATGATAATTTTAGATTTATTTATTAGAAATCTCTCGTATACGTCTCTAATTCCGATATCAAACACTATTTCGTTTGATCATCCGTCTTGAAATTCGTACGACAAGATGAACGATAGGAACTCTTTAAGTTGGGACGCCCTCAAAGGTATAAGAATTTCCTTTGTAATTATTAACGCATTAGGAAACCTACATCATCGTATATTAAAAGAAGCACATAAGTCTAAGTATACAATGCATTCAGGAAATGATAAAATGTACCAGGATTTAAGGAAAATTTTCTGGTGGATAGGAATGAAGAAGGACATAGCAGCCTATGGTTCTAAATGTTCAACTTGTTCGCAAGTTAAAGCTGAACACCAGAAACCCTCAGGCCTATTACAACAGTTAGAAATGCCAGTATGAAAATGGGAATTAATAACAATGGATTTTGTTACTAAATTACCCAAAACAAAGAAAGGAAATGATACAATCTGGGTGATTGTAGATAGGCTAACCAAGTCAGCTCATTTCCTACCAATGAAGGGAACTTTCAATATAAAACAGCTAGCCAAATTTTTCCAAAAGGCAATGGGAACTAAGTTAAATCTAAGCACAGCTTATCATCCTCAAACGAACGGACAAAGCGAAAGAACAATTCAGACGATGGAAGACATGCTTAGAGCTTATGTAATTGATTTCGGAGGTAATTAGGATGATCACTTACCTTTAATAGAATTTTCTTATAATAATAGTTATCACACAAGTATCAATGCTGCACCATTCAAAGCACTTTATGGACGAAAGTGCTGAACCCCAGTCTGTTGGGCAGAAATTGGGGAATAGCAACTATCTGGACCTAAGATAGTGCAAGAAACCACCGACAAGATTATTCAAGTCAAGGAACGACTGAAAGCAGCACGTGATCGACAGAAGAATTATGCTGATAACCGACACAAACCATTGGAATTTCAAGTAGGAGATAAAGTATTCTTAAAGATCTCTCATTGGAAAGGAGTAGTAAGATTCATCAAAAGAGGAAAGCTAAGTCCCAGGTATATTGGACCTTTTGAGATTATTAGAAAAATAGGACCTGTAGCCTATCAGCTACATCTGCCAAAGGAAATGGCAGGAATACATGATGTGTTTCATGTATCTAATCTCAAGAAATGCTTAGCTGATGAATCACTAATGGTATCTCTTAAGGATATAGAGGTAAATGAACAACTCAAGTTTGTAGAAAGACCTCTACAGATTGAAGATAGGAAAGTCAAGAATCTCAAGCATAAGAGACTAGTTCTGGTCAAAGTGAAGTGGGACTCCAAAAGAGGACTTAAGTACACATGGGAGCTTGAATCTGAAATGCAAAGGAAATATCCGCACTTGTTCCAAATAGATCTCGAGGACGAGCTCTAAAACAAGGCGGGGAGGATGTAACAATCCTCAATAAACCGACACTCTCAAATATTTCCGACACCCTAGTATATTTTAAAATGTCCCAATATGTCTTTTAATATACCCCATACGCGAAAATGCGCCTCAAATATATTAAATAATATTAAAAATCAATAAAAAATCTGAAACTTAAGTTGAGGCGGGCCGCGTAGACCCACCCCAACCTTTACGCGGGCGGTATCAAGGCTAAGATCTGAATTCTTTGAATTATAAGTTCAAGCGGGCCGTTGTAAGACCCTCGTTAAGTTAACGCGGGCCGCGAGAGATCAGGATAGTGGCGCAGCCCGGTGATGACATGTGTCATCATCGTGGCGAGTCTATGTGATGATCCGGATGGAGTCAACGCGGGCCGCGTAAGCCCAGCCCATGTGTTACGCGGGCCGCAACAAAGCCCGTTTCAGCAACTATATAAGAAGGCCATCAGGTTCAACCAGAAATCGTTCACAAATCGTTTCTCAATCTCAAAATTCTGAATATAGGCTTTATAAGCGGGTATTATACCCCCCTAATTAGCAAGGTTCTACTCCGTTGTAAGTATTATAACCCCAGTTTCATATTAGATACGCTGCCCGATTGATTTAGGGTTTCGTAATAACTGTCGTGGTTCTGCCCGACGTAGTTGTTGGAATACCGTCTCGGGGAGGGTATCATTAATATTTTCAAAGGGTTATTATACTAACCTATGTACATTTGTGAAAATTATAGATTAATCCCAGGAAACCCTTACGCGAAGTCTAAGATAGCAATGTGAGTAATCCTTCTTTTTGTGTAAACCTTTTTGTGAGTTTATCCTCTTTTTGTTAACCTTTTTGTAATGTTTTACAAAACCTTAAATGTTTTACAATGTGATTAAGCGGTGATTGAGTCTTTGTAGTTCTTCAATTACTGCCGGTATGTGATCGCTCTCAATACTATTTTAATTGATAAAATGTTTCTTGATTAAACTGGGATTCACTCACCAGTATTTCCCACTGACAAATGTTTTTAAAACGCGTTTCAGATAACACAATGTGACAGCCAATTAGTAAAAAGCCAGCTGGAGAGCACTAAAGGCTTGGGAAAAATGTGGCTATAAAAGTTACCTAAAAGACGATGTTTTAAATTCAATAAAAATAGGGTTTATCCCTATAAACGTATTGTAATAAGAAACTTGGGTTTTACCCATGTGATTATTAATATCAAATATGGTGGTTTTACTCTGATAAACATTTCCTAACTAAGGTCCTGATGTAATTTCCGCTGCCAAATTAACAAGCTGATACCACCGAAACTCTGAGTTCGCGTCCGCCCGTTCCCGGGACAGATAAGGGATCGGGGGTTGCGACAAAAAATCTTCGTAAACTAAATCACACGTGTATATGTTGACATTTAAGAGATATAAAGTCAAGAAAATCAAGATGCTTTGGTGATATATATGCGGATTAGACACCAAAAATAAACACTCAAAAAATGGCTACAATTTAAGGAATGTGTTTAGCGATGGCATCAGATTCCTAATTGATGGAGAAATGTCTGGTGGCAAGAAAAGCTGCTTCCAGGAGGTTGTCAAGTGTTTTCGCTCGACGATTCCATTCTTGGGTGGTTGTTTTGGCCCTTGTTCCTATAACTCGAATCCTTGCCCGATTTATCTCATTTTAGTTTTACACCATTGTGAACCTTACGCCTTTTTTACTCTCTGATCGAGGTTCTCGGCATTGAAAAATATTCGTAAACTAGATCACACGTGTATATGTTGACATTTAAGAGATATACAATCAAGAAAATCAAGAGCAATGGTGACATATATGCGGATTAGACACTAAAAAATAAACACTCAAAAAATGGCTACAATTTAATGAATGTGTTTAGGGACGGCATCAGATTCCTATTTGAATTAGGTGGCATTGTAGTCTTTTGTGTGTGAGACCCATAGATGACTATAATCAATTAAACTTAATGAATTATGAATAAGGACTCAGAAGCTGGCGGTTGGGTTTATATGGATCTCATACTTGCAATCTTGGTTAATGTGTGGTTTGATTTGTTAATAAATTAATTGAATATATTAAGTGCCAATGTTTCTGATTGTGATTCCATTGCAGAGAATTTTATCGGGAGGTAAAAAGATAAGTGTGGGGATGTGATGTTGGGTTAAAACACGTTATATTTTGTACTAGTTTGCGTTGATTTTTAATGTGTTTAATATGTTTATTTGTATTTGTTTATATACCTATCATGAGTTTGGTGTTTTTTTGGCTTAATAGGTGTTAATAATAGGTAAACGAGAGAAAACGAGCTGAAAAACGGGCTTGACGGGTCAACACGGGGCTGGTAGCGGAAAAAGCCCACCTGGGAAGCCCAGGCGACACGCGGAGGAAGCTCAAGACTCTCCCGCGACGCGCGGGAGAGACCAATTACGGGAAAGATTATAAATTACCCTAATTCGTTTTTTAGGTTATCCAATCTTCTTCAAGCCGTCCCATACAAATCAAAGGGCGATTTTAGCACTATTCTTCCATCTTTGAAGTTGTTTCTCATGTCTAATCCGTCCACGATGAAGATTGAAGCCGTGAGGACAACCATGAGCGGATAAACACTTGGTGACTTCCACTCGGATGAACAATTGCTTGTTTTGATATAATACTTTGTTTCTGATTCTTGTTAACTGGTAGATTTTGACCACTTGTGTTAATTTCGTGCAACAATGATTATATTTGAATTATTTGTCGTTTATTAAGCGTATTGACAAGTTTATTAAGCGTATTCACAATATACTTGCATCGTTAGCGGGTTAATAAATTGGTGGGTAATTGGTATAGTTAAACGAGTTATTAGGTTGTATGGTGAGTCTTAAAAACTATCCATAATAATTAATCAAAGTCATTAATTCCAATGTCATGTCTATGTGATGTTTTGAATCAGAAAACGAGTGTTTGTGTTAAAAACGAGTAATTTGGATTCCGGGTGGAGGTTACTTTTTCTCATCTTGATCACAACTTTCTTAAAAATTTTCATGTTCTTTCAAACAATCATTTAAACCCCCAAATTTAGAATAGATTAGATTGTAGTTAAAACTAAACATTAACCACAAATTTCCCGTGGATACGAAACCCTACTTATGCTATCTACGTAGTTTAATTAGCTTTTTGCATGACCCTTACGACAGTCATCACAGCTTAACCCAAAAATCGATTAAACCTGACCCGACGTAACCCGAACCCAAAGTATCCGAACCTGACCAACCCGAGAGTTAAACGGGTCGGTTATTTGGTCACTTATTCATAGCCAAAAAATCTGAAAACCTGACCAAAACACGTGAAACCCGATAAATAACCCCGAAGAACACGCCTAGTTCAGATGGTATACTGTGAATCGTTAATCAATTGATCCAAATAAAATAGATAATAAGCTTGAAAAAGTGACTTAATTCATAAACAACCAACCCCCTACCTTAAGGTATAAAAATATGAAATAACTTACACACCTACTTGACCCATTACTTTAACCCACTAACTTGACTCTTCCGAAATAACATAACAAATCAATTACTGTGAGTTTATGAAATGCATGGCTACACTCCAACTATCCCACGTTCCATACATGGCCACTAAATGTGTAGATGTGGCACACATTTAGAAAAGGGGGAATTTTTTTTTATTAAATAATATAGCCGTTCAACGGCTAGTTTTTGAATATCAAGGCCCGTCAACTTCGTCGAGTGGGAGCCGATTTTCACATGCCGGGCCGAGGGGGGAGGCGTGGGGGACCGGCGCCGGGCCAGGCCGGGCCTAAGCCAGCCCCCATACCGTCTGGTCTCATACTGTCAATTTGTTATTACTACGGTGACAGCCAGCTTACAAATACAACGTTTTGGATGTTATTCTCATTGTTTGTCTCTACGCTATGCCCTTTTCTAAGAGATTCAATATTACAAATTGTATTATACCCATACATTAAAATGACGCCTAAGAACTACATTGTAAAAATGTCAAATAGAACTTGATCTATTTTAAGTAACAACTAAACTGTACCAAGTACGAACATCCGCTTTCATGTCATGTATAAATATATAATAGTTTTGTTTGGTAATTGAATTGTTAGGCTATAAAGCCATGGACAAATTTTTTTAATGACAACTTACATTAAAAAGCTACACTTAGGTTGCCTTTAAAAAATTGTTAGGAACTCATTTAATGTAATACCTACCTACCATTAGTAGATCAATTAAGTAAAGAGTTTAATTTTTCAAATACGGTTCTCATTTATATTTAAGTTATTTTACCTTTAGCCACTTACGTTATATAGCCTTGTGATCAAGATGAATTATCTTTTGTTGAGAGACCAATGTTCAATCCTTAGACCATGCGTAGTGGTTATGGTGAATAATGACCCACCATTGGGCGTTGTCCGCCACGTGTCGTCCTAGTCATCTAAGGGGCTTTTTGAAGAAAAAGGGCGTAGTGGGATAATGCCCCCACCCTTGGCATTGTTCGACACGTGGCACTCCCATAATTACCCAATTATTTTTTTAATTATTAAAACAAATAATATTCAATTAAAACAGTGATTGGTCTAATATTTTCATCTTGGGCGTGGAAAATACAACGCCAAAAGCAAATTTTGTCAAAAAACGCCCACGGGGCCCGTTAGGGGGGGCGTGCTCCGGCATTTTCGTCCAAAAAAATGCCCAAAATCTCACGAGTACGGCTGGTCTTAGAAGGTGTAAGTATTTAAAGGGAAAAAATTAGCTGTTAAAAAAAAGTTATTTTAACTTTTCATTATTAATACATTATATTAAGATGTCATTTAATTTCTTCCTTTATATTGTATCCAACCACTATATACTTGTTGGAAAGTTAGGTTCTATCTTGCCATCTATACCAACAAAATTTATTTCCCAAACGACAACCAAAATTATTTTGATATGTGGAGATCCTGGTGGTATTTTTTTTAACAAGGGAGGATTTTATGATTATAGAAGAGGGTAAGCAAGGCTATAAAATCCAAAAGTACAACGGAACAACAATAATGAGAACATAATATAAAAGACACACACTTGCACCATTACATCTTTAATATTAAATTCTACCCATCTCTACACGCAAGATTTCCCAAATTTAGATCTTCCTTCCAGCCATAGGAACCTGTTTGCTTTTATTTCCTCCACCGTTTTATTGCACGGAATACTTCTACCTACAAGTGGTAAAAGAGACTACTTGTAATATAAGGCCATGTGTAGTGGCTCGTGACGTGGCTATGCGTCATCTTGGGCTATAAAGCCCCATTGCGCCCAGACACTCAGATTCTATATGTCATTTTTATTATATAAAGTTTGACATGAACAGACTAAAACTCCAAAGATACTCGGTTTCTATATGTCATTTTTAGTTGATAACCTTAAAACGAAAATACGACCAGAAATTAAGAAATATTTTGAACATGTATTCGGATATGAAATCTGGGTACAAGGTTATTTTAAATTTAATCAATTCAAATATAATGAGTATACTTGTACTCACTACCGCCAACATGAAGCCCAAAGCTGAGTTTGGGAGCTTTTATATTGCCACTTCAACCAACTTCCTTGTATAGTGAAGGGGTATGGTCCCAGATCTCGCGTCAGCATGACCGTGAATGACCATTACCCTTATCAAAAACCTCCATCAGCAATAAATTCACCTGTGTCCGCGTGGGCACACGCGAACACAGCGGTCCAATCTGTCCAGTGATGAGAAGACTTACCTTAAGGACGGAAACCAATGTTACGCATAGCGATACGGCCCAGCATCGCATCCAATGAACATTTTCGTCACGACAAGGGATCTGGACAACAGTAACAGTCACTAAGCGGTGATGCGGCATGACACCGCATCCCGCATAAATCATGGATGGAACAACCAACGCGGGAACAACATCAATGACCGCAAGCAGCGATGCGGCCTGGCACCGCATCCTGCCTACAAGGCAAGTGGGTCTGACACCACAGTGCAAATGGCACTGGGAACAGTCGCCTACCGGCCCACGTGTATACAGTGTTGTAAGAATCGCTAGGCGCTAGTCGGGCGGTGGGGTACCGACTAGCGACTAATCGGGATTAATAGGGATTAATCGGAATTAATCGGATTGAGATTTTTATATGTGATTTTTAGTTACATATATACATAAACATTTTTATGTGTAGTTTTTTAAAGTAGACATGTTTTAACCCCTCATTAACCCATTTTTTTAAGTAATTGGAAGGAATTTATATGGTTTGGTCAAAATTTGGCCGGCATCTAGCCAAAATTTAGCCAGAATAGGACCGCCATTGACTGCCTAGCCATTAATCGGCCATTAATCGGTGAACCCCCGATTAGTGATTAATCGGCGACTAATCGGAGACTAGTCGGGATTTTTACAACCATGCGTGTATACAACAGTCTGACACCACAGCAGGACGTGGCATCACCACCGTAACCGACAGGTCTGACACACCTGCAAATAGCTGTGCGATGTCAGGCTAACTACTCAACTACCCTCCTTCACTCCTCGGCTATAAATACTCACCCCAAACCAGGTTTGAGGTATCACTTCTCAACTCTCTCACTACTACTACTATCACACTTTGCTTCCCAAGCAAATTACTGATTCTCACGCCGGAGAGTGGTAACAAGGAGCACCCCCCACCACCAGACGATCCAGCCGACGATCCTCGGAAAGAAGGGATTAACCCTCTTGACGAGACCAGTGAGTTAACCCACCCGGTTAACCATTGTTTCATCATTGGCGCCCACCGCTACTCTTAGCACTTTTTTCCGACCATCCCTTTCTCTCCAAAGATCATGTCTGATCGTCAAAACAACACTACCGGGGATAACCTAAACCCCGCAAACCAAGGGCCTGCGGGAACCATTCCCCTAGCCCCAAATGCTGAACACATTGGCACATCAACGCAAGGGGGCGCATCCCTTACGTTTGGACACGATTTATCACAGTACGCTCCTGTGATACCTACAGGCATGAACCTTCATGCCTGGTACGACCAACAAGCAGCTATGTTGGCTGCAACATACAACAGAGCTTGCGCAGAAACGCAAGTATCTGCGGGGCCTACCCCAGCACCGCATACCCCTGCGGGCCGTACCTTACAATACGACGGCAAGGCCCCAACACATCCAGCCTCTAGAAGCAGACAAGAAGACCGCGGTTCCTCTTACTGCGACGTCCGCACACTTGCGGAAGACGATTCCTCGTATGGGTCCCGCCGCAGGGACCCCATACATAGCCGCCTAGGCCCCCATGGCGAAACTAGGCGACAGTCCACAGCACACCGCGGACCCGGCATCCATAGCCGACTGGGACCCCAGTCCCACCGTGAAGGGCAAGGCCACACCGATCCGGACGATGGTACATACCGTGCGGAATCCCATGCCACCAGCAGCAGACCGGGAGGACGCAACTACGTTCCTCCCACTCACCCCCGCACTACGTACCTCCGCGTGGCAAAGCATCACCGCGGCCAACCCTACAGGCCGAAATCTGCGGCCGAAAACTCCAAGTTCGTCCCAGAAATCGCCCACGCCGATGTCACCACCACAAAATTCCCATTAAACATTGGGAAATACAACGGTTCGACCGACCCAGATGATCACAACAACATCTTCGTCGGCGCCGGGTGCAACAGTAGGTGGGATGAACCCACCTGGTGCCATTTTTTCCCACAGACCCTAACAGGTCTGGCCAGGGCATGGTTCGATTCTCTACCACCAGGGTCACTGACCTCATTCGAGGACTTACAAGAAAAGTTCCTCACACACTTTAGCCAGCAACGACGCCATGAACGTGATTCCATGGACGTCATGAACATCTGGCGCAGGGATAACGAATCGCTTGAAGCGTTCATTGTCCGTTACAATAAAGAATGCCTAGAGATAGGCGATGTCGCCGACCAAATGGCACGTAACCATTTCATTGTTGCCGTTAAAGACGAGAAAATGGTTATGAATATCTCTAGCAAAGATGGTTTGCCTAAGAAATGGGAAGATGTCATGGCTGCGTTCAAGACATACGCCCAGACTCAGTGGTCCCTCAGACCGCACATGTCAAAGGCACAACCCCAAGCGGAAGGCCAGTCTTCCCGCCAAGAGCCCAAGCGCAGCAATAAGCGCAACCGGGACACATGGAATCGTGGCAGCGATTCCTGACCATATGTCCCACGAAACAACCAGCCCGACGCAAGGGCTACAATCAACGCCCAGCGTGAAAACCGGGCGTCAAAAAAGGAGTCTCGGGACCGCAGCTGGACCGAAATTAACCAGTCGCCAAGCGACGTCCTCCTCACGGACGCACAATTCCTGCGACCTGCCCAACCGATGAAGTCCAAAAAGAACCAGGAACCCGCACTCTATTGCGAGTATCACAAGGACTCGGGCCAGACCACGAACTGCTGCATCAGTCTCCGGCTGGAGATTGAGCGAGCCCTAAAGGAGGGGAAACTACAATACCTGTTGACAGGCGCACAGAAAGCAACCAAGCGCATCACCCCCCACAACGAGGGCACCTCCACGGGTAAGAGGACCATGTACGTGGCCTCTACCCACATGATCAATGGGGGAAGAGGAAGGCCGCGCAAGGCGGCAAGAAGACCGGACAATGACTGGAAAGACGAGCAAGTCGTCTTTCCAAAAGTCCGAGGCGGCCCGCGCGATAGACGCGCCGTGGTTATCACAAGCCACCTGGCTCACTACTGCACCGAGCGATTGTTCATCGACCCGGGCAGTACATCCGATATTATATACGAGCAATGCTTCAACCAGTTCGATCAAGAAGACAAAGATCGACTGCAGCCAGCGGACTACCCGTTGGCCGGGTTTGCAGGGGAAACCGTATTCCCCCTGGGCCAGATTACCTTTCCTGTGCGCCTCACCAACGGGAGGCACACAAGAACGGAGGAGGTAAACTTCATGGTTTTACCGCACACCTCCAAGTACGACGTACTTCTCGGGAGAGAGTCCCAGGGCGACTTCAACATGATCACATCTGTCCCTCACTCTGCCATTGGTTTTCCAACCGAGACGGGGGTCGCGATAATATACGCCCGGAGAGAAGTTATGTCTACAGACGACCTGCGTCCAGCCAAGGTAGCAAGGCCCACCCCCAACACGCAACCAGAAAAATGGGTGCTTAACGCAAGACACCCAGAGCAAACGGTCACGTTGGGCCATGCCTTGTCACCCACCATCAGAGCGCCCCTGAAGCAACTCCTCTTCAGGAACCAAGATATTTTTGCATGGACACCCGCAGACATGACAGGGGTACCACGCGAAATCGCGCAACATTCCTTGAATACCATGCCAGGTATCAAGTCGGTGATCCAAGGCCAACGCCACCTTGGATCAGCAAAAAACGCGGCGATGGAAGAGCAGGTACAGGAACTGCTCTCCGCAGGCATCCTGCGGGAAGTCAAATACCAGACTTGGTTGTCCAACCCAGTCATGGTAGAAAAACCAAGCGGGGGCTGGCGCATGTGTGTCGATTACAAAGACCTCAATAAGGCCTGCCCCAAGGATTGTTACGCACTTCCAGAGATCGACGAGAAGGTCGATAACCTCGCACCATTTCGATGGAAGTGCTTCCTCGATTGTTACAAAGGCTACCACTAGGTACAGATGGCAATCGAAGATGAAGACAAAACGGCATTCCGCACTCCTACCGGGAACTACTGCTACACAAAAATGTCGTTCGGGTTGCGCAACGCGGGCGCAACCTATCAAAAGTTGATGAACGACATTTTTCGCGGTCAAATCAGCAAAAGTGTCGAAATCTATATGGACGACCTGGTCGTCATGAGCATGGAGGAAGACACCATGCTCAACGATATCGAAAGAACATTCCAAACTCTGCGAAGCGTCAACATGAAGCTTAATCCAGGGAAATGCTCGTTTGGAATGGAAGAAGGCAAATTCCTCGGATTCATCGTAACCAAAGATGGATTCAAGGTAAACCTGGAAAAAATTCAGGCGATCGAACGCATGCCATCGCCCTCTACGATGAAAGAAATGCAACGACTAGCCGGCAGGCTAGCCGCACTAAACAAATTCTTAGCCAACCACGCAGCTAAGTCATACCCTTTCATCAAGACCCTGCGGAGCTGCCTAAAAAAGGAACAATTCCAATGGACCGCAGAGGCCGAAAAAGCTTTCCGGTAGATGAAAGAGTGTTTGATCCAACTCCCAACTTTAACCGCACCACGAAAAGATGAGCCACTTGTTTTATACCTGTCTGCCGCGGACAACGCGGTAGGCGCGGTACTTATAGTGGAGCGGGAAGGAGTCCAAACACCCATCTACTACATCAGCAAAATGCTCAACGACCCAGAGACAAGGTACTCCATCATGGAGAAATTGGTACAGGCACTAGTGCACGCATCGAGACGTTTACGACGTTACTTCGCAAACCACGTCATCACAGTGTTAACCAACTACAGGATCGGCCCGATCCTATCCAAACCCGACATCTCTGGGAGGTTAGCAAAATGGGCAATCGAGCTGGGCGCACTTTCACTGAACTATAAGTCGCGCCCCGCAATCAAAGGCCAGGTCTTGGCTGATTTCGTTGCTGAAGTACCAGCAAACCGCATTCAAGAATGCGAAGAAGAACAAAACCCTACATCACCACCATCCTCCGCAGAAACCTGGGCACTATATACAGATGGTGCATCCAACGAAGATGGTGCTGGCGCAGGTCTGCGACTTGTCAGCCCCGATGGCCAAGAGCTAACCTACGCAATCCGCCTCGATTTCAAAAGCACGAATAACGAAGCGGAGTATGAGGCTCTACTGGCAGGGCTGCGTTTGGCAGTCAAACTCGACGTCAAACATTTGGAAGCACACGTCGACTCGCTACTGGTTGCAGGGCAGATACGCGGTGACTATGCCGCAAAAAGGGATATCATGATCCTCTAACTCGAACAAGCCTTGCAACTGAAGTCAAGGTTCACCTCCTTCAATATTCGCCATATCAACAGGAGTGATAACAAACCTGCGGATGCACTATCAAAACTTGCATCCACCAGCTTCCAACACCTGGCAAAAGAGGTACGCATCGAGATTCTGCAAAATCCTTCAGTACCCCTGTGCCAAGTCAATGTCATCCAGTACGGTACAACATCCTGGATGACACCGATAATTGCATACTTACAATCAGGTGTTACTCCCGAAAGCAAGGCAGAAGCACGCAAGCTACAATACAAAGCGTGTCATTACCAAATGGGAGACGGTATCTTATACCGTAAATCATACCTAGGGCCACTCCTACGATGCATCAACCCCCAAGATGCCACATACCTTATCAAAGAAATTCACGAGGGAATATGTGGCATACACGCAGGCCCACACATAGTCGTGGCCAAAATCATGAACGCCGGGTACTATTGGCCCGACATGCACCTGGACGCAGTCAAAGTCTTACGCAAGTGTTTCAATTGTCAGCGACATGCTCCCAAGACCTTGCGTCCCAAGAACAACCTGATCCCTGTCACCACCGCATGGCCATTCCAGAAATGGGCAATCGATGTGGTGGGACTATTTCCAGACGCACCAGGTGCAGTGAAATTTATCATAGTGGCTGTTGATTACTTTACAAAATGGGTAGAGGCAAAGCCACTTGCATCAACCACCGCTATGATAACAAGGAAATTCGTGTGGGAACATATCATCTGCCGTTTCGGTCTACCAATGTGCATCGTCAGCGATAACGGTACCAACTTCGCCGCCGATGACTTTCAAAAATGGCTAAAGGAGCTAAACATTGAACACATATTCTCCTCAGTGGCACATCCGCAAGGGAACGGCCAAGTCGAGAGTATCAATAAAAGCTTAGTCGAAGGCATCAAAGCACGGTTGGGAACAGCCAAACGCGGCTGGGTTGATGAACTCCCAAGTATTTTATGGGCTCACAGGACAAGCCCAAAAACAAGCAACGGCGAGACACCCTTCATCCTGGTCTATGGCACTGAAGCGATGATCCCCGCGGAAGTAGGCGTCCCCTCACCTGGAATGTTGGCTATCAACAAGATAGACAACAATGAGGAACGCAGGGTCGACTTGGACCTCTTGGAAGAAAGGCGCGAAAACGCTGCCATCAACGAGGCCAAATACAAAACCAAACTTGAAAAGTACTACAATGCACGCGTTCGCATTTGTACTTTCAACCCGGGAGACTACGTCCTTCGTGACAATGAAGCATCTAACGCGGAACGCCCGGGGAAACTTGCCCCCAAGTGGGAAGGACACTACCTCATCCAAGAAGTCCTGGGCAAAGGCGCGTACAAACTGCAAACATTAGAAGGCGAAACTATCGCACGTACATGGAACGCACAACAGCTTAGACGCTGCTACATGTAAGCCATGTTTTTTTTTACATTCACCATGTAACCTATCGGGCCGCAGGCCAGTCACAAATAAATAAATAAACGATTCAATGCAATATTGTTTATTTTTCTTCTATTACAAATGCGTGTTCCACTCTGCGGTATCTACAAAAACAGATTGGCAAAATCTTCATTCATGATACCCACACAGAGTGGTGACCACACACAACTATTGTAATAGGCTGACAATAGCAAACCAACAACTGCCTATCCGGTTGGATATGCAAAAACGGTTTTCACAAAACCTAGACAATTCCTAAACCCTACAGGAATTGACTAATACTCATACAACAAAGGTATTCATACTTGCATATCATCTAGATATGCAAAAGGCAAACACAGACTCGGTGTTATTCACAATAACATTTACAAGTTCAGACAGGCAAGTAGTAAAAACACTTGTACAAATTGAACAAAACGATTCTTTATATTCAAAAAAATTCCTACACCTACGCGGTGCACAAGGAATTTACATAAAGTTTTTTGACATTTACATGAGGAAACAAAAAAGGCACGCAGGCCAGCCTAGTCTATCCTTGTCCCGCTGGAACCCGCACCATCACTGCCCTTAACAGCAGGCTTCTCCTCATCTTCTTCATCAGCGTATAACACTCGCAAGCGGTCCACATAGTCCTCCGCTTCTAGACACTTTTCAAGCTCCTCAAGACCGGAAAGGGTTGTTTCATTATACGCCACAACCGCAGCATCAAGAAGCGCTTCAGTATCCACACCGTGGAACCCGGATCGCTCATCAGTATATCGACCCTGGGCCAAAACATTTATATGGCCAATGCAACGATTATAGCCAGCTTTAAAACCAGCATCCCGGGCACGCTCCTTAATCTCATTAACACCTGGTACATTCTCAGGTGCGTTAAGGATGGCCTTAACAATCTGCGAAACAAGAATACAAAGGTTATCAAAGGCAAACCCACAACAAAAATAACAAAGGCAACATATACTTACATGCCCGATCCCGTGCATACGCATCCATTCACGGTCAGCCTTGAGCAGCTCAAGTGACGAAGCAAGGCTATCTCTAGCCTCTTCAGCCTCTCTTGCCCGCGCTTCAGCTTCAGCAGCACGGGCAGAGACTTCCTCAATAGCGGCCCCCCGGGTCCGCACTTCACCCTTTTTTCAAGAAGAACACAAGTATACAAATATTATCAACATACTTGTGAGACATACGCAAATTCAAAGGCAAAAAAGACTTATACCTGAAGGCCCAAGATAGTTTTCGATAAGTTGGTACGATCAACATTTGCCCCTTCAAGAGCCTATGCAGCGCGGGCCCCCGCCTCCTTGGCCTCTTCAAGAGCCTTTGCAAGGCGAGCTTCCGCCTCTTTGGCCTCTTGGGCAGCCGCAACAGCTGATGCCTTCTCTTTAACCAGCGCAGCATTTGCTGCCTTAGCATTGACAAGCTCCTGGCGAACACGAAAGAGAGTTTCATTCTGTTTGGCCCAAGAGTCTTTCCAAGCCTTGCGCTCATTAGAAAGTGTCTCACGCTCATTAGAAAGAGATTCTTTCCAACTCTTGCGCTCAGTGGAAAGCAGTTTTGCAAGGGTACGAACCTGTTTAAGCTCAGCAGTTGCAGCCCACTCTTCAGTCTGCTTACGCTTTTCAAACGCAGCCCTATCCCTTTCAAGCTGCTCTGCACCCTCACGTGCAGCCTTCACCAACTCCTCAGCCTCGGCACGCAAGCGCACATTCTCCTCCTCCCTGCGCCCCAACACCTTATACTTTTCCATAATGGCATTGGCCATTACGAAACTCCCAACAAGCATGGAGGAGAGTTGGTTAATCTGGGCCTCACTTGACAGAGAACGGGCCCGGTTGACTTCAAAAGGGGTGCCCAAACCACCCAAAATCTCCCTACTCGCGGAGGGATCAGCAGTAATATTATCCCCTTACAGTACGGTCCAGGGGGGCGGTGATAAGCCATGGCCCGATCTTCCGTATAGGTGCGGTAATAATACTCCAATTCAGACTCTTCAGGCTGAATGGGAGTCTCTACGAAACCCGCACCCCCAGAAGCGGAACCAGAATCCTTCCCAGCAGCAGGAGACTTCGGCCTTTCAGTATAAGCAAATTTCAGGCCCAGATCATCAGCATCCTCTGGGGTAATGACATTATCATGGGAATCCACCGTGTCATAGATCTGGGCCGCAGGCCCCTTCCCAGTATCCTCCTCCCGCACAGAGGACTCAGGCGTAACAACCTTATGAACCCCCACATCTGCAGCAGTGTCATGCGGGGGAGGAGGAGGAGCATCAAAGATGGAGAACCCTTCATCTTGGGGTTCTGCAATCAAAGCAAAAATACGTTAAACTACAAGTACAAACACAAAATACTTGTCCAAGTTACACATTACGTACCAGGAACAACCACAGGCTTCTTTTGTCCCACAAAAGCCCCGCGTCTGGTCTGAATCTTCGGCTTCTTTTTCTCACCAGCATCAACAGCTTTCCCTGCTTTTCTCTTCTTCTCATCAGCAGGCTTGGAACCCGCAGTGGTTCCACCTGTGGCCGCACCAGCACCTGGAACACCCAAGCCCTCAAGGGTGTCAGATACTACCACGTAATCGGTATATCTGCGGAAATGAGAACGAGAGATACCTGCTGCATGCGGAACCAAAGGCGGAACAACAGGAGCCTCAGTTTTCTTCTTGCCGCGACCCCGCACGGGTCTATCCACTTGCTTCTTCTCTGCATGCTTTTTGGGAGCACCCTTCGACTCAAACTTACCAAGGGCCCCAAGAGTACCTGCATGTAAAATATTAGCAACATGAAGCTTACAAGGCAAGAAAAGAAGGCTTTGAAGGCAAGAAAAGAAGGCTATCAATTATACCTTTGCCCTGCGGCAGGGGTGCCTTCATTGCCTCGCGTGTAGGAACGCGGAAGTTATGGAGAATGGTCAAATTAAAACCTGCACCTTCAGCAGTCTTGACAATATCAACCTTGCCAGTAAAGGTTGGACCAAATATCTTCCACAGCTCAACAACAACTTTTGATAATACACGTTCAAATTAATAACAAACAAGGGAATAATGAAACCGCACAAGAGTAAGAACACTTACCACCAGTTTTCTCCCGCACAACGAGCTTTGCATGCTTATCAGCCCTAGTCAATAACATCCGCAGCATCCACAATTCATTGTTCTCCAACTGCCTATGCTCAATAGTCCTCAACCTTGGGAACCACTCCGCATTCTCCGCATTAGGAATGGCAATATCCTCCGCAGGGATAGGCTCATTAACATTCCGCAAAGTCATATTGAGAACAACCGCGACAGCTTTAACATAGAAGAACTTGCTCTTCCACTTTGTAATACCCTTGGGAGGGGTCATCAACTTGGTGCTTCCGTACCGTTCTCTGAAAGAGAAGAACCCAGTGTTTACCGTCAACTGATAAAACCCCCGGAAATTATCAACGGTAACCGGCAAACCAAGAGCACGAAAAGTTGATTCAAAGTGTCTAATACGAATAAACCCAAAAGGACTCATCTGGGAGATATGGACCCTCCAGCAACTCAGCAACAAAAACGGTCAATGGTAAACGAAGGTTACCATCGATGAAAGAATCGGCCCACATGGTCACATGACCGGCTGGAGCACAAGCACCGGTGTCACCGTCTTGGGGATAAACAGCCCCAAACTCGGGGGGCATATGTGTACTGGTCATCAGTTGGTCGAACGACGCTTTCGACCACTTCAAGGGTGGCAAGCCACCACCAGGGGCACTACCACCATCATCTTCGTCTTCACCGCCCACCGGAGAAGAAGTTTCAGGGTTTTCACCCTCCACATTGTGTGGGTTAAATGGTTCAGCCATCAAGAAATAAAAATGAAGAAGAGAAGTATCGAGTTAAACAAAAACTCAGAAAACCGCCGGAAATAAAGATAGATTGATCGGAGAAGACAAAGAGATAACACTCTATTCACCGAAGAAATTTTTGAAATTTGAACAAAGTGAGGAGAAGTCAAACGGTTTCCCCTTATATACTCATCGCAATTAATGCGATGCAGTAAACCGACTTACCACGTTCAAAATAGACCAATCACGAGACGCCACGTACTCAGCGACGTTTTCGCTGACGGTTATCACGCGCGCGTGGCCGCCCACGCGCCTGACAGAAAGGACTTTTACACTACTTGCTACAGTGCAGTTATGACCTCGGTCAGTGCAAACGTCCTTTCAAATCAGCACATGTCAGAATCCTACCAACTTCAACAACCCACACGTCCAATCATGACGTATGCAACAGAAAGCGATAACTTTATCCAAACATAAGCAGCATGCGGTTTCTCTGGTTTACCGCACCATAACCCATACCGCATGTCGTTTTTTACATACCCCTCAAAAAAGGAAAAAATATATATCTCTACATTATATAAAGGGGTATAAACAATAAACCGCACATACCCACGAGCACACGTGGAATATGCGGGGACGACATACACAAACCCGCAAAGGTATGTCAAATACTCAGAACCAGCATGGTTCTTTGGACTGCGAAAACCGCTTCTCAGGATGCAGCAAACCACACTCCATGCAAGTTTCTTCAAGCTTCAAAGCCCTCATTTCCGGTTCACAACCACGGAGGGGACGCAAACAGCTTCTCCTTAAGGAAAAGGACAAGTGTGCTGAGCAACCGCACATTAGCAACCCTGTCTCCTGAACCTTCAAGAGCTACGTCCAGGCTACAAGACTTCTAGAAGCGAGTTCTTTGCTCCAAACCGCAACCACTCGTGAGTAGTTACTACAAACCACAACTATGCGAACGGTAGCTACGGAAGAGCCACAACTAAACCACCATGCGGAGGAGCAAAGCTACTTCAAGGAAAACTGCTTTTCAACTAAGCATTAAGGGAAGTGGCTACAAAATGAATGCGGAAGAGTTTCAACCAACTTCCCAAGTATCTAAGGTGATCTCCTCCGGCAACACTACTTAAAGAAAAGCTACTTTCCACCAAAGCGTGAAGGAAAGTAGCTCCAGAACAGTGGTAACAAGTCTGCTTATGACTAGTTACCCACCTATGGACCGCATAGAATAAACAATGGTGGGCACAACCCTGCCTATGACCATGTTTATCTGCCCATAGTCCAGATTCACATTGTTCGACCAAACACAGCCAACAATGACGCAACTACCCCACGTGGCTCAAGCAAACATGGCCAATAGGGTACGGCAACGAGGTAACCGCAAAGAACGTGCGGTTACTTCAGAGCTAAACCACATAGGACGTGCGGTTACTAGAGAGCTAACTGGAAAACACGAACACCCCACAAAACAGGGATCATCGTTACATGTCCAGTTGCTGAACATAGAGCTTGAGCAAAGTACTTACAACTTTGCACTAGCTGACGCAGAGGTTACAACTAGAGTGGCCAAGACGGACATCTTCCGTCACGATCTCAAAGGTTGGTTCGAACCTTGCTAACACCTTCAGTCACCGTCTCAAAGGTTGGTTCGAAACACCAACAGGTGGCTGATGACATCAGAAAAAGGTAGACCAAGAGTCAAGTCCTTGGCTGAGAATTCCGCATCAGACGGAACTTGCTCACCGGACATCCTTCTCAAAGGAAGAAACAATCCACTCGAAAGGCCTACCGTCAACAACTTGAAGGAGGAACCATCCAAATGGCCCATATTCTACCTTCTAGACACCATAGTCCAGTATTCCTCCCACATGCAACTTGCATGAGGAAGAAACACTAGACTGGGGGGACTTGAAGGGGTATGGTCCCAGATCTCGCGTCAGCATGACCGCGAATGACCATTACCCTTATCAAAAACCTCCACCAGCAATAAATTCACCTGTGTCCGCGTGGGCACACGCGAACACAGCGGTCCAATCTGTCCAGTGATGAGAAGACTTACCTTAAGGACGGAAACCAATGTTACGCATAGCGATGCGGCCCCGCACCGCATCCTATGAACATTTTCGTCACGACAAGGGATCTGGACAACAGTAACAGTCACTAAGCGGCGATGCGGCATGACACCGCATCCCGCATAAATCATGGATGGAACAACCAACGCGGGAACAACATCAATGACCGCAAGCAGCGATGCGGCCTGGCACCGCATCCTGCCTACAAGGCAAGTGGGTCTGACACCACAGTGCAAGTGGCACTGGGAACAGTCGCCTACCGGCCCACGTGTATACAACAGTCTGACACCACAGCAGGACGTGGTATCACCACCGTAACCGACAGGTCTAACACACCTGCAAATAGCTGTGCGATGTCAGGCTAACTACTCAACTACCCTCCTTCACTCCTCGGCTATAAATACTCACCCCAAACCAGGTTTGAGGTATCACTTCTCAACTCTCTCACTACTACTACTATCACACTTTGCTTCCCAAGCAAATTACTGATTCTCACGCCGGAGAGTGGTAACAAGGAGCACCCCCCACCCCATCCTCCTTGTTGCGAGTCACAGTTTGTTTCCTTGTGCAGGAAACCCACCACCAGACGATCCAGCCGACGATCCTCGGAAAGAAGGGATTAACCCTCTTGACGAGACCAGTGAGTTAACCCACCCGGTTAACCATTGTTTCATCATATAGCTAACTAGGTTTATCACCCTAGCCGCGTTGCGGCGAACTTCTTTTGTTATTTAGTCTGTGTTTACATGTGTTTTAAAATCACTACGAGCGCGTTGCACACAGAACCACTAACAAGAATAAAAAGAAAATGTAAAAAATTGTAAAAAATAATCGAAAGAAAATCAACCAAAAAAGTTGTATGTTAATGATGTTGTTCGTATGAAACCCGTGGTCAGAGATAAGCAAATAATATTGGGTACCGGTACCGAATTTCCCGAACAGAAGGATCCTAAGTACCAACTCGGTACCGACTTTTGGCGTTTCTAGTCCGGTTCGCTACCGATTTTTACCTTCATATACCGGTACCATAACCGGTATTTTCGGTATCGCTTGCCACGGAGCTCTGATCAGGGATGAGCAAATGGTACCGTGTAGCAGTACCGAATTTCCCGAACTAAAAGATTTTCAAACTCAATCCTTTACCGGCTTTTGGCGTTTTTTTGTATCAGGATGGTACCGATTTTTACCTTTATGTACCGATAATGAACCGGGCCGTACCGGTATTTTCGGTACCAGTATTGATTGACACCAAGCTTATCCATCTTAGAAATTATAGAAAATAATAGGAATTATTAATATGTTAATATATGATTATAATATATTATAATTACTCTTCATTTAATCTCATTTGCTTTTTTAATTAAAACTTAAAATCCCTAATATACCCATCACTGTTCATTCAGTTGGTTTTTTATCATATATAGATAGATTTCTTTCATTTTACTAATTGGCCAATTAGATATGAAACATAACATGAAGTCATGAACCTTTTTTTGGTAGCCATATGAGCCCGTTTCTGCAAAACATACGGGACCCGGCCTACCAGTATCCAGCTAACCAACCCAGTATGTGCTAGGCAGGTGACCTTCAAGAAGTTATAATAGAAAACAAGTGGAAGCAAGATTCTAACCAGAGGCCTCTCCTAGAGGGGAAGCAAGATTCTAACCTGAACTGTTTCATTCATAAGTAAACGTGTTAAAGCGCTTTGATCCATTTGCCAACTTGGATATTGTATACACGTTTCCGGATTGTTCCCTTTCATTCATGCGAAACAATGCGTTGATCCATCTATATACACGATGTCAAAGTCAAATGCAAAAGTTGAATCCATAAATACTATTTATAGAAATGTGCACGTACACATGTGTGAGATCATGTGCATGTTCTGGCCAAATGCGAAATTACAACTTGTAGGCTGTAGCTAAAAGTACAAGGAGAAAAAAAAACTGATGATGGTATTTCTGCTAATTTATAAGCACTATGATTAACATCTTTATTGACTGTGTTGGGTTCCGAAAACAACAGCTTGTTGAAAAAATCAAGGAGCTCAAGGTTCATTTCCCACAACTATGATAAATAATGTTCCATTTTGTGTACTCCACAAGGCATCCGGGAAGCTCACATCGAGGAAAAACACTACAAAAGACCATAGATTCATGTCGTATCGATGGCCAAACAAGAAACCTAAAAACATCACTATTTTTTTGGTTTCTTAGAATCTCATGCAAACACCTAACTTCATGCTTTGGTTTTGCATTTTAACTTCATGTTTGTTTAAGATTTAAGATTCTGCCAGTTGTTTTCTTTCTTTCTTTCTTTCTTTCTTTCTTTCTAGAAGCTCAATTTGGCATAAAGTGACTTAGAAGGTCCGTGGCAAACTTGTCTTTGTCATTTGACAGAAATTCTCTTATTTTATTGAATCATATCAACATAAATAATGATATTATCTTGATTTCTCTGTGTGAGAGTGTCACATGACACGTTATATCAATCAATATCGTCTATTTTGTATATAAAAAATACTCGCAACTTTAAACCTATTATTTAGTCCATGGCTGATGTAAGATTTGCCTAGAACTCCTAACATGAATCTTATTAGACTCGTTATACCAACAAAAGCTCACAATTTTAAACTTAATCTCTTTTTTGTACATAGCCGATGTAAGATTTCCGATTTTCTACCTTTAGCCCCCTCGAAGGCCACCTGCCTCAACAAGCTATGTTTTATATGGTCTCATTGGTTAGCAGGTTATCGGTCAGGTCCTGAGTGTTTGCCAATAACAGGTTCTCATGGTTTAAACAAAAATTATTATTCTACAATTCTTTATAGTTTGGTTCATCAATGTGACAAGATAGTTGATACATTTAAACTTACAAAAATCAAATGATGCCATAACCAACCCCATTAGTATTGCTTATAAAAAAAGCGTTACACATCGGTCCGGTCCAAACTAAGTTTCGGGTTTTGCACAAACAACCAAAAACATCCTATAGTACATCATTAAAAACAACTTTGAAAATGTACATATTACTAATCAATCATTCTTAATCTCGCCTCGCTATGCATATCATACATACATTACGCATTCTACAAACACAAAAGGTTACTCGCAAATTAAAAAAGTTGCTTCTAACCTCGTTCAAATCTCTTCAAACAAGATCGTCAATCTTCATTTAGGGCGTATGAGCACAGAATCTACACAAAGTCCGCCTTTAGTGTGTGTGCAATCGATTTGCGTCATCGAAAACTTGACTTTCATCGGTACCTTTGAATCCTCCACAACAAAATCACCAGCTTGATAAAGATGCCATTTTCCAAGATTTGTCAAATAGCATTGAGTAATCGCTTTTTGACCATCTGAAGTTGAAAGCTGAAATTTCACAGGTTTTATATCCCAGCCATGGACATGGTCGGAGTTGCAGACACGCCGCCCAAACCGCCTGCCTGACCGTCCAAGTTGTAGGCGGAAGTAGAGAGTGTAGGTCCCACAAGGAAAAGGAAACTCGACCTCACCATCGACTTCAAACCACCAAATTTGTTGGAGATAAGCAACTGAACGGAATCTGCATAACAAAACAAAACAAAGTCATGTAATCATTTTCATTTTATTCATCATATCATATGATGTGAAGAAAAAAAAAATCAGATTTAGTGGAAGAGCGAAAGTGGGGCGGTTATGCGATATGTCCCACAATTGAAGCAATATGTACAGGTGTTTACACAAATCACAATTCTCAACTTAAAATTGATTTTATATTGAATGATCCCCTCCCTCTCTATATAACTTGGTTTATAAAAGCACGAGGCGCTCCAAGGGGTTTTGGGCCCAAAAGGCTAGGCAAGCGTCTATGTACAACCAGATAAGTTTTATATACAACCAGATGGAGCATATCTCTCATCTATTTTACATATATATACCTATTTCTCAAGTAAAAAAATCATAACTTCTTCATCGATTAGGTTGTTCTTACATATAAACCTTCTACGCACCCTAACTTTGACCAAATTTTGACCCAAAACTACACGAGGCACGTATTTTTGCCCCTGATGGGTTTTCCTCATTGCCTCCACACTTTTTAAACCAAAAGGCGGGGTTGAATAAAGAATTGCTAGAATAAATCTAAACCATTCATTTCTTTTAAAGTGAAATAAAAGTTGGTATATTTATAAAAAATTAAATGATTTCCTTACCTAATTAACTAATTTCTCTACTTTTTTTGCTCTCTCTTCCTCATAACAAACTTCGTACACATGTGCAGATCGGAGAATTATAGTGACTTTACATGTGTGTAGATAGATGTTTACAATATAGATGTAGACTTTCACCTGGATTCCTCTGTAGAAATCCAACTCCAGTATCTACGATCGTCAATCCCGGTTATCGCTAATCCATTGGAAGATATCAAAACACAAGCTTTTCCTGTGCCTTTATCCAACCAAACTTTCTGCAAAAATAAATAAATAAATCCAAAATCATATCAATAAACTTTATTAAAAAAAAAAGGCAAAAGAGCCCATTTCAAGAAACATCAAGATCACACCATCTGCTTTAGTAAATTACTACCAAACTCAGATTCAGTATCAAACCAAATTATCATGTCATCATTGTGGGATGTTTTGGATGTAAGCATGCATCATGCATTTAAATTAATTATTGCAATTTCAAACAAATTATATTCAATTAATTCACACATAAACACATACAAAATCGAAGTCTTTATGCAACAAAAATTGTTTCTACATAAAACCACATACAAAAGTAGGAATAGAGAGGCTGCTTCCAATGAGACCCCCGGCTCGATTTGTTTATGTGTTTATGTGTGAATTAATTGAATATACTGAGTATGATGATGATGATGATAAACACATACAAAAGTGAAGTCTTTATGCAACAAAAATTGTTTCTACATAAAACCAAAAAGAATCCCAAAATCAAATCAATAAACTTCACTAAAACACAAGGATCCAATTCAAAATTACCACTAAACACAATTCCGTGTGAAACCAAATTTTCATGTCATCACTGTTGTTATTTCAAGTTAAAATCATCAGTTTACAGTACAGATTCCAAACAAATAATATTAAAACCTTTATGTACCAAAATTTGTTTCTGAATCAAACCACAGGCTCACTCATATTTCAATTTCCAGCAGTAATTATCAGTTTAGAGTACAGATTTCAAACAAATTACCAATCAAAAACCAAATTCAACAAATACCCACATAACACATACAAAAACAAAGTCTTTATGCACCAAAATTAGTTCCTAAATCAAACCACATGCTCTGTAAACCAAACATTGTTCTTCATAAAAAACCCTAACAAAAAAACAGAGTCATATATGAAAATTATGCAATCAAACCTTCGTGCCGTCATCAATCGAATTGGGTGCACACAATCTCGCATAAATATCCTTTTTACAACAATTCAAACCCAACTCATTACAGTCAAACACCCTCGAAAGCACCAATTCATAGTTTTTCGGCAATTTCGATTCCCACACAAATTCAGCAGTTGATGCACGACGAAAAGCTCGATTAACAGACGCAACTCTACAGATCTCTTGTGGGTTTAAGCAGACAAGAACAGAACCCACCACACCTTCCGGTAAATCACCGAGATTTGACTCCGGTGATACCGATGAAACAGAGGAGGTGCTGTTACTGCACATAAGGAGAAAAGATGATAACCCAGATCCCATAGACAGAAACCCAGTTGTAAAAATGGAAATTGGTGATGGGTTTTGATTTGATTTGGTTGGGGTTTAGGATTTCGATTGAATTTGGTTGAAATTTGGGGGAATTTGAGGGAGAAACCGAACAGGGGATGAATAAAGTAAGTGGGAGTTATTTAATTAGATTTATAGTGAAGAAAAGTATAAGTTTAGTCCCTTGAACTTTTTTATTTTTTATTAATTTTTTGTTATTTATTTAAATAGGGTTGTTTCATAGGATCAGTGGGCTAGCTTTGATTTTGACAAGCATTATAAAAGTCGGCTCTAATATTAAGCCAAGGAATTTTTAATTTATAAAATTAGAAGATGCTTTAGTAGTTAGACCATGTGTAGTGGTAACAACTTATAAAGTTCTCACCATTGGCATTATCCGACACGTGTCATCCCAGTCAGCATGGAGCATTATTCCAAAAGTGACGTAGTGGGGCATTATTCCAATAATGTCCATTCCAATCATTAAACAAAAAAAAAAAAAAAAATTAAAAAAGCAAAAGGTGCTGCTGATTGGCTAGTCAAAAAAGCAAACAGTCCCATTGCCACATGCAAAAATCTCATTGGCCACTTGCACAATACCCCAAACAACTTCAGCGTTTTAATAAACACGCTCACATGCAAATTTTCCAAAAAAAAGCCCAACAACGCCGGGCGTAATGGGGTGGGGGGCGTTTTTTTTTTCAATTTAAAAAAAAAAAAACGCCCCACTACGGGCAGACTTAGTGATTGCAAAAGATAAGGTTTAGTTGCTATTTAAATAGATGATTAATTATTATAAGACTAAGCGGTATGGGGGTCGGCTTAGGCCCGGCAAGGCCAGGCGCCGGTCCCCCACACCGCCCCCTCGTCCCGTCCCGTCCTTTCCGGCTCCCACCAGCCGATCTCGCCGGGCTCCTTCTCCTCCCTTCTCTCACATATACCTATACATACATACATACATACATACATACATATATATACATAAAGGGGTTTATCCCCCACCCCCTAGGTCCATCCCCTCCAAGCCACTCCTACGTGGCGCCGACGTGGCGGCCCATCCCCTTGGGAATGAGGCTCTCCATACCCACTAGTCTAATGAAATAGATGTAAATTTCAAGAGGGAATGGGAAACATATGTGACATGTCATATAGCCTTTTAGCTCCAAAGTATGTGTTTTTATCAATCATGATTATAATGTAATAAAATTTACCTTTGATAAAAAAGCATGGGTGATTGAATGTATTGTTTAGTTACGAGTCAGCGTAAGAAATGACCTATAACGTGTGTTTGGTATGTTTTTCTTTAATATAGTGTATCAGTATATGATTGAGTAGTTTTATAGTCAATTACTGATAGCGTGTTTAGTATGTTTTTCTTTAATATAATGTCTCAGTGTATGATAGAGTAGTTTTATAGTCTAGTATTGATTTTGTTTCTTTATATTCGAATTTATATAATATTAGAGAACAAGAAAAGAAAAAAGAAATCGAGGAAACAACTCTTCGACAACGAATTGATATGGTGGTAAAGTTGGTAACAAAGTGTGGAGTGTGGTGAAGTAAGAGGGAGTGTTAAAAGAGATGAAGAGAGGACGTGATGATAACAATTGTGCATGGGTGTAACAAGTTGAAGAAGATGAAGATGCATGAGCTTTGACGTTTTTTAATATGTCATTTTTTAAATCATCAATTACTTAAAAATAGGATGGTTAAAGCCTGGTAAGAGTAAAGTCCTATTTGAATCTTTGTGGTTTATGCAGTTTAACCATTTGAATCCAAAAACCAAAACTGTCTTGATGTGAGTCCCTGTGGTTTCTAATTTTAACCATTAAGTCCTATTTGAATCTTTGTGGTTTATGCAGTTTAACCATTTGAATCCAAAAACCAAAACTGTCTTGATGTGAGTCCCTGTGGTTTCTAATTTTAACCATTTGAATCCAAAAGTAAACAACATCCAAATCAGAAACATTTGGTTTTTGGATTCAAATGGTTAAAATTAGAGACCACAGAGACTCAAATGGTTAAAATTAGAGACCACAGGGACTCAAATCAAGACAGTTTTGGTTTTTGGATTCAAATAGTTAAACTGCACAAACCACAGGGACTCAAATAGGACTTTACTCGCCTGGTAAACATGCTACGTCAATATTAAAAGACAAAAATTCCATGGCTCGTCAGCTCCCACAGTCTCCCCGGCTACCGCCTTCCCCTCTGGCATCCACGACCTCTCTCGCCTTCACGATTTCACCCTAACCGCAAACACTAGCCCATTTTGGGGTTAGAACTCAAAAGCAGCCTTGGAGTTTGAATTTGGGAGGTAAACTTTCGATTTCTTTCACTTATGAATATGTTTTTTTTTTTGAAAGGTGTAATTCACAACAGACGGTTAATACACACCCGCAAGTCGCAGGCCCGCCCCATTTCTGTCCGAAGGACTATGTTGTCTTAACGGGACCCACGCCTCGGTAGAAATGAGACATAGCTTTCCCCGAGAAAATTTCCGACCCTCTGCCACTTGACAGGAGTTGCACCCTCCACACGAATCGACCGCCTGTTGTGACAGGACGACCCGCTGGGGTAAATGCGCCGTAATAGAAAACTCGGGTTCCCTCAGGCTTGAACCGGAGTCCTTGCCATCCTTGGGTTGGGAATAACCCCAATGCCTCACCTTTTGATGGAGATGGGGATCGAACCTGAGACCACTCACATGGCCCAAGTCCTTTCCACCACTCCACCAAAGGTTCATTGGCTCACTTATGAATATGTTAATTTCGTCTTAGGACTTTATTTGAGTGTGTATTGAATTATTTATGTCATTTACTCTTTTGTATCAAGTTTTGAAGATAAAATTATATGTTGTCTATATATAATTTGCTTATATATTAGTGTTTAAGCATCACAGATAAATTTTGTAGTCTTCATTTTTATCACTTTGTTAGGATTTTTTTAAGTTTAATATGGTTTGAGGTTTAAACAAGGAGTCATTCGATTGTGGTGGTGTGAGAAAGAAGAGTTTTTCGCTTGCATAACTATATGTGTGTGTTAGTGAAGGATGGATTTAGTGTGCAGTGTTCAATGAAGCACTTGCACGTTCAATTGTGATTGTGTGTATATGTTACGACATTAGTGGATTATGTGTGACGTCTATGCGTTGAAGTGATTTATTGTAGTGTTGTGTTTTATGGGGGTTGAAAACTTAAGATCGTAGTGGTGCGTTTTTTTTTTATTATTATTGCATCATAGTTTTATTATGTGATCAACCTGGCCGATCAGAACTGTCGGACCGACTCAAAAAAAAATTATGTCTGGTTTTATAAAGTTGTAACACTTGAAAACAGTGAAACATTGGAATAAATTTTTTAATCCACCATACGTGTGTGTATATATATATCAAAATTCGTTTGATATGATACTAACATAACTTTATTCGATGAAAGAATAATCGACTAAATGATCACATCCACACTACCAACAGTATTGTCTTTACAAATTGCGTAAAGAAGGTACTTACTTTGTGATCAATGTTGATTAATTAGTAATACTTTAAGATTTAACTTTTATAAGATTCTTTACCTTTAAAAAAATATTTATTCTAAATAGTTATATATTATTGACATATAATACTTTTTAGAGTTGTAGAAATTGATTCGGAAACCTTTTAAAATTTTTAATGTACAAAATTCAATTTGAAGGATCCAACACATTACGGCAAGTAAAGAATGTTGGTTCAGTTCTGTTTGAATATAATGGAAAACATGAAAACATACCTTTGGTTGCATCAGCACAGGTTAGCAGAGAATCCAGCAATGGAGACGCAGCCATTAAGGTTGACATGATTGTCATCTTGGTCTGGTTCCTCCTTAGGGTGCTGACTGATGATGGTGGCTAAGAAAAACCGATAAGGGAATCGGTATGGAGATGGAGGTCGAAATTGATGTTATGTGTTATTAGGGTTGTGTCTAATGTGTAACTGTCTAACCCCTTAACCTCCACATAATTCTCCTTATATAAGCACCCAGGAGGAAACCCTAATTAGTTAATAAGGGTAATATGGTCCATCAACAATTACCAACTAATTATTTAATAGGATTGTTATATATTTTGATCTATATAATGTAAATGATTATATGGCTACTAGATTAAATATTAATACATAATATATTTAATCTTACATTCTCCCACTTAGCCGAGTAATCATTTACTATGAGTATTAGATAAGCCTGATCAGGAGTTAACACTCATTTTAGCCTTAAACAAGCACTATAGCAGAAAAATACAGCCGTAGAATCATTATGCGACTCAGGACCCCCATTAATCATACTATAGCCTTAATTTAAAACCTAATCATCATGATCAAAATACGCATAAGCCCTTTGTTCGATTTGTAACTTTATTTGTCTTATATGCCATTATGTCGACTTGACATATTCTTATAGACGTACAAAATCAAACTGATGAGGAAAATTAACTAATACTTAGTCATTCATAGTACGATATGCATTTGCGCATGGCCATTAACTAATACCCGTCTATGAGCTCTCTTAATAAGACTTATGGGTAATAGCCCTTCAGTTACAGGATCCTTAAGCATATCATGAATGATTTCGATACAAACTTAGTTTCCTCAATTCGTTCATAAACGAATAATTAATTGCGTATCGAAACTTAATGCAGCACCTCTTAAACTGTTACTGTTCAAGGAGTCATGGTAGCTGACTTTATCACACTAATTCTTCAAAACATTATATGGAGTTAATAAGCTTATGAGTCCACTGATAAATTTCCAACAACATTTAGTGACTATATTATGTCGTAATAACTTAGGTTGTTAATATCAGTTTGTTATGACTCCTCCATAAGATAAGTTTTGTCTGCTGACATAAATATATACCCGAAATTACATTTTGTCATCTTTGAATATCTCAAAGTTAGAGTAATAAACCGGTTTTAATTCTCACTTCTTCTTCAAATAATAGCCTCTCGTTTCTTTTAAAGATATTGTAATACTCCATTAGATGCTTCACAATAATCTAGACATATCTAGTGTGTTGCAATGTGAGTAATATCTAAACTAGTATAGACTTGAACTTACATAAGGCTTCCAATTTAATGAAGCGTAAAAAAATAATCTCATTTATCCTATTATCCTCTAAAGGAGAGCACTGTTTAGTTACATACGTAAGGACCCATTTACTGTTAAACTTATGGAACGATACTAATATCCCATTTGGTCTATCTCAGTATGTTATGATATCAATCACGTAAGAGATATCTCTGAGATCTATTATATCAAAGTTTGTGTTAACAATGCTTTGACTTATGTAACATATACTTGTCAAAAGAATATCATCTATATAGACAAGTTTAATTTAGTTGCTCCCACTCATTTTGAGGTAGGTACATTAATCCACTTGGTTGTTGATGAAAATAATTACGTTAGCTTTTCATCACATTATGATGTTTGCATTAACCCATACATGGATTTTATTGGCTTACAAATAAAGTGTTCTTTAACCTTCAGTTTGAAACTTTAGGTTGTTATCTAATGAACATGTAAATGTGTCAGCCATTTGTTATGGAAAATTCTTTATAATGTTCATCTAATGTAGCTTTAAACTATTATAAGCTACTAGAACAGTGATGATCCTCAAAGAAATCTTGTGTAAGATAGGTAAGAAAGACTCTTTGATAATTCATCTCTTTCTGAGTGTAACCTTTGACAATCAATCATGCTCCTTTGTGTCTTAACGTTTATATTAGGATTTGGTTTTGTTATGAACACTCTTATGTAATTCAATCAAATCCCAAACGTTATACGAACACATAAAATCAGTTTTACTAGAAAACTGTTTTATTCCATTTAGAAAATTGATTGACACTAATGGCTTAATTTGAAGAGATAGGATCAGTAAACATTTCCAAAATCCATTTCAACTTCAGTTAGGGAGGTTATGTAATCATCAAAATTAGTAGGCTTTTAAACCTAGATGACCTCCTGAGTTGATTATTGGGTTCATTAGAAGTTTCAGTTTTATGGATTAGCTCTTGGTTAGGTTGCTATCATTTTCATTCTAAGTTTGTAAGAGTTGGTGCAGTATGGTGTACAAGAGGTGTAATGGGAGTTAAATTCAAAGTGAAATTTAATGACATTCTTCCCCCCGCCTCTTGTATTCCTTGCAAATCATAATAAGGACTTTTACTGCTCCCACTGACCTTAGGAATCTTTAGGAACTCAGCATGCTTAGGGTCAATGCTTAACGACCAACAAATTCTAATAGAGAAAACAAATTAATGACGTTAGTCGTTGTGATTTCTCTTGTTGAGGATTATGTTAGTTTAGGTAAGAAATCTAAGTGTGCCCACAATTAAGCAACTTTGAAACTTTTGTAAGAGTAGCATTAGATTTTAAGGAGACAAGTTATGATGGAACAGTGTCGTGATGGAGCGGTGTCTTGTACAAGAGGTGCAATTTGAGGTAATGTAAAATTTTCACTCCCCACCTCTTGCAACTATTGCAAGTTATTATTAAGACACTTAATGCTCCCACTGATCTTTAATATCTCTAGAATGCTATAAGAGAAGTTTCAATGAGCTACATGACGTGGGAACCTATCATATATACGTTAGACTTTATTTGATTTCTTTAATGTCCAAATATCATAAGAAACGTTAGGGACATATCTAATAGAAATCTAATTAAGTATATATATGAGTAGATTTCTACTAAGACCGTGTGCCATATGCGGCAAAATTTAGATACAAGTTGATAGTCTTTTAAATGATAAATGAATTATGTCTGAATATTCCATTTGGAATAAGTTCCACGAATGTCAAAGAATGACTTATGATGGACCCATACTTATTCCTTAAGCCAAGTCATATTTAGGGCTTTAACGTCATGATTTAAAATCACTTAGAATGAGATTAGTTGAAAAATCATCCTCATTAAGAAAGTCATAATGTCTCATGAATTTCGGTTATAATGGATGAAATTTGTAAGTCTCATTTTCCTTTTGTCAAATTCTCATTTGCATGATAACAAAAGTTGTGAAAATGTAAGGTATCATCTAGTTTCATTTTAATAATGTTTCAATCCAGATAGTTAGAACAAATAAGATGAGAGTTGAAGATAAGTGTGACGTTATGTTGACTATGCAAACCTCACAACCTTCATGACATAGCCTAAGTAATGATACTGTATTCTGATTAATAATCAGAACATGTAATGTATCGAAAAGCTTTGTTAGAAGACTGCTTATTATGGTTCTTATAGCCTTAACATTTAATTTTGTCACTAACTCTCGTGTTAATTATTTGTCAAGTTCTGGTAAGGAAACGTATGGAACTAGAGTCAACTAATCATGTGTTAATTGGAATATTAAAGAATTATCAGACTTAAATATCGTTAATAAGTGACTATCTAATTAATTTACCCAACTGTTCTTTAGAATAATGGATAGTCTCGTTGCTTATGTCTAGCCTAATGACATAATTATGCAGTTAGATTTTCCCTTAAAGAACCTTAAAGTTGGAATTAGCACTTGTAATTTGTCTATGGACCTTAGAATAATCCTCTTTTAAACTATTAGTGGTTGTAAGGTGAATAACAACTTATTTTCCAGCGTGAAACATGTATTTCTTTGTACATATGTTGCTTATCAACACACTCATTGTACTTTGGTACTTTAGAGTGTTGTAGTTGATTTATAATGCATCAAATTGTACAAGTGAAAATCTTAATATGTAATGTACTGGAAAAATGTACTTATTTCCATGCGTAAGCCCTTAACTTTATGGGTCATGGTTTTGTACATTATAATGTATTCACATATACCACTTAACTTTATAGTTTAGAGTTTCAAATTAAGGCATGCATCTTAGGAGTTCTAGTGATTATTCCACAATTATAGATTAGTCTTAGGAAAGACTTAATCTGGAATAACTTTAGTGATAGCATTTACATTAGAGAGTTCTTGATTATCATAATAGACATCATGTTCGATTTGTCCTATTCATCATGCTCTAACTTTCTTCTTTATAATCTTTATCAGAAGAGAGCAATAGGATTATCGTGTCTTAGGAAATAATCAAGGATTTAATTTAAGAGCTAATTCTAATAGAAACTTTAAATACTTTAAATAAAGCATACATTTTAGGTTTAAAAATTTAGAGTGGATGAGATATTGATATAAAGAAGAAAAATTATAGTGAGTGACATTATGGGTACTAAGAATAAGGCAGACGAAATGATCATAAAAAACTAATTAAGGATCATTAATCTAAGGATCATTATGTGAAGAGATTGTGATATGTCTATTACTAACATCAAAATAATAGACTTAGCTAAAAAATTCTACTTAAACGAAGACAAAACAGCTTTGGCCAGAAGTGTAATCATTTAAGCATATGTGCAAAGTAGTTGTAACAAATCAGCTTTGGCCAGAATTGAAACAATCACTTTAGTTATGCACTTGTTGAGTATGCCATCTATGAATGAATTAAATCAGCTTTGGCCAGAAATTAAGACATTCATGCTTATGATGCATACACAACATAGCTTTCGTAATACTTGAATGATAAGTAGATGTATCAAGTCAGCTTTGGCCAGAAATGATATATCAAAAGCTCATTCAAGTTAAGCTATTTTGGTTTTGTAAAACATTATTTGATCCTTATTAATTTAATTAAGTATAAACAAAACCAAGTATTTAATAGCAAACCACCCGTTAGCGCGGATCGAATTAAACAACTTAAACAACTTAAAAGGTCTTGTGCGATCAGTAATGCATTGTGCGTTTCACGAGTCTTGTGCGATCAGTAATGCACAAAGACTTGTGCGATCGGTAAGGCCCAAAGACTTGTGCGATCCATAAGGC
Organism: Helianthus tuberosus; assembly: GCA_030545235.1. Taxonomy (NCBI): domain Eukaryota; kingdom Viridiplantae; phylum Streptophyta; class Magnoliopsida; order Asterales; family Asteraceae; genus Helianthus; species Helianthus tuberosus. Next base: position 107,558,277 of record CM060427.1, on the reverse strand, counting down.
CCAAGTGACTTGTGCTATCCATAAGACCCAAGTGACTTGTGCGATCCGTTAGGCCCAAGTGACTTGTGCGATCCGTTAGGCCCAAGTAACTTGTGTGATCCATAAGGCCTTGTGCGATCCATTATGTCTTGTGCGATTAGATCATCTCTTATGTAATCTGATCTTGTGCGATTATCTTATGCGATCAGATTATTCCTTATGAGATCTAATCTTATGCGATAAGTTGCTGTTTGTTGTGATAACATAAGTAAAATTCGAAAATTATGAATTGTTATATAGTTTCCTATTATAACATTGATCTATTTTATCATAAAATTTCGAAATAAATATCTGCTTATCCTTATAACAGATTTCGAAATAAACTTAATAGACAAATTAGATCAAAATTAGGGAAACATTTAACAAATCAAATCATATTCCAAAACTTATAGGAAATTTCGAATTTTAACTAAGAACATTATGAACCCTAAAGACATAAAACATGATTCTGGAACCCGAAACCTGAATTTTTTAAGGTTTTCTAAAACAGATTTCGGTCATAAACATAATCCAACTAATTTTAACCCAAACTTCGGTTAAAACATGAAACATATAATTAATCCATATTTCGAAAAACAGTGATTTCGAAACTTTGATTGTTCATAAGATTTTCAAAGAAAAATTCTGTTTTCCAAGTTTCAATCCCAGAATTATGGATACGAAAACAGAACTGACTAATCAACATATGCTCTGATACCACATGTTGTTCATTTCTGTTTGAATATAATGGAAAACATGAAAACATACCTTTGGTTGCATCAGCACAGGTTAGCAGAGAATCCAGCAATGGAGACGCAGCCATTAAGGTTGACATGATTGTCATCTTGGTCTGGTTCCTCCTTAGGGTGCTGACTGATGATGGTGGCTAAGAAAAACCGATAAGGGAATCGGTATGGAGATGGAGGTCGAAATTGATGTTATGTGTTATTAGGGTTGTGTCTAATGTGTAACTGTCTAACCCCTTAACCTCCACATAATTCTCCTTATATAAGCACCCAGGAGGAAACCCTAATTAGTTAATAAGGGTAATATGGTCCATCAACAATTACCAACTAATTATTTAATAGGATTGTTATATATTTTGATCTATATAATGTAAATGATTATATGGCTACTAGATTAAATATTAATACATAATATATTTAATCTTACAAAGAATTAAACAATATACATAATTTCTATAAAAAAAACAACAGATTTATAAAATTGATAAAACCACATGAACAAATCGTGTAATTTACTGTACTAAATAATAACATTATATAAACTCATTAACCTAAATAACAAAGTCAAAAGTTTGTTGTATTTTATGTAAAACCGTATAATTTTTCTTATACATGGACCCAAAAGGGTTAACTTTGAAAGCATATAAACCGAATTTGGACTTAAAAGGTTTTCATCTCCTCGTAATGGCTCATTTTAATTCCATCACCCACATGATTTTATTGGCAAACAACAGAAGAAAAAGTAAGTTCCGTAAAGATTAAGAAACCGTCGGTCAAAACTTAGGATCGCTCTTTTTTTTTCTTCAAAATCTAGCTAAAAGCTTTAAATCGTACAAAACGAATTTTCAAAAATGCATTATTATATATAGTTAAAATCAAAATATGATTGATTGCTCATTGTTTTTTTATATTATAATGTAAATACAAGAAACAAAGAAACAAAATACACTTCTGTATTCTTTGTCTACTTTACTATATTAAATTGGCAAAGCTGTAGATATTATTATCTTTTATGATACTTTTGGCCACCCATTTTAAAATAATAAAGAAGTTAACAAAGCCAAAAAATTGTACACCAAAAAGGTATAACGTCCCATATTTCAACATTTATATATTGGAATAGTATTCACATAATTTTTCATGTTTTCTTCCTTTTTTTAAGTATTTGATTATTTATTTGTTTTTTTGTTTGAATCAGCTACAGCTGGCAATGGGTATTGGAATTGCTTGGACAAGATCTTGTTTTTCCAAGTCTTATCTAAAGCTACAACATGAGATAACTCGTTAGAAGGGTCCAAAGCCATAATCTTGGGATCAGTTTCTAACGTTTTAAGTTTTTACACACATGAGTGAGAGACAGTGCCGGATACACATGGGAAGTATGGTGGATACTGTAGGAATCTGTTCGTGTAAAAATAAATACAATAATTTATTAATTTGAATTACTGAACAAGTACAGAATGATACTGAAAAATATAAAATTAAGAATAGAAATATAAACAGAAAGACTGTTCTTGACTGAGGATCGTGTTAGACACAGGTCCCTTAAAACAAATTTCGAGTCTCCCAGGAGAACTCGTTTGTTTCCAGGATACAACAGCCTAATCAGTTGCACTGCCGATCTTGACTCAAACCCGAAGGTGTACCTTGCTGTTTGAAGAAGAAGAAAATTCAGAGGAGAGAAGATTGTATTTTGCCGTGAATTTCGGTGTATTGATCTGCAGCAGGATCCTCCCTATATATACTGCAGGTCCTAATCGAAACTGAAAAAGAATTAAATGGGAGAACTAAATTGCATTAAACGTCTTCAATGCACTTTAATTCGACATTTAATTCTCAGTCAAAACCGTTGACTCGTTAGTTTCAAATGCTGAAATGTAACTGCACTGTCATTAATTGCTGTAAGCTTCTGCGCGCGCGCCCGCGAGACAGACTCATGCGCGCGCAGGTCTTGCACACTCATGCGCGTGCGCCATTTTGGCTCACTTTCATGGGCGAGCAGGGCCCCTTGCGCGCGCTGTGATTTGGCTCACTTTGGTGCGCCGCGCACGTCACCTTTCAAGGTCTATCTGCCACCTGGTCCTTGCAGCCCTTGTGCTCCACCATGCGCACGCGGTTAAAAATATAAAGGCGGCTCTCAAGCGGTTCGGGACGACGCACGCTCCGCAAAGTGCGCCATCAAAGCGCCACATTGCGCCTCATCGCCCACGCCACGCGCGCGTGTCAAAGTTACGGTGCTCCGCACCCTTCGCGAGTACACTTAGTGTGTGCTTCCATGAAACAATAAGGATGGAGAGTTCCCACTTAAATACCCCTTTAAGTTTCATTTCTCCTCCTATGTGGGACAAGTTGCTACTTTCCCAATTTTTCAGCATTCTATGTTTGAAACACCAACTTTGAGCATTGATATCTCATTCATCTTAGCTCCGTTTTGGACGTGGTTTAGTTTGTTGCGAAGCTCTTCCAACATAGAACACAAACCCACAAATAAATATATATAAAACCCTTAGTTTCTTATATTTATTTCTAGTCCAAAATTAGGAAAAAGCATATTCCTATATTTGTGAAAAGTGTTATTATCACAAATTTCCAACAGACACAAGTCCACCGTTACCGTAGATCCCAAATTCTTTATTCCTCTCGTTCCTTTCAATTTAATAACCAGCAGAATGATAGTTGCAGTTAGCCAATGTAATACTCTATTATAATTCATTGTGAAGACGAGGAAAAATCTATCATATCCTTTGGTCTATCGACTATAAAGCTAGGATTGATTTTGCCTGTTGCAACAGTATCTGTTGTGAGATGTTTTCTAGTAATGAAACGTGTAAAGTTAAGTTTGTGCAATCGTATTGGTAATGATTTCTTGAACACTTGTGTAATTTGTGTCGCAGAAGTAGATAAACCTCTGAGTGTTACTAACGAAAATGTAATCGAGCGCTTCCAAAAGATTATTATTGTTTAAATACTTAATGAGCTATGTTATTTTATCATCATTTCTTTTTTTCCTTTTTCTTTTCTTGTATAGGAAGGGAGGAATGCGCTTCCTTTATATAGGAAGAGTTCGAGTGGGATGTGAGTCGAAGTAGGCTCGATGTACCGAATACTGAACTCCATTTGGGTTCAATCCAAAACATTAAGCCCAATGGAGAATACATGTCATCACATCACATACTTTTATAAAAAAAACTAATAGCTTAAATATATAACAATGACATACATATTTTTATAAAACAAAATATAATTATTAATTTAAATATTTACTAAAATGATGTACTTGCGTATTATTTTTTAAATAAATAAATAAATAAGATGTATATAATATACGATCAAATCAAAGGTATAAGACCAACTGTACTCGGGCGTTTTTTGTCAAAAAAACAGCCCAAACACGCCGGATATTGTTGGTACACTTTATGTGGACGCGACTCGGCTCGGTTCGACTCGGTTCGGTTCGACTCGGTTAGGTTCGGCTCAAGCCCGACGTCGCGACATTCCTCATTCGTGGGCCCCAGAGTTCGACACGCGAAGCACGGATAGCCGCGAACCGTTCCCGCCGACACATCATCATGACATCACCATGATGATGTCATGATGACATCATGATGATCTCATGAGAAGACTTTACATTTACATCTCATGATGACATCAAACTGATTAACCTTCCTCATGAACATACATGGGGAACCTTTCAAGGTTCGTCAAGATAATGTGTGGGGAACTTTAACCTTCCCCACTCATTCCTTCGTCTCATGAAGGTTCGTCAAGTGGACAGTATATATAGCACAGATGTTAATAGTTTTAGTCATGAGAGCATAGTGAAACCAGAGAGTTTATGGTCAAACATTGTGTGTATATGTTTGATATTGTTCTCGTCCTTTTAATCCAAGTGAATCTTTGATTATCTGTTGTGTTACTCGCGTTACATTGTTTGGTTTGCACCGTCTCGGGGATTCCGCACCCGTGATTGTGTTTATGATAAACAAGGATTGGTTACGTATCGGATCCTCCGGGAAAACGGACCTACAAGTTTTTTTTTCAACGATTAACACTCAATGTATTAATGCTAGAAAACGGTTACAATGCGGTGTTTACAAATGGTCTCTGTAAACTCTCAGTGTGTGTGTTACAATGTGTTCGCTCAGTGAAATCTATTCAGACTTCTCTAACTTGTTTCTGTCTGTTGTCTAAAGTATTTATACTGAAACATGCTTGACGAAATCCAGAAGCCAACGAACACCCATCATCATCGACGAAATCACCTTGATTTCGTCCCATGATGTGTTTTCGTCATATGATAATAAGCCCAGACCAAACTAATGCAAGCCCAAATGATGACAAAGTCCACTTCAAGTTTCACGGCCCAAAGAGAAAGAATTGGCCCAGATTTGTTTCTGATATAAGCTTTCACCAATTTCATGCATGAGACAAACTTGTGACATCATCATGACATCACAATGATGATGTCATGATGATGTGTAAACGGGACTTGGCTTGCGGCGCTCCGTGCTTCGCGTGTCGAACTCTGGGGCGCACGACGGAGGAATGTCGTGACGTCGGACATGAGCCGGATCTAACCGAGTCGAGTCGCGTCCACATAAAGTGTACCAACAATGGCTGTGTTTTGTCTCAAAAAATAAAAATAAAAATAAATTGATGAGGCCCACTAAGAATCACGGCCCTTAATGGCTGTTAATAAAACCAATAGTCAACAAACCTAGCTGCCATTTTAAAATTTGCAAAGCACAGTCAATATCAATATACTCAGCCGACATGTTCTTGATTTGTGCTCGATCACATTATTGACGTTCAACAACTGAAGGGAAACGTGAGAGGTGTTGGGTATAAGAAGTGTCCGCCCCCTTTGAGACAAAATTATACTCGAATGCCCGATGAGGAGGAAATGCGGCGTTTTGAGCCAACTGTACCTCTTGATTATGAGGAAGTTACAACTGGCTTAGGGTTCAAAACGGACAATTCATCGGAGGGCTCATCTGATAGAAAAGAAAAGTCATCATGTGCTTCAAATCAAAGTCCTCCCACAGTTGAGGACTATGATTCGTCAGATGATGAACCAGATGTGAGTGATGAGGATAAATCTCTTGAGAAGAACAAAGGAGTAGAAGTGCCTTTTGAGAATCACATTCTGTGTGATCCTCCTACTCCTGTTGTGCAATCAACTGGTGCTAAACAAGAGATAGATCCTATCACTGAGACAGTCTCTACCATTAAAAGTGATAACGTGTTGTATACTTTAGTCGGTGATGACAAAATTTATTCAAACACAGCTTTTCCAATTAAAAATGTCAATCAATCTTTGATTGATAAAGTGTTTGAAGATACTACCAGTAAGTTTTTGGAAAAGGGGATCCCGAGAGTTTCAGTAACTCAGTGTGATCCGATTCCAAAAGCTGAAGTTAGAATAAAATTTGGAAATCAAAAATCACCAACGAAGCAACAACCTATCGCTTTTAAGGGTAAACAACAACAACGAGCTCAAAAGCCTAAGGTTAGACAACCAAAGGCTGAAACAAAAGGAGCTCGTTTCAAGAAGAAAAACAAAGACATTAAATTTGTGGCATCCAAAGGTACTGATAAAGTGGAGACTTTTGAAAATAAGTCAAATGCCGATTTTGTTCAAAAAGTCAACATTTTGAAACGTAATAGTGATAACAATTACACCCAACACACAAATGGGTGTGAAGCTAGTACCTCTGGGTCTACAACTTCAACGTCAGGCCGTCGATCAGATTCTCCTAAGTTTGTTGAGAGGAGATCGTGTTTTAAATGTGGGGAGTTTGGACACATTATCAAAAACTGCACAAACTCTCCAAAACCAAATTTTGTAGAAAGAGCCCCTTCTGAACAAGGTCACTCACAACGTCGTCCTGTTTCTCCAAAACATGATAAACGCACTATTAAAGAACAAGAAACAAAACAACGACGTCAAAACGTCAAAGCAGTTGAAAAGGCTTTAAAATCTGAAGTCAAATCTGTTAATAGGGAACCAAGTACACCACAATCATTAAAACCAGAAGTTTCAAAATCTGTTTACAAAACTCAATCTGGTAAACAAAAACAAACTTGGAAACCTAAATCGGGTGAAAGTTAAGGGGGAGGTGCTGTGTTTCCAAATCATCAAGAGATTGAAATTACATTTCTTGATTCTCAAGGGCAACCCAAGTCTATGAAGGCTTGGGTCCCCCTCTCCAACTAATCTCTGAGTAAGTGTGCAGGATGTTCCAGGAGGAACTATCGATAGTCATCGGATTGTTGATAGTGGAGTGTCCAAGCACAAGATCGACGACAAAGAAATTGTTGCCTTTGATGGAGAGAAAAAGAAAAGAAGACAGAATTGTCTGTCGAAAGAAATTGAAAAGCTTCGACAAAATGAAAAATCATTCAAAAGTTTGATTGTTCAAGGCTTTAATCGGGTCCTCAGGGTAGATTCAAATCAAAATGTACGCACCTGCAACACGTCTGAAGTTCAAACTCAACAAGATGAACGTGCAGTGTACATTTCTTCGCAGTGTAATTGAAGAAAATGTGTTTGTTGAACAAACCAACCGGGTGTGCGGATGCCTTGGCATGGATTGAACAACCGCACACTACTTCTCAAAGAGAAAGACAAAGACCTTCGCTGGTGCAATGTTAAGACCAGCCGGACCCAGAGGTTTATGATCTTGTTGCTGTGAAGAGATTTCTCAGTAGCTACAAAATCGACTTTGAAATCCACACCGGATGGATATCCAGTTTGGGAGAGCACTCAGGTTCATTGCGATGCACGAAGCAGTTGCAGGATACGGTTTTAAATTTCTAATCTCTCCTATTGTCGATATTTAAGCTACATTATAAATTGTTATCCTCTCGTACAACACTCTTTGGCCTGACACGTTGACCTCGAATATCACCTCACACGTGATTGTTTCAATATGAAACTCGTCAATGTTGTCATGGTCCGCACCGCTTACCGACATGCCAACTGATTTTTCCAAAATTCGAGAAATCATTTCTGATTAAAATTAATTTTGGTAAACGACATTGAGGTAAAACATGAGTTAACCAACATCGGGAAATCCTTTTTGTAAATACCTTTGTGTCTTTTAAATTTATCTTAATTTATTGCATTTTAGGGGGAGTAAATCCAAATTGAAAATTCAAAAACATCGAAAAATCTCAAAACCCAAAAACAATAGAAAAACAAAAATGAGTTTCCTGGCGAGAAAAAGAGAAAATGATAGTACATCAGTGGTCTGTCTAAACCTCTTTAAACTGAAATGCAAAATGAAAAATGTTAAGCAGCTCTATATAAGATGTATCGGTAGGCTCACAATCATTTTAAAGTGTGCAGGGTGATATAAACTTTAATCGACTGAAGACCAGGTGGGAACCACTCATTGGCATATGGTCTTGGTACCGAAATTTCGTTTGAGAGATTGCCGAGGTTCTGAGATATTCGGTCTTTATGCTGTTTATCATCTGGGTATCATGGTTGTATCAAACCGTAAAAATAACGGAGACGAAGTCTAAGATCTTCCATGATACTATACATACGTGTACATATTGCATTCGACCTCAATAAGTGATCAACAATCACATGTCCAAACAAACAAGTGATAATATATCACATTTATCCGGGAGTCAAGTTCGTCTCTTTGCTGTACGAAAGTACGGACCTGTTCACGGACTTGCTCTTGTGCCCTTCATGCATCTGAAAATCAAGTTCCTCATCAATAAGTGATTCTATCACATAGGGCTTGTTTTCAATCAAAATAAGTGAGTTTCTCACATCTTTTATACGGTCAAACAGATAATAATCGGTATACTCACCGGTAAGATGAACTCTCGTGCATACCTTGATACGGGAATGTGTCGTGTGTGGATGAACACCGGTCAGTAAGTATAAATCATACACTAATCGTATCCCCTCGCCATGATTACATCTGATAAGTTGAGCTTATGTGGACAGCAATACTGATAATTGTTATAGGATGCTTATCTAAATGTTAACTAATTGAACAAAAAGAGCGTTTTGGCGTGACCGTATACTGATATGATTCTCTTACCCTCGAAACTCACAAAACGAATGTCTGTAAATATTTGTTTACTGCTTTCAGTTTCTGCATCTTTGTATATATTTATTCATTGCTTTCCGTCTTTACATTTGAAAAATGAAAAATTCCAAAAAGATTTTAAGTGTGTTTTAATCTAAACTTTATAAAATCCAAAAAGATTTTGCTTCTAGTTTATTTTTGATTGACCGATGTTGGAACTCGAGTCTATCCTACCCAAAATCCTGATTGTAAGCCGGAAAACAATTGAACCTTCATAAACTGTCGAAGTTAACAAGTTTTTGAAAGTAAGGGATTAAAAATTGATCATTTTTAAACTTTCAAACTGTTGTCGGTCGGTGTTTGATTGAGATTTGATCTCATATGTGTCATGTGTTTAATTTGTCTAAATTTCAAGCGGTTGTTCTCATTATGTGTTTAGCTTTCTTGTATGTGCAGATATGACATCAGAATCAGCTAAAGGCTAAGAGAACGTGTCAGATGACAAGCCGTAAAGTGAAGACACGACAGTGATGCAATCTGAAGATTAAGATGATCAAGTTGCAGCTGACCACTCATCAACACCAAAAGGATCTGAAGTATTGAAGTTCAAAAGATTCACGAGCATCATTCAAGGGGGAGTTTGTTGATACACTCCTTATTTGCGACACGTGAAGTCCTTTGAAGATCCTCCGATACAAAAGACATGGAAGACGAACCATCACGAGTAGCGTCCAAGGGGGAGTTTGTTGGTACACTTTATGTGGACGCGACTCGGCTCGGTTCGACTCGGTTCGGTTCGACTCGGTTAGGTTCGGCTCAAGCCCGACGTTGCGACATTCCTCATTCGTGCGCCCCAGAGTTCGACACGCGAAGTACGGATAGCCGCGAACCGTTCCCGCCTACACATCATCAAGACATCACCATGATGATGTCATGATGACATCATGATGATCTCATGAGAAGACTTTACATTTACATCAAACTGATTGACGAACTTTGATGAAGATTCAACATGAGGAAGGTTAACCTTCCTCATGAACATACATGGGGAACCTTTCAAGGTTCGTCAAGATAATGTGTGGGGAACTTTAACCTTCCCCACTCATTCCTTCGTCTCATGAAGGTTCGTCAAGTGGAAAGTATATATAGCACAGATGTTAATAGTTTTAGTCATGAGAGCATAGTGAAACCAGAGAGTTTATGGTCAAACATTGTGTGTATATGTTTGATATTGTTCTCGTCCTTTTAATCCAAGTGAATCTTTGATTATCTGTTGTGTTACTCGCGTTACATTGTTTGGTTTGCACCGTCTCGGGGATTCCGCACCCGTGATTGTGTTTGTGATAAACAAGGATTGGTTACGTATCGGATCCTCCGGGAAAACGGACCTACAGATATCGTCCCTCCTCCGCCCCCTGCGGCGTTTTCGGGGGTGATCTTGGGCGAATTTGTGTTTGCCGTTTTTTGAATAACGCTGAACTTGAATTTGACTGACCAATGGGACTGTTCCAACGGCTAGATTCATTTATTTTTTTTTTCTTTTTTAACCTCCTACCTATATATATATATACATACAAACTTCTTCAATTTTAAACACCAAAACTCTCACACAAACACTACCGTTTTATAAAAATATAGATTCCCCTAATTCCTCTTCCATAGTGAATTTTTACTACAAAGAGTTTTTTGTGGATGGCAATGAATCCACCGATGAGGAGGTCGAGCAAGAGGCGGTTACGAGTGCTTGTCAACTAGCGGTGAGATATGTGAAGCATTGTCGCCGCCCCGAACCTGAAATTAAAACTAGAGATTATATTGAACGAGACCGACGCGTGGCACACGATCGGTTGATGAAAGATTATTTTGATGAGGCGCCGACATTTTCGAACCCATAAATTTTTAGGCGTCGTTTCCGAATGAGTAAGCGTTTGTTTCTACGCATAGTCGACGAATTGGAAACCAACTACGATTATTTTAAACAAAAAGCGGATGCGAAAGGGACACTTGGATTTACAGGTATCCAAAAGTGTACGTCGGCGCTACGAGTCCTTTCTTACGGAAACACAACCGACATCAACGACGAGTCTTTAAAAATGGCCGAGAAAACAACGCAAGACACCTTGTAGCATGTTTGTCACGGTACAATTCCTATACTTTACTGTAATGTTTACAAGTGTTTTTTTAAGCTTATGTTTGTGTATGTTTTTTTTATAAAGGTATTATTGATTTGTATGGTGCGCGTTATCTTAGAACGCCCATATGGGACGACCTTCAATAGATCTACGAGGTACATTCGGCTGAGCATGGTTTGCCTGGTATGATCGGGAGCTTGGATTGCATGCATTGGCGTTGGGATAACTACCTGACCGCATGGCGTGGCCAACACACATGGGGTGACCAAAAATGTAACACCTCGTAAAAATCACGACCAATATAATAAAGACACGTGTTATGAGCTTTAAACGTGTAATGGATGAAATATGAAGGGCCAAAGTTGACAAACAAAGAAAACATGGGTGTAAAAGGATTCAAGGTGCCAACATTTGATAATTTTACCTTTCAACAACCCTACACGATGTTTATACCCTTAAACGAATGAATTATGAATCATATGGAGTCGTTTGTGAAAGAAAGTGAAAGTGAAAGTTTACAAGCCGCAAGGGTTAAATGTGTCAACATGTTTAATTTATACCTCTGAGTGACCTTTTAACGAACCCGAAGCTTTGTAATGATTAATTATGTTCACGAGAATAAGTGATAAAAATTTCACAAGGTTTCGATATCATATGAGAAAGATATGCTAACATTCGTAAATAAGTTAAAAGCGTCAACGTTGAAATTTAGGACTTTTCGGTGATCGTATAACTAACCGGGGACTTAACAAAGTTTGTTTATGACTTGGAGTCCTTAAAAGTCAAGTTTGAGGGTTAAAAGTGCAATAAATGAAAGTAAAAACAAGTTTAGAAGGACCAGGGACTAAAGTTGCAATTGCTGAAAGTTGTTTTGACTTGATCTGGGCCTCACACCGGCCGCATAAGACCTCTCTGGTCTTTTACGCGGGCCGCCTAAAACCTGCCAGCTCCCATTTTCTTGACAGCTGCCTGTTACAGCAAGTTACACCGACTTTAAGGCCTGGTTTTCGATTCTAGTGGCTTGTTTGAAGGTTTATATTGGCCTAGAGACACTTGGGATCATCCGAATTACCTCTTAGGTACATATGGAATGATCTTGGAGCTCTAGAAATCCTATATAAAGGCCATAAGTTCAATTGTTCAAGTGCTCATTCACTTGCAACAACTCAAGCACTCATATCTAGAGGTAGCTGGCCTTAGGAGAAGATTGAGAAGTGTAGAAAAGATAGCAAGGACCTTAAGTAAGAGTTTTAATCCCTGCTTAGTCCTTTTAATTAGCTTAAAGACCAAAAAGTCAAACCGTCGTAATTAAGGTTTGACTTAGTGATTAATCACTAATGGTCCAGTCAATTCTCAAATTGAAAGTAGCTATGAGTTGGTAATTATGTGGGTAATAAACCCTTAAAAGGGCACCCTCTGATTCCCACTCTAACTAGGTCAATTGTCGGGTCAAACTTAATCATAAAAAGTCAACAGAAAGCTAATTTTCAAATAAACACATAATTAGCAATGTAGAAGCCATGAAACCTGTTTTATCACTTGTATAACTTGGTAATTAATGTAAGAAGATGTCTAAGCATGTTCAACCCGACAATTTTCAGTTTAAGCTCGGTTCGGAACCGAAAGTCGCAAAAGTAGACTTTTGCTTTGACTTTCAATTCTGACCCAATGTAGCATGTTTTAGAAATACCTTAGAGTTCCATTAGGACCAGGTTATAAGTTAGTACAACCCTCTGAGGTTATGCAACTTGGTTCCTAATTTATCCGATTCATATGCATGTTCCCGTTAATTGCTTAAATGTTGACCATTATGCCCTTTTGACCTTAAAACGAGAAGTTTGAAAATGTGATAGGACAATAACCTTTATTACTAATTTATAAACTTGTCCTAAAAATTTGATATCAGTTTGAGGTCTAGATTAGGAGTTATGCTCAATAGCGTAAATTGAAAGCTTTTTATTAATTAAACGGCATAATTAGCATATAGCCTATTTAAACCCAAATTTTGATACCAAACTTATTACCCACTGATGTAAAATAATATTTTGGGATTTTTGAAGATTTTATTTATTTTTAGGCTGAGCATAACATAGGGTTCTTGCTATAATTCGGTAATTGTCGGTTATACATGTTGGTGCATACGTCTGTCGACTTCGTCTTTTATCGAGTCTTATATTGTATTAATTAGATCAGGGCACGGAAAACGAGCAATGGTTTTATGGGAATTTCGCATGAGATGATACTTTGGTCATTTCATACGAAATTAGGTAATTCCGCATGGAATTATTATTTCGCTTGAACATGATTTCGTTTGTGTAATTTCGTGCGGAATTAGATTCTGTTTGAACTGTTTCAAGCGAAATCATTAACCCTATAAATACCTGATGTGCCTATTCATTTGTAACGATTCTGATTCCGGTAGCGAAGCTCTGCCGAAGTGTCTACAGCATTGTAATCGATCTAATATCAATCAAAAGACAGTTTAAAGTGATTTCTTTTGCAATTCAGCTGAAATAACATCGATACATCTGTTTCCGCCTTTTGTATTGGTGAAGACCTCTTCTGATCGACTCGTTTGGGTCCCAAAACGATCCTACAAGACCCTTTTCTTGAATAAAAAGAGTTTTACATAATATTTTGACACCAAACTTTTTGCTACTGATTCTATATCATAAATAAAACATTTTGAACTTTATAAACTGATCAAAAACTTAGATTTCCTATTTTAAACCGAAAATCGCTTAAAACCGACTTTTTACGCGTTTTAAGCGCATAGTATGAGTTAAAACTATTTTTGACATATAAAACTTAATACCTACTAATTTTTTAAGTAAATTTTTATAATTAAACAGTAAGCAAAAGTTTTGAACTCAGAATTCTAATTTTGGCCTTTAAAGCTTATGTGAAATTACCAAAATGCCCTTACGGTGCATAGTTTAGTTATAAAAGATAAATTTCACATATGTGCAATACCCTACTGTTATAACTTATAAAAATAATTATTTTTACTGATTATATCAGACCTGAACCTCATATTAATATTTAAACTCTTTTATAAGCTTTAAAATGACCAAAATACCCCTACGGGGCATAAATTGAGTTTAAATTCGTTTTGGGCATAATGGAAGGTATCCTACTGATATCACAACATGTTTAAGGCATATTAACTTAGGAAACCTGTACATGACTCATTTGGTTACCCGTTATGCATTTTTCGCGTTTGGTTCGGTTTATGTAACTAGTTTGCATAAATTGACCGAAACGGGTCAAACCTTATCATTTTTATCTCAAAATCCAGAATGTGTTTAGTTTACCCATATTATACAAGTCTTCATACTTGTCGAGTCTAAACCACACTCTAATCCGGTCTTCGCTTAATCTTGTGTTTGAACCGTATTCCTTTCTTTAAAACTAACCTGTCTAAAGTAAGACCCGTTAGGAATCTAATAAGTTAATTAAAACCTTCGTTCCAGATTTAGGAGACCAGTAAAAGATACCTGCACTTGCTGATTTGTACGGCTGGGATAAATTTGTATAATTTGCTCAGGTAAATACTTTTAACTTATTTTCCCTTATACGGGCTTGGGGTACGGTATATAAAATACCGCTTGGTCGGGCATTGAATTGTTAATCGCATGGAGGTTAATTTATTGAGATGACCCGTTTAAACTGTTTTGTTTGCTTAAAGCCTTTGGGGGGTTAATGACCATGTCCTGGATATCCTTGGCATCATTCATTGAAATGGCCACGACCTAAGCACGGGGTGTAGGCATACACCTGCCAGTGCATATATATAACAAGGTATAACAGCCGGTTTGAGAATAACTCACAGCGGGATTATATCATGTGGTGTGTCTATTAATCTTTAACCCGATATTCAACCCGGGCTACTGAACGCATAACGAACATGTAATTCTTTTACAAGTTTATATTTAAATAATTATCCCAAGTTATAAAAGATTTTTTGTGCCTTGTGCATTCAAATCAATTTTTTTAAAATTTTCAAAATGAGTCGGTTAATTGTATTTACCAGTGAAAACTGACGTATTTTCCAAAAAAGGTTAAGTGCAGGTACTAATCGGAATAGGCTGGCTACTCCTAGCATCAATAAAGAGTCTTGCAAGCTTAGATGTTTATAAATCTGCTGAACAATGTTTCTTTTAACTTTGATCCGCCTGTGGATCCTTTACAACTGTTTTGTAATAAATGATATTACTTTCATTCGGTTTGTAATGTTTTTATCTTTCGACTTCCGCTGTGTATATAAACTGTGATAAATTGTCTATGATGATATCAACTACGTCACGATACTCCCCACCGGGCCCACCGGTAATACGTGGAAATATCGGGGTATGACAGGTTGGTATCAGAGCCAACATTGAGTGAATTAAACACTAGCCTTTTGTGTTTAATCTCAATGACACAGTTGCACATTCCTCGACTTCTGAGTCTAGACTTGAAATTAGGAATAATCTTATCCTTAATAAGTATACATTGTTTTAGATATTTGTACATTTCAGGAACATGTCACCGAGTAAAGCTGCCATTGGAAGAAGTTCTTCAAACCCGAAGTTAAGAGTGGTAAGCTTCGTACCACAGCTTGAATAAGTGTACGCCCAGTATGGAGGAAGGATCTTTTTGGACCCATTTCCAAAATCAAACCAATTGAAACCATTAACTATATTCCAACCTCCTTACCTGAGACTTTTGAAACTTCAATTGAGAAGCCAACATCAGAGGAGCCCATACCAGCAGTCCCTGAGGCTCCCACTCCGAAAATGTTACCTATGGACCCAAATGATCTACATTTCTTACCTCCAAGTCTTGGAATCCCAAACTTGGATTATACCTGTCATGGCCCTATCCGTGATCCATATTATTTGCTAACCATAGAATCTTTGGATGCCACTTCTGCTAAGGTTCCTAGTGTGGAGGATTTCGACTACCCGCCAAAACCTTTAGTAACCATACCGCACACAGTGAACCAAGGAGGAGACTTTCAGGACTAAGATGAAGAAGAAACTTATTTTGTTGTATTCCTTTTCTCTAATAGTCCTTATAAGGACATAATTATCTTTTAGTCCCTGCATGGACAACGCTATTTCTTTAAAGACCCGTTTAGGGCATTGTTTTAACTTTAAAACTTTTATGAAAAGTTCCTTTTAGAGATTGTAACATATATAATATGTCCTAAAACATCTCAATTTATGATTGCTCTGCACTAAATATTAAAAAGGATCTTAAAGGTATAACCTAGCCTATATGTCAGTTCAGACATGGCCAAGATGGTAAAACCTATTTGAATGATTCAAATCCTTGTTAACATTTGTAAACATGTTAACACTCTTGGCAAATGTGATTCAATAAAATCGCATAAGTCATCCTTATATTGGATTATTCCAATTCCTGTCTCTAATTTATATAATCATCCATTAGTGATGAAAGTGCCTACGGGCCATAATTAAGTTCCTTTGAGACTAAAGACAGTTGTAGTCTACGACTCCCTGTCAAGAAAAGGTAATGAACTATGATTCAAGCCTTAATACCTCGATCATATAAGATCTTGGCTTATAATTTAAATTGTCCTTGTGACTTGGCCTTTTGTGCCGTAATTATATTTTAATTAAATTAAGGATAATTATAATGAATATCCTGAATATATATGCTAAACAAATTAACCAATATGGTTTATTAACACCATGGTTAATAAATCATCAAGGTGACAATTCTGTTATAAACTTCTAAATAAATCATTGTCATCATTTTATGTGGCAATCAAGCTACATGGCAGAGTCTGAAGAAGTCAACAGTCACCCTCTAGAAAATCATGATAACACCAGAATCAACATAGCTGGTGCAGAGCTGTAGGCATTGGTAGACAATGCCGTTACTCGAGCTCTGGACAGACGAGACAATGAATCAAATGGTACTCGGAGCAAGACCCTATCCGAACCTCATTCTAAATCACACCCTAAGACTCACTCTGTGGCTCATAGTAAGCCACCTTCTAAACATCATGAGTCAAAGAAGGATGATGCTCAACACTACTCAAATCAGCATAGTGTCCCGTCTAAGAAGATCGTATTCGATCAAGAGCCACTTATTGGGGGTTGCTCCTATAAGTATTTTGTCTCCTGCAAGCCCAGGGATTTCACTGGGGAAAAAGGAGCCATTGACTGCATGACATGGCTAGACGAAATGGATACTGTGGTAGACATCAGTGGTTGTGCTGATAGGGATGTGGTGAAGTTTGTATCTCAATCATTCAAATGTGAAGCATTAGCTTGGTGGAGGTCTTTAATCCAAGCTACTGGAAAGATCCCGGTATACAATCTGACCTGGGATCAGTTTGTTGTTCTTATTAAGGAGAATTACTGTCCTTAACATGAGTTTGAGAAGATCGAGACTGACTTCTTATCATTGGTTATGAAGAACCTGGATTGTCAAGCTTACCTCACAAGCTTTAATACCATGTCTCGATTGGTTCCATATTTGGTAACACCGGAACCCAAGCGAATAGCTCGTTTCA
Source organism: Helianthus tuberosus (assembly GCA_030545235.1). Taxonomy (NCBI): domain Eukaryota; kingdom Viridiplantae; phylum Streptophyta; class Magnoliopsida; order Asterales; family Asteraceae; genus Helianthus; species Helianthus tuberosus. Next base: position 107,540,798 of record CM060427.1, on the reverse strand, counting down.
TTGGGGGTTTAGCCCCAGAACAAAGCCAGTGTGAAGGCATCCCGACCTGCTACTTTTAGATCAGCGGCTGATTTGTCATTATCCCTTACTTTGGATGAGGTCAGGCAGAGATCGCTTAGGCATTCTGATGCTGAAAAGAGAAAGCGTGAGGATGATAACTCGCACCGTTCTGACAAGAAGCACAAAGGGAACTCTGACCACAAAAAGAGTTCAGGGTTCAAGAAAGGTGATCAACAGTTGGGTGAGAATCCCAAGTGTAAAATCTGTAAGAAGCACCATTTGGGAAGGTGCATATATGAATCCAAGTTCCAATCTCAGCCAAGGGCTTGTGGGATTTGTAAGTCGACTGAGCACAAGACGATAGACTGCAAGAAGATAAAGGATGCGACGTGCTATAATTGTAATGAGAAGGGACACATCAAGTCCAACTGCCCTAAGTATGCCAAAAAGCCTGAGGAAGCCAAAAAGACCAATGTGAGGGTCTTTCGAATGGATGCACGGGAAGCAGTTCAGGATGATAATGTGATAACAGGTACCTTCCTTATTAACGATGTTTATGCAAGGGTGTTATTTGATTCGGGGGTAGATAAGTCATTTGTTAATGTTAAGTTTTGTAAATTGTTAAATCTGCCTGTTAAAACCCTAAGCATAAAGTATGAAGTAGAATTGGCCGATGGTACCATAGAAACTGCCTCAACTGTGTTAGATGGATGTTTTATATCCATTAGGAACCATTCCTTTCCGTTATCCTTGCTTCCTTTGAAATTAGCTGATTTCGACATAGTGATAGGCATGGATTGGTTATCTCATAACCAAGCCCAGATTGTTTGGGACAAGAAACAAGTGGTGATCAAGACTCCATATGGTGAGCCACTTACCATACAGGGAGACACTCAGTATGGATTGCCTAAGCAAGTGTCTATGCTTAAGGCGTCAAGATGTTTGAAGAAGGGTTGTGTCATTTAGATGGCACAAGTGACTATTGATGAACCGAAGCCCAAGATTGAAGACATTCCTGTCATTTCTGAATATCCAGAAGTATTCCCTGAAGAACTACCTGGTTTGCCCCTAGATAGGTAAGTGGAGTTCAGAATCGACATTATACCTGGAGCAGCACCAGTTGCAAGAGCGCCTTACCGGTTGGCCCCAACTAAGATGAAAGAGTTGAGAACTCAGTTGGATGATTTGTTGGCAAAAGGATTTATCAGGCCTAGCTCATCTCCATGGGGAGCACCGATTCTGTTTGTGAAAAAGAAGGATGGATCGATGCGTCTATGCATCGACTATCGCGAGCTTAACAAGGTCACAATCAAGAATAGATATCCATTACCTAGGATCGACGATCTGTTCGATCAATTGCAAGGAGCAAGTTACTTCTCCAAGATTGATGTAAGGTCTGGTTACCATCAGCTGAAGGTTAGAGATGAAGATGTGCATAAAACTGCATTCAGAACTCGCTATGGCCACTACGAGTTCTTAGTGATGTCGTTCAGGCTCACTATTGCACCAGCAACGTTCATGGACCTCATGAATCGCGTTTGCAAACCCTACTTAGACAGGTTTTTCATTGTCTTCATTGATGACATTCTTATTTATTCAAAGAATCAGGCTGACCATGAGAAGCACCTTCGGTGTATTCTTAAACTTCTTCAGCAAGAAAAGCTTTATGCTAAGTTCTCTAAATGCGAGTTTTGGCTTCATGAAGTCCAATTTCTTGGACACATGGTTAGTGAGCATGGAATCCAGGTAGATCCCGCTAAGATTGAAGCCATCATGAATTGGCAAGAACCGAAGACGCCCACAGAGATTCGCAGTTTCCTAGGTTTAGCAGGATATTATAGACGCTTTATTGACAACTTCTCAAGGATTGCTGCACCCCTAACTTCACTAACCCGCAAGAATATCAAGTTTGATTGGGGTCCTAAGCAGCAAGAATCTTTTGACATTCTTAAGCAGAAGTTGAGCAATGCACCTGTGTTGACATTGCCTGATGGAATAGAGGAATTTGTGGTATACTGCCACGCATCTCACACTGGTATGGGATGTGTGCTCATGCAGAAAGGCAAGGTTATTGCCTATGCTTCTCGACAATTAAAGGTGCACGAGAAAAATTACACCACCCACGACTTGGAGTTGGGTGCAGTTGTGTTTGCACTAAAACTTTGGAGGCATTATTTATATGGTACCAAGTATGTGATCTATTCTGATCATAAAAGCCTTCAACACTTGTTCAATCAGAAGGATCTGAACATGAGACAGCGTCGATGGATGGAACACTGACTGATTATGATTGTGAAATCCGGTACCATCCAGGCAAGGCGAATGTGGTCACCGACGCATTGAGCAGAAAGAAAAGGGTTAAGCCCATTAGAATCAATGCCAAGAGCATTGAATTGAAGAACAGCTTAAATGAAAGATTGTTAGCCGCTCAGAAGGAAGCCGTATTAGAAGCTAACTATCCAAATGAAAGGTTGGGAGTAACTGCTGAGCAGTTAACATATGGCAAGGATGGAATTCTAAGATTAAATGGACGAATATGGGTTCCAATCTATGGAGGACTTCGGGATGTGATCCTTCAAGAAGCCCATAGTTCCAAGTATTCAGTTCATCCTTTAAGTGATAAGATGTACCAGGATTTGAAGGCAAATTATTGGTGGATAGGTTTGAAGAAATCTATAGCCACTTATGTAGCCAAATGTCTGACATGTGCTCAGGTTAAAGCCGAACACCAGAAGCCGTCAGGTTTGCTACAACAACCTGAACTTCCCACCTGAAAGTGGGAAATGGTAACTATGGATTTCATTACTAAGTTACCAAAGACAAAGCGAGGAAATGACACTATTTGGGTTATAGTGGATAGATTGACTAAGTCAGCCCACTTCTTACCTATTAAGGAAACACACAGCTCAAATAAGTTAGCTCAGCTGTACGTGGACGAGATTGTATCTCTACACGGAGTGCCAGTGTATATCATCTCTGATAGGGATACGAGGTATACATCGCATTTCTGGAAAAGCTTCCAACAATCCCTAGGCACTCGATTAAATTTCAGCACTGCATATCATCCTCAGACGGATGGTCAAAGCGAGCGTACTATACAAACACTCGAAGATATGCTACGAGCTTGTGTTATTGAATTAGGAGGAAGTTGGGATGATCATCTTCCATTAATAGAGTTTTCATATAACAATAGTTATCATTCCAGTATTCAAGCTGCACCTTTTGAAGCGTTGTATGGAAGAAAGTGCAGGACGCCCGTTTGTTGGGCAGAAGTTGGAGATGTCCAACTAACAGGACCTGATATAGTCCTGGAGATGACAGATAAGATTGTGCAGTACGCAGATAAAAGGCGTAAACCTCTAAAGTTCGAGGTAGGTGACAAAGTACTACTTAAGGTATCACCCTGGAAAGGGGTAATGCGATTTGGCAAGAAAGGCAAGTTAAGCCCACGATATATAGGACCATTCGAGATCATCGATTGTGTCGGAACAGTGGTTTACAAGTTAAACCTGCCTGAAGAGCTCAGTGGAATTCATAATGTGTTTCACATTTGCAATCTAAAGAAATGTCTAGCTGATGAATCACTAGTCATGCCATATACGGATGTACATATTGATGAGAGCTTAAATTTTGTCGAAAAACCTTTGTCGATCGAATATCGACAGGTTAAGAAACTTCGGAAGAAGCACGTACCAATTGTAAAGGTTAAGTGGGATGCCCGCAGAGGTCCCGAGTACACGTGGGAGGTTGAGTCCACAATGAAATAGAAGTACCCTAATTTATTACAGTAAATCTTGAGGTCGAGATTTCTTTTAAGGGGGTGAGGATGTAACACCTCGTAAAAATCACGACCAATATAATAAAGACACGTGTTATGAGCTTTAAACGTGTAATGGATGAAATACGAAGGACCAAAGTTGACAAACAAAGAAAGTATGGGTGTAAAAGGATTCAAGGTGCCAACATTTGATAATTTTACCTTTCAACAACCCTACACGATGTTTATACCCTTAAACGAATGAATTATGAATCATATGGAGTCGTTTGTGAAAGAAAGTGAAAGTGAAAGTTTACAAGCCGCAAGGGTTAAATGTGTCAACATGTTTAATTTATACCTCTGAGTGACCTTTTAACGAACCCGAAGCTTTGTAATGATTAATTATGCTCACGAGAATAAGTGATAAAAATTTCACAAGGTTTCGATATCATATGAGAAAGATATGCTAACATTCGTAAATAAGTTAAAAGCGTCAACGTTGAAATTTAGGACTTTTCGGTGATCGTATAACTAACCGGGGACTTAACAAAGTTTGTTTATGACTTGGAGTCCTTAAAAGTCAAGTTTGAGGGTTAAAAGTGCAATAAATGAAAGTAAAAACAAGTTTAGAAGGACCAGGGACTAAAGTTGCAATTGCTGAAAGTTGTTTTGACCTGATCTGGGCCTCATACCGGCCGCGTAAGACCTCTCTGGTCTTTTACGCGGGCCGCCTAATACCTGCCAGCTCCCATTTTCTTGACAGCTGCCTATTACAGCAAGTTACACCGACTTTAAGGCCTGGTTTTCGATTCTAGGGGCTTGTTTGATGGTTTATATTGGCCTAGGGACACTTGGGATCATCCGAATTACCTCCTAGGTATATATGGAATGATCTTGGAGCTCTAGAAATCCTATGTAAAGGCCATAAGTTCAATTGTTCAAGTGCTCATTCACTTGCAACAACTCAAGCACTCATATCTAGAGGTAGCTGGCCTTAGGAGAAGATTGAGAAGTGTAGAAAAGATAGCAAGGACCTTAAGTAAGAGTTTTAATCCCTGCTTATTCCTTTTAATTAGCTTAAAGACCAAAAAGTCAAACCGTCGTAATTAAGGTTTGACTTAGTGATTAATCACTAATGGTCTAGTAAATTCTCGAATTGAAAGTAGCTATGAGTTGGTAATTATGTGGGTAATAAACCCTTAAAAGGTCACCCTCAGATTCCCACTCTAACTAGGTCAATTGTCGGGTCAAACTTAATCATAAAAAGTCAACAGAAAGCTATTTTTCAAATAAACACATAATTAGCAATGTAGAAGCCATGAAACCTGTTTTATCACTTGTATAACTTGGTAATTAATGTAAGAACATGTCTAAGCATGTTCAACCCGACAATTTTCAGTTTAAGCTCGGTTCGGAACCGAAAGTCGCAAAAGTAGACTTTTGCTTTGACTTTCAATTCTGACCCAATGTAGCATGTTTTAGAAATGCCTTAGAGTTCCATTAGGACCAGGTTATAAGTTAGTACAACCCTCTGAGGTTATGCAACTTGGTTCCTAATTTATCCGATTCATATGCATGTTCCCGTTAATTGCTTAAATGTTGACCATTATGCCCTTTTGACCTTAAAACGAAAATTTTGAAAATGTGAGATGATAATAACCTTTATTACTGATTTATAAACTTGTCCTAAAAATTTGATATCAGTTTGAGGTCTAGATTAGGAGTTATGCTCAATAGCGTAAATTGAAAGTTTTTTATTAATTAAACGGCACAATTAGCATATAGCCTATTTAAACCCAAATTTTGATACCAAACTTTTTACCCACTGATGTAAAATAACATTTTGGGATTTTTGAAGATTTTATTTATTTTTAGGCTGAGCATAACATAGGGTTCTTGCTATAATTCGGTAATTGTCGGTTATACCCTTTTCTTGAATAAAAAGAGTTTTACATAATATTTTGACACCAAACTTTTTGCTACCGCTTGGTCGGGCATTGAATTGTTAATCGTATGGAGGTTAATTTATTGAGATGACCCGTTTAAACTGTTTTGTTTGCTTAAAGCCTTTGGGGGGTTAATGACCATGTCGCGGATATCCTTGGTATCATTCATTGAAATGGCCACGACCTAAGCACGGGGTGTAGGCATACACCTGCCAGTGCATATATATAACAAGGTATAACCGCCGGTTTGAGAATAACTCGCCGCGGGATTATATCATGTGGTGTGTCTATTAATCTTTAACCCGGTATTCAACTCGGGCTACTGAACGCATAACGAACATGTAATTCTTTTACAAGTTTATATTTAAATAATTATCCCAAGTTATAAAAGATATTTTGTGCCTTGTGCATTCAAATCAATTTTTTTAACATTTTCAAAATGAGTCGGTTAATTGTATTTAACAGTGAAAACTGACGTATTTTCCAAAAAGGTTAAGTGCAGGTACTAATCGGAATAGGCTGGCTACCCCTAGCATCAATAAAGAGTCTTGCAAGCTTAGATGTTTATAAATCTGCTGAACAATGTTTCTTTTAACTTTGATCCGCCTGTGGATCCTTTACAACCGTTTTGTAATAAATGATATTACTTTCATTCGGTTTGTAATGCTTTTATCTTTCGACTTCCGCTGTGTATATAAACTGTGATAAATTGTCTATGATGATATCAACTACGTCACGATACTCCCCACCGGTAATATGTGGAAATATCGGGGTGTGACAAGAAGGACCTATTGTTATTCTTCAGGCGGTTGTCTCACAGGACCGTTGGGTTTGGTCGGCTTACTTTGGCGTGGTTGGGTCATGCAATGATATAAATGTTTTTGAACAATCTCCGTTGTTAGAGGACTGGATTTCTGGCAGAGCTCCAAAAGCGTCTTTTTACGCAAACGGGAACTACTACCCTCATGGATATTATTTGTGCGACGGAATTTATCCTAGGTATTCGATTGTCGTGAAGACGTTTAGTGATCCTATCGATGAAAAAAGAGCACACTTTAAAAAGGTTCAAGAGTCTTCACGAAAAGACATTGAGAGATGCTTTGGGGTTCTTAAACAACGATGACAGTATTTGAAAAATCCTTGTCGTGCATGGACCAAGCAAAAAATGAGAGATGCTATGTACGCTTGTATAATCATGTACAACATGATTTTCGAAGACGAAGGAAAGGCGATATGTTAGAATTATGTGCCAGAAGCCGTTCAAGAGGAGCATCCACAGGCGTCAATGGAAGAAAGAGTGAATAATGCGCGATAATTGCGTTACGAACCATACCATTCCGCGTTAACGGTTGATTTGGTACAACACGCATGGTCGGTTCGGTATGTCCCACCTGAGGGTGAAGAAGAAACGGAGGACGAGGAAGACGAAGTTGGCGGGGGTGAAGAAAGCGAAGACGAAAACTAATGTATTTTTTTTTAATTTAGTCGGATTTTATTTTTTTTATTTCTAGTATTGTATTTTTTTTTTTAATTCAATGAAGTATTTTAAGTTTTTAATTAAAAAAATTGTTTAATGATTGGAAGGGGCGTTATTGGGCATTATTTTCACTACGTCACTTTTGCAGTAACGCCCAATAATGCCCTCATGCTGACTGGACTGCCACATGACAGAAAACGCCCAAAGATGAGGGCATTATTGCTCAAACCACTACGCATGATCTAATAGTCAAGTTCAGATAACTAATAAATTTAAATTACAACTTACTATATACATATACACAATTTAGGTAGGATGTTAGGTACCCTGATTCTTTTTGTCTTTTGTTGTTTTTCAGTTAAGTATTTTTAATTCATTTTTTGTCCTTTGGGTTTATATATTTAACTTCTGAGCATTTAAGTTCTTTTACATTTATGTCAGGTTGTATAAGTTTGTGTTTGTCTTTGCATCACGTGATAGTAAAAATTCACGTTTTTGTTTTATAATTTCCCGGTTTTGATCGTCGTTTGCTTAATATTTGATACGGTTACGACCTGTGCACCCGCAAAGCGGGGTTTACACACTAGTTAAACTACACTTATTGTTGGTTAGTATATAGGGTGTTGCTTACTTCTTAGTTACTTTTTAGTCACAAATCAATATTCATTAATCAACATTCTACTTAATTAGAAAAATAATCGGAACAAATGACGATGTTCTTAACGATTGTTTGTTTTGTAGAATGTTTTGGACGGAACTAAAATATTTATGTGATGTCTAAACGTCTAGTTGTTAATTAAGTAAATTTATGTGATATCTAGACGGCTAGCTGATAAGTTTGTTTAAGGAATTAAAAAGTTTAAAAGCTTAAAAGGACAAAATCGCTATTACAAATTCCATCTTCCTAGTTGCATAATCCCTCAGAACATCCAAACCTAATCCCCCTTGAAAGGTATGGCTTCTAATCGGTCCATAAATCCCGATGCACGAAAGATAAAACTATTATAATATAGTAACACAATATAAAATATAAAAGTAGACATACATTATAATTGTAACACAACATAAAATATAAAAGTAGACATATTATAGAAAAGTTATATTATTCTAAGTAGATGGTGTCGAATACCCAAATCCCGGCTGACGTTCAATGGATCTTCGTTGACGTCAAGACGTTCCGTTTCTTGTAGCTACAAAAGAATAAACCGTTAGCCTCGTCACGGGGGACCCCGGAAGGGGGATCCTTGACCAAGCTCCGGCGTGAGAGTAAGTAAACTTGCCGGAGAGATGAAGGAGTTTATTCCGATGAGTATAATCACCGGAATGTTCCCTCAAAGGTGTGAATCAATAAATGTGGTGTATGTGATTAATGTGTGAGAATGTTGGTCGGAAGTAAATGAGAGAATAGTAAATGAGAGTGTAGTAAATGAGATAGTCCCGGAGATGATACCTCTGCTCTTGTTACCGTTTTCTTCCTCTTATATAAGTCCTAGGCCTTATCTTGCATGTGGGATATTTGTTGAGATGATCCGACGGCTTTAGGAAGTCTTCGAGGGGCTCAGACACGTGTTTGACCCATAACGGTTAGATTGGCAGCGACATTTAATGTTTCAGCAGGAGAAGTACAATGCCAACCATGATACCCTTCTTATCAGTCATTAATGGAGGCCTGCATGCTCTGATTCCTCGTTCCCCGCTCGTTTTGTAACTGAGAAACCTTAGTGGCCAAGTTACACTCCGGTAGGGCTTGTACCTTGTTGGGCCCGTACGTAGACAGCCCAAAGCGGGTAAAAATGGGGTTCCCCATTGGCCCGTCGTCAAGTCATCTTTAGTCCCTGGTTCTGAGACCCGAGGCTCATGATCCGGGGCTGAGTCATAATTGTTCGAAAAGAAGGCTTACTTTTTTGGGCTTCGGTATGGGCCCACTTCTGATCGGTTATAATTAGCTATTTCTTCTAGCCATCATTTCGCTGCATACTGACGGCGGGAATTAATACCCTAGAGACACGTGCACCTTTTTTGAATTTTGAAGGGACGAGCGACAAGACGGTTTACTGTGCGTCAGTTACTCTCCTTAAATACCCCATTATCTGTGAATTCTTTTCCCTAAACCTTCCGGTTCCTTCTTCCCTTCCGTCACAATTCCTCCGATCGTCATTTCTTTCCTGATCATGAGTCGCTCAGGCCGTTCTGTAATCAAGTCTGTTTTGACGGCAAAAGACTTGAAGTCTTTCGTCAAGACATATAACATTCCTGAACGGTTTTCCCCCACCTTGCCGGGCCCCAACGAACCGGCAGAATTCACACCGGATAGGATCCCTCTTTATACCCTGGCGTTTTCCTCTTGCGGGGTCCGATATCCCCTCTCTCCTTTTAAGGTTGCTTTACTTCGTCATTTTGGGGTTCACTTTTCTTAGTTGCATCCCCTAGGGTTGATGAGAGCGGTGCACTTTGAGTTATCCTGTGCGGCAATTTCTGGCGAACCTTCCGTTCCCTTGTTTTGTATGTTTTACAAACTGATTTCCGACGGGGATTGGTTTACCTTTGCCAAGAGACAGAACAGCGTGTCAAAACCTTGTTACACTTTCATGCCAACCTCCACTTACCCGAAGGATTGGAAAAAATAGGTTCATTTTTGTTTCTGCTGCCATGATACCAGAATCCCCATTGCCTAAGGATGTTGACGCCTCTATTGAAGATATCGTTCCTACCCTATCGGCTAATGAGACTGTTCAGTGGAAACGTATGTGTGAGAACCCCACTAGGGCTTTCACTTTTTCGGAGGGGATTTTAGCCATGGGAGGGTTGAGTCCTTCTTACCCTGTTCGTTGATCGGAGTGTCGCGCTCCGGTCAAAGATAATATTTATAGTCCCAAATTACCCTTAACAAATAGCTAGTGGTAGTAAGGGGTCGAACCACGAAGAGTATGTGGTTTGCGTATGGATTAGATCGAATTATAAAAAGGTGTCACTATTATGAAGCTTGCTATTTTGTTTTTATGTATTTTTGATTGATTGAAAAGATGTGGATTAAAACTACTAAAATGAAAGGATGGATTAACTACTAGTGATTAACAAATTGCAAGAATTAAAATTGATTGATTGAACAATGATAAGAAAACAAGGTTCACACTCGGTTCGGTAGTTGCATTCCTAGGGTTTCTACACGTTTTAGGTTTGAATCAATTGCAAAGATGATTAACGGATTTAGTGTCGCGAGGCTTAGGTGGCAAAAGTTATCAACGTTATAAATAACGGACCACAATGCACTTTGTTACCAAGAACATGTAAACTCTAACCTAGACAAGGCATAATTGCACATAAACATTTCATAAAGTCAAATTTAATCTTCACTCGACAATTTATGAATTCAATACAAATGCAAGACAATTGTCATAAGCTTCAAAATCAAATAGCAAATTGTCACAAACTCAAACCAAGAACAATGTTTAAACCCTAGACTTACAATAACCTACACCGGGGTGAAACCTCCAAGGAATTAGCCGCTCATGGTGAAAATGGCACGATCAACGGATGATGGAAGCTTGAATTGAATCATCTTGGAACTTGTAGAATGGTGAATAATAAGGGTTAGGGTTTAGGATGAGTGATGATGGTGAGTGGTTGAGTGGATTGATGGAATGATGAACTAGGGTTTCGATTCAAGAAGATGATGTTGCTATCGTTCTTGATTCGGGTCTAGGAAGGATGGTTGGTGGAATGGTAGATGAAAGATGATGATAATAGGCTCCAAGATATGATTTCAAACTCAAGAAGAAGTGTAACTCCCGAATTGATGTGCCAACAACCCCCTTTCATTCGTTATTTGACCCAAACCAAACAACGGCCGCGCAGCAACATTGGAGGGCCGTCACCGACGGCCTGATGCCCCGTCGGCGACGGTCCATGCATGTTGATCTGGAGCCGACGTGTTAACTCGCTGCTTACGGACCATTTGGGCGTCGGAGAATTGTACACACCGTCGGCGACGGACCATATGGTCGTCGGCGACGGCCCCTGGAATTTCAACTTTCTGTTTTCTTCATTTCTCAAGTCCGGTTGACCCGTTTCGCATCTTAGTGGCTCGTTTTTCGTCCCGGTGGTCCGTTTAGCTCCCAATTAGCTCCTTAAACTTCACAAGACCTGCAAAACACAAATCCTTTTACAAGTTGGCTATTCGGGATTAAAAGTTAAGCAAAAACATGAACTTAGACATAAACGAACACCGGTTTTCAACCACGTATCACATCCCCACACTTGTCTTTTGCTTGCCCTCAAGCAAATCTGTTTTTCACTTTCACGTGGGTCGAACAACAAATACACTCCCCATTCCCGAGACGAAGGTTAAGGTCCAATGTCATGCTAAAGTTCAAACTCTTTACAATTTTCAATATATTTAATGGTAATGTGATTTCACATACACAAATGGGTACCCAAGATTAACCCGCCCGTGAAACCAACAATTCATGCACGTCCCTCACAATGTTCTCTCCACTCGGCTTGTAAATTGGCTAATATTTATAATGTATTAGCACTTCAAAGACTATTCACTCAAAACCGATTAGAACACATACCCGCATAAGCTTGCGACTCAATCATTCTCCACTATTGATCACGAAAACACTAAGCACAAGTCATAAGGTCTTGTAAGGGTTGTAACGGGGCTAGGCTAAGGGTAGGAATTAGGATATTTAAAGTGGCTAAGGTGATGAAAATTCGATTTTTATTACGAAAGACTATTCTAACAAAACTAACTATAAACACCAATTTTGAGGCAACAACATTCGCCTTTTATTCAACAACTACTAATACTTCTTTTTGTGTTTTTCTTCAACGATTTTCAATTCTTTTTCATGATTTTTTTTAAATATATGCAAACAATCAAGAACAACTATACAAATACAATTCCTATAATCGAATTTCCATCACACGGGTTTAAAAGAAAAAGTTTAACGGTTATGGGCTATAGGGTGGTCAAACGAAAGGTTTAGGCTCAAAATGGGCGACTAGGGGATTCATTTGGGTAAGGATAGATAAATGGTTTTAAGAGAAAAGGTTTACCTAATGCCTTAATCATTCTCGTGCTTGTATTCGGTCTATAGTCTCAAACGTATCAAAAGTTGCAAGTTCTACAATATATGACTAATGGTCCACTCAAACAAAGAAACATAGGTATGTAATCTATGATATAAAAGTGGGTCAAAACCTCACATATCTAAAAGGATATGGTATGTGACATGCATAAAATACCAGTTTCTAAGGCGGATTATTCCCAAATAACCACCCGCTAAATACCCGTCATGCTATTAATTCAAACTTGACCATGACAATAGACCAAATGGGTTGTGAGATCCCTCGTTGACTTAGTTACTTATGCTTTTAAGATCGCTTTTGAAACAAGACATTTTTGAAAATTTTTTGAAATTTTCCTCCATCCCCACACTTGAGGTGAACATTGTCCTCAATGTGTAGTATTTAAATGAACGGGTCAAAATCTAAAACTTTTACTACTCCCCCATCCCCACACTCGAGGTACATATTGTCCTCAATGTGTAAGAACTAGAGTTTTAACGCACAAGGGATGTGACACGGCTAATTCCCCCAAAAATTTCACCCCGGAAAAAATAATATACAAAATACATTCCACTTATTTACTAACTAAAAATCAGAAGTAAAAAGAAACGTATGCACCTGATTTCTGAGCTCATTCCTCGTGTGCTCCTCTTATCTTCTCATGAAAGCAGTTGTCCCACAAACCCAATGTACCTAAAAATCTTAACCCTTGTGTAGAAGCATGCTTCTCACAACCATCAAAATTTGTTAGTTACCTAGTTCTACCACTTTTATGAAAACATTACCAAGCTATACGTTATTTCACTTTGATTTATGTGGAAAATAATTTACAACAACAACAAACCTAACTCACTTTCGTAAGAATCACGGTTCCATTTAGCTTATGCAACAAGCCCTTTTAAACCCCCCAATAGCTTGGGAGGACGAGAGGTTTCGTGAGGGTTATATAGGGAACACACCCACAACGTTCATTTAACTAGGCGAAAAAATAATATGGAATAGAAATAACGAAAACAAAATAATATACAACAACAACAACACAAACATACCTTGCCTCTACCGCTGATATCTCTCGTTAGGGTTCACTGGCGGGTTTGGCTGGTATTGATAACCAGTGAGGGCCTCAAACATCTCCCTATAGTTATCGAGTGGACTTTGCTCCCCTTGAGGCGGCGGTTGCTAAGGAATCAGGATGAAGCTAGAGCCGACTGCCTCGGGCCAATGAGGGGTGGGATCGGATGGGCCTTGTGGATGAGGAAGATTGGGGTAATCGGTCCACCCCGAGTGTTCGGCATATGGGAGACCGGCTTGATAATCCCTTTGATGGCGCTCTTGATCATGGAGCACCTTGGTGTTATTAATCACCATTTGGTTAGAAAAAGCCAACGCTCCCCATCGACGTTGGTCCAATTCCCTTTGTGCGTTTTGGCGCCTAGCCTCCTCTTCTTCCCATGCCCGTCTGTGGGCCCTTTCTTCCTCTTGCAACTGTAACAAGCGTTCCATTTGAGACTGTTGTAACGCTTGTTGCAGTTATTGTTCTTCCATCTGTTTCTCCACCCTCTCGCGAAAGGATGCTTGAAAACCCCATTGCTCTTGTGAATACGCCCCTTGCGCCTCTTCCCATTCTCTCCTGCTCTCATGGTATTCTCTTACTTCACCAATGCCGGCCGACACATTATCGTAAACCGCTTGTTGCCCACGGGTCCACAACCGGTATGACGGTATATTCCTTTGGTTCACAAAGTCTACCACATTGGCAGAAATCTCCCGATGCTTCCTCCTATACCTTTGCCTCGGTCCCCGTGGACCAGAAGGATCCGTCTCCTCCTCAACATCAGGCATCTCCTCATCACCTTCTTCTTTGTCACCCTCTTCATCACCCTCTTTATCATTGAATCGGTAACTATCTCCTTGTTCATCTTCAACCGTGTGCAGATGCCCAAAAGCTTTCACGGTTATCTTCCAATGTCGCCTTATGGAGGTGAAGTTGAACTGATCAATGGGTTTAGACACCCACAACGACTCCGGAGGCAAGGCATTCTGCTGCAGAATCATGGCGCTAATCAATCATGCATAAGGGATCATCTTCCGCTTGAACGATTCCCTTGTATCCCATGTATTGATCATCACAATTTGACGCCATGATAGCTTGGGCGTCCCATACAACAACGCATGCAAAACCCGGCAGTCGGGTGCCTTCACTTTACCTCGGTCCCCATACCGCACCATAACATTTTCTAACGAAATGCCTTGTAATATTTTTCCCATCAAAGACAAATCGCTTCTCGACTCCCCCGCACCCCCAGAACCTGTCAATACGGATGCTAGCATTTGTGTTGGATCGGTTTCGTTTCTTTTATTATCCAAAAATTGATCATAACCATAGTAATCATATGCGTCCATCCCAAGCGAATCAAATCTCGCTATAGCATTCATGCGCTCGAATGACATGATCATTTGGTTTTTGCCAATATTACCAACTAACCGCCATGTAGGAGCCGGCCCCTCAGAATGCTCAAATCGTAGCGTAGATAGCCATTCACACACAGCACCCAAATATACCCGGGTAGTGATATCCTCGCACCAGTCAACCACTCGCTCCCAACCAATCTTTTTGAACTTTTGAACTATGCCGATCTTTCGGAACTCCTCGACATCTACCGTACGCTCACAAACTGCTCTCTCAGGTACGGGTTTTGAAGCACCCGTAACCATCTTCATCTTCCACATCTTCGCTTCCAATCTCTTGTTTCGGTATCGGGAAAGAGCCTTCAACTTCTCCTCTTTCCATACCGAAGCCGACTGACTATTCTTTGCCTCCTCCCAATCCCAATCCTGTCGAATAAGTTGCCCATCACCTTCTTAAACATTACTTAACTGTTCCCAACGCCTTTGATATAGCCCCGAGCCTGAACCGGCTCCCGAAGACGAGCCTTGCCCGGAGGTCTTTGCTTTCTTGCTTCTTCCAAACATAGCTACAATCAAAAGACAAGACAACAATTAGTATACCCCTAATCTTCAAACAATCTCCAACTTTGAACATAATATGCAATGTTGAATTTCAATCAAGATTTAGATGTAAAATCGCCTTTTTAAACTTCCAAAGTCGCTCATTTTAACATCTACAAATCAATCTAGCATGTTTATTCATAAGAACATTTTTCAAAGTTTCATGATTTCAACAATATTCAACATTACAACTATGTTCAATCATGCAAAAATCTAGTGTAATCACATCACCAAGACTAAAGCATGCTCAAATCCCTCCCAAAACAAGTAAACAATCTTAAGTTTATGTTAAAACATCATACATTATGACAAACAATCTACTCTTAAACACTAGGCTTAAAATTTCGAAAGAAATCAACAATGTATATGATAATCATGCATAAATTTACTGAAAGTTCATACCTTTGATGTTAGATAACAAGAAGAACTAAGAAAAAGTGCAAAGCAAGAGACTTGGATGCACACTCTTCAAAACCCTAAAAATTCACGCCCAGAAATCTTGCAAACGAGCAAGAATTTACGGAAACCGTTATGGGGGTTTTGTTCCGCTCGAAAAACTACACAATTTAGGCTCAAGAAGCACTGGATTTGGTGGATATTTGAGGAAGTTATGAGAAAGAGAAGGATTAGGGTTCTTGAGGTGAGTTGGGGAAGAAGATGGAGATGGAGAGAGAACGTGATGTGGTTTCTGATTTGATGAAGCTTCTTGATGTTTAGGGAATATGATCAGACTTCTGGGTCATGTGTGTGGACAATACAAGGTTCGGGTCAAGTGATTATGGTTATATAGTTGATTTTACTCGAAATAAGACCCCAAGTTCGAATCAGCACCGGAACGATTTAAAGTGACCGTCGGCGACGGGCGAGAGGGCCGTCGGCGACGGTGCTTAGTTTTGTTTCGGGCTCCGACGGCTTAATTAGCTGTTTACGGCAAATGTTGGGCGACGGAGGTTCCTAGGGGCCGTAGGCGACGCTGAAGATGACCGTAGGCGACGGTCAACAGAACTTCACTTTTTATAATTTATTTTTTTTTATTTTTTTTTTCGAAAAATAAGAGGAAAATTATGAGATTTTTATAAAAGCACTATATACATAAAAAATTCCTAAAAATTATTAAAAATCTTTTTGTGAATTTTTATAAGTTAAATTTTAAAAACACGGAAACCGTTAACGGTCCTACCACCCCCCGAAAAGTCGTGTATTGTCCCCAATACACACAAATAAATCTAAGAACATACCTTTTGTCTTCAAGATCCGTTTATGATGTCCGGACTTCACACAATCAAGAGGATTAGCACGAACGAGAACGATTAAACACAAGAATACTCAAACAATTTAAAAGATTATACATAACTTTACAAAATTCGTTACCGGTCCTTTCAGTTGACCTCATAAGTTGGCACACTTACCACGAAGTTCACCAACTCCACATTCTCATCCTTTTTCTCATTGTTACCATCAAGGAACGGTTTAAGGCGATGCCCATTAACCGTTTGCTTCGACCCATCCTTCGGGTCCTTGATTGTAACATCTCCAAGCTTTCCGACCCGTGTAATCACGTACGGGCCCATCCATTTACTCTTGAGCTTTCCGGGAAAGTACTTAAGCCGAGAATTATATAGCCAAACCTTTTGACCTACTTCGAACTCCTTCGGCTTCAACTTTGCGTCATGTGCCCTCTTCATATCATCCTTGTACTTCGAGGCGCACTCATACGCTTCTTCCCTAAGCTCCTCCAACTCGCAAAGCTTTAACTTTCGCTCTTTTCCTGCATCATCATATGTCATGTTAACCTCTTTGATAGCCCACCAAGCACGATGCACAAGTTCGACCGGTAAATGGCAATTTCGCCCATAAACTAAGCGATAAGGTGTAGTTCCAATAGGTGTTTTATGAGTCGTTCTATAAGCCCACAAAGCATCATTCAACTTTGTCGACCAATCCTTTCGGTCGGGTCGAACAGTCTTTTGCAAAATTTCTTTTATTTGCCTATTGGAAACTTCCACTTGACCACTTGTTTGTGGGTGGTAAGGGGTAGCGATTCGATGGTCAACACCATACCGTTTCAAGAGTTTGCCAAAATTAAAATTCTTGAAATGAGATCCCCCATCACTAATGATCACTCGGGGAATCCCAAATCTAGAAATTATATTTGTTTGTACAAAATTGCAAACAACGGTATGGTCATTTGTCTTGGTGGCTATCGCTTCGACCCACTTAGAAACATAATCGACCGCCACCAAGATGTATAAGTTGCCATGCGAATTAGGGAATGGGCCCATGAAATCGATCCCCCACACATCAAAAATATCTACAATGAGGATCGGTTGCATGGGCATTTCATCCCTTTTAGAAATACCCCCTAACTTTTGACACTCTACACAGTTTTTAGCAAAATTAAAAGCATCCTTAAAAATAGTCGGCCAATAAAGACCGCTATTGAGCACTTTGTGCCCGGTTTTGTGACCACTGAAATGGCCCCCACAAGCAAATGAATGCAAGTGCATCAAGACGCTAGGAATCTCCTCGTCGGGTATGCATCTTTGAACGACTTGATCCGGACAAAACTTGAATAAGTCCGGTTCTTCCAACGTGTAGTACTTGATTTGAGATAGGAAGTGCAACCTCTTCCTTCTATCCCAATGAGCCGGCAAATCACCTGTAACCAAATAATTCACAATATTAGCATACCATGGTAATATTCCAACTTTTAAAATGTGCTCATCTGGGAAATTCTCATTAATCTCTTCACGTGAAGAATCCTCCTCTACAACCAATCGAGACAAGTGGTCCGCAACCACATTCTCACTCCCTTTCTTGTCTCTAATCTCCAAGTCAAACTCTTGTAGCAAAAGAACCCATCGGATTAACCTCGGCTTTGCATCCTTCTTGTCCATGAGATACCTAACTGCAGAATGGTCAGAATAAACAATGACCTTAGTACCCCATATGTAAGCACGAAATTTGTCCAATGCATATACCACTGCAAGTAGCTCTTTCTCGGTAGTTGTATAATTTAATTGTGCATCCGAGAGAGTCTTACTTGCGTAGTAAATGGCAACCGGTTTCTTGTCTACCCTTTGACCCAATACGGCCCCCACCGCATAATCACTTGCATCACACATAATTTCGAATGGTAAAGACCAATTCGGTGATTGCAAGATTGGGGCCTCCACCAATTTTTTCTTCAAAATGTTAAAGGCGTTTTGGCAATTTTTATCAAAATCAAATGTTTTATCTTTTAACAACAAATTGCATAGGGGTTTTGTTATATCACTAAAGCTTTTTATGAACCTCCTATAAAACCCCGCGTGTCCAAAAAACGACCGAACACCCTTAACACTTGTAGGATAAGGCAAAGTGGATATGACTTGCACCTTTGCTCTATCCACCTCAATCCCACGACTCGAGACGACATGCCCCAACACAATCCCTTCTTGAACCATAAAATGGCTGTTTTCCCAACTCAAAACCAGATTTTTCTCAACACATCTTTGCAAAACTTTTTCGAGTTGGTCAAGGCATGTATCAAATGACGGTCCAAATATTGAGAAATCATCCATGAAGATTTCCAAAGACTCCCCCACCATATCTGAAAAGATACTCGTCATACACCTTTGAAAGGTGGCGGGGGCATTACAAAGTCCAAAGGGCATTCGCCTAAATGCGAAAGTACCGTATGGACAAGTAAAAGTAGTCTTTGCTTGGTCTTCCAGATGTATAGCAATTTGATTGTATCCGGAATAACCATCCAGAAAACAATAAAATTTTTGTCCGGCCAATTTCTCAACAATTTGGTCAATAAATGGTAAAGGGAAATGATCTTTGGAAGTTGCAGCGTTTAACTTCCTATAGTCAATACAAATACGCCAACCGGTTACCGGCCGAGTGGCGACCTCTTCACCTACGTCATTTGTGACGACTTGAATACCCGCCTTCTTCGGAACTGTTTGTGTCGGGCTCACCCATTGGCTATCCGAGATAGGGTATATAATACCCGCATCTAGCCACTTCAATACCTCCTTCTTGACAACTTCTCGCATGTTTGGATTTAATCTCCGTTGCGTGTCACGAGAAGGATTCATGCCATCTTCAGTGATGATCTTGTGCATCACTACCGAGGGACTAATTCCCTTCAAATCCGCAATGGTCCACCCGATAGCAGCTCTATGAGTGACCAAAATTCTCATTAACTTCTCTTCTTGCTCCCTGGTCAAGTTAGATGCAATAATTACCGGGAGCGTGCTACCTTCACCCACATAAGCATACTTCAGATGCTTGGGTAGCACTTTCAACTCTAGCACCGGAGGTTCTTCCAATGATGGCTTCAACTTCGTGTCGATGATTTCCGGAAGACTTTCCACTTGATGTGTCCAAGTGGGCCTTCCTTCTTTTGCCGCCATAACCTCCAATTCTTTCATCTCTTCATCCATGCTCCGATTTGTTTCTCCTTGCAACCTGTCAAACATGAAACATTCCTCTATTGTGTTTTCCTCTTCGACACTAGTGTCACATAGAGGTATACACTCGTCAACGATGTCCGCCATGTAGCATTCATCGCCAACTAGAGGATCCGTTAATCTTGAAAAGACATTTAACCGCAACCGACGGTTACCAAAAGTCATGTCGACCGTGCCCGATTTGCAATTAATTTGGGCATTCGATGTTGCCAAAAATGGTCGACCAAGGATCACCGTTGGTTGCTTGGTTCGGTCCAAAGAAACATAATCTAACACGAGAAAGTCCACCGGATAGTAAAAGTCCTCGACCTTGACTATTACATCCGTGACTATCCCACGGGGCAGTTTAGGGGTCAAATCGGCTAACACCACGGTGGTGTTAGACACTTGAAGTGGACCAAAATCATATTGGTCATATAAACTACCCGGCAAGATACTCACGCTTGCCCCAAGATCCAAAAGTGCCCGTGTCATTTTGAATTCCCCAACTTGTATTGAAATAATGGGCGCCCCCGGATCTTGAAGTTTTGGTGGAAGTGCACCCGAAAGAATCGAACTCACGTTTTTGGTTAAATCAAGTTTCTTAGGAAACTTGTGAGTTCGCTTTTGGGTGCATAAATCTTTCAAGTATTTAGCATATGAAGGTACTTGCTTAATTGCATCTAAGAGTGGTAAATTGATTTTGACTTGTTTAAAAATTTCCCACATCTCTTCTTGTTATGGGCCTCGTTTGTTTACCACTTTCTTAGATGGTCCCAACAAGGCTTCGGGAAAAGGGGCGGTATTAACCTCCACACCCTTTTCCTTAGCTTTTGGGACGGGAATGGTCACAACGGGTGTAGTATTATTAATTTTAACATCATTTTTCTTTGGACCCGTTTGACCATTTTTACCTTCATCATCACTCGCATCTTCCACCACCCCTTCAACAAACTCGGGTGGTGGCTCAACATCGTTATCTAGGACTCGACCACTACGTAAAGTAATTTGATTAATTGGTACCTCACGTGTGTTCCTCGAGTTCGACCCTTGATGCTTAGGGTTCACCGTGGTATCACTTGGAAGTCCTCCTCCACTTCCACGAATTTGAGCCATCTCTTGAGCAAGTTGCCCCACTTGCTTTGCCAATGCCTCATGTGCTTTATCCCGAATCTCGTTTGTCTTCTTTATCTCCTTGATATCATGGTGAGATTCTTTTATATTGTTTTGAGATTCTTTTTGCATATTCAACAAAGCATCCATTTTGGCACTCAAATCATCGCCACCGGTTTGATTGTTTGACCCGCTTCCATTACCGCCTTGATTGTTGTAATTCCTTTGGTACCCACCTTGGTAATTATTGTCCCTACCTTGGTACCCTTGATTGTAATTACGTTGATAACCCCCTTGGTTACCACTTTGACGGTTGTTGTACGATGATCCACCTTGATTACCTTGATTACCCGATTGAAAGTTCGGGTTCATTTGATTCGAAGCGTTACCGTACCGGAAATTAGGGTGATTTCTCAACCCTGGATGGTAAGTGTTGGAGTTCATGTCGTATTGTTTCCTATCTCCATACACTTGGTTGACTTCTTCAGTGTAGCCACTCGACCCCGTTGGACATTGCTCGGTTGTATGCCCAATATCTCCACATTCTTCACAAACCGCAAACTGAACCGCATTTACCTCTTTCTTCTTCAGACGAGCCATTTCCCGCTCTAAAGAAGAGATTCGATCCTTGGAATCAAGATCGGGAAGTGACCGGGAAATTGGATGTTTCTTTGCTCTATCGGCTGATTATTTTTCTTTAGACCGCTTGCTCATTCTTTCCAAGAATTCCCAATCGTCGTCTTCGTGATTGCTCAAGAGTGTTCCATTGCTTATTGACTCAAGACGATTCCAATTTGTGTCATCCAAACCCCGTACAAAACATTTCACCAACTCCCACTTTTCTATTTGGTGATGTGGACATCTCCGCATCATTTCTTTGAATCGAGTGAATGCTTCATGCAATGGTTCGTCCGATAATTGGCGAAAAGACCTAATTTCATCACGAGCATCGTCAGTCTTTGCCATTGAATAATACTCATCTAGAAAAGCTTGTTGCATTTCTCCCCATGTGCGAATGCTGTTTGCTGGAAGTGTAAGGAACCATTGCTTCGCTTTGTCTTTCAAAGAAAATTGAAACAAACGAAGTTTGACCTCCTCTAGTGCAAAGTTATGCCCCCCGATAGTGCTGCAAATGGAAGAAAACTCTGTCAAATGTGTGTACGGTTCGTCGTTAGACCTTCCATTAAAATGAGGAAGTATGTTGATGTAATGTGGTTTACAATCAAACATCCTCTTCTCACAAACGATTGGTGAGTCGTTCTCGGTGACAACCGGCCTAAAACGATCATTCACTCCCCGTGGAGGTCGTTGACGACGTTGTGGACCGTTAACTTCTTGATCGACCGGTCTTCTATTATCCCGTCTTTCACCTCTTCGATCATCTCTTCGATCCTCTCTTCTATTATCTCTTGGGTTACCACCTCCCACGAAATGAGGAATCCGGTTAGGGTTTGCATTGTTGTTGTTATTATAAAACCCATCATTCCGGTTCCGTTGGTCATTGTTCCGTGGTTGACGGTTGTTCTCATAACCATCATTTCTTCCACCTCCGTAACCGTATTCGTCGTCCCCAACGTAATTGGCATTTTGGTAGCCAAATTCCTCATCATCATACCTTCTAGCGTTGTAGACGTTGCCCCTATTCACGTAGCCCCAATCTTCATCATCGTTAGCCCAATCATCATAGTACCCCCCATCGTCCGAATTTTCCGTATGAATGCTTACATGTTCCGGCGATTGATAACCGGGAACACTATACGGTTCATCATTGGGGATTACATTCCTCAAGTCATCGATGTTGAAGAATGGGTCTTCATTTGCGGGATTGCCGCGATCACGATTTCCCCGACGGTCGGAATTGACATTCCGGTCATCTAGGTTGATGGGTAGAGAGGTTTGTCGATGAAGGTTTTGTTGTTGGGGTGTTCTTTGATTGTGGTTGGGATTTTGGTTTTGGAAAGGTGGTGTGGGTGGTCTGGTATTGTTGTTATTACCACCCGGTCGCTCTGGAGGTATAGGTTGCAAATTTGGAGCCGGATTGAAATTGCTTCGGTATTGAAATTGGTTCGGATTTTGATTTTGGTTGAAGTTTTGGTTAGAGTTTTGGTTCGCCATTGAATCGGTTTCAATGGATGGTGTATGTTGTGGTGTGTTGGTAGTTTGATTAGAAGCAAGTGTTGCTTCTAACCGGCTTGCTAGATTTCTCCTTGCGACTCTTTCGATTTCCGGTTCGTAGACTAAAGGTGAAGTCCTCCCGGAGTTTCGCGTATGCATACACTACCTGTAACCTGCACAAGTAACACACCCGCGTAACAAGGAAAAAGACAAAGTGCAAAAAGAAACTAAACAACTTAAACAGGTAATCACGAAAATTCAAACAATAATCCAAACACAAAGCGCACGCACTCCCCGGCAACGGCGCCAAAATTTGATCGGAGTGTCGCGCTCCGGTCAAAGATAATATTTATAGTCCCAAATTACCCTTAACAAATAGCTAGTGGTAGTAAGGGGTTGAACCACGAAGAGTATGTGGTTTGCGTATGGATTAGATCGAATTATAAAAAGGTGTCACTATTATGAAGCTTGCTATTTTGTTTTTATGTATTTTTGATTGATTGAAAAGATGTGGATTAAAACTACTAAAATGAAAGGATGGATTAACTACTAGTGATTAACAAATTGCAAGAATTAAAATTGATTGATTGAACAATGATAAGAAAACAAGGTTCACACCCGGTTCGGTAGTTGCATTCCTAGGGTTTCTACACGTTTTAGGTTTGAATCAATTGCAAAGATGATTAACGGATTTAGTGTCGCGAGGCTTAGGTGCCAAAAGTTATCAACGTTATAAATAACGAACCACAATGCACTTTGTTACCAAGAACATGTAAACTCTAACCTAGACAAGGCATAATAGCACATAAACATTTCATAAAGTCAAATTTAATCTTCACTCGACAATTTATGAATTCAATACAAATGCAAGACAATTGTCATAAGCTTCAAAATCAAATAGTAAATTGTCACAAACTCAAACCAAGAACAATGTTTAAACCCTAGACTTACAATAACCTACACCGGGGTGAAACCTCCAAGGAATTAGCCACTCATGGTGAAAATGGCACGATCAACGGATGATGGAAGCTTGAATTGAATCATCTTGGAACTTGTAGAATGGTGAATGATAAGGGTTAGGGTTTAGGATGAGTGATGATGGTGAGTGGTTGAGTGGATTGATGGAATGATGAACTAGGGTTTCGATTCAAGAAGATGATGTTGCTATCGTTCTTGATTCGGGTCTAGGAAGGATGGTTGGTGGAATGGTAGATGAAAGATGATGATAATAGGCTCCAAGATATGTTTTCAAACTCAAGAAGAAGTGTAACTCCCGAATTGATGTGCCAACAACCCCCTTTCATTCGTTATTTGACCCAAACCAAACAACGGCCGCGCAGCAACATTGGAGGGCCGTCGCCGACGGCCTGATGCCCCGTCGGCGACAGTCCATGCATGTTGATCTGGAGCCGACGTGTTAACTCGCTGCTTACGGACCATTTGGGCGACGGAGAATTGTACACACCGTCGGCGACGGACCATATGGTCGTCGGCGACGGCCCCTGGAATTTCAACTTTCTGTTTTCTTCATTTCTCAAGTCCGGTTGACCCGTTTCGCATCTTAGTGGCTTGTTTTTCATCCCGGTGGTCCGTTTAGCTCCCAATTAGCTCCTTAAACTTCACAAGACCTGCAAAACACAAATCCTTTTACAAGTAGGCTATTCGGGATTAAAAGTTAAGCAAAAACATGAACTTAGACATAAACGAACACCGGTTTTCGACCACGTATCATTCGTCCCAAGGCTTTCTTTGGTAAAAAAGGTATCTTTTTGTCTTGGATCTCCCTTTGTTTGTTTTTGTTTTTTTGGTATTTGTGTAGTCATCTTTAGTGTCTTTTTCTCACAGAGTTGACTATATGGAGGCTGCTTCAGGGAGATTCTAAGGATGTGAAGTTTGTAGTTGGCGATGAAGTTGATCCGGGCTTGAACCGGAGTGGGATGGTGCAGGTTACTGGGGGGTCTACCCACAGGGGCCTCCGTCGCTGTGGAAGGGGGTGAGGACACCTCCTCTAATGGGGAGGAGAGTTCTCCTGATCCTGCCCCTGTTACGCATTCTGATCAAACTGATGATGAAGACCTGGAGGTCCGTTTGATTCGCAAGAGGAAAGCTGCGAGTCCTCAGCCAGCCCCTGTTCCCCGTGATATCCGGCAAAGGCTCCGGAGTGCAAGTGGGCAGAAGCCCCCTCCTTCCTCAAAGACTACTTCTGATCTTCCCCTTGTAGGGGTCAAGGGTTCTTTGTCCAAGCACCTGAGGTCTTCAAGTCTTGTGAGTGCACCTTTGCTGTTGAGTTCTTTTTTCTTCTTGTCTGTCTGTCACATCTCTGTTTTACTTCTGATGTTCTTTTTCCTTTTGTGCAGGGGAGTTCTCGTGATCCCATAGAGATCCCTACTGGCCCCTCTTCTTCCCGTGCTCGGGACAAAACTCCGAAAGTAGGCCTGGCTCACTTTACCTCAGCCTTTGAACTCTCACCTCTTCATGCTACAGGGACCAGCAAACCCACTGAACCTGAGGGTCTTACCCATCGGTCCCCTTTGTTCCTTTGTTTGCTGATGCCATCCCCTTCACCTATGTCCCTAAATGGAAAGTAACTCAATCCTCGGTGATAGGGACTCCTGAGGCTGCTAGGGACTTCCTAAGTCATGCTGTTCCTCCCTCCCATAAATTCGTAAATTCTGCTTTGAGGGATGATCTTTTCGAGGATCAATATAGCATGTCTCTTTGTGAAAGTTTTTTCAGGGGTGCTGGCATGCTGCAGCGGATCGATGATTTGAGGAGTGCAAACGAGGGTCTTAAGGGTGAGCTTAAAACCTCCCAGTCTGTTGCTGCCGGACTTAGGTGCCAAGTGGTTGAGGCTGAGAGAAGGCTGCAGGAGGAGAAGGTACATAACCTCTCTCCCTCCTCCTCTCTTTTTTTTTTTTTTTTAATTTTCTAACTTGTTTTTGGATTTCTTGTGGTGTTTCTTGTCCAGGGGGCTGGAGCCATGTTGGAGAGGAAAGAGCGAGTCTGGAAGCAGGAGATGGCGGTGTTGGTGGGAGAGAAGGAAGAATTGGCCGCTGAGCTGAAGTATCTGAAGGAAGTTGTCTCCGTTTCTCAGGAGCAATTGAACACTATGTATGCGGATTATGGGATAACTTCTGATGACAACCAGCGGTTAGCAAAGGAGAAACATTGGTTAATCACTGAGGGTTTTGGAGCCTTCCTTACCGCCGTTGCTCAGTCGGAGGATTTTAAGGGTAGCTTGGAGGAGGTGTACAGGGCGTATCGGGATGTTGGCTACCAGGCCGAATTGAAGGATGGTTATGCCTACTCTGCTCAGGGCCTGGGCAGAAAGGAAACTCCGCTCTACAACTCCAAAGCAAAGAAGAGACTATCTAAGCTGGATGAGGAGTTTGGGAGTAAAACCCCTGCCATTCTTCAGAAGATCCTGGAGCTTCCCATGATATCAATTGACGAGTTGAAAGCCCTGTTTTCCTCCGCTGGTCCTTCATCTCCACCATCTTTATCTGGGTGTGATCCCCAGTGATTTCTTAGACATTAACATCTTTCGATATGGTTGTAATCTGGATAACTTACCTGCCCTAGGATACTTTAAACTTTTGTGGTTGTTTGGAAGGAGGTCCTTTATGTTGGGGGCCTCCTAGGTGTCTAATTGTTTGGAAGGAGGTCCTATTTTTGTTTTGTAGGGGCCTTTACCGAGGATCAAGTCGGTGCTTCCCTGAAGACTTTTGAGCTGTTTTGCAAGAGGCTGTATTTCGGTCTTTGTTTGTTGTACTTGCTATTTCTTTGTATATTTATTTTTCATAAATAAAGAAAAAACTGCTTTTTGTGGCTTGTTTATAGAAGTGTGTTGTATTTTTTGTTTGTTTGTCAAACCGCGATTGTCTGTTCGAGGCCAATCGCTGGACAAGTTGATAATGTGATATTATGTTTTTGACTTGTTTTGTCCGCTTTCTTTGGGTTAGCTAGACCCTATTTTGCCCCACAGCCGGGCTTTTGGTATGTTTGATATACCCTAGACACGTGTGTTCATTTATTGGTTAGGTTTATAATATTCCTGGGCACGTCTGCCTAGTTATAACACCTGTTATTTTACCAAAAGAGGACAGGTTAGTTGTCCGTTTGTCATTTACTTCTTGGGGAGTTAAACTTCCCAGCTTAAGTTGTTACAAAAGATCTGTTCTTGGGGGAGCCCCAGACTAATAGTTTAAATATTACAAAAGTGGCTCTTGGGCGTTTTTCCTGGGGATAAACCCCTCATATGTAGTACTTCCTAAGTTGCATGAGGTTCCACGTTCTGGGGACCTCCTTGCCTTGGAGAGTTTCCAATTTGCAGCTTCCTTTACCGTTTGCCCATACGACCCGATAGGGCCCTTCCCAATTGGGTCCTAACTTTCCAGTGCTCTCCTGCAGGCTGGCTTCATTTGCTCTCAGGACTAAATCTCCCGGGACGAGGTTAAGCTTCTTCATCTTGGCATTGTAATAGCTTTCCAGCTGTTTCTTATACTTAGCCTCCCTGACCGCCGCCACTTCTCTCCTTTCTTCCAGTAAGTTCAGCATCCGGAGGTCTTGTTCGTTCTCCGCCTCCCTGAGCTTCATCCTTGCAGTCGGGGATCCTATCTCAGCTGGGATGACTGCCTCAGTCCCGTAAGTCAGGCTAAAAGGAGTTTCCCCGTTGCAGTTTTTGGGGGTGGTCCTGTATGCCCACAGTACAAACGATAGTTCCTCCAGCCATCCTTTTTGTTTCCTCCCTAGTCTTCCCTTCATCCCTTTGATAACGCTCTGGTTGGCTCTTTCTACCAGTCCATTGCTTTGAGCATGAGTGATGGAGGTAAACACCTGCTGTATGTGCATCTGCTCGCACCATGGCTTGAAGGGTCTCCCAGCAAATTGGACACCGTTATCACTTACCAGCTCTTTTGGGACCCCGTACCTGCAGATGATGTTATCTAGTACAAATCGCTTCATCTGTTCCCCGGTTATTTTTGCCAAGGGCTTTGCTTCGATCCACTTGGTGAAATAATCAATGGCGACAACCACATACTTGACTCCTCCTGGACCCTCCGGAAATGGTCCAATTATGTCGATGGCCCACTTCTGGAAAGGCCAGGATGTTGAGACTGGTATCATCGGGTGTTTGTGTCGATGGGTCATAGGTGCGTGTACCTGGCAATTATCACATTTTTTAATCTCTTCGGATGCTGTTTCGTACATTCGAGGCCAATAGAATCCCGCATTCATCGCCTTTGCTACTATCGTCCTTGGCCCTGAATGCATTCCACTAATTCCTTCATGCATCTCCCTAATCACATACTCAGCCTCTTCCATGTCAACACACTTCAAGGATGGGCCCAGGTATGACCTCCGGTATAGTTCTCCATCAACCATCTCATATTGCAAGGCCTTTACCCTTATCTTCCTAGCTGCCCAGTCTCCCTCGGGTAGTGTCCCGTCCTGGAGGAACTTTACCATTGGGGTCATCCAAGCTTCTTGCACATTCTCAACCGTAGCTACCTCCTTTGTGCTGAGGGAGGGAGAGGTTAGGACTTCCACTTTGACTTCTCTGGCTAGGTGGTCAAATGCTACTGAGGCTAGCTTACTGAGGGCGTCAGATTTTCTGTTTCTCCCGTGGGGGATGTATTCCAGCTTAAAAGTTTTGAATGTCTTGGCCACCTCTTTGACCCTTTGCCACGTACTGAGCCATGGTGTTGTCTTTGGCCTCATATTCTCCTTGGTATTGTTTGACTACCAGCTGTGAGTCAGTACTGGCTTCCACATGCTTTGCTTTCATCTTTTCTGCCAATCTCATCCCTGCTAGAAGGGCTTCATATTCTGCAGTATTTTTGGTGTTTTCAAAATCCAGTCTTATGGCATAGGTTAGCTCAACTCCTTCAGGGCTTGTCAAAGTAATGCCCGCTCCGCTTCCTTCCTCGCTGGAGGCTCCATCTGTGAATAGCTTCCACGCAACCTTGTCTTCCCTTTCTTTCTCTTCTTTCTCCATGGCCTCCCATTTTAGGAGTTCTTTTTCTTCATCCTCAGGGACTTCTGCTAAGAAATCGGCCAGTATTTATCCTTTCATGGCTGTCTTGGGTTTGAACTCTAAAGAGTGTTCTCCCAGTTCCACGGCCCATTTAGCCAACCGTCCCGACAGCTCCGGCCTCCTGAGTACTTTTTGGAGGGGTTGATCAGTCATTAAGGTGATCTTGTGCCCTTGGAAATATCTCCTGAGTATCCGGGATGCGAAAACAAGGGCCAATGCTAACTTCTCCAGAGGCATGTAGCGTTCTTCAGGGCCTTTAAGTGTTCTACTGATGAAATATATCGGTATCCGCTTTCTCTCCCGTTCCACCATCATGACCGCACTTATGGTTGTTTTCGAGGCGGACAGATATAAGAGGAGCTGCTCTCCGGGTACTGGGGTGGCCAATGTTGGGAGTTTGCAGATATAAGCTTTCATTTCTTGAAAGGCAGCCTCTGCCTCAGAGGTCCATTTAAACCTGTCTGTTTGGAGACAGTCCTTTAGCACCTTCATGAAGGGGAGAGTCCTGTCAGCTACTTTTGACAAAAAACGGTTTAGTGCGATTAGCCTCCCGTTCAGCTGCTGGATGTCCTTCAGGGACCTGGGGGACCGCATTTCAGCTACAAATTGAGTTTTTTCTGGGTTAGCTTTGATTCCGCCCTTAGTGACTACTACCCCCAAGAATTTTCCTTCTTCTACCCCAAAACAGCACTTACCGGGGTTTAGCTTCATATTCACATCTTGTATAGTGCAGAGGGTCTCTGCTATGTCATCTATCATGGCCATCTCGGTCAGGCTCTTGATAACGATGTCATCAACGTATACCTCCAAGTTCCTCCCCCGTTGTTCCCTGAAGAGGGCGTTTATAAATCTTTGATACGTGGCCCCGGCGTTTTTAAGACCGAAGGGCATCTTGGTATAACAAAATGTCCCTTCGTCCATGATGAAGGCGGTTTTTTCCTCGTCCTCTATTGACATTTGGATCTGATGGTATCCTTTATAGGCATCTAGGAAACATTTCAGGGGGTATTGGGATAGGGAATCCACCTGGACGTCTATTTCTGGGAGGGGGTAGCAGTCCTTGGGACATGCTTTGTTCAG
Source organism: Helianthus tuberosus (assembly GCA_030545235.1). Classification (NCBI taxonomy): domain Eukaryota; kingdom Viridiplantae; phylum Streptophyta; class Magnoliopsida; order Asterales; family Asteraceae; genus Helianthus; species Helianthus tuberosus. The sequence goes on along the minus strand of CM060427.1, from coordinate 107,510,752 downwards.
ATCTTGGAAGTCAATGCACATCCTCCATCCCCCGTCTTTCTTCTGAACCATGACTGGGTTAGCAACCCAAGATGGGTACTTCACTTCCCTTACTATTCCGACTCTGAGCAGCTTCCTGGTCTCTTCGCAGGCGGCCCTCCTTTTACTGGGACCCATGCTTCGTTTTTTCTGCTTTACCGGCTTTACCCAAGTATACGTATTCTGCCGGTGTTCAGTTAGGCTCCTTGGAATTCCTGTCATATCCCCATGTTGAAATGCAAACACATCAATGTTGAGAAGGAGCAATTCCTTGAGAGCACTCTTGCACTTGTCACTCAGGTGGCTTCCTACTTTAACCGTCTGCTCCGGGAACCTGTCGCAGAGGACCCATTCTTCAACCCCCTCCTTCGGGGGCTTCTCGGATGCTTCCCCCTCAGACACGGAAGAGACTACTTCATATGCAGATTTTACCCAAGCCAAGCCCTTTGGCGTCTGGAACACTAAGGCTCCGTGTGGGGTGGATGCTTGTGCTTGCAAATCCCCAATCCCAGGTCTTCCCAGGATTGCGTTGTACTTTGAGGGTGCTCGGACAACTGTGAAAGTTAGGTTTATAGTTCAAACTCGATCTCCTACCCCAACTGTGAATGGGAGCCTGATCTTTCCCAAGGGGTGTGACACACTGTTGTTGAATCCTACTAGAGGGATGGAATCCTCCTCAAGCCTGTCTCTTACATCCCTGTCGAATCTGAGGAAACAGTGCTCGTATATAACCTCTACCCCAGATCCCCCATCCACGTGTATCCTGGCCACCTTGTGGCCAGCTATTATGGCCGAGATGTTTAGTGGGAGCCGCTGCACCTCACTTTCCTCCAGGTGTGGCATTAAGATGGGAGCTTTCATGCAGTCCGGGGAGCCCAGGATTCTGGCCTTTACACTTCTGGTGGTATCAAATTCATTCCTCCTTCTAATCATATCTACATATGCCCTCCCAGGCTCCCTTGCATCTTTCCCTCTGCGATCCCCCCTCCTTCCCTAATTTCCTTAACCAAATGGGCCAGTTTTCCTGTTTTCACCGTGGCTTCTATTTCCCTCTTTAAGTACATGCAATTATCAGTTTTATGGCCAAATCCTTTGTGAAAGTCACAATATTCGCTTGGTTGTGCCTTTGGCCCGGGTTTTATGGGTGGTGGCCTCGGGAAGGAGCTCTTCACCCTCTCAGTGGCCAATATTTCACTTGGGGTCTTGGTGAGAGGGGTGAAGCTGTCAGAGTAAAGGGATGGGCCTCTCCCCCGAGGTCTATATGGGGAGTATGAGGGTCTTGCCCTATCATGCAACATTCTATCAAAAGCAGGTTTTCTGGAATAAGGTGTACCTTTATCAAGAGGTTTTGCGACTGGGGTGACCCTTCGGGGTAGGGTATCTGTCTCCTTAGTCTTGCTAACTGTGTCTTTGCATCTGACAAAGGCTCTGACCCTGTCCATGAGGTTGTCAAATGAGTGTGGGAACTCTTCCCCCAGTTTCTCGCATAGCTGTGCATGCTTCAATCCGTTTATGAAACTGTTGATCTTCATGACCTCCGGGACGTCTTTGATATTCATGCTCTCCTTGACAAACCTTTCCATGTATTGGTCTATCCGCTCGTTGTCCCTCTGCCTTATGTGTAGGATTTCGTTAGGGTTCTTGACCACCTTTCTTTGCTGACTGAAGTTTCTCAGGAACTTTTCACTTAGTTCTTCGTAGCTGTCGATCCCTCCAGGAGGGAGGCTGTCGAACCAGAGCTGGGCCCCCTCCGTCAAGGTCTGTACAAACATATGGCACCAAACCGGCATGGGCCACCGCCCCAGTTTTCCCGCACCCCTGAAAGCATGGAGATGATCTTCAGGATCTCTTGTCCCATCATATCGGTCAAAGTTTGGGGGTAGCTTCGTCTTAGGGGGCATTGGTGCTTCTGCTATCCTCTGGGTGAACTTTGAGACTTCAGCTAAGTCCCGTGGGAGGTAGGGTTGATCCAGGCCATCGTTGCTTGGATTCTCCTTTTCCTTTTCTTTTCCTTTTGGTTTCTTTCCCGTGATGAGATCCTCCCTTTCTTCCGATGACATCTGTCTAAGGGCTGTCATGAACGTTTCCAGTGGGTCGCTTCCACTGCCCTTGTTTTGAGGGTCTGCCTTTTCTTGATTAGAGGGTGTATCGAACGATAGTTTGGCCCTGATACTGTCGAGTTTCTCTTGTCTTTCTAGGTCTTTGAGACACTTCTTCAGTTTCTCTCTGTGCATGGCCACGAAGTCCGGGGTGATGGTCTCTTCTTTTTCCAGAATTTCTACCTGATTCTCATTCTCTTCCTCATGAGTTATATCTTCCACCGTAACTTTGTCATGATCATTCTGCACTGTCTGAATGACCCGTGAACCGGGTGTGGTGTCCATGTTGCTTTTTCTGAAACGGGTTATCTATAACATCGGAGTTCAGTGTGGAGACACCGGTCAAACTGATGTCCTACGGATGACGCCAATGTCGAATACCCAAATCCCGGCTGACGTTCAATGGATCTTCGCTGACGTCAAGACGTTCCGTTTCTTGTAGCTACAAAAGAATAAACCGTTAGCCTCGTCACGGGGGACCCCGGAAGGGGGATCCGTGACCAAGCTCCGGCGTGAGAGTAAGTAAACTTGCCGGAGAGATGAAGGAGTTTATTCCGATGAGTATAATCACCGGAATGTTCCCTCAAAGGTGTGAATCAATAAATGTGGTGTATGTGATTAATGTGTGAGTAAATGAGAGAATAGTAAATGAGAGTGTAGTAAATGAGATAGTCCCGGAGATGATACCTCTGCTCTTGTTACCGTTTTCTTCCTCTTATATAAGTCCTAGGCCTTATCTTGCATGTGGGATATTTGTTGAAATGATCCGACGGCTTTAGGAAGTCTTCGAGGGGCTCAGACACTAACGGTTAGATTGACAGCGACATTTAATGTTTCAGCAGGAGAAGTACAATGTCAGCCATGATACCCTTCTTATCAGTCATTAATGGAGGTCTGTATGCTCTGATTCATCGTTTCCCGCTCGTTTTGTAACTGAGAAACCTTAGTGGGCAAGTTACACTCCGGTTGGGCTTGTACCTTGTTGGGCCCGTACGTAGACAGCCCAAAGCGGGTAAAAATGGGGTTCCCCATTGGCCCGTCGTCAGATGGAATACAATACAACTACTTGCCATGTGTTAATTATTCCAAACTTTGGATCGTAGAAGATAATTAAAAACAAAGTATAAACAACTTGTATTAAATTTTGATTAGGTAATTGAAGTTGAAAGCCCACTTAAAAATACTTGTATTTTCTTTGATTTGATGGAATGATGTTATAAAGAAATAAAATGTATGAGAAAATGGAATGAATGGTTGAATAAAATAGTTTTTATTATTTTTATTTTTTATATTTCATTATCATATTTAGCCAGGGCCGGCTCTGGGCCCGGCAAACCCGTGCCGACGCCCGAGGCCAAAATTTCAAAGGGCCTGAAAAGTCTTTATAAGCTTGTATATATTTATTAAATTATATGTTTAGCATATTATCCAAAGAAAATATTGGTGGTGTAGTGGCAAAAACCATCTCAAAATAATGTAAAGGTCTCAAGTTCAAGTCTTTGCTCCATCACTAAGTTTTTATTTTTGTAATTAATTTACCCTTAACCATAATTTTAGGCCTAATTTTTTCAAAAATTTTCTGGGACGGCTCTGTATTTAGCTACTGAATGAGATGAGGTAAAGTGTAATTTACATTAGATAGATGACAAACTGACATGACCTTTAATGTGTCAACGTAACATAATATATTACTAGTTTGTCTTTTCCTACCACATGTCCTTTTTCGGATGGGGCCCGTATGGGACCGATACTCAATACACCACCTTCCTCTCACATTCCTTCGTTGTAAATTATTTTTAAACCTTTTTTTTACAGTTGCGATATAATATTTTAACTCGTTGTAAATCACTTAGATTATCCACTATCACAACCCAACCCAACCCAACCCAACCCAACCCAACCCAACCCAATCTTTCAATAAAATACTAATTTCTCTCTCTTCCACCTATACAATCCAACCCAATCCAATTTATCACTCTCATTCACAACCCAACTTAAACAAATATTTTATTATATAAATATGATAATAACTATTGTTTATTATACAAAAAAAGATGTTTAATTATAAAAAGGAAAACTATTATAATAATCACTTGTAGATTGCAACCAATGTTTGCAGCAACGACCTGGTTGAGTAACTATTCCATATTTTTACATTTTAAAAATTAAAAAGTTATTTGTCTTATATACAAGTGGCAACCGGTTGCAAAAATAAATCATGATAGTTAGGGCTGGCAATAGGTAACCTGTAGGTAACCTGCTAAGACATGATAACAGAAAAGTACACCATGTGTTTTTTTACGTTTTTAAAAATAATCAGAATTTGAAAGTTATGATCCATTATTTCTCCTTCTAGGTACATAAAATATACATCTGTCTTATAGACATTGGATATAAAGTAGTTAAACGAGTCGTATTCATGTTTAAAATTTTTATTGTTCGCGTTATCACTTACCTGTTAAACCTGCTAAGACACGATTTGCCAGCCCTAATGATAGTGGATAGTCTTAGGAATCCAAACAAGTCATTGCATCATAAGGGGCAGTCTTACAAAGATAAAAAAATAAATAAATATTTGTACATGACAAGAATGATTATTAGGAAATTAAAGTCTTACTTAGGCTATATGGTGTAGGATGGCGCTCTTGTCCAACTTAGCTAGTTAAAGCCTCAAAACACGTCCCGCTCTAGTTAAAGAGGGCGCCAATAGAAGGGGTCGCTAACCCGTTAACGAGTGTGAGTGAGAAAATAATGGGACCCCTTTTCACATCCACCAATCACTAAAATAAAACAATCTAGTCATCTACTAATGTTGGTTATTTAATACGGAAAAGAACAGAGATTCAACTCTAAACTAACATGAACCTATTTACATGTAACTTATACTCACGAATTTTATATTATAATCTAATATGATATTAGAAATTGTTATAAGTGGTATTCAATACACAATAAGGAGTTAGGATTACAATATATATAGACTCTATAGATACACATTGACTACCTAGGGAATACATAAATTACAATGAGACAACATAAGTTAATTTAATCTAACATCCCCCCGCAAGCTGATCGGTGGAGGACCAATGTGAAGCATTTGACGAAAGGTGACAAACTGATGAGAAGGAAGACTCTTCGTGAAGATGTCCGCAACCTGAAGCTTGGTTGGCACAAATTTGGTGACAAGTTTCCCGGCAGTAACAAGCTCACGCAAAAAATGATAATCAGGATCAATATGTTTAGCCCGCTTGTGAGAAATAGGATTTTGCGTGAGAAAAATAGCACTTTGATTATCACAAAGAATAGTGGGTCTGTCAGGAGGTAATGCATGAAGTTCTTGAAGAAGATGCGTCAACCATACAATTTCAGCAGCCGTGTTTGCCATGGCACGATACTCAGATTCACAACTTGATTTAGCAACAATTGGTTGTTTCTTAGCACTCCAAGATATAAGATTTCCCCTAAAAAATATAGAATAACCATAAGTGGAGCGACGTGTTTCCAAACAACGAGCCCAATCAGCATCTGAATAACCCACCAAAGCGGTACGAGTTGGTCTAGTGTAGTGAAGTCCATGTTCAACCGTTCCTTTAAGTACCTGAGAATGCGTTTGACTTCCTGATAATGATCAACGGTCGGAGACTGTAAGAATTGACTGACTTGATTTACTGCATACGATATGTCAGGGCTCGTAATTGTCAAGTACTACAAAGCACCAACAATCGAACGATATTGAGTAACATCTGGATATGGATCACCTGCAAAAACAAAAGAAACATTAGTGCTTAAAGGAGTTGGGGCAGGTTTCGCCTCCAACATTTTTGCTCGAGAAAGAATATCTTTAGTGTATTTGGACTGATTCAAGAATAAGCCACTCGTCGTGTAAGTAACCTCCAATCCTAGAAAATAATTAAGTTTCCCCAGATCTTCTATGGCAAATTCAGTGTTGAGGCAGGAGATGAATGATCGAAGAGCAGTAGATTGATTCCCAGTCAGGATGAGATCATCCACATAAACAAGAAGATACATGACACAAGAATTTCGGTTGAACACAAATAGAGAAGGATCCGAACGACTGCACACAAAACCATAAGTAGTTAAGAGCACACTCAAACGATGAAACCAAGCACGAGGAGCTTGCTTTAGCCCATAAATAGCTTTGTTCAATTTGCATACATAAGATGGAAAACGAGCATCAACAAACCCTTTTGGTTGTTCCATATAAACGTTCTCAATGAGATGGCCATGAAGAAATGCATTATTAACGTCTAATTGATGCAATGGCCAGCCGTTAATAACCGCAATAGCCAAAACCGTGCGAACTGTGGCAGCTTTGACAACCGGACTGAATGTGTGAAAATAATCAAGACCAGGGACCTGAGTAAAACCCTGAGCAACAAGGCGAGCCTTGTGTCGTTCAACCGACCCATCTGAGTGAAACTTAGTCCGAAAAATCCATTTGGATCCTACCACATTGGCATGCACAGGTCGTGGCATAAGTGTCCAGGTTTTATTTGTGAGTAAAGCATTAAATTCAACATGCATGGCATTAACCCATTTCGCATCTTTGGAAGCGGAGTGGAAGGTTGTTGGATTGGTGGAGGCAAAAAGAGCACGATGAAGCGGAAGATGAGTGGTGTGAGTAAGGTCAAGTTGATGACGAGGTTTAAATATGCCGGCTTTTGCTCGAGTAATCATAGGATGAGTAGATAAGGAAGGTGGCGGAGGTGGAGCAAAGTGAGCATCAGTAGGGTCTGATTGGTTTGAAGAGGCCGATTGGGTAGACATGGGCGGAGAAGTTGTGTGTTGTATAGGTGAGTTTATTGGACTAGTAATGTGCGGTTGAGAAGTAGTAGATGAAGGTATAGAAGGTGGCGTATGGCCTATGGGAAGGTGTAGAATAAGGAGTACTAGGAGAATTAATTGGAGAGTTAATGGAGGAAGTGATAGGAGAATTAATTTGAGAGTTAGTGGAGGAATTAATTGGAAAATAAGGAATAGTAATTGGTGGAGGATGGGAATCGATTGGTGTGGTGGGAGTTGAGGAAACATGAGGGGTCTCATCATTAGGCATTGATGGATCAATAAAGTTGGTTATTTCAAGCTCTTGAATGGGTCTTGATGATGTGTCGGTTAAAAAAGGAAAAGACAATTCATCAAACTTTGCATTTCTAGAAACATAAACTCTAGAAGTAGAGGGGTCCAAGCATTTAAAACCCTTGTATTTAAAACAATATCAAAGAAATATGCATGGAATACTTCTTGGTGCAAGTTTATGAATGGTATAATCACGAAGGCATGGAAACACACGACAACCGAATGAGCGAAACATTGAATAATCCAGAGGTCTATTATATAAAAGCTCAAATGGAGACTTTCCACCAAGAAGAGTAGATGGAACACGATTAATAATATAAACTGCGGACGAGAACGCATCAACCCAAAAACTTGCGGGAATTTTCGCATGAAACATCATTGCCAATCCCGTTTCTACAATATGACGATGTTTGCGTTCAACCCGACCATTTTGTTGCGGGGTGTATGTGACAACTGCCACGAAACCGGTAATTTCCGTACACTTTAATTATTATTTAATGACTGCAATTATGTGCTTAATTGACAGCAATGTCTGAACACATACTAAACAAGTGAATTCATGCACGTTGTATACTACAAAATATTGCTTTATGCATAAGCGAGAGCGTTGCGTCAGAAATACTAGTAAACTCACCGGTAAGACACATTGTGTCAACAATTCTGCAGAAAGCAGCCAGACTATAAAATTGGAGCCTAGGTGTAGGTCCAACAACAAGAATACGTTAAAACCCAAGAGTACATACAAGGGTTTAATATATATACTCTCCGGAAGCAAAAATAAGCACTAAAAAGCACCCGAAACGCACTTTAAGTGCAGAATTTTAATAAATTCAGCTCTAATCAGCTTTTAGACATATAAATATCATGCAGAAATGTCGTTTTATCATCCAGAATACTTCCCTAAGTGTCGGGAATTGAAAGTGCTACAAAAGGATACTTAAAAGACACTAAACGGTGCAATTTAGCACTTTAACGAATCGGTATCTAACCGAACAACCGGACAATACCCGGAACACCAAAATAATGCTAGAAGCATTGTTTTTATTTTTCTGAGCTAGTTAGGGTGCCCGAACACCCTAACACATTATATAATGTCCAATATACATAAACACTAACTAGTATACTTAGATTCCTAACTAAACACTTCACTTATCATCAAAACCCAACTAGATACCCCCCCCCCCCCCACTTGGGACGGTTACCAACATGGCCCCACACCAAAATTTTCTTTGATTTAATTTGATTATTATATAGGATCATGTTGGAAGATTGAGAACATAATATACATAGGGTAAAAAAGTGTTGGAAAACTATTATAAGTAACCATAGGATCACCATTCTCTTACTTCACAAACACCATCACCTCCTTCCCTCCTCCTTTGATCTCGGCTCAAACCACCCACCACACACCCACCATTTTCATCCATTAATCCTCCATTCCAAGATCACTTAAAGGTGCAAGAAGGTGCCTAACGAGGTGTAGAGCTTGTGGAAGTTGAAGGACCTCTACCGTTTGCTTTTACCCACTCGATTTTCATCATTTTTCTCCCCTAGCCTTGTGCTAGTAGTAAGTATTCTAAAACATCATCTTTATCTTGTATTTAGTGGTTAATAGATGGTAGAATGATTAAATGATGAAAACTCTAATGAACATAAGCTAAGTCTTGAACATAAAGTGATAAATAGTGGATAAAGAGTAGATGTATGGTTAAAACATGATAATCTTGTGTTGTTATGATTTTTTGATGATGTTTGTTAGTAGAAGTAGGATGGATCATCATCTAGACATACTAGTTCATGTTTAAGAACATGAACTAGCAAGATGTAAATGCTAGAAATATGAAGGATGATGAAACCATCCACCCATGAACTTGAAACTTGAATAAATATAATTTTTCTTGGAAAATAAGGTTACAAGCTTGTAGATCTAAAGATCTACAAGTGGTTTTTTGGAAGAACCAAGTGGAAAATACTAGATTGTTAAAAACCCGGATCTTGTATGAACTAAAATCATTTTTAGTAAGTAAACAAGTGTATAAACACTTGTGTAACAAAAAAAAAAATCCCACAAAGAAATATTTTTGGAAAATAAGACTAGAAGATGTGAAAATGCACTTCCTTTAAAAATAAAGTTTTTAAGAAACTAAACTTATTTTTAAAGATAACAAGACCTACTAAACATGTTAGTAACTTACTACATATTTTTACAAACTTTCAAGTTCATAAGTTTGTGGTATATGCTTGTTTTGACAAGTTTGGTAAATAAAGATTGTGTTGTTGATATTATTGTTGATTTTAAAAGAAAATAAACACATGTTTTGAAAACATGGGAAACCTCCATTTTTAGGGGAAACTCTGTCAAAATTTTTATAAATTTTGACACTTAGAAAAATATAAGTTTTTGAGAAACTTATTCCTTAAAAATGTATCTAAAAATATTACCAAGGTTTCCCTAATTTTTGGTGACAAGAAATGATGATTTCTTCAAGACTTAAAAGTTATATTAAGTATGTATATTTTTGAGAAAATATATATATATATTTACTGATCACTAAATCTTGTGCTAAGTGTATGTAGTATGTGATATACGTGCTAGTGTATTAGGACTTGAAAATACACTAAATACTTTTGAGAAGTAAAAACACAAAGATACACATACAACATACAAGATACATAATTCGGGTGCAAAGTTCAAAACACGAGATACTTATATTAATTTTTGAGAAAATAATATAAGTAAGGTACGTAGTTAAAAATATAAAATATTTTTAATACAACAATGCAAATACAAAAGATAGTGACTTGTGCTTGTACGAAACAAGTCTAGTGACTGACGATAAGAAAACACGTATAGGTCACGACGTTAATTAAGCAAATCCGGTGAAGTTTACGACGCAAGGAACGCAAAGTTGTGAGTTCATGCTCCCCCTTTTCTTTAACTGTTTTCAGTTTTATAACTTCGGGGGTGAAATACATGTTACAATCTTTACAATGTTTACAAATGGTATGATAACAAGAAACACACTTGGTGAGGACGAGAACCAAGTATGATGCGTTTTGAGGAATGATACGAGAAATCGTGTCACGAATAGGGTACCATAAGCACCATTAATCAACAATATACCTAGACCGCAGAACAAAAGGTTAGATCTAACGGGTGTCGGGCAGCCACACTCTTGGTGAGGACGAGTACCGAGCTGTGCTTTTGTGTCTCAGAATATGCCAACTAGAAAAATGCCTAAGGTTTGGTGACTTCCTATGTCGTGTCACATGTTAATGGCCTTGCAACCCATTAACAATCCTGATACTTACAGGATTAATTTATTTACATAAGATTCATACCATACTAAACTTGATTTATACTTGAGTACGTGGGGTACACAAGTAAACTTGAATTATACATGAGTACGTGGTGTACACATGAATACTTGATTTATATATGAAAATTTGATTTATACACGACACAAACTATGTTTTCATACAAAGTATACAAACGTGAAATACAAAAACTGCATGAATTCACACCAACATTATGTTGACGTTTTTCCAAAACTCACATGTATTTCAGGTAACTAGAAGTGGATGCGCGCGGTCTTGCTTATGCTCTTGGATGTCGTCTATGTTTACGTTTAAATAAGTTGTAAACTTTCAAGACAATGTTTTATGCTATCTAGTGATGTAAACACTAAACTTATGTTTTCAGATTATGGTATTTGATGTTATTTTTTTACGAGCATGTAGCATGTTTACCTTTCGTATGCAATGAGAACCTTTCATGGTCACACCTCGTGCTTCCGCCGCAGAAAGGGGTGTGACAGATTGGTATCAGAGCTGCAATTGTAGTGAACCAGGATTCCTTCTCGAGTCTAGTCTACAATCTCTAGGATCCTTTCACGAAAACAATTTTTCAAAGAGTTTTCATTGCATAAAACGTCCCGCGACATCCACTACCTGAAACTGTTTACAAAGAGTCTAGAAAAGACACTACGAGACTTAGGGTGCACAAAAGTAGCACTTGTCTTTAACTGAGAAATTACTTGCAATTATGTGTGATAATTAGCATAAACATATACTAGAAGTAGAATGTCACAAGTATACGTGACTTTACCTGAAAGCGATGGCCTATCTGAAGGAAGAAATACGAGGATGAAACGAACTGTGCGGATTGTGCAAGGAGTTACGTAATTATGGATGCATACATAATTATGGAATTCAGTGCACAGGAACCACAGCAAGTCTTGTCCTGTGTAGATTCCCTCAGTGCAAGCCTAGTAAGTACTCTGCTAGAGTAAATAATTGTTTGATGTCACTTATGTGGTATATACCTGTGAAAATATATACTACTACTGTCTAGTATGACGATATCAAACAAATGTTTAACCCTGTTGTGTTATGTTCTGTTAGAACATGGCACCCATGAAAGTTGTGAATGCTCGCAATGATGATCAACCTCCTCCTCCCCCACTGCCAAGAACTGCTGAAGAGATGAACGCTCTACTGGAAGAAAGGATCTCCGCTGCTATCGCCCAATACGAGGCGAACCGTACTCATGACAGTGGAGGACCAAGCAATGCTAGACGCAACGAGCATGGAGATTCGTCTGGAGGAACCGCAGCTCAAGGTAACCTTAAGACGATTTGCTAAGCATGGAGAAATTTATGAACGGTCTTTGTTTCATTATTTCTTCGATTGCTCACCTGTGAATTGGTTGAATCAATTCCAAGCTGCACTTTCAAGCAGTTCCTCGACTGCAAGCCGATGAACTATGACGGCACAGGAGGTGCAGTAGCATTTGTGCGCTGGACGGAGAAGACTGAAGCTACTATCCGCATGAGCAAGTGTACCGCGGATCAACAAGTCACTTTTGCTGCTGGATTGTTTATCGATGAAGCTCTGACTTGGTGGAACTTGCAAGCCCAAACCTTGGGCGATGATGCCGCTTATGGCCTAACTTGGGATGAACCGAAGGAAAGAATGAGAGAAAAGTACTGCTCCCGTGCTGAACTCCAAAGACTGGAAACAGAGTTCTGGCACTTGACCATGGAAGGCGCTGATATTAATGGTTATACTCGAAGGTTCCACGATCTGTCTAGAGTGCTTCCCTACATGGTGACTCCTAAATTTAAGCGTGTTGAACGCTACATTTGGGGACTGGCCCCAGAGTTTCGTGGCATGGTAACTTCGGCCAAACCTCAAACGATCACCGAGGCCGTAACTCTGGCTGTCAGCCTTACTGAAGATTGTGTTCGTATGAAGAAGCTATCACTGAACCCAACAGAAAAGACCGAGACGCATGTTGAGTCGTCCGGCGATAAGAAAACAAAACATGCAAACCTGAATCAAGCAACTCGCAACAACAAGGGTTTCAGCAAGAAGCGAGACACTAACCCGCCTCAGGAGACGGAAACCCTTGCAACCAAAGGATACCAAGGCACCATGCCTAAATGCCAAAAATGTAAGTTTCATCATGAAGGAGCTTGTTGCATTCCAAGGTACGACAAGTGTGGTAGGTTGGGTCATCAAGCAGAAGACTGTTGGGGAAAAGGAAAGAACCGGAATGGAAATGGTGCTGGTAACAAGAATGGTAACGGGAAGGGGCGGAACCAAGGATGCTTCAGTTGTGGAAGCAAGGATCATTTTGTGAAAGATTGCCCAGGGGGAAACAACGTTCAGGCTCGAGCATTCGTGATTGGAGCAAGGGACGCACGCGAGGACCCTAACGTGGTCACCGGTACGTTTCTCGTTAACAATCGCTTTGCATCCATATTATTTGACACTGGCGCCGATTATAGCTTCATGTCTGTGGAATTTAAACGCATGCTTGGAATAGAATCTAGTAGATTAGAAATTCCTTATTCCATAGAACTAGCCAATGGTAAACTTGTTGAATCGGGCGAAATCGTTAGAGGCTGCTCATTAGAACTTGGTGAACGAAGATTTAGCATCGACCTCTTACCTATTCAATTGGGTAGCTTCGATGTAGTAGTCGGAATGGACTGGTTGTCCAAGAACAAAGCTGAGGTTATTTGTCACGAGAAAATCATTCGCATCCCGTTGGCGAATGATGAAACTCTCATAGTACATGGAGAAAAGCGAGACGCGCCTCTACGAATCATCAGTTGTATGAAGGCACAGAAGTGCTTAAGGAAAGGATGTGTTGCCTTCCTAGCACACGTTGTAAATAAGAAGGCTGAGGAGCCGAAACTCGAAGACATTCCTGTGGTGAAGGAATTTCCTGATGTTTTTCCCGAAGATCTGCCAGGACTACCTCCGCAACGACAAGTCGAATTCCGCATAGACTTGGTTCCAGGAGCCGCTCCTGTAGCCAAGGCTCCCTATCGACTTGCACCATCCGAGATGCAAAAATTATCTACACAACTCCAGGAGTTGTTGGATAAAGGATTCATAAGGCCAAGCTTCTCACCTTGGGGAGCTCCAGTATTATTCGTGAAGAAGAAGGATGGAACACTGCGGATGTGTATCGATTACAGAGAACTGAACAAGCTCACGATCAAGAATCGGTATCCACTACCGAGGATTGATGACTTATTTAATCAGTTGCAAGGATCAAGCTACTATTCCAAGATCGACCTTCGATCTGTATACCATCAGTTAAAGATACAAGAAGAAAGCGTACCAAAGACCGCATTTCGAACGCTTTATGGGCACTACGAGTTTCTGGTGATGCCATTCAGACTGACAAACGCGCCAGCGGTATTTATGGATCTGATGAACCGCGTATGCAAACCATATCTCGATAAATTCGTGATTGTATTTATCGATGATATCCTGATTTACTAGCGAACGAAAGAAGAACACGAGCAACATCTCAGAACTATTCTGGAACTACTGAAGAAAGAGAAGCTCTATGCAAAGTTCTCGAAATGCGAATTCTGGATTCGCGAAGTACAATTTCTTGGTCACGTCGTGAATGAGAAGGGCATTCATGTAGACCCATCCAAGATTGAAGCAATAAAGAATTAGGAAGCTCCCAAAACCCCAACTGAAGTTCGACAATTTTTGGGCTTAGCGGGCTATTATCGGCGATTCATTGAGAATTTCTTAAAGGTAGCACAACCGCTAACGACCCTTACACAGAAAGACAAGAAATACGACTGGGGTCACAAACAAGAAGAAGCCTTCCAGTTACTTAAAAACATGCTATGTGATGCACCGATACTATCATTACCCGAAGGCACTGAAGACTTCGTGGTATATTGCGACGCTTCACGACAAGGTTTGGGTTGCGTGCTCATGCAACGCCAAAAAGTCATCGCTTACACTTCAAGACAATTGAAGGTGCATGAAAGAAACTATACCACTCACGACCTGGAGCTGGGCGCAGTGGTATTCGCCTTGAAGATCTGCCGACACTATCTATATGGTACTCGATGTACAATTTTCACAGATCACAAAAGCTTACAACACATATTTGATCAGAAGGAATTGAATATGCGCCAGAGGCGATGGGTTAAGTTGCTGAATGACTATGACTGTGAGATTAAGTACCATCATGGAAAGGCAAATGTTGTAGCAGACGCGCTAAGTCGAAAAGAAAGGGTTAAGACCCTAAGGGTTCGAGCATTGGAAATGACGATTCGAACGAACCTCACAACGCGCATTCGTGATGCACAACAAGAAGCTCTTAAAGGAGAGAACCGTAAGACTGAATACCTCCGGGGTATGTTGAAATACATGGTGCCAAATGAAGAGGGAGCCTTATACTTTAAGAAGCGTATTTGGGTTCCGCTCTATGGTGGCATACGAGAAGTCATTCTTAACGAAGCGCACAAATCGAGATACTCGATCCATCCAGGATCAGATAAAATGTATCAAGATTTGAAAGAATACTATTGGTAGCCGAGACTCAAGAGCGATGTTGCTGTTTATGTTTGAAAATGCCTAACCTGTGCTAAGGTTAAGGCTGAATATCAGAAACCGTCCGGCCTACTACAACAACCAGAGATACCCATGTGGAAGTGGGAGCAAATCTCAATGGACTTCATAACAAAATTACCCAGGACCCCTAGAGGGCACGATATGATATGGGTAATAGTAGATCGGTTAACGAAGTCTGCGTACTTCTTACCGATCCGAGAAAAAGACAGCACTGGAAAGCTTGCTGAGATATATTTAAGAGAAATCGTGGCACGTCATGGAGTGCCTATCTCAATCATTTCAGACAGGGATGGACGCTTTGTCTCAAGAATCTGGCAATCCTTTCAGGAAGCCTTTGGATCGCAGTTAGATCTAAGCACAGCATTCCATCCACAAACAGACGGCCAGAGCGAACGGACTATACAAACGTTAGAAGATATGCTTCGCGCATGTGTCATGGATCTTGGCGGCAGTTGGGATACTCACCTACCTTTAGTTGAGTTTTCCTACAATAACAGTTATCATACAAGCATAAAAGCCGTGCTGTTCGAAGCTCTGTATGGCCGTAAGTGCCGATCGCCCTTATGTTGGGCAGACGCTGGAGATAAACGTATGGTTGGTCCTGAACTTGTGCAAGAGACAACCGACAAGATTATGCAGACCCGAGAGCGCATTAAGGCAGCCCGAGATCGACAAAAGAGCTACGCTGATAAAAAACGAAAACCATTACAGTTCGAGGTTGGAGACAAAGTGTTGTTAAAAGTCTCACCTTGGAAGGGCGTAGTAAGATTTGGAAAACGTGGAAAGCTAAACCCACGATACATTGGACCATTCAAGATTTTGGAAAGAATTGGTACCGTGGCATACAAGTTGGAATTACCGGAAGAACTTAATGGAGTACATGATACGTTTCATGTATCCAATCTCAAGAAGAGTCCAACACAAGAAAACGTGATCATCCCGGTGGATGAAGTGCATATTGATGACGCCCTCCGATTTACAGAACAACCCGTTGAGGTTACCGACTGGAAAGTCAACAAGACCAGGAGGAGCACTGTTAAACTTGTCAAAGTACGTTGGAACTCTAAGCACGAACCCGAGTACACATGGGAACGTGAAGACCAGTTCAAAGAAAAGTATCCCCACCTATTCAAGAAGACTCCTGCGAGAGTTAGTTCAGCCTGAATTTCGGGACGAAATTCTTTTAACGGGGGGAGACTGTGACAACTGGCACGAAACCGGTAATTTCCGTACACTTTAATTATTATTTAATGACTGCAATTATGTGCTTAATTGACAGCAATGTCTGAACACATACTAAACAAGTGAATTCATGCACGTTGTATACTACAAAATATTGCTTTATGCATAAGCGAGAGCGTTGCGTCAGAAATACTAGTAAACTCACCGGTAAGACACATTGTGTCAACAATTCTGCAGAAAGCAGCCAGACTATAAAATTGGAGCCTAGGTGTAGGTCCAACAACAAGAATACGTTAAAACCCAAGAGTACATACAAGGGTTTAATATATATACTCTCCGGAAGCAAAAATAAGCACTAAAAAGCACCCGAAACGCACTTTAAGTGCAGAATTTTAATAAATTCAGCTCTAATCAGCTTTTAGACATATAAATATCATGCAGAAATGTCGTTTTATCATCCAGAATACTTCCCTAAGTGTCGGGAATTGAAAGTGCTACAAAAGGATACTTAAAAGACACTAAACGGTGCAATTTAGCACTTTAACGAATCGGTATCTAACCGAACAACCGGACAATACTCGGAACACCAAAATAATGCTAGAAGCATTGTTTTTATTTTTCTGAGCTAGTTAGGGTGCCCGAACACCCTAACACATTATATAATGTCCAATATACATAAACACTAACTAGTATACTTAGATTCCTAACTAAACACTTCACTTATCATCAAAACCCAACTAGATACCCCCCCCCCCACTTGGGACGGTTACCAACATGGCCCCACACCAAAATTTTCTTTGATTTAATTTGATTATTATATAGGATCATGTTGGAAGATTGAGAACATAATATACATAGGGTAAAGAAGTGTTGGAAAACTATTATAAGTAACCATAGGATCACCATTCTCTTACTTCACAAACACCATCACCTCCTTCCCTCCTCCTTTGATCTCGGCTCAAACCACCCACCACACACCCACCATTTTCATCCATTAATCCTCCATTCCAAGATCACTTAAAGGTGCAAGAAGGTGCCTAACGAGGTGTAGAGCTTGTGGAAGTTGAAGGACCTCTATCGTTTGCTTTTACCCACTCGATTTTCATCATTTTTCTCCCCTAGCCTTGTGCTAGTAGTAAGTGTTCTAAAACATCATCTTTATCTTGTATTTAGTGGTTAATAGATGGTAGAATGATTAAATGATGAAAACTCTAATGAACATAAGCTAAGTCTTGAACATAAAGTGATAAATAGTGGATAAAGGGTAGATGTATGGTTAAAACATGATAATCTTGTGTTGTTATGATTTTTTGATGATGTTTGTTAGTAGAAGTAGGATGGATCATCATCTAGACATACTAGTTCATGTTTAAGAACATTAACTAGCAAGATGTAAATGCTAGAAATATGAAGGATGATGAAACCATCCACCCATGAACTTGAAACTTGAATAAATATAATTTTTCTTGGAAAATAAGGTTACAAGCTTGTAGATCTAAAGATCTACAAGTGGTTTTTTGGAAGAACCAAGTGGAAAATACTAGATTGTTAAAAACCCGGATCTTGTATGAACTAAAATCATTTTTAGTAAGTAAACAAGTGTATAAACACTTGTGTAACAAAAAAAAAAAAAAATCCCACAAAGAAATATTTTTGGAAAATAAAACTAGAAGATGTGAAAATGCACTTCCTTTAAAAATAAAGTTTTTAAGAAACTAAACTTATTTTTAAAATGATAATGTTTCCTCAGTGAGGGAAGCATTGAGTAAAATGATAGCTTGTTGTTCATCACGAATCCATGTTCTATAGTCAGGATTATCAATTTCCTTTTCACCGGCAACAATAGTGGGGGAGGGTGCCGTAAGAGAACCATCAACACGAGATGCAATTTGTTGGTATGCAAGCAAAGGAAACATTTGAAGTTTCCAATAGATGAAATTGGAAGAGTTAAGTTTGATGGCAATAATTGGGTCAAGGCCATTCATTGGAGAGGAATTTGATGATGAAGCAGCCATGAGATTAACAGAAGCTGAAGGGAACAAGGGATAAGAAAACAGACAAGAGAAAGAGGGAAAGGGAAGAGGAGGAGTTGAAGGGAAACTTAATTGTCTAGGAAATGGCTCATACCATGTTATAAGTGGTATTCAATACACAATAAGGAGTTAGCATTACAATATATATAGACTCTATAGATACACATTGACTACCTAGAGAATACATAAATTACAATGAGACAACATAAGTTAATTTAATCTAACAGAAATGCACACCCTCACTCTAGGTGATGGTGAATTAGACATACCAATATGAATAACTATTATTAACTTACATATAACTATATTAATTAAAAGTTAATATGATTGTTTTTTCCACTTACATTTTACTAAGAACCTTGTATTATTATATTAGGGGAAAATTTTGATTATCAGACCATATGTAGTGGGAGGGGAAAGACTATTGCGCGTTTTGCGTCATGTGGCGGTCCAGTCAGCAATGGGGCATTATGGGGCGTTTTTGTAAAATTGTATATAGTAGGGATGTGGGCATTGTGGGGGCATTATGTTAAAAGGGGTGTAAAAAATTAAATTAAAAAAAAAACAATAGAAAAAGGGTATTGGCCAACCAAAAAGAAGAAAAAAGTGGGGGGCATGGAAAAAAGGACGCTTTTTGGATTTTTTTTGGAAAAACGCCCAAGGGGGTGACTGGGGGCGTGGAGGGGCGTTTTTTGAGGGCAAAACGCCCAAAACCCCCTACTACAGATGGTCTAAGAGGAAATTTTGTCAAAAGTGGACCCAATGGTGGTACACCATGTGTGTAAAAGAATAAGATACCCACAGAATTCAAATTCAACTATATATTCACGTCTCCACACTTTCCTTTGGTGTTCTACTGTTCTAGAAAGGCCTTTTCCACTAAAAGGAACCTTTGAAAAGTAAAAAAAATAGAAACTGTTTTCAATTAAAAAGGAAAGATAAAACCAAACCCTTATTCCCATATAACTTCTTTACCCCTTCACATTATTATATTATTATATATTATTATATTTATATATATTATATTATATTATATATATGAATTGAAAGAGTTGATGAACAGTGTCTAAGTCAATTCTTTTAGCTTCAAACTCAAAACAAAATAAATATTACTAATTACCGCAAAAAAATATTAATAATTGATACCATTGGTAAAAACCTTTAATTTAATACATTATATTCAATTTTTTTATCCGATATAATATAGGTTTTTAATCGTTAATCTTTTTACTAATTTAATTTTTCTTCGATAACTTGCGTCCGTTGACTTAAAAAAAAAACTAATACGTAGTTGTGTTTGATTTAATTTCTCAAAGTTCTTGTATAAATTTGATTGAAAACAGAGTTGTATTCGAAATAGAGTATTTTTTTTGTGTAGTAGGCTAGATCAAGTGCCGACGTCATAGCTGTATCGTGACAAACAAAACGAATACCGACCGAACAAGTCAATACCCGTATCGGTATATGCTTAAAAATTTATACACTTTTAACCTTGTATATAATTTGATTTTCCTTCAATAACTCACGTTCATCACTTTTTTATATAAAGTTGAATATGCAACTTTAATTAAAAAAGATTTTTTTTTCTTATCAGTACCATGAGTCCGTGACAGCCCGACCCGATATCGACATCGCTACAGGTGTAGTTATTATTGGAATTTTTTTTCTCATCATCCATTTTTAAACTTTGTTGAACACGAATTTTTTTCTTTTCTTATTTTCAATGTAAAACATATTCTTTTGGACAAATCATGACTTTAAATCAAGTGGCGGTGTTATACCGATACCGTAACGAATCAAACCGGTACCAACCTAATTTCTTTGTGTAACGAACCGAATCGATACCGACCGAGTTCCCGCCGCATTGCGCGGACAAATTCACCTAGTTTTCTATGATTTAAACAGGTGATAATCCACTATACGGGACTCCAGAATTATTTTATCAGGGTTACAACTTTTAAGTAGTGGTGCTTAAATCGGGTCATAACTGGTTTCGGGTATGGTCAACATGGTCAAAAACCAGGTGCGACAATAACTGGGTCGGGTTTAGAACCAGGTTTCGGATATTTTTCAGGATTTGACCGGTTGGGTTGGGTATAACTAGGTTGGAATCGATTTCAAGTCATTGGTATGAAACCGATATATACATGGATTTTTTGTCAAGTCGGGTTTTGTACCCGTTTTTTCGCATCTCTAAGCACGAAGAGCTGGTTACCAGAATATTTTGGAGTTTCAGTGTAAATATAGGGTTTTCGATTTGATTTGGCTCATTTCGATTTTGTAAGGTGATATTAAATTTCAACTTCAATGTTTTTTTAATTGCTTCCGATGACATTAAAACCTTATTTAGAAAGAAAGTATTATCTTTACATGTTTAACTAATTATTGACTACTATCTTAATCCAACTAACTGGTAAATCCAGCTTGTTGTATCCCACACCTTTATACGTCCGAATCATGTCCCCAACATACAACCTATTATTTTTTTTACTGTTTTTAATAACCATGGGTCGTCGTTTGAAAACCTACCGGATCATTCAACTTTTCGCTATTACAAATATGAAGAAACTCCCAAGTCACTTGACCTCGGTGCTCATATAGACTCCGTCACTACATGTGAACATAATAATAACAAAAACCACTTTAGTTACTCCACTAGCTTTATGTGATTACCAACCAGCCCTAATGGAATCACGCATGGTATCCAATTTGGTTTGTCATAAGATACCCCTACACAACTTATCATCACAATGGACAATTTTTTTTTTTACCTTTATTCGGGCCTGATTATAACAACACATCACCACTCGAATCATAGTATTTTATGGTCACTAGATAACTAATATGACCAGGGGCAGAACCAATGTAGAATGAGCCGTAGCACGGGCTACGGCTCAACCCCGTATTCGTATTCGCAGTGTAATTTCTTTTTCGGGTTTATACATAGCATACCAAAAAACATATATGAGGATACCCTTAAGAGAAAATTATGAAACTTGATATTATTCATTAAGCCCAAAATCTGTTTAGTAACAAAGCCTAAATAATTAGTTTTATGATAGTTAAGCCCAAATCGTAATAACTAATAAAGCCCATACAAAAGAATAAGTGATCTTGCGCGTCTTATGGTTGAAATGGGAACACCTAATTCTTGTCCTTTGGTTGATAGGTAGTGAAGCTAGCTTTGGTTTTACCGGTTGAACCGCAACCGTTGAAAAATGTTTTTCGAAATTGAAGATTATCAAGACGGATTTACGCAATCTAATGGGTCTGGAATTTTTGAACAATGCCATGTTTATGCGGTCGAAAAGGATTTCTTTCATAAAGTAAAGGGTTATTGGATATTATCACCCCTAACTATTGGCTATTGGCCACTGCCACCCACAACTATTACTTTGACGCCCGTCACCCCCAACTTAACACTTAGTGTGTTCTGTCACCACGTCGTTAACTGATTACTAACGTTTGATCATGTTACTATACATTTAGGGTGTCCTAAGATCACTAAAACCTTCCTAAGATCCCTATGACACCCCCAAAAGTATAGTAACATGATCAAAAGTTAGTGATCGGTTAACGATGTGGTGATAGAACATACTAAGTGTTAAGTTGGGGGTGACGGACGTCAAAGTCATAGTTGGGGGTGGCAGCGGCCAATAGCTAATAGTTGGGGGTGATAAAATCCAATAACCTTAAGGTAAAAGACGATAATGTGATGGGACGATTTCAAGCTATGAAAAAAAGAGGTCATATCTATTAGGTATTTGTTTACTTTATTTATTTATTGTAGTGTTTTAATATTGTATGATTGCATGCTAAATTTTTTTTTTTTGGGATACCCATTATTTAATGGGCTAGTTCCGCCACTGAATATGACTTAAATACGTAACCCTGTGTTGAATAATTGATCGTTAGTTTGAAAACTTATATCAGGTGTTGTGTGTGCAGTACATTGTAGTAGATTGTATAAACACGGCCTGGCCCATGGTGTGTATCAATATGGGACCAATCCGACATAGCTCTTTTTTGGGACTTAAACTTTGCAAAACCGATAAAATACACTCGTAGTCGTTCATAGAGGTGCACAAAATAACCGGTTAATTAACCGTAACCGGTTATTAACCGAAACCATAACCGGTTAATAACCGATTTAGGAATAACCGGTTAGTGGTTATTTTTAACCGTATGTTAGTAACCGGTTATAAGTGTTTAGTATAATAACCGGTTTTTTTAAACCGGTTTTTTAACCGATAGACTGGTTAACCGAAAAAATAACCGAAAAATTCAAAAAAAAGGCAAAAAAACCGGTTAATAACCGAAAATAACCGGTTAATTAACCGAACCGGTTAAAGTAATTAACCGGACCAGTTAAAAAAATAACCGGTTAAAGTAATAACCGGTTAAAACATTAACCGGTTAAAGTCAAAAAGTCAAATTAACCGGTATAACTGGTCAACCGAACCGGTTATTAAAATTAACCGGTTTGTACACCTCTACTCGTTCAAGTCATATTCTGGAAGTGAAGAGTACCTAGCATTCTAGCAAATGTTTAGATAAAATTCAAATTTGAGAAAGTTTATTGTTATATAAAAAGAATTTTAAATACTACAACTTTGACCCTTTACTTTAATAGGCTATTTTAGTAATAATTATTGAATTCGAGCAAACTAACCGATATATTGACTAGATGTGTAAATGAACTAAAAACATTAATATTTTGTTCAAATAACTAATAGTTTAAACATAACTAAAGTAATAATATCTAAGTTACTAAAATCGTTTAAGTATGATTTTTTAAAAATATTTCGTTCGAAATAACTAATGTTTTAAACTTAATTGAATTAATAATGACTAAGTTACTATAAACCTTTAAGTATGATTTTTTGAAGTTAAGGATCCGTTTCTTCACTCTTTTTCCACATTTTCAGACATATGAGTCCATTATCGGTTCTTATAATCAATGTGAATCCCACACATGTTCAAGTCCTATGATAAGTAAAATCAGCCAGGTCACTAGATATCGTCTTAAAATATAATTTCAATTATCAAACAATTCAAAGAGCATCCACGGATGTTCGAGGAGAGAGAGGATATGAAAAATGTGATTGAAGAGAAACAGATAGATGGTGATATGGCCGAGTTTTCGCCACATATAATTCTCCCCATTAAGCATGCATGCTCTAAATAATTAGTTAACATTCAGGTGTTTAGCATGCCATGTGTAAACTACTAATAATGATAAGGTTATGAGTAAAGATAAGATAAACATGTACTTAATCAAACATCTAAGTATCTATCTATACTTTCTATAAAAGGAGAAATCTAAGTGACATAACAAAAACTGATGTGGCAGCCAGAGAGACTGTCCAACAATGCTTTTCTTATGTCATTACTGTACCATAAAACCTAATATATAAAATCATTTTAAAATCTATCTAAAATTCTGACCTCAAACCTCTGCTCATATGTATGTATTCATGGATAAGAAATTGAAACCTCTGTCATCAAAATCTCCGCCTAGATTCAAAATTCAAAATTCTGGCTCCGGATTCAAAATTCAAACCATACACGTATACATATATAATACAGCTGATTCTGACTCTACATTCAAAATCGCATTTATCTCTCTCACTCATATCCGCGAGCAATCTCTCTCTCTCTCTCTCTCTCAAATGCAGAATTTCCATATTCAGTCGGTTCATCTCCGATTACAGCTTTTTGTACTTCACATAATTTTTCCAGCATCATTGTTGCAACATCGTTGAGAGTATGTTTTTTTCTGTAATTTTGAATTTTAAATTTTGAACTGATCTACTCTAATTCTCGCTTTATATTTCAGCCTAATCAGAGTTGTTTGAAATTCAAACAATCAGTTGCGGGTTTTTTTAGGTTTGTGGATTCTTTTAAACTGTTGATAATGTTGATAATTTTTATTTTAAAGTGTTGATATATTTCAGCTTTGTTTTTTTCGAGCGACCAGTGGGAAATTCTTTTGCACTGTTTTTGAAGTCTAATGTATATCGAGCGGAGGACTTCATGAAGCAATCCGATGCTGCTCCAGGTTTTCTTGTAATTATTATCATTGTTGATGTCGATTTTATACATGGTTGCAAAAGTCGCTAGGCGCTCTCTAGTCGGTCGAATGGGGAGTTGAGAGTACTCGGTCTAGGTGGAGAGTACTCGGGGAGTACTCAGACATGCTAAATTATAAAGAAATTAGTTTTCGAAAGTTAAATATATGTCAAATAATATAAATTTACTAATAATTATAATAAAATACGTGAAAATGATATTCATTCTTTAATATGATAGATATTGAAATTATGTTTTATTTTTTTCAGTCAAACTTGACCTGAATTGACTTACTAGATTCAATTTTGGCCGAGGTTGACCGCGTTTGGTCAATTCCGAGTAATTAGGCAGAGTTGAAGAAAGTCGCATCGGCAACCTACCTTGGAGCAATTACTCGGAGAGTACTCGGACTTGGAAACCTTGTTTTACAAACATGATTTTATATATTACTTTTTCATCAGCTCTGTTTTCTTCCAGCGACCATCTAGAGAGTTGCATTTCAACATCGTTTGTTTCCGACCAGTGGTAGAAGCATAGGTTTGCTATGTAGAGTTTTGTTGGTGTTGCAGATTTTGATTTGTTTTTTGAGAGGACAGGTCTTTAAAAGACAATTGTTGATGTTTTGAATGAAACTAATCATCAGTCTTTTATAGTATTTACAATGCATCTTTATGGTAAAGGAAGATGTTAATGGTAATTATGATAACCTGTTTTTTTTTTCTTTTGATCCCAGAAGTTTAAAATTTGTCCTTTCGAATTCTTGATATTTAATTTTGTAGTTTTCCCATGAAAACTTATTTCTGAACGGTTTTGCATTAAATGGTTGCTTTTTTAAATACGAATTTATATGTTTATATTAAATGTACACGTTTTTGCCTCCTAGATTAGTTTGAGGGTACGGTGAAATTAGGCTGACCTTTGGGCTGTTAGCTATTTCACTATATAATATCATTGTCAGTTCACCTGTTTTTCATCACGTTTTACTACCAACATATCCTGCGACAACATCAGACTTCAAGAAATATATCTTAAAATGTCATCATACATTTCTGCAGACTTTGATGACTTAAAGCAGTGCTTTATCAAGCAAGTTGATGATCAAGTATATGAGGATAGGGCTACTCTTAAAGAGCTGAAGAGGTGTTTTGATGGACTGCATCTTGGTCTGTTCACGAGATACCAGGTTTCCAGAAACCTGATGGCGATGCCTTCAACTGTCGTACGTGACCTTTGTGTTGTCAGTAATATAGAGTGTGGTGATAGAGACTTGGAGTTCATGGCGATGCTCAAAGATATACATAGAGAAGTTCAGTACTCGATGGAGTTGAAGCTAACATTACTTAATTCTTGCTGTTAGATTCTTAAATTTCTTGGTGTATATGTTAGATTTTAAAGTTTCGTTGTTCAGTACTCGATGTAATTGTTGATCTATCCTCATATGTCATAGATAAATTTTAATTCTATTAATCTTTGTGGAGCATGTTATTTTTACTAATTTTAGCATGAACAGTTGTTAGAGTCGATGTCTGCAATTGTAAAGGTCTGTTAAAGTTAAAGTTTGCTAAAAGAGAACAACTGCTTGAAATCATCGTCTGCTGATGATGAAAGCATTATAATGTCTTCAGAACATCAAAAGTCCATTCTTAAAAAATACTACCTCCGTCCCATTAAAAGTGTCATGTTTTGAATTTTCAAAGTCTTTATTTGTAAACTTTGACTTTAATTATATATTTTTTGTGTTATATAAAACTTGATGAAAATTAACCCGATAAAAACACTTGTAAAACACACTCAAATCATATAACTTTCATCAAGTATTATCTAACACAAATAAAATTATCTAAGGTCAAAGTTTACAAATAAAGACTTTGAAAATTCAAAATATGACACTTTTAATGGGACGGAGGGAGTAACTATTTTAAAAAAAAATGTAAAAAATCTTTAAAAGTCTGTTGAAAATGACTGTTTTTTAAACATCTGTTTGGCTAAAAATTCATCCACTGTTGAAAGGTATTGTCTATTCTCATAAGTTCTGTTTTATCTAACGACTGTTGACTTGCTACTGTTGCCAACATCTATTATTGCCCAACAGTGGTTTCCAAAGAACTGTCATCCATTAACACAACAGATGTTCTGAAGTTGAGCAGATGTTAGCTATCAGATCTTTGTAAAATGTCTTGAGAACATCAAAAGTCCATTCTTAAAAAATAGCTATTTTTTAAATATTTTGAAAAACCCTTAAAAGTCTGTGGAAAACAACTGTTTTTCAAACATCTGTTTATCTAAAAATTCTAGTAAGATAAGAAAAGCTGATGTTGCAGCCATAGAGGCTGTATCAGCTTTTCTTATGTCATTATTGCATCATAAGTCATAATATATAAAAAGAATTTAAAATCTATTTAATATTGACATTAAACCTCTGCCCATATACATGTATTCATGCATAAGATTTTGTCTGTAGAGTATTGTCTGGACTTGCAGATTTTGAGCATTGTTTTTTGAGAGGACAGGTTTTTAAAAGACATTTGTTGATTTTTAGAATCAAACTAATCATCAGTGTTTTATAGTATTTGTTGATGTTTGAATCAACCTCTGTTTGGATAAAAACAAATCAACTGCTGAAAGGTATTATCTGTTTTCATAAGTTCTGTTTATCCTAGCGACTGTTGATTTACCACTGTTTACAACATCTGTTGTTGCCCAACAGAGGTTTCCAATATCTGTGTCCGATGAAGTGGTAGAAGCATGTGTTTGCCATGTAGAGTATTGTTGGTCTTTAAATGAAGAGGTTTTTTTATTTCTTTTTATGTCAGAGATTTAAAATTTGTCCTTTCGGTTTCTTGATATTTAATTTTAGGTAAATTGGATTTAAATAATCCAACTTTCTCAATTTGGCTGATAATAATCCCAACTCAGTTATTTGCCGATAATAATCCGAACTGGTCCACTTTTGGCCGATAATAGTCCGCCGTTAAAAATACCTTAACGGAGTTAAGTTTTTTTTTTTTTTTTTTTTCTGAATTACAAATCGATGTTTTATGGATTTTGATCAGAACGAGGATACGAGTCGATTTATGTAAAACTTTCCTGGAAACGGTGCTTCAAACGGCTTGATTTTTGTTAATTGGAAGTTTAAACACTCGAATTGAAGCACCATTTTCGTCGTTTGGGGTAGTATTTCGAGGTAAAGTTTACATCAATCAACTCGTATCCTCGTTCTAATTAAAAGCCCTAAAACATCGGTTTGTAATTCGAAAAAAAAACTTAACTCCGTTAAGCTATATTTAACGCAGACTATTATCGGCCAAAAGTGAACCAGTTCAGATTATTATTGGCAAATAACTGAGTTGGGATTATTATCGGCCAAATTGAGAAAGTTGGGATTATTTAAATCCAATTTGCCTTAATTTTATAGTTTTCCCATGAAAAATTATTTTTGAAATGTTTTGCATTAAATGGCTGTTGATATTTAATTTATATTTGAATATGAATTTATTTGTTTATATTAAAAGTCTGTTGAAAACAACTGTTTTCCAAACCTCTGTTTGACTAAAAATTCAAACACTGCTGAATGGTATTGTCTGTTCTCATAGGTTCTGTTTAATCTAAGGACTGCTGACTTACCACTGTTGCCTAACATCTGTTGTTGCCCAATAGTGGTTTCCAAACAACTGTCATCCATTATCACAGCAGAGGTTCTGACGTGGACTGATGTTAGCCATCAGATCTTTGTAACTTCTGACACGTCACCAATCACTTTTCACTTTATAAAACCCTGTTTCATCCCCAAACAGAGGTTTTACTGTCGTCTCGAATTTAAAATTCATCAAAGCGGTTTCCACCTTCTTTTTCAACACTTCTTCGTCAACCTCTCACAAGTTTCAATTCCGATCATGGCTCTGATAATGAAAAAGCACCATAACTACCTGGCTCTTTTTGAGAAATCCGAGAAAAAAAACTCTATATCATTCAATGATTGATGTTCTTACATCATCAAAATATAAGGCCATTCTTACTGCCGATGCACCCATTTACCAAGAAACACTCTACGATTTCTGGGCAAATGCGAATATTCAAGAACAAAACAATGTGGCATTCAGTATAACTTCAAAAGTCGGAGGTGAATCAGTTGCTATTACCCCCACTACCATATCAACAACATTTGGGGTAAATGACTTGGCAGGTAAGACATCTTTCCCAAAAAATGAGATTCAAACAGAGTTGATTGAGAGAGGATATGATGGACAGTTGAATAAGGCAACTATGTTTAAGGCAAATTTTCCACCACTAATGAAATTCCTGTTCCATACTCTCTTAACCTGTCTCTCAAATAAAACTACTTCTTTTAATGAAATACCTTTGAAAATTCTGTCATTGGGGTATGCAATTTTGACAAATACTGATTTTAACTACTCCCAAGCACTGTTTGCTGACTTGGTTGCAAATTTGAAAAACATTAAAAACGGGAAAACTGCTGCTTTTCTTATGTTTCCTAGACTATTAAGCTACTACCTGCAAAAACATGTTTCTCAAAAAGCTTTTGAACAATGTACAACTTTTAAAATGAATAGTCTAACATCTGAAACTTTTACTCGGCTTATGGCTAAAGAGTCAGATGTTTCCAAAACTGAAGCAGAGAGGAATGAGGAAATTTTAGACGAGTCCACAACTGCTCCTCAAACCTCTGTTGCTGAGCCCACTGCTCTTGGTGATCACAGCACTATAACCACTGCTATGAAACCCACACCAACAAAACCCCAAAAGACAAAAACAAAATCCAAAAAGCCCACTGAAACCACAAAAACGGTTCCTCTAGAAGATGAGATCCCAGAGGTTAACCCTGTGACAACACAAATGTCACTAGAAACCACTGTTGCTACTTCCTCACAACATGTGGAAGGATCTTAACCCTTAAACCAAACTCCTCATGATTCCTCACAAAAGGAAAATGTTGTATTCACAGGGACGCCACAATATGGTGTCATATCCTCATTTGAGAGTATGCTTAAAAGCCCTTCTCCCGGGGCAATGTCTCTTTCCACAGCAATCCCTTCATCTTCCATTCCACCAAAGTTTGTAACACTGCTTCAAGCTATTGACATTCAGACTCATAGCAGCCCCTCCCACGAACACTTTACTGAGAGTTTAACTTCAACAATAGCTGTGTCTGAACCTGTTCAATTACCTAACCCAGAAACAGTTGAGGAGGCTACACCTCTTGAATTTCATGAAATTCTTGATGGTATTTCAAGTGGAGCAGCTACTACAAATGTCAAATCCACTGATCTACATTTGGACAGTAGTTTCATCAGTCAGACTCCCTTGAAGGCAACCACTGCTGTGTCTATCAATTTATCCACTGGTGAGTCCAAGTTAACCACTGGTGTGATCACTAAGTAAACCACTGATGCAGAGGGAAGTCCCCAGAACCAAGAACAAGGGGCATCTGCTAATGAAAATTTGGAGATACCTCCTGTTTCCAAAGCAGATACAACCACCTCTGGTGGGAATTCAGATGATCCTATTAAGTTAGGTGATGGATTAAAATACCAGGATTTGACGGAGAGGATATCCAACTTGGAAACACCTGTTGCTGATATGAAAAATCAATTGAAGCAGTTGGTGGATGCTTTCAAAAGTCAACCTTCTCATCAGCAGTTATGCCAAGAGCTTTGGAACTCAGTACAACCCATTCTTGCAGCTCACAGGGAACTGGCTGAGCTTCAACATAATTCCCACATGAAGCTAATTAGAGTTATGGTTGAAGCAAGATACAAAGACACACAAGCTGACATCAAGCGCATAAAAGAATCCATTGCAAAGTTAACTGACACTACCCCTGCACCTGTGTTTGAAAAAGATGACGAAGATGATGCTGAAAAGGGGGAGAAGGATTCTATGAAAAACTTTGGCAAACCAACACCAAGGAATCAGCCAAAACAAAATCCAAAGCCTACCAATGAAATTTCTGCAAAATCTTCTTGAAAATCTGACACTGGTAAGAAAAAGGGAATTGATGATACCCTTAACGAACAGACAGATAAGGAGATTGAAGCAAAACAGAAGAGAAAGGATACAAAATAAAGTAGAACATATGTGTTGAGACAGGAGTTATTGAAAAAATTGAAGAAAGAAAACGAAGTGCTAAATATTAGAACCTCAAATAGAATAAAATCACACAAATACAACAAATCTCCTATTGTCATATTTCCTAAACCAATATCACCACTAGAAAAACTAACCACTGCTGCCAAACCTAAAACCACTGCTGAACCTAAAAAGCCAAATTCTGATACACCTAAACCAAAACTCTCATCGCAAAAACCACCTCTCAAAAAGCAGAATACAAAATCCTCATCACCACTACCAACCTCCACTGAAACAATTGTTGATGCAAAAAATGCTTCAACAGATGTTAAGACAACAGCGGTTGAGACACCAGTTGTTTCAACAGTTGTTAGTCAATCTACTGATTCTATCCAATTTCAATTCCCATCACAATCAACCCTTACATTCATAGCACATTCTTCTTCCCAAACCCCTCCTTCTCCAAAATCTGTTTACACAAGAAAAAGAAAATTCATGGTGCATGAAGAAGAGAAGGGAGAAAAAGATACACCTGCACCTAGGGGCGGACCCACATAGAGCGGGTTGGGGTCCACGGACCCCAATGTTTTTAAAAATTATAGTAGATCCGGTATATTAATTTTCTGACGGACCCCATAAAAATAATAAAAAGGACCTCGTAGCAATAACTTGAAAGCTGGTTGAGTGGTGTTTCACCTTCTATGTTGTTAAGCAGGGTCCGAGTTCGAGTCTGCCACGCCCGTTTTTTACTTTTCTTTTTTATTAAAAATGTAAATTGATTAATTAGGTATTTTAAACAAAATAAACATTATGATTCAACATAGCAGCATAGACAACAAAGCCCAACGCCTCTAGCTATCCTAAAATCCAACCTTCTCCCCCAAAAGGTAAACCTAATTTTTTTAGTTTTATAACTTGAATTTTGTTAATTTATTCTTTTTGTTGTTTTAGTTTTTTTTTCACTACGAATTTGCATTTAGAAAACGGTTAATGTGTAAAAATTATATGAATGATGTTTTCAATGAGTGATTTTTGCATGTGTTATATCCAAAAAGATCTTCTTGCCATTGTTCTAGTCATAGTCGAAGATGTAATCGGACGTTTTTAAAGGTTGAAAACTCGTAGAGAATAACTTTAAAATTTATACGTTTTGTTTTCATTTCGAATAACATTGTATTCTATTGTGTGTATTCTAATGTGTAATGATTATATATTGTTATGATATTGTATTTTGTTATGTTTCTTGCCCCTCCCCGACCGGAACCGAATGACAACCACCCCGAAAATTTTAATGTATGGTGTGAAAAATCCGAATACAAAAAAAAGTGGACCCCAATGGAAAAAAATCCTGGGTCCGCCACTGCCTGCACCAATTCCATTATCATCTGCTCCATTCATTCAAACTTCACCCAAACCATTCATTCCACCTCCATCACCAAAAATCAACCCAATCAAACATCCACCCGCTGGTTATACTCCACGAAACATTCCATTGGTAGTAAATTTCCCTCTGGAACTGCTTGTAGTTCAAGATGAAATGATTCAGTTTTACACAGAGGATGATCCATCCAAAAGAAGCTTCCTATCTCTTCATGGATTCAGAAGTCCAAAAAATATTGATGAATATCTGAAGCTAAAGGCCAGGAAAGCAAAATATCAGGCAAAAGAAGAGAGTAAAGGGCTAGGAGACTGCAACTTATCAGGTCGCATGCAACATTGGCTTAGTTAAGTCAAGAAGTTAGAAGACTTTGCTAGAGACCTGAGTAAGAAAATGTCAAATCTGTCACCAAATGTTGAGCTACAAAAGACATTAAGGAATGATTTCTTGAACATTATCATGGATACCAAGCCCTACGAAGTCTACGAGTCTGATTTCAAAGACTGGCCCCTTGAAGCTCTTAAAGAGGAAGTTAATAGAATTGAAAGGATGAATAAAGATCCTCAAATGCACAAATCTGCTGCTAACTGGAAACTATACAAGAAGGTTGAAGTGGATGAGGCATTGAAGTACAAGAGAATGAGGGCAGAACTTGTAGCAGCTAAGAATGGGACTACTAGAGCTATTGGAAAATGGTCTAGGCAGTATATTGATCAAGCTTACAATAAGCTAGAAGAGCAAAGAAAGACAGATCCATCCCTTCCTAAAAAGCCAGTATACAAAGATGAAAAAACTGTTAGACCTCGGCAGACCCTTCCCTCTAAAAAGCTGTTCTCATCAACAAATGTATCCATTCCTGTCTTGAACCAAAGAAAAAGACAACAACTGATTGATGAGGAAGATGAAAAGAGAGAAGCTGAAATCAGAAAAGAGGCTATCAGAAATCATTTATGATATGGATTGGATGATGCTTCGTTGCAACTATAAGCTCAAGTTGCTCAAACACTTCAAACGTTGGCAAGCAGGCCTCAATCGCCAAACTCCTCTCAAATAAACTTCTCCCAAGAAACCCATCAGACCCAAAAATACTAAAGTGGAAGTCTGACAAACAGACCCATGTAATCATGTATTGACTTTGATCAAGTCTGATGGTAGTGTTGAAAAGTTGTCAAGGGAGAATTCACTTGGTCTGAATCCAGTTGACCTCCAAGATCTTTTTAACCTTCAGCTTTATAGGGATGAAGATTGTTATGGGCCATTTTCTGAACATATATCCTGACTAATATTCTGCTTTTGATTGTTTACTAGTAATCAGGATACCGGATCAGGATATTGGTAACATCCTGATGTGATATCCTGGTAATGACTAATATAACCACGTGCAGATTAGAAGGTGCGGGTCTCTAACGGTCAAGTGGACCTTTTCTCCTGAAGACTCGGGCAAACCAGTTATGTGAGAGACGTTGAACCCAGAAGAAGTGGACTACAACGTTCACTTGAGGAATATTCGAAGCATCTCGGTTTAATAGGATAGTTAGTTGATTTCGTTTAACTATATATAGATTGATCGGATCAGATTAAGTCACTCACTCTCTTTCGCGCACTCTACTCTCTAGCCACTAGCAATCACTACACACAAACACTTGTACTCAATTTACATTGTAACACCTAGTTGATCCGCATCATATCCTGCACTGTATCCTGATATTTGAAGCAATAGAAGAACAATGCAGCTGCGATTGTCAGCTCCTGAGATTTTGTGCCGGCGATCTAGATTGATCAAGGGCTTTCCTCGTACATCCTGTGTCACCCTTTACATTTTTGCTCATTGTTTGATCATAGATACAACTTTATATCCTTAGCCGTATCCTGAAACTGTTTTTGCAAATAACCTAACTAAAATATTTTTAACACACATTTCTAGCACACTACCTCACTTAACTAATTTGATCACTTAATTGCTTTGGTAATTTTTGACCAAAACAATTTGGCGCCCACCGTGGGGCAAGTGGTGCTATTTCTACTAAAAGCTTTTGCAAAATCGTTACTTGGTTTTCTATTTTCGAAACTTTTTGCCACACTATTTTCAATGGCCTCAAGATCAAGCATGAGCTCTTCCACCGTGTCTGCTACTACCTCTGCAACAATTGGTTCGGTGCTTCCACCACCTCCTCCGAGAATGCAAGCCTCTTCGCAAGGAACTGAAAGTCATGTGGCTCGGGATGTTATCCCTGCTCGCAATGTCCAGGGATCCGGTCCTGTTTTAGCTTCTAATGAAGAGATTTTAAATTTGTTTGGTAGTGTACAGGAACAGATGAGGCAGCAGGAGGAGACCAACCAGATGCTGATGAGAGAGATACAACTCTTGAAGTCTGGCCCGAGTCGGCCTGCTGAAGATACTGTCACTCCCTTGCAACCTAGGGCTTTAAACTTCAGTTCTGCAGTCTATACTGAGGATAACCGGGGGAATATTGTGCCTAGCCATTCCCAGAATCATACTCCTGAGATACCTTCTTCAGTAAGAATATCAACTGTGAGGAGCTCAGGATATGCTTCAGGATATGGCCAGAACCCCCAAGCTGGTAATGTATCTAATAATAATAATGCTCTTGCTACTAATGGTGTTGGATCTTTGCAGGATGCAGGTATGACATCAGCATTTTCCAAGGAGCTTCAAAAACTGAAGGACATGATATCCAGTGTACCTGGAGTGGTTCAGCCAATTCCTGAAGTATCCCAGGACAGCCACAGGATATCCCGGTTTGCATATCCTATTTGTGATGCTAAAATCCCAAAAAGATTTCAAACCCCCAACATGAAGCTCTATGACGGAACTACGGATCCTGAGGAGCATATTGCCCAGTACAGGGAAAGGATGGAAATCAACCCTATCCCTCCAGACCTCAAAGAAGCATGCTTGTGCAAGGGTTTCGGTTCTACCTTAACAGGATCAGCCTTAAAATGGCTATTAAACGTTCCTCCTCACTCGATTACTTCTTTTGCTCATTTAGTTAATTTATTTAATAGTCAATTTTCTTGCAGCCGGAGTTTTGAGAAATTAACCAGTGACCTTTATAGGATAACTCAAGGACCTCAGGAATCCTTGAGGGATTATGTGAACAAGTTTAGTCGAGAATCCTTGGATATCCCACATCTTGATTGTTATGGGTGAAATTCTGAGCCCATATCCTGACAATATATCTTGATTTAATGTTAGCTGTTTATGATCAGGATACCAGACCAGGATATTGGTAACATCCTGAGGCAGTATCGATCAGGATATCAGACCAGGATATTGGTAACATCCTGACGCAGTATCCTGTCAGTTACTAACGATTTTCTTTTGTAGCAAGGTACCAACGTTAAAGGACTTGATCTACCTGAAGATTCGTTCAAGGTGGTTGAAAAATGGACATTGATGGTGGAAGAATGGGTCTTGTAACGGTCAGAATAGAAGAAAGGCATATTCCGTGAGAATATCGGATGCTGGTCAATGCTATTGAGGTTGTAACGGTCATATAAGCTGAAGACTCGGTTTTATAGTTAATAAGCACGTGGAAAACAAGTTAAAAGAATCCCCCAACGTTCAGAATGGAATATTCCCAGCATCCCGAAATAATAGGAGAGTTAGTTTGTTACTTGTAACTATAAATAGGAGGCCAGATCAATAGGAACACACACTTGACTCTCCACATTCGAACTCACACTTCTTTTTTCTTTCTATCACGCACAAACACTCAACACTTGTAATCGTTGTACCACTTAGCATTGATCTGCGCCATATCCTGCACTGTATCCTGACGTTTGAAGTAATGAGAAGAACAAGGCAGCTGCGATTGTCAGCTCCCGAGGTTTTATGCCGGCGATCTAGATTGATCAAGGGCTTTCCTCGTACATCTCGTGTCGTTTACTTTACTTTTGCTCATAGTTTGATCATAGATACAACTCAATATCCTGAGCCGTATCCTGAATACTGATTTTCTAAATAACTTAACAAGCATATTTTCAATACACTTTCTAGCACACTACCTCACTTTACTAATTTGATCACTTAATTGCTTCGGTAATTTTTGACCAAAACAATTTGGCGCCCACCGTGGGGCAAGTGGTGCTACTTTTACTAAAAATCTTTGCAAAATCATTAATCGGTTTTCTATTTTTAAAACTTTTTGCCACATTGTTTACAATGGCCTCGAGATCAAACATGAGCTCTTCCACCATGTCAGCTACAACCTCTGCAACAACTGGTTTGGTGCTTCCTCCTCCTCCACAAGTTCAAGCTCCTTAAAGGGAAATGAAAGCCAAATATCCTGAGACACTCCTTCCGTTCAGAATCTCAACAGATCTGGTGTTCCAGGGAGAACTCCTGTTATGGTTTCTAATGATAAAATTTTAACTTTGCTTGCTGATATACAGGATCAAATGAAGAAACAACAGGAGACTAACCAAGTCATAATGAAGGAAATACAACTCTTAAAGTCCAACTCCAAGAGACCTGCTGAGGATACTGATACCCATCTGCAGGCCAGGATGTTGAACTTTAGTTCAGCAGTATATACTGAGGATAATCAGGGCAATATGATACCGAGTCGTTCTCAGAGCAATATTCCGGAGATACCCTTAACGGCTTGAATGTCAACTGTGAGGGATCCAGGATACGCTCCAGGATATGGCTAGAATCGCCAAAATGGTAACTTGTCTGTTAACACCAGTATCCTTGTTACTAATAATCGTGGATCATTGCAGGATACAGGTGTGACATCAGCGATAACCAGAGAGCTTCAAAAGTTGAAGGATATGATATCAAGTGTGCCTGGGATAGTGCAGCCTATACCGGAAGTTTTCCGGGATAGTCACAACATATCCCGCTTTGCTCACCCCATTTGTGATGCAGAAATCCCAAAGAGATTCCAGACTCCCAACGTGAAGCCGTATGATGGGATGACGGATCCTGAAGAGCATATTGCCCAGTATAGGGAGAGAATGGAGATCAACCCTATCCCTCCGGAGCTCAAGGAAGCTTGCTTGTGCAAGGGTTTTGGTTCTACCTTAACAGGATCAGCCTTGAAATGGCTCCTAAATGTTCCTCCTCATTCGATTACATCATTTGCTCACATAGTGAATTTATTTAATAGTCAGTTTTCTTGTAGTAGAAGCTTTGAAAAACTAACAAGTGATCTTTACAGGATAACACAGGGGCCTCAAGAGTCCCTAAGGGATTATGTGAACAAGTTCAGTAGGGAATCTTTAGACACCCCGCATCTTGATGTTGCAACAGCTGTGCAAGCTTTCAAGATGGGGCTGCAAAAAGATTCTCAATTTTACCAAGACCTTGTAATGAACCCATGCAGGAACTTGGACGAAGCTCGAAACAGGGCCCTAAGATATATTCGATTGGAGGATGACAAAAAGATACAAGAGAGGATGAATGCATCCTCAACATACGAATCGACTAACAGGAAGTCAGAATCCTCGTACAAACCATACCGCTCTAAGCCATATGGTAGAAATGATAACAAGAGAGTGAATGCTGTTGAAGACGAGGATCCTGAAGAATATTCTGAACTATCTGAATATTGATTTTCTGTTAACATTCCTGAACTAATGTATGCCATGCAGGGTTTAGGAGACAAGGCTAGGTGGCCTCGAAAGAATCAACAAAAAGCTGATTGGAAATATAAGTCAAAATGGTGTGCCTTCCACGAAGATTTCGGACATGTGACTGAGGATTGCATTGCCCTAAGGAAAGAAATAAGCTACCTTTTGAGCAAGGGGTATCTGAAAGATCTCTTAGGAAGAAAGAAGAATAAAGGTCAGGATACTGAGGAGGATCCTGAACGAGCAGCCTCACCTCCCGCGGACGCCAAGATAATAAACTTCATTTCAGGAGGATCCGACATTTGTGG
Organism: Helianthus tuberosus; assembly: GCA_030545235.1. Taxonomy (NCBI): domain Eukaryota; kingdom Viridiplantae; phylum Streptophyta; class Magnoliopsida; order Asterales; family Asteraceae; genus Helianthus; species Helianthus tuberosus. The sequence goes on along the minus strand of CM060427.1, from coordinate 107,472,981 downwards.
GACCTCGTATTCGGCAACAAAAAGACATGCAAAAGAAGCTAAGGCTGAGAGGGGAGACAAACCTGTCAGGATGACTACCCTCACAACTGACAAAATGATCACATTTGATGCTGATGACAGGGATACTGTCCAGGATCCTCATCATGATGCTCTGGTAATAACGTTATATGTGGCTAACCATTTTGTACGCAGGATATTGGTTGATAATGGCAGCTCCGTCAATATAATCCAACCAGAGACTCTGAAGAGAATGAGTGTATCTCCGATGGATATCACTTCAAAGTCCACTGTGCTTGTTGGGTTCAGTGGAGAGGCTAGGAACACAGTGGGAGAGATAAAGTTTCTGTGTGATGGATTCTCTATCCTGCTATAACATCATACTGGGAAGACCATGGATTCATGATATGAAGGCCGTACCATCAACATATCACCAATGCATCAAGATCCCTACCCCTTGGGGAGTTGTCAAAGTCGATAGTGATCAGCAGGAGGCGAAAGAATGTTACTCATCCTCAATGAAATCCTCGACCAAACCAAGTGCAGCATAGCAATTAAAGATGCGGGCCCAGGATATCGTGGAAGATCCGGAGCAGGATGTGAAGAAAGTTATCCTGGATCAGGATAATCCTGATATCTCGGTGCTCGTAGGAACCAATATCCCTCAGGATCTTGAAGATCAATTAACTAACTTTTTGAAATGCAGGATGTCAACATTTGCATGGAAGCATGAGGATATGACAGGTATTTCCAAAGACATTATTACTCACAAGCTTGGAATTGACAGGTCATTCAAGCCTATACAACAAAAGAGAAGGAAGTTCGCCCCTGAACGAAATACAATTATCCAAGAGGAAGTTGAGAGATTATTGAAGTCCAAGATGATCAGAGAAGTCAAATTCCCTAGATGGCTAGCAAATGTGGTAGTGGTTCAAAAGAAGAATGGGAAGTGGAGAGTTTGTGTAGACTACACAGACCTAAACAAAGCTTGTCCAAAAGACCCGTTCCCTCTTCCACATATCGACTCAATGGTGGATGCTACTGCCGGGCATGAAATGTTGACTTTCATGGATGCATCCTCAGGATTTCAGCAGATTCAAATGGAACCTTCTGACCAGGAGGATACTGCTTTCATGACACCAACAGGTATATATTGCTATACTGCTATGCCTTTCGGTTTGAAAAATGCAGGTGCAACATACTAGAGATTGGTAAACATGATGTTCAAGGATAAGCTGGGGGACACCATGGAGGTATATATCGATGATATGGTGGTGAAATCTAAAAAGGCTGAGGATCACCTCCAGGATATCAAGGGAGCATTTGATATCCTGGATCGATACAACATGAAGCTGAATCCTGCTAAATGCCATTTCGGAGTGGGGGCAGGAAAGTTTCTTGGATATATGGTGACAAAAAGGGGGATAGAAGCAAGCCCAGAGTAGATCAAAGCTATCCTGGATATAAAATCACCCTCAAATATGAAGGACGTACAAAGGTTGACAGGCCGAGTAGCAGCTTTGAATAGATTTATTTCAAGATCCTCAGAAAAATGCAAGGAATTCTATGATATCCTCAAGTAGAATAAGAAATTTGAATGGGGAGCAAAGCATGAAGCAGCCTTGCAGGATTTGAAGCGATATCTCTCAACCGCACCTCTATTAATGAAGCCTGAAAATGGTGAACCACTATCCCTATACCTAGCTGTATCAGGGAATGCTGTAAGTGCCGTTCTTATAAAAGACCATGAAGGTCAGCAGTATCCTGTTTATTATGTTAGTAAAAGTTTGTTAGATGCTGAAACTAGGTATTCTCATTTAGAAAAATTGATATTAGCTCTAGTTATGGCATCGACAAAGCTTAGACATTATTTTGAAACACATAGGATCCATGTTAAAACGAATTATCCTGTCAAAAATGTGCTTAGGAAACCAGAGATGTCAGGCAGGATGGCCAAGTGGTCAGTAAAGTTGAGTGCTTATGATTTAGTATATGAACCTAGAAATGCCATAAAGTCTCAGGCTTTAGCTGACTTTGTGGCTGATTTTAGTAGTGACATTCAGGATGAGGTAGACCTAGAAGTTCAACAGTTAGGAGAATCCTCAGGATCCTGGACATTATATACTGATGGTGCATCTAATATAAGAGGAGTAGGATTAGGAATACTACTAAAATCGCCACAGGGGGACATATTACCCCAGGCTATTAGGTGTGAATTTCCTGCTACTAATAATGAAGCAGAGTATGAGGCTTTAATTGCAGGATTAGAGTTGGCTAAGAGTATGAGTATCAAAAATTTGCAAGTATATGTTGACTCTTTGTTAATTACTAACCATTTTAATGGATCCTATGCAGTTAAGGGTGAGAAATTAATTGAATATCTCGATATTCTTAAAAAATTAGCAGGATATTTCGATGTTTTTATACTTGAACAGGTACCAAGGGAGGATAATGCTGAAGCGGATGCCTTAGCAAATTTGGGATCATCAATCAGGATACCTGAAGGGACCCAAATACCAATATTACATGTCTTATATCCTGCAACGAATCCTCAGGATAAAGAAGTAGCGGGTATTCGGGATCCTGGAGCGGATTATCCTGGACAGGATCCTAAATCCTGGACGGCTCCAATTGAGAGATATCTCAAAGAAGGACACATCCCTGGAAATGAAAATCCTAAGGCATTTAGGATGAAGGTATCACGATTCACTATTATAAATAATATTTTATACAAGAAATCTCTTGCAGGACTGTATTTGAGGTGCTTGGAGGATCCTGAAGCCAAAGAAGTACTTCAGGATATACATGAAGGGGATTGTGGTAACCATACTGGGGGCAGGTCGTTATTCTCAAAAGTGTTAAGGACAGGATATTATTGGCCAACAATGAGAAAAGATGCCGCAGAATATGCTCGAAGATGTGACGCATGTCAAAGACATAGTAACATACTGCATCAACCTGCTGAACCATTATATCCTATTGTTTCCCCTTGGCCATTTATGAAGTGGGGTATGGATATAGTGGGAAAGCTACCAAAAGCTCCGGGAGGAAAAGTCTTTATGCTAGCAATGACGGATTATTTCTCTAAGTGGGTTGAAGCTGAAGCATTTGTTCAAGTTAGAGATCAAGAAGTAGTATCCTTCATAAAGAGGAATATCCTGACCAGATTCGGAGTACCAGCCGTGATAATCTGTGACAATGGTTCTCAGTTTATAAGCAAGAGAACTACTGACTTTTGCAAGAGTTGGGGAATCAAAATGATCACGTCTACTCCGGTGCATCCTCAAGCGAATGGACAAGCAGAATCCTCAAACAAGATAATTTTCAATAACTTAAAGAAGAGACTTGGAGCCAAAAAAGGAAGATGGGCACAAGAATTACCCTTTGTTTTATGGGCTGATAGGATAACGGTAAAGAATGCGACAGGCCAAACCCCATTTTCCTTGGTATTTGGAGCAGAAGCAATGATTCCAACGGAAATGGCGATACCTACTGCAAGATCTATCCTACAGGATCCTGAACAGAATCCTGAAGCCTTATGTCAAGAATTAGATACTGTGGATGGAACAAGGGACGCAGCAAAGCTAAGGATGGCAGCATATCAATAGAGGATATCCGGAGCATACAACAAGAATATAAGGACTAGGAGGTTTCAAGTCGGAGATTGGGTGTTAAGAAAAGCTTTTCAGAATACTACGAATCCTGCTGATGTAAAATTAGCTCCAAAATGGGAAGGACCATATGAAGTTGAATCAGAAGCAGGGAAAGGAGCATATAGACTCAAGAATATGAAAGGGGATATGCTACCGAGATCTTGGAATGCTATACACCTTAAGCTTTATTTCAAATGAGTTTAGAATTTAATTTCTAACTCCAGATGGTATGAATTCTATCTTTTTTAAATATGTTTGGTTTAATTTATTCTTTGAAACCCAATACTAACTTAAGCATCGGAGGGGTGTTAGCCAAGCTAACACCCACCTTAGTGTAAGGATGTTTTGCAGTATATGCTTCGGGATATAGCTCCAGGATGCTCACTCAGGATACTTCAGAAGATTAGAGGATTGGCCCCCTCTCTCACGTACAAGGGATCCTGATCCCTTCACAGGTTTAAAGGTATTCACCTTTCTCACGAATTAGGTTTAAACACCCCGCCTGGAGCGTAAGTTATCCAGGGATAGTTCAAGGTGGCGGGACCAGTTCATGTAAAAGTGGCTGACAATTTCGTTACTGTTGGCTATACCCTGGATCCTTAAGGTATATGAGGATTGATCACCCTCTCTCACGAAAGGGTATTTTCATACTCTCTAAGGTTTAAAGGTTATCACCTTTCTAAGTCTTGGAGTTTATACACTCCCGCCTGTAGCGCACGAAAACAAGAGTGTTTTCACACTCTTCTAAGGTATAAAGGTTTTCACCTTTCTAAGTTTCGGGGTTTCCACACCCTCGCCTGTAGCGCACGAAACGTGGGTAAAATCCCCGGTAAAACTCAAAGACTTAAAGGTTTTCACCTTTTCAAGTCTTGAGGTTCTTATACTCCGGCTTAAATGCCTGGAAAATGGGTTTAGTCCCAATAAAATACAAAGTTTTTGGATAATCCCAAAGTATATTTTCAGAAAACATAATCATTTACAAGTCTACATAAATTTTTGAAAAAGATTGCTAAGTTTAAACAACTAGTTGAAGAATTGCTAAAGGATCATATCCTGGTACAACATACTGGTCCTGCACAGACAGGGGACATCCGTGATGGAACATGACGTATGCTGATACTATATCCTACTGGGGACATTTATGCTGGAGCAAGAAGGAAACCTATGCCAACACTATATCCCACTAAGGCATTGTGAGGAACTCAAAGGATCAAGTTTGGGCATAATTCGCCAAGTATCCTGGACTGGGGACACCTTCGGTGGAATGGTTGCGAAAGGACTGGAATGAAAGGATTGAGATATCTTCTGTTTTGGTATGATCTTTCCTATTTTTGTTCTTTAAAAAACCTTATCCAGATTGTCTAAATTTCTGAAGCTATATTATAACACTTATGAGTAACCTGATCGGGATATGTTCTCAGGATATATTCTCAAGATGTATTCTCAGGATATATTTCAGGATACTTGGATTAAAAACTGAAACTGTGTTCTAGTCAAACAAGTGTTCTTAAAACCAACTTTGTAAAATAAAAATGACTGTCCTCTTTCTCTGAAAACTTTATCTGAATTGCTTGAGTTATAAAAACCCTATTTGACGGAAGTCTTAATAGGATATTTGCGAGTATACTGATCAAGATATTTTCATAAAAAGTAATAATTGCACTAAGTTTGGAACATTGGAATTCAGACTAAGCAATGCATAACAAATAACAACATGTGAGGTTAAAAGGTTAGTTTATTATTAATTGTATTCTTGGTTTCATCTCAAAAAGAGACCCATCCACCAAGAACACAATTAAGTTTTTGAAGCATATTTTCATAAACAGTTGAAGGCTTCATCCTGAAAACACGAGATCCCTCCACCTACAACTGTTAAATTGTTCTAAAGCTTGCAGGAAATTAAAATTGTTCTAAGTACAGGACGACCAGATGATTCAGACCCTACAAAGCAAAATACAGGTATTGTTAAAGACAAACTAACCAGGATACAGGTTCAGTATATGTGTACGGGATACAAGATTTGGGTATTTACCTTATTAAGGAAGGAGGTCATGGGCTCGATGGATTCCATGAAGCCAAGGTCATCATAAGAGAAACCTTCGACAGCAACAATGGAGGGCTTAGAGCAGGTGGCAACAGATGATTCTTTTTTTTTTTACCAGGACAGACTTGGGGTAACTGTCAAGCTCCTCAAGATTGAAGACAACAGGGACCTTAGCAAAGTCTACAGAAAAGGGAGTAGTTTCAATCTTATCATATTATGTGCTGATTAACCAAACATATGCAGGAATGTTCAAAACAGATATCCTTACCGGGCGTATTGGAATGACTGAAAAATATATCTGTTGGAATTAGGATATCCAACAGTTATATTTTTGGGGACAATTGTTATGGGTGAAATTCTGAGCCCATATCCTGACAATATATCTTGATTTAATGTTAGCTGTTTATGATCAGGATACCAGACCAGGATATTGGTAACATCCTGAGGCAGTATCGATCAGGATATCAGACCAGGATATTGGTAACATCCTGACGCAGTATCCTGGCAGTTACTAACGATTTTCTTTTGTAGCAAGGTACCAACGTTAAAGGACTTGATCTACCTGAAGATTCGCTCAAGGTGGTTGAAAAATGGACGTTGATGGTGGAAGAATGGGTCTTGTAACGGTCAGAATAGAAGAAAGGCATATTCCGCGAGAATATCGGATGCTGGTCAATGCTATTGAGGTTGTAACGGTCATATGAGCTGAAGACTCGGTTTTATAGTTAATAAGCACGTGGAAAACAAGTTAAAAGAATCCCCCAACGTTCAGAATGGAATATTCCCAGCATCCCGGAATAATAGGAGAGTTAGTTTGTTACTTGTAACTATAAATAGGAGGCCAGATCAATAGGAACACACACTTGATTCTCCACATTCGAACTCACACTTCTTTTTTCTTTCTATCACGCACAAACACTCAACACTTGTAATCGTTGTACCACTTAGCATTGATCTGCGCCATATCCTGCACTGTATCCTGACGTTTGAAGTAATGAGAAGAACAAGGCAGCTGCGATTGTCAGCTCCCGAGGTTTTATGCCGGCGATCTAGATTGATCAAGGGCTTTCCTCGTACATCTCGTGTCGTTTACTTTACTTTTGCTCATAGTTTGATCATAGATATAGCTCAATATCCTGAGCCGTATCCTGAATACTGATTTTCTAAATAACTTAACAAGCATATTTTCAATACACTTTCTAGCACACTACCTCACTTTACTAATTTGATCACTTAATTGCTTCGGTAATTTTTGACCAAAACATTGATGTTGCAACGGCCGTGCAAGCGTTCAAGATGGGGTTGCATAAAGATTCTCAATTTTAGCAGGATCTTGTAATGAATCCCAGCAAGAATCTGGACGAAGCTCGTAACAGGGCTTTGAGATACATTCGCCTGGAGGATGATAAAAAGATGCAAGAGAGGATGAATTCGTCCACAACCTATGAGTCAACCAACAGGAAATCAGAATCCTCGTATAAGCCATACCGTTCTAAACCGTATGGCAGAAATGATGGCAAAAAAAGTGAATGCTGTTGAAGACGAGGATCCTGAGGAGTATCCTGAGTTGTCTGAATATTGTTTTTCTGTTAACATACCTGAACTGATGTATGCTATGCAGGGTTTAGGAGACAAAGCAAGGTGGCCCCGAAAGAATCAACAAAAGGCTGATTGGAAGGACAAGTCCAAGTGGTGTGCCTTCCATGAGGATTTCAGGCATGTTACTGAAGATTGTATCGCTTTGAGAAAGGAAATAAGCTATTTCTTGAGTAAGGGATATCTGAAGGACCTCTTGGGAAGAAATAAGAATAAAGGTCAGGATCCTGAGAGGGATCCTGAACGGGCAGCATCGCCTCCTGCAGATGCAAAAATAATCAACTTTATTTCAGGAGGATCCGACATATGCGGCACATCATATTCTGCGGCAAAAAGACACGCGAAGGAAGCTAAAGCAGAAAGGGGAGATAAGCCGACAAGGATCTCAACCCTCACAACTGAGAAAGTCATCACGTTCGATAATGATGACAGGGATACTGTCCAGGATCCCCATCATGATGCCTTAGTGATAACGTTATATGTTGCTAACCATTTTGTACGCATGATATTAGTGGATAATGGCAGCTCAGTCAACATAATTCTGCTGGAAACATTGAAGAGGATGAATGTATCTCCGATGGACATTACTTCAAAGTCCACTGTGCTCGTTGGTTTTAGTGGAGAAGCTAGGAATACCGTAGGGGAAATAAAGTTGCCTGTGTATATTCAAGGGGTCAACTCAATGCAGCGCTTTTGTGTCATGGACTCTTTATCCTGCTATAATTTTATACTAGGTAGGCCTTGGATCCATGATATGAAAGCTGTTACGTCAACCTACCATCAATGTATCAAGATCCCTACTCCTTGGGGAGTTGTCAAGGTGGAAAGTGATCAACATGAAGCAAAGGAGTGTTATTCTTCTTCGATGAAATCCTCAACAAAGCCTAGTGCAGCATAGCAATTAAAGATTCGAGGCCAGGATATAATGGAGGCTTCAGAACAGGATGTAAAGAAAGTGATCCTGGATCAGAATAATCCGGATATCTCGGTGCTCGTGGGAACCAATATCCCTCAGGATATTGAAGATCAATTGACTAATTTTTTGAAATGCAGGATGTCAACATTCGCGTGGAAGCACGGGGATATGACAGGTATTTCCAAGGATATTATAACACATAAGCTCGGTATTGACAGGTCATTCAAGCCTGTCCAACAAAAGAGAAGGAAGTTTGCTCCGGAGCGAAATGTAATTATCCAAGAGGAAGTTGAAACACTACTAAGGAGCAAGATGACCAGGGAAGTGAAGTTTCCTAAATGGCTGGCGAATGTAGTTGTGGTGCAAAAGAAAAATGGGAAATGGAGAGTTTGTGTAGATTACACAGACTTAAACAAAGCTTGTCCCAAAGACCCATTTCCTCTTCCTCATATTGACTCAATGGTGGATGCTACTGCCGGCCACGAGATGTTAACCTTCATTGATGCATCTTCCTGATTCCAGCAGATCCAAATGGAACCTTTAGACCAGGAGGATACTACCTTCATGACACCAACATGTATTTATTGCTACACTGCTACGCCTTTTGGTTTAAAAAAATGCAGGTGCAACGTATCAAAGATTGGTGAACATGATGTTCAAAGACAAGCTGGGGGACACTATAGAGGTATACATCGACGACATGGTAGTAAAATCTAAAAAGGTTGAGGATCACCTCCAGGATATCAAGGGAGCATTTGATATCCTGGATCAGTATAACATGAAGCTAAGTCCTGCTAAGTGCCATTTCGGAGTGGGGGCAGGAAAGTTTCTAGGATATATGGTGACTAAAAGAGGGATAGAGGCAAGCCCGGAGCAGATTAAAGCTATCTTGGACATCAAATCACCTTCAAATATGAAGGATGTTCAACGGTTAACAGGGCGAGTGGTAGCATTGAATAGATTTATTTCAAGATCCTCGGAAAAGTGCAAGGAATTTTATGATATCCTGAAGAAGAATAAGAAGTTTGAATGGGGAGCAAAGCATGAAGCAGCCTTGCAGGATTTGAAGCGGTATCTGTTAGTCCCGAAAAACCCTCTTCATTAGATTGTTAGTAATAGTCTTATTAGATTTTATGATATCCGAAAAACTCGTTGGATTGAAGAAAATGCAAAATCGCCAGATCTAGTAATAGTCTTATTAGATTGTTAGTAATAGTCTTATTAGATTGTTAGTGGAAGAGCTCTCCATTGTAGGAATGTAGCCCCAAATAGAGAGCCTTGTACCAGACAATCCTAGGGATTGTGTGCAAGGTTTTCGGAGATCGTACCAGACAGTCTTCGAGACTGTGTGTGATCTAAGCAGCGACACTAAGTTATTCAATGAAATATTTCTTTTTGTTCTTGTCGGTTTGATCTTATATTCCGTGTTCGATCGAACCGTCGAGTGATGTCACGGGTTTTTCGGGACTAACAAGTGGTATCAGAGCCATTGAAGTCTTTCAAAGGCTCGGTTTTGATGTCACTCGAAGAACAAGAAGACGCGTTGCACAGTGTCGGGGATGTGTGTTCGTAAAGGAAGAGATCTCGGTTCATAAGATCCGGTATTGATTCACCGATCTGTAAGTTTTCAGCTCGTTTTTAAATATTTCATTGAATAACTTAGTGTCGCTGCTTAGATCGCACACAGTCTCGAAGACTGTCTGGTACGATCTCCGAGAACCTTGCACACAATCCCTAGGATTGTCTGGTACAAGGCTCTCTATTTGGGGCTACATTCTTACAATGGAGAGCTCTTCCACTAACAATCTAATAAGACTATTTATAGGAGCCTCTACCCTATTGGCCCACATGGCCTAGCCCAAGCCCAAGCCCAAGAGCTAATTAAAACCAATTAAACACAAAAGACCGTAATAAAGATAAACGTAAAACTTTGGACCTAACAGTATCTTTCAACTGAACCCCTATTGATGAAACCCGAGGACGGTGAACCATTATCCCTGTATCTTGCGGTATCAGGGAATGCAGTAAGTGCTGTCCTTGTAAAGGATCATGAAGGTCAGCAGTATCCTGTTTATTATGTTAGCAAAAGTTTATTAGATGCTGAAACTAGGTATTCCCAATTAGAGAAACTGATTTTAGCCCTAGTTATGGCGTCAACAAAACTTAGACATTATTTTGAAACACATAGGATTCATGTTAAAACCAACTATCCTGTTAAAAACGTGCTTAGGAAACCTGAGATGTCAGGTAGGATGGCTAAATGGTCAGTGAAATTAAGTGCCTTTGATCTAGTATATGAACCTAGAAATGCCATAAAGTCTCAGGCTTTAGCTGACTTTGTGGCTGATTTCAGTAGTGATATTCAAAATGAAGTAGACCTAGAAGTACAACAGCTAGGAGAAAATTTAGAATCCTGGACGCTATATACTGATGGTGCATCTAATATAAGAGTTGTAGGTTTGGGTATAATACTAAAATCGCCACAGGGGGACATATTACCCCAGGCTATTAGATGTGAGTTCCCTGCCACTAATAATGAGGCAGAATATGAAGCTTTTATTGCAGGATTAGAATTGGCTAAAAATATGAATATCAGGAGTTTGCAAGTATATGTTGATTCTTTGTTGATCACTAATCATTTTAATGGAACCTATGCAGTTAAAGGTGAGAAGTTAATCGAGTATCTCGAAATTCTCAAAAAATTAGCAGGATATTTCGATATTTTTACACTTGAACAAGTACCAAGAGAGGATAATGCTGAAGCTGACGCCTTGGCAAATCTAGGATCATCAGTCAGGATACCGGAAGGAACCTGAATACCAATATTACATATCCTATATCCTGCGACGGATCTTCAGGATAAGGAAGTACTAAGTGTTCAGGATCCTGATGAGTATCCTGAGAAGGATCCTAAGTCTTGGATGGCCCCAATCATAAGATATCTCAAGGAAGGACACATCTCAAAGGATGAGAATCCTAAGGCCTTTAGAATGAAGGTATCACGATTCACTATTATAAATAATGTATTGTATAAGAAATCTCTTGCAGGACCATATCTGAGGTGCTTAGAGGATCCCGAAACCAAGGAAGTGCTTCAGGATATACACGAAGGGGATTGTGGTAACCATACTGGGGGCAGGTCGTTGTTCTCAAAGGCATTAAGAATAGGATATTATTGGCCGACAATGAGGAAAGATGCTGTAGAATATGCTCGAAGATGTGATGCATGCAAAGACACAGTAATATATTACATCAGCCGGCCGAGCTACTTTATCCTATAGCTTCCCCTTGGCCATTCATGAAGTGGGGAATGGATATAGTAGGAAAATTGCCAAAGGCTCCAGGAGGAAAGGTCTTCATGCTGGCAATGACCGATTATTTCTCTAAGTGGGTCGAAGCTGAAGCATTCGTTCAAGTTAGAGATCAGGAAGTGGTATCCTTCATAAAAAGGAATATCCTGACTAGGTTTAGAGTACCAGCTGAGATAATTTGTGACAATGGATCTCAGTTTATAAGTAAGAGGACTACTGACTTTTGCAAGAATTGGAGAATCAAAATGATCACTTCCACCCCAGTACATCCTCAAGCAAATGGACAAGCAGAATCCTCAAACAAGATAATTGTCAACAACCTGGAAAAGAGACTAGGGGCTAAAAAAGGAAGATGGGCAGAAGAACTACCCTTTGTTTTGTGGGCTGATAGGACGACGGTGAAAAATGCAACTGGCCAAACCCCGTTTTCCTTGGTATTTGGAGCAGAAGCAGTAATCCCGACAGAAATGGTAATACCTACAGCAAGATCCAACCTCCGGGATCCTGAGCAGAATCCTGAAGTCCTATGTGAGGAATTGGATACTGTTGATGAGACAAGAGACGCGGCAAGGCTAAGGATGGCAGCATATCAACAGAGGATATCTAAATCATATAACAAGAATATAAGGACTAGAAGGTTCCAGGTCGGAGATTGGGTATTAAGAAAGGCTTTCCAGAATACTACTAACCCTGCTGATGGAAAGTTGGCTCCAAAATGGGAAGGACCCTATGAGATTGAATCAGAATCAGAAAAAGGAGCATACCGACTCAAGGATATGGAGGGGGATATGCTACCAAGATCCTGGAATGCTATACATCTAAAGCTCTATTTCAAGTGAGTTTGAAATTTAAATAATAACTCAGAATGGTATGGATTCTATCTCTTTTATTAAATTTTAATATTATTTATTGTTTTGAATCCATTACTGACTTAAGCATCGGAGGGGTGTTAGCCAGGCTAACACCCACCTTAGCTTACAGCTGTTTTGCAGTATATGCTTCGGGATATAGCTCCAGGATATACAATCAGGATACTTCGAAAGATTAGAGGATTGGCCCCCTCTCTCACGTTTAAGGGATCCTGATCCCTTCACATGTTTAAAGGTATTCACCTTTCTCTCGAATTGGGTTTAAACACCCCGCCTGGAGCGCAAGTTATCCAGGAATAGTTCAAGGTGGCGCGACCAGTTCATGTAGAAGTGGCTGACAATTTCGTCACTGTTGGCTATATCCTGGATTCTCAAGGTATATGAGGATTGATCACCCTCTCTCACGGAAGGGTATTTTCATACTCTCTAAGGTTTAAAGGTTATCACCTTTCCAAGTCTTGGAGTTTATACACTCCCGCCTGTAGCGCATGAAAATTTGGGATTTTCCCCAGGATACCTATGGGATTTTCCCCAAGACACTAAGGATTTATCTCCAATATGTTTTTGGGGTTTACCCCAGTAACACAATGTAACGCCCCAAAAACCGGTTATTAATTAAAATAATGAAAATAAACAAAAAGTAACCTAGTTGATGGGTTATGATAAGAAATAAGTTAAAAATTTGAAATAATGCTTGAATTAAATACTTATCAACTTAGAAGGGGGTAATGTGTAAAGTTCTAATAGTTAAGGATTTATAATGGGTAAACCCACAAACACACACTCTGTACGTGGGTTTGGATCGATCAAGCAGGAGGAGAACAAGGTGAAACCCTTGTTCTCCAAATTCAGCAAATTGAAGTGGAAATTCAAGGAAAATCTAATGCATGAACTACGATTTACACTCATCTAAACTCGATTATTGAAGTGGTAAGCTTAATTTTTCTGAAATCACGAATTGTAGAATGAGGGGTTCAACCAATCTCGATTTCTTGTACCATATATGGAAAATCTGAGTTAGAATTGCCTCCTAGAACAAGAATCATGTGTGATTTTAGGTTGCATGAAAGATTGTAGTGAAAACCCACTTTGTGAAATTGTGTTATGATTAAGAAGATCATAATGATTGTGATTATGAGTTATCTTGATATATGATCTAGTTTGTAATGCTTGAATGTTAGATAAATTAATGTAGGAGGAAATAATTATGCAAAATTAGAATAAATATGAATGTTGGGTGATGATGAACTAGTAAAGATGTGCTTTAGAGACTTGTACTTTATACCTCAATTATGATGCCTACCAAGTGTTTGATGAAATGCTTAAGAGATGAATTTATGAGTAACTTGGAAAAATGGTAGAATGAAGTAGATGAACTAAAAGAATGAATGAATGTTGTAATGTAGGCGTGAAGGAAGAAGGTACAAGCACTAGGAAAACGGAAGGCACGCAAGACCGAGGTATGTTCCATTGCATACAAAACTTTAATTAAATTTTGTTAATAATTACGATGAACAATCTTAGTTATAATGAATATGGTTTATAGTAAATGAATAACAAACTCCATGTGGGTTTGATTATGTTAACGAAGGTTACGATAAGCTATGCAAGTCGACCAGTTCGAATTGAACAAGTCGAGTAAGTATAAGGTACCATTCGTTTAGAACGGGTGGTCAAGAAAGCAATAAAGAATGTATGAAGTTCAATCCGGTTAATGGATGGAACGAAGGATTTATGTTGAAAGTAATCAACCCGATGTTACCGGGTCGTATGTGTACCATTGCATCTCATTATGAGAGCATATGCCAACCCATCTAGTTGGGTAAACCGGATGTGTAAGAGAAATAAAAGAATATGAACGAATGGTATTATATTGATGTTATTATAAACGAATCAAGTATTATGATTAACTTTTAAAAGTTTGTTGTGAATGTAGGTAAATCCTCATTTTAGGCGACTTGGAGAATTGGAGCGAGCACGTGTTCTTGTTATGTCATGCCAATCGCTTCCGCTAATTTGCTTTAATGTTTTGTGTCAAACGCATGTTATTTTGCATAACCTTATTAGTAGTCATACTTTTCAAAACTTGTTGTTTTGGTTTTAGTAGTATGTTGTCAATCAAACCGTAGTCTTGTATTTAGTTTTGATTATAATCTTGACAGGGTTATGCTCGTCTTATGGACGGGTCATGCCCAAATTTTGTTAAAAGCTTTTATGCATGTTGTTAAATGTAATGTCTTTTAATCAGTAAAGTAGTTATTTATAAAGACGAATAAACGGTCCTTACAAGTTGGTATCAGAGCCTAGGTTTGAGGGATTCGAGCTTTTAACGCGATGCTTGAACTCAAACCGATGGCTCATTCGAAAGTGTGCTCGCTCCAAGATCACCAATGAGGTAAAAAGATTTAAGTTTCGGTAAACGCAAGTATGCATAGTGAGTTTATAATGTAAACATTGAAGATAAGTATGTTGGTAAATAATAAAGGGAGGTAAGACGGGAAGTTCCAGGGACCGTATAGCTGGAACCGACCCGAAAAACCGATTAAAAGTACTTAAACAAGTCTGCAGCGAAATTGTCATACGGAAGGCCGTCGCCGACGGGCATCAGGCCGTCGCCGACGCCCCCTTAGTTTGTGCCGACGCCTTATGAGTCTGCCTACGGGCTTTGTGGCCGACGGCCACTTTACAAGACCCGTCGCCGACGGGTAAAGAGCCGTCGCCGACGGCCAGTAGAAAACGACTCCGCTGAATAATGTTTGTTTTGCTTATTTTTCACATTTAGAGTTCCCTTATGAACTAGATAACTATTAACGATGACATGAGGTCCTTGTAAACACACTAATAAGATACTTACGATCATGAATGGAGATTAAAACGAAAAAGAGTTCGTAAGTGTGATAAACAATGGAAGGTATAATCCAAAAAGAATGATGAAAATTTAATGGTTAACAACCATGAAATGCATGATTACGATTGTAATAAACAAAGGTCGGAGTATGTGTATAATTGAAAGATTGTGTTTAATGATAAATGTAAATGCTATTTTATAGATGGCTGATGCAAGAAACGCTAATGAAGATGATGATACGGCTCGTCAAGAAGTATTTATCAATAAAGTCACGGAAGTGGCGGAAGGGGTTATGCAAGCTAATCTTCCACGATTAGCTCAAGAAGTAGAAAGTCGGGTATTGGGAGTTGTAGATGCCATGATGACTAGCAAGATTGAAGAATTAAAGGAACTGATTGAAGGATCTAAAAGCAAAAGCAAAGAACGACGGTGTACTTACAAAGACTTCATGGCGTGCAATGCCGCAACGTATGATGGTAAAATCGATCCGATTGCATGCCAAAGGTGGGTTTCAAACATAGAAGCGGTATTTATACGAAGTCGATGTGATAAGGAAGACCAGGTGATGTTTGCTACTGGTCAACTTATTCTTCAAGCGAAAGATTGGTGGGATGCATATAGTAAGGAGGTTGGGGAAGACAAGTTGCAAGAGATGACATGGCAAGAATTTAAGGAGCCCTTCATGAGATATCATTGTCCTCAGTCAGCTATTGACAAGATTCAGGAGGATTTCTTACGCCTCAGACAGAAAAATGAGTCAATAAACGAAATATCAAACACTTTCATGGATAAGATGAAGTTCTGCGGGGATTTTGTGAAGACTGAAAGAATGAAGATCAATCGTTTTTATGGCATATTAAAACCAGAATTTAGGGAGTTCATCACTCCCTCAAAATGTGAAACCCTTGATGAGCTTATCAATTTAGCACGAGATAGAGAAATCGAGATTAAAAGGCAAGAAGAACGAGGTGAAAAGAGATCGAATGAAAAGGGGGCAAGTTCAAGTCCGTCCAAGAAAGCAAAGTTTCAAGATCACAAGAAGAATGACAAGTTAAGGAGTGGTATTCCTCCGCGCAAGACATGTGGAAAGCTTCATACTGGGGAGTGTCTTCTGGGTAAGAAGGGGTGCTACAAATGTGGCGAGGAAGGGCATACGTCCTACAAATGCCCTAGCAACCCGAAGACGTGTTTCAATTGTTTCCTTACACACAAGAACGGTCCTTATACACAAGAACTGTCCAAACAGTTAGAATTTGAATTAAAAAATTAACTAAGTGTTTGAGGCTTTATGCACAGGGGACATTCCTCCCAAGGCGATTGTGTAAGGCTCGAAGAACCAAACTTAAACCTAATGTACTAAGTATTTCGGACTGGGGACATCTTAGTTGAAGAAGTTGCAAAAGGATTGAAGTTCGGTACTAGGGTTACGCTCTATTCCTGGTATGATCTTTCCTTTGTGAACCTTACATAAGTTGTCTAACTTTTGAAACTGTGTTTAAGGCTCAAATATCCTGATAAGAATATATCTTCAGGATATGTTCTCAAAATGTGTTTTCGGGATACGTTTCAAGATATTTGATTGGGAAATAATACTTGGGTTGAAAATAATTACTCTAGTCAAACAAGTGTTATCAAAATGGATTTTGAAAAATAAACTATCATTTATTCTTTAAAGACTTTGTCTAAATTATTTGGGTTTTGAGAAGTCCTATTTGACAAAAGTCGTCGTAGGATACCACTAAGTATATTGATCAGGATATTTTCAGGAAATAATTGTGCTAAGTGATGCATGACAAAAAATTAAAAGGCAACTGCAAGCAACTCAAAAGGTGATATTATTTAAAATAGACGATACTAGCCGATAACCAAAGGCTTCATCCTAAAACCTAGGACCCATCCACCTTTGGTTATCAGATTGTTTTAATTCAAGGAAATAAAGTTGTTCAAAGGGCAAAAAATAAAATTGTTCAAACAAAGGTAACTCTCGAATTTAAGGGAAATAAGTTCTAGGAGGCAGCGCCTTCTTCGTTTGTGACATTTTCGACAACATCCGTCTCAGGATCAGCTTGAACATCCCTCTCAGCACCAGTTGGTTTTTCAACCGCCTTTGAGGATCCTTCAGCTGTAGATTTAACAGAATTGCTGCCAAGAATCCTCAGCTTTGTCTCCCAGGCATTGACGTCCCAAGAAGGGCATTCGAAGCCCAATGCCTTGGCTTCGTGGGCCATCTTTAGCCTGGCCTGGAGAAGGGAAGTAACGACGGAACTTTTAAGGCCTTCCCGGTAGCTGATCATATCCCGTTCGTGTTGAGCATGGGCAGCGTCAAGATCGGCTTGGGCCTCAAGAACGGCTTTGTTGAGGGCGGCCTGGTGTTCTTGGATCATAGCCTTGACCTTGTCCTCGTAATGCCGAGATTTGGCGGCTGCAATCAGGCCCTGATCAGAGATGGTGACCTCGGCTTTCTTCAACTTGGACTCGAGCGTCTTGTTGAGCCCACATGATTCCTGGTATAAATGAACCAGACGCTCGAGACCCTACGAAATAAGAGAACTGGTATTAGTCTTAATAAACATTTATAATTAACATAAGGTGCCGGATATAGCTCAAGGATACTAACCTGGTTGAGAAAAGAAGTCATGAATCCGCTTGCTTCAATGAATCAGTGATTCTCATAGGGGAACGTATCAGAGATGGCAGGTGAGTCAGGCTCTTTCCTTTTGCGAGAACTTGAACTCCGGGGCTTAGTAGCTGGCGAAGGCTTGGGAATGATGATGGCCTTGGAGCTGCTGGGCTTGGATGAGGCCGTCGCCTTGGGACTGGGCTTCTTCTTGATCTGGACGTGATCGGAATAACTGTCCAGCTCATCCAGGTCGAAAACCTCAGGGATCTTGGCTGGTGCTACATAAGGGGAAAAAGTCCTACATCCTTATTACTCTTCATTATATTATATTACACTAATAAGTCGTTTCCAAAGTAACTCTTACCAGACATTTCAGATGATGAATATTGACTGGAACTTGGGATGTGTGTGGTAAAACTCCTGTCACTTGTCGGTAACTGGTAAACTGCTTTGATTCTTTTTTCTGATTCCGCAGTAGGGGGAGCTACTTCCTTAAATTTCACTGCAAAAAGATCAAATGAAAAGATATTAGCACAAGATAAAAGTCTAGAAGTATATCTGGATATTCATGATCCTACCGGTGGTTAACCACTCCACCGGAAGACTAGCACCCTCATAGATGGAGTCTTGTTTGACGAAGAAGAACTTGCGTTGCCATCCATCCTCATTTTTGGTGGCCTTAAGTATAAGGGGTTTGCTGGAAGTTGAAAAAAGCAAGAACCGACTGGAACCGTGTGTTCGGAGGCGGTAAGCAATCGGCATATCCTCGATGCAGAGGTCGGGATAGTGAAGGTTTTTGATTTGGTTGAGCACGATCAATACTCTCCAAACCATGGGCATGGTTTGGGTAAAGGAAATACCAGTAGTTCGAAAGAATTGCATCATGAACTCAGGAAATGGATACCGAAGACCTAATGAGAAAGGGTATGCCGGAAAACAGACCCAATCGGCGGAAGAAACATCTGATCGAATTGATCGATCGAATGGTCTAAAAATCGTGCCATCGGGGAACGCGCTGGAGGCTCGCAACGCCGCATTGTCTGCGTTATCAAAAGCGCAGATCTCCTTCTCGGGATTTTTGAGAAGATTTTGCTGAACGAAGGAGTCCGACGATTCACCGGTTTGAGAATGGACTCTAGTGGCCATTGGAGAAAAAAATAAAATTAACAGGAAATGAGGAAGGGATGAGTGATTACCTGGAGACTCTGTTGATGATATCTGGTTATCAAACAAGAAGAGAGAAGATACAGGGGCGTAATGGATATCCATCGAGTGGAAAGCGCGTTGGAAGTTACACAGTACTGTTAGGGCATGAATTTTATGCTAAGGATCATCTATCCTGAGACTGGGCATGGATCACGGATCCTTAATGGATGATGCAGAGAGTCTGAGGATCCAGAGTCTGAGGATCACGAGTCTGAGGATCCAGAATCCTTAACAGAACTTATGTTTTCTAACAATTGTCACGTTTTTAATGCTTATACACAGGTAATGGACGTAGTGGACTCATTCTTAGCTGGAATTTCGGGGAATATTCGTTCATATGGCACATGTTTGATAAAATATAACCGTTATGATGATCATGGGCCACCTCCACCTTTTTAGGAAAGTTGGTTTCTTGATATTTTGCTATCTTTTAAGGGGAAAACAGCTCATTTGAGATATAGGTCGAACACACCACAGAAAAAACACACAACACTCGAATTCTCTGCAAACACTTAGCAAAAACACACACTTACACTAGCAATTCAATGTATTGAGCTTGTTTTCTTCCGAAGTTGTACAAGGATCATTATTGTTTCAGCAATATATTTGGTGATCGGTAGTTTCAATCACCCGAGGTTTTTTATGCCGGAGATCATCTCTTGATCAAGGCCTTTTTCCTCGTATAAATTTCGGTGTTCATCGTTGATTTCATATACTTGTCGTTCATACAATTAACCAAGCATCATACCTCACAAAATCAGACTTGGTTGCATTATCCTTGTGTGGTTTTTGACCAAAACAGTTTGGCGCCCACCGTGGGGCCATTGGTGCTTCATTTTTGAGAAATTTTGTTCATTTCGGTCATTTCGGTTCATCACCTTCAACCACATGGCTTCTCAAGGAAAAACTTCTTCAAGTTCCATGTCGGCGGTAACCTCATCACAGGGCATTCGACCGTTGCATCATCTTATCCCTGCATTCCAGAAGAATGCTGAGAATGCTCCAAAGAAGACAACCCCCGTTTTCACAAAACCAACTGTTGTTTCTTCCTCTACACTTACTAACAGTGATCTTTATGCTTTGATTTTGCAGATGAGAGGATACATGCAACAACAGGACCAAACTAATGGCAGGATCCTTCGCGAAATTGATAAAACCAGCAGAGGATCACTCCCCTTTGATGCTGAGGTCGCTGAATTTTGACATTCCGGTCATAACTTCCCGGCACTTTGCAGCTTCAGATGTCCAATACCAGGGTGGATCAACATGAATGCGTTCTGGATCATCGGCAATGTCTCAGGCTCAAGGATCCTCTTTCCAGCCTTCAGTATCCTCATTTCAGCATCAGGGATTCTTCACCAGTTTAGGAGAATGCATGGGGACGCAGCCAATTCAAGGATCCTCTCAGGTTCAAGGATCCTCTCAGGTTCAAGGATCCTCCTTCCAGGTTCAAGGATCCTCATCTCAGGTTTCCGGATCCATGGATTATCCTCCAAGACCTTCATTCACAGCACATCAAGGATCCAACATCTTCCAGGATCAAGGATACTTAAGGAGTGTGTAACCCGGAAGTTCAGATGTTTATTTTGGTCAAAAATCAAGCAATGACAATGTAACCAAACTTTCTGTTGTGAGGTATGATGCTTGAATTGATGAACATTAATAAGGATCACTATGAAGTGTAATGAACAAATGACACGAAGATTTATACGGGGAAAAAGCCCTTGATCAAGAGTTGATCTCCGGCACAAAAAACCCCGGGTGATGGAAACTACCGATCACCAACTCAAATTAAACAAATAATCTGTTACAACTTCGGATGATAGCGAGCTAAGTACAAGGATCACTATAGTGTATCATGTAGAAAATGTGTGTAATCGCCAAACGTGTTAGCGAGAGTTGATGAGAGCAGTTGTATAAGTGTGTGTGTAGCCAAAAATAGCCAAGTGTCTTTAAAATAGCTCGCTACCCCTTTAAAAATAGAAAATATCAAGCCTAACTAACATTCCGCAATTCATGCAAGTCTTCCACGACTCCACAACGTCCATTTCTGAGCAAGCACGTGCGGAATAGACTGAGAATATTCTCCAGGAATGTCGACAAGACTAAGTCCAAGTTGATATTCCTGCAAAACATTTACAAATTCAAGGTAGACAACCGTTAGTACAGGTATCCTTATAGTGATCCATGATCCTGCAACACTTTTGAGGATCACTACTTCAGACAGAATTGAGGATCACTAAATCCAACAGTAAATAAGGATCACTGGTCATTTAGAAATCCACCCCTAACAATTGCCCCCAAAATATAAGGAGTAAATATGTAAATAAATGAGTTATATTTTGTCGATCTTATCCGTATTTAACCAACGGATAACTAGCCGTTATAAGCGGACTAGCCGTTACGATCATGACGTCAGCGAGGTGATTATCCTGCAGAATCATCATTATAAATAGGAGTTAGAGATAGGGATCGATTAGCATTCAAATTCAAGAGAACTCCCTTTAAATTCTCATCTGACGATCAAGCAGGTAACTCTTTTCCTCTTCTTCCTTTACGTTTTCTTCCTCCGTTCCTTTTTCTTTACCTTCTTCAAATCAAGATGATGCTGAAATTCTCACCAGCCAAGGATCATAAGAAGGAAAGTCCTCTCAAGAGCCAGGGGATCCTCGAAGATACGGAAAAAGAACGCTGTTGTTTCACCGATGCACAAATTGATAAAATCCGCCACTGTTTTCCAGCAAATACTGTTATCAGATCCTTTGATCCCACTGCTCTTAGTGACAACATCTCTGAAACTTGGGTAGCTTTCCCAGTTACACCTTTCACCATAGGATACACCTATCCTTTTCCAGACTTTACCCAATCCTTTTTCTCCCTCACCGGCATCTCCTATATTCAAGCCATGCCAATGATCTGGAGGGTCTTGTATACCCTTGAAAGGATCATTGAGCAAGAAGGAATTGTCTTGGGAATGTCAGAATTAGCCGAGATGTATGACCTTACCACATTTGGATTCCACCGATATCTATTCAAGCGTAAACCCGGAAAAGAACATCCCATCTTTAGAGCTACTAAAAATGATATCAACTGGAAACGGCGGTTCTTCTTCGTCAGAAGGGATTCTATCCCGGATGGCCAGGATTTGCCGAAGGAATGGAACACTCATGGTAGGATAGGAGGATCCTTAGAAGGATCACTAAGTAAGCTCATTCTGATAATGATTACTAATATGCTTTTGTTCCTTTTTGTACAACTATCACATTCTCGCATATCATTCCTTCAGCTGCCACCAAGGGGAGACTTGCTGCCTTTAGAAAGCTTGATCCTGAAACTAGATCATTCAAGACAATCACCCAGGATTCACAAGAGGTATCCTCAGGCTCTGTCACCATGTCAAGTAAGTATCCTGTTCTTTTTAAATCCAAATGTTTAAATAAGTAGTTATATATGAATAGAATAAGGACACTTATCTATTTTGGGTGTGTAGGCGCTGGAAAATCATCAAGATCCGCTTCCAAATTTAGTGTCACTGAGCTTGACACCGTCCGATCCTCCAAGAAGAAGCTTCCTGCCAGCCCAACTGCTTCGATCCCCAAGGCACCCGCTAAAGGAAGGGGTGGTAAGAAAAGAAAAGCCTCCGAAGCTGAGGATCTGCAAGGTCTGCCCCTGATCCGTCATGAGTTCCTTGAGTACTTCAACGAGGTAAGGATCCTTGTCCCTGCTTTAGGTATCCAGCTTATTTGAGGATCACCTGTTCTTGAACTGTTCTCTATCTTCTTTGCAGAAATTTGCTGAGATTGAAGACTACGTTGGGCATGTCGAAGAGCAGGACAAGAAGATTGCTGACCTCCAACAAGTTGCATTGCTTAAGGATCTCAAGATTGCTGACCTCCAAAATGCCAAAGCTGAAACGGCCAAGATTCTGATCAACTTTGATTATGAAAAGCACGAGATCACAGAGGATGCCAAAGTCTCCGCTGCCATTGCCATGTACAAGACTAAACTCCAGATGGCCTTGGAAGCTCAGGATCCTGACTTCGACAGGAGCAACTGGGATGTGGAAGGCTGGAAGGCAAGGCGGGCTGAACTGGATGATGAAGATGAGGCTGAGGAGATCCTGACGATCGAGGCTGGAGGCAGTGGCCAGGATCATGGTGGTGAAGCTAGTGGAGCTGGAGATGGTGATGCAGCGAAGGTGTAGGCTGCAACAATGGGCAATGATGGACATTTCTAAACGTAGCCGGAGCCCATTTTTAGTTTGGTTATGGCTTTTTTTGTTTTGGTGATGTTTTGATAAACAATGGTTGGTCTGTACTTAAACAATAGTAATTAGGGTTGAGGATCATGGATGATCCTTTGAACAATAGGTAGGATTACAAATGGTGGAGGGATCCTCTGTTTGGGGGATGAAGCCATTGTGATCCTGCCGTCTTTAATTTCCTGCATTTGTTAGACCTATGAACAATGGACACCCTTTGCCAACCCATGTGGACGGGCCACGTTTTGCTGGTAGAAACGTGGGTTGGCAATTTTGACAACCTTAAAAGGGGTTAAGCTTTTGTGAATAAAATGACTTTAACTTTTTGGCTATATCCTGTGTTGATATCCTTATTGTTATTTTATTTTTCAATCTATTGTGATGTTCATGTCGTTTAAACTCATCAAGTAAGGAAAAATTTAAAAAATATCCCTTAAGAGTTAAGGATATGATCAAGGATCACATAAAAAATAATTTAAGGATCATAATTTTAGTTGTCAAAGGATAAGTGTCACTCAAACACATAATGAATAAAATCAAAATAGTTAAGGATCATACCTGAGAATCCAAGTTAGGATCCTATCCTTTAACACTTAAAATTAGGATAACCCAAGATACAAACCTTAGTTGAAAGTAAGAATCCTTGGTCATTTATCTTCACAAACCTGAAATAAGATATTACTTGGGACTGAGCCAATAAAAGATGAATGTTAGTAACTGGGGACAAGCCCAACAATTCGGGGACAAGCCCAATATACTGGGGACAAGCCCAAAAGATAACTGGGGACAAGCCCAAAGGATAACTGCGGACAAGCCCAAAAGATAACTGGGGACAAGCCCAAAGGATAACTGGGGACAAGCCCAAAGGATAACTGGGGACATGCCCAAAGGATCGTATGTAGACTGGAGTATGGCCCTTACTGGCGACTATCCAAACTTAGTGACATGAAAATGCCAAAACCTTAGCTAACGTGAAAACGTTAGAAACCTTAGGAACGGATGTATGGTACGTCTACCATTATACGTAGGATCCTGAATATAGCCAGTACAATGAAATTGTCAGCCCCTAAAGCGGGTACTGGTCCCATTGCCATGAACTATACCAGGATCATCATGCGCTGCTGGCGAAACTGGGGACAGGCCCAGACTGGGGACTAGCCCAAACATCTGGATACTTCTGTGGATACTCAACGCTTAGTTAAGGATAGCTGAACCTTCAAAACTCAGAATCAAGTAAAAGGAGGATAAAGGACGCATGATCCTTATCCTTGTAAGAATAAAAAGAATGAAATAGTTTAAGATTGGAATGTTACCAGAAAGAGGATTATCTGTCAGCGGGGATCCTTCAAGGATACTTGTGATAAGGGTCAAGGATCATGATCACATGAAATATTTCTTCAAATGGACAGCATTCCAAGCTCTAGGTAGCAAATCACCCTCCATTGTTAGCAATCGATATGCCCCCTTTCCTGCTTCAGTTTCAATAAAATAGGGTCCTTCCCACTTTGGTGCTAGCTTTTCATCAGCAGGATTGGTGGTGTTTTGAAATGCTTTCCTTAATACCATATCCCCAACTTGGAATTTCCCGAGCCTGACATTTTTGTTGTAAGCTCCAGCCATCCTTTGTTGATAACTGGCCATCCTTATCCTTGCTAATTCCCTGATTTCTTCTATAGTATCCAAGTTTTGAATCAAGTTTTCAGCATTTTCTTCAGGATCACGAATGCTTGTTCTTGCATTTGGAACCACCATCTCTGTAGGGATCACTGACTCTGCCCCAAATACCAAAGAAAATGGAGTTTGACCTGTAGCATTCTTGGGAGTTGTTCTATCAGCCCACAGCACATAAGGTAGTTCTTCTGCCCATTTTCCTTTCTTGGATCCAAGCTTTTTCTTCAAATTGTTGATGATAATCTTGTTGGATGACTCTGCCTGACCATTAGCTTGTGGATGGACTGGTGTTGATGTTATCATCTTAATCCCCCAACTGTCACAAAAGTTAGTGGTTCTACTCCCAATAAATTGGGATCCATTATCACAAATAATCTCAGAAGGGATGCCAAATCTAGTAATAATATTTCTTTTAATAAAGGATATAACTTCCTTTTCTCTGACTTGGGCAAAGGATTCAGCCTCTATCCACTTAGAGAAGTAATCAGTCATAGCAAACATGAATACTTTTCCACCTGGTGCCTTAGGAAGCTTTCCAACTATATCCATTCCCCATCTCATGAATGACCAAGAAGAGGATATAGGATGCAAGAGCTCTGCTGGTTGGTGAAGGATATTACTATGCCTCTGACAAGGATCACACTTCTTGGCATACTCCACAACATCCTTCTTCATAGTGGGCCAATAGTATCCTGTCCTCAGGATCCTTGAGAATAATGCCCTGCCCCAGTGTGGTTTCCACAATCTCCTTCATGGAAATCCTTTAGGACTTCCTGAATTTCAGGATCCTCAATGCATCTCAAATATGGTCCTGCAAGAGATCGTTTATACAACATATTATTTAATATTGTAAATTGAGATACCTTAATTTTGAAAGCACTTGGGTTTTCTCCTGTAGGAATTTCTCCATGTTGTATATATTTCATGATTGGGAGTATCCATGATCCTGAATGAGATTGGGTATCATCACTAGGGATGATTGCAGAATCTTCCCCTATCTCCATAGCTACATGATCCTTGATAGCAGGGGTCAGGATATGGATAATAGGGATCTCAATATCCTCAGGAATCTTCAAAGATGATCCTAGATTGGCTAATGCATCAGCTTCTGCATTCTCTTCCCTTGGTACCTGTGTCAAACTAAAGGATACAAAAGAGAGTGCCAATTCTTTGACTATCTCCAAATATTTGATTAGCTTTTCACCTTTAACAGCATAGGATCCATTAAAGTGATTAGTGATCAATAAAGAATCTACATGTACCTCAAGATACCTGATCTTCATATGCTTTGCAATTTGCAAACCAGCTATCAAGGCTTCATATTCAGCCTCATTGTTGGTAGTTTGAAATTCACAAGCTATGGAGTGGGGTATTATGTCCCCCTGTGGCGATTTTAGTAGTATTCCAAGCCCTGTTCCATTCACATTGGAGGATCCATCAGTAAACAGTATCCAAGGATCCTTGGTTTCTTCAAGCTGTTGGACTTCTAGTTCAGCTTCCTTTTGCAAATCACTACTGAAATCTGCCACAAAGTCAGCTAATGCTTGGGATTTAATGGCTGTCCTAGGCTCATATCTTATATCATATGCACTCAACTTCACTGCCCACTTAGCCATCCTTCCTGACATTTCAGGTTTCCTGAGAACATTCTTAATTGGGAAATTAGTTTTAACAATAATGGCATGAGTCTCAAAATAATGTCTTAATTTAGTAGATGCCATAATTAATGCAAGGATAAGTTTTTCTAAATGTGAATACCTGGATTCTGCATCAAGTAAGCTCTTACTTACATAATAAACAGGATGTTGTGTACCTTGGTGATCCTTAACAAGGACCGCACTTACTGCTTTTGAGGATACCGCCAAGTATAAGGATAACACATCTCCCTTTTCTGGTTTCATCAAAGCTGGGGCTGAGGATAGGTAATCCTTAAGAGCTTTAAGGGCACTTTCATGCTTCTCAGTCCATTCAAATTTCTTGTTCTTCCTCAGGATGTCATAGAACTCCTTGCACTTTTCTGAGGATTTGGATATGAATCTGTTCAAGGCTGCGATCCTGCCAGTCAACCTTTGCACATCCTTAGCATTGGCAGGAGATTTGATATTCACAATAGCCTTAATTTGCTCTGGACTTGCTTCAATGCCCCTCTTTGTTACCATATATCCTAAGAATTTACCTGCCTTTACACCAAAATGACACTTAGAAGGATTTAGTTTCATATTAAATTTATCAAGGATATTGAATGCTTCCTCCAAGTCTTTAAGGTGATCCTCAGCTCTTTTGGACTTAACCACCATGTCATCAATATAGACTTCCATAGTGTGTCCAATTTGTTCCTTGAACATCATATTGACAAGCCTTTGGTAAGTAGCACCTGCATTCCTTAGTCCAAATGGCATAGCAATATAACAATATATACCAGTTGGGGTCATAAAGACGGTATCCTCTTGATCGGATGGTTCCATCTGAATTTGTTAAAATCCAGATGAAGCATCCATAAAAGTTAACAACTCATGACCCGCGGTAGCATCCACCATGGAGTCAATGTGGGGTAATGGGAAAGGATCCTTGGGACATGCCTTGTTCAAATCTGTAAAATCGACACATACCCTCCACTTTCCATTTTTCTTTTGAACAACAACCACATTGGCTAACCATCTTGGATACTTAACCTCTCTAATCATACCTGCTCGAAGTAGCTTATCTACTTCTTCCTGGATAATAGCATTTCTTTCAGGTGCAAACTTCCTCCTCTTTTGATGAATTGGCTTGAATGACCTGTCAATGCCAAGTTTGTGAGTAATTATATCCTTAGATATACCTGTCATGTCTTCATGTTTCCAGGAAAAGGTGGTCTTCCTTCTTTTGAGAAAGGATACTAGCTCTTGTTTAATATCGCTAAGGATCCCTGACCCTATGAAGATCTTGGATTCAGGATCATCAGGATCCGTGAGGATTTCTTTCAAATCCTGTTCTCTCGCCTCCAAGACATCTCTTGAAGGATACTTTAATTGCTATTGCTCCCTTGGTCTTGAGGCTGGTTTCATTGATGAGGTATAGCAATTCTTAGCCTCCTGTTGATCACTCTCAATTTTCACCACTCCCCATGGACTTGGAATCTTTACACACTGATGATAGGTGGATGGAACTGCCTTCATATCATGTATCCATGGCCTGCCAAGGATAACATTACAACACGACAAGCAATCAATAACACAAAACTTTTGATAAGAATGCAATCCTTCAATATAGATTGGGAGTTTGATGTCCCCCAATGTATTCTTTGTTTCCCCACTGAATCCCACAAGTACTGAGGATCTTGGGATAATATCGGACTCAGGGATATTCATTTTCTTTAGAACATCCAGCTGAATGATGTTCACAGAGCTTCCTCCATCTATAAGGATCCTGCGAACAAAGTGGTTAGAAATAAACAATGTAATTATGAGACCGTCATGATGAGGATCCTGGATGTCAACACGATCATCCTCTTCAAAAGTAATGACTTTATCATGGGTGACAACAGAGGTCCGGACGGGTCTGTCTCCATTATCCATCTTGGTTTCCTTAGCGTGTCTTTTTGCTGCTGAGAAGGATGTACCACAGATGTC
This sequence comes from Helianthus tuberosus, assembly GCA_030545235.1. Taxonomy (NCBI): domain Eukaryota; kingdom Viridiplantae; phylum Streptophyta; class Magnoliopsida; order Asterales; family Asteraceae; genus Helianthus; species Helianthus tuberosus. The sequence goes on along the minus strand of CM060427.1, from coordinate 107,444,378 downwards.
TGATCCACCGGATATGAAATTTATGACTTGTGCATCTGCCGGAGGAGCAGGAGCCCTTTCCGGGATCCTTTCAGGATCCTGTGTTCTTGACTTCTTTCGTCCCAAGAGTTCCTTTAAATGCCCCTTGCTCAACAAATAACCAATTTCCTTTCTAAGTGCAATACACTCTTCAGTGAGATGCCCAAAATCCTCATGATATGCACACCACTTGGATTTATCCTTTGTAGCAGCTGGTTTATCACTTTTCCTTGGCCACCTAGCTTTCTCACCTAGATTCTGCATTGCAAGGATTAGTTCATTGTTATCAACAGAGAAACAATATTCAGAAATAGGATGATAATTCTCATCATCCTCTTCTTGTTCCACTGCGTGCATATTCTGGTTATCAGATCTGTTATAGGACTTGGATTTGTTGTTCCCGAAGTAGGATCCTTGTTTATCCTGCTTTGAGGATCCTGTCAATCTGTCCTGGATCCTTTTGTCATCCTCTAGGCGGATGAACCTAAGGGCCCTAGTCCTTACTTCATCAAGATTCCTGCAAGGTGTCATAACAAGATCATCATAGAATAATGAATCCCTAAGCAATCCCATTTTAAAGGCTTCAACAGCCGTAGCTATATCCAGGTTGGGAACGTCTAAGGATTCTTTACTAAACTTAGTGATATAATCTCTAAGTGATTCATTTTGACCTTGTGTTACCCTATATAGATCACTAGTTAATCGTTCAAATTTTCTACTACAAGAGAATTGACTATTGAACAAGTTAACTAAATTAGCAAATGAAGTAATAGAGTAAGGGGAAGACTTAGTAGCCATTTAAGAGCAGATCCTGTAAGTGTGGATCCAAATCCCTTACATAGACATGCTTCTTTCAACCTTTCAGGAATTGGATTGATCTCCATCCTCTCCCTGTACTGAGCTACATGCTCTTCTGGATCCGTTGAACCATCATACAACTTCATTGATGGTATCTGGAATCTTTTAGGTATCTCAGCATCACATAAAGGTGGTGCAAAACGAGATATCCTATGGCTACCATCCGCAATCTCAGGAATGGGTTTAACCACTCCTGGTACACTGGATATCATATCCTTAAGCTTCTGCAGGTCCCTAGCCATGGCCTGATTGATACCTGTATCCTGCATAAAGCCATGGTTAGTGTTATATAAATTATTAGAAGTGTTACCTCCCACTGGATATGAGTTTGGAATTGCGGATACGAATCCATCTTGTCGATACTCTGGCATGATTGAAGGACCAGAGGAGGCAATGGTCTGCATTGGTATGAAGTCTCCTTGATGGACGTCTGAGTTCTGAGGTTGCATATTTCTCGAGGATCCTTGATTTTGAAGGGGGTTGGATCCTTGGAATTGCGATGATCCTTGAACCTGAAAGGATCCTGGGACCAGGGAGGATCCTTGAACAAGGGAGAATCCTGGGACCAGAGAGGATCCTAGGACCTGGGAGGATCCTTGGACCTGGGAGGATCCTTGGACCTGGGAGGATCCTTGGACCTGGGAGGATCCTTGTACTGCATGCATTCCCACATATCCTCCTGACGTGAAGTATCCCTGATGCTGAGAGGAGGATCCTAACGGTTGAGAAGAGGATCCCTGAGGCTGGAAGTAAGAGCCAAATGCCTGACTCATTGTTGTTGTCCCATAACGCCTTCCTCATAGTTCACCCAAGTATTGCACGTCCGAAACTGCTGAGTATTGTGAAGTTATGACCGGAGTGTCGAAGTTCATCGATTTTAGCATCAGAGGGGAGTGATCCTCCACTGATTTCTTCTGTTTCTTGATTTCATCGATCTCCCGGAGGACCCTTTTGTTGGTCTTATCCTGCTCTTGTGCATGATTCCTCATCTGCAAAATCAGGGTATAAAGATCATTAGTAGTAGGATTAGTTGAAACAGAAGAAGTAGGTGGTTTTTGGAAAATAGGAGTTGGTTTCTTCGCAGCATTCTCAGCATTCTTCTGGGATCCAGAAGGTGGTGGAGGCAAAGGAGGAACGCCTTGTGAGGAACTGAATGAGGGCATCAAATTTGAAGTATTCTTCACTGAGGAAGCCATCTGTTTGGTTGTAACGAACCGAAATGACCACGAAAACACGAATCTTTCTAGGAATGAAGCACCAATTGCCCCACGGTGGGCGCCAAACTGTTTTGGTCAAAAATCAAGCAATGACAATGTAACCAAACTTTCTGTTGTGAGGTATGATGCTTGAATTGATGAACAATAATAAGGATCACTATGAAGTGTAATGAACAAATGACACGAAGATTTATACGGGGAAAAAGCCCTTGATCAAGAGTTGATCTCCGGCACAAAAAACCCCGGGTGATAGAAACTACCGATCACCAACTCAAATTAAACAAATAATCTGTTACAACTTCGGATGATAGCGAGCTAAGTACAAGGATCACTATAGTGTATCGTGTAGAAAATGTGTGTAATCGCCAAACGTGTTAGCGAGAGTTGATGAGAGCAGTTGTATAAGTGTGTGTGTAGCCAAAAATAGCCAAGTGTCTCTAAAATAGCTCGCTACCCCTTTAAAAATAGAAAATATCAAGCCTAACTAACATTTCACAATTTATGCAAGTCTTCCACGACTCCACAACGTCCATTTCTGAGCAAGCACGTGCGGAATAGACTGAGAATATTCTCCAGGAATGTCGACAAGACTAAGTCCAAGTTGATATTCCTGCAAAACATTTACAAATTCAAGGTAGACAACCGTTAGTACAGGTATCCTTATAGTGATCCATGATCCTGATCCTGCAACACTTCTGAGGATCACTACTTCAGACAGAATTGAGGATCACTAAATCCAACAGTAAATAAGGATCACTGGTCATTTAGAAATCCACCCCTAACAATGTTCATCTAGGAGACTTCATACCGATGCAGACTATTGCTTCTTCTGGTCCCTCAGTTATACCAGAATCCCGTCAATATGGATTCACATCTGGAATTCCAACCTTGAATCCATTAGAAGGTAACACTTTGAATACTTCTTATAATGCTAGCCATGGCTTCGTGCAGGATACAGGAATCAACCAAGCTATGGCTAAGGAATTGCAGAAACTCAAAGATATGATATCCAGCGTTCCAGGAGTGGTTAAGCCCATTCCTGAAATTCTAGATGGAAGTCACAAGGGAAAGAATAGAGATCAATCCCATTCCTGAGAGGTTAAAAGAAGCATGTCTATGCAAGGGTTTTGGATCCACACTCACAGGATCTGCTCTTAAATGAGTTTAGGTGACAAGGTTAGGTGGCCAAGAAAGAATGACAAACCGTCTGCCACCAAAGACGAATCGAAATGGTGTGCTTACCATGGGGATTCTGGTCATCTCACAGATGAGTGCATAGCATTAAGGAATGATATAGGTTATCTTTTGAGCAAAGGATACTTGAAGGAATTGCTTGGAAGGAAAAAGTCAAGGATCAAGGATCCTGAGAAAGTTCTTGAAAAGCTCCTCCTCCACCAGCTGATGCTCAAATCATCCATTTCATCTCCGGAGGTTCTCAGCAGCTAAGAGACATGCAAAGGAAACAAAGATGGAGAATAGGGACAGACCTGTTCGAACTTCCATCCTTACCCAGGAAAAAGTCATATACTTTGATGGGGATGGCCGTGTTGACATACATGATCCTCATCATGACGGTTTGGTTATTACATTATTTATATCTAACCATTTGTTCGCAAGATTCTCATTGATGGGAAAAGCTCAGTGAACATAATCCAGTTGGATGTCCTCAATAGAATGGACATCCTTGAATCCGATATTGTTCAAAGATCATCTGTCCTTGTGGGATTCAGTGGAGAGACAAAGATTACATTGGGGAACATCAAACTTCCTATCTATATAGAGGGAGTGAATTATGTTAAAAAAATTCTATGTTATTGATTGCTTATCTTGCTGTAATGTTATCTTTGGCAGGCCATGGATACACGATATGAAGGCAGTCCCCCTCAACATATCATCAATGTGTCAAGCTTCCAAGTCTATGAGATGTGGTGAAGATAGAAAGTGATCAGCAGGAGGCAAAGAACTGTTACACTTCTTCAATGAAACCAGTCACCAAGAAGCAAGATGTCATAGAGTCAAGAGAGCAAGACGTCAAGGATATTCTGCTGAACCCAGAGGATCCTGAATCCAAAATTTTTACAGGATCCGGGATCCTAGACAGTATTGAGCAGGATTTAGTATCCTTCTTGAAAAGAAGAAAATCTACCTTTGCTTGGAAACATGAAGACATGACAGGTATATCTAAGGATGTTATTACTCACAAACTTGGTATTGACAGGTCTTTCAAGTCAATACACCAAAAAAGGAGAAAGTTTGCACTTGAAAGGAATGCCATTATCCAAGAAGAGGTAGACAAATTGCTCAAGGCAAGTTTGAGTGGACTGATAAGCATGAAGCTGCACTCAAGGTTCTTAAGGATTATCTATCCTCAGCACCAGCCCAGATGAAACCAGAAAATGGAGAATCGTTATCCTTATACTTAGCTATTTCAGCTAAAGCAGTAAGTGTGATCCTAGTTAAGGATCATGAAGGCTCTCAACATCCGGTATACTATGTAAGTAAAATTCTACTTGATGCTGAGGCCAGGTATTCTCATTTAGAGAAATTAATTCTTGATTTAATTATGGCTTCTGCTAAACATAGACATTATTTCGAAACTCACACCTTTATTGTGAAAACTAACCTTCCTATCAAGAATGTTCTCAGGAAACTTCAAATGTCAGGTAGAATGGCTAAGTACGCAGTGAAGCTTAGTGCTTATGATATAAGATATGAACCAAGGAATGCCATCAAATCCCAAGCCTTAGCTGACTTTGTGGCAGATTTCAGTAGTGACTTGCAAAGGGAAGCTGAATTAGAAGTACAACAGCTTGAAGAAACTAAGGACCCTTGGGTACTCTTCACTGATGGAGCTTCTAATGTCAAAGGAACAGGACTTGGAATACTACTAAAATCACCACAGGGGGACATAATACCCCACTCCATAGCTTGCGAGTTTCAAACTACTAACAATGAGGCTGAGTGTGAGGCCTTGATAGCAGGTTTGCAAATTTCCAAGCATACGGGGATCAGGTATCTTGAGGTACATGTAGATTCATTGTTAATTACTAATCACTTTAATGGATCCTATGCTGTTAAAGGTGAAAAGCTAATCAAATATTTAGAGATAGTCAAAGAATTGGCACTCTCTTTTGTTTCCTTTAGTTTGACACAGGTACCCAGAGAAGAGAATGCAGAAGCTGATGCATTGGCCAATCTAGGATCATCCTTGAAGATTCCAGAGGATATCAGGATCCCTATTATCCACATCCTATCCCCCGCTATTGAGGATCATGTAGCCATGGAGATAGGAGAAGATTCTGCAATCACCCCTAGTGATGATACACAACCTCATTCAGGATCATGGATCCTTCCAATCATGAGATACATACAACATGGAGAAATTCCTACAGGAGAAAACCCCAGGGCTTTCAAAATCAAGGTATCTCAATTCACAATATTGAATAACATGTTATATAAACTGTTTTGGTCAAAAAATCTGATGAGGATAATGCAACCAAACTCTCTGTTACGGGGTATGATGCTTGAATTACTTTGTAGCAATAAGGATCACTATGAAAAATAAATAACAAGTGACACAAGGTTTATACGGGGAAAAAGCCCTTGATCAAGAGTTGATCTCCGGCACAAAAAACCCCGGGTGATGGAAACTACCGATCACCAAGCTTAAATAAATCAGTAAATGTTTACAACTTCGGATAGTAACGAGCTAGGTACAAGGATCACTAGTGTGAAATGTGTAAAAGTGAGCAAAAACTGTTAAGTGTTTGCCGAAAGCTTCAAGAGTGTTATTGTATGAGAGTGTGTGTAGCTGAAAATGGCTAAGTGTTCTAATTACTAGCTCGTCACCCCTTTAAAAATAGAAGTTAACTACGCTAACAAACTATCCGACTTTTGTGCCAAGCTCCCACGTTCTCCACAACGTCCATTTCCAGTCAAACGTGTGCGAAATACCCGTGGAATATTCCATAGTAACGTTGCCAAGACCAAGTCAAGCTTGTTACTCCTGCAAAATAATACGAAACACAAACAAACAATCGTTAGTATGAGGATCCTTAAGGTGATCCATGATCCTGATCCTGAAGCTCTTCTGAGGATCACTATCTGTCACAGAAGTAAGGATCATTAATTAGGATAACAAGTAAGGATCACTAATTGTTAGAAAATCCTCCCCTAACAATTGCCCCCAAAATATAAGGAGTGATATGTAAAATGAACGAATTATATTTTCTTGATCTTATCCGCAACTATCTATCGTAAATATAGCCGTTGATGTAGAACTATCCGTTGCAACTATGACGTCACAGAAGTGACAACCCTGCACAATCATAATTATAAATAGGAGTTATAGATAGGATCGTTTGCATTTAAATTTCAGAAATACTCCCTTTATAACTGCATCCGAAGATAAACGGGTATTCTCTCTTCATCTTCTTCCTTCTTTTGCTCTGTTTTCCGTCTCTTTCCATCATTCTATCAAAGATGTTGCTCCGGAACTCCCCAGCTAAGGATCACCCGAAAAACAGCCCACTGAAGAGCCAGGGGATCATCGAAGATTCCATAAAAGAACGCTGGTGTTTCACCGATCCCCAGATTGATAGGATCCGCCACTGCTTCCCGGTGAACACCGTGTTTAAGTCTTTTGATCCCAATACCCTGAGTGATCATATTTCCGACAACTGGGTTGCTTTTCCTGTCACTCCGTTCACCATAGGCTATACATATCCTTTTCCAGCCTTCACCCAATCTTTCTTTTCCCTAACCGGCATCTCTTATATCCAAGCCATGCCGATGATATGGAGGGTTTTGTATACCCTTGAAAGGATCATCGAGCAGGAAGGGATAGACCTAGGAATGTCAGAGCTGGGAGAGCTGTATGATCTTACTACCTTTGGTTCTCATCGTTATTTGTTCAAACGTAAACCTGGTGAGGAACACCCGATCTTCAAAGCTACCAAGAATGATGCTAACTGGAAGCGGCGTTTCTTTTTCGTCAAGAGAGATTCTATCGATGATGGAAAGGATCTTCCCAAGAAATGGGCTACCCATGGTAGGGTGGAGGATCCTGAGAAGGATCACCAGAGAACTCTCTTTTGATATAAGGATCACTTATATACTTTTGCTTTCTTGTTATGCAGCTATCACCGTTTCACACCTCAGACTGTCTCCTGCTGCCAAAGAGAGACTCGACACTTTCAAGAGACTTGATCCTGAAACAAGAACTTTCAAGACAACCACCCAGGATTCTCAGGAGGTATCCTCAGGATCTGTCACGATGTCAAGTAAGTATCTTTGTTTAAAAATTTAAATAAACAGTAAAATATAAGTGAAGTAAAGATACTTATCTTGTTTTGGTTGTGTAGGTGCTGGAAAATCCACCAAGTCTGCTTCAAAGTTCAATGTCACCGATCTCACCACCGTCAGATCCTCCAAAAGAAAGGCTCCTACCAGTCCGACAGCTTCAGTCCCCAAGGCACCCCTCAAAGGAAAGGGAATCAAGAAGAGAAAGGCCTCCGAGGCTGAGGATCTGCAGGGTCTGCCTCTGATTCGCCACCAATTCCTCGAGTACTTCAACGATGTAAGGATCACTGTCTCTGCTCGTATATCCTGCTGACTGTTAGGGGAGGATTTTCTAACAATTAGTGATCCTTATTCGTTATCCTAATTAATGATCCTTATTTCTGTGACAGATAGTGATCCTCAGAAGAGCTTCAGGATCAGGATCATGGATCACTTTAAGGATCCTCGTACTAACGATTGTTTATTTGTGTTTTGTATTACTTCGCAGGAGTAACAAGCTTGACTTGGTCTTGGTAACGGTACTAAGGAATATTCCACGGGCATTTCGCACACGATTGACCAAAAATGGACGTTGTGGAGAACGTGGGAGCTTGGCACAAAAGTCGGATAGTTAGTTATTGTAGTTAACTTCTATTTTAAAAGGGGTAATGAGCTAGAATTAGAACACTTAGTCATTTTTCAGCTACACACACTCTTATATACTCGCACTCTTGAAGCTCTCGACGAACACTTATTAGTTTTCACTCACCTTTACACATTTCACGATAGTGATCCTTGTACCTAGCTCGTTACTATCCGAAGTTGTAAACATTTGTTGATTTATTTGAACTTGGTGATCGGTAGTTTCCATCACTCGGGGTTTTTTGTGCCGGAGATCAACTCTTGATCAAGGGCTTTTTCCCCGTATAAATCCTTGTGTCATTTGTGTAATTTACATTGAAGTGATCCTTGTCATTGTTCCACATTATCAGCATCATACCCCATAACAGAGAGTTTGGTTGCAATATCCTCATCAGATTTTTTGACCAAAACAGTTTGGCGCCCACCGTGGGGCAATTGGTGCTTCATCCTTAGAAATAATTCGCATTTCTGTGCTCATTTCAGTTCAATACAACCGAGCAAATGGCTTCCTCAGCGAAGAGTGCTTCAAATTTGATGCCCTCATTCACTTCTTCACAAGGCGTTCCCCCTTTGCCTCCACCACCTTCTGGATCCCAGAAGAATGCTGAGAATGCTGCGAAGAAACCAACTCCCATTTTCTCAAAACCTCCAACTTCTTCTGCTTCTTACACTCCCACTACTAGTGACATGTTTACTTTGATTTTGCAGATGAAGGATCAGATACGGCAGCAGGATAAGACCAATGAGAGGATTCTCAAAGAAATCAGAGATCTCAAGAAACAAAAGACAACGGCAGAGGACCATTCCCCACTGGTGTCGAAATCCTTGAATTTTGATACTCCGATGATTACCTCTCAGCCATCAGTGTTTCCAGACGTTCAATATGTGGGTGGACCGAAAGGAGTGCACTACGGAACAACAACAGTGACCCAGGCATCAGGTTCATATTTCCAGCCAGCGGGATCCTATCCTTAGCATATGGGATCCCTCACGAATTCAGGAGGATATTCAGGAGCGCACCAGGTTCAAGGATCCTCCTTTGTTCCAGGATCATCTCAGGTTCAAGGATCCTCCTTTGGTCCAGGATCATCCCAGGTTCAAGGATCTTCCTTTGTTCCAGGATCATCCCAGGTTCAAGGATCTTCCTTTGTTCCAGGATCATCCCAGGTTCAAGGATCCTCCTTTGTTCCAGGATCGTCCCAGGTTCAAGGATCCTCCTTTGTACCAGGATCGTCCCAGTTTCAGGGATCCTTCCAGATGCCAGGATCCTTGAGGAGTTTGCAAACAGGAAGTTCAGATGTCCATCAGGGAGATTTTATTCCAATGCAGACCAATGCTTCTACTGGTCCCTCGATCATTCCAGAGCCCTAACAATATGGATTAACATCCATTCTTCCTAATTTGAATCCGATGGGAGGTAACACTTTTAATAATTCTTATACTACTAACCATGGTCTTATGCAGGATCCATGTATCAATCATGCCATGGCTAGAGAATTGCAAAAGCTAAAGGATATGATATCAAGTGTTCCAGGAGTGGTCAAACCTATCCCAGAGATTGCAGATGGGAGCCACAAGATATCTCGTTTTGCACCACCAATCTGTGATGCTGAGATACCCAAGAGGTTCCATGTGCCAACAATGAAGCTATATGATGGTTCGACGGATCCTGAAGAACACATAGCACAATATAGGGAGAGGATAGAGATCAATCCAATCCCAGAAAGGTTAAAGGAAGCATGCCTGTGCAAGGGATTCGGATCCACTCTTACTGGATCAGCTCTCAAATGGCTGCTAAGTCTTCCCCCCTATTCTATTACCTCATTTGCTAATCTAGTTAACTTGTTTAATAATCAGTTTTCTTGTAGTAGAAAATTTGAACGATTAACTAGTGATCTATATAGGATAACCCAGGGTCATAATGAATCATTAAGGGATTACATTACTAAATTCAGTAAAGAATCCTTAGACATTCCCAACTTAGATATAGCCACGGCTGTTGAGGCCTTTAATATGGGGTTGCTTAGGGATTCGTCATTCTATGATGATCTTGTTATGACACCATGCAGGAACTTAGATGAGGTAAGAACCCGAGCACTTAGGTTCATTCGGCTAGAGGATGACAAGAGGATCCATGAGAGGTTAGCAGGATCCTCAAAGCAGGAAAAGCAAGGATCCTCATTCAGGAACAACAAGTTCAGATCCTACAACAGATCTGATAACCAGAACGTGCATTCTGTTGACCAAGAAGAGGATGATGAGGATTATCCTCCAATTTCTGAATATTGTTTTTCTGTTGATAACAATGAACCAATCCTTGCGATGCAGAATCTAGGTGATAAAGCGAGATGGCCCAGAAAAAATGATAGGCCAGCTGCAACTAAGGATAAATCAAAGTGGTGTGCATACCATGAAGATTTTGGGCACCTCACAGAAGAATGCATTGCACTAAGAAAGGAAATTGGGTACTTGTTGAGCAAGGGGCATCTAAAAGAGTTGTTGGGAAGAAAAAAAATCAAGGACTCAGGATCCTGAAAGGTTCCCTGAGAAGGCTCCAGCCCCTCCAGCAGATGCACAAGTGATAAACTTTATTTCTGGAGGATCAGACATTTGTGGCACATCCTTCTCAGCGGCTAAAAGGCATGCAAAGGAAACTAAAATGGATAATGGAGAAAGACCAGTTCGAACATCAAGTGTCTCCAAAGGAAAAGTCATAACCTTTGATGAGGATGATCGTGTTGATATCCAGGATCCTCATCACGATGGTTAAGTTATTACTCTTTTCATTTCTAACCATTTTGTCCGCAGGATCCTTATAGACGGAGGAAGCTCAGTGAACATTATCCAGCTTGATGTTCTAAAGAAGATGGGAATTCCTGAATCAGATATCATACCAAGATTCTCCGTGCTTGTGGGATTTAGTGGCGAAACTAAGAATACCCTGGGGGACATTAAACTCCCAATATATATCGAAGGCCTACACTCTTATCAAAAATTTTGTGTTATTGACTGTTTATCTTGTTGCAATGTTATCCTTGGCAGGCCCTGGATACACGATATGAAAGCAGTCCCATCTACCTACCATCAATGTGTGAAGCTCCCTAGTCCTTGGGGAATAGTGAAGATTGATAGTGATCAGCAGGAGGCTAAGAATTGCTACACTTCATCGATGAAACCAGCCTCGAAGTCAAGGGAGCAATAGCAATCAAGGTATCCTCCAAGGGATGTCTTGGAGGCAAGAGAGCAGGATGTGGTAGAAATCCTCATGGATCCCGATGATCCTGAATCCAAAATCTATATCGGATCAGGGATCCTTGGCGAAATGAGAGAAGACCTCGTATCCTTCCTCAAAAGGAGAAAGACTACCTTTGCATGGAAACACGAAGACATGACTGGTATATCCAAAGATGTAATCACTCACAAACTCGGCATTGACAGGTCCTTCAAACCAATCCATCAAAGGAGAAGAAAGTTTGCACCGGAAAGGAATGCCATTATCCAGGAAGAGGTAGAGAAATTGCTCCGGGCAGGTATGATTAGAGAGGTCAAGTATCCAAGATGGTTGGCCAATGTGGTTGTTGTTCAAAAGAAAAATGGAAAGTGGAGGGTATGTGTCGATTTTACCGATTTAAATAAGGCATGTCCCAAGGATCCTTTCCCATTACCCCACATTGACTCCATGGTGGATGCAACTGCGGGTCATGAACTGTTAACTTTTATGGATGCTTCATCTGGATTTCAACAAATCCAAATGGAACCATCCGATCAAGAGGATACATCATTCATGACTCCAACTGGTATATACTGCTATATTGCTATGCCGTTCGGACTAAGAAATGCAGGTGCAACATATCAAAGGCTGGTGAATATGATGTTCAAGGATCAGATTGGACAAACTATGGAGGTTTACATAGATGATATGGTGGTAAAATCCTTAAAAGCTGAGGATCACCTAAGAGACTTGGAGGAAGCATTCAATATCCTTGATAAATATAATATGAAGCTTAATCCTTCAAAATGTCACTTTGGTGTTAAAGCAGGTAAATTCTTAGGATATATGGTGACAAAGAGAGGCATTGAAGCTAGCCCGGAACAAATCAAAGCAATAGTGAACATCAAATCTCCGGCCAATGCTAAGGATGTTCAAAGGCTAACAGGTAGGATAGAAGCTTTGAACAGATTTATATCCAAATCCTCAGAGAAGTGCAAAGAATTCTATGATATCCTAAGGAAGAACAAGAAATTTGAGTGGACTGAGAAGCATGAAAATGCTTTAAGAGCCCTCAAAGATTACCTATCCTCAGCCCCAGCCTTGATGAAACCAGAAAAAGGCGATGTGCTATCCTTGTATCTTGCAGTATCCTCAAAAGCAGTAAGTGCGGTCCTTGTTAAGGATCATCAAGGTACACAACATCCTGTCTATTATGTAAGTAAAAGTTTACTTGATGCCGAATCCAGGTATTCACACCTTGAAAAGCTTATTCTTGCATTAATTATGGCATCTACTAAGCTAAGACATTATTTTGAAACTCATGTTATCATTGTTAAAACTAATTTCCCAATTAAGAATGTCCTCAGGAAACCAGAGATGTCAGGAAGGATGGCTAAGTGGGCAGTGAAGCTAAGTGCATATGATATAAGATATGAGCCTAGGACAGCCATCAAATCCCAAGCATTAGCTGACTTTGTGGCTGAATTCAGTAGTGATTTACAAAAAGAAGCTGAGTTAGAAGTCCAGCTGCTAGAAGAGACCAAGGATCCTTGGATACTCTATACTGATGGATCCTCAAATGTCAAAGGCACATGGCTTGGAATACTACTAAAATCGCAACAGGGGGACATAATACCCCACTCTATAGCTTGTGAGTTCCAAACCACTAACAATGAGGCTGAATATGAAGCCTTAATCGCTGGTTTGCAAATTGCAAAGCATATGGGGATCAGGTACCTTGAGGTACATGTAGATTCATTGTTAATTACAAACCACTTTAATGGATCCTACGCTGTTAAAGGTGAAAAGCTAACCAAATATTTAGAGATAGTCAAAAGTTTGGCACTCTCTTTTGTTTCCTTTAGTTTGACGCAGGTACCAAGGGAAGAAAATACAGAAGCTGATGCATTGGCTAACTTAGGATCATCCTTGAAGATCCCGGAGGATATCAAGATCCCTATTATCCATATCCTGACCCCGGCTATCGAGGATCATGCGGCTATGGAGATAGGAAATGATTCTGCAATTATCCCTAGTGAGGATACTCGATCCCATTCAGGATCAGGATCAGGATCATGGATCTCACCAATCATGAGATACTTACAACATGGAGAGATTCCTACAGGAGAAAACCCTAGGGCTTTCAAATCTAAGGTATCTCAATTCACAATTTTAAATAATATGTTGTATAGACGATCTCTTGCAGGACCATACTTGAGATGCATTGAGGATCCTGAAATCCAAGAAGTTTTAAAAGACTTCCATGAAGGAGATTGTGGAAACCACACTGGGGGCAGGGCATTATTCTAAAGGATCCTGAGGACAGGATACTACTGGCCAACCATGAAGAGAGATGCTGTGGAGTATGCTAAGAGATGTGATCCTTGTCAGAGACACAGCAATATCCTTCATCAACCAGCTGAATTATTGCATCCTATATCCTCCTCTTAGCCATTTATGAGATGGGGTATGGATATAGTTGGTAAGCTCCTTAAGGCACCTGGTGGAAAAGTATTCATGTTAGCTATGACTGATTACTTCTCCAAGTGGATAGAGGCTGAAGCTTTTGCCCAAGTCAGAGAAAAGGAAGTTATATCCTTCATTAAAAGAAATATTATAACTAGATTTGGAATTCCTTCTGAGATTATATGTGATAATGGTTCCCAATTTATTGGGGGCAGAACCACTAACTTTTGTGACAGTTGGGGGATTAGGATGATAACATCAACACCAGTCCACCCACAAGCTAATGGTCAAGCAGAATCATCCAACAAGATCATCATCAACAATTTGAAGAAGAAGCTTGGATCCAAGAAAGGGAAATGGGCAGAAGAACTACCCTATGTGCTTTGGGCTGATAGGACAACCCCTAAGAATGCTACTGGTCAAACGCCATTCTCTTTGGTATTTGGGGCAGAATCAGTGATCCCAACAGAAATGGTGGTTCCAACTGCTAGAACAAGTACCCGTGATCCTGAGGAGAATGATGAGAACTTGGCTCAAGACCTGGATACTATTGAAGAAATCAGGGATATGGCTAGGATAAGGATGGCCAGTTATCAACAAAGAATGGCTGGTGCTTACAACAAAAATGTTAGGATCAGGAGGTTTCAAGTTGGAGATATGGTATTAAGGAAAGCATTTCAGAACACCACCAATCCTGCTGATGGAAAATTGGCTCCAAAATGGGAGGGCCCTTATTTGATTGAAGCTGAAGCAGGAAAGGGGGCATATAGATTGCTAACCATGGAAGGTGATTTGCTACCAAGAGCTTGGAATGCTGTCCACTTGAAGAAGTATTTCATGTGAGCAGGATCCTCATGGCACAGATGATCCTCACGATAGGAATATCCTTAAAGGATCCTTAAAGTACCAGTGGTCCTTACTTAGGTAATATCCTAAACTTGAACTATTTCATTTCTTTATTTTCTCATATAAGGATAAGGATCATGTGTCCTTCATCCATCTCTCACGTGAGTTTAAGTTTTGAAAGTTCAGGTATCCTTAGCATAACACTGGTTATCCGCAGAAGCAATCCGTCCCTTGGGTTTAACCCCAGTTATTCGGGCTTGACCCCAGTTCCGCCTGTAGCGCATGATGATCCTGGTATAGTTCAAGGCAGTGGGACCAGTACTCGTTTTAGGGGCTGATAATTCCATTGTACTGGCTATGCCTAGGATCCTACGTATAATGGTAGACGTACCATACATCCGTTCCTAAGGTTTCTAACGTTTTCACGTTAGCTAAGGTTTCTAACGTTTTCACGTTAGCTAAGGTTTTGGCATTTTCATGTCACTAAGTTTGGATAGTCGCCAGTTAGGGCCATACTCCAGTTTACATACGATCCTTGGGCTTGTCCCCAGTTATCCTTGGGCTTGTCCCCAGTTGCTAACTCTTTTCTTATGTTGGCTTAGTCCCAAGTTATGCTCTATTTCAGGTTCTTGAAGATAGGCAACTAGGGATCTTTGATCCTTACTTCATTCTAAGGTTTATCTTATAGTTATCCTTATTATGGTTAGGATCCTAACTTGGATCCTCAGGTATGATCCTTAACTATTAATAATTCTATTCATTATTTATTTGAATAACCCTTATACTTGACAACTGAACTTGTGATTCTTAAACCATACCACTTTTTAGAACTTATCGGTTATGGGATATGTGATCCTTGATCATATCCTAAACTTTTTGGATATTTTTCAAGGCTTGATAAGTATAAACAGAATGAACATTACAACAGTTGGAAAGTAAGATATTACAAAGGATAACAACACAAGATAAGCGACAAAAAGTTAAGATTTTATTTATTAACAAAAGACTAACCCTTAAAAGGTTGTCAAAATTACCTACCCGAGCTTCTACCAGCAAAACGTGGCCCGTCCGCTGGGGTAGGTAAAGGGTGTCCATGATAATAAGTTCAAAAGTAGTGCAGGAATATAAAGGCGGCAGGATCACAATGGCTTCATCCCCCAAACAGAGGATCCCTCCACCAATTGTAATCCTGCCTATTGTCCAAAGGATCATACATGATCCTTAATCCTAAAAAACTATTGTTCAAGTACAAACCATCAAATTGTTCGACATCACAACCACAAAAGACCTACTACCAAATTTAAAAATTGGGCTCCGGCTGCGTCTAAGAATGTCCATCATCGCCCAATTGTGCAGCCTACACCTTTGCTGCATCCTCTTCTCCTCCAGCTGCGGTATCCTTCACCAGATCCTTCCCACTGCCACTTGCTTCAATCGCCAAGACCTCAGTAGCCTCCTCCTCATCATCTTCAAGATCGGCCAACCTTGCTTTCCAGCCCTCAACATCCCAGCTGCCTTTGTCAAAGTTAGGATCTTGGGCTTCTTGGGCTATCTTCAGTTTTGTCTGATACATTGTGATGGCAGCAGTGACCTTTGCACCTTCTATGAGGTCATGCTTTTCATAGTCAAGGTCAATCAGAAGTTTAGCCGTCTTAGTCTTCTCATCTTGGAGTTCCTTCCGAAGATCAGCAAGTGCAAGGTCCTTGAGCACGGCAACCTGTTTGAGGTCAGCAATCTTCTTGTCCTGCTCCTCGACATTTCCCACATAATCCTCAATCTCAGCAAATTTCTGCAAAGAAAAGGATAAAGCAGTTCAAGATCAGGTGATCCTCATACGAGTAGGATACCTTGGTAGAGTTGGTGATCCTTACATCATTGAAGTATTCAAGAAACTGGTGGCGGATCAATGGTAGGCCTTGAAGGTCCTCAGTGTCAGAAGTTTTCCTCTTCTTGCCACCCTTTCCTTTAGTGGGTGCCTTGGGAATGGAGATGCTAGGACTGGTAGTGGCCCTCTTCTTCCTGGATCGAACAACATCAAGGTCAGCCGCGTTGAACTGGGATACAGGCTTAGCAGATTTTCCAGCACCTACACATTCAAAGCAAGATAAGTATCCTTATCCTATTTCAATTTACTTATTTATTTTAATATTCAAACTATGCAAAAGGCAGGATACTTACTTGACATGGTAATGGAACCTGAGGATACTTCTTGTGAGTCTTGGGTGTCTATCTTGAATGTCCTTGTTTCAGGATCAAGCTTCCAAAAAGCAGCAAGCCTATCCTTGGTTGCAGGTGATGTGATGATGTGTGAGACAGAAATAGCTGCATAACACGAGACAAAAAGGGGTCAGTAATCCTAATACAAAAATAAGACTACCTGGTGATCCTTCTCAGGATCCTCTGGCCTACCATGGGTGGACCATGTCTTTGGTAGAACCTTTCCGTTTGGAATGGTATCCCTCCTGACAAAAAAGAAGCGACGTTTCCAATTTGTGTCATTCTTGGTGACTTTAAGAAGGGGGTGTTCTTTGCCGGGTTTTTGTTTGAACAAATAACGATGAGAACCAAAGGTAGTAAGATCATACAATTGTGTCAGCTCTGACATGCCTAAATCAATGCCTTCGTGTTCGATGATCCTCTCCAGGGTGTACAAAACCCTCCAAATCATCGGCATGGCTTGGATGTAAGAGATGCCGGTCAGGGAAAAGAAGGATTGTGTAAATTCTGGGAAAGGATAGGTGTATCCTATGGAAAATGGAGTAACTGGAAAGGCAACCCATGTTTCTGAAACATAGTCGCTCAGGATAGTGGGATCGAAGGGTTTGAAAAAGGCATTCGCCGGAAAACAGTGACGGATTTTATCTACTTGTGCATCGTTAAAGCAACACCTCTCATTCGCTGAGTCTTCGATGATCTTTTGACTCTTCAAAGGGCTATCCTTCTTGTGATCCTTGCCCGATGAGCTTCGGAGCATCATTCTCAAAGTGATGGTGATAAAGAAAGAAAAACAGAGTAATACAGGGAGGAAGAGGAGAAAGAGATACCTGATTGATCTTCGACTGAGAATATAAAGGGAGTTTCTTTCGGATTTAAATGCATTTGATCCTATCTCTATCTCCTATTTATAATCATGATCGTGCAGGGTTGTCACTTCTGTGACGTCATGGTTGCAACGGCTAGTTCGATATCAACGGCTATATATCCGTTATTTAGTTGCGGATAAGATCAAGAAAACATAACTCGCTCATTTTACATATCACTCCTTATATTTTGGGGGCAATTGTTAGGGGAGGATTTTCTAACAATTAGTGATCCTTATTCGTTATCCTAATTAATGATCCTTATTTCTGTGACAGATAGTGATCCTCAGAAGAGCTTCAGGATCAGGATCATGGATCACTTTAAGGATCCTCGTACTAACGATTGTTTATTTGTGTTTTGTATTACTTCGCAGGAGTAACAAGCTTGACTTGGTCTTGGTAACGGTACTAAGGAATATTCCACGAGCATTTCGCACACGATTGACCAAAAATGGACGTTGTGGAGAACGTGGGAGCTTGGCACAAAAGTCGGATAGTTAGTTATTGTAGTTAACTTCTATTTTAAAAGGGGTAACGAGCTAGAATTAGAACACTTAGTCATTTTTCAGCTACACACACTCTCATATACTCGCACTCTTGAAGCTCTCGACGAACACTTATTAGTTTTCACTCACCCTTACACATTTCACGATAGTGATCCTTGTACCTAGCTCGTTACTATCCGAAGTTGTAAACATTTGTTGATTTATTTGAACTTGGTGATCGGTAGTTTCCATCACCCGGGGTTTTTTGTGCCGGAGATCAACTCTTGATCAAGGGCTTTTTCCCCGTATAAATCCTTGTGTCATTTGTGTAATTTACATTGAAGTGATCCTTGTCATTGTTCCACATTATCAGCATCATACCCCGTAACAGAGAGTTTGGTTGCAATATCCTCATCAGATTTTTTGACCAAAACACTGACATATCCTGCTGATTTGAGGATCACTTGGTCCTGACCTTATCTTTTATCCCTTTTGCAAAAATTCGCTGAGATTGAGGACTATGTTGGCCACGTTGAGGATCAAGATAGGAAGATTGCCGACCTCCAACAGGTTGCATTGCTAAAGGACCTCAAAATTGCTGATCTTCAGAAGGAGCTCCAGGATGCCAAGACTAAGACGGCTAAACTTCTGATCGACCTTGACTATGAAAAGCATGATCTCATAGAAGGTGCAAAGGTCTCTGCTGCCATCACAATGTATCAGACAAAACTAAATATGGCCCAGGAAGCTCAAGATCCTAACTTCGACAGAAGCAGCTGGGATGTTGAGGACTGGAAAGCAAGGTTGGCTGATCTTGAAGATGATGAAGAGGCTGAGGAGGTTTTGGCGATCGAGGCTGGAGGCAAGGGTGAAGGTGGTGAAGCAAGTGGAGCCGGAGGTGGTGATGCAGCAAAGGTTTAGGCTGCATGATTGGGCGATGATGGAAACTTCTAGACATAGCCGGAGCCCAATTTTTTAGTTTGATGGTTTGTTCTGAACAATAGTTTTTAGGATTAAGGATCATGTATGATCCTTTGGACAATAGGCAGGATTGCAAATGGTGGAGGGATCCTCTGTTTGGGGGATGAAGCCATTGTGATCCTGCCGCCTTTATATTCCTGCACTACTTTGAACCTATTATCATGGACACCCTTTACCTACCCCAGCGGACGGGCCACGTATTGCTGGTAGATGCTCGGGGTAGGTAATTTTGACAACCTTTTAAGGGTTAATCTTTTGTTAATAAATAAAACCTTAATCTTTTGTCGCTTATCTTGTATTGTTATCCCTTTTGTCTCTTTAATTCTCAATTGTTTTGATGTACACTTATTGAATAAGCAATTTTGAACAAGTCAGATTGAAAATACTTAGGACATGATCCATGATCAAATATCCTATAGTTAAAGAATCCCAAAAAGTAATATATTTTAAGGATCACAAGTTTAGTTGTCAAATTTTAAGGGTTATTCAAATAAACAATGAATAGAATTAAAAATAGTTAAGGATCATACCTGAGGATCCAAGTTAGGATCCTAACCACAATCAGGATAACTATAAGATAAACCTTAGAGAGAAATAAGGATCAAGGATCCCTAGTTGCTTATCTTCAAGGACCTGAAATAGAGCATAACTTGGGACTAAGCCAATATAAGATAAGAGTTAGCAACTGGAGACAAGCCCAAGGACCACTGGGGACAAGCCCAAGGATAACTGGGGACAAGCCCAAGGATAACTGGGGATAAGCCCAAGGATAACTGGGGACAAGCCCAAGGATCGTATGTAAACTGGAGTATGGCCCTAACTGGCGACTATCCAAACTTAGTGACATGAAAATGCCAAAACCTTAGCTAACGTGAAAACGTTAGAAACCTTAGGAACGGATGTATGGTACGTCTACCATTATACGTAGGATCCTAGGTATAGCCAGTACAATGGAATTATCAGCCCCTAAAGCGAGTACTGGTCCCACTGCCTTGAACTATACCAGGATCATCATGCGCTACAGGCGGAACTGGGGTCAAGCCCAAATAACTGGGGTTAAACCCAAGGAACGGATTGCTTCTGCAGATAACCGACATTTTGCTAAGGATACCTGAACTTTCAAAACTTAAAATCACGTGAGAGATGGATAAAGGACACATGATCCTTATCCTTATATGAGAAAATAAGGAAATGAAATAGTTCAAGATTAGGACATTACCAAAGTAAGGATCACCGAAATTTTAAGGATCCTTCAAGGATACTCCTAACGTAAGGATCATTTGTGCCATGAGGATCCTGCTCATATGAAATATTTCTTCAAGTGGACAGCATTCCAAGCTCTTGGTAGCAAATCACCTTCCATGGTTAGCAATCTATATGCCCCCTTTCCTGCTTCAGCTTCAATCAAATAAGGGCCTTCCCATTTTGGAGCCAATTTTCCATCAACAGGATTGGTGGTATTCTGAAACGCTTTCCTTAATACCATATCTCCAACTTGAAACTTCCTGATCCTGACATGTTTGTTGTAAGCACCAGCCATTCTTTGTTGATAACTGGCCATCCTTATCCTAGCCAGATCCCTGATTTCTTCAATAGTATCCAGGTCTTGAGCCAAGTTCTCATCATTTTCCTCAGGATCACGGGTACTTGTTCTAGCAGTTGGAACCACCATTTCTGTTGGGATCACTGATTCTGCCCCAAATACCAAAGAGAATGGCGTTTGACCGGTAGCATTCTTAGGGGTTGTCCTATCAGCCCAAAGCACATAAGGTAGTTCTTCTGCCCATTTCCCTTTCTTGGATCCAAGCTTCTTCTTCAAATTGTTGATGATGATCTTGTTGGATGATTCTGCTTGACCATTAGCTTGTGGGTGGACTGGTGTTGATGTTATCATCTTAATCCCCCAGCTGTCACAAAAGTTAGTGGTTCTGCCCCCAATGAATTGGGAACCGTTATCACATATAATTTCAGAAGGAATACCGAATCTAGTAATAATATTTCTTTTAATGAAGGATATAACTTCCTTTTCTCTGACTTGGGCAAAAGCTTCAGCCTCTATCCACTTGGAGAAGTAATAAGTCATAGCAAGCATGAATACTTTTCCACCAGGTGCCTTAGGGAGCTTACCAACTATATCCATACCCCATCTCATAAATGGCCAAGAGGAGGATATAGGATGCAAAAATTCAGCTGGTTGATGAAGGATATTGCTGTGTCTCTGAAAAGGATCACATCTCTTAGCATACTCCACAGCATCTCTCTTCATAGTTGGCCAGTAGTATCCTGTCCTCAGGATCCTTGAGAATAATGCCCTGCCCCCAGTGTGGTTTCCACAATCTCCTTCATGGAAGTCTTTTAAAACTTCTTGGATTTCAGGATCCTCAATGCATCTTAAGTATGGTCCTGCAAGAGATCGTCTATACAACATATTATTTAAAATTGTTAATTGAGATACCTTAATTTTGAAAGCCCTAGGGTTTTCTCCTGTAGGAATCTCTCCATGTTGTAAGTATCTCATGATTGGTGAAATCCCTGATCCTGATCCTGAATGGGATTGAGTATCCTCACTAGGGATAATTGCAGAATTATTTCCTATCTCCATAGCCACATGATCCTCGATAGCCGGGGTCAGGATATGGATAATAGTGATCTTGATATCCTCCGGGATCTTCGAAGATGATCCTAAGTTAGCCAATGCATCAGCTTCTGTATTTTCTTCCCTTGGCACCTGTGTCAAACTAAAGGAAACAAAGGAGAGTGCCAATTCTTTGACTATCTCTAAATATTTGGTTAGCTTTTCACCTTTAACAACATAGGATCCATTAAAGTGGTTTGTAATTAACAATGAATCTACATGTACCTCAAGATACCTGATCCCCATATGCTTAGCAATTTGCAAACCAGCAATTAAGGCTTCATATTCAGCCTCATTGTTAGTGGTTTGGAACTCACAAGCTATAGAGTGGGGTATTATGTCCCCCTGTGGCGATTTTAGTAGTATTCCAAGCCCTGTGCCTTTGACATTTGAGGATCCATCAGTATAGAGTATCCAAGGATCCTTGGTCTCATCTAGCTGCTGGACTTCTAACTCAGCTTGTTTTTGTAAATCACTACTGAAATCAGCCACAAAGTCAGCTAATGCTTGGGATTTGATAGCTGTCCTAGACTCATATCTTATATCATAGGCACTAAGCTTCACTGCCCACTTAGCCATCCTTCCTGACATCTCTGGTTTCCTGAGGACATTCTTAATTGGAAAATTAGTTTTAACAACAATAACATGAGTTTCAAAATAATGTCTCAACTTAGTAGATGCCATAATTAATGCAAGAATAAGCTTTTCAAGGTGTGAATACCTGGATTCGGCATCAAGTAAACTTTTACTTACATAATACACAGGATGTTGTGTACCTTCATGATCCTTAACAAGGACCGCACTTACTGCTTTTGAGGATACTGCAAGATACAAGGATAGCACATCGCCTTTTTCTGGTTTCATCAAGGCCGGGGCTGAGGATAAGTAATCTTTGAGAGCTCTTAAGGCATTTTCATGCTTCTCAGTCCACTCAAATTTCTTGTTCTTCCTTAGGATATCATAGAATTCTTTGCACTTCTCTGAGGATTTGGATATAAATCTGTTCAAAGCTGCTATCCTGCCAGTTAGCCTTTGAACATCCTTAGCATTGGCCGGAGATTTGATGTTCACTATTGCTTTGATTTGTTCTGGACTGGCTTCAATGCCTCTCTTGGTCACCATGTATCCTAAGAATTTGCCTGCTTTAACACCAAAGTGACATTTTGAAGGATTAAGTTTCATATTATATTTATCAAGGATATTGAATGCTTCTTCCAAGTCTCTTAGGTGATCCTCAGCCTTTATTGATTTTACCACCATATCGTCTATGTAAACCTCCATAGTTTGTCCAATCTGATCCTTGAACATCATATTCACCAGCCTTTGATAAGTTGCACCTGCATTTCTTAGTCCGAACGGCATAGCAATATAGCAGTATATACCAGTTGGAGTCATGAAGGCTGTATCCTCTTGATCGGATGGTTCCATTTGGATTTGTTGAAATCCAGATGAAGCATCCATAAAAGTTAACAGTTCATGACCCGCAGTTGCATCCAACATGGAGTCAATGTGGGGTAATGGGAAAGGATCCTTGGGACATGCCTTATTTAAATCGGTAAAATTGACACATACCCTCCACTTTCCGTTTTTCTTTTGAACAACAACCACATTGGCCAACCATCTTGGATACTTGACCTCTCTAATCATACCTGCCCGGAGCAATTTCTCTACCTCTTCCTGGATAATGACATTTCTTTTCGGTGCAAACTTTCTTCTCCTTTGATGGATTGGTTTGAAGGACCTATCAATGCCAAGTTTGTGAGTGATTACATCTTTAGATATACCTGTCATATCTTCGTGTTTCCATGCAAAGGTAGTTTTTCTCCTTTTGAGGAAGGATATGAGGTCTTCCTTCATATCGCCAAGGATCCCTGATCCGATATAGATTTTGGATTCAGGATCATGAGGATCCATGAGGATTTCTACCACATCCTGCTCTCTTGCCTCCAAGACATCCCTTGGAGGATACTTTGATTGCTATTGCTCCCTTGACTTCGAGGCTGGTTTCAGCGATGAAGTATAGCAATTCTTAGCCTCCTGCTGATCACTATCAATCTTGACTATTCCCCAAGGACTAGGGAGCTTCACACATTGATGGTAAGTAGATGGGACTGCCTTCATATCGTGTATCCAGGGCCTGCCAAGGATAACATTACAACAAGATAAACAGTCAATAACACAAAATTTTTGATAAGAGTGTAGGCCTTCGATGTATATTGGGAGCTTAATGTCCCCCAGGGTATTCTTAGTTTCACCACTAAATCCCACGAGCACGGAGGATCTTGGTATGATATCTGATTCAGGGATACCCATCTTCTTTAGAACATCAAGCTGGATAATGTTTACTTAGCTTCCTCCGTCTATAAGGATCCTGTGGACAAAATGGTTAGAAATGAAAAGAGTAATAACTAAACCATCGTGATGAGGATCCTGGATATCAACACGATCATCCTCATCAAAGGTTATGACTTTTCCTTCGGAGACACTTGATGTTCGAACGGGTCTTTCTCCATTATCCATTTTAGTTTCCTTTGCATGCCTTTTAGCTGCTGAGAAGGATGTGCCACAAATGTCTGATCCTCCAGAAATAAAGTTTATCACTTGTGCATCTGCTGGAGGGGCCGGAGCTTTCTCAGGGATCCTTTCAGGATCCTGAGTCCTTGACTTTTTTCTACCCAACAATTCTTTTAGATGCCCCTTGCTCAACAAGTATCCAATTTCCTTTTCTTAGTGCAATGCATTCTTCTGTAAGATGCCCAAAATCTTCATGGTATGCACACCACTTTGATTTATCTTTGGTTGCAGCTGGTCTGTCATTTTTTCTGGGCCATCTGGCTTTATCACCTAGATTCTGCATCGCAAGGATTAGTTCATTGTTATCAACAGAAAAACAATATTCAGAAATTGGAGGATAATCCTCATCATCCTCTTCCTGATCAACAGCATGCACGTTCTGGTTATCAGATCTGTTATAGGATCTGAACTTGTTGTTCCTGAATGAGGATCCTTGCTTATCTTGCTTTGAGGATCTTGCTAACCTCTCCTGGATCCTTTTGTCATCCTATAGCCGGATGAACCTAAGTGCCCGGGTTCTTACCTCATCTAGGTTCCTGCATGGTGTCATAACAAGATCATCATAGAACAATGAATCCCTAAGCAATCCCATTTTGAAGGCCTCAACAGCCGTGGCTATATCCAAGTTGGGAATGTCTAAGGATTCTTTAGTGAATTTGGTAATGTAATCCCTTAATGATTCATTATGACCCTGGGTTATCCTATATAGATCACTAGTTAATCGTTCAAATTTTCTACTGCAAGAAAACTGATTATTAAATAGGTTAACTAGATTAGCAAATGAGGTAATAGAGTAGGGGGAAGACTTAGTAGCCATTTGAGAGCTGATCCAGTAAGAGTGGATCCGAATCCCTTGCACAGGCATGCTTCCTTCAACCTTTCTGGGATTGGATTGATCTCCATCCTCTCCCTGTATTGTGCTATGTGTTCTTCAGGATCCGTCGAACCATCATACAGCTTCATAGTTGGCACATGGAACCTCTTGGGTATCTCAGCATCACAGATTGGTGGTGCAAAACGAGATATCTTGTGGCTCCCATCTGCAATCTCTGGTATAGGTTTGACCACTCCTGGAACACTTGATATCATATCCTTCAACTTTTGCAATTCTCTGGCCATGGCGTGGTTGATACCTGGATCCTGCATAAGGCCATGGTTAGTAGTATACGAATTATTAAAAATGTTACCTCCCATTGGATTCAAATTAGGAAGAATGGATGTTAATCCATATTGTTGGGGCTCTTGAATGATCGAAGGACCAGTAGAAGCAATGGTCTGCATTGGAATAAAATCTCCCTGATGGACATCTGAACTTCCTGTTTGCAAACTCCTCAAGGATCCTGGCATCTGGAAGGATCCTTAAAACTGGGACGATCCTGGAACAAAGGAGGATCCTTGAACCTGGGATGATCCTGGAATAAAGGAGGATCCTTGAACCTGGGACGATCCTGGAATAAAGGAGGATCCTTGAACCTGGGATGATCCTGGAACAAAGGAGGATCCTTGAACCTGGGATGATCCTGGAACAAAGGAGGATCCTTGAACCTAGGATGATCCTGGAACAAAGGAGGATCCTTGAACCTGGAATGATCCTGGAACAAAGGAAGATCCTTGAATCTGCTGCGCTCCTGAGTATCCTCCTGAATTCATGAAGGATCCCATATGCTGAGAATAGGATCCTGCTGGCTGGAAATATGAACCTGATGCCTGGGTCACTGTTGTTGTTCCGTAGTGCACTCCTTTCAGTCCACCCACATATTGAAAATCTGGAACCACTGATGGCTGAGAAGTAATCACCGGAGTATCAAATTTCAAAGATCTGGGCACCAGTGGGGAATGATCCTCTGCCGTTTTCTTTTGTTTCTTGAGATCTCCGATTTCTTTGAGAATCCTTTCATTGGTCTTGTCCTGTTGCTGTATATGATCCTTCATCTGCAAAATCAAAGTAAACATGTCACTGGTAGTGGGAGTGTAAGAAGCAGAAGAAGTTGGAGGTTTGGAGAAAATGGGAGTTGGTTTCTTCTCGGCATTTTTCTGAGGTCCAGAAGGTGGTGGAGGCAAAGGTGGAATGCCCTGAGATGAATTGACCGCAGACATTGCAGTAGAGGTATTCTTCAATGATGAAGCCATGTATTTGTATGCAATGAACCGGAATGATCACCAACAGAAAAACTTCTTAGGAATGAAGCACCAATGGCCCCACGGTGGGCGCCAAACTGTTTTGGTCAAAAAATCTGATGAGGATAATGCAACCAAACTCTCTGTTACGGGGTATGATGCTTGAATTACTTTGTAGCAATAAGGATCACTATGAAAAATAAATAACAAGTGACACAAGGTTTATACGGGGAAAAAACCCTTGATCAAGAGTTGATCTCCGGCACAAAAAACCCCGGGTGATGGAAACTACCGATCACCAAGCTTAAATAAATCAGTAAATGTTTACAACTTCGGATAGTAACGAGCTAGGTACAAGGATCACTAGTGTGAAATGTGTAAAAGTGAGCGAAAACTGTTAAGTGTTTGCCGAAAGCTTCAAGAGTGCGATTGTATGAGAGTGTGTGTAGCTGAAAATGGCTAAGTGTTCTAATTACTAGCTCGTCACCCCTTTAAAAATAGAAGTTAACTACGCTAACAAACTATCCGACTTTTGTGCCAAGTTCCCACGTTCTCCACAACGTCCATTTCCAGTCAAACGTGTGCGAAATACCCGTGGAATATTCCATAGTAACGTTGCCAAGACCAAGTCAAGCTTGTTACTCCTGCAAAATAATACGAAACACAAACAAACAATCGTTAGTATGAGGATCCTTAAGGTGATCCATGATCCTGATCCTGAAGCTCTTCTGAGGATTACTATCTGTCACAGAACTAAGGATCATTAATTAGGATAACAAGTAAGGATCACTAATTGTTAGAAAATCCTCCCCTAACATAAACGATCTCTTGCAGGTCCATATCTAAGGTGCATTGAGGATCCAGAAATTCAAGAAGTCTTAAAGGATTTTCACGAAGGAGATTGTGGAAACCACATTGGGGGCAAAGTACTGTTCTCAAGGATCCTTAGAACAGGATACTATTGGCCTGCTATGACGAACGATGCTGTGGATTATGCCAAGAAATGTGATCCTTGTCAAAGACACAACAAAATCCTTCATCGACAAAGAATGGCTGGAGCATACAACAAGAATGTCAGGTCCCTACTTAATTGAAGCTGAAGCAGGAAAGGGGGCATATCGTTTGTTGACAATGGATGGTGACCTCTTACCAAGAGCTTGGAATGTTGTTCATCTCAAAAAGTACTTTATGTAAGAAGGATCAGGGATCCTCAGCGTTGCCAGTATTCTGATTAAGGATCCGGGATCCTCAAAGGATATATGATTCTACATTTGGTAACACATTACTTTCATATTCATTCATCTTATACTTATTACTTATCATAAGGCAAAAATGTTAAACATTTAACATCTATTTTCATAAAGTTTAAGCTTTTGCAGAGTTGTTATCATTTTACAGAAGATCAAAGTGGTTGGCCAACTCTCCAAAGTTTATTTGGGCTTGTCCCCAGTTATTTGGGCTTGTCCCCAGTTTTTTGGGCTTGTCCCCAGTTTTTTGGGCTAGTCCCCAGTTTTTGGGCCTGTCCCCAGTATCGCCAGTAGCGCACGATGATCCTGGTGCAGTTCAAGGCAATCGGGGCTGACAATTTCATTGTACTGGCTGTATTCAGGATCCTACGTATAATGGTAGACGTACCATACATCCGTTCCTAAGGTTTCTAACGTTTTCACGTTAGCTAAGGTTTCGACATTTTCATGTCGCTCAAGTTTGGATAGTCGCCAGTGAGGGCCATACTCCAGTTTACACAAGTTTATTTGGGCTTGACCCCAGTTTACATCCGTTTATTTGGGCTTGTCCCTAGTTTGTTGGGCTTGTCCCCAGTTTATTTGGGCTTGTCCCCAGTTTGTTGGGCTTGTCCCCAGTTTATTTGGGCTTGTCCCCAGTTTATTTGGGCTTGTCCCCAGTTTATTTGGGCTTGTCCCCAGTTATCATGGGTTCATTCCCAATTATTTGGCTTGGTCCCAAGTTTGTTTT
Organism: Helianthus tuberosus; assembly: GCA_030545235.1. Lineage (NCBI taxonomy): Eukaryota > Viridiplantae > Streptophyta > Magnoliopsida > Asterales > Asteraceae > Helianthus > Helianthus tuberosus. The sequence goes on along the minus strand of CM060427.1, from coordinate 107,415,993 downwards.
TCTTGCAGGATCTTGGAGCTCTAAAGTTATACAAGTTCTGACAATAAGGATCCTGGATCCTAGAAACTTTACTTTTCATAGTTTGTTTATTCAGCAATAATTTACAAGGATATAGAATCCTAACTTGGATTCTCTGGTATGTTATATTCTAACGTTTTCTAAGCTGCAAGTTGTCTTTTGTCCTTTTTGGTTAAGGATCATTGATCCACATTTGTCCCAACACTTCAAGTTTTTTGTTAAAAGTTTAACATTATCATCAGATTTCCAATAACTTTCCAGTTGTTTGGCGATGACATCTTTGGAAATAGAAAGCATACATGGAAAATAAAAAGGGAAGAAACAATTACAGAAAAAAGTTTAATGTTATTACCCATTCATTATGTATCAAAATCATCTGGCCTGGATTTCACCAGCAAAACCGTGGACCATCCACCCAGGCCGGACATGGCTATCTAACAGTTAAAGTCTCTATGCAGATATTAAAGTGCAGGAAGGTTAATAGCGAACGGTGTAGAAGGATCCATTCTCCACAAACAGAAGGATCTTCTGATCTTTAAAGGCACTTGAGGAGTTATCTCTAACTCTATATTTTGCAATGATGATTATAGCAGGTCTTATCAGTGATGACAGGCAGTGTAACGACTAGTTACCAGCAGCAACGGCTAGTCCGCTTCTGACAGAAATATGACAGTTGTGAATCCTTATCACAACTGCCATATTGGGGGCAATTGTTAGGGCATGAATTTTATGCTAAGGATCATCTATCCTGAGACTGGGCATGGATCACGGATCCTTAATGGATGATGCAGAGAGTCTGAGGATCCAGAGTCTGAGGATCACGAGTCTGAGGATCCAGGATCCTTAACAGAACTTATGTTTTCTAATAATTGTCACGATTTTAATGCTTATACACAGGTAATGGACGTAGTGGACTCATTCTTAGCTGGAATTTCGGGGAATATTCGTTCATATGGCACATGTTTGATAAAATATAACCGTTATGATGATCATGGGCCACCTCCACCTTTTTAGGAAAGTTGGTTTCTTGATATTTTGCTATCTTTTAAGGGGAAAACAGCTCATTTGAGATATAGGTCGAACACACCACAGAAAAAACACACAACACTCGAATTCTCTGCAAACACTTAGCAAAAACACACACTTACACTAGCAATTCATTGTATTGAGCTTGTTTTCTTCCGAAGTTGTACAAGGATCATTATTGTTTCAGCAATATATTTGGTGATCGGTAGTTTCCATCACCCGAGGTTTTTTATGCCGGAGATCATCTCTTGATCAAGGGCTTTTTCCTCGTATAAATCTCGGTGTTCATCGTTGATTTCATATACTTGTCGTTCATACAATTAACCAAGCATCATAACTCACAAAATCAGATTTGGTTGCATTATCCTTGTGTGATTTTTGACCAAAACAAGTACTATCTTGACTGTCGTTTCAATTTAATAACCTCGATTCGCGAGATAAAGTTTTGAAATATATCCGTTGGATTGGTATACCAACAGATATATTTGGGGACAATTGTTATGGGCCGTTTTCTAAACATATATCCTGACTAATATTCTGCTTTTGATTGTTTACTTGTAATCAGGATACCGGATCAGGATATTGGTAACATCCTGATGTGATATCCTGGTAATGACTAATATAACCACGTGCAGATTAGAAGGTGCGGGTCTCTAACGGTCAAGTGGACCTTTTCTCCTGAAGACTCGGGCAAACCAGTTATGTGAGAGACGTTGAACCCGGAAGAAGTGGACTACAACGTTCACTTGAGGAATATTCGAAGCATCCCGGTTTAATAGGATAGTTAGTTGATTTCGTTTAACTTTATATAGATTGATCGGATCAGATTAAGTCACTCACTCTCTTTCGTACACTCTACTCTCTAGCCACTAGCAATCACTACACACAAACACTTGCACTCAAATTACATTGTAACACCTAGTTGATCCGCATAATATCCTGCACTGTATCCTGATATTTGAAGCAATAGAAGAACAAGGCAGCTGCGATTGTCAGCTCCCGAGGTTTTGTGCCGGCGATCTAGATTGATCAAGGGCTTTCCTCGTACATCCTGTGTCACCCTTTACATTTTTGCTCATTGTTTGATCATAGATACAACTTTATATCCTGAGCCGTATCCTGAAACTGTTTTTGCAAATAACCTAACTAAAATATTTTTAACACACATTTCTAGCACACTACCTCACTTAACTAATTTGATTACTTAATTGCTTCGGTAATTTTTGACCAAAACAAAGATGATACTGATTCCTTGGATTTTGAGCTCCAATTCAAAGGGCAAAATCCGGGAAAGGTTGATGAGAGAATAAAGATCTGCTGATTTCTAAAGTCTGCTGATTTATAAAGGCTGTTATACACAAAAATCTGCTGAAGTTTAAAGTCTGTTAATGGGCCTATCATCTGTTGAAGTCAAAGAACTACTGGAAGTCAAAGGCCTGATCAACTTTGATTTAGCTTTGGTGAAAGTTGTTGAGGCAGGTGATTGTGTGTTTGTAGTTAATGTTTGTTGAAACTTAAGTTGTATTCAAATTCTATTAAGTTTTGTTAGACATCTTTTATATGTACTTATGTCTATAAACAGTTTACATTGTCTTTTTGGGTAAACAATTTACATTGTCAATGGGTGGATGCTCCCTTTTTTGGATAGGAGAATGGAAATAATCATATGTAACTTATATATTAACCGATGATCTATGTTTATAGTTGTCTTTTAGCTATAATAGATAACACGTTTTGATACAATATCTATATACCTATCTATACTTTCTATCAAAATGTGTTATGCATGGTTTTTTTAAAACCACCCATGTTTGCACACAGGTCTTACCGCTAGTACTATACAATAAAAGAAACCAATGGAAGGACACTTGTCATTATTCTAGACCATCCTTAATGGTAGATAATTATTATTTAATTTAAATTATTAAATATTAATTAAATTAATATAAATCTTATCAATTCTAAATTATTGGCATAAATTTAACTTCAAGTCGTAAAGTTTTATCTAAATTAAAAAGCATTCATTCACTTAACATAGATAAACATGCATATTATTTATTGTTAATGTTATTATGTTAATTATGAGCAATTATATTAAACAACTTATTAATCAAACCAAAAATTTAAAATAGTATTTACCTAATTTAAAAAGTAATAAAAAAATCCATTTTGATTTAGAAAGATTTTTTAACAATAGATAAAGCCGTGTAATACACAGGGTTTTTAAAGATATAACATTTTTTTATTATTATTTGCTATATAAAATTAGATTTATTCAACCCGTACAATATACGGAGTTTTTTAGATATAATTTTTTATTTATTTATTATATAAAATTATATTTCTTCCACCCGTGAATACACATGGTGTTTTTTTAAATATAATTATTTAATTGTTTGGTATATAAATTACATTTATTTAAATCGCACAAATAAACGGGGTTCTTAAAGATATAACTTTTTTTACTATTTAATATATAAAATTATATTTACTCAACACGTGTAATAAATAAGGTTTTTAAAAGTAAATTATTTTTTATTTAGTATATAAAATTACATTTATTCAACCAATGTAATACACACAGGGTTCTAACCTAGTGATTAATTAATCATCTATCATGACATGTACTTAATCAGGGGATGGTTCAAATGAAAACCACTTTTATCGCGAAAACTCGAAAACTAACCAAAAAAGCCTAAAAACACACAATTTTTTTTTTCAATTTTCTTATTAAAATCGCTAGTTTTTTTATATAAAAAAAACTTTTTTTCAAAAAAAAGTAAATTTTTTTGCAGTGCATATGTGCACTACAATTTTTTTAATTTTTTTTATATAATTTAAATAACGAAAATTGGTATGCAAAAAAAAAAAAAAAATTGGTCTGTTCTTTTAGGCTTTTTTAGTTAGTTTTCGAGTTTTCGCGATAACTAGTGGTTTTCATTTGAACCTTTCCCTAATTAAATATTAGCCTATATATGTTTCGGTAACATCACGCAAACAAAAAATAGAAACAAAGTCATGCGGCACATTATGATTTTTTTATTACTAATTACTACATATATAAAATAAGAAAATGTTTTTTTTTTTTTTATGTGTTGGTTTGATTGTATTTGACTTGTTTGACTTTTTAATTCGTTTTAGAGGTGATTGCACGCGACAACGATAGGGTTGGGAGCAACAGTGGTAGCACCGGCGCGTAGTGGCGGTTTTTACCGAGTTCATCCCCACATAAAACACATGCCAACAGGGATCCCTTCATGGAACCTCCCCCCCCCCCCCCCCCCCCTCTTCAACTTAACTAGAATTTTCTTTTAATATTTTTGTGTAAAAGTATTTATATTTAAGGGTGGAGGGTATAATGTGCGGTGAGTGGTGCGGTGAGCGTGAGTCACCGATCGGTGACTACACCCGGTTGATGAAGTTGAGTGGTGAGTTGGAGAGAGGGTATGAAAATCGGTGATAGTTCGCCGAATTGATTGAGTGAGAGTGATGTAATTTTTTGACCGTTTCCCCTTATTTTTTGACCGTTGCCTTTTTTTTAACGTTATTTTTTGACCGTTCGAGATTTTTTATATTAAAAGCCCATATTTTCAATCAATTTAAACACACAACTCTTTCAAAAATCTCTCTTTCTACACCCACAAACACCATGGATAAACAAAACAAAGGTGAACCCAAGAAAAAAGGTTCCGCTAGCCAAGGATCGGATTCAAGAAAAAAGGTTTCGCAAACGTGACAAGGTGATTTTAGAGGTCCAAGTGCACCGGTTCAAACCTCCTACGGATATTCACCAACCACTCAACCTCAATTTTTTTACCCCCAAACTTCACAACCATCTTTTTTTAGCACCCAACCTACTTTTCCACCACAAATATTTTCACACCCAAGCTTCACAACCGAGTTCGATCCATTTGGATTTAGGACCCTGCCAATTCAATCACCAAAAGAGAATGTCGAGCGCCCACTTCCTATCTACGATGAACACCAAGATTTAGAGGTTGTCCCCGAAACACAACATTTGGATGTAGATAGTGGCGAGGACGAAGAAGAATATGAGGATGAAGACGATGACATTGGTGAAGCAAGTGACCCGAAACAAAAGGGAGTCAAGGCGGAGCGTCAAAGTTGGACGAAAACACATGAAGAGGCCTTAGCCAAGGCATGGGTTCATTGTTCTTTAAACAAGAAACAAGGAAATGCACAAAAAGGGGACAGTTTTTAGAAAAAAAGTTTTCACCCATTACAACGAAACGGTCGGCGGAAGTACTTGAACAGTTCATCAAGTACGTTCAAAATGGATGCCTATGTTGACTAAGATAAACCACTTCAACGGTCTTTGGCAACAAGCGGTAATATTTTATTTGAACATTTAAAAAATATTTTCCATAATATTGTTTATGTTTAATTTTTTTTTACTTTATATTTGTTATCTATGTAGGATCGTATTCGTGGTAGTGGGGTTAGCGACCGCGCGTCATGAATAGGGCTTTAAGTGATTTCAAACCCAAATATCTGAGTGGTTTTCAACATATTGAGGCATGGGAGATCGTTCGTAAACATGACAAATGGGCACCGGTACCATTGTTGGGTGAAGATAGTGGAAGTTCGGGACAGAAAAGAAAGTCGTCCGATTCGGGCAACTACAATACGGGTACACCGGGAACTGAGTCACCGATCGATATACCAGACATAAACGTAGACCCGTTACCAACAAGACAAAAAAGGAAAGAAAAGAGGCCCGCAACATCATCAAACGATAGCCAAGAGGCCCTCACCGAGAAGCTCGCGCAATACACTCTTATGAAAGAAGAAAAAAAAGCACGGGCGATAGAGTTGACGAGTATACGAAAGAAACGCGAGGAGGACACCATAGCGTTAGTGGCGGAACTACGCGAGGCGGTGAAACAACTTATGTATGATCGGGATTTGAAGACATTTACTGAGCCACACGACCATGCTCCACCCGAGATGTTGTCGTTTATTCTCACGAGGAAACGAGATATCGCAAAAAAAATATAATTGGCCATGCAATTTCTAAATATTAGTTTAAAATATTAGGTTTATTTTATGGTTTAATTTTTTAGTTTTAAATGTAATGTGTTTTTTTTTTTAATTAAAACTACATTTATTTAGTTTAAAATATGTTTTCTTTATTTATGCATAGTTTATAATTTCTAGAAAATAAAAAATATATAATTCAAACACCATTGGGTGATTAACCATACCCCCTGATTGAATGCAAAATGAGGAGTGAAATGGGGAGTTGACATGGCATAATATTATTGGGTAGGATTTTACTCAATCACCCTAGAGTGATTAACCATACCCTCCACCCTAACTTTGTTCGCTTTATGGTATTTTATTTATTATTTGTACCTTTTATATATCTTTTTTATTTGTAGAATCTATAAATTATTTATATCTTTTAGAAAATTTTAGCTCAGTTAATTTTTTAAACAAATTTTAATTACCGACGAAAAACTGAGAGAAATCATGTCGGCAAAAGTTCCAAAGAACTCGTTAGTATCGTGTTTGTCCATAATCTTTCGACAGTGGTCTCTTGATAATATCCGCCGGTTTTCTGTCGCAAATTAAATTACCCATGACAATATTTTTGATGGTCTCCCAGGTAACCAGCTTCATTGATGGATTTCTAATGGACAAGGTGATACTCGTTTGTTTAATAGTACTAGAGGGAACCCGCGCAATGCGACGGAGTGGACAATTTCACTACAATAATATAATTTAGAGTGAATTACTTTTTGAGTTTCTGTGTTTTAGTGGTTTTAACCACTTGAGTCCAAAAACAAAAGTACAAGTGTTAAAAGTTGGACTCAAAACGTTAAACTTTTTGATTTTGGATTCAAGTGGTTAAAACCATTAAAACACAGGGACTCAAAAAGTAATTTACTCTATAATAAATATAAGGTCCTGGAAAAAATAAGACGAAGGCATTGATTGTTAGGAGGTTAAACAACCACTAACTTTCGCTTAATAACCCAATATATCATATCGCTTAATAACCCAATATATCGTATCGTCTTAATATCGCGTGAAAATTACTTTTTTATCCCAAAAAGTTGTGTTTTAATATAGTATAGATATAGATATATAACATGGGATACAATCGAAAGAAAAAAAGGTTGTGACATGTTTTTCCTGATGGTACAATAATGAAATGTATAAGTTTTCACTAACACAATCAGCTCCATTGTAAGTAATTTGATTTAAGACACAGACCAATCTTGACTACTTAATACTGATAGTAAATGCAATGCTAACTGAACCAACTTAACTGTTGACAACAGTTTGCTTTAGTTGCAGCTGTAGATTTACTTAAATTAATTTACAAATCGACCTTTTTACCAAATATATACCTACAAAGCCTCAATAAAGGAACATTCCCATTACTTTTTCTTGTTATAAAAAATCTAATGATAACAAATTATTAACAACATCTTGGAAGTATGAAAACTAATCTAATTCCAAAAACACAAATTGCTAGATTTTTTTTTTTTGAACGGTAGATCAACTGGATTTCCAGCTTATTCCAAAGGGCCAACAAACATATGCTGAAAACTAATATATACCTACAAAGCCTCAATAAAGGAACATTCCCATTACTTTTTCTTTGTTATAAAAAATCTAATGATAACAAATTATTAACAACATCTTGGAAGTATGAAAACTAATCTAATTCCAAAAACACAAATTGCTAGATTTTTTTTTGAACGGTAGATCAACTGGATTTCCAGCTTACTCCAAAGGGCCAGCATATGCAGTTTAAACCCTTCACCCCAAGTTCGAATCCCTCCCAGAGGTGTTTTCCCATATTTACATAATTTTTGCACTTAGTAGGAATCGAACCTGAGACCTCCCCAGGAGGAAGCCACTTAGTGGAAAAACCCCTGACCAACTGGGCTATACCATATTGGCAGAAATTGCTAGATGTCTTTCAAATTTTAAAATCTGATCAAATTTTGTTGGAGCCAACTAGATCGATCACCAGATAAAACCCGCACACAAGAAAAAGAAAAAACAAGAACAAGATTAGAGTGACCCCTCAAGATTGGAGACTTTAATCATCCAAGTTATTCCTTTCTGTTGACGCCATATTTGGCTCGCTAATGGTCGCTAAGTGTAACGTTGTGGATCTTTTAAAGATTCTAATAAATATAACTAATTATCTTTTACCAGATAAAAACATTCCCATTTTTTTGTTATTCTTATAGATCTGATCATGATAACAGGATCTTTGAAGTTTGAATAGCTATTAGATTCCAGAACACATATTAATAGATTCTCTTTTAAATCACTTAGAATAGAAAATGTTAATCTATGTTGTGAAGGAACAAAAAACCTTAATCACTAGGACAAAAAGAAAACATTTTATTAAACATAAGTAAAACGTTATATTACACTAGTGTCGATCAAGTACAGACCAAGACGACGTTTTATTTATGTGAAACTTTAGCCAATCATCTTATACTACGTTAGTATGTTTGGCTTATTGTTATATATATTACAAGCACACATAGAACTGGAATACTCAGTGGCTGCAACCTTAGTTTTAATTACATTGATCGCGCTATCTAGGTGTCGAGAGAGAAAATGGCATTGAAAGTTGGAGTGTTGCCTTTTGCATCGATACTTACTGTTGTAACATAACCTTCAAAACTTGCTTGACATTCAGTACCAGAAGCCTTCAGCTTTTCCAAGATTGCATCCCAAACAGTAGGGTCATCAAAATATCCCGGATCATTCATCTCACAATAAGCCTGCAACATTATGTTGTATTAACATTTTTTCAATTTGTTGCATGTTATACAATATATTATGATATTACAAGAAAAATGGCTTACAGTGTTTTTTCCATTCCAAGGGTTATTCCAAGCGATCATTGAATCACAGCACTCCTGGATGTTGTACACAAGAGCACCAATTGATCCTTGGCGGTTTGAGCCACTATTGCCAACATGTTGAAAAATAGCCCACTGCCCGTTTTGGATGTTAACGGGGGGTGCATAATCATTTTTCCCTCATAATCATGTGCAATCACATAGGTTACAGGGTCACCTGTGGCGTTGCAAATCCTGCCAAGTGTTCTGATAAAAGTTGGTGCTGCCATTTTAGTCTGAAGTGGTGTTACAAATTAAGCAAGATAATATTTGGTTTTGTTTCGTTTGAATATTTATGTCATGGGCGTTGCGCCAATTTATAAGCCTCCCGGGGACTAGGTACCCTTGATCCAAAGTAGCCTATCTCACTTAAGTCGTTTCCATATGTGCGTAATGTGAAGGCGTATATATTCCTTGTTTTGCTTCTGTTTAAAGCCACATATTTTGATTAATGCATGTCACGATATTGAGGTGCATTTCATAACCCCATTATTGTTATCTATTTAATATCAAGGATAAATTCTCTCTAACACATAAGCAAGAAATTAACTTGCATATAGTTCACATTATCGGTTGAAAGAAGAACTTATAATTCACATAGTTTTATGTGATTTAAAGTCGGTTCCAACAACATGAGGCTATAAGTACTTTATCACGGTTATTGATAATGAATAGCGTAATATATATTATTAAATATGTATACTTAGTTAGTTAAGAGTAAAAGAAAGTCAAAATTGTATGTAAGGGGTAGGAGTGATAGAGGGGTTGTATATGTGTCAAAAGGTGTAGATGTATGCATCTTAAATGAAATGGTGAATGTCGTCTTAATAAGCTCAAGATCGAATTAGAACATGTTTGTGGAAACTATATGGTAAGGTTACTCCAAAACAAAATAGAAGATGTGGACATATAGAGAATCTATTAACTTATACATGCACTACTATACTATACTTTCGGTGTCATCTATTCCCTTATCTATTTAACATAACATGCAAACCATATACAACACTAAAAACTAAAGATATTTGTTAAAAACATAACCGATTTTAAAAATAAGCTATTCTTCCCACTTTATGTTCTTACATATAGTTTAATCTCATTGTCAGCGATGATCACATGGTCTTTAAAAAAAATGAAAGGACCTTTACTGACGGAGTCAGCGATGATCACATGGTCTTTAACAAAATCAAAGGACCATTACTGACTGACATATCTGTAATTATCGTCGGCATGTACTTTCGATAGAGGTCGTTGGAAAAATTGGCGAATATAGTGAAATAACCTGTAGAGTAGCGCTTATTTTTAGTATTTTGTATTTTTGTAATGTTCAAAATGCATTTGTTAGAGATGTTTCGGTGATTTTAGATAAATCACCAACGAAATTTTGGAAAACATTTTTTTTGAGTAATGTGTCCGTATCATGGTGTTTTAGTTTTATGTAATTAAGGTTTTGATCTATTGGTCGATGAGCCAGTGATCAAGGACGTTGATGAAATTTTCATTGGAGTCATCTTGAATTTAGAAAAAAAAAAATATTAGAGAAAAATATATAAAAAAAATTATGTATATTTGAATAAGAAAAATAAACTTTAGAAAAAAAAAATACGAAAAAATTATGTATATTTGAATAAGAATTGATCGAAAAACCGTTAATAGTCCAAACTTTAAATATGAAGCAACTGATTTCTTTATCAGATTCATATATATCTATAATGGTAAGTGGTAGCATCAGAATAAATATAATTCTGATGCTCAAAGTAGTATCACCATCATCATCACTAGATGCACATTTGAAACCTTGTTCATAAATACATAAGTTACAAAGCTCGAACAAATTATCAACAAAGAACTTTAATCCCATTATTTTTGTCCGTTCTCATAATACGTGACAGTTGTCCGAATAATGGTATCTTTGCAAAGTAATTTGACTGCAAAAAAAAGACAACGGTCCAGAATTTGTTTTATATACACATACAAATATAGATGTAAATCGTTGATTCTGTGTTTTTATAGTAAAAAAACAAAAGATTTATAGATCATATATGTTGGTCTGAATTTGAATATGTTGGTTTTCTGTATCGCCAAACTTGCATTATGTCGTAGACTTTTTAAATTGAATGATGGTAAATATATTGAGTTTTAGATTATACTTAGTTGACACTTGACAGTTAATAAATATAATTTTCCTTTTGAACTTAAAAAACAAAAAAAAATTGCACTTTATTTAAACCATTTGAACCAGAGGCACATAGAAAACAATTTACCAAGACCATAAAAAGTTAACTAGACATGTTTGATATGAAAATTGTGACTAAATATGAAATTAACTAGAATTGTTCCATATGAGTATTGCGGCAATAAATGAAATCAACATTCTATTTATATTGTCGTTTCACTGCTAAAAAATGGGCATTACAGAAAAAGGTTGCAAATTATGTCGTGAAATAATTTGTGGTCCCAAAATGAAATTACCCATAGAGGTTGATGCCGCCACATTTCAATTGCAAAAGAGTATTTGCGAACGAAAATGCGGTAACAAACGCCCAGTTTTCTTCTACTAGTGTTTCATATATTTTGTAAAGCTTTTTAGATGAGTCAAATATGAAAGGCAAAGAAAAGAAAAAAAACCATTTCAATTAGGTATGAAATATGTTTACTCTAACTCTAAAGGTACAACAATAGTAGACAATCGGATGCTTAGAACATTAAAATATATGCAACAGTTTAAGAATGAAAAAATATTTAAACTTCCACAAATAGAGAAATTAAATTGGCAATGTGAGGCAAGCCCACTTAATAGAGACACATGTCTCTTAGAGAGACTCGGCTGATTTAAATTTAGGCAAATGTAGTTTAGAATAATGGTATAAAGTAGAATTGGAGTAACATTTGACGTTAATAAACATAAAAAGATAAATTAAACAGTTAACAAAGACAACTTCTTAGACAAGGATATTTTATAAAGGGAAATTAGAAAATGATGCATTACAAAAAAAGGACCAAAGCAACACCACCTTAAACAGCCACTAAAACAACTTCTAAACAAAAACACATGATATGACAATACACCCTACCGGTATTTGCTTCTACATTTTCTTATTGCTGAAACATATTTTGTTTTCGGTACCATGACGAATCAAACCAATTTCGACTGAACAACATCGGTAGTTCGATACCGGTATTGTTATTAACAGAATTGCTACCGGTATTCATTTTTATGGTTTTTGATCAATCTAACATATTTTGTTTCTTTTCAAATATAATGTTTTGTAAATTCCAAACATATCGTTACGGAATGCTTATTTTTGTCTACATTTCTATTAATTTATTCAAAACCGAACAGTTGCAACTCACGGACATAAGCCATTTCGTTGAACTACAAAATGGAACAATAAATTTTCAGGGATTAAGAAAAGCTTGAATAAGGTGTTTGTATAAAGAAAGTTCTAAATACTTATCCAGTGTTAAATATCATTCATATGTCCATGGCGAGAAGCTACGATTCAAATGTCCGGCCGGCCAAGGGTTCAAGTTGAATGCTTATTTATTTATTTGATCTTTAGTTGCTTCATTGTTACATAACCATTACGCATACGTTTGTTAATGTTATTTGTATGTGTTTAAGACTCAAGATATTAATCTTTGGCAAGCAAAGTTGCATTCAAGATTTTTATATATTGCAAACATGACTTGTTGGATAATCTTGATGGGTCAAGTTCGCTTCACGAATACGGGTCGGTGTTAAGTTTAACGGGTCATTAGAATGTGAATTTTGTCACATGTTTTGATTGAGTCATGCGCTAAGTTAGTGTTTTAGTTGAGTCAAAGTAGTGAAATCATGTATTGCAAGTAAGTAGGAGCTTTTGTTTATTTTCGTTGGGTCTTTGTAGGCTATAAAAGGCCATGTTCCTTTCATAATAAAAAACCAAGTTTTCTGCCTTTTCATACGTATACTTTTACTTTTAACCAGCAAAATTCTTTGTTTATAATTGTATTGTACGTGTGTGAGTGTTTGATCTTGGGCCTAAACCAACATTTGGTATCAGAGCAAGGTTAAAAAGAGCTGGATTTTTTTTTTGAACGGCCAACAAACTCAATCCCGAGTACTCTCGGGGCACCCACTGGACAAACGGAGTACTCCGAGAGTAACCCGAGTCCACCACCAATTCCAGGGAAAACCCGGTAACCCACCCGCCCGTAGGTTAAAAAGAGCTGTTTTGAGAGTCGTTTAGAGAGCTCGAGAAAGCAAGGCATCAACCTTGGGCTGTAGTCGCCGGAAAGAACGAAGAAGATAGAGTTTTGATTAACCCTAAGAAAGAATGAGGAAGAAAGTAAGAGGCGTTCCATGTGAATCGCAAAAGAAGACCGAAGTAAGAGACCGCTTCAGAGAACCGTGGTCAGAAAGCGAGTTCTGGAATTAGACCGAAAGACAACCCGCAAAAGATCGGCGGAAACTAGATCGAGAGAATGATAGAAAGCAGCAAGGGTAGTATTTCGGTCCATTAACAGCAGGGTTTTGTGGCGATGATTATGGTCAAGAAAGTAAAAGAAAGTAGCGGAAAGCGTGATCGTGATTTTGTAATTATCATAGAAAGAAAGAATAAGAAAGTAAGCATGAAAGAATGAGAAAGTAATTGGCGGTGCAAGAAAGAAGAAAGAAAGAGCCGTCACAAGAAAGAAAGAACGGGAGTCGATCAGAAAGAAGAAAGATAATCGATAACCGAAAGAAAGAAAGAAGCGGACTTGGGTGGTTCGTAAAGAACGAGAAAGACCGAACCGTATGGTTCGAATAGCAAGTTAGAAAGAAAGATGATTCGAAGCAAGCAAGTACGGGTTCGAATCAAAGCAAGTTGTGTAGGAAGAAAACCGTTTCCGGTTAAAGCAAGAAAAGAAAGAACAAACGCTAGCAAGAACGAAGCAAGTAGCAAGAACCGACATCAAGATTATGGGGGTGAATGTTGGATAATCTTGATGGGTCAAGTTCGGTTCACGGATACGGGTCGGTGTTAAGTTTAACGTATCAAACCCACTAATTAAGTCACCATTAGATGGAATATTATTCTCTCCATTTAACCAATCAATCAAGATGATTGACCGTCCATAATTCTTGCCCAAAGATCAAGCCCTTGTAATTATTTTGTAATCATTGTTTGTATCATTGTACCTCTATATATTGTGTTGTGAATGATTAGAATGCATCCTTGATTCAAACAATCTCTATATGGTATCAAGAGCATTAAGCTCCTCCGAGCAAAAACATCCTTCGATCCTGTCTTTTTTTCGATCAGCCATGGCAGCCCACCTGATTGTCCACATCACAGCCGCAACCCATTTTTTGATCAAACTAACCTCCCAAAACTTCCCCTTATGGCACACCCAAGTCACCGCCACCCTCATTGGCCTTGAACTTGACCACCACATCATCGGTACCGAAACAATCCCTTTCGAAACCCTTGCCGACAAAACCAAACCAAACCCGGAATATACTCGTTGGTTTCGTCAAGATCAAATGATCATAAGTGCCCTCCTTGGTAGTTTCTCCGGCCAAATTCAACCCATTGTTTCCTCCGCCAAAACAGCCCGCAAAGCTTGGGAACTTCTAAACTCAAGCTATGCAAGTCGCTCGCGTTCCCGCATTATTTCCCTCAAATCTCGGTCAGCCAAAAACCCAAGAGGAAGTCGTTTCATTTCTGACTATTTATATGAGATGAAATCTCTATTTGATGAGCTCGCTATTGCTCAAAGTCCCATGTCCGAAGAAGACCTTGTCGTCCATATCATGAACCAACTAGGGGACGACTACTCCAATCTAGTCGCCTCCTTTCGAATCCGTGACACCACAATCTCTTTTTCCGACCTCTTTGAAAAACTCCTTGATCATGAACGTACCTTAAAAGAAACTCTCACTGAACCTCTCATCACCACTGTGAACTACACTCACCGAAATTCACCTCGCAACAACCAAAATCGCCCAACCCGAAACCCAAATCCACCTACCAACCAAAACCAATGACCACCTCGAACTACCAATACCAACACTCGCCCGACTTGCAGCAATAACACCTATTGATACCACTGTAACATTCCCGGACATGATACTAAAGATTGTCGCAAACTTAATCGCTTCCTACGAGAACACAATATCTCGCCTCAACATAACAACATCACGCAGGTTAACTACACCACCCCTCACCCAACGGCTACAACCCCATCGTGGATGTGGGACACCGGCGCGACCAACAACACCGCGAACAACACCCAACAATTTATCGTTCTTTCCGAATAAGGAGGACCCGATGAGATCGTGCTAGGTGATGGTAAAACTCTCCCTATAACACATATTGCTCAAACAACAATTCCAACAAAATCTCGTCCACTTCTTTTAAATAATATTTTGATTGCTCCTAATCTTCGAAACAATCTTATTTCCGTTGCCAAAGTTTGTCGTACTAATCGTGTTTCTGTTGAATCTTTTCCTTATCATTTTTTTGTCAAGGATCTACGCACTGGGGCGCGTCTCATGCGGGGAGTGAACGTCAATGATGTCTACTACGGACCAATCTCCTTATCTCCTCAAGTCAATAACACCCAAACAAACTCTCTTCTCATGTGGCACCACATACGTGGACATCAATCGCTTCAAGTGTTTAAGTCTTTAATTTCTAGATTAGGACTTCGTTGTAATAAGGTGACCCATGAGTCTTTTCATTGTAGTTCATGTTCACTAAATAAAAGCCACAAACTACCTTTTGGAAAAACTCTTTCATTGCTAATCAACCACTACAACTTCTTTACTCCGACATACGGGGTCCCGTAAAAACGTCAATAGATGGCTTTAAATACTATGTCATTTTTGTTGACTATTTTTCCAAATACATTTGGTTATACCCAATTAAACGAAAATCCGATGTCAAAATTCTTTTTCCACAATTTAAATCTCTTGTTGAAATTTTTTTAAAAACCAACATTGTTGCGTTATTCACCGAAAATGGGGGCGAATATGTGGGTCTCTCACCATATCTTGCCTCTCAAGGTATCTCCCATTAAATGACACCACCTCACACACCGGAACAAAATGGTATTGCCGAACGATGTCATAGACACGTTGTTGAAACATGCCTCGCATTACTCCACCACTCCCACTTACCACAACATTTTTGGTCTCATGCTTTTCAAACCGCCACTTATCTCATAAACCGTTTACCTACACCCATTCTCCACAACAAATCACCCTATGATGTGTTGTTCAAAACCGTCCCTACCTACTCCAATCTTAAACCTTTTGGTTGCCTTTGTTACCCGTGGCTAAAACCATATGCCACTTCAAAACTACAATCACGGTCCATAGCATGCATTTTTCTTGGATACTCATCCGCTAAATCGGCCTTCAAATGCTATGATCCTCTTAATCAAAAACTTTATCACTCGGGACATGTTCGATTCCTCCCTCACATCTTTCCCTCCCAAACCATCAACACTAACCCTCTACATACGTCCTTTGACACCTTCTTAAACCCGACACCCTCGGTTCCCATTCCCTCCCCACCACCTACACCTCCTGCCAAAAACTCTCACCCACCGCCCACATCCCTTGCCCATAACTCTCAACCCCTTCCGTCACCCCAAGCCCAACAAATCATCCCACCTCTCCATACCCCACCTCACACACCCCACAACCCAATATTCCCGCCCTCACAAACCCACGGCCCATCTCCAACCTCCTCGGCCCATACACCCCCCTCCACCTCAACCGATTCCACCACCTCTTGGCCCATACACTCCCCTCTCGGCCCAATGTCTGAGTCCACTAACCAGTCCACTCCACCAACTGATTCCACCACCTCTAAACCAATCAGCTCACCTGACTCCCAACACCATCCACCCCACTCCCCTAACACCCAAACTCCACCGCCTCGTAGACAAACCAAACCAAACCCCAAATACTACAACTCTAACTTTGTCAATTCCACCACCATTCATCCATTACCCGTGTCTCTTGAACCGTCCACCTATACTCAAGCCTTGAATGATCCGGATTGGCGTTCCGCCATGGATCTTGAATATAATACCCTCATACAAAACAACACATAGGAACTTGTACCTCACACCACCCAAACTCCCATTGGTTGCAAATGGGTGTTCTGCATCAAACGTAAACCCGATGGCACTATCGACAAATACAAAGCGCGTCTAGTGGCAAAATGGTTTCACCAACAATTTGGCAAAGACTACCATGAAACCTTTAGCCCGGTTACTAAACCCGTTACAATTCGCACCGTCCTCTCCATTGCTCTTTCAAAAGGGTGGCCTTTACGCCAACTTGATGTTAACAATGCGTTTCTTCATGGAACCCTCCATGAGGATGTTTTTATGATACAACCTCCCAGGTTCACAAACACGGAATTCCCGCGTCATATTTGCAAACTAAAAAAATCCCTTTATGGTCTTAAACAAGCACCGCGCGCTTGGTACATCGAATTAACCAACTTTCTTGTTAGCTTTGGCTTTAAAAAATGTCTCTCTGATTCCTCCCTTTTTGTCTACAATTCCAAAGATATCACTTACTACCTACTTGTGTATGTAGATGACATTGTCCTTACAGGAAATCACAATTCCTTCATGGACTCATTCGTTCAAGCTCTAAGAAAACAATTCTCCATCAAAGACCTAGGCCTTCTCCATCACTTCCTAGGAATCGAAGTCATTCCTACACCTCAAGGTTTATTTCTTTCTCAACATCGCCATATTCAAGATGTTCTCACCGCCTCTAAAATGGATGGTGTAAAAGAGGTTCTCACTCCTTTGAGCACGTCTGATCCACTCTCTCCTAATGACTCATCTCCTCCCGTTGACCCCACCCCTTACCGAAAACTTGTTGGTACTCTACAATACCTTGCTTTCACCCGTCCTGACATCTCATTTGCCATCAATAAATTATCTCAATTCATGCACTCACCCAAACAATCACACTGGAAAGCTCTCAAATGGGTACTCCGATACTTGAAGGGAACGGTATATCACGGGTTGTTCTTGAAACCTACACCAACCTTAACCTGCGAGCCTTCTCGGACTCTGACTGGGGCGGCATTACTGATGGAGTTCGGTCAACCATAGCATATCTTTTATACCTTAGGTCCAATATCATCTCTTGGAAATCTGCAAAACAAAAAACGGTCTCTAGATCCTCAACCGAAGCTGAGTACAAAGCCCTTGCTAATGCCGCTGCAGAACTGTTATGGGTTAAAAACTTACTTCATGAACTGGGTTTACCATCTGTGAGCACTCCCTCATTATACTGTTGTAAGATTAAATATATTATGTATTAATATTTAATCTATAGCCATTATAATCATTTACATAATAAAGATCAAAATATATAATAACCTATTAAATAATTAGTTGGTAATTGTTGATGAACCATATTACCCTTATTAACTAATTAGGTTTCCTCCTGGGTGCTTATATAAGGAGAATTATGTGGAGGTTAAAGGGTTACTCAGTTACACATTAGAAACAACCCATTAGCCATAACATCATAATTTTCGACCTCCTCTCCTAACCGATATCCCTTTTCGGTTTACTAAGTCCCCATCATCAGTCAGCACCCTAAGGATGAACCAGATCAAGATGACAAGCATGTCGAACTCCATTACTGGATTCTCCACTGCACTTTTTGTTGTGACATGTATGTTTTATTGTTTTCCCTTATGTAGAAACAGAACTGAACCAACATGTGGTATCAGAGCATATGTTGATTAGTCAGTTCTGTTTTCGTATGCATCAATTCTGGGATAGAAATCTGGAAAACGGAATTTTGATAACTTATTAAACTAACAACCAATTTTCGAGTCATAAAGGACGACTCGAGACCACTGTTTTCGTAAAAGATCAATTATATGTTCGTTCGAAATCAACTGGGTAATATTATAACCGAAATCTGTTTAAGAAAAGCTTTAAAATTCAGGTTTCGGGTTCCAGAATTTATGTTTTATTTTTAGGGTTCATCATGTTCTTAGGAAAATTCGAAAATTCTATTATGTTTTGGAATATGATTCGGATTATTAAGTGTTTTTTCCTGTTTTGATCTGATTTTGTCCTCTAAAAAATTTTCGAAAACTGTTATTAGATAAACAGATTATGATTTTCGAAATATTTGGTAAAATTAGATCAGCACTGAAATAGGAAACATTATCACATAATCCCTTAGATTTCGAATTTCAGTTATGTTTCCACATTCACAGCTGTTAACAGGAAGTTTCGAGACCATCAGATTACGACTCGAGACCATCAGTCTCGACTCGAGACAACAAGGTCTCGACTCGAAATCATCAGGACATTAAACCTTCACAACTCGAGACCGAGGTCTCGACTCGAGACCATTAGATCTCGACTCGAGACCATTAGTTGATGAATCGAGACCATTAGATCATGACTCGAGACAAAGGTCTCGACTCGAGACCATAAGGTCTCGACTCGAGACCATAAGGTCTCGACTCGAGACCATAACGTCATAACTCGAGACAAAGGTCTTGACTCGAGACAACAAGGCTGTGACTCGATCCGCGCTAACGGGTGGTTTGCTATTAAATAAATGGTTTTGTAATTTACTTAGTTAATTAATCAGAATCAGATAATGTTTTACAAAACCAAAATAGCTTAACTTGAATGAGTTTTTGATGTATCATTTCTGGCCAAAGCTGACTTGACACATCTACTTATCGTTCAAGTATTACGAAAGCTATGTTGTGTGTGCATCATAACCATGAATGTCTTAATTTCTGGCCAAAGCTGATTTAATTCATTCATAAATGGCATACTCAACAAGTGCATAACTAAAGTGATTGTTTCAATTTCTGGCCAAAGCTGATTTGTTACAACCACTTTGCACATATGCTTAAATGATTACACTTCTAGCCAAAGCTGTTTTGTCTTCGTTTAAGTAGAATTTTTTAGCTAAGTCTATTATTTTGATGTTAGTAATAGACAATATCACAGCTTCATAATGTAAAATGGTCATTATTTATGCCTGCCTTAGTTTAACGTGCCCTTAGATCACATTAGGACTTCTTCATTAGTAACATAACTTGCTCATCTTATTTCCACTATTAGCACCCAATTGCGGGATTCCACCTTTGACTGGTGATAACTTTGCTGCATGGAAGGATGCTCTCATGCTTACTCTTGGGCTGCTGGACTTTGATTATGCTCTCAGAGAGAATAAGCCAGCGGACCTTACCACTCAAAGTACTGCTGCTGAGTAGTTAACTCATGATAAGTGGACTAGGTGTAACCGCATGTCTCTCATGTTTATGAAGCAGTCCATAAGCAATGCAATCAGGGGAGCTATTCCTGATTCTGAAGATGCTAAAACCTACTTGGAACATGTGGAGGCTCAGTTCAAGGGGACGTCTAAAGCACACACTAGTACTCTTATTCTCAAGCTGGTGACAACTAAGTATGATGGGAGGAGCGGCATTCGCGAGCATATCATGATGATGAATGACATGGCCAATAAGCTGAAGGGGCTGGAAATGGAAATCAGTGATGGTTTCCTTGTTCATTTCATCATTACTTCGCTTCCTTCGTCCTTTGAAGCATTCAAGATCAATTACAACACTCAGAAGGACAAATGGACGATGAGTGAGCTGGTCGCCATGTGCGTACAGGAGGAAGAGCGTATGAGGATGGATCGCCATACTGATGTTGCCAACTTCACTACCTCCAACTCTAAGAAGAGGAAGAACAATTATCAGAGGAATGATGCTTCAAAAGTCCAAGGGCCTAATCCTAATCCCAATACAAGTGCACCTTCCAGCTCTAAGAACTCCTTAGGCAGTATCCGCTGTAAATCCTGTAAAAGACAGGACACATGCAGAAGGAATGCCCTGACTTTAAGGAGTGGCTGGCTAAGAAAGGTAACTATTATTTTATGATACTTGAGTCCTATAATTTAACTGTTCCTGCTAATTCTTGGTGGTTTGATTCTGGTTCTATGGTTCATGTTACCAATTCTACTCAGGGATTCCTTTCAATCCGGAAGCTGGAAAGAAACCAAAGAACACTTAAGGTTGGGGATGATCGAGAATTAGAAGTGAAGGCCATTGGAACATTACAATTAGTTATGAAAACTGGTTTATGTATTAAACTTTATGATACCTTATATGTTCCTGAGGTAACTCGGAACCTTGTATCAGGACCAAAGTTAGACATGGACGGTTTTATTGTTTCCCATGGTCATCGCAAACTCTCTATCCTTTATGATTCTATTCTTTATGGTACTGGTATTCTGGATGGTGGTCTCTATAGATTAGAACTAGAAGATAACTTTTCCAAATCTTTGTTGTCATATAACATTAATGAATCACTCACAAAGATGGAAGAGAAACGAGACTTAGAAACTTCATCCATGTTGTGGCATCAGCGTTTAGGCCACATCTCAAGAAAACGATTAAATCGTCTCGTAAAGGATGAAGTCTTACCTCCTCTCGATTTCTCTGATTTTGGAACATGTGTCAAATGTCTTAACGGTAAAATGACATTAGCGAATAAGAAAGGTGCCACTAGGAGCTCTAATTTATTAGAACTCATTCACACTGACATTAGTGGTCCCTACCAAATCGCTGGCATAACAGGACATACTTCATTTATCACTTTCATTGATGATTATTCTCGTTACATGTACTTGTATCTAATTAAGGAGAACTCTGAATCTCTAACAACTTTTAAAGATTATAAGGCTGAAGTTGTAAAGCAATTGGATCGTCAGATTAAAGTTGTGAGATCAGATAAAGGCGGTGAATATTATGGAAGACATACTGATGTGGGTCAAGCTCCTGGTCCATTTTATGAGTTTTGTAAGGGCTAGGGGATTATGAACCAATACACCTTGCCTGGTACACCTCAGCAGAACGGTGTGGCTGAAAGAAGAAACCGTACCCTTATGAACATGGTGCGCAGTATGTTAGCCAACACTAATTTACCATTATTCCCCTGGACTGAAGCGTTAAAAGAAGCTGTTCATATAATCAATAGAGTTCCTTCTAAGTCTGTCCCTAAAACTCCTTATGAACTTTGGACAGGAAGGAAACCGAGTCTTAAATATATGAAAGTATGGGGCTGCATTGCTGAAGCAAAACTTTACAATCCTTTCCTAAGGAAACTTGACCCTAAAACAGTTACCTGTTTCTTTATCGGGTATCCTGAGAACTCTAAGGGTTATCGTTTCTATTGTCCTTCCCATGTCACCCGTATTGTTGAAACCAAGCGTGCCGCGTTCCTGGAGGATTTCAAGTTCAGTGGGAGCAGTACCAACCCTTACGAAGAATTGCAAGAAGTACAAGACGCAGGGGGGAGAGACTCGTCGCTTACCATTACTCCGATTACTCCTCTTGTACCCAATGCAACTACTGTACCAGAAGCTACTGCACCAACTCCAAATTTACCTCTACAATCAGAACCCATTATACCTCATGACGAAGGCACATCAAACGCTCAAAACCAAGACAACGCTGAACCCGATAATCCACTTAGGAGGTCATCTAGGCAAAGAAGGCCTACTAATTGGGATGATTATGTTACCTACCTGACTGAAATGGATCCCGGAAAGCTCAATGATCCTATCTCTTACAATGAAGCCATTAGCAGTGATCAGTCTTCTGAATGGAATAAAGCAATGATTGAAGAGCTTGAATCCATGAAGAAAAATGACGTTTGGGATTTGGTAGAATTACCCAACGGAGCCAAACCCGTAGGATGTAAATGGGTATTCAAAACAAAACTGGATCCGAATGGTAACGTTGAACGCTACAAAGCGAGATTGGTTGCAAAGGGCTACACTCAGAAAGAGGGAATTGATTATCAAGAGACGTTTTCACCTGTCTCTCGTAAAGATTCATTAAGGATCGTCATGGCCCTAGTAGCTCATTTTGATTTAGAGCTGCATCAGATGGACGTTAAAACCGCTTCCCTTAACGGAGATTTGGACGAAGATGTTTACATGAAACAACCTGAAGGCTTTAAACCTGAAGGTGAGGAGCATCTAGTCTGGAAGTTGAAGAAATCCATTTACGGGTTAAAACAAGCATCACGTCAATGGTACCTCAAGTTTGATGAAGTCATGAAGAAGCAAGGTTTTATGAAGAATCAAGTGGATCAATGCACCTACCTCAAGATGAGTGGGAGCAACTTTACTATACTTGTCCTTTACGTAGATGAAATTCTATTGGCAAGTAATAGTTTAGACATGTTGCATGAGTCGAAGCGGTTACTTTCGCATAACTTCGACATGAAGGATCTCGGAGAGGCTTCTTACGTCATTGGCATCGAAATTCACCGAGATAGACACAAAGGGATCTTAGGATTGTCCCAGAAGGCTTACATAGATCGTGTCCTTACACGATATAACATGCAACAGTGCAAACCCTCCGTCGCTCCAGTAGTTAAAGGAGATGTTTTCGGTTCATTCCAGTGTCCGACAACAGAGGTTGAGAAGGAGCAAATGAGCCAGATACCTTACGCGTCAGTAGTCGGGAGCTTGATGTATGCTCAAGTCTGTACTCGCCCAGATATCGCTTATATTGCTGGAATGCTAGGCCGTTATCAGACTAATCCTGGCCTAGATCACTGGAAAGCAGCTAAGAAGGTACTTCGATATCTGCAAGGGACGAAAGACTATAAACTGACTTATAGAAGAAGTGATCATTTAGAAGTGGTGGGCTATTCTGATTCTGACTTTGCAAAGTGCAAAGATGACAAGAAATCCACTTCGGGCTATATCTTTATGTTAGCAGGTGGCCCTATCTCATGGAAGAGTCATAAACAACAGTTGACTACAACTTCCACAATGATGGCAGAGTACATTGCTGTTTATAACGCAACCTGTCATGGAATGTTGCTTAGAAATCTGATCACTGGACTCAAAATTGTTAATTCCATTTCTAGACCATTGAAGCTTTATTGTGATAATTTAGCTGCCGTTAGTTTCTCGAACAGTAACAGTTCGACTGGAGCTGGTTTATATCTCGATACAAAATATCTGTTCGTACGTGAACGAGTTGAGGAAAATAATCTTTGTATTGAGTATATTAGTACTAAGGATATGCTTGCGGATCCGATGACTAAAGGTCTCCCTCCTAAGGTTTATGAAGAGCATGTTCGTAATATGGGATTTTATAAAGACCTTATTTGAGCATATTGTACTAGCTTATGTTTTATGTTAATGAAATTTCCTCAGTTTGATTTTGTATGTCTCTTAGAATATGTTCAACCGGTATAATGGCATATTGACAAATAAAGTTACAAATCAAACAAAGGGCTTATGCGTATTTTGATCATAACGATTAGGTTTTAAATTAAGGCTATAGTATGATTAATGGGGGTCCTGAGTCGCATAATGATTCAACGGCTGTATTTCTCTGCAATAGTACTTGTTTAAGGCTAAAATGAGTGTTAACTCCTGATCAGGCTTATCTAATACTCATAGTAAATGATTACTTGGCTAAGTGGGAGAATGTAAGATTAAATATATTATGTATTAATATTTAATCTATAGCCATTATAATCATTTACATAATAAAGATCAAAATATATAATAACCTATTAAATAATTAGTTGGTAATTGTTGATGGACCATATTACCCTTATTAACTAATTAGGTTTCCTCCTGGGTGCTTATATAAGGAGAATTATGTGGAGGTTAAAGGGTTACTCAGTTACACATTAGAAACAACCCATTAGCCATAACATCATAATTTTCGACCTCCTCTCCTAACCGATATCCCTTTTCGGTTTACTAAGTCCCCATCATCAGTCAGCACCCTAAGGAGGAACCAGATCAAGATGACAAGCATGTCGAACTCCATTACTGGATTCTCCACTGCACTTTCTGCTGTGACAGGTATGTTTTATTGTTTTCCCTTATGTAGAAACAGAACTGAACCAACATGTGGTATCAGAGCATATGTTGATTAGTCAGTTCTGTTTTCGTATCCATCAATTCTGGGATAGAAATCTGGAAAACGGAATTTTGATAACTTATTAAACTAACAACCAATTTTCGAGTCATAAAGGACGACTCGAGACCACTGTTTTCGTAAAAGATCAATTATATGTTCGTTCGAAATCAACTGGGTAATATTATAACCGAAATCTGTTTAAGAAAAGCTTTAAAATTCAGGTTTCGGGTTCCAGAATTTATGTTTTATTTTTAGGGTTCATCATGTTCTTAGGAAAATTCGAAAATTCTATTATGTTTTGGAATATGATTCGGATTATTAAGTGTTTTTTCCTGTTTTGATCTGATTTTGTCCTCTAAAAAATTTTCGAAAACTGTTATTAGATAAATAGATTATGATTTTCGAAATATTTGGTAAAATTAGATCAGCACTGAAATAGGAAACATTATCACATAATCCCTTAGATTTCGAATTTCAGTTATGTTTCCACATTCACAGCTGTTAACAGGAAGTTTCGAGACCATCAGATTACGACTCGAGACCATCAGTCTCGACTCGAGACAACAAGGTCTCGACTCGAAATCATCAGGACATTAAACCTTCACAACTCGAGACAGAGGTCTCGACTCGAGACCATTAGATCTCGACTCGAGACCATTAGTTGATGAATAGAGACCATTAGATCATGACTCGAGACAAAGGTCTCGACTCGAGACCATAAGGTCTCGAATCGAGACCATAACGTCATAACTCGAGACAAAGGTCTCGACTCGAGACAACAAGGCTGTGACTCGATCCGCGCTAACGAGTGGTTTGCTATTAAATAAATGGTTTTGTAATTTACTTAGTTAATTAATCAGAATCAGATAATGTTTTACAAAACCAAAATAGCTTAACTTGAATGAGTTTTTGATGTATCATTTCTGGCCAAAGCTGACTTGACACATCTACTTATCGTTCAAGTATTACGAAAGCTATGTTGTGTGTGCATCATAAGCATGAATGTCTTAATTTCTTGCCAAAGCTGATTTAATTCATTCATAGATGGCATACTCAACAAGTGCATAACTAAAGTGATTGTTTCAATTTCTGGCCAAAGCTGATTTGTTACAACCACTTTGCACATATGCTTAAATGATTACACTTCTGGCCAAAGCTGTTTTGTCTTCGTTTAAGTAGAATTTTTTAGCTAAGTCTATTATTTTGATGTTAGTAATAGACAATATCACAGCTTCATAATGTAAAATGGTCATTATTTATGCCTGCCTTAGTTTAACGTGCCCTTAGATCACATTAGGACTTCTTCATTAGTAACATAACTTGCTCATCTTATTTCCACTATCAGCACCCAATTGCGGGATTCCACCTTTGACTGGTGATAACTTTGCTGCATGGAAGGATGCTCTCATGCTTACTCTTGGGCTGCTGGACTTTGATTATGCTCTCAGAGAGAATAAGCCAGCGGACCTTACCACTCAAAGTACTGCTGCTGAGCAGTTAACTCATGATAAGTGGACTAGGTGTAACCGCATGTCTCTCATGTTTATGAAGCAGTCCATAAGCAATGCAATCAGGGGAGCTATTCCTGATTCTGAAGATGCTAAAACCTACTTGGAACATGTGGAGGCTCAGTTCAAGGGGACGTCTAAAGCACACGCTAGTACTCTTATTCTCAAGCTGGTGACAACTAAGTATGATGGGAGGAGCGGCATTCGCGAGCATATCATGATGATGAATGAAATGGCCAATAAGCTGAAGGGGCTGGAAATGGAAATCAGTGATGGTTTCCTTGTTCATTTCATCATTACTTCGCTTCCTTCGTCCTTTGAAGCATTCAAGATCAATTACAACACTCAGAAGGACAAATGGACGATGAGTGAGCTGGTCGCCATGTGCGTACAGGAGGAAGAGCGTATGAGGATGGATCGCCATACTGATGTTGCCAACTTCACTACCTCCAACTCTAAGAAGAGGAAGAACAATTATCAGAGGAAGGATGCTTCAAAAGTCCAAAGGCCTAATCCTAATCCCAATACAAGTGCACCTTCAAAAGTCCAACTGGTTTATGTATTAAACTTTATGATACCTTATATGTTCCTGAGGTAACTCGGAACCTTGTATCAGGACCAAAGTTAGACATGGACGGTTTTATTGTTTCCCATGGTCATCGCAAACTCTCTATCCTTTATGATTCTGTTCTTTATGGTACTGGTATTCTGGATGGTGGTCTCTATAGATTAGAACTAGAAGATAACTTTTCCAAATCTTTGTTGTCATATAACATTAATGAATCACTCACAAAGATGGAAGAGAAACGAGACTTAGAAACTTCATCCATGTTGTGGCATCAGCGTTTAGGCCACATCTCAAGAGAACGATTAAATCGTCTCGTAAAGGATGAAGTCTTACCTCCTCTCGATTTCTCTGATTTTGGAACATGTGTCAAATGTCTTAAAGGTAAAATGACATTAGCGAATAAGAAAGGTGCCACTAGGAGCTCTAATTTATTAGAACTCATTCACACTGACATTAGTGGTCCCTACCAAATCGCTGGCATAACAGGACATACTTTATTTATCACTTTCATTGATGATTATTCTCGTTACATGTACTTGTATCTAATTAAGGAGAAATCTGAATCTCTAACAACTTTTAAAGATTATAAGGCTGAAGTTGAAAAGCAATTGGATCGTCAGATTAAAGTTGTGAGATCAGATAAAGGCGGTGAATATTATGGAAGACATACTGATGTGGGTCAAGCTCCTGGTCCATTTTATGAGTTTTGTAAGGGCCAGGGGATTGTGAACCAATACACCATGCCTGGTACACCTTAGCAGAACGGTATGGCTGAAAGAAGAAACCATACCCTTATGAACATGGTGCGCAGTATGTTAGCCAACACTAATTTACCATTATTCCCCTGGACTGAAGCGTTAAAAGAAGCTGTTCATATACTCAATAGAGTTCCTTCTAAGTCTGTCCCTAAAACTCCTTATGAACTTTGGACAGGAAGGAAACCGAATCTTAAATATATGAAAGTATGGGGCTGCATTGCTGAAGCAAAACTTTACAATCCTTTCCTAAGGAAACTTGACCTTAAAACAGTTACCTGTTTCTTTATCGGGTATCCTGAGAACTCTAAGGGTTATCGTTTCTATTGTCCTTCCCATGTCACCCGTATTGTTGAAACCAAGCGTGCCGCGTTCCTGGAGGATTTCAAGGTCCGTGGGAGCAGTACCAACCCTTATGAAGAATTGCAAGAAGTACAAGACGCGGGGGGGGGGGGGGGGGAGACTCGTCGCTTACCATTACTCCGATTACTCCTCTTGTACCCAATGCAACTACTGTACCAGAAGCTACTGCACCAACTCCAAATTTACCTCTACAATCAGAACCCATTATACCTCATGACGAAGGCACATCAAACGCTCAAAACCAAGACAACGCTGAACCCGATAATCCACTTAGGAGGTCATCTAGGAAAAGAAGGCCTACTAATTGGGATGATTATGTTACCTACCTGACTGAAATGGATCCCGGAAAGCTCAATGATCCTATCTCTTACAATGAAGCCATTAGCAGTGATCAGTCTTCTGAATGGAATAAAGCAATGATTGAAGAGCTTGAATCCATGAAGAAAAATGACGTTTGGGATTTGGTAGAATTACCCAACGGAGCCAAACCCGTAGGATGTAAATGGGTATTCAAAACAAAACTGGATCCGAATGGTAACGTTGAACGCTACAAAGCGAGATTGGTTGCAAAGGGCTACACTCAGAAAGAGGGAATTGATTATCAAGAGACGTTTTCACCTGTCTCTCGTAAAGATTCATTAAGGATCGTCATGGCCCTAGTAGCTCATTTTGATTTAGAGCTGCATCAGATGGACGTTAAAACCGCTTTCCTTAACGGAGATTTGGACGAAGATGTTTACATGAAACAACCTGAAGGCTTTAAACCTGAAGGTGAGGAGCATCTAGTCTGTGAGTTGAAGAAATCCATTTACGGGTTAAAACAAGCATCACGTCAATGGTACCTCAAGTTTGATGAAGTCATGAAGAAGCAAGGTTTTATGAAGAATCAAGTGGATCAATGCACCTACCTCAAGATGAGTGGGAGCAACTTTACTATACTTGTCCTTTACGTAGATGATATTCTATTGGCAAGTAATAGTTTAGACATGTTGCATGAGTCGAAGCGGTTACTTTCGCATAACTTCGACATGAAGGATCTCGGAGAGGCTTCTTACGTCATTGGCATCGAAATTCACCGAGATAGACACAAAGGGATCTTAGGATTGTCCCAGAAGGCTTACATAGATCGTGTCCTTTCACGATATAACATAGCAACAGTGCAAACCCTCCGTCGCTCCAGTAGTTAAAGGAGATGTTTTCGGTTCATTCCAGTGTCCGACAACAGAGGTTGAGAAGGAGCAAATGAGCCAGATACCTTACGCGTCAGTAGTCGGGAGCTTGATGTATGCTCAAGTCTGTACTCTCCCAGATATCGCTTATATTGCTGGAATGCTAGGCCGTTATCAGACTAATCCTGGCCTAGATCACTGGAAAGCAGCTAAGAAGGTACTTCGATATCTGCAAGGGACGAAAGACTATAAACTGACTTATAGAAGAAGTGATCATTTAGAAGTGGTGGGCTATTCTGAACCAACAACTGTGACAACACCGGGGCCACCTATGTATGTGCAATCCAGTTTACCACTCACGCATGAAACACATAGCCTTGGACTATCACTTTGTACGGGAACAAGTCAACTCAGGGCAACTTAAAGTCCTTCACGTCAGCTCGAAGGATCAACTTGCAGATATCCTCACCAAACCGCTTCCACGGGCACCTTTCCTGCTTTTTCGGTCCAAGATGGGAGTCTCCAATGGATCCTCCATCTTGCGGGGGCGTATCAAAGCCACTAATTAAGTCACCATTAAATGGAATATTATTCTCTCCATTTAACAAATCAATCAAGATGATTGACCGTCCATAATTCTTGCCCAAAGATCAAGCCCTTGTAATTATTTTGTAATCATTGTTTGTATCATTGTACCTCTATATATTGTGTTGTGAATAATTAGAATGCATCCTTGATTCAAACAATCTCTATATAATGGGTCATGAGAATGTGAATTTTGTCACATGTTTTGATTGAGTCATGCGCTAAGTTAGTGTTTTAGTTGAGTCAAAGTAGTGGAATCATGTATTGCAAGTAAGTAGGAGCTTTTGTTTATTTCCGTTGGCTCTTTGTAGGCTATAAAAGGCCATGTTCCTTTCATAATAAAAACCAAGTTTTCTGCCTTTTCATACGTATACTTTTATTTTTAACCAGCAAAATTCTTTGTTTATAATTGTATTGTACGTGTGTGAGTGTTTGATCTTGGGCCTGAACCAACATGACTTTCCACCTTCAAGTGTAATTCCCATTTCTTAGTTATTCTCATACATCGGATCATGATAATAGGATCTTTGAAGTCTGAAAGGTTATCAGATTCTAAAAGACTGCATATTTCTAGATTATCTTTCAAATTACTTAGAATAGAAAATATTTATCTATGTTTTGAAGCAACTGAAAACCTTAATCACTAGGACAAAAAGAAAACGTTTCATTTAACATAAGTGAAGCATTATAATTAAACTAGTGTCGAACAAGTACAGACCAAGACAACGTTTTATTCATGTGAAACTTTAGCCAATCATCACCTACTATATATTGTTGGCTTATTGTATATTACTACAACCACACATAGTACTGGAATACTAGATCAGGGGCTGCAGGTTTCCATCACGTTGCCTTATTATTATTACATCTATTGCACTATCTAGACGTCGAGATAGAAAATGGCACTGTAAGACGAAGTGTTGCCTCCTGCGTCGATACTCACTTTTGTAGCATAACCTTCCATACTTGCTTGACTTTCAGTACCAGAAGCCATCAGCTTTTCCAAGATCACCTCCAACTTGCATTGACCGGGGGGGGGGAGGGTGGTATTAGGCAATATCGAAATGATTGCCTCAAATTAATCTCAAGACACTGTGAATAAATTGTAGTTATGAGCAATCTTTTTATTTTTGTAAAGAGGAGAATTCCTCTCTCTAAATTGTAGCCTAGTTGTTGTATTTATAGGCATCTTTAGTGTATTGTAAAATCATCGAGAATTACCACAATAATAACTCTAATCGTTCTTTTTAATCGTAATAATTAGTCAAATCATACTTTAACCATCTATGTTGATCCGTTCGGTTTGCCAAGTGAACTTCGTCAGTTCTATGGCTTACCAAACATACATTAACTATTCAATATGACCCGTTTGATCTATCGAGTGAACTTCGTCACTTCAGTGATACATCAAACACTCTTATCACCATATGATATCATTAACAAGCTATAACTAAACATTTTTGTACAAATTGACGAAACTGATAGTTACGTACCTCTAGAGCGTTCCTTTCAAGCGCGTATATGTCCCGGCTTGTCCGCTTGAGGATTCGATCCCTTTACCTATAGAGTTCAACAAACTACCATTTAGAACTCCATTCATAACATACAATGCCTGATTTTCCATATCATTCAAATATGCGTTTTTATCCGAAATTTACTATTTTAGCTTTCACTTAGGCGTTTTAACAAACACCTTATGAGCATCGGGTTTTTTTTTTTTTTTTTACAAATTCTATCATCAAGTTCATGACTTGACTATTTAGCCGAATTCATACACTTTTTGCAAGTTCATTACCTCTAACATGCATAATAATATCAGATTCACTTCATGTAAACCATTAACACCAATTTTATGATCATATTCCTAGTGTTCTTTATCATTTTACAAAAACCCATTTAACACTTATATGGGTGACCTTGAATTCCATAACTTGAGCATCAATTTAGCAAGTCATTGACTAGGGTTTACTCCTAGTCGTGTTTTCATCTTCTAATTTCATCCAAACATCAACTAATCAAATTCAGATTTCAATTTCACAATTTATCAAGAAGTTGAGATGAAACCAAATTGTAATTTTTGACATACCTTATGACCACTTCACTGAGATGATCACTAATTTATGCTTGGATATCGATTTGGGACTGATTTGGCCTTTCAATTTGTCAATTTTGAGCTAGTTAGGGTTTGATGTGGGGAGCCATTGGCTTCTCTGGAGAGTTCGACCAGAACACACACTTAAAGTGTGTGTTTTAGTGTCTAGTGTTTTAATTAAAACAAACTTGTTTCAAGTTTGCTACAATTGGCCCTATACTTTATTCCAAGTTACATGTAGTGTATTTCAACAAATTTCCTTATTACTATAAGACTTATGATTTAACTAGGTTATTTATTCCTAGTTACTTTATCCTGTTTATTACCAATTTTAATTTATAATATAAAAATCTATATTTTTCAGGGAGTTACATCAACACCACCACCGCCACCACCACAACCACCACCTCAACAACAAACCTCCAGTAGTTCGAACAACGTTATTACTCGAAAACTGGGTTTGTGCAACTGGATCTTGGTAAGTCACCGGTGGTTTCGTCTAGATAAAAGGTTTGTTACACTACCATCACTACAATACACAACAATATATACCACATCAAAACAAAATCTCGCATTTTTCACTCGGTCAATTTATCAAACACCTAGCATGCATTGCAAAACAAAACAAAAACAGGATTTCTATATACCTCGAAGCCGAATTTGGTGAAGTCAAATCAAACTTCTGCTAATACTGCTGTTGCTGCTTAATATATGCTAATTGAACAAATTGCTCTTCAATTCCCCCACCAACCTTAACATCCTCTTCAATTCCCCCACAAAACTCACATCCTCTTGACTCTTAACATGTTGTTGTACACTCTACACATTCATCTGAACAAATTGCTCTTCAATTCCCCCACTAACCTTCACTTGATCCTCCACACTAACCCTAACCGGCGGAGACTGTCACACCCCTTTCTGTGGCGGAAGCACGAGGTGTGATCATGAAAGGTTCTCATTTCATACGAAAGGTAAACATGCTACATGCTCGTAAAAATACTTCAAATACCATAATTTGAAAACATAAGATAGCGTTTACATCGCTAGACAGCTTAAAACATTGTCTTAAAAGTTTACAACTTTATTTAAAGTTAAACACAAGCGACATCCACGAGCATAAGCAAGACCGCGCTCACATCCATCCTAGTTACCTGAAATACATGTGAGTTTTTGGAAAAACGTCAACATAATGTTGGTGTGAATTCATGCAGTTTTGTATTTCACGTTTGTATACTTTGTATGAAAACATAGTTTGTGAATAAATCAAGTTTTCATATATAAATTCAGTTTCATGTGTACACCACGTACTCATATATAATTCAATTTCTTCTTGAGTACCCCACGTACTCAAGTATAATTCCCATTTTCTTGAGTACCCCACGTACTTCAAGTATAATTCAATCTTTTCTTGAGTACCCCACGTACTCAAGTATTCATCAATTTTTAGTATGGTATGACTTTTATGTTAATAAAGTATTCCTGTAAGTATCAGGATTGTTAATGGGTTGCAATGCCGTTAACATGTGACACGACATAGGAAGTCACCAAACCTTAGGCATTTAATTGGTATATTCTGAGACACAAAAGCACTACTCGATTCTCGCCCTCACCGAGAGTGTGGCTGCCCGGCACCCGTTAGATCTAACCTTTTGTTCTGCGGTCTAGGTATATTGTTGATTAATGGTGCTTCTGTACCCTATTCGTGACACTATTTCTCATAACGCATCCTACTTGGTTCTCGTCCTCACCAAGCGCGTTTCTTGTTATCATTTCTCATAACGCATCCTACTTGGTTCTCGTCCTCACCAAGTGCATTTCTCATATTCTATTATTTCGTCACACTTGGTTCTCGTTCTCACCAAGTGTACTTCTTGTATTCTTATATTTCGTCACACTTGGTTCTCGTTCTCACCAAGTGTACTTCTTGTATTTATATTTCATCACACTTGATTCTCGTTCTCACCAAGTGTGCTTCTTCTATTTATATCATACCAATTATAAATATTGTACATTTGTACATGTATTTCACCCCCGAAGTTATAAAAACTGAAAACAGTTAAAGAAAAGGGGGGAGCATGAACTCGCAACTTTGCGTTCCTTGCGTCGTAAACTTCACCGGATTTGCTTAATTAACGTCGTAACCTATACGCGTTTTCTTAACGTTAGTCACTAGACTTGCGTCGCACAAGTACAGTCACTCTCTTTTGTGTATATTCTCTTGTGTTAAAAATATTTTTATATTTTTAACTAAATGTCTTACTTATATTATTTTCTCAAAAAAAAAATATAAGCTTTTTGTATTTTGCACTTTGCACTCGAATTACGTGTCTTGTATGTTGTATGTGTATTCTTATGTTGATACTCCTAATGAGTATTTAGTGTATTTTTAAGTCTTAATACACTAGCACGTATAACACATACTATATACACTTAGCACAAAAGTTGGTGATAAAATAATATATATTTTTCTGTCAAAAATATACATTCTTATATCCATTTTTATTCTTGAAGAAATCCTCATTTCTTATCACCAAAAATTAGGGAAACCTTGGTAACACTTTTAAATACATTTTTAGGGAATAAGTTTCTCAAAAACTTATATTTTTCTAAGTGTCAAAATTTATAAAAATTTTGACAGAGTTTCCCCTAAAAATGGAGGTTTCCCATGTTTTCAAAACATGTGTTTATTTTCTTTTAATTCATCAACAACAATATATACTGATTTCTCTATTTCATGAACTTGAGAATTTACAAAAATGTGTAGTAACTTACTAGCACATTTAGTAAGTCTTGTCATCTTTAAAAATATGATTAGTTTCTTAAAAACTTTATTTTTAAAGAATATGAAGTTTCACAACTTCTAGTCAAGGTTTACAAAAATATTTCTTTGTAGAACTCCCTTGTTACACAAGTGTCTACACACTTGTTTATTTACTAAAATGCTTTTAATTTATATAAGGTCCGGGTTTTAACAAAACTAGCATTTTCTGCTTGGTTCTTCCGAAAAACCACTTGTAGATCTTTAGATCTACATGTTTAGAGTCTTATTTTACAAGAAAATTACTTTTACTCAAGTTCATGTCTTATGAATGGATGGATCCATCATCTTTTAACTTTCTAACTTTTACATCCTACTAGTTCATGCTTTCTAACATGGACTAGTATGTCTAGATGATGATCCATCTTGCTTTTACTAACAACAACATCAAATAATCATAACTAGACAAGTTTCACAAGATTTACACACATAGTTTCTTTTTACCCAACATTAACCACTTATGTCCACGACTTTAGGTTATGTTCTTTCGAGTTTTCATCAATTAATCATTCTTTCACCTATTAACCACCAAAAATAAGAACAAGAGGGAGTTTTTAAGCACTTACTACTAGCACAAGGCTAGGGAAGTTCAAGAGTATAAATGTGGTGGTTAAAAGCAAATGGAGAAGGTCCTTCAAGATCCGCTTGCACCGAGCTTTGTTAGTAACCTTCTTACACCTCAAGATAACCTTGGAAAGCTTGTATGATGATTGATAATGGTGATGGTGTGGTGGTGGCTTGAAGCCGTAGCCAAGGGAGAGAAAGAGGAGGTGTTTTGTTGAATGATGGAGGTGATGAGTATGATGGGTAGATCTAGTGGGTTATAAAGAGTGTTTCCAACATAGTGTTGTCCAATAGGTCCAATGGTTCACTAGTACATGACAAGTCTAATAAAATATGAACTAAAGATCCCATGTGGGGATATGGTCTCCCAACCGTCCAACATATGGGGGGGGGTGGGGGGGGGGGGCTAAGTGAAACATTCTAAGTGTAAGTTGCATGATTTAGTTAGGTTCTAATGACATTTAGTTAGGATGTTAGGTGTATTGTATAATATATAGTGTGTTAGGGTGTTCGGGGACCCTAACTACCTTAGAAAGATAAAAACAATGCTTCTAGCATTATTTTGGTGTTCTGGGTAATATCCGGTTGTGCGGTTAGACACCGGTTCGTTAAAGTGCTAAATTACACTTTTTAGTGTCTTTTAAGTACCTTTTTGTATCCCTTTTAATTCCCAACACTTGGGGAAATATTCTGGATAATAAAACGACATTTTTGCATAATATTCATGTGTTTAAATGCTGATTAGAGCTGAATTATACAAAATTCTGCACTTAAAGTGCGTTTCGGGTGCTTTTTAGTGCTTATTTTTGCTTCCGGAGAGTATATATATTAAACCCTTGTATGTACTCTTGGGTTTTAATGTATTCTTATTGTTGGACCTACACCTAGGCTCCAATTTTATTGACTGACTGCTTTCTGCAGTTCTGTTGACACAGTGTGTCTTACCGGTGAGTTTACTAGTATTTTTGACGCAACGCTCTCGTTTATGCATAAAGCAATATTTTGTAGTATACAACGTGCATGAATTCACTTGTTTAATCACGTGTTCAGACATTGCTGACAATTAAGCACATAATTGCAGTCAATAAATAATAATTAAAGTGTACGGAAATTACCGGTTTGTGCCAGTTGTCACAGTCTCCCCCCGTTAAAAGAATTTCGTCCCGAAATTCAGGCTGAACTAACTCTCGCTGGAGTCTTCTTGAATAGGTGGGGATACTTTTCCT
This sequence comes from Helianthus tuberosus, assembly GCA_030545235.1. Lineage (NCBI taxonomy): Eukaryota > Viridiplantae > Streptophyta > Magnoliopsida > Asterales > Asteraceae > Helianthus > Helianthus tuberosus. The sequence goes on along the minus strand of CM060427.1, from coordinate 107,379,450 downwards.
TGAACTGGTCTTCACGTTCCCATGTGTACCCGGGTCCGTGCTTAGAGCTCCAACATACTTTGACAAGTTTTACGCTGCTCCTCCTGGTCTTGTTGACTTTCCAGTCGGTAACCTCAACGGGTTGTTCTGTAAATCGGAGGGCTTCATCGATATGCACTTCATCCATCGGGATGATCACGTTTTCTTGTGTTGGACTCTTCTTCAGGTTGGATACATGAAACGTATCATGTACTCCATTAAGTTCTTCCGGTAACTCCAACTTGTATGCCACGGTACCAATTCTCTTCAATATTCTGAATGGTCCGATGTATCGTGGATTCAGCTTTCCACGCTTTCTAAATCTGACTACGCCTTTCCATGGTGAGACTTTTAACAACACCTTGTCTCCCACCTTGAATTCTACTGATTTTCTTTTCTGATCAGCGTAGCTCTTTTGTCAATCTCGAACCGCCTTAATGCGCTCTCGGATCTGCGCAATCTTGTCGGTTGTCTCTTGTACAAGTTCAGGACCAACCATACGTTTATCTCCGGCATCTGCCCAACATAAGGGCGATCGGCACTTGCGGCCATACAGAGCTTCGAACGGGCGCGGCTTTTATGCTCGTATGATAACTGTTATTGTAGGAAAACTCAACTAAAGGTAGATGAGTATCCCAGCTGCCGCCTAGATCCATGACACATGCGCGAAGCATATCTTCTAACGTTTGTATAGTCCGTTCGCTCTGGCCGTCTGTTTGCGGATGGAATGCCGTGCTTAGATCTAACTGAGATCCAAAGGCTTCCTAAAATGATTGCCATATTCTTGAGACAAAGCGTCCATCTCTGTCTGAAATGATTGAGATTGGCACTCCATGACGTGCCACAATTTCTCTTAAGTATATTTCAGCAAGCTTTCCAGTGCTGTCTTTTTCTCGGATCGGTAGGAAGTGCGCAGACTTCGTTAATCGATCAACTATTACCCAAATCATATCGTGCCCTCTCGGGGTCCTGGGTAATTTTGTTATGAAGTCCATCGAGATTTGTTCCCACTTCCACACGGGAATCTCTGGTTGTTGTAGTAGGCCGGGCGGTTTCTGATATTCTGCCTTAACCTTGGCACAGGTTAGGCACTTTCCAACATAAACAGCAACATCGTTTTTAAGTCTCGGCCACCAGTAATATTCTTTCAAGTCTTGATACATTTTGTCCGATCCTGGATGGATCGAATATCTCGATGTGTGGGCTTCATCAAGGATGACTTCTCGTATGCCACCATAGAGTGGAACCCAAATACGCTTCTTGAAGTATAAGGCTCCCTCTTCGTTTGGCACCATGTATTTCAGCATACCCTGTAGGTTTTCAGCTTTACAGTTCTCTTCTTTAAGAGCTTCTTGTTGTGCATCACGAATGCGTGCAGTGAGGTTCGTTCGAATCATCATTTCCAATGCTCGAACCCTTAGGGTCTTAACCCTTTCTTTTCGGCTCAACGCGTCCGCTACAACGTTTTCCTTTCCAGGATGGTACTTAATCTCACAGTCATAATCGTTCAGCAGCTCGACCCAACGTCGCTGGCGCATATTCAATTCCTTCTGATCAAATATGTGTTGTAAGCTTTTGTGATCTGTGAAAATTGTACATCGAGTACCATATAAATAATGTCGCCAGATCTTCAGGGCGAATACCACTGCGCCCAGCTCCAGGTCGTGAGTGGTATAGTTTCTTTCATGTACCTTCAGTTGTCTTGAAGCGTAAGCGATGACTTTTTGGCGTTGCATGAGCACGCAACCCAAGCCTTGTCGTGAGGCGTCACAGTATACCACGAAGTCTTCAGTGCCTTCGGGTAATGATAGTATCGGTGCATCGCAGAGCTTGTTCTTAAGTAGCTGAAAGGCTTCTTCCTGCTTGTGACCCCAGTCGTATTTCTTGTCTTTCTGTGTAAGGGTCGTTAGCGGTTGAGCTATCTTTGAGAAGTTCTCGATGAAACGTCGGTAATAGCCCGCTAAGCCCAAAAATTGTCGTACTTCGGTTGGGGTCTTGGGAGCTTCCCAATTCTTTATTGCTTCTATCTTGGATGGGTCTACATGAATGCCCTTCTCATTCACAACGTGACCAAGAAATTGTACTTCGCGAATCCAGAATTCGCATTTGGAGAACTTTGCATAAAGCTTCTCTTTCTTCAGTAGTTCCAAGATGGTTCTGAGATGTTGCTCGTGTTCTTCTTTCGTTCGCGAATAAATCAGGATATCATCGATAAATACAATCATGAATTTATCGAGATATGGTTTGCAAACGCGGTTCATCAGATCCATGAAGACCGCTGGTGCATTCGTCAGCCCGAATGGCATCACCAGAAATTTGTAGTGCCCATAGCGTGTTCTGAATGCAGTCTTTGGTACGCTTTCCTCTTGGATTCTCAGCTGGTGGTATCCAGACCGAAGGTCGATCTTGGAATAGTAGCTTGATCCTTGCAATTGATCAAATAAGTCATCAATCCTTGGTAGCGGATACCGATTCTTAATCGTGAGTTTGTTCAGTTCCCTGTAATCGATACACATCCGCAGTGTTCCATCCTTCTTCACGAATAATACCGGAGCTCCCCAGGGTGAGAAGTTTAGCCTTATAAATCCTTTATCCAACATCTCCTGGAGTTGTGTAGATAATTCTTGCATTTCGGATGGCGCAAGTCGATAGGGTGCCTTGGCTACAGGAGCAGCTCCTAGAACCAAGTCTATACGGAATTCGACTTGTCGTTGCGGAGGTAGTCCTGGCAGATCTTCAGGGAACACATCAGGAAATTCCTTCACCACAGGAATGTCTTCAAGTTTTGGCTCCACAACCTTCTTGTCTATAACGTGTGCTAAGAAAGCGACACATCCTTTCCTTAAGCACTTTCGTGCCTTTATGCAACTGATGATTCGAAGAGGTGCGTCTCGTTTTTCTCCATGCACGATGAGAGTTTCACCATTCGCTAAAGGGATGCGAATGATTTTCTCATGACAAATAACTTCAGCTTTGTTCTTGGACAACCAGTCCATCCCGACTACTACATCGAAGCTACCCAATTGAATAGGTAGGAGGTCGATGCTAAATCTACGTTCACCAAGTTCTAGTGTGCAGCCTCTAACAACTTCGACCGATTCAACAAGTTTACCATTTGCTAGTTCTATGGAATAAGGAATTTCTAATCTACTAGATTCTATTCCGAGTATGCGTTTAAATTCCACAGACATGAAGCTATAATCGGCACCAGTGTCAAATAATATGGATGCAAAGTGATTGTTAATGAGAAACGTACCGGTGACCACGTTAGGGTCCTCGCGTGCGTTCTTTGCTCCAATCACAAATGCTCTAGCCTGAGCATTGTTTCCCTCTGGGCAGTCCTTCATGAAATGATCATTGCTTCCACACTTGAAGCATCCTTGGTTCCGCCCTTTCCCGTTACCATTCTTGTTACCAGCACCGTTCCCATTTCGGTTCTTTCCTTTTCCCCAACAGTCTTCTGTTTGATGACCCAATTTACCACATTTGTCGCACCTTGGAATGCGACAAGCTCCTTCATGATGATACTTACATTTTTGGCATCTAGGTATGGAGCCTTGGTATGCTTTGGTTGCATGGGTTTTCGCCTCCTAGGACGGGTTAGCGTCACGCTTCTTGCTGAAACCCTTGCTGTTACGAGTTGCTTGGTTCAAACTTGTATGCTTTCTCTTTTTGTCGCCGGACGACTCAGCATGTGTCTCAATCTTCTCTGTTGGGTTTAGTGATAACTTCTTCATACGAACACAATCTTCAGTCAGACTGACAGCCAGAGTTACAGCCTCAGTGATTGTTTGTGGTTTGGCCGACGTCACCATGCCACGAAACTCTGGGGCCAGTCCCCAAATGTAGCGTTCAACGCGCTTGAATTCGGGAGTCACCATGTAGGGTAGCACTCTTGACAGATCGTGGAACCTTCGAGTATAACCATTAATGTCAGCACCTACCATGGTCAAGTGCCAAAACTCCGTTTCCAGCCTTTGGAGTTCAGCGCGAGAGCAATACTTCTCTCTCATTCTTTCCTTCAGTTCCTCCCAAGTTAAGCCATAAGCGGCATCATCACCTAAGGTTTGGGCTTGCAGGTTCCACCAAGTCAGAGCTTCATCGACAAACAACCTAGTAGCAAAGGTGACTTGTTGATCCGCGGTACACTTGCTCATGCGGATAGTAGCTTCAGTCTTCTCCGTCCAGCGCACAAATGCTACTGCACCTCCTGTGCCGTCATAGTTCATCGGCTTGCAGTCGAGGAACTGCTTGAAAGTGCAGCCTTGAGCTGCGTTGCTTCCAGACGAATCTCCATTCCCATTACGCCTAGCGTTGCTTGGTCCTCCACTGTCCTGAGTACGGTTCGCCTCGTACTGGGCGATAGCAGCGGAGATCCTTTCTTCTAGTAGAGCGTTCAGCTCTTCAGCAGTTCTTGGTAGTGGGGGAGGAGGAGGTTGGTCGTCATTGCGAGCATTCACAGCTTTCCTGGGTGCCATGTTCTGACAGAACATAACACAACAGGGTTAATTATTTGTTTGATATCGTCATACTAGACAGTAGTAGTATATATATATATTCACAGGTATATACCACATAAGTGACATCAAACAATTTATTACTCTAGCAGAGTACTTAGTAGGCTTGCACTGAGGGAATCTAGACGTGACAAGACTTGCTGTGGTTTCTGTGCACTGAATTCCATAATTATGTATGCATCCATAATTATGTAACTCCTTGCACAGTCCGCACAGTTTCGTTTCATCCGCGTATTTCTTCCTTCAGATAGGCCTTTGCTTTCAGGTAAAGTCACGTATACTTGTGACATTCTAGTACATGCTAATTATCACACATAATTGCAAGTAATTTCTAGTCAGTGACAAGTGCTACTCAAGTGCACTCTAAGTCTCGTAGTGTCTTTTCTAGACTCTTGTAGACAGTTTCAGGTAGTGGATGTCGCAGGACGTTTTATGCAATGAAAACTCTTTGAAAAATTGTTTTCGTGAAAGGATCCTAGAGATTGTAGACTAGACTCGAGAAGGAATCCTGGTTCACTACAATCGCAGCTCTGATACCAATCTGTCACACCCCTTTCTGCGGCGGAAGCACGAGGTGTGATCATGAAAGGTTCTCATTGCATACGAAAGGTAAACATGCTACATGCTCGTAAAAATACTTCAAATACCATAATTTGAAAACATAAGATAGCGTTTACATCGCTAGACAGCTTAAAACATTGTCTTAAAAGTTTACAACTTTATTTAAAGTTAAACACAAGCGACATCCACGAGCATAAGCAAGACCGCGCTCACATCCATCCTAGTTACCTGAAATACATGTGAGTTTTTGGAAAAACGTCAACATAATGTTGGTGTGAATTCATGCAGTTTTGTATTTCACGTTTGTATACTTTGTATGAAAACATAGTTTGTGAATAAATCAAGTTTTCATATATAAATTCAGTTTCATGTGTACACCACGTACTCATATATAATTCAATTTCTTCTTGAGTACCCCACGTACTCAAGTATAATTCCCATTTTCTTGAGTACCCCACGTACTTCAAGTATAATTCAATCTTTTCTTGAGTACCCCACGTACTCAAGTATTCATCAATTTTTAGTATGGTATGACTTTTATGTTAATAAAGTATTCCTGTAAGTATCAGGATTGTTAATGGGTTGCAAAGCCATTAACATGTGACACGACATAGGAAGTCACCAAACCTTAGGCATTTAATTGGTATATTCTGAGACACAAAAGCACTACTCGATTCTCGCCCTCACCGAGAGTGTGGCTGCCCGGCACCCGTTAGATCTAACCTTTTGTTCTGCGGTCTAGGTATATTGTTGATTAATGGTGCTTCTGTACCCTATTCGTGACACTATTTCTCATAACGCATCCTACTTGGTTCTCGTCCTCACCAAGCGCGTTTCTTGTTATCATTTCTCATAACGCATCCTACTTGGTTCTCGTCCTCACCAAGTGCGTTTCTCATATTCTATTATTTCGTCACACTTGGTTCTCGTTCTCACCAAGTGTACTTCTTGTATTCTTATATTTCGTCACACTTGGTTCTCGTTCTCACCAAGTGTACTTCTTGTATTTATATTTCATCACACTTGATTCTCGTTCTCACCAAGTGTGCTTCTTATATTTATATCATACCAATTATAAATATTGTACATTTGTACATGTATTTCACCCCCGAAGTTATAAAAACTGAAAACAGTTAAAGAAAAGGGGGGAGCATGAACTCACAACTTTGCGTTCCTTGCGTCGTAAACTTCACCGGATTTGCTTAATTAACGTCGTAACCTATACGTGTTTTCTTAACGTTAGTCACTAGACTTGCGTCGCACAAGTACAGTCACTCTCTTTTGTGTATATTCTCTTGTGTTAAAAATATTTTTATATTTTTAACTAAATGTCTTACTTATATTATTTTCTCAAAAAAAAAATATAAGCTTTTTGTATTTTGCACTTTGCACTCGAATTACGTGTCTTGTATGTTGTATGTGTATTCTTATGTTGATACTCCTCATGAGTATTTAGTGTATTTTTAAGTCTTAATACACTAGCACGTATAACACATACTATATACACTTAGCACAAAAGTTGGTGATAAAATAATATATATTTTTCTGTCAAAAATATACATTCTTATATCCATTTTTATTCTTGAAGAAATCCTCATTTCTTATCACCAAAAATTAGGGAAACCTTGGTAACACTTTTAAATACATTTTTAGAGAATAAGTTTCTCAAAAACTTATATTTTTCTAAGTGTCAAAATTTATAAAAATTTTGACAGAGTTTCCCCTAAAAATGGAGGTTTCCCATGTTTTCAAAACATGTGTTTATTTTCTTTTAATTCATCAACAACAATATATACTGATTTCTCTATTTCATGAACTTGAGAATTTACAAAAATGTGTAGTAACTTACTAGCACATTTAGTAAGTCTTGTCATCTTTAAAAATATGATTAGTTTCTTAAAAACTTTATTTTTAAAGAATATGAAGTTTCACAACTTCTAGTCAAGGTTTACAAAAATATTTCTTTGTAGAACTCCCTTGTTACACAAGTGTCTACACACTTGTTTATTTACTAAAATGCTTTTAATTTATATAAGGTCCGGGTTTTAACAAAACTAGCATTTTCTGCTTGGTTCTTCCGAAAAACCACTTGTAGATCTTTAGATCTACATGTTTAGAGTCTTATTTTACAAGAAAATTACTTTTACTCAAGTTCATGTCTTATGAATGGATGGATCCATCATCTTTTAACTTTCTAACTTTTACATCCTACTAGTTCATGCTTTCTAACATGGACTAGTATGTCTAGATGATGATCCATCTTGCTTTTACTAACAACAACATCAAATAATCATAACTAGACAAGTTTCACAAGATTTACACACATAGTTTCTTTTTACCCAACATTAACCACTTATGTCCACGACTTTAGGTTATGTTCTTTCGAGTTTTCATCAATTAATCATTCTTTCACCTATTAACCACCAAAAATAAGAACAAGAGGGAGTTTTTAAGCACTTACTACTAGCACAAGGCTAGGGAAGTTCAAGAGTATAAATGTGGTGGTTAAAAGCAAATGGAGAAGGTCCTTCAAGATCCGCTTGCACCGAGCTTTGTTAGTAACCTTCTTACACCTCAAGATAACCTTGGAAAGCTTGTATGATGATTGATAATGGTGATGGTGTGGTGGTGGCTTGAAGCCGTAGCCAAGGGAGAGAAAGAGGAGGTGTTTTGTTGAATGATGGAGGTGATGAGTATGATGGGTAGATCTAGTGGGTTATAAAGAGTGTTTCCAACATAGTGTTGTCCAATAGGTCCAATGGTTCACTAGTACATGACAAGTCTAATAAAATATGAACTAAAGATCCCATGTGGGGATATGGTCTCCCAACCGTCCAACATATGGGGGGGGGGGGCTAAGTGAAACATTCTAAGTGTAAGTTGCATGATTTAGTTAGGTTCTAATGACATTTAGTTAGGATGTTAGGTGTATTGTATAATATATAGTGTGTTAGGGTGTTCGGGGACCCTAACTACCTTAGAAAGATAAAAACAATGCTTCTAGCATTATTTTGGTGTTCTGGGTAATATCCGGTTGTGCGGTTAGACACCGGTTCGTTAAAGTGCTAAATTACACTTTTTAGTGTCTTTTAAGTACCTTTTTGTATCCCTTTTAATTCCCAACACTTGGGGAAATATTCTGGATAATAAAACGACATTTTTGCATAATATTCATGTGTTTAAATGCTGATTAGAGCTGAATTATACAAAATTCTGCACTTAAAGTGCGTTTCGGGTGCTTTTTAGTGCTTATTTTTGCTTCCGGAGAGTATATATATTAAACCCTTGTATGTACTCTTGGGTTTTAATGTATTCTTATTGTTGGACCTACACCTAGGCTCCAATTTTATTGACTGACTGCTTTCTGCAGTTCTGTTGACACAGTGTGTCTTACCGGTGAGTTTACTAGTATTTTTGACGCAACGCTCTCGTTTATGCATAAAGCAATATTTTGTAGTATACAACGTGCATGAATTCACTTGTTTAATCACGTGTTCAGACATTGCTGACAATTAAGCACATAGTTGCAGTCAATAAATAATAATTAAAGTGTACGGAAATTACCGGTTTGTGCCAGTTGTCACAGTCTCCCCCCGTTAAAAGAATTTCGTCCCGAAATTCAGGCTGAACTAACTCTCGCTGGAGTCTTCTTGAATAGGTGGGGATACTTTTCCTTGAACTGGTCTTCACGTTCCCATGTGTACTCGGGTCCGTGCTTAGAGCTCCAACATACTTTGACAAGTTTTACGCTGCTCCTCCTGGTCTTGTTGACTTTCCAGTCGGTAACCTCAACGGGTTGTTCTGTAAATCGGAGGGCTTCATCGATATGCACTTCATCCATCGGGATGATCACGTTTTCTTGTGTTGGACTCTTCTTCAGGTTGGATACATGAAACGTATCATGTACTCCATTAAGTTCTTCCGGTAACTCCAACTTGTATGCCACGGTACCAATTCTCTTCAATATTCTGAATGGTCCGATGTATCGTGGATTCAGCTTTCCACGCTTTCTAAATCTGACTACGCCTTTCCATGGTGAGACTTTTAACAACACCTTGTCTCCCACCTTGAATTCTACTGATTTTCTTTTCTGATCAGCGTAGCTCTTTTGTCAATCTCGAACCGCCTTAATGCGCTCTCGGATCTGCGCAATCTTGTCGGTTGTCTCTTGTACAAGTTCAGGACCAACCATACGTTTATCTCCGGCATCTGCCCAACATAAGGGCGATCGGCACTTGCGGCCATACAGAGCTTCGAACGGGCGCGGCTTTTATGCTCGTATGATAACTGTTATTGTAGGAAAACTCAACTAAAGGTAGATGAGTATCCCAGCTGCCGCCTAGATCCATGACACATGCGCGAAGCATATCTTCTAACGTTTGTATAGTCCGTTCGCTCTGGCCGTCTGTTTGCGGATGGAATGCCGTGCTTAGATCTAACTGAGATCCAAAGGCTTCCTAAAATGATTGCTATATTCTTGAGACAAAGCGTCCATCTCTGTCTGAAATGATTGAGATTGGCACTCCATGACGTGCCACAATTTCTCTTAAGTATATTTCAGCAAGCTTTCTGTTGATGCATTTTTAGTGTCTGTAACTAGTCTTGTTTTAACGATGTAATTTGTATGGTCTTTTATTAATTATCGAGTCTGTATGTTATGTTGACCAAGTCAGATATCCTCCTATCTACTTGTGTACAACTTATTTGTCTCTTTTGGTATGTAATGTATTATGAACAATGCATGTTGCATTAAAGGGTAGTTTTGTCATTACTATGTTTATGTGTTGCTGATTGTTGCTGTCTGATAACAGGAACAAACACAACAGTTGCAGTCCTCGACGAAACAGACTTCTGTTTCGTCGGAACACTTCATGGCGAAACAGACTTCTGTTTCGTTGAAGGTCATGACGAATCAGACTTTGATTCGTCATGTATTGGGCTGTTCCAGGCCCAATGTCTGGCCCATGTTCAGATTCGTCAAACACTTCTGTGTTTCGTCGATATCTGTGGCCCAGGGACTATATAAACAACACTTTGTGTTCATTTGAACTCAGAGATGAGATAATAACCTTAGTAACAAAACTCTGCCGAAATTCTGTCTGAACTGTGTTTGTAATCGGTTCTCATCCCATTAATCAATCGAGTGTGTTTCATTGATTAATCCGTTGTTATTATTGCTTTACGTGTTTGATTTGGCATAGTTACGTGGATTCCGCACACGTAACCGTGTTTACTATAAACAAGTGATTCGGTTCGTTATCGATCCTCAGATTTAGGGACCTACAATTGGTATCAGAGCGTTTGGCTCTAATCCTTGTTTAAAATCAAACATTGTTCGGTTTTTATCAAGTTTTTGTGTGTGTTTTTTTCTGAAAATTTATTCTTGAAAAATCATTTTTCTGAAAAATATTCATAAAATCTGTTTGTTTGTTGTTATTTGCTAAGAGTTTTATCAAAAACCTTGTTAGATTTATTGCTTATACTTTGAACCGGGTTTTTAGTGAAAGTCTTGTGCATTATCGTGTTTTCGGAAATTTGTCCGGTCACCGGAAAACTCATAAGTTTACCGGGAAACTCTTTGTTCTTGTGTGTGTTCTTCATATCTTCATAGAGTTCATTGATAAAATTGTTCATTTGATCTTGTTGTGTTTAAATCAAAGTGTTACTCATTAAAATACATTAAGTGGACTTTTGTGTTTGTAACATTGGAACTCTAACTCAGAAAAACATACCTTGTGTCAGTTTAGATATTTTAAATATCTTAAACAGCTGTAAATATCTTAAACAGCTGTCTGAGACTCAGTTTTGACGAAACAAGCAGCCGACAAATCACATCTGTTTCGCCGCAACATCTTTGACGAAACAAATTCTGTTTCGCCACAACATCTTTGACGAAACAAATTCTGTTTCGCCACAAATCACAATTATCACAAGTCTGTTTCGTCATCTTTCATTTAGACGAAACAAACCTGTTTCGTGAAATCTGTTTCGTCGAGAACAGATCTGATTTACACAGAGGACTTGTAAAAGTTTGCTTACTGTTTGTTTTCAAGTGTGTGTGCAGGTACTAACATATATACACAAATCATGGGTAGCAAAGGTCTGTGGGATTGGAGTTCAGAAGCAAGACCAAGTGAAAATCAGCCTTCACTTGCCGATTTGATGAACCAATTGCCTCAAAAACAACAAGCAGCAAATGCAAGTCAATGGGCAATGGTCTCTAATCAAAATCAAAACATACAGAATCTATTGCTCAGTGAAAGTGAGACGGGAAGCAACAATCGTCCGCCAAAGCTAAATCACATGAACGACTATCCATCTTGGAAGGGTGGTTTTCACACATACATTCAAGGACAAAACGTTGAACTTTGGACGTGTTTCACTACTGAATGCAGCCCGGAACTTGAAGTAGCAGCATCAACTGCCGCTGGTATTTCTAATATGCTTGAACAAGACAAGAAAGCCTATGAATTAGAGAAGAAGGCGTTTGCTTTTCTAACACAAGCTCTTCATAAAGACATCTATCATCAATTTTCTTATAGTAAGAGCACAAAAGCTTTCTGGGATGCATTGGAAACAAGAGGAGAAGGAAATGAAGCTTCTAGAAAAATTCGCCATGATCTTTTAAAGAAAGAATTTGAGTCATTTCAATCTTTGGAAAATGAAAATCTAAATGATTTGACTTCTCGTTTCTATCATTTGATAAGTGAAATGAGTTCTTATAAGGTTGTTGTAAGTCATGTGGAAATGATTGCACGTTTAGCTGATGCTCTACCTCCTATATGGAGTCCATTCATTGAACTTCTAAAGCATACTGGTGCTCTGGATGGGGAAACTGTCACTATCTATGGATTTGTTCAGAAGTTGGAGCACAAGTACGAAGAAGAAAATCGGAAAGCTAAACGGATTGGAGCTCCTCAAAACACAGAAATTTATTTGCCTGGTTTTGCTCCTTCTGCCAGTTCTAGTTCTGTTCAGCAGCCTAAGCTTCAAACGGCGTTTGTTTCCAACACAAACTCATCTCCGTTTCCATTCAAACCACCACCACAACCAGAGTTTGATTTAGGCGCTTATCTTTCGAAATCCTTATCAAAAGCACAACCACCACCACAACAAGTAAATTATACCAGCAATCCTCCATCCCAAGACACGAATACTATCAAAGTTGATACTTCGAACCTATCAAAAGTTAGCATTGAGGTTGCAAAGGAGCATTCGGAACTCATTAATACGATGGTCAGTGCTTACTACGGTTTGGTTGCAGGTCAAATTGGTAACATCAGTATGACCAACGAAGATTATCAACAAATCGACCGTGATGAAATGGAGTTGATGGATATAAAGTGGGCGTTTGCGAGTGCAGTTAGAAGGGCAAAGGACTTCATGGCTCGAACGGGAAGAAGTTCCTTGGAAAGTAAGCAGGATACGAAGTATGGGTTTGATAAAGAAACCGTTACATGCTTCAATTGTGGCGAGAAGGGTCACTTTAAACGTGAATGCACTCGACCACCAAAGCAAGGCAATCAGAACCCTTTCAGAAATCAGACAGGTTCTTCAAATGCCAATCAAGGCAATCAAGACAATCGTGGAAGAGGGATAGTAGCTGTGAACAACACCACCAACCAGAACCAGTCTGGGCCATCAAACAACACTCGTGCATTGGTTGTTCAAACAGATGAAGGGTGTAATTGGTCTTTACAATTGGGGGAAGGTGATAATGAAGGAGGAGGAACCGCATGCTACGCAAAGATCATCAATCACATCAAGCATGTTCGTAGGGAAGAATTTTCTGAAAGTGATGACAGTTCGGGTTATACCGGGAGTTCTGATGAAGAAAGTTCTATTTCGGGTGATGTGAAAGAAGAAGCGAGTTCTATTGATGATTTGTTGAGTAAAGCAGAGGAGTTGAAGTCTCAGAAATCTGTTCTTATCAAGAAGGCTGGGATAGCATCTAAAGAAATGGAGAAGTTCTTCTCTGAAGACGGATCTTTTTCTTTTCAAACTGCCTTCATGGCAAATGTTTCAGCTTCTTCGAGTCAGGTAACATCTGAAACTCCTAGAATTTGTAATGACTGTGCTTATTTGAAACAGGAATTTGATAGAGTGAAACATGAATGTGACACAATTCATAGTCACAATCAACATTTGGTTGTTGATATGTCAAAGTGCAAAGAAGCAAATATGGCTTTAACAAGAAATGAAAAGGACTTTAAATCTTTAATTGAAAATTTAAAGAAAAGTGTTTCCGAAACTACTAAAGTTGTTTATCACAAACAAGTTAGTATTAACAAGTACATAAATCTCGTTGAGGAAACCAGAACGGAATTAGCCATTGCAAAATTGGCGCACGATGCGATCAAGCAAAAATTGGAGAGTTATTCTAACTCCCGATTTGTGCTCGATCACATAATTGACGTTCAACAACTGAAGAAAAACAAGAGTGGTGTTGGGTATAAGAAATGTCCGCCCCCTTTGAGACACAATTATGCAGCACCACCTGATGAAGAGGATATGCCTCGTTTTGAACCCAGTGTGCCTCTCAATTATGAGGAATTTACTACTGGATTAGGGTTCAAACCAGACAGCTCCTCGGGAACTTTATCTGATGAAACAGGAACTTCAACATCAGTGAGCCAAAGTCCTCCAATTGTTGAGGATTATGATTCATCTGATGATGAAACAGATGCAAATGACCAGGATGAATCACGTGATAAGAAAAAGGGAATAGAAATTCCAATTGAGAATCATATTCTTTGTGATCCTCCTATTCCTTTTGTGCAACAAGTTGCCAAAAATGTGATTAATCCTGTCATAAATGACAAGAAACCTGTGTCTACCGTTAAGAGTAACAATGTGTTGTATACTTTGGTTGGTGATTCTAAAATCTATTCAGATAATGATTTCCCAATTAAAAATGTCAATCCATCATCGATTGATAACGTTTTTGAAAATAACACAAGTAAGTTTTTGGGAAGGTCGATTCCGGGAGTTACTGTAACTCAATGTGATCAAATTCCTAAAGCTGAAATCAAAAAGAAATTTGGAAATCAAAACTTCCCAACAAAGCAACAACCGATTGCTCCTAAGGGTAAACAACCATATCAACGAGCTCAAAGGCCAGATGTTTCTAAATCAAAATCTGAAACAAATGGAGCTCGTTATCAAAAGAAAAACAATGATGTCAGATTTGTGGCATCTGAGGGTACTGATAAAATTGAGATTTTTGCTAACAAATCAAACACTGATTTTGTACAAAAAGTCAAGATTTTAAAGCGTAACAATCAGAATAATTACACTCAACATTCAAACGGGTGTAATGAAAAGGCTAGTACCTCAGGTTCTACAGGTTTGACATATGTGCCTCGATCCGTTTCTCCTAACTTTGTTGAGAGGAGAACGTGTTTTAAATGTGGAGAGTTTGGACACATCATCAAAGATTGTGTTAACACTCCAAAAGATAAATTTGTTGAGAAAGTACCACCTGAAATGATTCACCCTCAATGTCGTACTGTTTCGTTAAAACATGATAAAAGAACGGTTAAAGAACAGGAGACGAAACAACGACATCAAAATGTGAAGAAAATAGAAAAGGCTTTAAAATCTGAGGTCAAATCTGTTCCAAAGGAATCAAGTTCACCTTTAAAACCAGAAGTTTCAAAATCTGTTTTCAAAACTCAATCTGGTAAACAAAAACAAACTTGGAAACCTAGGAAGGGTGAAGGTTCAGGGGGATTTGTTAGTTTGGAAAATCATCACCAGATCGAGATCACTATTCGTGATTCTCAGGGACGACCCAAGACCACTGTGGCTTGGGTCCCCAACCTTAACTAATCATTGGATGATTCGTGCAGGATGTTCCAGGAGGAACTATCAGTAGTCATTGGATTGTTGATAGTGGGGCATCCAGGCACATGACGGGCGACTTACGGCTTCTGTACGATGTGAGAAATATTAGAGGAGGCTATGTCGCGTTCGCAGGAGACAAAGGCGGATATATCACCGGAGAAGGAATGATCTCCAATGGTGTGGTATGCTTCGAAAAGATTAATTATGTTCGTCAACTTGATCATAATCTTCTCAGTGTGTCGCAAATCTGCGATAAAAAGTTCACCGTGCATTTTGATGATGCCGGTTGTTATGTGCTTAAACCTGGATTCAAGATTCCTGATGAATGGATTCTCTTATCGGCTCCAAGAATTAATGATCTTTATGTTCTTGACATGAGCCAAGCCATTACGACATCTGCGCAAGTACAATGTTTTGTCTCAAAAGCCACAGAGAAGGAGTCTATTTCTTGGCACAGAAGAATGGGGCACATTCACTTGAGGAAAATGAACCATTTGGTGAAAAACAATCTTGTGAATGGTGTGCCTGTGAGAAGTTTTCATCTACAAGATATCTGTGTTTCGTGCCAGAAAGGGAAACAAACAAAGAAATCTCACCCTCTGAAGAAAATCAATTCTGTTAGCATGCCTCTCGAACGTCTTCATATGGACCTCTTTGGACCAATGAAGCACAAGACAACATTCGGAGATGCTTACTGTCTGGTTGTTACTGATGATTATTCTAGATTTTCTTGGGTAGCTTTCATGACACACAAGAGTGATACTCCTGGAATTCTCAAGGATCTTCTCACAATGTTGGAGAATTTATACACTTTGAAAGTGAAGAGGATCCGAAGCGACAATGGAACTGAATTCAAGAACCGTGTGATGGATGAGTTCTGTACTTCTAAAGGCATTCTTCATGAATACAGTTCTCGCTATACTCCACAACAAAACGGTGTCGCTGAGAGGAAGAATCGTAGGATTATTGAGACTGCAAGAACTATGTTAGTAGAGTCGGAGCTTCCTGTTCAATTCTGGGCAGAAGCTGTGTCGACTGCTTGCTACACTTTGAACAGAGTTCTTACAGTTAAGAGGCATGGCAAAACATGTTTCGAACTTCTACAGAAAAGGAAACCGGATCTTTCTTTCCTTGAACCCTTTGGTGGTCCATGTACCATGATTGACCCAGATGGTAAGTTTGGCGCAAAAGCTATCGAAGGTTTCTTCCTTGGATATTCAACTCCAAATTGTCGTATATGGAATCTGACCACCAAAAAGATTGAGCTTTGGAATGAAGTAAGGGTTCAAAGGTATACAAGTCCTGTTAGAGCTCCGGGTGATCCTTGGATGTTCGATTACGATGGGATATTCGACTCCTTTAATCTGCCTACCTTTGATGAAGAATCTGCAGCTGTTCAAATGTTATTTGATAGTGACAACGCTGCTGGCTCGCCATTGGTAAGACCTGTTATTGTTAGCCCTGAAGGTTCTAATTCAGTTAACAATACAGTTCAAAATGAGGTATTTGAAGATGCTACTGAGTCATCGGAAGATGATGAACATCTAGATGCGACTGAAGGCACTTCTGCCCCGGTTGCTCCTGTTCAAGGTTCTTCTTTAGAAACTCCTCAAGTGCAGAATGATGATACTGCTGAAGGGAATGACTCCACCTCCACGCATATACCCGGTGCGGAGTTGGTTGCTGATCTTAATCTTAACAATTTGGGTATTGATACAAGTGTTCCTGAACATCCTGAATTGAGGATTCACAATACCCATCCACAGCAGAACATTATAGGAGATGTCCAAAGCGGTGTGCAGACACGTAATCAGCTTAGAAATAACCCAAATGCTGGTTTATATTCAGCCATTAGAGAATCTGGTCTTCAAAACGATTGGTCCTTTGCTTGTTACGTTTCACAAGAAGAACCAAAGTCTTGGAAGGATGCTTTAAAAGATAATTCTTGGGTTGAAGCCATGCAGGACGAACTGCAACAATTTCAAAAGCTTGGTGTTTGGAAGCTTGTTGAAAAGCCGGATAATTACAAGAAAATTGGCACACGATGGGTTTACAAATGCAAGAAGGACGACCGTGGGATTGTTATTCGCAACAAGGCGAGACTGGTTGTTCAGGGTTTTCGCCAGATAGAAGGCATTGACTACAATGAAGTTTATGCACCTGTTGCACGTCTGGAAGCTATTCGAATCTTCTTAGCTTATGCTTCTTTCAAAGGATTCAAAGTTTACCAGATGGACGTTAAAAGTGCGTTTCTTCATGGTATTGTTCAAGAAGAGGTGCATGTCGAACAACCTCCAGGTTTTGAAGATCCTATTCACCCCGATCGGGTTTGGTTGCTCAACAAAGCTCTTTATGGTCTACATCAAGCACCTAGGGCTTGGTACGCAACCTTATCAAACTATCTTCTGGAGAATGGATTTCGACGAGGTCTTATTGATTGCACACTCTTTATCAAGGAACAAAATGGAGATCTTCTGCTGGTGCAGGTATATGTTGATGATATAATATTTGGTTCCACTAATGATTCTTTGTGCAGGCAATTCGAACGAGTTATGCAAGAAAAATTCGAAATGAGCGCAATGGGGGAGATGACTTTCTTCTTGGGCCTACAAGTTCAACAAACAGAGTCTGGGATATTCATCCATCAGACTAAATATGTTGGTGACATTTTGAACCGATTCCAAATGTCAGATGCAACGCCCATTGGTACCCCTCTTCCGCAGAATCACGGGATTACTCCGGATTTGAAGGGTGAAAGCATCAACTCCTCATACTATCGTGCCATGATCGGATCTCTCATGTATCTCACCGCTTCAAGACCTGACATAATGTATCCAACATGCCTGCTTGCAAGATATCAAGCAAACCCGAAGGCCTCTCATCAGTCAGCTATCAAAAGGATTTTTCGCTATTTGAAGGGATGCCCGGACCTTGGTCTTTGGTACCCTAGGGATGATAGCTTTGAATTAATTGCATACAGTGATTCTGATTTTGGTGGATGCAAAATCGATGGCAAATCGACAACAGCAGGATGTCAGTTCTTAGGAAATCGCCTGGTCACGTGGCAGTGCAAGAAGCAAACGTGTGTTGCTACATCAACATGTGAAGCAGAATATATTGCTGCCTCGAGTTGTTGCTCCCAAGTTCTTTGGATACAGCAACAAATGCGCGACTACGGTTTAGAATTCCTATCTACTCGTATTTTTGTTGATAATAATGCTGCCTTGCAAATCACAAGAAATCCTGTGCAACATTCTAAGACTAAACACATCGACATTAAATATCACTTTATCCGTGATTGTTTTGATAAGAAGTTAATCGATGTCGTTCATGTCCCCACTGATCACCAACGTGCCGACCTGTTTACAAAAGCTTTTGATAAATCACGTTTTGATTATCTACTTTTGGTCAATGGCATTAAGGTGATACACGAGTAAACTTCTTTGGCTGATCGTTTTTGTAAATATTTTCTTTATAAACTTTGAAAATTCAAAAAGATTTTAGTTTTCGTAAACTTTGCGAATTTTAGGGGGAGATATTTCAAGAAAATACAAAAACATTGCAAAAGTTCAAAATCCAAAAAGATGTCTTTACTTTCTGTCGTTTCGTTTAAAAAAAAAAATAAATAAATAAAATAAAAAAAAATTCAAAAACAATAGAAAAACCAAAAATGAGTTTCTTGGATAAAGGAAAATGATGAAATTCACTGGTGTGGTCGGTCAATGTGCTCAAAATGCAAAATAAAAAGAAAAATGATAAGTATCTCTACTAACGATGTATCGGTAGGCTCACAATCAGACTAAAATGTGCAGGATGATACAAACCTAACAGACTTCAAGTCAGGTGGGAACTGCTCATTGGCATATGGTCTTAGTACCGAAATCTCGTTTGAGAGATTGCCGAGATCTGAAATATTCGGTCTTTATGCTGCTTATCATCTGGGTATCATGGTTGTATCAAACCGTAAAAATAACGGAGACGAAGTCTAAGATCTTCCATGATACTATACATACGTGTACATACTGCATTCGACCTCAATAAGTGATCAACAATCACATGTCCAAACAAAATAAGTGATAAATTATCACAGATTCTTTGCGGGAGTCAAGTTCGTCTCTCTGCTGTACGAAAGTACTGACCTGTTCACGGACTTGCTCCTGTGCCCTTCATGCATCTGAAAATCAAGTTCCTCATCAATAAGTGATTTTATCACATAGGACTTGTTTTCAATCAAATAAGTGAGTCTCTCACATTTTTATACGGTCAAACAGATGATAATCGGTATACTCACCGGTAAGATGAATTCTCGTGCATACCTTGATACGGGAATGTATCGTGAGTGGATTTACATCGACTTGTAAGTATAATCCTTACCGTTAATCGTATCTCTTAAATTATGATTACGTCTGATCAGTTTGAGCTTATGTGGACCACAATACCGATAATCTAGGTAGTATACTTATCCAGAGCTTTAAACAGAATCAAAATCATGTTGACTAAGACCGTAAGCTGGTATGATTCCTTGTCCTTGAGATTCGCAAAAAGGTTGCACTTGTACAGTTGTTTAGTGTTTTTAACAGTTTTCCGCATTTTCATTTAGTTTACCTTGCTTTAAATTTGTTTTTAGTATATTTGTGTAAAGTTCGTTTCTGATTAAGCCGAAGTTGTTGCTTGGTGTTTTCTACCGGAAGCCTGAAACCTTCTTCATAAAAACGTTCTTGCATTTGAAAATTCAAACTGAATGGAATTGTGTTCATAATCTGTTTTGACTGCAAAATATTTCCAGCCTGTGTTACGGTTTTTGACTGCAAAATATTTCCAGCCTGGGTGTTGCTGTTTTGAAAAATCTGTTGGTGAAACAGACTTGTCAACGAATCACAAGCGTCGACGAATCACAAGCATCGACGGATCAGACCTTAGTCGGCGAATCAAATCTGATTCGTCATAACAGACGACGAATCACAGGAGCCCAATTTTGTTTCGTCATGGGCTAAAGTTTAGGCCCAAGTTCAAGCCCAAGTTTCTGATTCGCCGGGCCCATCTCAGTTTCGTCGAATCCTCTGATTCGTCGAGACAAGGTAGTGTATATATAGGTCCCACTTGTTCATTTTTTTCAAAACATCACAGTTATCTTCTTCATCACACAACCAAACACCCAAACCTACGGTTACTCTCACAAATCGTTCAAAACATCAGTTTTTACTCAAAATTTTACAAACATCAAAGGTAGTAACATGTTCTAATTCTCATTCCGAACACTTTGAACCGACGGATTTTCATCCGAAACCTTCAAAAACTCCTTTGAGACCTTGTTTTTCTTTGATTAAATATGTTTTGATGGTGCATGTTTCATGTTTTTCTTCTAATCTTATAGATTTAGGGTTATCAATGTTTGTTTTGCTTTGATTTGGATGTGGGTTTTTATCACAAAAACAGGGGTTTGTTGTTGATAATGGTATTATCTGTTTTTACAAAGGTTTTTGTTCGGAAAAACATTTATGGGTGTTTATAAATGGTTTGGGTATAAACAAAGATGATTGAATGTGTTTGTGTTTATATTTGATGTTTGTTTAAACCCAATCCGGCGAAACTGATAAAACCCCCAAATTGACGAATCTGATTTAACCCTAATTTCGGCGAATCAAGAAGACAGGCTGATGTTTGTTTCTGCGTTGACAAGGCTTCAGCTTATCAATCGTGAAAAATACGATGGCGCTACTTTATTTGAGCGTCTGGTGAAAGTAAACAAGAAGACAGGCTGGAAGGATGAATCCTATAAGCCACAGTTTCCTGTTTATCAACCGATCAAGTTTACTCTTGATCCGGACACCAACACTTGCAGATATAAACTTGTTTATCAGCCTCCGAGGGTAGTAGATAAAATCCCATTGATGCCAATGAAGCAGGATTTTCTGGAAGACATGGCATTGTGGTGCTACGACTCGGATACTCATGAAGCTGTAATCGTGTTTAGAGATGGTCGTGCTAATTACCGGATGTTGGATCCGATGTGGATCGTCAACATGTCTGAAGCTGATATTGGAAGATTATATCGTCATGATATTTTCTATGAAGACCAAGATGCACGTCAAGCGTTAAAGTTTCAGCGAGTAGCATGTTTTTGCTACTACAGGGGTATTCATTCGGGCAGTTCGTGGTCCGAACAACACTGATGGAAGATTAGAAGACCAAAGACGAGTAACAGACAAGGGGGAGTTTGTTGATGCATTTTTAGTGTCTGTAACTAGTCTTGTTTTAACGATGTAATTTGTATGGTCTTTTATTAATTATCGAGTCTGTATGTTATGTTGACCAAGTCAGATATCCTCCTATCTACTTGTGTACAACTTATTTGTCTCTTTTGGTATGTAATGTATTATGAACAATGCATGTTGCATTAAAGGGTAGTTTTGTCATTACTATGTTTATGTGTTGCTGATTGTTGCTGTCTGATAACAGGAACAAACACAACAGTTGCAGTCCTCGACGAAACAGACTTCTGTTTCGTCGGAACACTTCATGGCGAAACAGACTTCTGTTTCGTTGAAGGTCATGACGAATCAGACTTTGATTCGTCATGTATTGGGCTGTTCCAGGCCCAATGTCTGGCCCATGTTCAGATTCGTCAAACACTTCTGTGTTTCGTCGATATCTGTGGCCCAGGGACTATATAAACAACACTTTGTGTTCATTTGAACTCAGAGATGAGATAATAACCTTAGTAACAAAACTCTGCCGAAATTCTGTCTGAACTGTGTTTGTAATCGGTTCTCATCCCATTAATCAATCGAGTGTGTTTCATTGATTAATCCGTTGTTATTATTGCTTTACGTGTTTGATTTGGCATAGTTACGTGGATTCCGCACACGTAACCGTGTTTACTATAAACAAGTGATTCGGTTCGTTATCGATCCTCAGATTTAGGGACCTACAATTGGTATCAGAGCGTTTGGCTCTAATCCTTGTTTAAAATCAAACATTGTTCGGTTTTTATCAAGTTTTTGTGTGTGTTTTTTTCTGAAAATTTATTCTTGAAAAATCATTTTTCTGAAAAATATTCATAAAATCTGTTTGTTTGTTGTTATTTGCTAAGAGTTTTATCAAAAACCTTGTTAGATTTATTGCTTATACTTTGAACCGGGTTTTTAGTGAAAGTCTTGTGCATTATCGTGTTTTCGGAAATTTGTCCGGTCACCGGAAAACTCATAAGTTTACCGGGAAACTCTTTGTTCTTGTGTGTGTTCTTCATATCTTCATAGAGTTCATTGATAAAATTGTTCATTTGATCTTGTTGTGTTTAAATCAAAGTGTTACTCATTAAAATACATTAAGTGGACTTTTGTGTTTGTAACATTGGAACTCTAACTCAGAAAAACATACCTTGTGTCAGTTTAGATATTTTAAATATCTTAAACAGCTGTAAATATCTTAAACAGCTGTCTGAGACTCAGTTTTGACGAAACAAGCAGCCGACAAATCACATCTGTTTCGCCGCAACATCTTTGACGAAACAAATTCTGTTTCGCCACAACATCTTTGACGAAACAAATTCTGTTTCGCCACAAATCACAATTATCACAAGTCTGTTTCGTCATCTTTCATTTAGACGAAACAAACCTGTTTCGTGAAATCTGTTTCGTCGAGAACAGATCTGATTTACACAGAGGACTTGTAAAAGTTTGCTTACTGTTTGTTTTCAAGTGTGTGTGCTCTTTTGTCACAGACTTTTAACAACACCTTGTCTCCCACCTTGAATTCTACTGATTTTCTTTTCTGATCAGCGTAGCTCTTTTGTCAATCTCGAACCGCCTTAATGCGCTCTCGGATCTGCGCAATCTTGTCGGTTGTCTCTTGTACAAGTTCAGGACCAACCATACGTTTATCTCCGGCATCTGCCCAACATAAGGGCGATCGGCACTTGCGGCCATACAGAGCTTCGAACGGGCGCGGCTTTTATGCTCGTATGATAACTGTTATTGTAGGAAAACTCAACTAAAGGTAGATGAGTATCCCAGCTGCCGCCTAGATCCATGACACATGCGCGAAGCATATCTTCTAACGTTTGTATAGTCCGTTCGCTCTGGCCGTCTGTTTGCGGATGGAATGCCGTGCTTAGATCTAACTGAGATCCAAAGGCTTCCTAAAATGATTGCCATATTCTTGAGACAAAGCGTCCATCTCTGTCTGAAATGATTGAGATTGGCACTCCATGACGTGCCACAATTTCTCTTAAGTATATTTCAGCAAGCTTTCCAGTGCTGTCTTTTTCTCGGATCGGTAGGAAGTGCGCAGACTTCGTTAATCGATCAACTATTACCCAAATCATATCGTGCCCTCTCGGGGTCCTGGGTAATTTTGTTATGAAGTCCATCGAGATTTGTTCCCACTTCCACACGGGAATCTCTGGTTGTTGTAGTAGGCCGGGCGGTTTCTGATATTCTGCCTTAACCTTGGCACAGGTTAGGCACTTTCCAACATAAACAGCAACATCGTTTTTAAGTCTCGGCCACCAGTAATATTCTTTCAAGTCTTGATACATTTTGTCCGATCCTGGATGGATCGAATATCTCGATGTGTGGGCTTCATCAAGGATGACTTCTCGTATGCCACCATAGAGTGGAACCCAAATACGCTTCTTGAAGTATAAGGCTCCCTCTTCGTTTGGCACCATGTATTTCAGCATACCCTGTAGGTTTTCAGCTTTACAGTTCTCTTCTTTAAGAGCTTCTTGTTGTGCATCACGAATGCGTGCAGTGAGGTTCGTTCGAATCGTCATTTCCAATGCTCGAACCCTTAGGGTCTTAACCCTTTCTTTTCGGCTCAACGCGTCCGCTACAACGTTTTCCTTTCCAGGATGGTACTTAATCTCACAGTCATAATCGTTCAGCAGCTCGACCCAACGTCGCTGGCGCATATTCAATTCCTTCTGATCAAATATGTGTTGTAAGCTTTTGTGATCTGTGAAAATTGTACATCGAGTACCATATAAATAATGTCGCCAGATCTTCAGGGCGAATACCACTGCGCCCAGCTCCAGGTCGTGAGTGGTATAGTTTCTTTCATGTACCTTCAGTTGTCTTGAAGCGTAAGCGATGACTTTTTGGCGTTGCATGAGCACGCAACCCAAGCCTTGTCGTGAGGCGTCGCAGTATACCACGAAGTCTTCAGTGCCTTCGGGTAATGATAGTATCGGTGCATCGCAGAGCTTGTTCTTAAGTAGCTGAAAGGCTTCTTCCTGCTTGTGACCCCAGTCGTATTTCTTGTCTTTCTGTGTAAGGGTCGTTAGCGGTTGAGCTATCTTTGAGAAGTTCTCGATGAAACGTCGGTAATAGCCCGCTAAGCCCAAAAATTGTCGTACTTCGGTTGGGGTCTTGGGAGCTTCCCAATTCTTTATTGCTTCTATCTTGGATGGGTCTACATGAATGCCCTTCTCATTCACAACGTGACCAAGAAATTGTACTTCGCGAATCCAGAATTCGCATTTGGAGAACTTTGCATAAAGCTTCTCTTTCTTCAGTAGTTCCAAGATGGTTCTGAGATGTTGCTCGTGTTCTTCTTTCGTTCGCGAATAAATCAGGATATCATCGATAAATACAATCACGAATTTATCGAGATATGGTTTGCAAACGCGGTTCATCAGATCCATGAAGACCGCTGGTGCATTCGTCAGCCCGAATGGCATCACCAGAAATTTGTAGTGCCCATAGCGTGTTCTGAATGCAGTCTTTGGTACGCTTTCCTCTTGGATTCTCAGCTGGTGGTATCCAGACCGAAGGTCGATCTTGGAATAGTAGCTTGATCCTTGCAATTGATCAAATAAGTCATCAATCCTTGGTAGCGGATACCGATTCTTAATCGTGAGTTTGTTCAGTTCCCTGTAATCGATACACATCCGCAGTGTTCCATCCTTCTTCACGAATAATACCGGAGCTCCCCAGGGTGAGAAGTTTAGCCTTATAAATCCTTTATCCAACATCTCCTGGAGTTGTGTAGATAATTCTTGCATTTCGGATGGCGCAAGTCGATAGGGTGCCTTGGCTACAGGAGCAGCTCCTGGAACCAAGTCTATACGGAATTCGACTTGTCGTTGCGGAGGTAGTCCTGGCAGATCTTCAGGGAACACATCAGGAAATTCCTTCACCACAGGAATGTCTTCAAGTTTTGGCTCCACAGCCTTCTTGTCTATAACGTGTGCTAAGAAAGCGACACATCCTTTCCTTAAGCACTTTCGTGCCTTTATGCAACTGATGATTCGAAGAGGTGCGTCTCGTTTTTCTCCATGCACGATGAGAGTTTCACCATTCTCTAAAGGGATGCGAATGATTTTCTCATGACAAATAACTTCAGCTTTGTTCTTGGACAACCAGTCCATCCCGACTACTACATCGAAGCTACCCAATTGAATAGGTAGGAGGTCGATGCTAAATCTACGTTCACCAAGTTCTAGTGTGCAGCCTCTAACAACTTCGACCGATTCAACAAGTTTACCATTTGCTAGTTCTATGGAATAAGGAATTTCTAATCTACTAGATTCTATTCCGAGTATGCGTTTAAATTCCACAGACATGAAGCTATAATCGGCACCAGTGTCAAATAATATGGATGCAAAGTGATTGTTAATGAGAAACGTACCGATGACCACGTTAGGGTCCTCGCGTGCGTTCTTTGCTCCAATCACAAATGCTCTAGCCTGAGCATTGTTTCCCTCTGGGCAGTCCTTCATGAAATGATCATTGCTTCCACACTTGAAGCATCCTTGGTTCCGCCCTTTCCCGTTACCATTCTTGTTACCAGCACCGTTCCCATTTCGGTTCTTTCCTTTTCCCCAACAGTCTTCTGTTTGATGACCCAATTTACCACATTTGTCGCACCTTGGAATGCGACAAGCTCCTTCATGATGATACTTACATTTTTGGCATCTAGGTATGGAGCCTTGGTATGCTTTGCTTGCATGGGTTTTCGCCTCCTAGGACGGGTTAGCGTCACGCTTCTTGCTGAAACCCTTGCTGTTACGAGTTGCTTGGTTCAAACTTGTATGCTTTCTCTTTTTGTCGCCGGACGACTCAGCATGTGTCTCAATCTTCTCTGTTGGGTTTAGTGATAACTTCTTCATACAAACACAATCTTCAGTCAGACTGACAGCCAGAGTTACAGCCTCAGTGATTGTTTGTGGTTTGGCCGACGTCACCATACCACGAAACTCTGGGGCCAGTCCCCAAATGTAGCGTTCAACGCGCTTGAATTCGGGAGTCACCATGTAGGGTAGCACTCTTGACAGATCGTGGAACCTTCGAGTATAACCATTAATGTCAGCACCTACCATGGTCAAGTGCCAGAACTCCGTTTCCAGCCTTTGGAGTTCAGCGCGAGAGCAATACTTCTCTCTCATTCTTTCCTTCAGTTCCTCCCAAGTTAAGCCATAAGCGGCATCATCACCTAAGGTTTGGGCTTGCAGGTTCCACCAAGTCAGAGCTTCATCGACAAACAACCTAGTAGCAAAGGTGACTTGTTGATCCGCGGTACACTTGCTCATGCGGATAGTAGCTTCAGTCTTCTCCGTCCAGCGCACAAATGCTACTGCACCTCCTGTGCCGTCATAGTTCATCGGCTTGCAGTCGAGGAACTGCTTGAAAGTGCAGCCTTGAGCTGCGTTGCTTCCAGACGAATCTCCATTCCCATTACGCCTAGCGTTGCTTGGTCCTCCACTGTCCTGAGTACGGTTCGCCTCGTACTGGGCGATAGCAGCGGAGATCCTTTCTTCTAGTAGAGCGTTCAGCTCTTCAGCAGTTCTTGGTAGTGGGGGAGGAGGAGGTTGGTCGTCATTGCGAGCATTCACAGCTTTCCTGGGTGCCATGTTCTGACAGAACATAACACAACAGGGTTAATTATTTGTTTGATATCGTCATACTAGACAGTAGTAGTATATATATATATTCACAGGTATATACCACATAAGTGACATCAAACAATTTATTACTCTAGCAGAGTACTTAGTAGGCTTGCACTGAGGGAATCTAGACGTGACAAGACTTGCTGTGGTTTCTGTGCACTGAATTCCATAATTATGTATGCATCCATAATTATGTAACTCCTTGCACAGTCCGCACAGTTTCGTTTCATCCGCGTATTTCTTCCTTCAGATAGGCCTTTGCTTTCAGGTAAAGTCACGTATACTTGTGACATTCTAGTACATGCTAATTATCACACATAATTGCAAGTAATTTCTAGTCAGTGACAAGTGCTACTCAAGTGCACTCTAAGTCTCGTAGTGTCTTTTCTAGACTCTTGTAGACAGTTTCAGGTAGTGGATGTCGCAGGACGTTTTATGCAATGAAAACTCTTTGAAAAATTGTTTTCGTGAAAGGATCCTAGAGATTGTAGACTAGACTCGAGAAGGAATCCTGGTTCACTACAATCGCAGCTCTGATACCAATCTGTCACACCCCTTTCTGCGGCGGAAGCACGAGGTGTGATCATGAAAGGTTCTCATTGCATACGAAAGGTAAACATGCTACATGCTCGTAAAAATACTTCAAATACCATAATTTGAAAACATAAGATAGCGTTTACATCGCTAGACAGCTTAAAACATTGTCTTAAAAGTTTACAACTTTATTTAAAGTTAAACACAAGCGACATCCACGAGCATAAGCAAGACCGCGCTCACATCCATCCTAGTTACCTGAAATACATGTGAGTTTTTGGAAAAACGTCAACATAATGTTGGTGTGAATTCATGCAGTTTTGTATTTCACGTTTGTATACTTTGTATGAAAACATAGTTTGTGAATAAATCAAGTTTTCATATATAAATTCAGTTTCATGTGTACACCACGTACTCATATATAATTCAATTTCTTCTTGAGTACCCCACGTACTCAAGTATAATTCCCATTTTCTTGAGTACCCCACGTACTTCAAGTATAATTCAATCTTTTCTTGAGTACCCCACGTACTCAAGTATTCATCAATTTTTAGTATGGTATGACTTTTATGTTAATAAAGTATTCCTGTAAGTATCAGGATTGTTAATGGGTTGCAAAGCCATTAACATGTGACACGACATAGGAAGTCACCAAACCTTAGGCATTTAATTGGTATATTCTGAGACACAAAAGCACTACTCGATTCTCGCCCTCACCGAGAGTGTGGCTGCCCGGCACCCGTTAGATCTAACCTTTTGTTCTGCGGTCTAGGTATATTGTTGATTAATGGTGCTTCTGTACCCTATTCGTGACACTATTTCTCATAACGCATCCTACTTGGTTCTCGTCCTCACCAAGCGCGTTTCTTGTTATCATTTCTCATAACGCATCCTACTTGGTTCTCGTCCTCACCAAGTGCGTTTCTCATATTCTATTATTTCGTCACACTTGGTTCTCGTTCTCACCAAGTGTACTTCTTGTATTCTTATATTTCGTCACACTTGGTTCTCGTTCTCACCAAGTGTACTTCTTGTATTTATATTTCATCACACTTGATTCTCGTTCTCACCAAGTGTGCTTCTTATATTTATATCATACCAATTATAAATATTGTACATTTGTACATGTATTTCACCCCCGAAGTTATAAAAACTGAAAACAGTTAAAGAAAAGGGGGGAGCATGAACTCACAACTTTGCGTTCCTTGCGTCGTAAACTTCACCGGATTTGCTTAATTAACGTCGTAACCTATACGTGTTTTCTTAACGTTAGTCACTAGACTTGCGTCGCACAAGTACAGTCACTCTCTTTTGTGTATATTCTCTTGTGTTAAAAATATTTTTATATTTTTAACTAAATGTCTTACTTATATTATTTTCTCAAAAAAAAAAATATAAGCTTTTTGTATTTTGCACTTTGCACTCGAATTACGTGTCTTGTATGTTGTATGTGTATTCTTATGTTGATACTCCTCATGAGTATTTAGTGTATTTTTAAGTCTTAATACACTAGCACGTATAACACATACTATATACACTTAGCACAAAAGTTGGTGATAAAATAATATATATTTTTCTGTCAAAAATATACATTCTTATATCCATTTTTATTCTTGAAGAAATCCTCATTTCTTATCACCAAAAATTAGGGAAACCTTGGTAACACTTTTAAATACATTTTTAGAGAATAAGTTTCTCAAAAACTTATATTTTTCTAAGTGTCAAAATTTATAAAAATTTTGACAGAGTTTCCCCTAAAAATGGAGGTTTCCCATGTTTTCAAAACATGTG
Source organism: Helianthus tuberosus (assembly GCA_030545235.1). Lineage (NCBI taxonomy): Eukaryota > Viridiplantae > Streptophyta > Magnoliopsida > Asterales > Asteraceae > Helianthus > Helianthus tuberosus. The sequence continues at coordinate 107,350,293 of CM060427.1, read as the reverse complement.
TTTATTTTCTTTTAATTCATCAACAACAATATATACTGATTTCTCTATTTCATGAACTTGAGAATTTACAAAAATGTGTAGTAACTTACTAGCACATTTAGTAAGTCTTGTCATCTTTAAAAATATGATTAGTTTCTTAAAAACTTTATTTTTAAAGAATATGAAGTTTCACAACTTCTAGTCAAGGTTTACAAAAATATTTCTTTGTAGAACTCCCTTGTTACACAAGTGTCTACACACTTGTTTATTTACTAAAATGCTTTTAATTTATATAAGGTCCGGGTTTTAACAAAACTAGCATTTTCTGCTTGGTTCTTTCGAAAAACCACTTGTAGATCTTTAGATCTACATGTTTAGAGTCTTATTTTACAAGAAAATTACTTTTACTCAAGTTCATGTCTTATGAATGGATGGATCCATCATCTTTTAACTTTCTAACTTTTACATCCTACTAGTTCATGCTTTCTAACATGGACTAGTATGTCTAGATGATGATCCATCTTGCTTTTACTAACAACAACATCAAATAATCATAACTAGACAAGTTTCACAAGATTTACACACATAGTTTCTTTTTACCCAACATTAACCACTTATGTCCACGACTTTAGGTTATGTTCTTTCGAGTTTTCATCAATTAATCATTCTTTCTCCTATTAACCACCAAAAATAAGAACATGAGGGAGTTTTTAAGCACTTACTACTAGCACAAGGCTAGGGAAGTTCAAGAGTATAAATGTGGTGGTTAAAAGCAAATGGAGAAGGTCCTTCAAGATCCGCTTGCACCGAGCTTTGTTAGTGACCTTCTTACACCTCAAGATAACCTTGGAAAGCTTGTATGATGATTGATAATGGTGATGGTGTGGTGGTGGCTTGAAGCCGTAGCCAAGGGAGAGAAAGAGGAGGTGTTTTGTTGAATGATGGAGGTGATGAGTATGATGGGTAGATCTAGTGGGTTATAAAGAGTGTTTCCAACATAGTGTTGTCCAATAGGTCCAATGTTTCACTAGTACATGACAAGTCTAATAAAATATGAACTAAAGATCCCATGTGGGGATATGGTCTCCCAACCGTCCAACATATGGGGGGGGGGCTAAGTGAAACATTCTAAGTGTAAGTTGCATGATTTAGTTAGGTTCTAATGACATTTAGTTAGGATGTTAGGTGTATTGTATAATATATAGTGTGTTAGGGTGTTCGGGGACCCTAACTACCTTAGAAAGATAAAAACAATGCTTCTAGCATTATTTTGGTGTTCCGGGTAATATCCGGTTGTGCGGTTAGACACCGGTTCGTTAAAGTGCTAAATTACACTTTTTAGTGTCTTTTAAGTACCTTTTTGTATCCCTTTTAATTCCCAACACTTGGGGAAATATTCTGGATAATAAAACGACATTTTTGCAAAATATTCATGTGTTTAAATGCTGATTAGAGCTGAATTATACAAAATTTTGCACTTAAAGTGCGTTTCGGGTACTTTTTAGTGCTTATTTTTGCTTCCGGAGAGTATATATATTAAACCCTTGTATGTACTCTTGGGTTTTAATGTATTCTTATTGTTGGACCTACACCTAGGCTCCAATTTTATTGACTGACTGCTTTCTGCAGTTCTGTTGACACAGTGTGTCTTACCGGTGAGTTTACTAGTATTTTTGACGCAACACTCTCGTTTATGCATAAAGCAATATTTTGTAGTATACAACGTGCATGAATTCACTTGTTTAATCACGTGTTCAGACATTGCTGACAATTAAGCACATAATTGCAGTCAATAAATAACAATTAAAGTGTACGGAAATTACCCGTTTGTGCCAGTTGTCACAGAGACGACGATGCTGACCCAAACGGCGAATCTTGATTCAAGAAGATTACAAGAAATCTTGATTAGGATTCTTGATTGGGGTTCTTGAGTAATTGCAGGATCAAGAACATCGAATCTCATCAAGAGAAACATCTGTTAGATATCGATGATGAAGAAACCATTCACCCAACAAAAACCCACAAGCAACTGGCGGTTGACGGTGGCTGACAACAAAGGTTGTGGTGGTTGACGGTGGGGAAGCCAGTGATAATGGTGGAGGTACGGTTTGCAGGCGATGACTGCTGGTTGACGGTCAACGGAAAGTGGTGATATTGGTGAAGGTGCATTGGGGATGGTGGTGATGCAGTGGTGGTGCGGTGGTGTTAATGGTGGTGGTAGGGGTAGAGAGAAAGGAAGAGGGATGGAGTGTGAAATGTCTGTGTGCAGGTGTGTGTATAACAATATATATAATATTAAAATATTTATGCATTAAAGACTTGTTCCTTATACTCTTGTGCATATAACACTTGTACTTTGTGTGTAAATGACCAAATTACCCTTGTAGTTAACAAACTTGGTGGATGGAGTTAAAAATTTGGACTAAAATGGTTAAAGAAAATGCTTATGGGACTCAGGTCGTTAAACTTTTTGCTTTTAAACTCAACTAGTAAAAACTCATAAAACACAGAGACTCAAAAAGTATGTTTTAATATGATATTAGAAATGCACACCCTCACTCTAGGTGATGGTGAATTAGACACTACCAATACGAATAACTTTTATTAATTTACATATAACTATATTAAATTAAAGTTAATATGATTGTTTTTTCCACTTACCTTTCACCAAGAACCTTGTATTGTTATATATGGGGAAAATTTTGATTATTAGGGGGAAAATTTTGATTTTTAGACCATATGTAGTGGGTTTTTTTGGGCGTTTTTCCCCTAAAAAAATGCTCCACAACGTCCATTTATCACTCCAGGGGGTGTTTTTTTCAAAAAAAAAAATGCAAATGACGTCCTTTTTCCACGCCCATGTTCAAGATCTTTGGCCAATTACAGGTTTTCTTCTTTTTGGTTGGCCAATACCTTTTTTTGATGCTTTTTATTAATTTATTTTTTTACACCCCTTTTTAGTTTTAACATAATGATCACATCCTTACTACACTCATTTTAGAAAACGCCCCATTACTGACTGGGTTGCCACATGACATAAAACGCCCAAGGATACGAGCATTACCACTACATATGGTATGGTGTTAGAGGGAAATTTTGTCAAAAGGGGACCCAATGGTGGTTTTCTTATCACCACCACACCATGTGTGTAAAAGAATAAGATACCCACAGGCCACAACATTCAAATTCAAACGAGTTTTTAGAACCCGCGCATTGCTGCGGAACCGCTAAACCAAACAAAAGATATACGTTAAAGCGTTTAACTACGCAGGTTAGTTGCAGAACATTATGTAAATGAAATGATAATAGAGATTCGTTATACTACATACACTCTACATACACTCGTTACAACAATCAAAACAGAAATGAGTGAATTTGAAATGAATATTGAATACTATATTTGGAACTTTGATAATCTTATATCGGTGGTCACTACCATCTGTTAAAATATTTAATAAACATATTTTTTCTTAAAATATACATGACAAGTTACCTATTCCACTTTAAAGTATATCTACAATTTTAATTTTGATTGAAAAAAGAAAAATTACAACGTTGTTTTTGAATAAAAATATTAAGCTTAGTATTAAATGAAGTGGTGATAAGTTTAAGGCAAACAATCTCTCACTGCCAAAATCAACAACACAAACCACCACCACTAAATTACCACCGGTCCACCACCACCACCACCCCCTGCAACGCTGTCATCACCGTAGCACCACCACCACCACTAATGCAGCACAACCACTATCGAGCGTCACCACCTTTGACCATTGCTAATCACCACCGCGCGCGACCTACATCTAGCTGCCACCAGCCCACCACTGCAGCACCGACCACCACCCTCGTTTCTCTCTCTATAAAGACAACCAAACACACTCTCTCTCTTATCGGAAACCCGTCTGCCCCCACCTCTGGAATGACAACCAGGTCTGATCGTACGCAACGCGGCTGAGGCGATAGCACCCGACCATGGTTTTAACGATAACCATCGACTTGGTGGCTGGTGGTAGTGTTGTTCCAAGTTGCCAACTCAAATGGTAGCTAACTTATTGTGTGGTATCAGGTAGGAGAGAGACCCGTTCAAAAAAGAATCAAAGAGAGAAGAGTAGTGATGTGATATGTATGGGGGTAAAGAGCTGGGTTTGGGTTTGTGTATGTGGTCCACTCCTCTAGCAAAGTAACCAATCAAAATGTATAAAATTGAACAGTAAATTAGTGAGGGGAAGGAAATTAGCAAATTAATATAGAGGAAATATATGTTCACATGTACACACTTTCCTTTGGTGTTCACGGTTCTAGAAAGGCCTTTTCCACTAAAGGGAACCTTTGAAAAGTAAAAAATAAAAGCTTTTGTTAAAAAAGAAAGATAAAACCAAACCCTTATTCTCATATAACTTCTTTACCCCTTCACATTTTCTATACTTTAAACAGATGACAATCCACTATGCTAGACTACCAGTGACGGACTCGAGAATTATTTTATCAGGGTTACAACTTTTAAGTAGTGGTGCTTAAATTGAGTATCGGGTATGGTCAACATGGTAAAAAACCAGGTGTGACAATAATTGGGTCGGGTTTAGAACCAGGTTTCGGATATTTTCAGGATTTGACCGGTTGGGTTGGGTATAACTAGGTTGGAATCGATTTCAAGTCATAGGTATGGAACCGAAGATATATACCTGGATTTTCTGTCAAGTCGAGTTCTGTACCCGTTTTTTCTCGCATCTCTAAGCACGAAGAGCGGGTTACCGGAATATGTTTTCGATTTGATTTGGCTCATGTGGATTTTGTAAGTTGATTTTAATTTCAGCTTCAATGTTTTTTTAATTGCTTCCAACGACAATTAAATTTATTTAGAAACAAAGTATTATGTGTACATGTTTAACTAATTATTGACTACTATGTTAATCCAACTAACTGGTAAATCCATCCCACACCTTTATAAACAAGTATAACGTCCGAATCATGTCCCCAACATACAACCTATTGTTTTTTACTGTTTTTAATAACCATGGGTCGTCATTCGAAAACCTACCGGATCATTCAACTTTCGCTATTACAAATATGAAGAAACTCCCAAGTCACTTGACCCCGGTGCTCATATAGACTCCGTCACTGCATGTGAACGTAATAATAACAAAAACCACTTTAGTTACTCCACTAGCTTTATGTGATTACCATCAAGTGAAAACCAGCCCTAATGGAATCACGCATGGTATCTAATTTGGTTTGTCATAAGATACCCCTACATACTTATCATCAAAATTGACTTTTTTTTTTACCTTTATTCGGGCCTGATTATAACAACACATCACCACTCGAATCATAGTATTTTATGGTCACTAGATAACTAATATGACTCAAATACGTAACCCGACATGGTGAGGTGTTGAATAATTGATTGTTAGTTTGAAAAGTTATATGAGGTGTTGTGTGTAGAGATGGGCATAAAAACCGGTTCCTACCCGATTCCAGTGGACCCGACCCGGACCCGGTTCCGGTTCCTACCCGGCTAATAGTAGAACCGGTTCCGGGTTTAAAAAACCCGTAGGTTCCGACCCGGTTCCACATTTTATAAATAAAATCGGTTCCTACCCAGACCCTACCCGGACCCGGTGCGTACCCGAAACCCGGTTCCTACCCGGAACCGGTTCCGGGTATTAAAAAAAACCTGATATGCCCATCTAAAAGACTAATAAGTTGCTACTTACTAAAAGTCTAAAACCATGTGCCATTGTGCCCAGTGTTTTTCTTTTTTTTTACAAATACAAATTGAATGGAACCTTTGTGCCCACATACTCTCACCTAATCCAAAGCAAAATCCGTCGATATATGTGAGGTGAAAATAGAAGAATAAAAATCTTTCTTTATAGGTCAAAATCAAGGAAAAGGTTGGTAGAAAAGACGAAATGGGATAAGGCCCAGAGTCATTGAATGGGTAACTAATGGCTTCTTCTGCCATATAAACATTTAATGGCTTCTTCTTCTATCTATTTCTTCTCCTTCTTTACATATTTTTAATGGCTTCTTCTGCCATAGGTTCTTGTTCTTTCAATGAGTTTAGAGAAGAAGATGGATTGAATAAAATGAGCCGAAATAACCGGTATGTATACACAGCTTTTTATTGAAAAACTCAGCTTTTATCGAGAAAAACACAGCTTTTTATTGTTCTTTCAATGTGTTTTATCGAGAAAAACACAGCTTTACACAGCATTTTATTGAAAAACTCAGCTTTTATCGAGTGAATACAGAAGGAATCAGTTTCAAACAGTATGTATACACAGCTTTGTATTGAAAAACTCAAAAAAACCGGTTCCAAACAGTACCCGTACCCGGTTCCAAACAGTACCCGGACCCGGTTCCATTGTACCCGAAACCGGTTACGCCGGTTCTAAATATATTGACGTGTACCCGGGTTGTACCCGGAACCGGTTCCACAGAGAACCCGGTTCCACTCACTTGTATCCATACCCGGTTCCGGGTTGGAACCGGTTCCGGGTTTTAAGAATACCCGATTATGCCCATCTCTAGTTGTGTGTGCAGTACATTGTATGGCCCATGGTGTGTATCAATATGGGCCCAAGCCGACATAGCTCTTTTTGGGCTTAAACCCACCATTAAACTTTGCAAAACCAATAAAATAAACTCGTTCAAGTCTTGAAAGTGAAAAGTACCTAGCAAGTGTTTAGATAAAATTCAAATTTGAGAAAGTTTATTGTTATATAAAAAGATACAACTATTGACCCTCTACTTTAAGAGGCTATTTTAGTAATAACTAGCATTGGCACCCGCATGTTGAAGCGGGCCCGTAATTGACTACCACCTACATCCTTTCCATCGTTGTCTTTGCAGTCACCCACCCTGACCTACGCTAGATGGTGAATATATAATATGTTTGATGCAATAAATATTTGTACATCAAGCTTAAAGGTTTGCAAAAAGTTAAATAGTAATTTACCTCACATAGAAATTTTAATGAATAATATATATGAAATTATTGAATTCGAGCAAACTAACCGATATATTGACTAGATGTGTAAAGGAACTAAAAGCATTAATATTTTGTTCAAAATAACTAATAGTTTAAACATAACTAAAGTAATAATATATAAGTTACTAAAATCGTTTAAGTATGATTTTTTTTTTTCGTTCAAAATAACTAATGTTTTAAACTTAACTGAATTAATAATGAATAAGGGGTTGTTTGTTTACCTCTTAGTGAGTCTCTTAATGGTTCAGACCTCTTACTAGTTCAGCACTTAATGGTTCAGACTGTTTGTTTCGCGAGCAAATGTCTGAATGATTCAGGTGAATGGTTAAGCATTATACTGAGTCTAAATGGTTAAGACCTTTAATCTGAATTGGTCAGACATTTGTCTCTGAACGGTTAAGCATTATATTAGCTCTTAATGGTCCAGACCTCTTACTGGTTCAGTACTTAACCATTCAGAAGTTGTCAAACAGTCACTAAGTTACTATAAACCTTTAGGTATGATTTTTTGAAGTTAAGGACCCGTTTCTTCACTCTCTTTCCACATTTTCAGACATATGAGTCCATTATCGGTTCTTATAATCAATGTGAATCCGACACATGTTCACGTCCTATGATAAGTAAAACCAGCCAGGTCACTAGATATCGTCTCAAAATATAATTTCAATTATCAAACAATTCAAAGAACATCCCCAGTAATTGGACGGATGTTCGACGAGAGAGAGAGGATGTTGTCCGTGGCTACGCACAACCATATATGAAAAATGTGATTGAAGAGAAAGAGATAGATGGTGAGATGTCCGAGTTTTTCGCCATACATAATTCTCCTCTAAATAATTAGTTAACATTTAGGTGTTTAGCATGCCATGTGTAAACTACTAATAATGATAAGGTTATGAAAAAAGATAAGATAAACATGTACTTATCTAAGTATGATAACTAATCATCTATCATGACAGTATCTAGTGCTTATACCCGTAAACAAATAAAAATAAATATTATCCTATAGATGTTCCGGTAACATCACGCAAACAAAAAATAGAAACAAAGTCATGCAGCACATTATGATTTTTTTTTATTACTAACTAAGGTTAGAACCTCGTGTAATACACGGGTTGAATAAATGTAATTTTATATACCAAATAATAAAAAAATATATCTTTAAAAATCTCGTTTATTACATGGGTTGAATAAATGTAATTTTATATATTAAATAATAAAAAAGTTATACCTTTAAGAACCTCGTGTATTGTACGGGTTGAGTAAATGTAATTTTATATATTAAATAATGAAAAAAGTTACATTTTTAAGAACCTCACGAATTGTATGGGTTGAGCACATGTAATTTTATATATCAATCAATAAAAAGTTATATCTTCTTATATCTTTATATACCCTGTGTATTATACTGATTGAATAAATCTAATTTTATATACCACATAATAAAAAAAGTTATATTTTAGAAACCCAGTGTATTACACGGGTTGCACAAATGTAATTTTGTATAGTGAATAATAAAAATATTATATCTTTAAAATATCTCATTTATTACACGGGTTGGATGAATCTAATATAAAAATTATATCTTTAAAAAAATTAACGGATATACTCGATATATGATGGATGGAGTGAGTGCGGTGATACTTCTTATAAATGTCACGTAAACATAGTGAATAACGTATTTGAGTTGAGAGTTGAACACGAAAATAAAGATATAGAACTAATAAACATTGATTAATGTTTTTCGTTTACCTCTTAGGCTGGAGGGTGTGGCTAGAGGCTTTATCAGCGCCACCTCAGCGCCACATCACCGCCACGTCACACAAGGGCGTTAAAGCCCCTCCTTTAACTTGAAGGGTGTGGGGGGTGTGGCTAGGGGCTTTATAGTGCCCCCTTTAAAGCCAATCAAATTCGATGGAGACCCCCTTTCTTCTGTTACCATCTTGGCGAAACAACCATGCCCCCCCCCCCCCCCAAAGATGACGGCATGGGTGGTGGAGCCCCACCGACGCCATTGAAGGTGAGGTGGTAGGGGTGTAGCCTCCACACCCTCCAGCCTTGTAAACATTTTTGAAATTGGTTCTAAACTATTTTAGTTTAATAAAATAAATAAATCATTTACATTATATTAATTTATGTTTAGTGTATGTCTTTTGTTAATTTCAGGATAAATAATTTTAAAATCTAATAAATATTTCAAAATATTATATTATCTCATATACGAATTGTTTAAATTTATATTAATTTTTATAATTATCTTTTAATTAATATTAATTATTTATAATTAAATAGAATAGAGAGGGAAAAACTAAAAAATAGATGGTTCCAATGAATAATATGTGTCCCTTCATTGGTTTCTTTTATTATATAGTATAAACTAGGTTAAAACCCCGTGTATTACACGGGTTGTATAAGTGTAAATTTATATAATAAATAATAAAAACGATCTATCTTTAAAAAAAGCCCGTGTATTAAACGTATTTAACAAAATATAATGTCATATATTAATACAAACAATCATCAAGATTTACACCACAACGAACTCTTTCGGGGCAAACCATTTGTTTTACATGAAACGCTGCTCCAAAACACTCATTTACAAAAAACCGGTTCCTTCTAGTAAGGGGTTAGTATAAACAACACATACACAAAATAATAATAATAATAATAATAATAATAATAATAATAATAAGGAAAAATTACAAGTTTTGTCATTTATCTTTATAGTACTTTACAGGCGGTGTCCTTTTTTTCAAATGTTGACAGGCGGTGTCCTTTAGTAGGTATTTTGTTACAAGTTTTGTCCTTTCCACCCAACCTGGTTAAAAAACTCAGTTAATTGTTGGGTGTAAAGGACTAAACTTGCAACAAAATACCTAGGTAAAGGACTAAACTTGCAACAAAATACCTAGTAAAGGACACCGCCTGTCAACAATTAACTGAGTTTTTTAATCAGGTTGGGTGGAAAGGACAAAACTTGTAACAAAATACCTACTAAAGGACACCGCCTGTCAACATTTGAAAAAAAGGACACCGCCTGTAAAGTACTATAAAGATAAATGACAAAACTTGTAATTTTTCCTAATAATAATAATAATAAATAATAATAATAATAATAAAAAAATAAAAACCAACCTGCGTGCAACTTCAATTATGTTAATTATCATAATCTTTCATTTGGAGCATACAACAAAAAAAACCCGTAAATGCATTACCACTCTGTTGAATACATTGTTAATGATAAGCCGTAAAAAGTTTTTTAGTATTATTTACTTTTTAATTTTATTATTATTATTATTATTTTATTTTTTATATAGTAAATGAAAATCTTTTATAAAAAAGGTGTATCCTTATCTAAATTTTTGTTTAAAATTATTTATAGAAAAACAAATATTTATTCTTATCTAATTTTTAGTTTAAAATTATTATTGTTATTTAACATAGATAAATAGGAAAATAAGGTAAGAAAGCATGACACGTGTCAAAAAAGATTTTTGTTTATTAGTATAGGAAGATTACTACAGATATAAAGTATTTATATTTAACTTTGTTCGCTTTACTGTATATTATTTACTAGGTTATAACCCCGTGTATTACACGGGTTGAATAAATAATTTTATATAATAAATAATAAAACAATATATCTTTTAAAAACCTTCTTTATTGCACAAGTTGAATAAATATAATTTTATATATTAAATAATAAAAAGTTATATCTATAAGAACAATATTGTACATGTTGAATAAATGTAATTTTATATACAAAATAAAAAAAAAATTATATCTTTAAAACCACGTGTATTACACGAGTTGAATAAATGTAATATTGTTTACCAAATAATAAAATAATACATCTTTATAAACCTTATTTATTACACGGGTTGAATAAATGTAATTTTATATACCAAATAATAATAAATTACATTTTTAAAAATATGCGTATTACACGGTTTGAATAAATGTAATTTTCTGTATTAAATAGTAAAAATATATATCCTTAAAAAACCTCGTGTATTGTACGAATTGAATAAATCTAATTTTATACATCAAATAATAAAATTATGAGTTTGGCCCCTTGGTTATATCACTTTTACCCTTTTAGCCCAAAAAAGAATTTTTTAATATCTAAGTTCCCAACGTCTTTTTTTCTAACATTTTTGGCCACTAACGTCTTTTTTTAACCCTTTTGGCCCCTAACATTTAATGGATGTGGTTAGTGTTAGGGGCCAAAAGGATTAGAAAAGAAGACGTTAGGGGCTCCGATGTTAAAAAATTATTTTTTGGGCTAAAAGGGTAAAAATGATATAACTACAGGGGCCAAAATCGTAATTTTCTCTAAAGAATTTTTAACATCTAAGCCCCCAACATCTTTTTTCTAACCTTTTTGGCCCCTAACGTCTTTTTTAACCCTTTTGGCTCCTAACATTTAATGGATGGGGTTAGTGTTAAGGGACTTAAGGGCCAAAAGGGTTAGAAAAGAAGACGTTGGGGGGCTCAGATGTTAAAAAATTCTTTTTGGGTTAAAAGGGTAAAAGTGATATAACTACAGGGGCCAAAATCGTAATTTTCTCTTTATAATATTATAAATGAGAAGAAGATTAAAATAAATAATAATTATCCATAAGATATTAAACTAAATAATATTTAATATGAGGTTTATCTATAATTAATTAGAAAAAATTAAATTAAAATAATAATTATCTATAAGAGATGCCTTAATATGATAACAAGTGTCCTAAAAATGGTTTCTTTTATTATATAGTATAGATTATTTGCACCTTTTATATATCTTTTTTTTAACTAAGAGACATCATGTCGGCAAAAGTTCCAAGGAACTCGCCGTTTCGTGCTTCTCCATAATCTTTCGTCGGTGATCTCTTGATTATATCCGCCATTTTTTTGTTGCAAATTAAATTAGCCACGACAATATTTTTGATGCTCTCCCCGGTAACCACTTTCATTGATGGATTGCTAATGGATAGGGTCGTTGGTGATACTCATTTGTTTAATAGTACTAGCGGGAACCCGCACAATGCGACGGAGTGGACAATTTCACTACGATAATATAATTTAGAGTAAATTACTTTTTGAGTCCCTGTGTTTTAGTGGTTTTAACCATTTGAGTTCAAAATCAAAAAGTTTAACGCATCGAGTCTCGAACCGCTCATTTGATAACGTTTTGAGTCCCTGTGTTTTAGTGGTTTTAACCACTTGAGTCCAAAATCAAAAGTACAAGTTTTAAAAATTGGACTCAAAACGTTATAAAATGAGCGGTTGAGGACTCAAGGAATTAAACTTTTTGATTTTGGATTTAAGTGGTTAAAACCACTAAAACACAGGGACTCAAAAAGTAATTTACTCTATAATTTATATAAGGTCCTGGAAAAACATAAGACGAAGGCATTGATTATTAGGAGGTTAAACAGCCACTACACTATGTGTCTTTATGTTAGAATGATGGAGGATTAAATTTCAAACATTCACTTTATAACCAAATATATCGTATTGTCTTAATATCTCGCGTATTATATTTCAAGCTTTCGCTTAATAACCCAGTATATCGTATCGTCTTCATATTGCGTCTTAATATCGCGTGAAAATTACTTTCTTATCCCAAAGAGTTGTGTTTTAATATAGTATAGATATAGATATGAATATATAACATGGGATACGATCGAAAGAAAAAAAGTTGTGACATGTTTTTCCTCATGGTACAACAATGAAATGCACAACTGAACCAACATAACTGTTGACAACAGTTTGCTTTAGTTGCAGCTGTAGATTTACTTAAATTGATTTACAAATCGACCTTTTTACCAAATATATACCTACAAAGCCTCAATAAAGGAACATTCCCATTACTTTTTCTTGTTATAAAAAATCTAATGATAACAAATTAACAACATCTTGGAAGTATGAAAACCAATCTAATTCCAAAAACACAAATTGCTAGATGTCTTTCAAATTTTAAAATCTGATCAAATTATGTTGGAGCCAATTAGATCGATCACCAGATAAAACCCGCACACAAGAAAAGAAAAACAAGCTAACAATCTTATAGTGACCCCTCAAGATTGGAGATTTTAATCATCCAAGTTATTCCTTTCTGTTGACGCCATATTTGGCTCGCTAATGGTCGCTAAGTGTCAAACCCCAACCGATGGCGGAATCATCGGGGCATGGCACTGAGCGAAACAGATTGTCCAGAAGTTTCCATAACAACTATCATTACCATTCAATTTAAAATAACATGTCCCAAACCATGTCTCAAATAGTAAACAAATTATTACAGATAAAATCTAGGCAAATACTCTGTTCCGACAACTCAGAATTAAACATAAATAGTTTATTTGTTGGTTTCTAGGACCTCTTTTCCTAGCTTCGATTTCATCACAGCACAGAGAGCATCCTAGACCTTTCCTAGCCTCGATTTCACAGTGAGCTAGGCATACAAGAAACCTAAACACCTGTCACATACGTTAAAATAAAGTCAATACATAAAATGTAAATGTGAGCATACAAGTTTGATAATAGTATATAGAGTTCGAATTCGTTTACGCAAACCAGCACGTACACATAGTGAAATGAAGCACGTTAGTTATCGACATAGATCCATCGATACCAATGACTGCGGGTTGACTGCCCGAAGCAGTTCGCAATACATGATTACCACCGTAATCCATGCAAGTAAAAGATCCTTAACAACCCCCGTGTGAACGGGTGCTGAGTCCAAACTATAGTACTATCGTTGCTAAGGCAGGTAGACAGCATTCCATGTGTAAACATAACAAACAAGCATTCATAAGCCACGTATAACATGCATTAATGATTAGCGTTCAAATAGTTCGAGTAGTGTGATATTTGTAGTTTGAATATTCGTAACGTATGTAACACCCAAAAGTGCTTAAAGCAAAAAGGGATCGAGTATACTCACAGCGATTATGGATTGAAGGGAGCGCTTAGCGAGTACGGTTAGCCTGAATAGATCAAGACGTCGTCGATGAATACGATGATGAATCGGTCGAGATATGGTTTACACACGCGATTCATCAGATCCATGAAAACCGCTGGTGCATTGGTTAAACCAAAAGGCATAACTACGAACTCGTAATGACCGTATCGGGAGCGAAACGCGGTTTTGGGTATATCCTCCTCTTGTATACGCAGCTGATGATATCCTGAACGTAGATCGATCTTTGAGAAACACGTAGCGCCCTGTAGTTGATCAAACAAATCATCGATGCGAGGTAGGGGATAGCGGTTCTTGATAGTTAACTTATTCAATTCCCGATAGTCGATGCACATCCGGAACGATCCGTCCTTCTTTTTGACGAAAAGGACTGGAGCGCCCCAAGGAGAGGTGCTCGGGCGAATGAAGCCTTTCTCAAGTAATTCCTGGAGTTGGGTTGAGAGTTCGCGCATTTCGGACGGCGCGAGTCGATAAGGCACCTTGGCGATAGGGTTGGCTCCAGGAATGAGGTCAATACGAAAATCAATATCGCGACTTGGCGGTAGTCCGGGAAGATCCTCTGGAAAAACATGTGGAAACTCACGAACCACAGGAACGTCTTTAACTTCCTTCTTCTCTTTCTTTTCTTTCTCCGCTACCACAATGTTAGCCAAGAAAGCTCTGTATTCCTTGCGGAGATACTTGCTAGCTTGGACACATGACATAAGCTTGAGCCCCTTCGAAGTAGTGTCGCCGTATACACATAGTAAGTCACCACTTGCGAGCGAAAAACGAATCATCTTGTCGAAGCACACAACTTCAGCATGGTTTTCTCGAAGAAAGTCCATACCTACTATGACATCAAAGCTTCCGAGTTGCATCGGAATAAGGTCGATTGGAAAGATGTGATTGTTGAGCTCAAGAGTACAATCACGGATAACGGAGTTAACAGCGACGGTTCTTCCGGTGCGACTTCAACATCGAACGTCGTGGAGAGTTTGGAACGTTTACGGCTAAGAAGTTTCTCAAATTCGAACGACACAAAGCAATTATCCGCTCCAGTATCAAACAAACATGAAGCATAGTTACCATTCACAAGGAACGTACCATTGACCACGTTGTTGTCGGCCTGGGCTTGACGCACGTTGAGGTTGAAAGTTCTGGCGCGTGCGGCCTGTTGTTGCTGCTGCTGTTGTTGTTGTTGCTGCTACTGTGGTTGCGGTTGTTGAGGCTCTTGTTTCACAACCCTGTTAGGGCACATGTTGGCGAAATGGTTCGGGTCGCCACATGCAAAGCAGGCTCTGGCTTTGACTGCAGGTGCCGGAGGAGCTTGTTGACCCTGTGGGGCAGCGAGTAGAGCTTGATTGGCAGGAGCTTGACGAATACGACAGTTGGCAGTAAAGTGTCCGTATACATTGCAGTGGGCACAAAAGCGGCATTGAATAACAGTCGGGTGATGGTAGGTGCAAGTAGGGCAGAGCGGGTGTGGCCCAGTGTATGCACGCTTTGCAGGCGGTGCATTAGCCACAGGCGCCGCTACTTGACGCTGTTGGGCTGGTACTGTTTGAACTGGTGCAGCAGTGATCGCACAGTTCTTGTTGATGGAGCTGTTCTTTCTCTTGTTCTTCCTCTTGTTTCTTGATGAGGTGGGTTCAACAGTTGGTGCGGTAGTGGTAGCTTGATGCAGATGCTTGGAAGTCTTATCCCAGACACCAGCCTTAACCCGTTTGTCGTTGATTTCCGTGGCCAGTAGATAGGTTTCCTCGATCGTGGTAGTCTTAGCCGCTTGCACGAAATCTGCGACGCAGTCGGGCAAAGCTCGAATGTACTTCTTGATGGTGATCTCCGGGGTCTTGACTTGATCGGGACAGATAATGCTGAGCTGTTTGAAACGAGCAGTGAGACCAGCATTGTCTCCATCCTTCTGCTGTATGTGCCAAAATTCATCTTCTAGCTTTTGACGTTCGTGAGGAGGGCAGAATTCTTCCAGCATGACTTCCTTGAGCTCGTCCCATGACAGACCGTAGGCTGCATCGTTCCCTCGCTTGTTCCTCTCGGCCGTACACCAGTCTAGTGCCCGGGACTGGAAAACGCCGGTAGCATTCAGAGTTCGAAGGTCATCAGGGCAACCACTCTGTCGCAGAGTAACCTCAATGGAATCAAACCAGTGGAATAGTGCAGTGGGACCTCCTTCGCCAGTGAATTCTTTTGGCCCACACGACTTGAATTGCTTGAAACTGAAAGGCCTTGCGGTAGCTTTAGGAGCTTCGGTTCTCGACTCCTCAGACGATTTGCTGGCGTTCTCATAGACATCACTCACGGCCTTAGCCACACTTTTAGCGATAATGGAAGCAAGGCGTTTGTCTCTCTTTTCTTGACGTGAAAGTGCGTGACGGGATCCGGACGACATTGTCTGCAATAGACATCGCCACGGAACTCAACACATTGTATTCGAATCTCACCTCACACGTTTACTACTTACTAAAGCTCAGTAACACGTACATTCACGTAAACACGTAACACATAGAGCACGTAGAGCACATAATCATATAATTCCTAAACACACAGAGCACGGAAGTAAGGAAAACACACACACACATTTAATTACTAGAGACAGTCAGAAAACAGAACCTATCATTCAAAGTCTGCGATTATTCGAGGATAGCGATCACATTTTAGTATATCGAATAGTGTAGTATAAGCGTTCACTGTAGCATGAAGTTGTCTGTGATTCAACGATTTGTTAACGTTTTGGGGTAGAATTGCAGTGCGAGTCGTGTGTGTCGATCGAAGCGGGTGCACAAATCGATTAATTCTTCCGAAATTAAGCACGTAAACAGGTAGAAGCACATAAAACACATAAAATCGAAAAATTATCGGAGTCAGCAATAGCGGGCTCGGATTTGAAACACATAAAATCGGGAGAGATAGATTGTATGCGGCTAGTAGACTTCGACTAACCAAAGTAATTCAACTATTCACAAGGACCAGTTGTACACGTTTGACTTCCAGGAGTATGCCCTTGCCTCGATTCTTGGGTGTTGGCACACATCCCGTTGGTTCTATCGTGTCTTCAGATCGTTGGAGTCCGTCGAATCTTTGGTGAGAGTTTTGTAAAATGCTCGGAACAAGTCGTCAAGGTTAGGGTTTCACCCCTGACTTGACAACTTCGTCCCTATTTTGATAAAATAGAGGAGATTATTCATCAAAATATGGACTTCACTCCTTGTTTGGTATAATTCTCCTTGTTTTAGTTAAAATATGGGTTGATTAAGCAACTTTAGTCGAGAGTTTGCGGTTTTCACACCTATTCTCGACTTTATTGCCCATTCAAAATTGAAAATTTGAGTGTGGTGATAGTGTAGAATAAGCGAGAATAGCGGGTGATAATAGCTCATACGAAATCCCTAATGGATACGCACAAGCTGGTCTGTTGGTCCTTAACTATAGACTAGGTCTCTAAGACTTCGACCCGGACTAGGTCGAGTCTTGCCTAATTCCCTATAGTTATGGCTCTGATACCAATCTGTCACACCCCAACCGATGGCGGAATCATCGGGGCATGGCACTGAGCGAAACAGATTGTCCAGAAGTTTCCATAACAACTATCATTACCATTCAATTTAAAATAACATGTCACATACCATGTCTCAAACAGTAAACAAATTATTACAGATAAAATCTAGGCAAATACTCTGTTCCGACAACTCAGAATTAAACATAAATAGTTTATTTGTTGGTTTCTAGGACCTCTTTTCCTAGCTTCGATTTCATCACATCACAGAGAGCATCCTAGACCTTTCCTAGCCTCGATTTCACAGTGAGCTAAGCATACAAGCAACCTAAACACCTGTCACATATGTTAAAATAAAGTCAATACATAAAATGTAAAGGTGAGCATACAAGTTTGATAATAGCATATAGAGTTCGAATTCGTTTACGCAAACCAGCACGTACACATAGTGAAATGAAGCACGTTAGTTATCGACATAGATCCATCGATACCAATGACTGCGGGTTGACTGCCCGAAGCAGTTCGCAATACATGATTACCACCGTAATCCATGCAAGTAAAAGATCCTTAACAACCCCCGTGTGAACGGGTGCTGAGTCCAAACTATAGTACTATCGTTGCTAAGGTAGGTAGACAGCATTCCATGTGTAAACATAACAAACAAGCATTCATAAGCCACATATAACATGCATTAATGGTTAGCGTTTAAATAGTTCGAGTAGTGTGATATTTGTAGTTTGAATATTCGTAACGTATGTAACACCCAAAAGTGCTTAAAGCAAAAAGGGATCGAGTATACTCACAGCGATTATGGATTGAAGGGAGCGCTTAGCGAGTACGGTTAGCCTGAATAGATTCGGTAACATAATGATAAGCGATTCGTAAAACGTCATAAGGTATGAAAGGGGTCGGATAGGGGTTCGATCAAATGGTAATTCGATCGGACAGCAATCCGTGCGGGTAACAGTCTGTTCGGGTGGTCATTCGATCGGATGGTAATTCGATCGAGTGACGATTCGAGTGGATTGTTTCTTCCTATGAGAAGGATGTGTTTGTGTATGATGGTTTGTCTTTTGAAGTTTTCGTTGTAGCATTTTGAAACAATGAAGTATTTCTATCTTTCAAGTCGGTCAATCAGATGACTAGTCGTGTGGATGGCAATTCATTCGAATGGTCATCCGGTCGGACGGCGACTTAGTGATGAGGTCACTCATTGAAAACTAGTTTACTAAGTGTCATTCGATCAGATGGCAATTCGATCGAGTGACAATTCGTGCCAATGAACATGTTGAAAATTGTTAAGTCTTTTAAAGTCTTAGTATCTCATGATCCGAAGAGTAATCCTTTCAAGGGTCGTTCGATCGGATTGCAATTCGTTCAATACCCAAACTTTAATTAAGATTGTTTAAAGGTGGGACCCAAGTGTAATCCGTTCGGGTGGCAATTCGTTCGGGTGGACATTCGTTCGGGTGGCCTATCCGGTCGGATGGTAATTCGTTCAAATGGCTATCCGTTCCGATTGTCCTGTTCGTTCTACACTTGGTCGTTTTGAAGGTTTGTCGTTATGTCGAGTCACTTTGACAACGTGTTAGCCAACGGAACCCCTAGTTCAACCCAGTTGACCAACCCGACCAGGAATCACCCTAGTCCGGCATGTTACCGGCTTGAGGCAGTTGTTCTTAGTTAACCCGAAGTCGGTAGTCTCGTGAGTAGAATCTAGATCTGAACCAGTACAACACTAAAGGCGAGTAGGAGACTAGATCAAAACCTGATTCTACCGGTGTCGAGATCTTTACAAGATCTTTGAGTGTTTTAAGTGTAAAAAGAGTCGAACGAAAGTTAAAACCATCTTTCAATCCTTTTTCACCACACTCGTGTCGAGATCTTTACAAGATCTTTGTGGAAATCGGTTAGATCTAGGTTGTTCTTAGTGGGTTGAGGTCAAAACATGAAGCTCTTGAAGAACACATGATGATGTCACCTTAGAACACCCGAAATCTAGTGATTTCACGGTTAAAAGTTAAGATTTGAAAGATAGAAAAGTGTAGGAGTGCGTGTAGATCAAGAAAGTACAAGATTTAGGACGAGATCTTACCGGAGTCGAGAGAAATCTGGGAAAAGGTTGAGTTGAGCGTGCTGGTCGAACAGGGATTTCCAAAAGTGGAAAGAATGACAATGACAGGGGTATTTATAGGATGCTAAAAGAGGAAAGGGCTGTTCGGTCGAATGGCTATTCGATCGGATGGCATATCGCCTGGGCGACTGTTCGGTCGAATGGCTATTCGATCGGATGGCACCTGTCATCCTTTATCAAGTGGCTATCCGGTCGAATGGGTATTCGATCGGATGGTTCTTGGTTCAAGTTTTCGACGCGACGATTTTTGGTGTTTCGATTCCGATTGCGGGCGGTTCGACTCGATGGGGTTTCCTAATTAAATTACTTTCAGTCCCTACTACTTCGTATCTCGCATAATCTATTTTCCACTATCTAACATAGTTCGATCGTGATTCGAGTTCGAGTTCGATTGCGTTCGAGTTTCGATTGAGTTCGCTTGATTACTCTACACCTCATAAATAAACATGCACAGGTAACACGTAAGGCACACACACATGTATAATAACAAGTAAAAATACGTAGCTCGAGTTGCGATTTGATGTCGATTCGATTAACATAGCTTGATTATTAGTTGATTAACTTTATCGCATTGTTACTGCCTATAGTTCACAGTCGTAGTTCGATTGAATATCGATCAGCACGTTTCGATTATTGCAATTAACAACACTTACTCCACATAATACATTTAAAAACAAAAAGTTTCTACAAGTCAAGTCGCAGCGAAATCGGTCGTTGACTTGGGCCTTCACTTTGACTTTGACTTACGAAAACACGGGGTGTTACACTAAGTGTAACGTTGTGGATCTTTTAAAGATTCTAATAAATATAACTAATTATCTTTTACCAGATAAAAACATTCCCATTTTTTTGTTATTCTTATAGATCTGATCATGATAACAGGATCTTTGAAGTTTGAATAGCTATTAGATTCCAGAACACATATTAATAGATTCTCTTTTAAATCACTTAGAATAGAAAATGTTAATCTATGTTGTGAAGGAACAAAAAAGTGAAAAACCTTAATCACTAGGACAAAAAGAAAACATTTTATTAAACATAAGTAAAACGTTGTAATACACAAGTGTCGATCAAGTACAGACCAAGAAGACGTTTTATTTATGTGAAACTTTAGCCAATCATCTTATACTATGTTAGTATGTTTGGCTTATTATTATATATATTACAAGCACACATAGAACTGGAATACTCAGTGGCTGCAACCTTAGTTTTAATTACATTGATCCTGCTATCTAGATGTCGAGAGAGAAAATGGCATTGAAAGTTGGAGTGTTGCCTTCTGCATCGATACTTACTGTTGTAACATAACCTTCACAACTTGCTTGACATTCAGTACCAGAAGCCTTCAGCTTTTCCAAGATTGCATCCCGAACAGTAGGGTCATCAAAGTATCCCGGATTATTCATCTCACAATAAGCCTGCAACATTATGTTGTATTAACATTTTTTCAATTTGTTGCATGTTATACAATATATTATGATATTACAAGAAAAATGGCTTACAGTGTTTTTTCCATTCCAAGGGTTATTCCAAGCGATCATTGAATCACAACACTCCTGGATGTTGTACACAAGAGCACCAATTGATCCTTGGCGGAAGCCACCAGTGCCAGCATGTACAAAAATAGCCCACTGCACTGCCCGTTTTGGATGTTAACGTGGGGGTGCGCAATCATTTTTCCCTCATAATCATGTGCCATCACATAAGTTACAGGGTCACCTGTGGCATTGCAAATCCTGCCAAGTGTGGTGCAAACAGTTGTTGCTGCCATTTTAGTCTGAAGTGGTGTTACAAAGTAAGCAAGATAATATTTGGTTTCGTTTCGTTTGAATATTTATGTCATGGGGTTGCGCCTATTTATAAGCCTCCTGGGGACTAGGTACCCTTGATCCAAATAAGCCTATCTCACATAAGTCGTTTTCCATATTCGCATAATGTGAAGGCGTATATATTCCTTGTTTTGCTTCTGTTTAAAGCCACATATTTTGATTAATGCATGTCACGATAGTGATGTACATTTCATAACCCCATTATTGTTATCTATTTAATATCAAGGATAAATTCTCTCTAACACATAAGCAAGAAATTAACTTGCATATAGTTCACATTATCGGTTGAAAGAAGAACTTATAATTCACATAGTTTTATGTGATTTAAAGTCGGTTCCAACAACACGAAGCTATAAGTACTTTATCACGGTTATTGATAATGAATAGCGTAATATATATTATTAAATATGTATACTTAGTTAGCGTAATATATTTTACACAACGGAGACGGGGTTGAGGGGTAGCCCGTGCTACCCCTATTTATACTCTAAGTCCGCCAGTGTAAGGGGTAGGAGTGATAGAGGGGTTGTATATGTGTCAAAAGGTGTAGATGTATGCTTCTTAAATGAAATGGTGAATGTCGTCTTAATAAGCTCAAGATCAAATTAGAACATGTTTGTGGAAACTATATGGTAAGGTTACTTCAAAACAAAATAGAAGATGTGGACATATAGAGAATCTATTAACTTATACATGCATTACTATACTATACTTTCGGTGTCATCTATTCCCTTATCTATTTAACATAACATGCAAACCATATACAACACTAAAAACTAAAGATATTTGTTAAAAACATAACCGATTTTAAAAATAAGCTATTATTCCCACTTTATGTTCTTACATATAGTTTAATCTCATTGTCAGCGATGATCACATGGTCTTTAAAAAAAATGAAAGGACTTTTACTGACGGAGTCAGCGATGATCACATGGTCTTTAACAAAATCAAAGGGCCATTACTGACTGACATATCTGTAATTATCGTCGGCATGTACTTTCGATAGAGGTCCTTGGAAAAATTGACGAATATAGTGAAATAACCTGTAGAGTAGCGCTTATTTTTAGTATTTTGTATTTTTGTAATGTTCAAAATGCATTTGTTAGAGACGTTTCGGTGATTTTAGATAAATCACCAACGAAATTTTGGAAAACATTTTTTTTGAATAATGTGTCCGTATCATGATGTTTTAGTTTTATCTAATTAAGGTTTTGATCTATTGGTCGGTGAGCCAGTGATCAAGGACGTTGATGAAATTTTCATTGATTATAAGCATGGAGTCATCTTGAATTTAGAAAAAAAAAATATTAGAGAAAAATATATAAAAAAAAATTATGTATATTTGAATAAGAAAAATAAACTTTAGAAAAAAAAATACAAAAAAATTATGTATATTTGAATAAGAATTGATCGAAAAACCGTTAATAGTCCAAACTTTAAATATGAAGCAACTGATTTCTTTATCAGATTCATATATATCTATAACTAGGCTATCACCCGAGAACATCCCGGGTTAAGAGAATTTAGTTTTGGATAATAAAAGGTACACAAACAACATATTTGAAAGTCGTTAGTATCTTCTTTCCCTTCTGAAAATAATTTATTTGTTTCGTTTCATCAGTATCCTAAGTTTGTCTACATGTGTATTCATAGTTTTTGTGTAAAGCTTATTACGTTTTAATTGTTATTGAGATCTGAGTTAAAAAATTTGTTTTGTAAACCGATAGAAAATGTTATACTATTTGTTTTTTAATTATGTTATATTACTATTTTGATAATTGTGATCAAATCTATACACGACATCATAAGTTGATTAAATTGATAGGAGAAAAAAATATTGATTAAAAATGATAGATTTATTCATAGATATAAAAAAAGACATATAAAGATCAAACAACCACGTCAAACTCATTAGTATCTTTTTCCCTTCCCACAATAATTTATTTGTTCCGTTTCATCAATATTCTAACTTTGTCTCCATGTGTATTCATAGTTTTCGTGTAAAGCTATAAAAATATTTCGTAAACCCATACAAAATGTTATATTGTTTGTTTTTAAAATACATTATATTATGCTTTTACTTGAATTTTCAACTAATAAAATTCATAAACATATTTAGGAAATTATATTTATTTTGTTTTCTTTTTTTCTTTTATTAAGACTCATTGATTAATGTTTTCAAACGTGATATTGTTTTATTAGCTTAGTTATTTATGTTATAAATAATAACAACCCATTAATTGAATCTTTTTACGTGCCAACTTCAACGTCCACTTCCCACATACACACCTATCTATACTGCATTGGCACTCCATCATTTACGGATAAAAGTGTAAAGGTGAAGCTAATTTGACTTGATGTTTTATACAATAAAAAGATGCATATTGTTCAAGTGTTAGAAACATGGTCATAAATGAAGCCCTTGTAGAATGATAAAGGTCCCTAGTGCCACAATAAACATTTATTTTCAGTTGAGTTGGTAAGTCTAATTTGATTTACACCAAAATTTCCATTTACTTCTTTATACAAACCGGAGATAACAACTTAAGACATTTTTTAAAGTCTTAATAAAACAATCAATTGTGCTTGTGTAGCTTAAACCTCCCATTACTCTTGATTTCACCTGCAAAAAAAAAATCAAAACTTAATAAAAAAAACCCATTTCACTAACGAAAAATTCAAAACTTAATAAAAAACCCATTTCATTCGCAATGGTATGTTTTTCAAAGGAAACAGTAGGCGATGAGACAGAAACTACCAGTGACAATGCTTCATAGGAATAGACACAAAAAAATCTAAAGAATGATGTTTTTTCCGCTACGACTGCATACTAACATGTTGTGATATCGTACCAAAGACATTGACCATAAAACCAAAGTTGCCTCGCCAATGGACTCAAAAACTTCCACTTTCTTTGAATCATAATAGTCATTATATACTTGGAAAAATTACAAAAAGATCATTTCATGCGTATTATAAACCTTTTAAAGGAACACTGGGGCATGCAAACTCAGAGTCATCAAAAGACGTGTAAACTGAACCATATCTGATATCGTTGTCATAAAAAACTACTTTTAAGGAGATATCTTTTTAACAAACCACTCATGAACTTCTTTACTTTCCTACATGTTCTAGTCATTTAAGGAAAAAAAATAAGTTAGCAAAGCAACCACTAACCAACCAAGCTGATGAACGATACATTATTTCTTCATGATGTACCCAAGAATCCAACTAATCAAGCCAACGATGATGATAGACATCAAAGGTGCAACACCTCCTTGGCTTTTGTGGCTTCTGGGCCTCAAGAGGTCCTAATATTTGCAACAAAGGTGCTAATTAAGTTATTACCAAATAAAAGGATAAAACAAAGGACGAGTTGCATATAGGTACAAGTAGAGGTAGCACAATGGACACGTGAATTGAAATAAGTAGTTTTTCATACGAGTCGGCTTGAGCCAAAATGCTTTTTGTCCAACATACGATTACAAAAATAAGATTATTTCAGTAATAATATTTTTAAAATGAAATGATTTAGTAGATATTATGCTTCAAAAGTACCTTTTAGAGTTTTAGGTAACTTAAAGAAAGTTTTTGCCTATTTTGCATACAACAAACCTGAACCGACACATCTTGTTAAAAGGGAAAAGGGTCTCACCAGTTCTTGTCAAATTCTGTTACTTTCCTCACTCAACTTTGAAATAAGAGATCTCACCTGAAAATCCATGAGCATGTTAATCCAACTCATTCCCTTTGAGAATCCATTAATGAAAAGGGGACCCATAATCATGTCCACGGTGTCTATGTGGAACTCGTTAAAAGCATAAAACAGCCAAACAGACATAGCATCATGGCAACCAACAAAAATACTTAAAGTAATGAATTATGAATGCAAGTTGTAGCAATACAGAAAATGACTTTTTTATGTTCATATAATACAAACCAGAACAAATAAGTTAATTACCAGTGATCATTATCTTTGTCTTTTTATTACATATAAATCACTGTTCTTGTAAAAAACAGAAAAGAACAGAACACAACACGGCACACATACGTATTGACTCAACTCTGAGGATTTGTCAAGAGAATCTACAAGCATTTTTGAACCCTGCAATCAAGAACAATAACAATTTTGATGAACCAATAAGACAATTGACCAGTCAAACAAAGAAAACGCGAAACAATAAAATGGAAATTGTTCTTTACCATCTCGGGGGTGATGTCTTTTGGAGTTGCTCCCGCCTTTGCAATTATACTTTAAAGGAGAAACTTGTCCCTACATTGCATGTCAGGAGGAGCCTCCTTCTGAGCTTGCATTTTTACTTCAATAAAACCAAAAAAAAAAATTAACAAAAAAATAACAACCTTTAACGTCATCAATCGTTAGGATACTGTAGAGCCCAAAATGAATATGCATTCGATACATATCCTATCATTTTTGTAATAAACCAATACATTTATAGGAAGGAAATCGAGATTGTCCAGGGGTAGTTCCCCGCACAATCGAAGCATTATTCAAGCAATCAGCAGATAGCAACCATACATATCTTTTTAGCTTTGAAATTTACCTTGGTCAACTCAAAGATTTACTCATACCTCATGCAAGAAAAGCTACTGATCCTTTACCCCGACAGTGAGTTTAATATATATAATAGACTAAAACGGCATTTTCGATCCTGAGGTTTGGCCAGTTTTGCGACTTTCATCAAAAGGTTTGTTTTTCCGCATCTGGATCCAAAAGGTTTGAAATCTTGCCATTTTCATCAGGTTCGTTAACTCCATCCATTTTTTTTCCGTTAAGTCAGGGGTATTTCTGTCTTTTTTCAATAAATTAAAGGGCAACCAGATCTTTTTCACTTTATGTAAAAAGACCGAATACCCCTGAAAAGGACCGAATTGCCCTTTAAGTTAACAAAAAAGACGGAAATACCCTGACTTAATGGAGAAAAATGGATGGAGTTAATGAGCCGGATGAAAATGGCAAGATTTCAAACTTTTGGATCCAGATGTGGAAAAACAAACCTTTCGATGAAAGTCGCAAAACTTGCTAAACCTCAGGGACAAAAATGACATTTTACTCTTTATAATGTGGCAAAAATTTATACACTCATCATATCACTCGCAAATACTAATAATTATGTGAAATCGAAACTTTTTACTGTCTTTCCATCCAAACCGATCCTAACAGTGGGATTGTGATCGATAATCTTGTAAGCATCCAAGTCAGCAACTTTAATCATGCAATAAGTCTTTATAGACTCGGAAGTCAACTCAGATCAACTACTTCAACAAATTCCAATAAAGTTTCTAGTAGATCACATTGGTGACTCTCTTCTCTTCTTTCCTGAATAAGAGCAAGAAATTCAATTCATTATCATAATGTCGTAAACAAAATGTTTTTTATTATTATTTGCAGCATGATTCGCATGTCAATGACTTGTTCTGATGCTACCGAACGGCGAAAAGTTACAAATAAAATTTGGATGGTTGATTTGGGCGGAAGGGAGCGCGTTTTGAAAACGAAAGCGTGGGGAAGAAGATTTGAAGAAGGAAAAGCTATTAATATTTCTCTTTCGGCCCTTGGTGACGTCATCAATGCTCTCCAAAGAAAGAATAGCCACATACCTTACAGGTAACTGAAACTAAAGATACTCAAGTGTTGACCATTTTCCAAAGTCAAACTCAGTTTCAATATACAAGTAGCAATTAGACCCATTCACTAACGGACATGTTGATTCTGGTTGTGTTATATCCTTAACGGGTCAAACAAATAAATAGAGAAGTCAGCTAAAAATGGGTCAAATCTTTTTTAATGAAGAAAAGAAAAAACCTCTTAAATTATTTTTTTAGACAAACTAAGATTATTATCAAAGTTATATAATTTCTTAAATCATTTTGTACCCGAACTCAAATATTGAAAAGAAAGATCCCGACCCGGACCCAATTATTATTAATACCCGAACTCAAATACTCATCTTGAGTTTGGTAAGCAAATCTTGTTTCTTGGATTCAAGTTCACGCGAATAACCCAAAGACCATTAAAAAAAACCCCTATAAACTATTTGTTCTTATTTTAGGCTAAACTTGGCTCAGGGTCGATAAGGCTCGATTCGTTTCGAGCTTTTTCTCAAGCAGCTAGCGAGCCGCTTGGCTCGTGTGCACCCCACTTATAACAGAACTCCACAAAACATAAAAACCAACAACATCAAATTACCTGGTCACAGTAGTTTGGAGCAGAGAATACAATCATGAGTTTACCATGATGTTCGATTTCATAACCTTCATCTTTGACCTCATGAGATCGCACAACTAAATCTAAAAAACAAATCACAAAAAACAATGAGAACATGTAAGGTATATGAATTCATATCATCAAAACACTTAGCTTATTCATTTCATAAAACTGTCACAAATGCATAAAACATGATACAATTATATGAGATTGATAAAATAATAATAGTACCTAGATTATTATCCTTCAGAAGCCGTTTTGTTACGTCTCCACCAAAAGGGAGCCCTACACCACGCTTGCTTGGTCCTATACCGGGATTAGGTTGAGGACCACTCCATAATATCTCACACATCAACCCTAAAAAAATATAAAAATTTATGCACCCTCTAAAACTCGTATTAGCAGCTTGTTATCCAACATAAGTACAAATATTTATTAGCAATGTTAGTGCATTAAGTGTCTATCGCCTCCGTCAATCTAGTCCGTAGTAGAAAACTGAAGAAAACGAGAGTTACATTGTTATTTTAGAATTAGTTAGTCAAAAAGGCAAGGTGGCATAACTGTAATTAATGAGATTCCTCATTAATCCTTTGGCCTATATATAGATCTCTAGGGTTTCTCATTTAGAACTTTTGCCATTTCACACTTTAGAGAGATCTAGTTCTAGAGAGAGAAACTAGAGAGAGAATCTAGAGAGAGAAATGCAAAACGTGATTCACGGTTCTTGTACGTTATCAGATTTTATAATAGAATCACGATTATATTACGTCATGTGTGTTTAGGTCGCGTTCGTGTACGGATTCCGCACGTTTCACGTTCGTTTCGCAATCGTTTCGGAGTCAAAACCGGTCCTACAAGTGGTATCAGAGCAGGAGCTCGATTGCGCTGATCAAACACATCGATTCGTACCAGATTACATCGATTTCAGATCTGAATTTCATCTTATTCTTCATCTTTTTCATATATTTCACGTTTTTTCTGAAAAACGTAAAATTGAACAGGTTTTTATGGTCCGAATCAGATGATTTTTTAGTATGGTGTGCGAAAATACTTGAATTACAATCCTACAAAGTTTCAGATCCAAACTCCTAGCCGATTAGGAGAAATTTGAGTTTTTGTGACCGAAAACGAATGACATCAGCGTAGTTCGCTTCAAACAGAAGGCTTTCGCTTGAGATATCTGTTGCTTTCGCTTGAGAAGTTAATGCTTTCGCTTGACCAAGTACCCTATCGCTTGAAAACAAAGTCTCTCGCTTGAACTTATACCCTATCGCTTGAAACATATGGCAATCTGAAGCGAGACACACCCTTTCGCTTGAATCACGTGTTCGATTGAGTGTATACATCGAGTTGTGTGTATCATTTAACGAGGGTGTCAGTATTTTGGGACTAAAAATCACAAGTATTTGAGTGTTTGCATGTGAATATTGACTAATTGAAGGAGTTATCTGCCATTGCTTTGATATAGTCACAAAAATTGATTTGGTCAAATAGGCATTAAGTATTCAATGACATTGTCGGCCATATGATATCTTGTTGCAAGTGAGAACTGATTGAAAGATAAAAGCATACAATATTGAGGTCCAATGAGAGCTAAACTGTTTGTTGGTTATTAAAAACCCACAAGAATTTGTCGGCCATCAATTCAAGTGAAAGAGGTTGTTTTTAGAAAAGTACATCGTGTCTTGTGTTAGTCTTCAAGAGGTGATCAGTCTTCACGAGGTTGTCAAGTAGTTTGTCGGTTCAATTAAGAAGTTTTTGAGGTGGTCAAATTTGAGTTGTCCAAGACATTTGAAATTAAACAAATTAATCAGCTTAAGCCCATGTTTTGATCAGCTTAGTGGTATTTCAGCCCATGTTTTGATCGGCTCATGTGACTTTAATTCTTGTGGCCTAACAGAAGTAAATAGATTCTTTCAAGTCATCGTCCAAATTGTTTACATAATTCATCGACCAAATTATCAATTGAAGTATTGAGTTTCAGTGAATTTTCGACACGAGTCCTAGATCATTTTCGCTCTCAAACTTTTACATATTCAGTCTGTTTAAACTGAGCGTTTGCTTGTTTGTTTGCAGGTTATTCAAAGAGATATAATCATGGCTAAAATGTTTGATGAACTGGAAAACACTAAATTTGAAAGAATAAACAATTGGACTTGTTGTTCTTCTTTTGAGAAAAAGGAGGTTTTGGTTGAAAGATTCGAATATTTCATGTGTCAAAAGGATGAAACGTTGGATGAGTTGGAAATACGGTTTAAAATTTTAATGGACAGTTTGAGAAACAAGAATATTAGAATATCAAATGATGAACAGATATCGAAATTGGCAAATGCATTACCTGCTAAATGGGATAAATTCTTGGTTGAGCTAAAAAGGGAAGATTTTTTTCAAGAACTTTATCCAAAACAGTTTTTTAATGAGGTTAATGGAGAGTTTCGTAAGGAATATAAGAAAAAGAAGGAAATTTTGACCGAAATGGAAAAGAATTTACAAAAATTGGAATTGGATGTAATTACTGAAATTGATAATAGAATTCGTGTGTGTCTTGAAACAAAGAGTATTCTGAAATATGATATTAAAAGGAAATGTTATATTGATGAAAGTATGAATCCTTTTGATTTCGTTAAACTCTTTTGTGCAGGAACATATAAGATGGAAACAAAGGATATTCCAAAGAACGAAGAATCTTTGAAGCTTGGATCTTCAAGTTCAGAATCAGTGTGTTTTAAATGTGATAACTTTAAGGCTGACAATGACAAACTTTTGAAGAATACAGAAAGTTTGACATCGGAAGTCGAGAAGTTGAGAGATGAAAAGAAAACTGATGATGAACAGATTCTGGAGTTGCGCTTGAATTGTGAAAAACTAAAATCTGAAAATATCAAACTGTTGAGTGATGTGGACAGTTTGACATTGGATAACAAGATTTTAATAGAAAAAGAAAAAGAGTTTGAAAATGAAAAATTCAAATTTGAAAATGATTTCAAAAGTCAGTTAAAGATTTTAGAAGATGAGAGAGATATTTTTGGTAAAGATAATCTTGAAAAACAAATTGAAATCAATTCTCATCTTGCTAAAATCATTCAGCTTGAAAAAGAAGCTGAAAAAGCTCGGATTATAATCAAAGAGCTTGAGAATAAATTGAAAGGTTTTGTGAATTATACTTCACATGTTTGTCCAAAACCGATCAATTCTGTTTCAATAAGTGACAATGTCACAAATTTTGACAAAGTCAAAATTGAAGATTGTGATGAAAGATCTGATGATGGAAAAGAAAAGAAAAGAAAAATATTTTTAGAATTAAAAGAAAAATTCAAAAATACTGTTTTGCAATCTACTGAAACAGGTGAATGTTCTAAGCAAAAACCTGTTAAGAAGAGTGTAGAACAGAAACAAAAAGATAAAAATTTGAAAAATTTTAAAAATGAAAATAAAAGCTCATCAGTTCAGTCATCCAATCATTCTAAAAAATCACAAAAATCTAAAAAGGAAAACTCACAACATGTTGGTAATAAGTGGTGCAGGTTTGACCACAGTGCTCAAAAGACAAATCCAGCATTGAAGAGGAGAAATGACTATAACCAAGCCCAACAATGTTATGATCTAAATGTTTGGTGTGACAGAAGTGGATGGTATGATAACAGAGTATGCTATACCTGTGGTATTAGAGGACACATTGCTGTTAACTGCCAGAATTGGAATTATGAAACAAGAAGATGCTATAACTGCCAGATCAAAGGTCACATTGCCAGAGATTGCCCAAGGAGATCGATGGGAAGATCGAGGGTTGAATTTCAGAGAACGATAAAGAAACCAGTCAATGTCAAGCCCAAAGAACAGAAGGTTCTGGAACAGAAAGTGAAACTTTCGCAAGGGCAGAAAGACAGACTGCGAAAGAAAAGGAAGAAAGCGAGAGAATACTTGGAGAAGATTTTGTCTTCAGGTTCACTGGTTGATACAAATAAGAGTTCTGATGAATCGTTTCACTCGACTGCAAAGCCAAGTAAATTGAATTCTTCAGATGCAAATTTGAGGACAAACAAGAAGGAAAAGAAAGTTATTGGCGATGAATCTGACTCATCCAATTCAGACAAGTCAAGATCGGGCAATGAATCTGATTCCACAAAATCAGAGGAGCCACAAGTTGAGGTAAAAAAGGAAGAAACAGTTCCATTAATGAATGATGAGAATTTTCCACCATTACAAGCTGCAAACTTGAAATCAAAAGGTGTTGATACTGGAAAAATGTTTAATAGCAATGTTAAACATATTTTTAGTAAGATGGCTGATGGTAAGGAAAAGGGAGTAAAAGAATTTTATGAGGAAAAGAGAAATGTTCAAAACACACCTAAGACTGGTCAGGCTTGGGTGTCAAAATCAGTTAGTTGAATTTCTGACTTGCCGGAGCTTCCAGGTTGGTAAGTGTGAAGCAGGTATCGGCATCATTCTTGAGAAATTCACAGGATGGTAACTGTGATATTTCGTCTTACAAGTGGTTAATCAAGGACATTAAGTTGTACTTGATTTTCTACAAGTGATTGTGGTGTTTGATCTTATATTGTTAAATTTTTCAAAATGGTTAAAAGAGAACAAGGTGATGAGATGACCCCGAACCTATGAGTGGTTGGTAAGCAAACTAATTTTTCCGGAAAAACCATTCTGATTAAAACAAACTTAAGTGTTTTGAAATCATTATGGGAAAATAGTTTGTTGTAAAGGGGGAATTCTGATTGAATACGCCGAAACCCTCACGGCTGAACAAACATGATTATTTTCACAAGATTGAAAAACGGTTTTCAAACTGTTAAGATCAATGGGTTGTAAATCATGGGGGTATGTTAGATTTTCTGCAAATCAGTACACTTATTAGCAGAAAATGGATGGCGAGACAAAGCTATCAGTGTTGGTTGTCAAATTTTCTTTAAATGATTTTTCATTTTAGGGGGAGTAATGTTCTTAGAAAATACAAAAACATTTGAAAATTTTGAAAAAGTCAAAAACATGATAAAATTCAAAAATTGAGTTTTGCGTAAAAAGAGGAAATGATAGTACATCAGTAGACTATCACAGTACGCTAAAGAAATGGAAGGTTTAAATGTGTTAAACGATCTCACCGTGGATGTGTCGGTAGGTTTTTGCACATTTAGTAAACTTTTTCGGGATTTAAACCTAAATTCAAACACTTGCTTATTTCGTGGGGAACACTACTTGGATATATAGGTAACCCCTGAAATCTCGTTTGAAAGGTTTCGTATTCTGATATACAGGTTTTTATACTCAATGATGTCTGGGGTATTATTCCGGGACTTCTGCTGAACGGTAGTTCTGACCTAGTCCTCGAATAATACTTTCTGCAAATGCTTTGAAACATAAGCATCACCCTCAGCATATATGATAAGACAATAAAATTGCTTAGCAATGCTGTTGTAAAAAAGATCCTCTAAAGGGGACACACCCACAAGTTGAGTCATGATCTCTCTGCTGAACGATGGTTCTGACCTGAGCTCTCATGATTCTTCATAATTTATTAACCCCTTACAGATATCATTTGTGTTATAATTGCCTGTAAGACTGAATATTGGGATCTGGATACGGGAGTATATTCAAGAGGTGGGACACATGAATGAGTTTAAGTTCTTAATACATCTAATTCGTATCCTGAATCAGTTGAAGTTTGTGTGAAAATTTAAGTGGATCAGTATATCGACAATCTAAGTGAATTGTTTAGAACATAAAGTGTTTTAAAGCTCAACGGTACTTGTGATTTGTCAAAAACTGATATGATCCTCTGATGCATACTTAAAAAAAATATTGTCTGTAAATATGTTTGTACATATTTCTTTACTGCTTTATATTTTCAGAAAAATACAAAAAGATTTTTGATTCTGCTTTATTTTCGACAACTGATATCTGAATTGCTGAGTTTCAAAATCTAAGTAAGCTGATTGTGTTTCTGAAAATAAAACAAGTTCATTAATTTGATACTTGAATTAAAATCAAAAATTTCAAAAACAGTTTGTGATATCTCCAAGGTCATTAACTTGAACTTGGATGATTAACTGTGAGGGAGATAGATTCTTTAATGCTACCAAATCTATACTGTTTGTTGATAGGGGGAGTGGATTAGAGAAGATTTTGATTGAGAATTCAAAACGCTGTTATTCATAAATGTTTGAGAAATTGCAGATGATAGTCCAGACTACGATCCCGGAAGCTGAGTCTAAGGGGGAGTCTGAAGACGAGCTCAAAGCAAGGGGGAGCTTGTATACGGAAAGCAAGGTGTCGATCCCAAAGCACGGAAGCTTGACGAAAGGGGGAGCCTGATGAAGAAAAGAGGAAAAGCTGAAGCTGAAGACAGATCCACCGGGATTCTGTTCGAGAAGATTCAAAGAGAGAAAGAGAAAGAAAAGTTGCTACGAGCTTGACTACAGATTGACTACAGCAATATCCAAGGGGGAGTCTGTTAGTGCATTAAGTGTCTATCGCCTCCGTCAATCTAGTCCGTAGTAGAAAACTGAAGAAAACGAGAGTTACATTGTTATTTTAGAATTAGTTAGTCAAAAAGGCAAGGTGGCATAACTGTAATTAATGAGATTCCTCATTAATCCTTTGGCCTATATATAGATCTCTAGGGTTTCTCATTTAGAACTTTTGCCATTTCACACTTTAGAGAGATCTAGTTCTAGAGAGAGAAACTAGAGAGAGAATCTAGAGAGAGAAATGCAAAACGTGATTCACGGTTCTTGTATGTTATCAGATTTTATAATAGAATCACGATTATATTACGTCATGTGTGTTTAGGTCGCGTTCGTGTACGGATTCCGCACGTTTCACGTTCGTTTCGCAATCGTTTCGGAGTCAAAACCGGTCCTACAAGCAAAATATACCTTCCTCTGGGGGCTCGCAAAACCAATCAATGGCTCTGATGTCAGAGAGCTTTACGCCATCAGTGCTAAAAGTGACATTTTAGAGAAGGATAATAAATGGTTTAAAAAAACACAAACAAATGTGTCTAGTTAACCTGGATCGGATTGAGCAGCGATTGGCAGAGCATAGTCGGGAATGGTAGGAAAGCTAGGGTTTGAAACGACACTCATGAAACCGATAACTATAATATATCTCCCTAAATAGAATCAAAGAAAATGTCTGGTGGTGAGAGTCAAACACGAAAATTATTTTAAAATCGAGAAATAATGTTACCATTGAATTGGAACATTACTTGAAGAAGATTGCTTCCGTATTTAAGCATGTCTGTGACAGGTGTCGGCATCTGTGGTGCAGGATCCTGATGAAGAAATTAAGGAGCCAGAAACATGTTAGTGTTCACCTGTCACCAAGACCACATCATAGTACAAGTTACGGAGCAGTCTGTGCAAACCTTGTAAGTACAAGTCCTTCTATCGACTCCTTCCCCATTAAATAAAAAACTATCAAATCAAGAGAAATGAATAACATATTAGCCAATTTAAACACATATGTATATTCATCAGTGAAAAGAACGTGCATACTTGACTTGATGAGGACTTATGAGGCATGATGATGTCTCTACATTATCCGTTTGAGCAACAAATAAATACTGCACGAAAATTAAATACCCACAGTTTGATTAAAACAAATTTATCGGTCATCATACATGATAAAAGCTAACACTTCTATAAGAAATGCTTACTATTTTGTCATTAGGAGAAGTTCTTGAACTCTTTGATATATAAAGATCCGTCACATATGAATCATAACCTGGCTAATAATATACACAGCACAACAATTCAATCACAGACTTACATGATACCTTTCTTTAAAATAATTTTTAAAAAAATGAACAATAATACCTTGGTCTCAAAAAGAGAAACTATTTCACCCATTTTCATTCCTGGATAGAACCTGAACGTAAACTTCTTCCAATGTAAATTCATGATTCTGAATAAAACTTCATATAAAGACAAAGATGATACAAAAATGGCATATTACTCTAACAATAATAACACAAAATAAGGCATTGATTAAAGAATCTCCTAGCTACACATACTGTTTATGTAACATTTTCTGATTCTTGAAGTCATCCATAATTTTCTTCACAAACTCTAAAGTTACTACATCTCCCTCTATTCTTGCACCAGCATATTGTGGTTCCACGTCTGTAATTAAATAAAAACATATAAAAAACCTCATCATAGCACATCTTTCGCTTTTGTTGGAATCAGATGGGGGACCTTCCATTGGCAAAAAAAAAAACAACAAATTAACAATTTTTATGCATTCAACATAAAATTATGGTTTGTTTGCAATATAAATCCATGTAATAATTGGAAAGGCTCATTAAGTAGACGTGCTTGCCACCAAAGTCAACATTCCAACCAAGCCGCAAGCCCACAATTCACAATCATGTCACCATTTTTAATACCTTGAAACTTCTCAACGATGGCATTCCACCAATCTGCATGAGCAACCTCCACCTTTTAGCAACTGCAACTCATAGATCGCTTGTTTAGAGATTTAAATCACCCTCGTTTATTTCATTATTTATAAAATAAAAAATAAAAACCGTACAAAAGATGTTAGCACGTCAAACCAACCTATGCCCAACACATTTTGACCATTACTTAAAAACTGACCCGTTTCATTTTCTTTATGAAGGGGAACCAGAGACCCTTACTTTTATATCTGAACTTGTCATTCTTTGAGCGTCCACATCATCTGATTGACCGGATGTCACATCATATTTGTCACAGGTACCTAATGATAAGATAATCGAAAGTCACCTATTAGTTCCTGATTGCATAGTGTGTAATTGATCACAACTTGCAAGTTCCCACTTTATTAGTAGCATTGGATTATATGTACAACTGTCATACCTTCTCTACTTGTTCTTGGTATAGATCTGTTCGATAATATGCGGTTGACATCAACAAATTTGGGTTAAATGAGTTGAAAAGTCTGCAAAACAACAACGAAAAAGGAGAAATAGGTATGGGCTGAAGACCGAATAGAACTTTCATAACTTATATCGTTTATACCTGCTTAATGATGCATTGTCATACATATTTTGCCTCTCAAAGAAAGCTAAGGTATAAAACGTGAATCGATCCACAACTGAGACACCAACCTGTATCACAACAATTTCAACAACGTTAGTGTGCAAGTTAAATATATAGAAGCTTTGCTGTACCCCAATCCGTTCAGAAGTAAATGGGTCGAATATAAGCTTTTCAAGTTATTAACTATTTAACAACATGAATATGAGATCATACTCACATCAGAATCAAGTGATGTGAATACAAGTTTTGCCCTTTCATGCTACTTCCAATAGCCAAAACACCGGGTGATTGAAGCTGAAAAAGAAGAAACAATCCACACTATGATCAATACTCAGACAAATATGAATCGGGCTTGTTACATATATAACTATGAAGACCAGTTTTAAACGAAGAGGAAACAACGATGGATACATAGGAAAGGTTGTCAACGGTTCGATTTCCCATAACGATACACATGGCTGCCTCTCACCAGCAGTTGACTCATCCCAACCGACCTATAAATATATCAAGATTTAATAAGTAAACCAAACAAACAAACAAATTTAAATCGTATATAAGAAATAAGTGCTTCAATATAAATATACCTTCACTGATCGCAAATGAGAATTAGGAAAAACATACTATTTGCTATGACCATAATATGTAAGTTTCCAAAGTGGTTTCTCCTGCTGAAAGTCTTCACTAATCTGGCGCTTGCAAGTCTCTGGATCCGTGCAACTTTATAACACAAAAAATTAAACACAATCAGTTCTCATGACATAAAAAGGTTTAACCATGCAAAGACGTGGTTACGGGTCAAACCGACTCATCTATGAAGCACGGGGACGGCTCAGACCATTGAGTACCCGTCCCGGGGACAGTTTGGGGACGGAAACGGCATGGGGACGCCATGGGGACGTCCCCCAAACGTTTCCGGGAAATTGGGG
Source organism: Helianthus tuberosus (assembly GCA_030545235.1). Taxonomy (NCBI): domain Eukaryota; kingdom Viridiplantae; phylum Streptophyta; class Magnoliopsida; order Asterales; family Asteraceae; genus Helianthus; species Helianthus tuberosus. The sequence continues at coordinate 107,312,704 of CM060427.1, read as the reverse complement.
ACCGCAGCGAGACGATTCGGGGATTGTGGGGACGGCAACTAAAGGTTTCGGGGACGGCACCAGTGAGTAAATCAATAAAAGAGAAGAAGGGACGGTGGCTGTACTGAGTTTTCTCCGGTGAGTTGCAGGGTTGCAGCAGCTGTTGTTGAACAAATGTTTAGTTTGGAAGAAGATAAACAAAATGCAACCCTATTTTGCATTTAGTGGGCTTTTATTGTATTTAGTAGGCTTTTAAAATTTTAGTTTGTGGCCCACCACCCACTTGAAAACCTAATATTGAAAACTATTATTTACTAAACTCTTCAAATTTTTACCAACATCAACGACTTTTTAAATTATTCTTTATTAATTTCTTTGATTTAACACTAAAACTCTATAAATTCCTATTGTTTTTATTTTTAGTTAATTACTTACAATTTTGTATTTCACACATTATTTAATCTAATGTAAAAATCTATTTTTATAATAAACTTTTAATGTAGAGATCTATCTTAGGACTTTGTTTAATATATATATATATATATATATATATAGGGTAGGGATATGGTAAAAAGTGTCTAAAATGTGAGAAGGGTAAGAAGTGTTTTAAACCATTGGATATTTGATCTAATGGTTGAGATCAATAGGGTATAAAATGTAAATTTTGTTTTAATTAGAAGGACCTTATGTAAAATTGAAGGGCAATAGTGTCTTTTCCAATGTTTCAAATATGGTAACCGCCATCAATCTCCTAAAAACTAGCTATTCAAATTTAATTGCTAAATTATCTCGATCCTAAATTCTAAAAATAGAAAAATATGTAACTGCTGCAAAGAAACGTATAACACTATACATCCATCATAGGCATGCTACCAGAAAAATATAACACTATATAACACTATGCATCCATCATATAACACTATATAACCAAAGAACACTATATAACACCATGTAACACTATATAATACTATATAAAAAATATATAACACTATACAGTTCTAAATGGTGGTTGCACTACAGAATTAATAATTGATGGTGTTATATAGTGTTTTTTGATGGTTGCGCTACAGAATTATATAACACTACAGAATTATATAACACCAAAAACCATATTATAACACCATATAACACCAAGTAAGACTATATAACACTATATAAAAAATATATAACACTATGCAGTTCTGAATGGTTGTTGCACTACAGAATTATATAACACTACACACATTCGTAGATTAATTCCTAAAATCGAATTCCTATAATAAAGGGTGGAAGTTATTTTGGGCAGTTATCTTTTAATCAATTAATTGAAAGAAAATAGAAAATTACTAATTCACCCTTTTGAATTAATTTAGATATAGGACACTTGTCATCACCACATTATTTCTTACGCTTCTCACACTCTGAGCACTTTTTACAGGATCCTTTACCTATATATATATATATATATATATATATATATTTTGCCGTATATTTACCGTACCCGTATCTTGGATTTTTGAGTTTTGCCGTTCCCCGTACCCGTATCGTCCCCGTACCCCAGTCCCGTACCTGTTCCCGTGCTACATAGCGACTCATTTACCTTGAAAAGATGAAGGTCCGGGATACCAAGGTCGTTTCAAACAAAGAGGAAACAACAATGGATACAAATGAATCTTGTTAGAAACTCAAAAATTCACAAAAACAGAAATTGTCGAAAATAAATAAATAACCTTCGCGACTTCCCCAATGATATCATATCAAGCAAACTGGCTTATCAGCAAATGAGATGGCTTCTTGTCGAAAATAAATAAATAACCTTTCATAAACGCAGGGAGTTAATATGGAGCATAGGCCTGCATTGATACCATGATTCACAGAACACAAACTCTAATAGCTACCTGTAACATCTTTAAAACCAAAGAATTCAGAATGATGAAATTATAATCCTAAATTTGAGCCTCTTAAAATCTAACCCTAATTAATTGACAAATAAAGAGAATACCTCTTCGGAAACATTACATAGTTTTTCGTCAGTCATCCCATGTTCGACGAAATTCCTAGCTGCATGTCCAGCCGCACTTCTACTTCCAACTATCAAAAACTTGAAATCGGCTCGAAAGAGTTTAGGTAAATCTCTAACAATCAAAATTTGTCATAAAAAATAACTCTCTCGATTCTCATTAGCTAAAGAGGCTGAATCAGAATAACTAAATCACACCAATAATGATGCAGATTTTTCGTATGCTTTGTTTCAAGATCAAATGTCAAAAATCTCGATTCTCAATAACTCTCTCGATTCTCATTAGCTAAAGAGCTTCACGAACATAAATCCGACCATAATCTCCCATGGCAAGTAGGCTTTCTGACGAACAGTTGAAAACGAATATATCAAAATCAAATGTCAAGAACTTCGAATCGGATACAGAAACTTACCATGAATACCATCTTTAGAGGCAACTTTTGGGTGGCGACGATCGAAGAAGAGTAGATTACGATTGGGATTCAAGATCTGAAGAGTTTTCTAGGGTTTTGCAAAGTAGCGGTGGTGAAACGTATGAGGGAATTAGAATGATTAGGGTTTTTAGTTCCTTATATACCCAGGTCAATTCATGCGGGTTTGGATAGAAAAAACGGATCCCGTGTAAAAATTAGAGATTTCCATCATTTTCCCGCCCAAAATTTTGTGAGGTTGCACAATCTAGTGACACGTGTCCCACACCTTATTTGTTTATTATATATATAGATATAGATGGTAAGTGGTAGCATCAGAATAAATATAATTCTGATGCTCAAAGTAGTATCACCATCATCATCATCACTAGATGCACATTTGAAACCTTGTTCATAAATACAAAAGTTACAAAGCTCGAACAAATTATCAACAAAGAACTTTAATCCCATTATTTTTGTCCGTTCTCATAATACGTGACAGTTGTCCGAATAATGGTATCTTTGCAAAGTAATTTGACTGCAAAAAAAAGACAACGGTCCAGAATTTGTTTTATATACACATACAAATATAGATGTAAATCGTTGATTCTGTGTTTTTATAGTAAAAAACAAAAGATTTATAGATCATATATGTTGGTCTGAATTTGAATATGTTGGTTTTCTGTATCGCCAAACTTGCATTATGTCGTAGACTTTTTAAATTGAATGATGGTAAATATATTGAGTTTTAGATTATACTTAGTTGACACTTGACAGTTAATAAATATAATTTTCCTTTTGAACTTAAAAAACAAAAAATTGCACTTTATTTGAACCAGAGGCACATAGAAAACAATTTACCAAGACCCTAAAAAGTTAACTAGACATGTTTGATATGAAAATTGTGACTAAATATGAAATTAACTAGAATTGTTCCATATGAGTATTGCGGCAATAAATGAAATCAACATTCTATTTATATTGTCGTTTCACTGCTAAAAAATGGGCATTACAGAAAAAGGTTGCAAATTATGTCGTGAAATAATTTGTGGTCCCAAAATGAAATTACCCATAGAGGTTGATGCCGCCGCATTTCAATTGCAAAAGACTATTTGCGAACGAAAATGCGGTAACAAACGCCCTCTTCTGCTAGTGTTTCATATCACTACTAGAAAAGTGGTTATTTTGCTACGGAAATTTCCTACGCAAAAAAAGGCGTCGCAAATTCTGACACATTTACTACGCATTTCCTACGGAAAAAAGACCTTGATTTTTTTGGGCAATTTGTGACACAATAGTGACAAATATACTAATTCTAAGTATTGTGTTGGAAATGTGTAGCAACTTGCTACGCATTTCCGACGGAACCATTATTTATTTGTTGGAATTAGATTTATATGTTAAATTCATTTAAATATTAATTGTTGCGTCAGAAATGCGTAGCAACTTGCTACGCATTTGTGATGGAAAATTTATTACCATATTGTGTAGGAAATGTGTAGCAACTAGCTACGCATTTTTGATGGAAAATTTATTGTGTAGGAAATGTGTAGCAACTTGCTACGCATTTGTGATGGAAAATTTATTACCATATTGTGTAGGAAATGTGTAGCAACTAGCTACGCATTTGTGATGGAAAATTTATTGTGTAGGAACCGTTCCTTCGACGTTTTTCCCGGCTACTTTAACGGTTTGGTTTTGATGGTGAAGACGATTTGCTATTGTTGGTAATGTTGGTGGTTCAGATACTTCCAGATCGATTCAGGTTTGGTTAAAATAGATGACATCAGCTTCATGATGGTTCCGGTTTTGTTTCGGCTCGGGTCACGGTTCGGTTCAGGTCAGATTTAACGCGGGTCAATCTGTGTATACCCGTGTTATACATATGTATTGTTAACCTAGTCAATATCAAGCTTCTTCAACTCAATATGTGTATACCCTTGTTATACATATGTATTGTTAACGCGGCGAACGTTACCTCTGTTCATGTTCTTTTATAAACTGTTCGCCGAACGTTTGGTTCGTATGCAACCCTAATTATTATATAACTATAATACATTTAATTTTTGTAAGTATGTTTTGGAATTAATAATTAAATCTTATTTGATAGTTGTAAATAAAAAGAATAACGAAACATATTTATACATTATAAATTATCAACATGTTGATGCATTGAGTAGTTGTACTCTATACTTAGGGAGATTTAAAAAAAAATTGATATAATTACACTTTTAATGTGATTTATAAAAACAAATTGATATAATAATAATAATAATAATAATAATATTTTTTCATTAATTAACTAGTTAATAATAATACAAGTAATTGATATAATTACACTTTTAATGTGATTTATAAAAACAAATTTATGTGCCACCATATTAATAATAATAATAATATTTTTTCATTAATTAACTAGTTAATAATAATACAAGTAATTGATATAATTACACTTTTAATGTGATTTATAAAAACAAATTTATGTGCCACCATATTAATAATAATAATAATCTTATTTGATAGTTGTAAATAAAAAGGATAATGGAGGCATAATGTTTTACACATAATTGAGCCAATCAAAACCTTTAGTTAAACTTCACACGGATCACCATCCTACGGTCCATTGCTCACCTAATTTTCAATCCAACGGTTTAAAAATACCTCTAGAAACACAAAATCCTTAAACCCACAAATATCAAAATACCACCCTCAAAACTGCTAATCATCTTCTCCATCTCAAACACCTGCATCTTATCTTCTCCATCTCCTCAAAACTGCTTCCGATTTCGAGCTTTCACCACACCAACACTACCAATCAAAATCGATCTTCGATCTTCCGATTTCGAGCTTTCACTACCCCGCCCCCCTTCGGTTCCCTGTAACCTGACAAAACGGAGCACCTCCGGTCGGTTCACCGGCCACAGCCCCTTCGACTCCCCCTTTTCCGGCTCACGGCGGCGGTCTTTATCTCCGACCGACAAACTTCACGGAGAAACTTCAATATTGCTGTTATCAATTCAACGTTTTCATGGTGTTTCTCCTTTTCCTTTGAATCTGCATAATTTTTGTGATCTTGAATTTTGGAAATCGAATTGTGTGTGAGGATATGGTGTTGAAACCAATATGAATCAAAGAGATTGTAGATGACTTCTTCTGGTTTTGCCATTTTGTGGTGGAATATGTTGGACTACTACGTCTTTGAAACCAGGCTACAGCCAAAACATGATTATTTGGAATAAATGAAATATATATTATAATAAATTTCTTTTAAAATGAATATCGACTTCTAGGAAACATTGCTTCTGGTACGGATAGGTTAAAAAGACAATTTGCCTACGAATTTTAGACAGTTTTTAGTTTTATTTGCTTTTGTATCCGATCTCTCGGATGTTTTATAAATAGAATAAAACTAGAAAAAACATTAAATTTTGTGACAATTGTGTAGCAAAAATAAAAAATTAAATTCCGTTAAATGGGTAGGAAAATGCGTAGAAAATGTATAGCAATTTGTGACAGCCCTTTTCTGTCAGAAATAGGTAGGAAAATGCGTAGAAAATGCGTAAAGAAACCAGTTTCCTACGAGTGGTTTAACTACATATGCATTTCGTCACAAATTCGTAGAAAATTAAATTTCGTGACAATTGTGTAGCAAAAATTAAAAATTAACTTCCGTTAAATGGGTAAGAAAATGCGTAGAAAATGCGTAAGAAACCAGTTTCCTACGAGTGGTTTTCCTACATACGCATTTCGTCACAAATTCGTAGAAAATCGCGAGTTATGACGCATTTCCTACGAAAAATGGTGTCAGAAATTTTAATTTTTCTAGTAGTGTATATTTTGTAAAGCTTTTTAGATGAGTCAAATATGAAAGGCAAAGAAAAGAACAAAAACCATTTCAATTAGGCAAGGTTGGAGAACTCGCTAGTCGCTAGCGGGTCGGTGAGGTAGGGACTAGCGACTACTCAGGATTACTCGGGATTAATCGGGATTAATCGGATCGGACTTTTTATGTATAATTTTAAGTTTTTATACATATATACATATATTTTTATACGTAATTTTTTTAAGTGGACAAGTTTTGACCAGAATCTGGGAGGTTTTGGCCGGAATATGTGTTTTTTCCGATTTTTTCTGATTTTTTTCCGATTTTTTTTGTTTTTTCCCGATTTTTTCCGATTTTTCCCGACCGACTAGTCGCGATTAGGGCCGACTAGGGCCGATTAGGACCGACTAGGCCGACTAGCGATTTTTTCACTGATTAGTGAAAAATTACTCAGTAGAGGTCCGACTAGCGACTAGTCGCCGATTAATCGCCGACTAGTCGCGATTTTTGCAACACTGCAATTAGGTATGAAATATGTTTACTCTAACTCTAAAGGTACAACAATAGTAGACAATCGGATGCTTAGAACATTAAAATATATGCAACAGTTTAAGAATGAAAAAATATTTAAACTTCCACAAATAGAAAAATTAAATTGGCAATGTGAGGCAAGCCCACTTAATAGAGACACATGTCTCTTAGTGAGACTCGGCTGATTTAGATTTAGGCAAATGTAGTTTAGAATAATGGTATAAAGTAGAATTGGAGTGACATTTGACATTAAAAAACATAAAAAGATAAATTAAACAGTTAACAGAGACAACTTCTTAGACAAGGATATTTTATAAAGGGAAATTAGAAAATGATGCATTACAAAAAAAAGGACCAAAGCAACACCACCTTAAACAGCCACTACAACAACTTCTAAACAAAAACACATGATATGACAATACACCCTACCGGTATTTGTTTCTACAGTTTCTTATTGCTGAAACATATTTTGTTTTCGGTACCATGACGAATCAAACCAATTTCGACTGAACAACATCGGTAGTTCGATACCGGTATTGTTATTAACAGAATTGCTACCGGTATTCATTTTTATGGTTTTTGATCAATCTAACATATTTTGTTTCTTTTCAAATATAATGTTTTGCAAAATTCCGAACATATCATTACGGAATGCTTATTTTTGTCTACATTTCTATTAATTTATTCAAAACCGAACAGTTGCAACTCACGGACATAAGCCATTTCGTTGAACTACAAAATGGAACAATAAATTTTCAGAGATTAAGCAAAGCTTAATTAAGGTGTTTGTATAAAGAAAGTTCTAAATACTTATCCAGTGTTAAATATCATTCATATGTCCATGGCGAGAAGCTACGATTGAAATGTCCGGCCGGCCAAGGGTTCAAGTTGAATGCTTATTTATTTAGTTGATCTTTAGTTGTTTCATTGTTACATAACCATTACGCATACGTTTGTTAATGTTATTTGTATGTGTTTAAGACTCAAGATATTAATCTTTGGCAATCAAAGTTGCATTCAAGATTTTTATATATTGCAAACATGACTTGTTGGATAATCTTGATGGGTCAAGTTCGCTTCACGAATACGGGTCGGTGTTAAGTTTAACGGGTCATTAGAATGTGAATTTTGTCACATGTTTTGATTGAGTCATGTGCTAAGTTAGTGATTTAGTTGAGTCAAAGTAGTGGAATCATGTATTGCAAGTAAGTAGGAGCTTTTGTTTATTTTCGTTGGGTCTTTGTAGGCTATAAAAGGCCATGTTCCTTTCATAACAAAAAACCAAGTTTTCTGCCTTTTCATACGTATACTTTTATTTTTAACCAGCAAAATTCTTTGTTTATAATTGTATTGTACGTGTGTGAGTGTTTGATCTTGGGCCTAAACCAACATTTGGTATCAGAGCAAGGTTAAAAAGAAAGTTGTTTTGAGAGTCGTTTAGAGAGCTCGAGAAAGCAAGGCATCAGCCTTGGGCTGTAGTTGTAACACCCGTTCTTATAAATCATTGTTTAACGTATAGTTTACGAAAAGGATCATGTAATTAAGTTTACATATACATCGGAAATATGGGTTCATTAAAAACTTTTTTTTTACAATTTAAAAGTTTACAACGTAATGTAATTAAGTTCGTCATTTAAAGGTAACAACGAGACGTCGTGCGGAAGCTTGTTTCTTGATCGTGTTCGGTTCTTCATTGAGCTTCATCGTTCTCCGGTACTAGAAATATACCTACAACTCATAAAACATGAGTTAGATTAGTCATACGTAGCTTAAAAACGCATTTAAATGGGTTAGCAATGCATAAACGTTTAAATAACAAATTTTTGCGTATCTGGCACTTGGTGGCGTCGCGCGACGGCCTGAGGCCTCCCCCGTCGCGCGGCGCGACGCCCTGAAATGAGCAGAAAGTTTTCAGCAGTTGCTGCATATTACCAACATCACCCGATTTCACGGAAACGAGCATAACTCTCTCGTCTTTTATCCGTTTTACCCGATTCTTTTTTCTACGCGTCCGTAATTTAATTCTCCATCTTGTGGAGTTAAGATCCAACATTAGACATAACAAATTTTGTGACTTCTAAGCCTTCGATTCATTACCTTTTTACCGAATTTTAACCCGTTTATGCATTTTATCAAACAAACATATTTGTTTGATCCTTATTTCACATGCACCTCTTCAAATTAATGTTATCTACCATGTTAGGTTCTAATCACAGGTTTCTTACACAATTTAAACCCGTTTTCGCTCGTATGCTTATTTTTGACCCGTTAAGGGTATTTAAGCACTTTAGAACTTGAAATCGCTTTCATACATTTCTAGCATCTTATTCCTACATTTCTTATCAAGTAATCTTCTACCACAACTATATGTGTGTTGGATTTAATGTGGATATCTATATGAACCTAATTTTACCTCTCGATCATTATTTTATGGCAAAGACTCAAATAGTGCCATTTGACTAACATATTACCTCTTTCAGCTTCTATACTTATTCTAAGTATTTATCTAATCATGAAACTCATTTCCAAACAACCTTTAAGGGTTGTTTGCTCAATTTAACTAATAAGGGCGTTTTGGTCCATCTTGGCCCTTCATTAACTATGAGAGATTATTGCAAACATGTTTGACCCATAAGCCCTCTTTTTAACTATGATTTTATTTGAAAAGTCATTATGCCTTTCAAATGTAATGACCGTCGTCCATAACATTTGGTTTACCTATTAAAGTAACCAGAAATCTATTTTTGACTTCGTTTAACTCTCATCAAACCTTACGTTTAAATGAGAGTTATTCTATCATGCGTACTTGGCTCGGATCATTATATTGACTCATTTAAATACCTTGCCTCAACAGTTGCTAAGTAATAGCGATGTAGATATTCACTCGATAATTATCCCTGTAATCACACCACTCGACAAATCATTAGTCGATTTTGTCAATGAGTGATATTTTCACCTTTTGACCCGTTTGGTCTAAATGACCGATTATATTCATGAGATGACATTTATTACCTTCCCGTCTATATGACTCGCTCCGGTTTACACCATGCGGTCATTTTACTTATAACTCATTTTTAACACCTTTGGCCTATTATGGCTTACATCATAAGTGTCTTTCAAAAACTAACGGTTGCGGTCAACGTATGACCAAAATTTCCGTTTTACCCTTATCGTTTGTTTTGGTTTACCATATAAGGTATCCATCAAGAATTCTATGTTTATTAGTCATTGCTTGACTAAGTAACCATATTAGCCCTTTTTAACCATTAAACATGGTTTATTATCATCTTCGGTTATCTTATTCCGTACGACTACACGTCGGAACATTATATCATGATTGTTAACTTATCTTATTCGTAGTTAATACGATGAGAGAATATTCTATAATTCAAGAGTAGTGTAGATATACTTACCTTGCACCCGGATCATGCTTTTTCTTCATTCTTGATTTGTTTGACCCGTTTTCTTCCCAAGCTTTCACCTAGCTCGTCAAACGTCAAACTATCATTATAATTCACCAGATGGTTAGATTAGTCATAATCATTTACGACTATTCCATCTTACGGGTTTTATGTCGAAACTACTATTTGACTTCATCATTGGTTAGTTTGACTTTTAGAAGTCAACTACCTTTAATCATACCGTAGGCATAATTAAGTTAAATCATTGTTATGATTAGAATCCGTTTTAACCCATATTTCACGTAATTAGTCAAACTAGCCAATTACGCATTTCTCTCATAAAATTTTCTTTTTAATATTCATTCAGGCATTTTAACAAACATCTTGTAGGCGAGATTTTGTACACATATTTTCTCTAATTATGGTCATCATTTTTAACCAAATTTTAGTATCAAAATCATGCCTCTATGTCTAGTGTACATGAACTACACCTAGAACTAGCATCACAACATCAATGTTCATCCATTTAACACCTTAATTCAAGTGTTCATCATATTTCTACAAAACCCATTTAACACATGATAGGGTAATTATCAAATCCCTAGTTTTGGCCTCAATTCATCAAGTTTTCAACTAGGGTTTGTTTCTAAACGAAGATTTCATCATAATAACACTTATATACATCAACATTCATTCCCGAATTTCGATTATGATTGTTCATCATAATCTCAAAGTATCACCAAATTACAAAATTTGACATACCTTTCGATCCTCTTGACTTGTTGATCGTTTATACGCGTTCATGCATTGATTTGGTCTTGAATTGATCCTCAATTTGGGGTTTTTAGCTTGAACAAGGGTGGAACCCTTGTTTTCCCCTTCCTGGTCGTACGAACACACACACACTGTGTGTGTGTGTGTGGTATTTTATTTCTTGTTTTATTAAAACAAGTTTGCCCACTTGGCCCTAATAACCCTTCTTGTTTTATTTTGATCAATTGAAACCATAACTCATTATTTATCAGTTAATTACATATTATTAACTAGGTTAATTATTCCCAGTTAATTTAATGGGTTCGAGAAGTCATAACCCGTTTTACTTTAAGTCCCATTAAATCGTGCCTTTTATCCATTCTATTTTCTTGAAAGCTCTTATTCACTTTTAATTAATATTAAGATTATTCACTTAATTCCTAATATTTTCCAGTTTACTTTTACCACTAACGGTACTTTCCCCGTCTTTAGTATTAACGGGGTTTAATTACCAAACCCGTTTTCGGGGTGTTACAGTAGTCGCCGGAAAGAACGAAGAAGATAGGGTTTTGATTAACCCTAAGAAACAATGAGGAAGAGAGTAAGAGGCGTTCCATGTGAATCGCAAAAGAAGACCGAACTAAGAGATCGCGTCAGAGAACCGTGGTCAGAAAGCGAGTTCTGGCATTAGACCGAAAGACAACCCGCAAAAGATCGGCGGAAACTAGATCGAGAGAATGATAGAAAGCAGCAAGGGTAGTATTTCCGTCCATTAACAGCAGGGTTTTGTGGCGATGATTATGGTCAAGAAAGTAAAAGAAAGTAGCGGAAAACGTGATCGTGATTTTGTAATTATCATAGAAAGAAAGAATAAGAAAGTAAGCATGAAAGAATGAGAAAGTAATTGGCGGTGCAAGAAAGAAGAAAGAAAGAGTCGTCACAAGAAAGAAAGAACGGGAGTCGATCAGAAAGAAGAAAGATAATCGATAACCGAAAGAAAGAAAGAAGCAGACTTGGGTGGTTCGTAAAGAACGAGAAAGACCGAACCGTATGGTTCGAATAGCAAGTTAGAAAGAAAGATGATTCGAAGCAAGCAAGTACAGGTTCGAATCAAAGCAAGTTGTGTAGCAAGAAAACCGTTTCCGGTTAAAGCAAGAAAAGAAAGAACAAACGCAAGCAAGAACGAAGCAAGTAGCAAGAACCGACATCAAGATTATGGGGGTGAATGTTGGAAAATCTTGATGGGTCAAGTTCGGTTCACGGATACGGGTCGGTGTTAAGTTTAACGTATCAAACCCACTAATTAAGTCACCATTAGATGGAATATTATTCTCTCCATTTAACCAATCAATCAAGATGATTGACCGTCCATAATTCTTGCCCAAGGATCAAGCCCTTGTAATTATTTTGTAATCATTGTTTGTATCATTGTACCTCTATATATTGTGTTGTGAATAATTAGAATGCATCGTTGATTCAAACAATCTCTATATGGTATCAAGAGCATTAAGCTCCTTTGAGCGAAAACATCCTTCGATCCTGTCTTTTTTTCGATCAGCCATGGCAGTCCACCCGATTGTCCACATCACAGCCGCAACCCATTTTCCGATCAAACTAACCTCCCAAAACTTCCCCTCATGGCGCACCCAAGTCACCGCCACCCTCATTGGCCTTGAACTTGACCACCACATCATCGGTACCGAAACAATCTCTTTCGAAACCCTTGCCGACAAAACCAAACCAAACCCGGAATATACTCGTTGGTTTCGTCAAGATCAAATGATCATAAGTGCCCTCCTTGGTAGTTTCTTCGGCCAAATTCAACCCTTCCTCTGCCAAAACAGCCCGCAAAGCTTGGGAACTTCTAAACTCAAGCTATGCAAGTCGCTCGTGTTCCCGCATTATTTCCCTCAAATCTCGGTTAGCCAAAAACCCAAGAGGAAGTCGCTTCATTTCCGACTATTTATATGAGATGAAATCTCTATTTGATGAGCTCGCTATTGCTCAAAGTCCCATGTCCGAAGAAGACCTTGTCGTCCATATCATGAACCAACTAGGGGACGACTACTCCAATCTAGTCGCCTCCTTTCGAACCCGTGACACCACAATCTCTTTTTCCGACCTCTTTGAAAAACTCCTTGACCATGAACGTACCTTAAAAGAAACTCTCACTGAACCTCTCATCACCACTGTGAACTACACTCATCGAAATTCACCTCGCAACAACCAAAATCGCCCAACCCGAAACCCAAATCCACCTACCAACCAAAACCAATGACCACCTCGAACTACCAATACCAACACTCGCCCGACTTGCAACAATAACACCTATTGCTACCACTGTAACATTCCCGGACATGACACTAAAGATTGTCGCAAACTTAATCGCTTCCTATGAGAACACAATATCTCGCCTCAACATAACAACACCACGCAGGTTAACTACACCACCCCTCACCCAGCGGCTACAACCCCATCGTGGATGTGGGACACCGGCGCGACCAACAACACCGCGAACAACAACACCGCGAACAACACCCAACAATTTCCCGTTCTTTCCGAATAAGGAGGACCCGATGAGATCGTGCTAGGTGATGGTAAAACTCTCCCTATAACACATATTGCTCAAACAACTATTCCAACAAAATCTCGTCTACTTCTTTTAAATAATATTTTGATTGCTCCTAATCTTTGAAACAATCTTATTTCCGTTGCCAAAGTTTGTCGTACTAATCGTGTTTCTGTTGAATCTTTTCCTTATCATTTTTTGTCAAGGATCTACGCACTGGGGCGCGTCTCATGCGGGGAGTGAACGTCAATGATGTCTACTACGGACCAATCTCCTTATCTCCTCAAGTCAATAACACCCAAACAAACTCTCTTCTCATGTGGCACCACATACGTGGACATCAATCGCTTCAAGTGTTTAAGTCTTTAATTTTTTGATTAGGACTTCGTTGTAATAAGGTGACCCATGAGTCTTTTCATTGTAGTTCATGTTCACTAAATAAAAGCCACAAACTACCTTTTGGAAAAACTCTTTTGTTGCTAATCAACCACTACAACTTCTTTACTCCGACGTACGGGGTCCCGTAAAAAACGTCAATAGATGGCTTTAAATACCATGTCATTTTTGTTGACTATTTTTTCAAATACATTTGGTTATACCCAATCAAACGAAAATCCGATGTCAAAATTCTTTTTCTACAATTTAAATCTCTTGTTGAATTTTTTTTAAAAACGAACATTGTTGAGTTATTCACCGATAACGGGGGCGAATATGTGGGTCTCTCACCATATCTTGCCTCTCAAGGTATCTCCCATTACATGACACCACCTCACACACCGGAACAAAATGGTATTGCCGAACGATGTCATAGACACGTTGTTGAAACCGGCCTCGCATTACTCCACCACTCCCACTTACCACAACATTTTTGGTCTCATGCTTTTCAAACCGCCACTTATCTCATAAACCGTTTACCTACACCCATTCTCCACAACAAATCACCCTATGATGTGTTGTTAAAACCGTCCCTACCTACTCCAAACTTAAAGCTTTTGGTTGCCTTTGTTACCCATGGCTAAAACCATATGGCACTTCAAAACTACAATCACGGTCCACAGCATGCATTTTTCTTGGATACTCATCCACTAAATCAGCCTTCAAATGCTATGATCCTCTTAATCAAAAACTTTATCACTCGAGACATGTTCGATTCCTCCCTCACATCTTTCCCTCCCAAACCATCAACACCAACCCTCTACATACGTCCTTCGACACCTTCTTAAACCCGACGCCCTCGGTTCCCATTCCCTCCCCACCACCTACACCTCCTGCCAAAAACTCTCACCCACCGCCCACATCCCCTGCCCATAACTCTCAACCCCTTCCGTCACCCCAAGCCCAACAAATCACCACACCTCTCCACACCCCACCCCACCTCACACACCCCACGACCCAATATTCCCGCCCTCACAAACCCACGGCCCATCTCCAACCTCCTCGGCCCATACACCCCCTCCACCTCAAACGATTCCACCACCTCTTGGCCCATACACTCCCCTCTCGGCCCAAAGTCCGAGTCCACTAACCAGTCCACTCCACCAACCGATTCCACCACCTCTAAACCAATCAGCTCACTTGACTCCCAACACTATCCACCCCACTCCCCTAACACCCAAACTCCACCGCCTCGTAGACAAACCAAACAAAACCCCAAATACTACAACTCTAATTTTGTCAATTCCACCACCATTCATCCATTACCCGTGTCTCTTGAACCGTCCACCTATACTCAAGCCTTGAATGATCCGGACTGGCGTTCCGCCATGGATCTTGAATATAATACCCTCATACAAAACAACACATAGGAACTTGTACCTCACACCACCCAAACTCCCATTGGTTGCAAATGGGTGTTCTGCATCAAACGTAAACCCGATGGCACTATCGACAAATACAAAGCGCGTCTAGTGACAAAAGGGTTTCACCAACCTTTAGCCCGGTTACTAAACCTGTTATAATTCGCACCGTCCTCTCCATTGCTCTTTCAAAAGGGTGGCCTTTACGCCAACTTGATGTTAACAACGCGTTTCTTCATGGAACCCTCAATGAGGATGTTTTTATGATACAACCTCCCAGGTTCACAAACACGGAATTCCCGCGTCATATTTGCAAACTAAAAAAATCCCTTTACGGTCTTAAACAAGCACCGCGCGCTTGGTACATCGAATTAACCAACTTTCTTGTTAGCTTTGCCTTTAAAAAATGTCTCTCTGATTCCTCCCTTTTTGTCTACAATTCCAAAGATATCACTTGCTACCTACTTGTGTATGTAGATGACATTGTCCTTACAGGAAATCACAATTCCTTCATGGACTCATTCGTTCAAGCTCTAAGCAAACAATTCTCCATCAAAGACCTAGTCCTTCTCCATCACTTCCTAGGAATCGAAGTCATTCCTACGCCTCAAGGTTTATTTCTTTCTCAACATCGCCATATTCAAGATGTTCTCACCGCCTTTAAAATGGATGGTACAAAAGAGGTTCTCACTCCTTTGAGCACGTCTGATCCACTCTCTCCTAATGACTCATCTCCTCCCGTTGACCCCACCCCTTACCGAAAACTTGTTGGTACTCTACAATACCTTGCTTTCACCCGTCCTGACATCTCATTTGCCATCAATAAATTATCTTTATTCATGCACTCACCCAAATAATCACACTGGAAAGCTCTCAAACGGGTACTCCGATACTTGAAAGGAACGGTATATCACGGGTTGTTCTTGAAACCTACACCAACCTTAACCTGCGAGCCTTCTCGGACTCAGACTAGGGCGGCATTACTGATGGAGGTCGGTCAACCATAGCATATCTTTTATACCTTAGGTCCAATATCATCTCTTGGAAATCTGCAAAACAAAAAACAGTCTCTAGATCCTCAACCGAAGCTGAGTACAAAGCCCTTGCTAATGCCGCTGCAGAACTATTATGGGTTAAAAACTTACTTCATGAACTGGGTTTACCACCTGTGAGCACTCCCTCATTATACTGTGACAACACCGGGGCCACCTATGTATGTGCCAATCCAGTTTACCACTCACGCATGAAACACATAGCCTTGGACTATCACTTTGTACAGGAACAAGTCAACTCAGGGCAACTTAAAGTCCTTCACGCCAGCTCAAAGGATCAACTTGCGGATATCCTCACCAAACCGCTTCCACGGGCACCTTCCCTGCTTTTTCGCTCCAAGATGGGAGTCTCCAATGGATCCTCCATCTTGCGGGGGCGTATCAAACCCACTAATTAAGTCACCATTAAATGGAATATTATTCTCTCCATTTAACCAATCAATCAAGATGATTGACCGTCCATAATTCTTGCCCAAAGATCAAGCCCTTGTAATTATTTTGTAATCATTGTTTGTATCATTGTACCTCTATATATTGTGTTGTGAATAATTAGAATGCATCCTTGATTCAAACAATCTCTATATAACGGGTCATGAGAATGTGAATTTTGTCACATGTTTTGATTGAGTCATGCGCTAAGTTAGTGTTTTAGTTGAGTCAAAGTAGTGGAATCGTGTATTGCAAGTAAGTAGGAGCTTTTGTTTATTTCCGTTGGCTCTTTGTAGTCTATAAAAGGCCATGTTCCTTTCATAATAAAAAACCAAGTTTTCTGCCTTTTCATACGTATACTTTTATTTTTAACCTGCAAAATTCTTTGTTTATAATTGTATTGTACGTGTGTGAGTGTTTGATCTTGGGCCTGAACCAACATGACTTTCCACCTTCAAGTGTAATTCCCATTTCTTAGTTATTCTCATACATCGGATCATGATAATAGGATCTTTGAAGTTTGAAAGGTTATCAGATTCTAAAAGACTGCATATTTCTAGATTATCTTTCAAATTACTTAGAATAGAAAATATTTATCTATGTTTTGAAGCAACTGAAAACCTTAATCACTAGGACAAAAAGAAAACGTTTCATTTAACATAAGTGAAGCATTATAATTAAACTAGTGTTGAACAAGTACAGACCAAGACAACGTTTTATTCATGTGAAACTTTAGCCAATCATCATCTACTATATATTGTTGGCTTATTGTATATTACTACAACCACACATAGTACTAGAATACTAGATCAGCGGCTGCAGGTTTCCATCACGTTGCCTTATTATTATTACATCTATTGCACTATCTAGACATCGAGATAGAAAATGGCACTGTAAGACGGAGTGTTGCCTCCTGCGTCGATACTCACTTTTGTAGCATAACCTTCCATACTTGCTTGACTTTCAGTACCAGAAGCCATCAGCTTTTCCAAGATTGCATCCCAAATAGTAGGGTCATGAAAGTATCCCGGATCATTCATCTCACAATAAGCCTGCAAGAAAACATTAATTTATATTAACATTTTTTCAATTTGTTGCATTTTACAAGAAATATGGCTGCTCAGTGGCTTAGCTTTGTGGGGGCAGGAGGGGGCGGCGACCCCCCGAACTTTTCAATCCTTAGTGTAGAGTATGTAGTTTTCGTATAGAAATTTTTGGGTATATATGTTTTTGACCCCCCGGTTTTATAGAAAATTTTGGTATATACGTTTTCGACCCCCCGGTCGAAAATCTCAAGTTTCGCCACTGTGGCTGCTTACAGTGTTGTTTACACTAGCGGAAGTTTTCCAAGGGTTGTTCCAAGCAATCATTGAATCACTGCAATCTTGAATGTTGAACACAACAGCAGCGACTGATCCTTTACGGTTAGTACCACGAGTGCCAACATGCTCAAAAATAGCCCACTGCCCATTTTGGATGTTCACAGGGTACTGTCCAACGACATTTCCCTGCCAATCGTATGCAATCACATAAGTTACAGGGTCAGCTATGGCATTGTAAACCCTGCCAAATGTGGTGCTAACGGTAGCTGCAGTGGCCCCACCCACAGCCGCTTTCTGAGCGTGGATTGAAGCCTGCAACACCTGGTCGAGCTTGCCATCGGCATTTTGGTAGTTCTTAGCTGCTTGGGCCCTTTGGGTACGAGTTCCTTGAGTGATTGGTCTGCCAAACACACGAACCACGGTTGCTGTCATTCTTTGTTGATCTCAAGTGGTGTTATTACAAAGTGTTAAAAGAAAAGGTTTAATTCATATGTTTATTTATTGGGTCATTACTGAATAGTTCTAAATGGGCAGGGTCTTATCTGTTTTATGGTTTGTTATGGTTTTTTAAGTTGGTTTGTTTAGTGTGACAGGTTGTACATAATTCGAGGGGGCAGAATGAAACGTGTGAGGGACCCCGATCATCTCTTCAAGTTCTTTTGGACTAAAGTGTATTATTTGAGTATTGAAGATATATATGGATGTATCATTTGCGCAGAGAGTGTATTCCCCAAAAATTTCACTCTCAATTTTTCCAGAAGTTCTCTCTGTTGAGGTTTACCAGCGATAACTTTCAACCGTGAAGATCTGTTCGTCTCTTGGCCTGCACATCGATCTCAACTATGAAGATCGTTCTGTTTTTGTTGTTAATATCATCTGTGAGACTTGTTCGTCTTGTTGTATCTTGCTGTGTAGATCAGGTTGTATGCCTTCTTGTTCCTTTGTTGTCTTTGTATTTCATAGATCTACTGATTAATCAGTCGATCTAAACGTTTGTACATCAGATCTTACAACGTGTAAGATCAAGGGTATTGGTTGGGTGTTTTTTGGTTTGGGTAATTAATAGAAGTTTTATGTCACTGTTTTACCGCTTCTCTTGTGTTTAGTATTGTTTCTTGTGTTCATTGTTGAGAAATCGTTTCGTTTGACATGGTATCAGAGCAAACTTGTGTTTGGGCTAGTGCAATGAAGCTTGCACTAGAAGCTAAAAATAAGTATTGGTTGGGTGTTTTTTTGTTTGCATCTAAATTGATTGTTATCTCTGTGAGTGGTTATTTGTTTGATAACTTGTGTTTTTTGTTAATTTGCCATCTGTCTGTATTGTGATTGTATGTCTGTTGTCTTTGTTGATTTATCAATATGGGTGATGGTAGTACGCCTGTTACTCTCATTAGCAAACTTGATATAGGGTCTCCGCTTTACTTGCATCCTAGTGACTCTAGTGCATTGACCATTGTTAGTATAAAACTTAAGGGTGCAGAAAACTATACCGTTTGGGCTAGTGCAATGAAGCTTGCACTAGAAGCTAAAAATAAGTACGGGTTTATAGATGGAAAATGTGAAAAACCAAAGGATGATGTGTTGTCTGCTCAGTGGGATAGGTGTAATTCAGTTGTGCTTACTTGGTTGTTAAACTCTATATCTGAGGAATTGTTTCTTGGTCAAGTTTTTTCAAAATTAGCTTCTGAGGTCTGGAATGATCTCAAAGAGTCTTTTTATAAGGTAGATGGTTCTGTTGTATATGATTTGTATAAGAAAATCAATAATATTTCACGAAATGGTAGTTCTGTGGCAGACTATTATAATAGATTGACAACAATGTGGAAGCAATTTGATGCTATGTTGCATCTGCCTTCATGCTCTTGTCAAGCTGCCAAGGACTACAATGATTTTTCGACATTAATAAAGTTGATGCAATTTCTTATGGGACTTGATGATGTTTACTAACCAGTAAGAACAAATCTGTTAACAAGAGAACCATTTCCTTCGGTTAAAGTGGCATTTTCTATTATTTCTAGAGAAGAGTCGCATAGGTTGTCTAGTACTGGTTCAAAAGGGCAGAATGTGTCTTTTAATACTAAGTCTAATCAAAATATTTTTGATCCGAAAAGAAGAGTGTCTAGAGGACCAAACCCAAATCTGAAGTGTACACATTGTAATATGTTAGGACACACTGTTGATAGGTGTTTTGAAGTCATAGGGTATCCTCCTGGTTTTAAAAGAAGAACTAATAATAATAACAATCAGTCGTTTAGAAACAATTTTAATAATAATAAGTCAAGTAACACAACTATTAGTTCTTCTGCTTCTGTTGGAAATTCTGGTTTGCCTTTCACGTCTGAACAGATAGCAAAGTTGTTGAGTTTAGTAGGTGGAAAAAACGAAACTAATCCTCAAAGTTTGAATATGGGAGGTGAGTCTGTTTGTGTCAATAATTTTGTTAGTTGTTCTAGTTATGTTGGGTTTAGTAGTAATATCTTGTGGGTCATAGATTCTTTCTGGGGCTAATCAACATATGGTTAATGATGATAAAGAATTGTTTAATATAATTGATGTCTCAGAATTTGATCTTAAAGTGAGTCACCCTAATGGAACTAGTGTCAAAGTAATGAAGATTGGTCATCTAAAATTGATCAATGGGGTGGTTTTACAAGATGTCTTTTATGTTCCAGGATATAATCTTAATCTTTCGTCTGTACATAGACTTGCTAAGGATAATCAGATTCCTGTGATTTTTAATGAAAATAATGTAACACCCTTACTATTAAATGACGGTTTTTGTACAAATAACAACATTTAAATATGTATTTACGAGTACACATACATCTAAAAATACGGGTTTAATAAAACTTTTACAATTTAAAAATAATATAACTTAATGTATTTGAGTTTGTCGTTTAAAGGTTACGACAAAACGACGTGCGGAAGCTTGTATCTTTATCGTGTTCGGTTCCTCGTTGAGCTTGATCGTCATCCGGCATCCCGAATTATACCTATGATCAAAACCAACATGAAAGTTAGTTTTGATAGCGTAAAAACTTTTTTAATCAAGTTCATAGCATCAAACCAACTAAAACAAAATAATTTTTCCGGATTCATGCCTCTCGCGCCACGCGAGATGCTTCCTCGGCTTGAAATTCAATTACGACACTTTTTGTCCCGTTAGTGATTTGATCAAACAAACTTATTGGTTACCTTTAAAATGTCATGCATAACACGTTATATCAGTTTACTAATATTTAAGGTTCAAATTACGGGTTCTTAAGCAAATCTTAACCCGTTTGGCATATCTACTCATTTTGACCCGTTAAGGGTATTTAACACTTACAAGCTTAAATCTCGCTTCTTTTTAGTTTACATCCTATCTCCATTTTTATACTCATCCCAAGGATTCAATTTATCAAAATGCTTATTTCTAAACAACTCTTAAAGGTTGTTTGTCCGATTTACCGCTCAAGGGCTTTTTGGTCAATTTTAGTCCTTCATTTTATGACGAAGGACTTTCGCTAATATTTGACCAAAATATCGTTTTTTAGCTATAATTCTAAACATGCATACCTGGCTCGGGTCATAGGATTGACCCGTTTAATTATCTTTCACTATTAATTTCTAGTTAATAGCAACGCGAACCATGTGTTAAATCCTGTGATAAAAAAAAAACTCAACAAGCGATCATCATATATTATTGACAAATGGTGTTAACAACACCATTTGACCCGTTTAGTCGAAATGACCAAATTTCATTATGAGATGGTATTTAATCACCATTTCACCCCTTTAACCTATCCCGGTTTACTTTTTGGATATCTAATTACCATTTCGCCTCTTTAACCTATCCCGGTTTACTTTTTGAATTCATCTTACTTAAAAATCGTTTCTCGTTTTGTTTGACCCGTTATGACTCATGCCAAATAGTTTCCTTTCAAATCCCTTTATCTATTGGTTAATCCATGTATGGATTACTATTTTACCGTTTTTACCCTTTTCACCATAATTTATGGTTTCTTACCATTTTCACTTGTTCCGACTCGCATTATATCGTGCCGGAACATCACGTTTCTTTTACTTAACATAATTCATATTCAATACTCACAGATAAGTATTTTTGTAATAAAAATAAAAAGGCGTAAGCTTTACTTACCTTTCGTCCGATTTCGCCCTTTCTTCGCGTATTCAATCCGTTTGACCCGCTTCTTTTCCTAAGCCGCCGTCTAGCTCGTCAAGCGTCAAACTATCATATAGTATTCACAAGGTAGTTAGGTTAGTCGTTCTAGATCATAACCTTTACGCCTTATGAACTTTTATACCACTTTTCTTACCGAACTCTATCATAGGTCTAAAAGTCAAACCGCCTTATAGCATATGAAATTGAGCAACTAATTTGACAAACTCATGTTGACGTTCCGCCCTTTACTCGATAGCACTATTCTTAGGCCACCATTTTAACTAATAAGTAATCCGAGTTCATGCTATTTTTAATACTAAGTTATCTTAGCTCTTGATTATCAACGTCACATTAAGCAAGTTCATATCACTGAAAATAGGCTGTTTTTGGTGACCTGTTTAACCTGTTTACAAGTCTTCAAAAATTATGATTTTTTTATGTGACGTACCTCTCGGAGGGTTTGGCCTTGTGTTAAAATTTCAAGATCTAACTCTTTACCAAAAATTCGTAAAAATTCATTTACTAAGCTGCAATCAGATTCGTCATTTCTGACTGCAGCTTACGGAAAAATTCATTTAAAATTCCTCGTTTATCCGATTGACGAAATTCCAATTGGCGATTCTTTTAATCACTTAAAACTTTCTACAGTAAAAATTTGAGATCATAAATCAATTCCTAATTCGAGTTATGACATTCGTAATGGGCTGCAAATTCTGCCAGAAAACGCTGCTTGAACCTTTGATACGGAAAAATTCATAAAACGCTCAATTTTCGTCGAAAAAATGCGATTCCAGTGGGGTTTTAAAGATATTTCCTGAAATTATATTTTAGACTCAAGAAACACATGTTTTTGTCATGTTTTGTCAAGGTTACAGCCGATACAAGTCGGCTGTAAATTCTGATCAGAATTCAGCTTTCAATTTGAACATGTTTATGACATTATAACACTTATTCTTAGCAATCAAAACCCCTAAAAGCATCTCATAAACGAATTTAGTCAAAACCCACTTAGCATATGCAAGAGTAATCATCAAATCCCTAGTCTTTAATACTGATTCATCAATTTTTCAGCTAGGGTTTGTTTCTAAACATGAATTCATCCTAGTTTCAGCCAAACATCAATCATTCAAGCTTGAATTTCGATTTTTATAAGTTCATCAAAAATCTCAACTTCATAAATATCAATAATTCGACATACCTTACGATCCCCACGACTAGGTGATCGTTTCTATGTATTCATGCATCTGATTCGGGCTGGATTTGACCTTCAATTTGATGCTTTTGTTGAAATTAGGGTTAGACCCCTTTTCTTCTCCCCTGGTCGATCGAACTGGAACACACACGTATGTGTGTGTTTTAATTTTTTTTATAAATGTTTTAACTAAAACATTTTCTTATTTACCCATCTTTAGCCCCTCATGTATTGGTTTGTTATTAAGTAGGCCACAACCTACTTATTTCTAGTAATATTCCCTCTAATTAACTATGTTTATTATTCCTAGTTAACTTAGTGGGTTCGGGAAGTTCCTAATCTGTCTTATTTTAAGTCTCGTTAACTTGGTCCTTTTTACATACTTTGTTTTTATCAATGTCTTTATTTTCTTCTTTCTCTTTTTTTTATTAAGATCTAGTTGACTTATTTAAATCCTAATATTTATCGGGTAAATTTTTACCACTAACGGTATTTTACCCGTCATTAATATTAACGTGGTTTGACTAACAAACTCGTTTTTGGGGTGTTACAAGTCTACCACCCCTTAAAGAGGTTTCGTCCCCGAAACCTTATTTACGTAGTTCATTGGTTTAATCAAAAGATCCAAGTTTCGTTCACGGCACCCGTTTATTTTGGTCAAAAGTTTTCATCTATATTGACGCGTACGTCTTTCATGTGTAAGGCCTCGTGGGCCGTTACTTTCCGCTCGTATCCGTTATCTTTATTGATTATCTATTTTTGCGGTTAGACTTGTTAGCTGCCGGTTACCTTATATTCCATTACTCGGGTGTATATCCATGTCACCATCTCCGGCTTTATGTGTGTTTACGGTTTCCTAAATCACCTCATACTACTTATGTTTATTAAAACGTTGTTTTTTTTTTACTAAAAATTCAATTTTTTTAGTTCACGTTTTCTCTTTTTTTTTTTTTACGTCTTTCTTCTTATCTAGGAATTTTACATCCGATGATTTGTTCCTTTCCATTATCATTTGATGCGGGGAATTTCAACTAGTTCCCACGCTTAACCCAAATAACCCGTAGGTCCTTTCGCTTAGTCTCGTAGACTATTTCTTTAGATTTCCACCTTTTTAAGGTGAGACTCAACAATTCGTTTATTTCCATTTGCGACCCGAAGGTCTTTTTGGTCTTGTAGACCTTAACATTTCTTATGATTCCTGAAGGTTGTGATGATCCCGTAGATTCATCTTTAATTCATGTTGTTCTAAAACATACCTTCAGTGTCAATGCACCCCTTTTAAGTTTAGAAATTATTCGTTTTCATTCTTGAATTCTATGGACCTTGACCATAGTTTAAGGCTACATTTCTTTTCTTCTGAATGATCCTTCTGACTCTATAACTTCTAACGTTATTTACACGTCGGTTTGTCCTACGCTTACCGTTACTCAGTTCTTACCTATACTTCCTTACGACCTGTTACCCAGGTTCTTTATCTTAATGTTTTTAACATTCTTGTTTTGCTAATTTGCGTTTTTCCTGTCTAAATTACCAAGCGTTATTCTTAGTTTAACTCGTTTGACTTGTCCGTGTGAAATTTCATCACTTGTGAACGTCAAACTTCATTCTTTATTCGACCCGTTCAACTTTAAAATAGTTGAACGTAATTATCAAAATTTTTGTTTACAATTTCTCATCGTCTTTTAGTCATGACTCAAAATCCGAGTCTTTTGACTTTCTATTTCGTGTTCCCATCTCTTGGTTTACGCATACTTTCAAAATCCTACCCATCTATCGGGTATTTTACCGAAGTCATTATTAAAGCCACCGTCCCGGTATGTATTAAGACTTCATTTTAATTTATTTGGTCATCTTAGCGAAACCCATCGCTTTTATTCAATCAAGTCCTTTATTCTTTATTTAATTCGTTTGACGTGTCCATGTGAATCTCATCAGTTGTGACAGTCAAACTTTTATCCCTATACCTTAGCATTCCTATTAGTCAGTCTGTATTTTCATTTACCTTGATCTTTGTCCCTTCTCTCGGGTTCGTTATTCTAACGTAATACGCTTCTGTCATCCGACTTGCGTTTACGTTTACTATCAAACATCTTACTTGTTTGATTCATTTGGGTACCTTTTTTAATTTGTCCCATTAACCCCGTCCTTACTACATTAGATGTAAATGTGTCCGCTATAAGAAGTTCATGGTATCATATGCCACTACTTACTTGGCCAGAGTAAGCGATTAACACATGACATACATGACCTTTTTATAGTTTTCACATCACTCCCTATGTAATTAACACCTCTATTTAGTTTTCATGGAAATAATATCCTGGATAGGTATTCTATTCAGGTTTTTCAAGTTTCTAATTTACATATGCAACAATTATTCTTTACATGATATGCTATTTGTGCGACTATATTTAAAAGTGTGCACCTGGTAATGCTTGCCCCAATGGGCGTTCCTTGCAATTATTCCTCTTCGCGATTGTTAAGCAATTTGGTCCTAAGTGAGCATGCTCCACTTGTCATACTTCGAACCGTTTTTCTATCCTATCCGTCACTTGTTACACCCTCGCCATCTTCAGATGCGAGTATCCTTTTATTTAAAACATTTACAAAGATTAGTAATGTCAACTTCACTAAACGCTCGTATTATAATACAAGGCTTTTCTACTATACGTGTCAACGCGCGTAATTTGGTTAGCTATATCTATCAATTATCGATTTGATTGATGTAACTTGAATTAGACAATAACTCTATGTGTTGTTCACAACACTTTAATCATATAGAACCATTAATATACATGTACTTACCGGATTTGCGATCAAGCCTCGAACCGAACACTTTATTCTTTTAACCGTGAGCTCTGATTACCAACTTGTAACACCCTTACTATTAAATGACGGTTTTTGTACAAATAACGACAATTAAATATGTATTTACGAGTACACATACATCTAAAAATACGGGTTTAATAAAACTTTTACAATTTAAAAATAATATAACTTAATGTATTTGAGTTTGTCGTTTAAAGGTTACGAAAAAACGACGTGCGGAAGCTTGTATCTTTATCGTGTTCGGTTCCTCGTTGAGCTTGATCGTCATCCGGCATCCCGAATTATACCTATGATCAAAACCAACATGAAAGTTAGTTTTGATAGCGTAAAAATTTTTTTAATCAAGTTCATAGCATCAAACCAACTAAAACAAAATAATTTTTCCGGATTCATGCCTCTCGCGCCACGCGAGAGGCTTCCTCGGCTTGAAATTCAATTATGACACTTTTTGTCCCGTTAGTGATTTGATCAAACAAACTTATTGGTTACCTTTAAAATGTCATGCATAACACGTTATATCAGTTTACTAATATTTAAGGTTCAAATTACGGGTTCTTAAGCAAATCTTAACCCGTTTGGCATATCTACTCATTTTGACCCGTTAAGGGTATTTAACACTTACAAGCTTAAATCACGCTTCTTTTTAGTTTACATCCTATCTCCATTTTTATACTTATCCCAAGGATTCAATTTATCAAAATGCTTATTTCTAAACAACTCTTAAAGGTTGTTTGTCCGATTTACCGCTCAAGGGCTTTTTGGTCAATTTTAGTCCTTCATTTTATGACGAAGGACTTTCGCTAATATTTGACCAAAATATCGTTTTTTAGCTATAATTCTAAACATGCATACCTGGCTCGGGTCATAGGATTGACCCGTTTAATTATCTTTCACTATTAATTTCTAGTTAATAGCAACGCGAACCATGTGTTAATTCCTGTGATAAAAAAAAAAACTCAACAAGCGATCATCATATATTATTGACAAATGGTGTTAACAACACCATTTGACCCGTTTAGTCGAAATGACCAAATTTCATTATGAGATGGTATTTAATCACCATTTCACCCCTTTAACCTATCCCGGTTTACTTTTTGGATATCTAATTACCATTTCGCCTCTTTAACCTATCCCGGTTTACTTTTTGAATTCATCTTACTTAAAAATCGTTTCTTGTTTTGTTTGACCCGTTATGACTCATGCCAAATAGTTTCCTTTCAAATCCCTTTATCTATTGGTTAATCCATGTCCGGATTACTATTTTACCGTTTTTACCATTTTCACCATAATTTATGGTTTCTTACCATTTTCACTTGTTCTGACTCGCATTATATCGTGCCGGAACATCACGTTTCATTTACTTAACATAATTCATATTCAATACTCACAGATAAGTATTTTTGTAATAAAAATAAAAAGGCGTAAGCTTTACTTACCTTTCGTCCGATTTCGCCCTTTCTTCGCGTATTCAATCCGTTTGACCCGCTTCTTTTCCTAAGCCGCCGCCTAGCTCGTCAAGCGTCAAACTATCATATAGTATTCACAAGGTAGTTAGGTTAGTCGTTCTAGATCATAACCTTTACGCCTAATGAACTTTTATACCACTTTTCTTACCGAACTCCATCATAGGTCGGTTTGACTTTTAAAAGTCAAACCGCCTTATAGCATATGAAATTGAGCAACTAATTTGACAAACTCATGTTGGCGTTCCGCCCTTTACTCGATAGCACTATTCTTAGCCACCATTTTAACTAATAAGTAATCCGAGTTCATGCTATTTTTAATACTAAGTTATCTTAGCTCTTGATTATCAACGTCACATTAAGCAAGTTCGTATCACTGAAAATAGGCTGTTTTTGGTGACCTGTTTAACCTGTTTACAAGTCTTCAAAAATTATGATTTTTTTATGTGACGTACCTCTCGGAGGGTTAGGCCTTGTGTTAAAATTTCAAGATCTAACTCTTTACAAAAAATTCGTAAAAATTCATTTACTAAGCTGCAATCAGATTCGTCATTTCTGACTGCAGCTTACGGAAAAATTCATTTAAAATTCCTCGTTTATCCGATTGACGAAATTCCAATTGGCGATTCTTTTAATCACTTAAAACTTTCTACAGTAAGAATTTGAGATCATAAATCAATTCCTAATTCGAGTTATGACATTCGTAATGGGCTGCAAATTCTGCCAGAAAACGCAGCTTGAACCTTTGATACGGAAAAATTCATAAAACACTCAATTTTCGTCGAAAAAATGCGATTCCAGTGGGGTTTTAAAGATATTTCCTGAAATTACATTTTAGACTCAAGAA
Source organism: Helianthus tuberosus (assembly GCA_030545235.1). Classification (NCBI taxonomy): domain Eukaryota; kingdom Viridiplantae; phylum Streptophyta; class Magnoliopsida; order Asterales; family Asteraceae; genus Helianthus; species Helianthus tuberosus. The sequence continues at coordinate 107,284,147 of CM060427.1, read as the reverse complement.
ACACATGTTTTTGTCATGTTTTGTCCAGGTTACAGCCGATACAAGTTGGCTGTAAATTCTGATCAGAATTCAGCTTTCAATTTGAACATGTTTATGACATTATAACACTTATTCTTAGCAATCAAAACCCCTAAAAGCATCTCATAAACGAATTTAGTCAAAACCCACTTAGCATATGCAAGAGTAATCATCAAATCCCTAGTCTTTAATACTGATTCATCAATTTTTCAGCTAGGGTTTGTTTCTAAACATGAATTCATCCTAGTTTCAGCCAAACATCAATCATTCAAGCTTGAATTTCGATTTTTATAAGTTCATCAAAAATTTCAACTTCATAAATATCAATAATTCGACATACCTTACGATCCCCACGACTAGGTGATCGTTTCTATGTATTCATGCATCTGATTCGGGCTGGATTTGACCTTCAATTTGATGCTTTTGTTGAAATTAGGGTTAGACCCCTTTTCTTCTCCCCTGGTCGATCGAACTGGAACACACACGTATGTGTGTGTTTTAATTTTTTTTATAAATGTTTTAACTAAAACATTTTCTTATTTACCCATCTTTAGCCCCTCATGTATTGGTTTGTTATTAAGTAGGCCACAACCTACTTATTTCTAGTAATATTCCCTCTAATTAACTAGGTTTATTATTCCTAGTTAACTTAGTGGGTTCGGGAAGTTCCTAATCTGTCTTATTTTAAGTCCCGTTAACTTGGTCCTTTTTACATACTTTGTTTTTATCAAAGTATTTATTTTCTTCTTTCTCTTTTTTTATTAACATCTAGTTGATTTATTTAAATCCTAATATTTATCGGGTAAATTTTTACCACTAACGGTATTTTACCCGTCATTAATAGTAACGTGGTTTGACTACCAAACTCGTTTTTGGGGTGTTACAAATAATTATGCATTACAGGATTCCAAGTCAAGGAAAATCCTGATGATTGGTAGACAGAATAGTGGTCTATATTTAGTTGGTAGTAATGGTAATTCTATGAATGTTTGTTTCAATAGTTCTGTGAAGTCTTATACTTGGCATAGTAGGTTAGGACACCCTGCAGATCAAGTCTAAGCTGTGTTGAAACAAAGTCTTAACATAAATTCAAGTGATCATGGTCCATGTGATGTGTGTCATAGGGCAAAACAAGTTAGAGTCCCATTTCCTTTGAGTGAACATAAGTCTAAGTGTGTTGGTGACTTAACACATTTAGACTTATGGGGTCCTTATAAAATAGCAAGTTATGATGGTTTTAAATACTTTCGGGCTGTTGTAGATGATTACTCTAGGTCTGTATGGTGTTTTTTTCTATCAAACAAAACTGAGGTTTTTGAAAATATAAAAGATTTTTATGAACTTGTGTTAACTCAGTTTAAGAGGAAAATTAAGGTTTTTAGAAGTGATAATGGGACGGAATTTGTTAATAACCAATTAAACATGTTTTGCAAGTTAAAAGGCATTTTACATCAAACTTCGTGTTCCTATACACCACAACAGAATGGTGTGGTGGAAAGGAAACATTGGCATCTTCTAAACACAGCTAGGGCCCGGATGTTTCAGGGTGGTCTACCATTAAGGTTCTGGTCTAATTGTGTGCTAACTGCTGTATATTTAATTAACAGGTTACCCTCTAGTGTGTTGAATGGTAGAAGTCCGTTTGAAATGATGTTTGGTTTCAGTCCCTCTTTATCTCACCTTAGGAACTTTGGATGTTTGTGTTTTAGTACAATTTTAAATGAATCAGATAAGTTTGCGTTTCATGCGGAAAAGTGTGTTTTGCTTGGCTATTCAAATGTTAAAAAAAGGGTATAAGTTGTAGAGCTTGGACAGTAAAAAAAATATTTTTTTTTCAAGAGATGTACAATTTTATGAAGATGTATACCCTTTTAAAGTTAAGTCGTTTGATAGTCGAGAAACTGTTTGTAAAGAAAATATAAATCATATTAATTTTTTTGAAACGTATGCATCTGAAGTTCCTAACATACCCGATGATGAAGAGGGTACAAATGGTGCTAATAATCCTATTAGTGATGATCAACAGCCGTTGTCACCCTCTACATCAGCCCCCGATTCTGATGTTGATCACGGTCAACGGTTAGGACGGGATAGTAGTAGTGGTCAGGGTAACAATGGCGGGGCAGAGGACACTTTAGGTTTAAATGTTGACACCAGCCTATCTGAGGGTACACAAAATGTTAGACGTTCTTCTAGAAATGTTTCTTTGCCAAAAAAGTTGGATGGGTTTGTTCTTGATGGTAAGGTTAAATATGGTATTGATAGGGTAGTTAATTACTCTTATTTGTCTGCTGAGAATTATTGTTTTGTTAGTTCTTTGAATAAAGTTATTGAACCGGTTAGTTATAGTGAGGTAGTTAAAGACATTAGTGTGTGGCTCCTGTATTAAGACCTGTCCAGGCACTATAAGTGATGAACCTGGAATCTGGACACTGATACAGGTTCGCCTTAGGGTATTATTCTAAGGAAGAAACAAAAGTTTGTAAGCTTGTAAAGTCCATATATGGACTTAAACAAGCGCCACGTAAGTGGAATGAAAAATTAACCGAGGTTTTAGAAAAGATTGGTTTTAAACAAAGTTTATGTGATCATTCTTTGTTTATTTTGTGTAAAGATTCTATGGTTGTTATTCTGCTTGTGTACGTTGATGATATTGTCTTAACTGGAAATGATGTTAATGAAATAAATAAAGTTAAGAAATTGTTAAGTGACAGTTTTAAGATAAAAGACTTGGGCAAACTAAAGTATTTTCTTGGAATAGAAGTTTTATATGATAAAGATGATGTTTGTTTGAATCAAAGAAAATACTGTTTGGAGTTATTAAATGAATTTGGGTTGTTAGGGTGTAAACCTGTTTCAAATCCTATTGAACAAAGTTTTGTAGTGTCGTCTAAAACAGAAAAAAATTCAGTGTTGTTAAAAGATGTCATGAATTTTCAGAAACTGATAGGAAAATTAATATATCTTTCATTGACCAGACCTGATATATCATATGCGGTTCAGTTTCTGAGTCAATTTATGCATAGCCCAACTGAACGCATTTGCAAGTTGCTCTAAGATTGCTAAGATACTTGAAATCTTGTCCTGGTCGAGGTTTAAAGTTTAAATCTGATAGTGACTTAGAGCTGTTAGGATATGCTGATTCTGACTGGGGTAAATGTTTGGCTACTCGAAAATCTGTAAGTGGTTTCTGCATATTTCTGGGCTCTTCCTTGATTTCGTGGAAGAGTAAAAAAACAAAGTGTAGTGTCGAGGTCAACGGTTGAAGCAGAGTATAGAGCCATGTGTTCGGCTACGTGTGAAATAATGTGGATTATAAATTTGTTAAAAGAGCTTAAGGTTGATGTGTGCTTGCCTGTAAGTTTGTTTTGTGATAGTAAAGCAGCTTTGTCTATAGCTTCAAATCCAGTATTCCATGAGAGAACGAAGCATTTTGAACTGGATTTACACTTTTTAAGAGAAAAGGTTGCCTGTGGTATAATACGTCCTGAGAAAGTTGACACTGAGTATCAACTTGCGGATGTATTTACTAAAGGGCTTTCAGTGTCACAGCATGAAACATTCTGTGATAAATTGGGTTTGATAAATATGTTTAAACATATGAATGAAGGGGGAATGTTAAAAGAAAAGGTTTAATTCATATGTTTATTTATTGGGTCATTACTGAATAGTTCTAAATGGGCCGGGTCTTATCTGTTTTATGGTTGTTTAAGTTGGTTTGTTTAGGTGTTGTTTGTTTTTTCTATAGGAAAAGGTCTGCAGTCTGCGAACCACATCTGCAGGCATCTGCAGGAGAAGAGGTGGACCAAATGTCTGCAGTCTGCAAGGAGAAGAGGGTTTGTTTTTTTTTTATTTATAAAACCTCTTCTAAGGTTTAAAACACACAGAACACACAGTCACACACACTGATCTCTCTCTACTCTCTCTCTCTCTCTACAATCTGCACCACCTCCGCCTTCACACCACCGCCATCATCACCACCACCACCACCGCACCACCTCCGCCTTCACACCACCGCCATCATCATCACCACCGTCACCACTACACCACAGCCACCACCGTCACCACTACACCACAGCCACCACCGTCACCACTACACCACCGTCACCACTACACCACAGCCACCCCGTCATCTGAACCCTAACCCACCACCAACCGATCGATGATGATGATGATGATGTAACAGATCAATGATGATGATGTAACAGATCGATGACGATTTGGGGGTTTTGTTTTTGATCGATTTGGGGGTTTTGTTTGCCATCGATGATGATGATGATGATGATGATAACAGATGATGACGATGATGGTGTCGGAGTAGGGGTGTCGGAGGTGGAGGTGGTGGCGGAGGATGTGGTGGAGGTGGTGGCAGGGATGTGGTGGTGGAGGTGGTGGAAGGAGAGGTCTGCCAAGAAGAGGTTCCAAGAAGACATGGAATCATGTCTGTGTGGTGAAGAGGTCTCGCAGACCTTTTTTAATGAAAGGTCTGCGAGAAAACAAACAAGCTGCGGACTCCAAACCTCTGCGCGCGTCTGCGCGGCGCAGACATAAGTGGCCAGAAGTGCTTCTGGCCAAAAAACAAACACCACCTTAGTGTGACAGGTTGTACATAATTCGAGGGGGCAGAATGAAACATGTGAGGGACCCCAATCATCTCTTCAAGTTCTTTTTTACTAAAGTGTATTATTTGAGTATTGAAGATATATATGGTTGTATCATTTGCGCAGAGAGAATATTCCACAAAAAATTTCACTCACAATTTTTTCCAGAAGTTCTCTCCATTGTGGTTTACCAGCGATTACTTTCAACCGTGAAGATCTGCTCGTCTCTTGGCCTGCACATCGATCTCAACTATGAAGATCGTTCTGTTTTTGTTGTTAATCTCATCTGTGAGACTTGTTCGTCTTGTTGTATCTTGCTGTGTAGATCAGGTTGTATGCCTTCTTGTTCCTTTCCTGTCTTTTTATTTCATAGATCAACTGATTAATCAGTCGATCTAAACGTTTGTACATCAGATTTTACATCGTGTAAGATCAAGGGTATTGGTTGGGTGTTTTTTGGTTTGGGTAATTAATAGAAGTTTTATGTCACTGTTTTACCGTTTCTCTTGTGTTTAGAGCATTCTCATCCAAACCATCAAAATATGTGAGGGGTAGTTTTTATATTATAAAGGGTATAAAAAATGGTTGTGAGTGGAGGAGAGAGAAAATGTTACTGTTCATCTGTATATTTGGGAGGACACTGTTCAATCAGTATAATTTTTTTAATATATATTGAAAGTGGTTATGAGTGAAGGAGAGAGAAAAATGTAATGATAATATTATTTAATTGAAAAGAAGAGAGAAAAAGTATTTGTTTTTAGTGAAAATATATTGATATAGAAGTTGTTTTTTAGTGGAATGTATGTATAATTTGATGGATTGGATGAGAATGCTCTTAGTATTGTTTCTTGTGTTGATTGTTGAGAAATCGTTTCGTTTGACAGAAAGCAAGTTGATGTTTTGTTTGAATATTTATGCTGGGTGTTGCCCCTATTTATAAGCCTCCAGGGACAAGGTAATGATAATATTATTTAATTGAAAAGAAGAGAGAAAAAGTATTTGTTTTTAGTGAAAATATATTGATATAGAAGTTGTTTTTTAGTGGAATGTATGTATAATTTGATGGATTGGATGAGAATGCTCTTAGTATTGTTTCTTGTGTTGATTGTTGAGAAATCGTTTCGTTTGACAGAAAGCAAGTTGATGTTTTGTTTGAATATTTATGCTGGGTGTTGCCCCTATTTATAAGCCTCCAGGGACAAGGTACACCTCATCCTACCCCCCCCCCCCCCCCAAGTCTTTTTCCATATTTGCATTATTTGATGGCGTATATATTCCTTGTTTTGCTTTAGCTTAAAGCCATATTATTTGATTAATGCATGATAGTGATATACATTTCATAATCCCACATTATCATTATACGTTGAATTTCAAAGATTAATTCACTCAACACTACACAAAGAAAGAAATTATATTGATATAGTTGATAGTTCACAATATCGATCGGTTGGGAGAAAAACTTATACTTCACATAGATTTATGTGATTTAAATTTAGTTCCAACAACACCACGCAGTAAGGCTGGAGGGTGTGGGGGCGCCACCCCCGCCATGTCACCCTCTATAGCGCCCCCGACACTATCACACCACACCCACCAATTCAATTCGGGGCGCCATTGATGGGGCTCCGTCATGGTAAGGAGCTCGAAGGGCTTTATCAGGTGGGGCCCATGTCATTTCACCCAATGAATTTTTTTTTAATTTTTTTAATAGGGGGCTCCATACACACCATGCAAGTTAAAGAGGGGCGTGATAAAGCCCCATGGCTGAGGTGGATCCTAGGTGACGCTGACGTGAAGCTTAGGTGGCATGATAAAGCCCAAGGGGGCTCCATCCACACCTCATAGCCTAAGTACTTCATCATGGTATACATAAGAAGCGATATATATCTATTGTGGGAAGTGGTAACATCTATCAGAATAAATTTTATTCTGATGCTCAAAATCACTAGATGCACATTTGAAACCTTGTTCATAAATAAAAAAGGTTACAAAGCTCGAATAAATTATCAACAAGGAACTTTAATACCATTATTTTTGTTTGTTCTCATAATACGTGACAGATGTCTGATTAATGGTATCTTTGCAAAGTAATGTGACTGCAAAAAAAAAAAAAAGAAGAAGACAACCTTCCAGAATTTGTTTTATATACATATATAGATGTAAAATCGTTGATTCTGTGTTTTGTAGTAAAAAAAAGATTTATAGATCATATGGTCAGACTCTGAATATGTTGGTTTTCTGTAAATTGTCATTGCCGATTACAAAAAGGAAAACTACCAACAATCATCATCGCCAAACTTGCATTATGTCGTAGACTTTTTAAATTGAATGATACTTAATATATTGAGTTTTAGATTGTAGTTAGTTGACAATATATTGAATATGATTTTCCTTTTGAAGTTAAACAAAATAAAAAAAATTGCACGTTATATGAACCATTTGAACCAAAAGCACATAGAAAACAATTTACCAAGACCATAAAAAGTTAACTAGACATGTTTGATATGAAAATTGTGACTAAATATGAAATTAACCTGTATTGTTCCATATGAATATTGCGGCAATATATGAAATCAACATTCTATTTATCTTGCCTTTTCACTTCTAAAGTTTGGGCATTAGACTAAGGTTGCATATTGGTTGTAAGATCTGTGACCGCTTAGGCGGTTGCTAAATTATGTCACAAAACAATTTGAGGTTCTAAAATGAAATTACCCATGTCATTATAGCCTAGTGGCATCTTAGGTGTGAGATAAGACTTAGGGACTATGAGGTCCGGCTTCGATTCCCACAAGGGGGTTTTCCCAAATTTATAGGGTTTGGCGTATAGGCATTATAGCCTAGTGGGGATGGATATGATCGGGTGGTTTCGCAGGAGGCACGATGATACTCAAGTTGTCCGTCAGTGATCCAAATTTGCAGCTAAGAAAAGGTTGATGCTGCCGCATTTTCAGTCGCAAAAGATTATTTGCGAACGAAAGTACGGTCACAAATAGAAAGTTTTATTCTACTAGTGTTTCATTTATTTTGTATTTTTTTAAATGAGTCAAATATGAAAGGCTATGAAAAGAACAAATAACATTTCAATTAGGTGTGAAATACGTTTACTCTTAACTCGAAAGGTGCAACAATACTAGACATGAAAGGCTAAGAAAAGAACAAATACCATTTCAATTAGGTAGAAATACGTTTACTCTAACTCTAAAGGTGCAACAATACTAGACAATTGGATGCTTAGAACAATACCAAAGCAATAACCGAAGTAGCTTAGAATAATAGAATAAAAGTAAAAATTGTCGTTAAAAAAAATAAATTAAACAGTCACCAAACACAACTTCTAAGACAAGGATATTATATTATATTATATACTCTTACAAAATGCAATCACATGAAGAGTGGTTGCTGAATTTCTTATACTAGTAATTGCCCTGTGCGTTGTCGTGGTGTTCCGAAAAAAATTACATCAAAATGTAGACCAACTAAAAGCGTACATTAAAAAACACGAAAACGTGTTATATTTAACATGACTCATTTCCGAAAAAATATAAAATTTATATGAAAACGTAGACTAATCGAAAACGTAAATAATAACATAAGAATATATTATATTTCACCCAACTAATTTCCAAGAAAATTAAATCAATTTGAAATTATACCAATATCTACATAAAAATAAACACGTAAAACTCGATTACAAAATCTTTAAAAAGTTACATGGTTGTAAGTGTCAATAATGAAAGTTAAGGGATAAAAGTATAAAAAGTACAAAAACACAAGGGAAAAAAGCAAAAAGATAAAAGTAAAAAAAAAACCTCAAGTCACTATTCACCCAAATTAATAATGGTAATTGTAGTATATAGAGTTTTGAGTAAATTGCAATTTTACCCCCTGGGGTTAGGGGTGATTGGCACTCTTACCCCCCCCCCCTAAGGAAATAATTGCAATTTTACCCCCCACTGTTAACTCTTATGTCGCAACATTACCCCCTAAGCTCAATTTTGTTGACTGATTTGTTGACTTGGTGGTGAAATGACCATTTTACCCTTTTATTTTACCCCCTGTGTTTTGTTTACTCTGTAATATTACCCACTGCCACCACAACCACCGCCATTCACCACCACAACCACCACTGCCACCTCCAGCCACCACCCTCAACCACCATTGCCACCGCCATTCACCACCACAACCACCACTGCCATCTTCTTCCTCCCCCTCTCTCTCTCTCTCTAAAAAAACCCACCACCCGCCTTCTCCCCTTCATCACCGTCATGGTCATCACAAACACATCAAAGGCTATTTTGAATACTCTGCTATAACTTGCAGAGCTTACACAGCTTCCATTACTGATTTTGAAGGTGTTGGTGATGGTGTAACCTCAAACACCAAAGCTTTTCAAACCACCATTGATCATCTTGGTCAACTCGGATCGGTAGGCGGTGGCTCGCTACTGTATGTACCTCCTGAAAGATGGTTGACTGGTAGTTTTAATCTCACCAGTCATTTCACTCTGTAATTTTTGAACCTCCTATGTTCAGTTCTTTCGATTAACCCCCTGTTCTTAAATAAAAAAAAAAACACAACACAAATCATTACCAAACCTCTGTTTTTCTTAAATAAAAAAAAACACAACACAAATCATTACCAAAGCTCTGTTTTTCTTAAATAAAAAACACACAACACAAATCATTACCAAAGCTCTGTTTTTCTTAATTAAAAAAAAATACACAACACAAATCATTAATGACAGAAAACAAGAATCTCAAGAAGCTTGCAACTAAATAAACAGTGAATGTAGCACAGAAAACAACACAAATAGTATTTTAGGGGTTTGCAACTAATTAGTATTAAGACTAATGAGTGACTTGATCAAGAATCTCAAGAATCTGTTAATGGCGAAAAGGTAAAAAGCGGGTGGTGGGTAATGATCAAGAATCTCAAGAAGCTTGGAGGCGCCATTTAGCGTTAATTGTAGCCTGTAGAAATATGGGTAATGATCAAGAATCTCAAGAATCTGTTAATGGTGAAAAGGGTGTTGATTGTTTTGAAAATGATGATAAAATGATCAAGAAAAGTGAAGGTGAAAAACAGAGTGTTCAAAACACATGAGGTGCCATTTAGCGTTAATTGCAGTGGTGGGTTTTTTGTGGTGGTAATTTCTATGGGTGGTGGGTTTTTTTAGAGAGAGAAAGAGAGAGAGGGGGGAGGAAGAAGATGGCAGTGGTGGTTGTGGTGGTGAATGGGGGTGGCAGTGGTGGTTGAGGGTGGTGGCTGGAGGTGGCAGTGGTGGTTGTGGTGGTGAATGGCGGTGGTTGTGGTGGCAGGGGGTAATATTACAGAGTAAACAAAACACAGGGGGTAAAATAAAAGGGTAAAATGGTCATTTCACCACCAAGTCAACAAATCAGTCAACAAAATTGAGCTTAGGGGGTAATGTTGTGACATAAGAGTTAACAGTGGGGGGTAAAATTGCAATTATTTCCTTAGAGGGGGTAAGAGTGCCAATCACCCCTAACCTCAGGTGGTAAAATTGCAATTTACTCTAGTATATAATATAATTTTTAATTATGTAATCAGTATATTATTGTTATTATTATTATTATTACTTTTAAGCATATTGTATTTTATATGGAAACTTTTAAGCGTATTTTATTTTATATGGAAATTTTTAGATACAATCTTTTATTAAATTTCGAATATACCAATGCAACGTATTTATTTTTATAAACGTCTAGATATAAAGTTTAAATAAAACAAGTTGTAAATAGTAATGTACAAATAATCGATGCACAAACGTACATGTCATCAAAGTTAACTCAATGATGTTTACCTTTCTCGTTACTTTAGTAATATAATATAGAGTTAAATGCCATTTTAGTCCCTGTGGTTTGGACAATTTTGCCAGTTTAGTCCAAATGTTTCATTTTTAACCTGTGGGTCCAAAAAGGTTTCACAGTTGCCATTTTAGTCCACTGGGTTAACTTCATCCATTTTTTCTGTTAACGAGAAGGCCAATTTGGTCATTTTATATGTAATTCTGTTAACTAAAAGGGCAATTCAGCCATATAAAATAACCGAATTGGCCTTCTCGTTAACAGAAAAAACGGATGAAGTTAACCCAGTGGACTAAAATGGCAACTGTGAAACCTTTTTGGACCCACAGGTTAAAAATGAAACATTTGGACTAAACTGGCAAAATGGCCCAAACCACAGGTACTAAAATGGCATTTAACTCTATAATATAACATTTTATAAAATTTCGATTATATGGTTGCAACGTGCGTATTATTAACATACGATTCAATAAAAGTTCAATTTGAACGTGTAACAGCCCAACGTAACCGCACCATGATATTGTCCGCTTTGGCAGCCAGCACACCCTCAGCGTCCGCCCCTCACGGTTTTCAAAACGCGTCATGATGGTGAAGGTATCCAGTCCCTTATAAGGAAGCATTTGTTCCCCTTCACAACCGATGTGGGATATCACAATCCACCCCCTTAAGGGGTCCAGCGTCCTCGCGGGACCTGGCACCACCGGTCCGCCCCTGGCTCTGATACCATCTGCAACAGCCCAGCATAACCGCACCATGATATTGTCCGCTTTCGCAGCCAGCACGCCCTCAGCGTCCGCCCCTCACGGTTTTCAAAACGCGTCATGATGGTGAAGGTATCCAGTTCCTTATAAGGAAGCCTTTGTTCCCCTTCACAACCGATGTGGGATATCACAAATCTGTAACAGCCCAGCGTAACCGCACCATGATATTGTCCGCTTTGGCAGCCAGCACGCCCTCAGCGTCCGCCCCTCACGGTTTTCAAAACGCGTCATGATGGTGAAGGTATCCAGTCCCTTATAAGGAAACCTTTGTTCCCCTTCACAACCGATGTGGGATATTACAATCCACCCCCTTAAGGGGTCCAGCGTCCTCGCGGGACCTGGCACCACCGGTCCGGCCCTGGCTCTGATACCATCTGTAACAGCCCAGCGTAACCGCACCATGATATTGTCCGCTTTGGCAGCCAGCACGCCCTCAGCGTCCGCCCCTCACGGTTTTCAAAACGCGTCTTGATGGTGAAGGTATCAAGTCCCTTATAAGGAAGCCTTTGTTCCCCTTCACAACCGATGTGGGATATCACAAGAACGGGTCAAATATATTTCATTTTTTGTTCTTTACTGTGACAAATTGAACCAATACTGTCCGAACAACATCTGTATCGGTACAATATTCGTTTTTATGGCTTTGTCAACGTATCACGGTAGAATATGTTTTGGTTAGTAAGAGCAAGTGCTAGTAATCGAACCAATACGGACGAACAACATTGGTACCGATACCGATTTTCATTTTTATGGTTTTTCATCCATGTAACATATGTATCAATATCCTCTTGTATTTTTTTCGATTACTATACAAAGTACTGAGATCATACCAATAATGTAACAACCTGAACCAAAAGTTCGCAATGGAGCGCGAGGAATTCTACTAGTTTTTTTTTAGGGAATCTAGGAAATGGTGCATTACAAATGAAATATCAATAACAGTAAAATGCCCGCATAGTCTCTATGGTTTGGTGAAATTTCACATTTAGTCCCCAACTTTTAGAAATTACACATATGCTCCCCGTGGTTTGTTAAGTTGTTACTCGGATAGTCCCTAGAGTGGATGACCGCTAGTTTTCGCCGTCAAGTCCATGTAAAATTAATAAAATGCCCTTACTCAAGAAAAACAATAATCTTTTTATTTAGAGTAAACTGCCATTTTGGTCCCTGTGGTTTGGCCAGTTTTGCCACTTTAGTCCAAATCTCAAACTTATTACATCCAGGGCCCTGTGGTTTGCATTTTGTTGCCATTTTAGTCCAAAAGTGAAATTTGACCAGAATCCCCAATTTCAACCCCCTGTTTTGTCCTTATCTTCAAGGGCAAAATGGTCATTTATGAATTATTATAAGAAAAGATATTTCCGGTTTGAATCATCGGAATAATCATGAAAATTTCATCACTACAACCCACCATTAAAGGCGGTGCTCCCGTTAGAACCGCCTTTACCGAAACAAAAAACTATACAATTTTTTTTAAAACGGTGTTTTGCAGATTTCCCGGCACCAGCTCCTGCACAATCAACGTACCAGGTTGAGGCATTATCGCTTGATGCTAGGATTGAGATTGAATGCATAGCGGCACTCTAGTGCTTCTTTGACTTTTAGCTTTTCTATTTGAAATGTGACATATAATAAGGTAACCGTGATGTATATCTGATCCTTTTTAACCAAAAAAAGGCGTCCAGATACTGTTATATATGGTTGAGTCGCTGAGATTTGAATATTTGATTAAAGTATGTTATTCTATGCAATACTGTATCAGTATGTTGTATAGTTGTATATCTTATTCACTCTTACTCTGGTATTGAGTTCCTAGAAAAACAAATAGATCATATACACATAAATCACCTGTTTTTAATTATTCAAACCGAGCAAGTGACTGGTTCAATAATGAACATAAATAAATTTCACAGTACTGTATCAATGGTTTGTACAAAATTAAATTAGATGTTGGTGGGAGGTGGGTGGTGGTTAATGGTGGGGAAACAGAGAGAAAGGTTGGGGTGGGTGGGGTTGGGTGGGATTATTTTGTTTTTATAGAGTGAATAAGATGAAGGGTAAAATTGTCATTTCACATCCACTTAACGGAGAAAACTAACCGTCATCCACTTCAGGGACCATCCGAGTAACAAACTGTCAAACCACAGGGAGCACCGATGTAATTTCCAAAAGTTGGGGACTATAGCTGTTATTTTGCAAAACCACAGGGACTATCCGTGCATTTTACTCTTAAATTAAAATAAATAATCCCTTTTTTTTCTGTACGGTTTCCCTACATTTTTATATATAAGGTCAAACAAATTACACCAAGATAGCCGGTAAGCGGGCAACAAGCTGCGCCGCTACCCCCTTTTGAATAGCGAAACCTAACCTAGTAAAAACGAAACCCCGATCTCTAGGAGACGAAATGTTGCTGTGAACAACCCGTTGGACCCGTTCAAGAAATCGGATGGCTTCTGGGGCTAGCGAGCCAAAGGTATCAAAGGCAAAAGGGATAAAGGAATGTTGATTATCCTCGCAGGCTTTTGCGTGTTTGTCCATTTTCTTTGCTGCCGCCCTTGCAATCGCCTGACCAGGGACAAAACCTGTATCCCGAAAGCCTACAAGGGGGGAAACCCCGGTAAGATCAACACAAGCGTGTTTACCTGCATCCCACCCGAAAACTAAAACGTCCGCGGGGCGCAATGTGGATCTTCCTTCCCTCGGATCTGTCAAAAAGTTTACGGGGGCTTCTTTCTTCACCGAGATCCCCGCCCGTTTGAGGATGTCCCCCAAGACATCCCGCACACAGTCGTGCCTATACTTAAAACCTGGCAGTTCTTTACAGTGCAGAGCATGCTCCCCAAATTGGTCTAAGCAAGCTTTCCGGCAAATCGGGCATTGCTCATCATCAGGGAACATAGAAATCATGAGCCGATATTTTAATAATCCCTTTATCCCTTTATCTTCTTCACAAATGAAACATCATCTTCTTCACAAATGAATCCCAAATCCCAAATCCCAAATCCCTTTATCTTCTTCACATCATCTTCTGCAGTGCCACCACCATCACTCCTCTCCCCTCTTTCTATCCTAGCCACCACACACACCGGCCACCACTCCTCCACCCGCACCCACAGGAGATCGGCACATCTCCTCCCAAAAAGCCCTAATTACTACCGATAATCAACAACAAAACGCTACCGGAAGAAGATCAGGAGCAAGATAAACCTAATCCGGTGAATTAAATCCATCGTCAGACGAAATCAGATCAAACAATTTCACCGTTGATCTGAATTGTCGGAGAACCACCACCTCCTTCACCTGCTCCGCCGGTTCTCTCTCTCTCCTCCCTTGATTTCGCTACTGGTCTGATTTGGGTGTGGGTAATGGCTCAGATCTGCCGGTTTTGATGATGCTCTTGATTTTCTGGAGAAGGTGATCGGAGATAGTTCAGATTATGAAAGTGAAAGTGAAGGTGATTCTTCAACAGTTTCTGATTGCGAGAGTGTAGTTTCTGGAACTGGAGTTATTGATCGAACCGGATTGGTTCAGTTGGATGAGAGTGACAAATTGGGTGAGATTATTGAGAAGAAATTTGTTGCTAGATTGAGTTACGTCAGGATTGATGTTCGAGTTGAGTATATTCATCGGAATATGTTTAATGCTAGTGAGATTGCTCAAGCTAGGTTGAGTAGCTTTCAGATTTATACGAAATCTGTGGAGAAAAAGAATGGTGGAGATGCGAATGTTAAGTATGCTTGGTTTCGTGGTTCAAAGGATGAGATTCATAAGATTGTTGTTTATGGATTTGGTTTAGGTGACGGTAATGGCTCAGATCGGACGGAGATGATAGTGGTGCGCCGTGAGAGATGGTGGTTCAGATCTGCCGGTTTTGATGATCTTGATTTTCTAGGTTTTGATGATGATGTTTGAAGATGAATTTTCTAGGTTTGATGATGATGTTTGAAGATGAATTTTCTGGGTTTTGATGATGTTCTAAGATGATGTTCTTGATCTGGTTTTAATTGCAAAAAAAAATGGAATTTAAAAAATGACCAAAATGCCCCTGCACTAAAGGACAAAATAATCAGTTTTCAACAGTCAAAATAGAGGGTTTTTGGATTTTGGACCAAAATGGCAACAAAATGCAAACCACAAGGCCCTGGATGTAATAAGTTTGAGATTTGGACTAAAGTGGCAAAACTGGCCAAATCACAGGGACCAAAATGGCAGTTTACTCTTTTATTTATTTGTGGGACCCACCCACCACCTACTTATCTTCAACCTCCACCCTCAACCATCTACTTCATCTTCAACCTCCACCCACCTCACATGTTTCGCAAGATGTATAAACACAATTATTCCATGCCCCTAAAATAATAATCAGGCCCACTCGTCAATTACAGCTAGTTTAAAAGGACACACCTGAGGTGATCAGGAAAGTGCCTTAGGC
Organism: Helianthus tuberosus; assembly: GCA_030545235.1. NCBI lineage: Eukaryota > Viridiplantae > Streptophyta > Magnoliopsida > Asterales > Asteraceae > Helianthus > Helianthus tuberosus. Next base: position 107,268,501 of record CM060427.1, on the reverse strand, counting down.
AGCGCTTCCCGTATGTACAGGCAAAATTGGTCAAAACTAAGATCTGTAAGTGACTGAAATATAAAACAAGCAAAGGGATAGCTTATTAGGAATGCGTTGCATTCATTAAGCATGCGCCTTTCACTTTTTAAAACCAAGATTACAACATAGTGTGTGTGTATGATATTGAAGATCCAGAAATCGGGTACTTACTTTAACTTAGAGTGACCAATGATCAAGTACAATGAGTGCACGGGGAATAATCAAGGAACATAGTTTTCCCAGCAGCTGAAGACCAATCTGTGTGACATAACATAAACTTATAATCTTAAACAGCATAAGCAACCGAAACCCGAGCCGAAGCCTCATCATCGTCATTATCAATTGAACTCTCCTTAATACTCGATTTCAGCAAACGCAAAACTATGGGCATCAACTCCACCAACAAATCCTTATTTTGATAATCAGAATAAGCTTTTTGTAAGCCTTGAAAAGCAGACTCTGCAGAAGTTGATAGAGAAGCCGGAATACAAGAGAGTTGATCGTATGTGGAGGTCGGAAGCAGCCAGAGCATCACAGAGTAAGCTGAAGTTGGTCAACAGGGGTTGAAGATGTGGGTGGGTCCCACAAATAAATAAAAAGATTATTGTTTCTCTTGAGTAAGGGCATTTTAGTAATTTACATGGACTTAACGGTGAAAACTAACGGCCATCCACTCTAGAAACTATCCGAGTAACAACTTGACAAACCACGAGGAGCACGGGTGCAATTTTTAAAAGTTGAGGACTAAACCTAAAATTTCACCAAACTACAGGGACTATGTGCAGTGGCGGAACTAGAACATTAACTCAGGGGTATCCTAAAAAAAAAAATTCACCGTGCAATCGTACAATATTAAAAAACGACAATAAATAAATAAAGTAAAACAAATACCTAATAGATTTGTCATCTTTTTTCATAGCTTGAAATCGTTCCATCACATCGTCGTCTTTTACTTCACGTAAAAAATCCTTTTCAACCGCACAAACTATAGCGTTGTCCAAAAATTCCGGGCCCATTCGATTGTGTAAATCCATCTTTACAAGCTTCAATTTCGAAAAACATCTTTCAATGGTTGCGGTTGCAACCGTTAAAAACAAAGCTAGCTGCACTATCCGATAAACTGAAGGACAAGAACTATGCGTTCCCGTTTCAACCATAACACGCGCAAGATCACTTATTCCATTCAAGTTTGCAAATTTATCATCATCGCTTATAGTGTGATAAAAGGGGTAATTGGGATTTAGGCTTATTATTTTCAATTAATTGGTATCCTCTTAGTTGTGTCGTGCCGTGCATTAAAACTTCAGGGCAATTGAACAATTATTTACAATCTTTTATTATTTTTGGGTTAATATATTTGGCAATTGGGCTTATTATTTACAATCTTCAATTGATTTGGGCTAACATATTGGGCAATTGGGATTTGTGCTTATTATTTTCAATTGATTTTGGCTTACAGACTTTTTTAGGGGTGTCCTCGTAGTTGTTCAGGGGTATCCTTGGTATAAAAACCGAAAAAATAATTTTATTTTTACACTACCGATAAAAAGTTGAGCCGTAGCCCGTGCTACGACACCGTATATATAAGTTCCGCCCCTGACTATGTGCACATTTTACTCAAACAATAACAAAGCAACACCACCTTAAATAGCCACTACACCAACTTCTAAAACAAAAACACAAGCTATGACAATACACGTTACCAGTACTTGCTTCTATACTTTTCTATCGACTAAATATATTTTGTTTCCGGTACCGTGACGTATTAAACCGATTCAGACCGAACAACATCCGTACTAATATCATCAGAATTGGTACCGATATTTGTTTTTAAGGATTTTGATCGATGTAACATATTTTGCTTCTTTTCAAATATAATGTTTTATAAAATATATCGTTACGGAACACTTATTTTTGTCTAGGTTTCTGTGTAATTTTATTTAAAACCGAAGCGTCGCAACGAACGGACATAAGTCACTTCGTTAAACTACAAAATGGAACAATAAGTTTCAAGAAATTAAGAAAGCTTAAATAAGGTGTCCTGTAAATACAGAAAGCTCTATATACTTATCCAGTGTTAAATTAATTAAATATCATTCATATGTCCGGCCAAGGGTTCAAGTTGAATGCTTCCTTATCTAGTAGGTTTTAAATTTCTTCATTGTTATATAACCATTCATATGTTTGTTATTGTTATTTTTTTGGTATTTAAAACTCAAGATATCAATCTTTGCCAAGCAAAGTGTAACGATGTGAATCTTTTAAAGATTCTAAAAAATCAGTTATCTTTTGCCACATAAAAACATTCCCATTTCTTAGGCTAAAAGGTGTGGGTTATGATTGGGACTAGATTCTCTTTCAAATTACTCAGAATAGAAAATATTTATCTATGTTTACCAAAAACACAGGATTGACAAACATTATTCTTTAATGGTCCACAAGTAATAAAATCAGAATTTTTAAGAGAATGCAATAAAGACGATCCCGGGTGACCGAGTCGTTGATGCCATGTGTCTTGAGATATAGCAGTGAGAACGGTGGGAGGAGTGAACTTGATGACTTGAGATGGATCAAATGTGTATAGATCTCCAGAACTATTGCATCGTAGGATAGGGTTCCGAGTCTTGAGATCCTTCACCAAAAAACCATATGGGTCAAATTCAATAGATAGTTGATTATCGGTAGTAAAACGACGAACAGATATTAAATTTTTAATTAGTGAGGGTGAATAAAGAACTTGGTTAAGTTTAAAAGGTGGGAGGGGAGGGGGTAAAGAAAGGTCGCCTTGTCCGTACACGGGAATGGTTTGACCATTGCCCACAATAATATTACGAATCATGCTTTTATTAAATAAAGACGAAAGTTTAGAGTTGGAAGTCATGTGACATGTGGCACCGGTATCCATGGCCCAAGTTGGGTCGTTTAACGACATAGCGTACATGGCCTGATTGATATCCGTGGGCATGGCAGCAAAAGACTGGGCCGGTCGGGGTCCTAGAATACCCGCAGCAGAGTTGGTGGGTTTAGTTGGGTAGGGGCAAGGTGGAATAGTGGCCCAAGGTACATTATGTGATGTCTGATTAAGTGTTGGGCCGGCCCAAGGCATATAAAACGACCAAGGAAAAAATCCACCACCAACAGTATGATTACCAGGGGTATTGAGATAAGCACCGCCCCCAGATGAGTAACCGGAATAACCTGAGCCTCCCCTACCTCGACCGCTGCTACTGTTGCTGCGTCCTCTGCCACGACCGCGGCCGCGCCCTCGACCACGGCCCCTGTCTGAAGATTCACTTCGCGTTTCCCGAGTTTCCGACTTGTCTCGGTTGTCATGGTGTGAAGTTTCAGTGGCGGTGTGAAGAGCAGTGCCCGCCGATTGGGCCGAGTGACGAATCTGATTGAGTTTGCGGGATTCTGCCATACATAACCTTGAGCGAGTATCGTAGAAATCAGGAAGCGGCTTCATTTGTTGGATGATAGAGGCGGTGTTTTCGTATTGTTCATTCAAACCCGTTAGAAGCTGCAAGACCAGTTGTTCATCAGTGACCGGGGAGCCGAGGTTGGTCAATTGATAAAAAATAACCTTCAACGCCTGACAGTATGCAGACATGTTCGGGAACTGATCGAGACGGGTATTGGCGAATTTATTGTTCAGGTCAATGGTGCGAGTGGCTTTATTGTCCTGAAAAATATTAGCGATTGTGGTCCAGGCGTCGTAGGCTGTAGTGTCGGGTTTAAGAACGGTGTGCAGTAGGTCGGTGGAGATGGTACTGTAGATCCATTGTAAGACAATGGAGTCCAGTTGCTCCCATGATTCGGTTTGTGTGGATGTGGGTTTTTCCGGTGCTTTGTCTTTGGTCGAGGAAGAAGTGGTGTCATCGGCTGATTTGGGTTGAAGGTGATCGAATACAAGGTGTGCCTTGCATTGAATCTTGAACATCTCAGCCCACGTAGTGTAGTGTCCTGTTTCGATGTCAAGCGTGATAGGTATAAGGGTTTTGATTGACGTGACGGTAACAGCGGGGTGTGGGGATGAGGAAGACATGGTTGTGGGAGAAAGGGGTGCGCAGACGAAAAAGAAGGTGGAGAAGGGAAGGACCGATTATAGGTATGATACCATGAAAGTGTGTAAAAGTTTATTGCCCTTTCTCATTTACAATGCCTCATATATAACGATTACAGAAGATCTCCTATTATGGAGAGAATATTTTCATACAAATAAACAAATATGGTTTCCTAATATATATCGGCTATTACTCGCTTCTATACTTTTCTATCGACTAAATATATTTTGTTTCCGGTACCGTGACGTATTAAACCGATTCAGACCGAACAACATCCGTACTAATATCATCAGAATTGGTACCGATATTTGTTTCTAAGGATTTTGATCGATGTAACATATTTTGCTTCTTTTCAAATATAATGTTTTATAAAATATATCGTTACGGAACACTTATTTTTGTCTACGTTTCTGTGTAATTTTATTTAAAACCGAAGCGTCGCAACGAACGGACATAAGTCACTTCGTTGAACTACAAAATGGAACAATAAGTTTCCAGAAATTAAGAAAGCTTAAATAAGGTGTCCTGTAAATACAGAAAGCTCTATATACTTATCCAGTACGTGTTAAATTAATTAAATATCATTCATATGTCCGGCCAAGGGTTCAAGATGAATGCTTCCTTATCTAGTAGGTTTTAAATTTCTTCATTGTTATATAACCATTCATATGTTTGTTATTGTTATTTTTTTGGTATTTAAAACTCAAGATATCAATCTTTGCCAAGCAAAGTGTAACGATGTGAATCTTTTAAAGATTCTAAAAAAATAGTTATCTTTTGCCACATAAAAACATTCCCATTTCTTAGGCTAAAAGGTGTGGGTTCTGGTTGGGACATGATTCGCCACGTAGGAACATGAATGGAAGGCTATACCACCCCCTTCCCTAATCCACCATGGTTTGCATGGATTAAATTATGGCAACCAAGATCCTACTATCCATTTTTCAAGTAATCATTTCCTTTTTCTTTAGACAAAGATAAATTAAAATAAATAAGGGGATAGTGGTTTGGGTCATAACCACACCCTTAGGGTAGTGGTTTTGGATTGTGAATTAGAGATGGATGACATGACACTGATGTGGAGGGTCATGACCATACCCTATATTCTCATACATATCTGATCATGATAATAGTCTAATAGGATCTTTGAAAGGTTATCAGATTCCAAAAGACTGCATATTTCTAGATTCTCTTTCAAATTACTCAGAATAGAAAATATTTATCTATGTTTGGAAGCAACTGAAAACCTTAATGACGACTAGGACAAAAAGAAAACGTTTCATTTAACATAAGTGAAGCATTATAATTAAACTAGTGTTGAACAAGTACAGACAAAGACAACGTTTTATTCATGTGAAACTTTAGCCAATCATCACCTACTGTATATAGTTGGCTTATTGTATATTACTACAACCACACCACACATAGTACTGGAATACTAGATCAGCGGCGGCTGCAGGTTTCCATCACGTTGCCTTATTATTATTACATCTATTGCACTATCTAGACGTCGAGATAGAAAATGGCACTGTAAGTCGGAGCGTTGCCTCCTGCGTCGATACTCACTTTTGTAGCATAACCTTCCATACTTGCTTGACTTTCAGTACCAGAAGCCATCAGCTTTTCCAAGATTGCATCCCAAACAGTAGGGTCATCAAAGTATCCCGGATCATTCATCTCACAATAAGCCTGCAAGCAAAAATTAATTTATATTAACATTTTTTCAATTTGTTACATGTTACAAGAAATATGGCTGCTTACAGTGTTGTTTCCACTAGTGGATTTTTTCCAAGGGTTGTTCCAAGCAATCATTGAATCGGTGCAATCTTGAATGTTGAACACAACAGCAGCGACTGATCCTTGGCGGTTAGCGCCACGAGTGCCAACATGCTTAAAAATAGCCCACTGCCCATTTTGGATGTTCACCGGGTACTGCCCAGAGACATTTCCCTGCCAATCGTATGCAGTCACATAAGTTACAGGGTCACCTGTGGCATTGTAAACCCTGCCAATTGTGGTGCTAACGGTAGTTGGAGTGGCCCCACCAGCAGCCGCTTTCTGAGCGTGGATTGCAGCCTGCAACACCTGGTCGAGCTTGCCATCGGCATTTTGGGAGTTCTTGGCTGCTAGGGCCCTTTGGGTACGAGTTCCTTGAGTGATTGGTCTGCCAAACACATGAACCGCGGTTGCTGCCATTCTTTGTTGATCTCAAGTGGTGTTATTACAAAGCAAGTTGATGTTTTGTTTGAATATTTATGCATGGGTGTTGCCCCTATTTATAAGCCTCCAGGGACCCCAAGTCTTTTTCCATATTTGCATTATTTGATGGCGTATATATTCCTTGTTTTGCTTCAGGTTAAAGCCATATTATTTGATTAATGCATGATAGTGATGTACATTTCATAATCCCACATTATCATTATACGTTGAATTTCAAAGATTAAATCACTCAACACTACACAAATAAGAAATTATATTGATATAGTTGATAGTTCACATTAATATCGATCGGTTGGGAGAAAAACTTATACATAGATGTATGTGATGTTACCTTTCAAAAAAAGACGTATGTGATGTTGCTGATAATTAATAACATAGCATATTACTAATTATGTATACATAATTAAAAATAAAAGAAAGTCAAGACTGTACATATGGAGCGATATATGTGATAACATTTGTTGGTGTACACGCACAACATGAAAGTAGACATGAATGCATGGATCTATAATTCTTCATATCAACAAATTGTTCAGAGAAACAATAACACCTTAAATGAAATGGTGAATGTCGTGTTAATAAGCTTAAGATTAAATTAGAACATGTTGTGTGGTAACTTTTTTTTTATTGAACGGTGAACTTCATATGTAAAGGTTACAACACTCTTCAAAAATTCATAATATTAGTTAATAAATTAATAAAGTCTTGTTACATTTAATATAAATAAATTACTAAAGATAGAAACTTTAGACTTAAATTGTCAAGGATTGAAACTATAAGGTTAGAAAAGAAAATTTCATTTTATGCATAAACATGTTGGTTATTTATAGTTTTGTATTTTTTTTTTTTTTTTTGAAAAACTCCCAAGGATTGAAACTTTAAGGTTAGAAATGAAAATTTCATTTTATGCATAAACATGTTGGTTATTTATAGTTTTGTAATAACTAAATCATTATATCCAAGTATGTGAATGCTTGCCTTTTTTTGGCCATGCAGACATCAAACTTTTAAAATCAAGCAAACAGTATATCTAATGTGATAGTGCTAACATCAATATCACCATCACGATCGATAGATGCACATTTGAAACCTAGCTTGTCCGTAAATACAAAAGTTACAAAGCTCGAATAAATTATCAACAAGGAACATTAATTCCATTAATTTTGTTTGTTCGTATAATACGTGACAGATGTCCCGAAAATGGGATATATGCAAAGTAATGTGACTAAAAAACATCCTTCTAGAATTTGTTTTTTAGATATACAAGTAAAATCCTTGATTCTGCGTTTTGTGGTAAAAACAAAATAAATAATAGCTACACACAAGCAAACTACAATTTTATTAAGAAAGTTTAAGATAAAAGAAATAGCTACAAAGTAGAATAACAAACTATAATTTTAAAATGAAACTTGAAAGGTTTATTACCAATAAAAAATAATAATAAAAATTATATTTATGAATTAAAATTTAGAAATAGACTTTCTAGTCTATTCATATCACAAGAGACTAAGCATTTATAAATTTTTACCTTCTTTGTTTTTTCTAACAACGGTGAATGTCACTCTATCCCTAATCATCCTAAATTACACCAATTCTACTACTTGATTGGAATTGAATTCAAGACCTCTTACTACTATTTGGGCTAGTCCCACAATTGCATTTTTTTATTAGCTAAACTACATCTTCCACAGGTTTAAACATGGGTCTTCTCCAAAGAGGCATTACCTCTTACCACTAGGTTACAACCCAATAGAATAGACTAGGCATTCAACTTATACAGAAAATCGCGATGAGAGAGATGCAGGGTAACTTCAAAGAGAATTTGTAATATCTAGAAATTATAATAATAGTTTAATTTAATCAAATGTTTATATATCAAATAAAATAAAATCATATATGATAATGTTTCTTCAAGTCGATCTACTGCACATCTCATTCTTTTGTTAAAGGCCTTATCCTATATTTTTAAAATCAAGGTTTTTAAATACAAGTCAAACAAATCTGCCGAAGTATGGGGCATCGATTGTTCTTGTTGCCAACTCATGACTTAGCTTTTCAAAACAGCTTATGACTTTTTGGAAAAGTTTTGTTCTTGTTGCCAACTTATGACTTAGCTTTTCAAAACAACTTATGACTTTTTGGAAAAGTTAATACGTCATGCCAAACACCTTTTAACTTTTCAAAAAGTTAATAAACAAATAAGTCACTAAAATAAGCAATCCCAAACACCCCCTGAATTCGTTTATGATCTGTTCCGCTTGTTTGAATCAGCCGTTGCACCACCGTCACACTGCGTCGTGACCGCCTCGCCGCACAACCACCGGGATCCCCGCCACACCTGGTTCGAAGCTTTGGATTAGCATCTCCGACTTTCCGACTCTCGAACTGGTACCCCTAAGCGACCTGTCGAACCTTGATTCAGTTTCTTTTCTTTGTCTTAACTTAGTTTTTGTAGGAAATGAGTCGCAATTTTATTATTAAAACTAACAAAAAAAAATAAAGATACTCTCTTTAAACATTTGGGAAATTGTAGTACATAAACCGTGTACAAATTCAAACGAAAAAAAAAATATGAACTATAACATATTTAATAAAACAATCGATTCAAACCAATATCTTCAAAAGATAAAGTCTTCAACTTGATTTTTAACCGCGTCTACTTGTATGGTTCGTTGCGTTTTCAGTCCGTTGTGTAGGCTTCAACGAGGTCTTGAACCACGTCTTCTTGTACAATAATTTCCTACAAAAAGAACAAACAAATGTTGACGGTTGTGGCTGAGCCACGTGTTCAACACGCTTCGCATAAAACAGATTTCGCGCCTCTACTAAAGACGACGCGTCTGTCTCCCAGGGTACAACAGCCGAAGCAGTTTGTACTGCCAGAGAAGGCCACGCGCCCGAGGCTACACCGGATAAAAACATAATGTTAGACCTTTTGGAAATTAAGAATAGAAGTGTAGTTGAATCATGTAGAGAAACTTATCTCTATATGTTCCCAACATATGGGTCATCAAGTACTTCTTCTTCAAGGACTCTACATGCATATCTTTATGTCTCCTTGTATTCTTACTCTTGTAGTTTTATATATAAAAAACTCACCAAGTTAGGCACATAGCCTACATTTTAATACAAGAGACATGGGGTAGAGAAAAGTCTCACTTAATTAGAGATTTATTAGAGATATAAACTCTAATAAAAACTAATAAATTGACATAAAAACTCTAACTAAGAATTTATGTTCCATATGAAGAGTCTAATACTTAATTAGAGACATAAACTCTAATAAAAACTAATAAATTGACATAAAAACTCTACTTAAGAGTTTATGTTCCATATGAATAGTCTAGTAAATAATTATAATTTCATTAAATTATAATCTCACTAAATTAATATCCATTCATAATATCTAAATTTCCAACAATCCCCTACATGAATGGAGATTGATCAAAACACACAAAGTTTCCAATGGAACCTCGACAGTTGAGTATTGCCGGATAAGTAAGTGTCCCTTTGAACTTTCCGTTGTGAATCATACTTAGCCTCCTAGCGGTTGGTAGACACGATGTCCTTGAACAAGCCCCATTTGTGTAGACGACAATACACTTCACACAATACTCTCCTTAGCTGGGTCATCCCCTCATAGTCGTGTCCAAAATGGCCGTGAAACACTTTCCTAGTTCTGTTAGAGCTCTAGGAATTGTGCCCCCAATTCCATTCGAAGCAACCCCACTTCTCTCTAACATAGGTGATTCTCCTTAAATCATTAAAAGCATCGTGGTTACCATGATTACGCAAAATCATTTACCACATAATATGCTTAGCCTTACAATTTATCACTGAATTTCATAGGAATGAACTAGGATGTATTTAAACACCATTTTATCGTTTAGGGGGTATATATGATCATACATACTAGCTTATGCATATCAGTTATGCCCCACAGTGACCACCCTTAGGCATATGAATTCGTTGTCCTATTGAACTTAGATCTTGGGATCTCCAGTCAACTAAGGTAGGTTTCCTTCACACACCCTTTTTTCCATGGGCTTTAGTCTCATTCCACAACTTTATCTCTAATAAAGCCTCAGGTTGTTGGATCCATAACATTGTCTTTGTCTTTGACAAGTCACTAAAGATAACTTTGCAGTTGAGATCAATTGTCATGACGTGTTCGTAACTCGAAAGTTAACATTGCCTATTGTCAACTTCTAAGACTATAACCTCTGTGGCCACCTGAATCTGGTTATAATATTTGTCTTAGAATGATATATTTATCATTTAAGGCAAACACATCTCCATTATGCACTACGCCATTTGTGTCCTCCACTTAGTCATCTATTTGCAATGTTAGATTAGATTACAAAATCCTTATTGCCAAAAACAAATGCAAGACACCCCCATATTTAAGTGTTATTGGATAACATCTAGATGGGTTAATGAGATCCATTAATCGATTCAAACCAATATCTTCACAAGATAAAGTCTTGAACTTGATTTTTAACCGCGTCTACTTGTATGGTTCGTTGTGTTTTCAGTCCGTTGTGTAGGCTTCAACGAGGTCTTGAACCACGTCTTCTTGTACAATAATTTCCTACAAAAAGAACAAACAAATGTTGACGGTTGTGGCTAAGGCACGTGTTCAACACGCTTCCCTTAAAACAGATTTCGCATCTCTACTAAAGACGACACGTCTGTCTCCCAGGGTACAACAGCCGAAGCAGTTTGTACTGCCGGAGAAGGCCACTCGCCCGAGGTTAAGCCGGATAAAAACATAGTGTTAGACATTTTGGAAGTTAAGAATAGAAATGTAGTTGAATCATGTAGAGAAACTTATCTCTATATGTTCCCAACATATGGGTCATCAAGTACTTCTTCTTCTTCAAGGACTCTCCATGCATATCTTTATGTCTCCTTCTTGTATTCTTACTCTTGTAGTTTTATATATAAAAAACCCATCAAGTTAGGCACATAGCCTACTTTTAATACAAGAGACATGGGATAGAGAAAAGTCTCACTTAATTAGAGATTTGTTAGAGACATAAACTCTAATAAAAACTAATAAATTGACATAAAAACTCTAACTAAGAGTTTATGTTCCATATGAAGAGTCTAATACTTAATTAGAGATTTATTAGAGACATAAACTCTAATAAAAACTAATAAATTGACATAAAAACTCTACTTAAGAGTTTATGTTCCATATGAATAGTCAAGTAAATAATTATAATTTCATTAAATTATAATCTCACTAAATTAATATCCATTCATAATATCTAAATTCCCAATAGTTTTATGACATCGACACCATCGCCGCTACCATTGGTCTGGGCTTCAAATCAGTTTGCAGCCACACAACGTGTACCAGCGTCGCTGCATAACGCTCTTTTATTTTGCTCTTTTGTTTGACTGGTAAGGTGAGAGTTCCCCCTAGTCAATCTCATATGTTTATTCCATTCTTATTATTCGGATATAACCTCTGTTGTTATTAATCTATTCCGGTGATTTGAAACCGTTAATATGATGCGAGCCATATGTACTAATATCGAGTCTTGCCATGATGCTTAGATCGTTAAGATTTAGATCTACGAAGTACGTGTATGTATTGATGTTCTACTATTGCATTAGTGTATGATTTACAACTCTCTAAAATTCTACTCCAAACTATTTGGTAGTTACTACACAAGAAATAAATTAAAATTAAATAGACTTGAAACCCGATCACAATTTTCAAAGCAACTGTTCAAAACTTTTAATTGATTTTGAATAGAGTAAGAGCTAGATGGTAAGTGAAAAATAGCTAAAGTGATCAGAATATGTTTCATTACATTTATCTATTATATATAACTAGGTTTATCACCGTTGCCGTGTTGCGGCGAACTTCTTTTATTATTTAGTTTGTGTTTACATGTGTTTTGAAATCACTACGAGCGCGTTGTGCGCGTAACCGTTGATAAGATAAAAAGAAAATGTAGAAAAAACACTAAAAGATAACCGAAAGAAAATCAATAAATAAGTTCTATGGTAATGATGTTGTTCGTATGAAATCCGTGGTCAAAGATAAGCAAACGGTACTGGGTACCGGTACCGAATTTCCCGAACCGAAAGATGTTAAGTACCAATTCGGTACCGACTTTAGGCGTTCCTGGTACCGATTTTTACCTTCATATACCGGTACCATAACCGGTATTTTCGGTACCAGCATCGATTTGGTATCGGTTAGCACTGAGCTCATCCCTAACCTTGAAACAAAAAAAAAATCATTAAAAGTTGAAGAAAATCTACGGCACCCGTGATCAAGGATGAGCAAATGGTACTGGGTGCCAGTACCGAAATTCCCGAACTAAAAGATTTACAATATTAATTCGGTACCGACTTTTGGCGTTTTCTATAACAGGCTGATACCGGTTTTTACCTTCTTGTAGTGATACCGAACAGAACCAAAAATGTATTTTATTATAATATGAAATGTAATTTTGATTAATAATAATAATAACATAATAGATGAACTGTTCATTCAGTTCTATCTATTATCATATATATGAATATGAATATGAATTGCATTCCAAATAAAATATACATATCAAATTGATGACCTGCAAATACTTGTGACTTCATTTGTGAACTTTGGAAATACTCATCAATACCACACCCCAGCTGTACTAGTTTGTGCTCCTTCCATAATATGTGGGACCAAACTAGTTTTAAACCTTAATTTGACGTAAGTGTTCCTGGTTGACCCTAATTTTAGGGGGTGTTTAGTGTTGCACTTTCAAAATAGATTATGCGTTTAGGTACATGCTTCTCCAAAACTGCGTTTTGGAGGCAGATAATCATTTTTTCATCCAAACATTTTTTAGATTATTAATGTCTTACAAACGCAATAGTCAAATAATCACTTTAAAACGTAATCTCAAACACCCTGTATGTCTAAATTCATAACTTAATTACACTAGTTGCTATGAATATTTATGAACTGCCATTATATAGGAAAATTTCATATAATTAACGTTAATGAATAAAAAAGGGTTCCAATCTAGTTAAATAGCATTTTAATAACAATTACAAAATATAAGGTATTTTGAATTAGAGTAGCAAAATATATCTTTTCCAAAGAAGCTTGGTCAATGAAAATAAAGCCATCGTCGCCCGGAAGATCAATACGACATGGTCATGTAAGTGTTGTAAATTTAATTTGAATTCCTAACTAAAATATAGGTTCTTAATCATTGAGGGCGACTCGATTTTTGTTTTGCTCTTCTTGCTAATAATGTACGGATTCCTGTTCTTGTCATCATAGTATTTATTCAAGTCCGTTACTTTGTACTACGGATGTTTTCACTAGTTGTTTTTGTTTCGTATTGTTATATAATTAGTATATATTGTAGCATGCAATCGACCTTAGATCTTGCGCTCATTATTGCATGTTCCCTTTAAACTAATGTCAAGACACATTTATTTCTGATACGGCTTTGTACTCTGTCACCCGGGCAATTATATGTTAAGTCTTATCGTTGGGGCGTCAACGACATGGCACTCATCGTGACGGTGCGTTACTAAAGTTCACGGCGTCTCTAGTTTGTGCTTGTGTAGCACCTGGCCCCTAGAGGTGAATAGATCGATCTTAGCTCTGACTCCTGAATCCTGTTGAGATGGAATAATGTGTGTACGCCTACACGCACCGTCTCGGTACATGGACTATAGCTGTGTACTCCTCTGTTTAGGCTCGTGGGTGCTTCTATATTACATGACTTGTTTTACTTGTTTATGTTGTCACGTATGTCTTGTCTCTATTATGATATGTTTGATATGTTTATATGTATCTGATTATGTTCAGTATCTATTTTCGGCTCAGTATAAGTTTTGGGATTTAAGTTATATAAGTATCAGTCTCAGTGCCACTATTTAAATCTGTTTAGTGATAATACCATCCCATTTTGCTTTTCGTATGCTTGTCACTACTTTACTATTGATTTCTCCGTTACTAAGGAACTTTTTGGATCAACTGTATTTCTTTCTTGTGTTTGTCTCATGTGTTTACTGGTAATGAGGGGAAACAGGGATGAGTGAAAGGTTTATGAAGTTCAAGTTTTTAAAAGGTTTTCGTTATTTTATTTAAGTAATTTAATAATATAAGACATAGGGGTGTGCAAAAACCGAATTAACCAAATCATAACCGAATTAACCGACAAAACCGAACCGAAAAAACCGAACCAAATAAAAAACCGGTGGGTCGGTTAATGGTTTTTCTGAAAACTGAAAGTAGCGGGTCGGTTATGGTTATCAATGTTTCCATACCCACCATAACCGAACCGAACCGAACCGAACCGAACCGACATGTAATAAATTTTTTATAGGATCTTTTCACCATTTTTTTAATATATGATTGTTTATTTGAATTTATGGAATATATCTTATCACTTTATTTGAATTTTCGGTAATAATCGATATTAATATTATAGATTAGATGTATTTTTCATACTATGCAATATACTAATATATACATATATATGCAACAACAATTTATTCCATGTTAAAAAAATTAAGTTATTTTTAGCTAGGCTAAATACATGGTTAAACACCCACAACCGGCCGGCTATAACCATTAAAACTAATTAACCATAGCCACCACAACCGATCGGTTATGGTTATGGTTATCCATTAACTGACATCGTGGTTATGGTTAAGGTTTTAGGCCAAAACCGACCCAAACCGACCCATGCACACCCCTAATAAGACATAGGCTTTCTGGTTGATTTGAGACATTTTTCTTTCTTGGATTCTATCTTTAGTTGAAACTCGTTGGTTTTTTATATCTGTAATAGTAGTGACATGCCTGCCTGTTTCAGGATGGGGTGTTACAGTTGTGGTATCAGAGCTCAGGCTCTTTCTTGTAGAAAACTTAAACAATAATAATTAAACACGTGAGTTAATGGGTAGACGTCGGGTTAGGATTCCATCTGTGTCATCTTCCGCATACTATGAAAACATTCCTCTTCTCACATGTATAACTTCTTTTCAGATGCCTCCTCGAAGAAATGTGAACAACAACGACGTCCCTATTGAGACTCTCATTGCTAATGCTGTCAATACAGCTATTGCGGGTTTAGTTCCCAACTTTCTACAATAGTTCCAGCAGAATAACAATAATGTACAACAACCCCGGGGAAATAACAACGGTAACAATAACGCTCCTATTACTATCCTTGATTGGCTTGAGCGCTTCCGAAAGGAAAAGCCAAAATTGTTTAGTACCGTTGCTACACCAGTGGAGGCGGAAAACTGGATTGCTCATATCGAGAAGTTGTTCGAAGTGATGGGCATGGGTGATGTGTTCAAAGTTAGGCTTGCTAGTTAAAAACTCGAGGATGATGCTCATAGGTGGTGGAAGACTTTGAAAGATGCTCGTGGAGGAGATGAGTATGCAGCAACACTTCTTTGGGCTGAATTTCGCACTTTGTTTTATCAGTAGTACTTCACTGACACTGATAGAAGTGAGTGTCTGAGAGGCAGGGGGATGAAGAGCCTATTATGGAGTTCAAAGCTCGTTTTAGTCGTTTGTTAAATTTTCTGGGCCCAGTAGCAGGTACACCACAACAGTAGACTGACAATTTCAGATGGGCTAAATGCGATGGAGATAGGAAGTTCATCCCGAATCTTCGTTTCACTGACATTACTGAGGTAGTTGATGCCATCAAGAATTTGGATAATGAGAAGAAGCAACGTGAGAGAAAATCGGATGGTAATCGAAAAAGGTCTAAGGAAGGCCACCAGAATAATTCTGATAATCGGAGTGGCAATGATCAATCCCAAGACCGAAGGGATCGTTATGATAGGTATTATAACAATAAGTCGTGATATGAAAGAAATCGATATCAGAATCACAGGCCTGCACATAATCCAAAGCAACGGAATCAGGCCGCTAGACTAACACAATTTAAGATCCCAGGTCATACCCGTCCCATAGACTAACACAAACGAGATTGACAATCTAACAGTTAGATGATACATCTCTGAAGCAATTTTAAGACTTCCTAAACTAAATCTAAAATGCTTATGATACTACACACATGCCACATGCCCCTCACAGTAAACACTCATCTCATGTCACACCCCTTTCAGAGGCGGAAGCGCGAGGTGTGATCGTGATTGATTCTCATTACATACGAATAAGTAAACATACTACATGAAATAAACAAACTCCAAATTGCCATTCATTGTTTTCAACATTCAAAACATAAGTTAAGTTAAGAGTTTACATCTCTTCAAAAACAGTAGTTTAAAAGTTTACGACATAATTCTGTCGCAGCCCCCGGCCCCTCCCCGGGAGCGGCGCCTCGAACGCGAGCCGATGGTATCAGTGTTTATTACATTTGCAGCGGAATTAAAACATCAGGATCGTAGTTAGAAAATGAATTCAGAGTTTGCAAAACACCAAACTTTTTATATTAAACAAATGGGCTAAAACCCATATTTCATTGATAATGTATTTATAGGGATAAACCCTAACTTGCTGAAAATATAACTTCTTCTTTTATTTAGGTAATTTATAGCCTCTTTATTTAAGCCTTCAGTGCTCCATAGCTGGCTTCTAATAGCTTCACACCAAGTCACCTGAAACGCGTTTTAAAAATATTTTATCGGCAAGAAATACTAGTGAGTACATTCCATTTTGTAAAATTATAATGTTATACTTTACAGCATCAAGTGTTTTTACATTTGTTTATATCTACCAATTTCTCAAACAGTATTGCTACTGGGGCACAATTTCCCCTGTGCTTGTGGTCATGCTACCATTGGCTAATTTTTTGTCCAAAGGTAATGAGTGTTAAGTAATGTATACAAAACCTCACATACCGATAGTAATTGTAGAATACAAAAACTTAATCACTGTCAATATAACTGATAAACATTTAGGGTTTTGTAAAAGATGAAAAGTGGATAATGGTGGTGGATGATGGTGGTGGAGTGGTGGCAAGTAAGAGAGAAGTGGTTTACCAAGAGATGATTTAAAGTGAAACCAAGCATCCCTATTTAAAGCTGAAAACAGAACGTCCACCACGGCCCGTGCCCGCCTGACACGGCCCCGTGGCCATCAGTCTCTCTCTTCTACATTAACAGAAGTATCAGACTTGTACTAACAAGGCCCCGTGCATCAATGGCACGGCACGTGGCCAATGTACTTGCTATACTTCTTTAGATTCTTGAAATCCAAGAGTTGACCACGCCCCGTGTTGCTTTAGCACGGCCCCATGTTGAGCTTGGAATTTGTCTTTTGTTGTTGTCTCTATCTGCTGCAGTGAATTCCCACCAGACACGGCCCGTCCTAGATGAGCACGGCCCCGTGTTAGACCTTCTGTCTTTGTTATTTCTTGGGTTTGGATGTGGAAGGGGGCTTGGCAAGTTGGTCAATCCTTCTTTATAGCTTTTTATGTTGGTTTTTGCTGCCTTTTTGCTTCTTTTGCTCTTTTAAGCTATTTTAACCCTGTTTATTAAAAATGAACAAAAACACAAGCTTTTTCCAACATTAGTACTATAAAAGGGTTGATTTTATGCCTCATTTGATGTAATTTATATGTTGTATTTTGAACACATCAAATACCCCCACACTTGAATATTTTCTTGTCCTCAAGAAAAACTCTTTAATCGTGGCTTACACACATAAACGGAATGGGTAGAAGAGAAAGTTTTGGACCTATCTTTAAAGTGTCGGGAATCCAAGTTCAAGTTCATTTTTGTTTTTATTTCATTTACATTCTTATTTGGTCATGACTTATTTACGACACGATTTAAGAAAAATTATTTATTTTTGGGCATAGCATGCCTTTATAAAATTATTTTTGGTTATATACTTGTTTTACGCACCTCACAAGTTAATCACTCAACACTCGGCCGAAAATGTATAAGTGAGAACGCTCATACCCGATTTGGAAGTTACTCATTCTATAGGCTTGACAAGTAATCAAACCTCCTCCTTTTTGACTATTTTTAATCCTTGTGGGTATCGAGATGACTTTTAAAGGGTAGGCTATGGCTCGGGTAGTGTGTTTTATTTTAAAATGGCTAAAATAGTAAAATGTCGGCTTTTTGAAAATTTTATTTTATTGTGACTTAGTTAAAACTTTATGATCAAAAGCAATATTATTATTTTTTTGCTTGTTTTATTTTAAGTAGCTATATAGCTTTTTTTTATAAGATAACTAAGTCACTTATTTTTTAATTTTCAAAAGAGCCATATTTTACTGAAAACAAAGTGTGAAAAGGTAAAAAGATTGGCTTTTTGGGGTGATGGGTCGTTGTTTTTGCAAAATTTGTTTGCGGGTTTAAGAAACGAAAGGTTTTAAGGCTCAAAATGGTTTGTCTAGGAGGAGTATTTTTGGAAAAACAAAGGAAAATAAAGGTTTTTGGATGAAAATGGGTTTACTCCTAATACCTCTGTCATTTACTTACTTGGATTTGCGTCAATAAGGACTTGGGATGTATTGCTTTGGCAAGTTCTAGAGTTGTAAGAACCAAATGGGCTAATCACACAAGAAACGAAAATTTGAGGGATTAGTATATATGTGTATTTATGCTCATTAAATGCTCAAAACTCACTTTTTGCGGAAAAAGGGTCGTAGTGTAAAACTTATATATAAACAAGTCAATTTTTACAAAGATTTGTTAGGCCCATTTTCTAATTTTCTTAATCGGTTCTTTTTATCATGATGTTTTAGGTGTAAGTAAATAAAAACATCATTTTTGGAACTTATTTTCCCAACTAAACTAAGATAACTAAAAGAAACAAAATATAGATTTTGAAAAAGGGTGTTTTAGCGGTTTTCAAAACGAGTTTTGTGTAAGGCTTGTTTTAGGACAAATGATTCAAGGTTTTAACCTCCCCCCCCCCCCCACATACTTAAATTACACATTGTCCCCATTGTGTCTCAAAAAGGATTTATTTAGGTTGAATGCGTAAAAAGTGCGGAAAATAACAAAAATTCACAGTTACTGGGCACTAGACACGGGGGCGTTTTGGATGAACACGGCCCGTGCTCAAAGTGCCAGTTACTGGGTTTTTAGAAAACTTACAGTGGAGTGAGCACGGGGTCATGCCAGGTGGGCACGGCCCGTGTCACTGTTTTAAGAAAAACTTTTTGACGTCAGTGGACTGGGCACGGGGGCGTGTTGAGTGGACACGGCCCCGTGGTGCTCGTCTGTTTCAGTAAAAAATGCAGGTTTAGCTCCTGTTTCTGGGCTTAGGGACCACTATGCTTAGTGTATCCAAGCCTCCCATGTTACCTGCGTTCTACAATACTACCACAACACAACATAATATACAAAAACCATCATATAAACCTACATTACGAACGTTTAAAGTTTCACCACCACGTCATCAAAAACATAAAACAAAATGTAGAAAATAAAATAGTCTAACAGAAAGTAAATTGTCTTAACCGGGACACAGCCCGAGGAAATGTTTAAATTGTTCAAAAGGTGAGAGATTTAACCTGCATGATACCCACGTCGCCCGCCACCACCATTGCCTAGTCTAAATCCATCCTATGCCCCTCGTCCTCCTCCTCCTCATCGTCTCAAATCACCATATGATCCCGGATGTAGGTGATATCGTTTTGCATAGCGTGAATGTTGCGTTCCATGACGCCGATCCGGGTTCTTGATCTTTGGCCTAAGCTGTAAGCATTCTCCGAGACTTGGAGGGTTTCCTGCATATTGTTATACAAATTGTAAAGTTAGGAAAATCAGCCCCTCCTTCGGATGAGGATCTCGGGAATTGTCAGGGACGAGGACGGTTCGGTATGTCTTCATTCGCCAATATCAAGTCCAGGTCGTTAGGATTCCAAGCACGACCCTTTGCGTCCTTAAAGCGCATGGTACCGTCAGGGCAATCAATGATGAGATTCATGCTACGGCATATTGCGAGATCAACCCTGGTAGTACCGACACCTCGTTGAACAACGATGGGGTTCGTTGAATGAAATGCTTGAACACGTTGGCAATCCATCACCCATAGAAAATCGGCGTTCGGGTGTCCGCGGTAGCGTTGGCAGCCATGTTTCAAAGCAAGATGTGGGCGACATCGATAGGTTGGTGAGTTACGAGGAAATAGAGGACAGTAAGTTCTCGTAGATTCACCACCCCGCCACTGTTATCCCTTTGGCACAAAGAACCACTAAGGACCCGGTGAATATAGCGGAGGAGCGGGTCCCCAATTTTTGTGATTTTGGTGGAGCTTGGTTTATAGTGGTCGTCTCCTATCAATGCCCATACAGCTTGGCGGAAGTTTTCAGGTAGTTTGCGAAGGGCTTTAGTAAACTCGGGCTCAGTCGCATCCTCTTTAGTGTATAGGCCAAGATTGATACCGAATTGGGCGACCGAGATGCTATACCATTCTGCTCCACACCTGAACTCCACAGCATCCGAATCAAACAAATCCGGTTCGGTCCTTTTGAACCTGAGCGTGCTTAAGAACTCCATGTTATACTGATGTATGGACCGGAGCCGGGTTTCTAGGAAGATTCAGAGTAGACCAGTCACGAGTGAGTCGTATCTCTCCCTTTGTCCCACTGCGTCGAACGTGTCGTAACAAACCTGCCTTTGTGGCTCTTCATGACGTGTTTACAAGATTTCGAAGCAATTTTGGTACTCCTACTCAGAAGTCTTGAACCTCAGGAATTTATGTGGTGCCATCCTGCAAGAAAGAACCAGTAAGATGGTTGATACGTTTGAAAAAACACGTAAAATATGATATTAGAGGCTTTGGATACGCCCCATGTTAAACAGACACGACCCCGTGTCTGAGGGTTATGTTGGGCACGGCCCCGTGCTGAGACAGCACGGCCCCGTGTCGAACTGTCTGTTTCTTCAAATTAAAAGGTTTTGAAGCCGGCTTTGAAAAATTCAATTTTTTTGGTTCATCAGTAGCGGTTAACCCCGATTAAGAAACCCCAATAACCATTTTTTTCCAAAAACGCTCGTTTACCCTTCCGATTTTAACATTTTCCGTCATGAACAAGGGTTTGTTTGAAACAGTGTGATTAATCCGATTTCCTCAACAATGTTCAGACATTTACTTTCAAAATTACTAATACTAACTACTACTAACAAGATCTAAACAAAAACTCGAGATTGGCACGGGTCTAGTTCAAGAACCCTAGATTAAACCCGAATTTTTGGTGTTAAACTACATGCAAATCGTTAAACTAACTACCATTATGTTAGAATCATACCTTGTGGTCGGATTGGAGCGATCGAACGTGGA
Source organism: Helianthus tuberosus (assembly GCA_030545235.1). Taxonomy (NCBI): domain Eukaryota; kingdom Viridiplantae; phylum Streptophyta; class Magnoliopsida; order Asterales; family Asteraceae; genus Helianthus; species Helianthus tuberosus. Next base: position 107,246,937 of record CM060427.1, on the reverse strand, counting down.
AAACCGTCGGAAAATCGGCAGGAACCAGCGTGCCATAGAAACAAGTCGAGTTGTGTTTGAAAACGTGAAGACTGAAGGGTTTTATATCCCAATAGTTAGTCGGCCACGGCCCCGTGCTGCTGCAGCACGGCCCCGTGTCGTGTCTTTATTTTTTTGTGAATCTGGGCGTTTGGGCACGGGGGCGTGTTAGGTGGACACGACCGCGTGTTCAAACTGCCATTAACCTTATTTTTTTATCCGTGCACGTGTGTTTGACTGTTTCTCTGTGGTTCCTTTGGTACTTAACTGCTTTTCTTCAAATCTTCGTGGTTGATGCTTTCCAACTGTTCCTACAAGTTGATTAAAAAGAAAAAATATGCAATTAAACAATTAAACATTTGATCGTTTTACCGATCATGTATCTACCTCTTGAAGATCCATTTCAATTTCCTCCTCCTCGACGAAGCCTCGATAGAGTTTAAGCCTTTGTCCGTTTACCTTGAAGGGTACACCGTTTGGAGGCTTAATTTCCAACGCTCCATGTGGAAAGATTTGGGTGATGGAAAAAGATCTCGTCCACCTTGATTTAAGTTTTCCTGGAAATAATCGAAGCCTGGAATTAAACAATAGCGCTTGATCCCCTTCCTGAAATTCTTTCGGTTTTATTATTTTATCTTCTATATTTTTCATGCGTTCATTATAAATTTCAGAATTGGATTATGCTTGATTTCTCAATTTATCTAGTTCGTTTAATTGATAGAATCGATTTTTATGGGCAAGTTCTTGGTCTAGGTTTACGTTTTTAATGCCCAACAGGCCTTGTGAGCAATTTCTACCGGGAGGTGACAATTTGTTCCATAGACGAGCTTATATGGGGTGGTGCCTATTGGTGTTTTGTAGGCGGTTCGGAAAGCCCAATAAGCAGCATCCAATTTATCCGCCCAATCTTTCTTGTCTTAACCTACGTTTTTTTCTAAGATTCTTTTTAGCCCTCGATTTGTTACTTCGGCTTGACTGTTGGTTTGTGGATGATAGGCGGTTGAAAGATGGTGATAGACCCCATATTTTGTTAAAATTTTATATAATTGATGATTGCAAAAATGGGTGCCTCTATAACTAATTAGTGCTTTTAGAGCACCAAAACGAGAGAATAGACGTTTTAAGAATTTTATCACAACTCTACCATCGTTGGTTGGAAGAGCTTCGGCCCCGGACCATTTGGACTCGTAATCAACCGCTACAAGAATGTATTTATTACCTTTTGACGGTAGGAAAGGCCCCATAAAATCTATACCCCAAACATCAAAAATTTCACAAATAAGAATACCTTTTTGGGGCATTTTGTTTCTTGTAAAGATATTACCTGTTCGTTGGCATGCATCACAGGTTTTAATAAAGTTGTATGCATCCTTATGGATGGTTGGCCAATAAAATCCTGAATCGGGTACCTTTCGTGCGCTGCTTGCGACTCCATGATGTCCTCCATACGATCCTTTGTGACAATGGCGAAGAATTTTTCTTTCTTCTTGACCATGGACGCATCTTCGAATAAGTTGATCGGCACATATTTTAAAAAGATATGGGTCTTCCCAAAATAAGTGTCTTACATCGGCAAAGAATTTTTTTTCTTTGTTGATGTGACCAACCTTTGACTAAAATGCCACTAGGGAGGTAGTTAGCATAGTCGGCGTGTAACAACTCTCATCAAAAGTCCTATTTATTATTTTATTTGCCCAATAGGAAACCCTAATTAAGACCCCCAAGTAATTCTGCATAACCCCTAAAATTTTCAGAACAATCAGAATCAGGATCAGGGCCCCTAAAACTCAGGGGGGGGGGGGGGGGTATTCCCTATTGACAATTATCCTAATAACTTGTTGTCAAAAACGAATTTTATCATTCTGTCAACTCAGCCAAGCTAGTTAGGGACGTGACTACCCTATGGTAGAGTGTGACCCCTCGCGTCACGCGACGCACCCACGTGTGCAAAATTCTCAGCATAAATAGAGGGGTTTGGGACTTGAATTCTGGCACTTGTTCGACGTTAAAATTCGATTCATGCACTGAGATATCGTCCAAATACTACAGAAATACACACAATCTCGAATTTCCGCCGCGATAACAGGGTAATAACTCGATCGCTGCTACGATTCAATGTCCGATCGATTGAAACTATCCAATGGATGTTTAAGTGTTGCCTAAATTAGGGTTTATACTTTGTCATTCATCGTGAATTCGATGGATGTTTAAGTATCGCGCTTCGTGATTCGTTGTGAAGGTTTTCATCTCGTGAGTTATCGTAAATGCTGTATTAGTTACTGACCTAGTTTCGTGTGCATTATTGTTAAATTAGGTTAACAGGCTTATCAGTAGGCTAAACTCTACCCAAATAAATCTGCAATGTGAGTCATTCTCTTTTTACCAAATTGCTTTCAAAATCATATGTGTTTTCAAAGTTATAATTACAGGGATTAAGTCTTTGTAATCTTCAATTACAGCCGGTATGTGGGGTTTTGTATACATTACTTGATAACCGTCACCATTGGACAACGGGTTAGCCAATGGGTGATATGACCATAATCACAGACACCATTGGACAACGAGATAGCCAATAGGTGGTCGAGTGATAAATACCGTGGGTAGATGGTTGATATGTATAAACATTGTAATCGCTTTTAATACTGTAAATTATAACAACGCGTCATTTTTAGTAAAAAGAATGATTCACCAGTATTTCCCCGTTGACAAAACATTTTTCAAACATGTTTCAGTTGATCTGTTGTGATCCAGGAAAAGTGCCGTGAAGCACTACAAGCTTAAGGAAGTGGCACAATATAAATAAAGAAACATGTTTTGTAAAATAAAGATTTCCCAGTGAAATCACCTTATTGTAAACTACCGGGGTTTTGTCCCGAATTATGAAATAAAATAATCGGGCATTATCAGTTTTAAAAAAAATCCTGCTAAAAATCTTCCGCTGTCAACTCAATTAAATAAATACCACGAGATTTTCTGTCCCGTGGCTCCTAAACCAGGTCAAACCAGGCCGGGGGCCGTGACACGGCGTATCATGGCTCTTCTTGGCATTCAACCATTTCCAAAGATTCGGTAGGGTACTTTTCATTGAGGAGCTCTTCTTGAGTCTACTCCAAAGCAGGATCTTCTAAGCGTGACAAATGGTCGGCGGCGGTATTTTTGGCTCCTCGTTTATCTTTTATTTCAATGTCGAATTCTTGGAGGAGAAAAATCCACCGGATCAAACGTGGTTTAGCATCTTGTTTCTTGAAGAGGTATCGAATGGCGGCGTGATCCGTATAGACTATTGTTTTAGAAAGAACAAGATAGGAATGAAATTTATCAAAAGCAAATACTACGGCTAGTAACTCTTTTTCGATTGTTATATAATTTTCTTGTGCATCATTAAGAGTTTTCCTTGCATAGTATATTGGGTGAAAATGTTTTTCTTTTCGTTGTCCTAGAACGGCTCCAACTACAATGTCACTTGCATCGCACATGATTTCAAAAGGTAATTTCCAATCGGGCGCTATCATGATTGGTGCATTGACTAACATTTTTTTAAGGTTAGAAATGATTTGTTGCATTCCTCGTCAAAGACAAATGGTACGTCTTTTTCAAGTAATTTTGTTAGAGGTCTAGATATTTTTGAAAAATCTTTGATAAATCGCCTATAAAATCCGACATGTCCTAAGAAACTTCGAATGGCTCGAACGGGGGAAGGTGGAGGTAATCGGGAAATAGTGTCTATTTTGGCCCGATCCACTGTCAGTCCTTTGTTTGAGATTTTATGACCGAGTACTATTCCTTCCGTTACAATGAAATGACATTTTTCCCAACTAAGGGCGAGGTTAGTTTCCTCACATCGGGATAGCATTCGTTCAAAATTATCGAGGCATTGGTCAAATGTATCTCCAAAGATAGAAAAATCATCCATGAAAACTTCCAGAGTTTTTTCTATCATATCATGGAAGATGGCCACCATGTAACGATGAAACGTAGCGGGGACATTCCATAGACCAAAAGGCATGCGTCGATAAGCAAAAATTCCATAGGGACATGTAAAAGTTGTTTTTTCTTGGTCCTCTGGTGCTATGGAATTTGAAAATAACCGAAGAAACCATCGAGAAAACAATAAAATTTATGACTGGATAGTCTTTCTAACATTTGGTCGATGAAAGCCAAAGGAAAGTGGTCTTTCCTTGTTGCTTCATTTAACTTACGATAGTCGATACAAACCGTCCATCCGGTGATGGTTCTCGTTGGTATTAGTTCATTTTTATCGTTTGTCATTACCGACATACCTCCTTTCTTTAGAACTACCTGGACGGGACTTACCCATGGACTATCGGAGATGGGATAGATAAGTCCGGCATCAAGTAGCTTGATGACTTCATTTTTAACCATTTCTTGTATGTTTTGATTTACCCTACGTTGTGGTTGTATTACCGTTTTATAGTTATCTTCCATCAAAATTTTGTGGGTGCACATGGATGGGTTGATGCCTTTGATATCTATGAGCCTCCATGAGATTGCATTTTTATGTTTTTTTCAAAAGTTTTTTTAATTTTTCTTTTTCAAAAAGTGTTAGTTTAGAAGAAATGATGACGGAGAACTTACCATGGTCGTCTAAAAATGCGTATTCTAGACCTTTAGGTAGTTCCTTGAGTTCAAGTGGCGGTGGGTCTTCAAGTGACCTCTTATTTTCTTCTTTATTAAGGTCGATGGCCGAAAAGGTTTGCTCTAGGGCAATTTCCTCATCGACAAATTCTTCTTCTTCTTCCGTATCGGGTGGTTCCACTTCATCTTCAATTAAGGGGTCGTCATCATGAATTGGGTATTTCATGGATTGGTCAAGATCGACATACCTTTTGTCGGCCCCTAATCGAAGTGGTAGGTTGTTTTGCTTCTGTTGGGCCAAGGCTTGATGGAATTTTAAAAATGGTTGTCCCAACACGAGGGGGGCATCATCTAAGATGACAAAATCGGTTGGGACCACCTCTTGGCTTATTTGAATTAAGACATCTTCAACTATTGCCGTGGTATTTTTTCGATTTGAGAGAAAAATAGGAATTTTAAGAGGAGAAAAATCACTTATACCTAATTTTTCGAAAATATAGTTTGGCATTATGTTAACGTAAAGATCTTTATCAATTAGCACATTACTAACAAAGACGTTTTGAAAAAAACATGGTACCAGTTTTATGTTCATTTCATGATATTCATCTTTTATTAGCGAAGTTTGATCATTTGTTAACGTGATGCTTACTAATTCTTCGATTTTAGTAGAAGTGTTCATCTCTTTTAAATACTTAGCATGTGAAGAAACCAAACAATGATTTCCAAAAGAAGGTTGTAAAACGTGAATTTCTGAAAAAGTTTGATCAATTTTAGAATTGTTAATTTTAGACTTACCTTCTTGTTGTGTTGGTTCATGCTTGAGTTTTTCATTTTGTTCTTCTATTTTTACCTCTTCGATTATTACCTCTTTAGTGCAAATAGCCTCTTCTTTTTCTCTAGATCTCTTAAGTAAGAGTTCTAGATTTTTCGTACTTTGTATGAGTCTTTCGGCTTCGGGAATGATTGTTGGTGGAGTGTCGTAAAATTCAAATGGATTGGTATCCCAAAAGTTTGACTTTGGGAGCTCAAACCTTGGTTCTTCATAAGTGGTGTATGAAGAACTTGGTGTGGTGTATGAGGTTGATGGTCTAAAAAGGTCACAATATTGTACCAAATGGGATTTTCCACAAATGGTACAATAAGGTTCCTCATAATCATCCTCAATATAATAGGTGTAGTCTATTGAGTAGTAATCCATTGTATTGGAAGATACCCAGAAGAATAGCGAGCCTTGAGATCGAAAACAGAATTTAAAAATTTAACAGAAGATTGACCATGGCCTCGTGCTGAACTGGCATGGCCCCATGTTCAGTTCTGTATCTGGGAGTTTGAAAAAATGTTTTAGAAAAATTTGCAGCATGAGGGCGTGTCCCAACAACACGACCCTTTGTTAACCTACTGTAACAGAAAAATTTTTAAAAACGAGCGCGCTGTTTTGTAAAAATGTTAGAATTTGATTAGGCCGTCGATTTTAAGCTTCCTTAAAATCCTTGTGTCCCCGGCGACGGCGCCAAAAACTTGACGTGTGTCGGTGTGAGTATATTTTTAGCTCTATTTTAACTCACCGAATTTCAAGTTTTAAATTAATATAACACGATATTTTACTATCACTCTACACATGTTAGGGCAAGTGCACCCATCGTGGACGTAGTATAGTGATGGCATGATACCGAGGTCGTCCAAGGACAAGCTTATCGTCAACGTCTAATCTAATCAAACTTTGAGAAAAGATTTTTTTTAAACTAATAAAAAGATAAAAATAGAAAATAAAATAAAATAAAAACAGATAGATAAGAAAGAATCATTTGGATACCACTTATCTTACATGTACCTTTTTGATGATTTCCGCACTTTGGGGATTTTAAGAGATTGTCTTAGTTATAGTAGTAGGCCCCTCTTTTGAAGGCGACGTTACCCTCAACCTAGTGGTTTGAGTCGACAAGGATACAATCCCACTAGGTCGGAATATTGAAAGATAATTAAGTAAGTCATTAGTGCAAAATGTGGTGGGCCCCCTTCCAGACAACGGTCACCCTCAACCCATTGGTCTGAGTCAGCATGGATACGGTCCTCGCGGGGTTGGTTTAAAGTTTTAATAGTAGTTTGTAAATAAGGGGTGCAAGTGATTTCTTACTCTCAGTCGGGCCAGTCATTCCCGGCCAATCCATGGAGTAGTACTAAACTTGCAACAGGTTCTCACAGGATCTATACACTAAACGAGACATAGAATTACCCAACCACCCTTCTAACCCCCTTCCAAGTAGTTAACATATGCTTTATATATACCGTAAAGACATGAATATGTGAATAAACGACATATGAAGAATGGATGAATAAATTCGCCTTTAATATAAAAAAACTATTTATTAAAGTCTTAATACATACCCAATTAAAAAGTTGCCAAAGATTGGAAATCATAAAAGAAATACATAAAAGATATATCTTCACCAAGTGATGTAAGAATTTAGCCAAGCATGGCCTTTGTTTGACAAAGATTCTTACGATCAATCTTGGATCCCGAGACTACACACACTCTAAAAGATGAAACGTGGATGATGGTGGTGGATGATGGTGTTGTAGTGGTGGAGTGGTGGCAAGTGAGAGAGAAGTGGTTTGCCAAGGGATGAGTTGAAGTGAAACCAAGCATCCCTATTTATAGCTGAAAACAGAACGTCCACCACGGCCCGTGCCCGTCAGTCTCTCTCTTCTACATTAACTACAGTGTCAGAGTTGTACTAACACGGCCCCGTGCGTCAATGGCACGGCCCGTGGCCAATGTACTTGATGTACTTCTTCAGATTCTGGAAATCCAAGAGTTGACCACGCCCCGTGTTGCTTTAGCACGGCCCATGTTCAGCTCGGAATTTGTCTTTTGTTGTCTCTATCTGCTGCAGTGAATTCCCACCAGACACGGCCCGTGCTAGATGAGCACGGCCCCGTATCAGAGCTTCTGTCTTTGTTATTTCTTGGGTTTGGATGTGGAAGGGGGCTCCCCAAGTTGGTCAATCCTTCTTTATAGCATTTTATGTAGGTTTTTGCTGCATTTTTGCTTCTTTTGCTCTTTTAAGCTATTTTAACCCTGTTTATTAAAAAGGAACAAAAACACAAGCTTTTTCCAACATTAGTACTAGAAAATGGTTGATGTTATGCCTCATTTGATGTAATTTATATATTTTATTTTTAACAGGTCACTTCCTCATCAATAGTCCTGGCTAGGTTCACCACTGGTCAAATTTTCAGCACCAGTATCGCCTGAATTCTGGAAATCAGATAACTCACCAGCTGCCACACCAAACTCAGGACTAGCTTCATTCCTTATTTTGCTAGGCATTGCAGTAATCATCTCAAAATCTGAAGTTCAAAATCCTTTTTTACAATAGTTGTGGCTTCGTAATCCAATTAAAAATCAACTTGTTCTTAAAAGTAGAAAAAGAGGACACATAGCCATGAACATATGAATCATCAAGAGTAACACTAACTAAGCACAAAAATAATAAATCAAATGGTCACATCATTATTCAACTTGAAACCATTGAAATTTTAAAACCAAATATCGAAACATCGACATGAATAAACCCCCAAATCACTACTCACTCTGCAAAACCCTAGATCTCTTATTACTAATAACCCTCGTTTTTGCAAAAAAAATAGTGAAATCACATACCAAATAGTCCCCGGTTTGAATGAATTCGGATTTTCCCTATCAAGTCAACTTTCATCCAAAACATCACAAGCATCTTAAACTCCATTCAAATCCCATTAATCGCCTGAAATTAAGAATCAAACATAACATACAACAATCAAACCAACAATGATGTAGATATTAAATACTACTCCTAATCAAACAAAACTGGATTCACACACCTGGGAATTTCAAAACCATGTTTCAAATATAATAATTGAAGTTGATGAAAAAAGTAATGTTATATCAAGATTATACACATAATAAACACGAATCATGAAAGGAAACATACATTGAATCGATTAGAGATAGAAGGAAAGTAACCTTGATGGTTGCTTGCAATGGCAGACGAAGAGCTCTAGGGTTTGTTTGAATGTTTAGGGAAAACAAACAGAAAAGGGATTGAGAAAGATACAGGTTCTTGTGAATAATGATGGAGATTTAAACATGCTTATCGATAGGGGAGAAGTTTTGGGGAGAAGGGATAGAAGAGCGTGCAAAAGAACATGGTTTAATTGGGGGAAACGTTTGACCCAATGAAAATGTTGCAGGGACTTTAATTACTCTTGGTTATTGCTTAAAAAGTTTAATCAAGTTAATTATTTTTTTAGTGTTTAAAAGTCTAAAAGGAGATGACATCATGGATTGAAAAATTGACATCATCATTTTAAAATTCCTGCCTTAGATTGGGTGAATTTGGCCGTATGACATCAGCCTTAATCCCCATTTATTAGATAAAAAGATTATCTTTTACCAGATAAAAACATTCCCATCTTTTTGTTATTCTTAATACATCTGATCATGATAACAGGATCTTGGATGTTGGAATAGTTATCAGATTCCATAACACATTTTAATAGATTCTCTTTTAAATCACTTAGAATAGAAAATGTTAATCTATGTTTTGAAGCAACAAAAAACCTTAATCACTAGGACAAAAAAAAAACATTTCATTTAACATAAGTATCGTTATATCACACTAGTGTCGATCAAGTACAGACCAAGACAATGTTTTATTTATGTGAAACTTTAGCCAATCAACTTACTACGTTAGTATGTTTGGCTTATTATTATATATATTACAAGCACACATAGAACTGGAATACGCAGTAGCTGCAACCTTAGTTTTAATTACACTGATCGCGCTATCTAGATGTCGAGAGAGAAAATGGCATTGAAAGTTGGAGTGTTGCCTTCTGCACCGATACTTTTGTAACATAACCTTCAAAACTTGCTTGACATTCAGTACCAGAAGCCTTCAGCTTTTCCAAGATTGCATCCCAAACAGTAGGGTCATCAAAATATCCCGGATTATTCATCTCACAATAAGCCTGCAACATTATGTTGTATTAACATTTTTTCAATTTGTTGCATGTTATACCATATTTTATGATATTACAAGAAAAACGGCTTACAGTGTTTTTTCCATTCCAAGGGTTATTCCAAGCGATCATTGAATCACAACACTTCCGGATGTTGTACACAAGAGCACCAATTGATCCTTGGCGGAAGCCACCAGTGCCAGCTTGTACAAAAATAGCCCACTGCCCGTTTTGGATGTTAACGGGGGGGTGCGCAATCATTTTTCCCTCATAATCATGTGCAGTCACATAAGTTACAGGGTCACCTGTGATATTGCAAATCCTGCCAGGTGTGGTGCAAACAGTTGTTGCTGCCATTTTAGTCTGAAGTGGTGTTACAAATTAAGCAAGATAATATTTGGTTTCGTTTCGTTTGAATATTTATGTCATGGGTTGCGCCTATTTATAAGCCTCCTGGGGACTAGGTACCCTTGATCCAAATAAGCCTATCTCACATAAGTCGTTTTCCATATTCGCATAATGTGAAGGCGTATATATTCCTTGTTTTTGCTTCTGTTTAAAGCCACATATTTTGATTAATGCATGTCACGATAGTGATGTACATTTCATAACCCCATTATTGTTATCTATTGAATATCAAGGATAAATTCTCTCTAACACATAAGCAAGAAATTAACTTGCATATAGTTCACATTATCGGTTGAAAGAAGAACTTATAATTCACATAGTTTTATGTGATTTAAAGTCGGTTCCAACAACACGAGCCAATAAGTACTTTATCACCGTTATGGATAATGAATAGTGTAATATATTATTAAAAATGTATACTTAGTTAGTTAAGTTAAGAGTAAAAAAAATGTCAAAATTGTACGTAAGGGGCAACGAGTGATAGAGGGGGTGAATATGTGTCAAAAGGTGTAGATGTATCCATCTTAAATGAAGTGGCGAATGTCGTCATAATAAGCTCAAGATCAAATTAGAACATGTTTGTGGAAACTATATCGTAAGGTTACTCCAAAACAAAATAGAAGATGTGGACATACGGAGAATCTATTAACTTACACATTCACTACTATACTATACTTTTGGTGTCATCTAATCCCTTATCTATTTAACATAACATGCATACAATATACAACACTAAAAACTAAAGATATTTGTTAAAAACATAATCGGTTTTAAAAATAAGCTATTCTTCCCACTTTATGTTCTTACATATAGTTTAATCTCATTGTCAGCGATGATCACATGGTCTTTAAAAAAATCAAAGGACCTTTACTGACGGAGTCAGCGATGATCACATGGTCTTTAACAAAATCAAAGGACCTTTACTGACCGACATATCTGTAATTATCGTCGGCATGTACTTTCGGTAAAGGTCCTTGGAAAAATCGGCGAATATAGTGAGATCAGCGCTTATTTTTATTATTTTGTATTATTGTAATGTTCAAAACGCATTTGTTAGAGTTGTTTGGGTGATTTTAGATAAATCACCAACGAAATTTTGGAAAACATTTTTTTGAGTAATGTGTCCGTATCATGGTGTTTTAGTTTTATGTAATTAAGGTTTTGATCTATTGGTCGGTGAGCCAGTGATCAAGGACGTTGATGAAATTTTCGTTGATTATAAGCGTGTAGTCGTCTTGAATTTAGAAAAAAAAAAAAAAACATTACAGAAAAATATATAAAAAAATTATGTATATTTTAATAAGAAAAATAAACTTTAGAAAAAAAAATACGAAAAATTTATGTGTGTCCTAATAAGATAAACCAACTTTAGGGCCAAAGCTACTTCAAAAAAATCATGAAATTAATACATAATCTAATAAATTGTGATTCAACAAAAATAACTAAATCATTTTATCATAGTATCTAAATACTTTTGCTTGGCTATTCTTTTTCCATTTATAGACTTCAACTTTGATCAAAAGAATTGATCGAGAAACCATTAATAGTCCAAACTTTAAATATGAAGCAACCGGTTTCTTTATCAGATTAATATATATCTATTCTAGATTAATATATATATATATATTCTGATGCTCAAAGTAGTATCACCATCATCATCACTAGATGCACATTTGAAACCTTGATCATAAATACAAAAGTTACAAAGCTAGAACAAATTATCAAAAAGGAACTTTAATCCCATTATTTTTGTCCGTTCTCATAATACGTGACAGATGTCCGAATAATGGTATCTTTGCAAAGTAATGTGACTGCAAAAAAAATGACAACGGTCCAGACTTTGTTTTATATACATATACAAATATAGATGTAAAGTGTTGATTCTTTGTTTTTATAGTAAAAAACAAAAGATTTATAGATCATATATATGGTCTGAATTTGAATATGTTGGTTTTCTGTAATTGTCACTGCCGCTCACAGAAAGGAAAACTATCAACAATCATCATCGCCAAACTTCCATTATGTCGTAGACTTTTTAAATTGAATGATAGTAAATATATTGAGTTTTAGATTATACTTAGTTGACACTTGACAGTTATTAAATATGATTTTCCTTTTGAAGTTAATCAAAAAAAATTGCACTTTATTTGAACCATTTAAACCAGAAGCACATAGAAAACAATTTACCAAGACCATAAAAAGTTAACTAGACATGTTTGATATGAATGTGACTAAAAATGAAATTAACTAGAATTGTTCCATATGAGTATTGTGGCAATAAATGAAATCAACATTCTAGTTATATTGCATTGTCACTGCTAAAAATTGGGCATTATAGAAAAAGGTTGCAAATTGGTTGTAAGATATGTGACTGCAAAAAAGGGTTGCTAAATTATGTCATGAAACAATTTGTGGTCCCAAAATGAAATTACCCATAGAGGTTGATGCCGCCACATTTAAGTCGCAAAAGACTATTTGCGAACGAAAATGCGGTAACAAATGCCCAGTTTTATTCTACTAGTGTTTCATATATTTTGTAAAGCTTTTTAGATGAGTCAAATATGAAAGGCTAAGAAAATAACAAAAACCATTTCAATTAGGTATGAAATATGTTTACTCTAACTCTAAAGGTGCAATAATAGTAGACAATCGGATGCTTAGAACATTAAATATATGCAACAGTTTAAGAATGAAAAAATATTTAAACTTCCACAAATAGACAAATTAAATTGCCAATTTGAGGCAAGCCCACTTAATATAGACACATAGCTCTTAGAAAGAAGATCTTGGTTGGTTTGAATTTAGGCAAACGTAGTTTAGAATAATAGTATAAAGTAGAAAAGGAGTAACATTTAACGTTAACAAACATAAAAAGATAAATTAAGCAGTTAACAAAGATAACTTCTAAGACAAGGATATTTTATAAAGGGAAATTAGAAAATGATGCATTACAAAAAAAAAAAAGGACCAAAGCCCTTAAACAGCCACTACAACAACATCTAAACAAAAACACATGATATGACAATACATCCTACCGATATTTGTTTCTATAGTTTCTTATTGCTGAAATGTCACACCCTGATATTTCCACGTATGACCGGTGGGCCCGGTGGGGAGTATCGTGACGTAGTTGATATCATCATAGTCAAACAACACAATATATAAATGCACAGCGGAAGCAAAAGATAAATATATTACAATCCGAATATAAAGTAATATCCAAGTATTACAACGGAAAGTAAAGGATCCACCGGCGGATCTTAAAACATAAATATTGATCAACAGACTTTAGACGCCTAGAACTTGCAAGATTCCTTATTAACGCCCTGAGCTTCCAGCCAATTACGTACTTGTACCTCTCACTTAGACTTTGGAAAAATACGTCAGTTTTCACTGGTAAATACACTCAACCGACTCATTTGAAAATGTTTATGAAAATTTGTTTAGATGCACCAGGCACAAATATTTTTGACACTTTGATTAAAATGCACAAGGCAAAATTAATCTTTTATAACTTGGGACAATTATATTTATAATCTTGTATACAGATTTACATGTTCATTGTACGTTCAGGGCCCGATGTAGAAATCGAGTCAAAATTAACAGACACACCACAAGTATAGGCCCACAAGAGAGTGGGATACCGTTTCCCTTATGCACTGTCAGGTGTATGCCTGCACCCCATACATAAGTCGTGGCCATTTTATAATACAATGATGTCAAGGATATCCGGGACATGGTCATTAACTCCTAAAGGCTTTTATTTCAAACAATACAGATTAAAGCGGGTTACCTCAATAATTTAATCACAATCCGATTAAACATTCAATACCCGACCAAGCGGTATTATTATAATACCGTATCCCAAGCCCGTATAGGGAAAATAAGTTAAGAGTATTTACCTGAGCTAGCTCCTGTCTTAAATAGCAAGAATTATAATAACTCAGCCGTATTCACTTAAGTAAGCGTAGGTACAATTTACCGGAAGGCTCTAGTCTGGAATAATGGTATAAATAACCAATTAGAATACTAACGGGTCTTTAATTAAGCCTAAACTTAGACCGGTTAGTTTTTAAAGAAAGATACGGTTCAAACGCATGATAAGGCGAAGACCGGTTTGGAATGTGGTTTCGACCCGACAAGCTTGTATGCTTGTTTAATATGGGTAACTTGAACACATTCTGGATTTTGAGACAAAAAATATATGGTTTGACCCGTTTCGGCTAATTTATGCAAACTAGTTACATAAGCCGATCCGAACGCGACAAGTGCGTAACGAGTAACCAAAAGAGTCATATACAGGTTTCCTAAGTTAATATGCCTTAAATATGTTCTGATATCAGTAGGATACCTTCCATTATGCCCAAACGAGTTTAACCTCAAAATAAGCCCGTAGGGGTATCTTGGTCATTTTAAAGATTATAAAAGAGGTTAATTGAAATTCTGAGATTCGAGTCCGAATACATCAGTAAAATAACTTATTTTATTAGGTCATATCAGTTGGTAATAGGTCTTATATGACAAAATGGTTTTAAACCCAAACTATGCGTTTAATACGCTTAAAAAGCCATTTTAAGCGATTTCCGGGTTATACAGGAAATCTGAGTTTTCTGATCAGGTTATAAAGTTCAAAATACTTTATTTATTATATAAAATCAGTAGCAATTGGATTGGTGTCAAAATACTATGTAGAACTCATTTTATAAACAAAAAGGGTGTAATCGGTATTTTCCGAATCAACGCCATAACCTTAGGTTATGAGCAGGTTAAAAATAATTAAAAATCCCAAAATATTATATTTCATCAGTGGGTAAAAGGTTTGGTAACAAAATTTGGGTTTAGATAGGCTTTATGCTAATTGCGCCATTTAATTACTAAAAGGCGTTATAATTACGCTAATGAGCATAACTCCTAATCTAGACCTCCAACTGATGTGAAATTTTAGGGACATGTTTATAAATCAGTAGCAAAGAATATTGTCCTTTCACATTTCTAAAATTCTTGTTTTATGGTCAAAAGGGCATTATGGTCAACTTTAAGCATTTAACGGAAACGTGCATATGAATCGGACAATCAACGAACCAAGGTGTATAATCACAGAGGGTTATACTAGCATGTAACCTGGTCCTAAGGAAGCTCTAAGGCATTTCCAAAACATGCTTAAACGGGTCAGAACTGAAAGTCAAAGCAAAAGTCAAATTATGCGACTTTCGGTACCGAACCGGGTCTCTACTGAAAATTGTCGGGTTGAACATGTTTAGACATGTTCTCACACTAATTACCAAGTTATATTAATGATCAAACAGGTTGTATGGGTTCTACATTGCTAATTATGCATAAATTGGAAAATAAGCAATCTATTGACTTTTTGATAACAAGTTTGACCCGACATTTAACCTAGTTAGAGTGGGAATCAGAGGGTGCCCTTTTAAGGGTTTATTGCCCACCTAATTACCAACTTATAACTACTTTCAATTCGACTAATCACTGGACCATTAATGATTAATCGCTAAGTTTGACTTTTAACCTTAAACTAAGTAAAAACTCAACTAAGAAAGGTTAAGCATACTTACTGAAGTCCTATGCTTGATTAGTGATCACTTGAGTCTGCTTTGGAGCTCCAAAGATGATCAGAAATGATGAAGTGAGGTGTGATCAAATTGGTTGTAACAAGGGCCTTTATATAGTGTTCTAAACCTCATAGATTGTTGACAACAAGTGCTACCACTGATGTTTGATCACTAACAAGTGTCCCTAAGTGACTAGGGGTTGTTTAGGGGTCGTCCAAGATGAGGAAAATCGATTATAAGTCGGTTATAAGCTCACAACAGTCAACAGCCACAAATTCTGTCGCTGGACAACCCTTGCGCACCGTAAGGGTATGGCTTACGGTGCGCAAGCCTTCTGCAGCAGCCAACAATTCTTGCAACTTTTGTATCTTGGCTCTTGGTCTTTCCAAAGGTCAACCAAACTTATTCTCTTGCATTTTGAGCCCCTCAATTTTACTTATAAGGGCTTCAAGACTTGTTTAAACATTGGCAAGTCCTTGGTTAACTTTGTGCTTACTCGAAAAGTCATAATTTCCAACGTTGACGCTTTAACCCCTCGTATACGAATTTGATCATAACTTTCTCATACGATAACGAAACTTTATGAAATTTTTATCACCCATTCTAGTGAGCATAATTAATCGTTACAAAGCTTCAGGTTTGCTAAAAGGTCACTCAGAGGTATACTTTAAACATGTTGACACATTTAACCCCTGTGGTTTGTAATCTCTCACTTTCTTTCATATTTAGCTTCGTATGATCCATGATTTATTCGTTTGAAGGTATAAACATTATGTAGGGTTATTGTAAAGTATATTTATCCATTGTTGACAATTTGAACCCTTATGTTCACATACTTTTCATGTTTGTCAACTTTAGTCCCTCTAGAGTATTCTTTCACACGTTCAAGCTTATGACACGTGTCAATACATTATAGGACGTGAATTTTCGAGGTGTTACATCCTCACCCCCTTAAAATAAATCTCGACCTCGAGATTTGTTAAAATAAAGGAAGTAATTTTTGCCTTATATTGGGCTTAATCTTCCCCAGTACCTTTGAGTATCTAAGGCATTCCAATTAACCTTTATAATAGGTACATGTATCTTTTGGAGCTTCTAATCCTGTCGATCCTTAATCGACACAGGCTTCTCATCATATCATAAATCTGTATATCATTATGTGATAGTGTTTCCTGACTTATTGGCGAAACACGTCCTTAAATCATTAGTGTGGGGTGCATTGCGCGTTCCACCGAGTTCCTTAATTAGGTCTTAGCTCGTAAGCTATTTAATCTTGATACATTCAAATCCTTCGAATGATTCTATATACTCAGAGCCTGACTAGCCTGATAATTTAACAAATTTAGCACACCCTTCCTGGGTGATATCTATTGTTGAACCTTATTCCTTAGCAAGAATTTAGGAGGCTTGCTATTTTCATTAATCCTTGATTTTCTGCCGAATAATGGCAACTTACAGATAATTAGGGGTTTGTATGATCTTATTCGTTGTTTCCAATGAAACTTTCAGATCCTGATAAGTGGGCTTACCAATCTATTGTCCCAACAATAGATGTTTAACATTCCATCCATACAAGGTCTCCAAAGGAGCAGCCTTGATGCTTATATCAACTATTATAGAAAAGTTTATCTTAAGGTGAGATGGTTATTCCAACCATTGCTCAAAACTAATCTTAAGGAGTAGTTAATCCTTGCAGTTAGTCGAACAAATCGACGATCCTGGGCAGCTGATGGCAAATTTTTAATCGTTGCCTAAATAGGGTTGCGGTAATTAATGCATAAGCAAAATGAACCATCTTTCCTAATTAGTTATACGCAATTCTCAGGATATTGAGTTAGGCTATATGAATCTTCTATTTTAAAACTTACTTAAATCAGGGTTTCGATTCCTCCAATGTTGGTACTAGCCGTTTTGGAGATTTCATATTATTACAACCTTAAGTGGAATATAAATCTTAATTCTACTTGCCTCTCAGGGGTAAACAGGGTAATCTTAGGAGAAGAAAATTAAGGTACAAGGAGGTTACATAGATTTCCATATTTCAGGCTCCAGTTCATCCATCCTTGTTGGTGTCAAATGAGTGACACATTTATGCTATGAGTCCACATATTCCTTTACCAGGGAACATTTATTTCGACAATTCTATTTTGTAGATATCTTCTTTGAATACCATTAGTTGACTTTAGTACCATACGATCATTGGAACATCTTTGTGGTTCCATGCATTAAACCTCCATACTGATCAGGCATGGAAGCAATCTATGGAACTTATTAAGATACATCAATTCTCATACGGCGGTTTTGTCATACCATTTGGTATTCGTAATCAATAGGGATTAAAGAGATATCAATTACAAGCGAATGTACTTTATCTGTAGAGAGGGTACATTAGGATTTTATGACTGAAGATTTCTGACAGGAACGGAAGAAATGGTTCCTATGATTTTCGCCTTCATTTAATAACTATGGTTCTTAGGAAAGATTTTAAAAGTTTGCTATACTTATAGTTTTATGAAGGATTTATTGGTATCCGAATTAAAACAGAATTCTTAGCATTTATGCTTAAAGAACGTACCCAACGTTATTATTGATATAGACTACTCCTGACACTCTTTAGGAGAGTTTAACGCTATCACTCTTAGGCTTTCTATCCTTAGCCGTATTCCCTTTGACAGATTTGGGGCACGTAGCATTTGGCTCCTTGAACTTTTTCACTGCCTTCTTCACAGCTTTTCCAATAGCTGCGTCTATCATAGTTTGAAGAACAGCTTTGGAATTTCTAAGCTTTATAATTTTAGCATCATTAGCATGCGTTGCATCATAAATGGCACAATTGACTGTTGTCTTATCCAAGTTTGTCATACTCAAGATTTGATTCCTATTACCACATGAATCATTTACTTAGTTGCAATTCAACAACTGCTATTCACCACCCAGATGGCCTTAACATGTACTAACCATGGTTTCATTAAGCTATACAGGCCAATATGGCACTAACATTCTTAATGAACGTTATTTTAAAATATATTAATATCACTTAGCCTCGGTCACAAAAGACCATCAATGGCATTTTTAAGGGTTAGACCTAGTCCATCACCTTTTTGACAGGGGATCAAAATGTCACATCTGGCTTTATTATACTGATGAATTTGGATAGCTTGAAAGCTTGCCATAAGGGTATCAGAAAAGAGTGATTCCTAGAAGATATAAAATATCAATCTAAGATTTGTTGGTGCATTTTCTAAAGTATCAACGGCCAATTTCTACCTCGCATTAAATGACCGGAGTCCTAATCAGCGGAGACAACAGTCCTCAACATTTATCATTCATTATAGAATCATATGTGCCAGTATCAAAAAAAATTTCTGCATAAACTGCTTCATATGGAAAGGTACCTGCTATATAGTTACCATTCTGCACCATCTCCTGGGCGTTCATCTGGAAGAATCATGCGTTTGTTATATGGGCCTCTTCGGGCTTCTTCTGATTCCTAGGGCAGTTGGTCCTGATATGCCCCTTCTCGTTGCAACCATAACAGGTTGCGTCCTTCAACTTCTTGCAATCCAAGGTTTTATGTTCCTTAGACTTGCAAATCCCACGGGGTAGAGGCTGGGATTCAAATCTGCATTTCCCGAGGTGGTGTTTCCGACAGGTTTTGCACCTGGTCTTCTCACCCGACTGCTGGCTGTCTTTCTCAAATCCGGAGCTCTTCTTATCCTCAGAGTTCCTCTTTTTCTTTCTATCGGAGCGATGAGAATTCTCATCCTCCCTTTTTCGCTTTCCATCTTCAGAGGCTTTGGCAGCCTTGTTTCTGACCACATCGAGTGTGAGAGATAGCGACAGATCTGCCGCTGACCTGAATGTAGTAGGTCTCGATGCTTTCACACTGGCCTTTATTTCTGGGGCTAAACCCCCAATAAAGCGAGCTATTCGCTTTGGTTCCGGTGTGATCAAGTAAGGAACCAATCGAGACATGGTATTGAAACTTGTAAGGTATGCTTGACAATCTAAGTTCTCCATGACTAATGTCAAGAATTCAGTCTCAATTTTCTCAACTTCATGTTGAGGACAGTAATTTTCTTTGATAAGAGTGACGAACTGATCCCAAGTCATGTTGTACAAAGGGATCTTCCCCGTAGCTTGGATCAATGACCTCCACCAAGCTAGTGCTTCTCCTTTAAAAGACTGTGAAACAAATTTCACAACATCTTGTTCTGCACAACCGCTGATGTCAACAACAGTGTCCATCTCCTCGAGCCATGTCATGCAATCGATGGCTCCTTCTTCTCCTGTAAAGTCTCTGGGCTTGCAGGAGACAAAATATTTATATGAACAGGTCTTAACTGGTGCCTCTTGAGGAAGCACAACCTGTCTAGATGGAACACTCCTCTGGTTTGATGAGTTATGAACATCGTCTTCCTTTGACTCATGTGATTTAGAAGGGGGCTTACTACGAGCCACAGATAGAGTCTTAGAGTGTGTATCACTTGGTTCATCATACTGTCTGTCGAGGGCTCGTGTAACGGCATCATCTATTAATGTCTGCAGTTCCGCACCAGTTATATTAACTCTGGTAGCATCATTATTCTCCCTCGGGCGACTGTTAACCTCATCTGATCCAGCCATGTAGTTTGATTGCTACATACATATTGACAATTATTTATTCAGAGATTATTATGGAATCATCATTTTTGACGATTCATCAACCATGGTAATATAAACCATATTGGTCAATTTGTTAGTTATATTTAATTAGCATTTTCATTATAATTTATCCTAGTTATAAAACATTAAGGATATAAAAGTGGCGCAAAAGGCCTAGTCACAAGGACAATTTTAAATTTACAAGCCATGATTTCAGAGAATCGAGGCATTAAGGTTTGAACATATTTCATTACCTTTTCTTGACAGAGAGTCAAAGACATCAACTGTCTTTTGTCCCTTAGGACAATAAGTATGGCCCGTAGACATTTCATCACTTATGGATGTTTATAATATGATCATTTTCATTTGATGATATTAGTCAAGATCGCATTGATCATACAAACTATTATGCTTGGACATAGTCCAACATCTTTAGACGGGGTTCAAAGACCACCACTTTCGTTGTCTTATCGGACAACAAGTTTGGCCCGTAGGCACTTCATCACTAAGGGATGATTATTTCAAATAAGGGAATTTAGATTAACCCCCTTTTTTAAAGATGGCCTGTGTGACTTTAACGATTCACAGTTTGCCAAAAATGTTAACATACTTACAGATGTTAACAGGGATTGGAATCTTTTAGATAAGTTTTACCATCTTGGCCATGTCTGGAATGACATATAGGCCAGGTCGTATCTTTAAGATTCTTTTTTAAAAATGTATACTGGCAGGGAAGGAAGGATATTTATTTTATTCAGGATTTTTATCATAAATCCTAATTTACAAGTTAATAATAGCACAAATGGCCTAGTCGCGTAGACAAGTTTAGTTTTTAAGCCATGATTTCAGAGAATCGAGGCATTAAGGTTTGAATCAAAGTTCATTACCTTTTCTTGACAGGGAGTTGTAGGCTACCACTGTCTTTAGTCTCAGAGGACATTAATTATAGCCCGTAGGCACTTCATCCTTAAGGGATGATTATATAAATAAGGGAAATTGGAGTAATCTTATTTAAGGATGACTCATGCGATTTTATCGAACCACGCCTGCCAGGAATGTTAACATGTTACAGATTTTAACAAGGGTTTGAATCTCTTAAATAGGTTCTACCATCTTGGCCTTGTCTGTAGTGACATTTAGGCTAGGTTTTACCTTTAAGATTCTTTTTAATATTTAACGCAGAACAATCCTAAATTGAGATGTAAACAAGGATCTGAATCTAATTGTGGAACTACCGTCTTGGCCCTGTCTTAAAATGACACATGAGCTAGGTCTTGTCCTTTTTAGATATTGCCATTTTATTATAATGGTAGATCTTATAATTATAGGAATGATATTTTTAAATATAATCATTTCATTAAAATTTAAACAAGTATATGGTTGCCCTAGACGGGACTTCTACAGAAAATGACTTGCCCATGCAAGGGCTAATCAGAAAATAACAAAGGAACCAAATAAAGACAAAATAAAACGAATTAGGATTAGTCCTATGTTTTTGTCTAGACTCAAGAATGTGCAACTGTGTAACTGAGATTAAACACAAAAAGCTATTGTTTAATTCACTCAGTGTTGGCTCTGATACCAACCTGTCACACCCCGATATTTCCACGTATGACCGGTGGGCCCGGTGGGGAGTATCGTGACGTAGTTGATATCATCATAGTCAAACAACACAATATATAAATGCACAGCGGAAGCAAAAGATAAATATATTACAATCCGAATATAAAGTAATATCCAAGTATTACAACGGAAAGTAAAGGATCCACAGGCGGATCTTAAAACATAAATATTGATCAACAGACTTTAGACGCCTAGAACTTGCAAGATTCCTTATTAACGCCCTGAGCTTCCAGCCAATTATGTACTTGTACCTGTCACTTAGACTTTGGAAAAATACATCAGTTTTCACTGGTAAATACACTCAACCGACTCATTTGAAAATGTTTATGAAAATTTGTTTAGATGCACCAGGCACAAATATTTTTGACACTTTGATTAAAATGCACAAGGCAAAATTAATCTTTTATAACTTGGGACAATTATATTTATAATCTTGTATACAGATTTACATGTTCGTTGTACGTTCAGGGCCCGATGTAGAAATCGAGTCAAAATTAACAGACACACCACAAGTATAGGCCCACAAGAGAGTGGGATACCGTTTCCCTTATGCACTGTCAGGTGTATGCCTACACCCCGTACATAAGTCGTGGCCATTTTATAATACAATGATGTCAAGGATATCCGGGACATGGTCATTAACTCCTAAAGGCTTTTATTTCAAACAATACAGATTAAAGCGGGTTACCTCAATAATTTAATCACAATCCGATTAAACATTCAATACCCGACCAAGCAGTATTATTATAATACCGTATCCCAAGCCCGTATACTAACGGGTCTTTAATTAAGCCTAAACTTAGACCGGTTAGTTTTTAAAGAAAGATACGGTTCAAACGCATGATAAGGCGAAGACCGGTTTGGAATGTGGTTTCGACCCGAAAAGCTTGTATGCTTGTTTAATATGGGTAACTTGAACACATTCTGGATTTTGAGACCAAAAATGTATGGTTTGACCCGTTTCGGCTAATTTATGCAAACTAGTTACATAAGCCGATCCGAACGCGACAAGTGCGTAACGAGTAACCAAAAGAGTCATATACAGGTTTCCTAAGTTAATATGCCTTAAATATGTTGTGATATCAGTAGGATACCTTCCATTATGCCCAAACGAGTTTAGCCTCAAAATAAGCCCCGTAGGGGTATCTTAGTCATTTTAAAGATTATAAAAGAGGTTAATTGAAATTCTGAGATTCGGGTCGGAATACATCAGTAAAATAACTTATTTTATTAGGTCATATCAGTTGGTAATAGGTCTTATATGACAAAATGGTTTCAAACCCAAACTATGCGTTTAATACGCTTAAAAAGCCATTTTAAGCGATTTCCGGGTTATACAGGAAATCTGAGTTTTCTGATCAGGTTATAAAGTTCAAAATACTTTATTTATTATATAAAATCAGTAGCAATTGGATTGATGTCAAAATACTATGTAGAACTTATTTTATAAACAAAAAGGGTGTAATCGGTATTTACCGAATCAACGCCATAACCTTAGGTTATGAGCAGGTTAAAAATAATTAAAAATCTTTAAAAATCCCAAAATATTATATTTCATCAGTGGGTAAAAGGTTTGGTAACAAAATTTGGGTTTAGATAGGCTTTATGCTAATTGCGCCATTTAATTACTAAAAGGCGTTATAATTATGCTAATGAGCATAACTCCTAATCTAGACCTCCAACTGATGTGAAATTTTAGGGACATGTTTATAAATCAGTAGCAAAGAATATTGTCCTTTCACATTTCTAAAATTCTTTTTTTATGGTCAAAAGGGCATTATGGTCAACTTTAAGCATTTAACGGAAACGTGCATATGAATCGGACAATCAACGAACCAAGGTGTATAATCACAGAGGGTTATACTAGCATATAACCTTGTCCTAAGGAATCTCTAAGGAATTTCCAAAACATGCTTAAACGGGTCAGAACTGAAAGTCAAAGCAAAAGTCAAATTATGCGACTTTCGGTCCCGAACCGGGTCTCTACTGAAAATTGTCGGGTTGAACATGTTTAGACATGTTCTCACACTAATTACCAAGTTATATTAATGATCAAATAGGTTGTATGGGTTCTACATTGCTAATTATGCACAAATTGGAAAATAAGCATTCTGTTGACTTTTTGATAACAAGTTTGACCCGACATTTGACCTAGTTAGAGTGGGAATCAGAGGGTGTCCTTTTAAGGGTTTATTGCCCACCTAATTACCAACTTATAACTACTTTCAATTCGACTAATCACTAGACCATTAATGATTAATCGCTAAGTCAACCGTTAATTACGACGGTCTGACTTTTAAGCTTAAACTAAGTAAAAACTCAACTAAGAAAGGTTAAGCATACTTACTGAAGTCCTATGATTGATTAGTGATCACTTGAGTCTGCTTTGGAGCTCCAGAGATGATCAGAAATGCTGAAGTGAGGTGTGAGCAAATTGGTTGTAACAAGGGCCTTTATATAGTGTTCTAAACCTCATAGATTGTTGACAACAAGTGCTACCACTGATGTTTGATCACTAACAAGTGTCCCTAAGTGACTAGGGGTTGTTTAGGGGTCGTCCAAGATGAGGAAAATCGATTATAAGTCGGTTATAAGCTCACAACAGTCAACAGCCACAAATTTTGTCGCTGGGCAACCCTTGCGCACCGTAAGGGTATGTCTTACGGTGCGCAAGCCTTCTGCAGCAGCCAACAATTCTTGCAACTTTTGTATCTTGGCTCTTGGTCTTTCCAAAGGTCAACCAAACTTATTCTCTTGCATTTTGAGCCCCTCAATTTTACTTATAAGGGCTTCAAGACTTGTTTAAACATTGGCAAGTCCTTGGTTAACTTTGTGTTTACTCGAAAAGTCATAATTTCCAACGTTGACGCTTTAACCCCTCGTATACGAATTTGATCATAACTTTCTCATACGATAACGAAACTTTATGAAATTTTTATCACCCATTCTAGTGAGCATAATTAATCGTTACAAAGCTTCGGGTTTGCTAAAAGGTCACTCAGAGGTATACTTTAAACATGTTGACACATTTAACCCCTGTGGTTTGTAATCTCTCACTTTCTTTCATATTTAGCTTCGTATGATCCATGATTTATTCGTTTGAAGGTATAAACATTATGTAGGGTTATTGTAAAGTATATTTATCCATTGTTGACAATTTGAACCCTTATGTTCACATACTTTTCATGTTTGTCAACTTTAGTCCCTCTAGAGTATTCTTTCACACGTTCAAGCTTATGACACATGTCAATACATTATAGGACGTGAATTTTCGAGGTGTTACATGAAACATATTTGGTACCGTGACGAATCAAATCCATTCCGACCGAACAACAACGTAGTTCAATACCGGTATTCTTATTAACAAAATTGCTACCGGTATTCATTTTTATGATTTTTGATCAATCTAACATATTTTGTTTCTTTTCAAATATAATGTTTTGTAAAAATCCGAACATATTGTTACGGAATGCTTATTTTTGTCTACATTTCTATTAATTTATTCAAAACCGAACAGTTGCAACTCACAGACATAAGCCATTTCGTTGAACTACAAAATGGAACAATAAATTTTCAGAGATTAAGAAAGCTTGAATAAGGTGTCTGTATACAGAAAGCTCTAAATACTTATCCAGTGTTAAATATCATTCATATGTCCATGGCGACATGGCGTGAAGCTACGATTCAAATGTCCGGCCGGCCAAGGGTTCAAGTTGAATGCTTACTTATCTAGTTGATCTTTAGTTGCTTCATTGTTACATAACCATTACGCATACGTTTGTTAATGTTATTTGGATGTGTTTAAGAATCAATATGTTAATCTTTGGGAAGCAAAGTTGCATTCAATATTTTTATAGATTGCAAACATGACTTTCCACCTTCAAGTGTAACGATGTGGATCTTTTAAAGATTCTAATAATATAATTAGTAATCTTCTGCCAAATAAAAACATTCCCATTTCTTAATTATTCTTATAGATCTGATCATGATAACAGGATCTTTGACGTTTGAAAAGTTATCAGATTCCAAAACACAAATTTCTAGATTCTCTTTCAAATTACTTAGAATAGAAAATGTTAATCTATGTTTTGAAGCAACTGAAAACCTTAATCACTAGGACAAAAGAAAACATTTCATATAACATAAGTGAAACATTATAATTACACTAGTGTCGATCAAGTACAAACCAAGACAACGTTTTATTCATGTGAAACTTTAGCCAATCATCACCTACTATATATAGTTGGCTTATTGTATATTACTACAACCACACCACTCATAGTACTGGAATACTCGATCAACGGCCGCAGGTTTCCATCACGTTGCCTTATTATTATTACATCTATTGCACTATCTAGACGTCGAAATAGAAAATGGCACTGTAAGACGGAGTGTTGCCTCCTGCGTCGATACTCACTTTTGTAGCATAACCTTCCATACTTGCTTGACTTTCAGTACCAGAAGCCATAAGCTTTTCCAAGATTGCATCCCAAACAGTAGGGTCATCAAAGTATCCCGGATCATTCATCTCACAATAAGCATGCAAGCAAACATTAATTTATATTAACATTTTGTTACATGTTATACAATATATATATATTAGGATTGATATTACAAGAAATATGGCGGCTTACAGTGTTGTTTCCACTAGTGGAAGTTTTCCAAGGGTTGTTCCAAGCAATCATTAAATCACTGCAATCTTGAATGTTGAACACAACAGCAGCGACTGATCCTTTGCGGTTAGTGCCACGAGTGCCAACATGCTCAAAAATAGCCCACTGCCCATTTTGGATGTTCACCGGGTACTGCCCAACGACATTTCCCTGCCAATCGTATGCAGTCACATAAGTTACAAGGTCACCTGTGGCATTGTAAACCCTGCCAAATGTGGTGCTAACGGTAGCTGCAGTGGCCCCACCGACAGCCGCTTTCTGAGAGTGGATTGAAGCCTGCAACACCTGGTCGAGCTTTCCATCGGCATTTTGGTAGTTCTTTGCTGCTTTGGCCCTTTGGGTACGAGTTCCTTGAGTGATTGGTCTGCCAAACACACGAACCGCGGTTGCTGCCATTGTTTGTTGATCTCAAGTGGTGTTATTACAAAGCAAGTTGATTGTTGTTTGAATACTTATGCATGGGTGTTGCCCCTATTTATAAGCCTCCAGGGACCCCAAGTCTTTTTCCATATTTGCGTTATTTGATGGCGTATATATTCCTTGTTTTTCTTCAGGTTGAAGCCATATTATTTGATTAATGCATGTCATGAATCATGATAGTGATGTACATTTCATAATCCCACAATCATTATACGTTGAATTTCAAAGATTAATTCACTCAACACTACACAAAGAAAGAAATTATATTGATATAGTTGATAGTTCACAATATTGTTCGGTTGGGAGAAAAACTTATAGTTCACATAGATTTATGCGATTTAAATTTAGTTCCAACAACACGAGCCAATAAGTACTTTATCATGGTTGCTTGGTAATTAAAAATAAAAGAAAGTCAAGATTGTACATATGAAGCGATATATATCTAATAGAGCCCGTATTTTATAGTATTGATTGTGTTAATATTGTATTTTCATATTGTAATTATTCTCCAAAAATAGGAGATCTCGATGTATCTTTATATACCTTGGTTTGTAATTGAATGAGGCAACTTGAGAATTCCATTATTCTACATGGTATCAAGCCTAAAACCCTAACCCTCCCTTCCCTTTGTGCTGTCGCACCTCCCCTCTCTTCGATTTTTTCTTCAGTCGACAGCCCTTGTGCCGTCGCCTTCTTCACCATGTCTGATTCTAAGCTTCATCCGGTCGTAACTGTTACTAACATCAAAGCTGCTATTCCCATCATCCTGGACAATGAGGCAGCCGACTACAATATGTGGTCCGAGCTGTTTCGCATCCACTGCACTGCCTATCTAGTTTCTGATCACCTTTCAAAATGACCCGAAACCGCTGACAAAACCACTACCTCTGACAAACAGCCCGCTTCCCCTCCTGCTGCCGACTCATGGGAGCGCCTGGACGCCATCGTCCTTCAATGGATATATGGTACCATCTCTCTCGGCCTCCTCAAAACCGTCATAAAAAACAAAACAACTGCTTATGATGCCCAGAAGGCCATTGAAGCCTTGTTCCAAGATAACAAAGCTACTCGTGCCCTCTACCTCAAACAGAAGTTTTCTAATACTCGGTTAGAAAATTTATCTTCTATGCATGCTTACTGTCAAGAACTCAAAGTCCTCGTGGATCAACTTGAAAGTGTAGATGCTCCGGTCGATGAATCGGACCTCGTTCTCCAAACCTTGGCTGGCCTTACTGAGCAGTACGAAACCGTGCGAACCGTTATCCAAAACACCAAACCTCTCCCCTCCTTCCTTGAGGTTCGGCCGCAACTGTGCATGAGTGAAACCACCAAGGCCAATCAAGCCCTTCATTCTTCTACCTAAGCTGTCACGGCTCTTCATACACAAAGCCGCACCACCTCATCACCTGCCACTCAATCCTCGCCGCCCCCTGACACTCGATCAGACTATTCCCGCGGACGTGGCCGGTCACACGGCCGTGGTCGTGCATCGTCCAACCAGAACACAAGCCGAAGCCACACCACCAACTACACGTACTCACCTGCTCCACAGCACCCTTACATCATCTTTCCTCAAAACTGGACATCCGCACAATGGGCCTCCATCCTAAACCAAGCCCAACAACTTAGCCCACACATCACCTCCTCTCCACCTTGTCCCTACCCCTCTACACCGCGACTCACAAATGGTCAGGGGATCCTTGGACCTCGACCTAATCAGGCACACATGGCTACTTACAACCCAACACCCACTGATATCGCGCAGGAGATCTACACTCTTTCGATGAATCAGCAGACCGAACCGGTTGGTTTTATGGACACTGGAGCTACCGGACATATGCAACAACCAAGTAATCATTCCCCGTCTATTTTTAATCCTTGCACTAACAAACAAATAATAGTTGGTAATGGTACGACCATCCCGGTAGTTGGACAAGGCAATTAAACTTTACCACCACCTTTCCCACCCTTCAAATTAAATAATGTCCTCTATGCTCCCAACCTTGTTAAAAACCTCATATATGTTCGTCGCCTAACAACCAATAATTTACTTTCTATTGAATTTGACCCTTTTGGTTTTGTTGTGAAGGATCTCAAGACCAAAGCTCCTATCCTACGATGCAATAGCTCGGGCGACCTCTACCCGCTGAACACCAACTTCATCAAGCCTTCCACCTCACCTACTACTCTTGCTGCTATCACCCAAGAACGTTGGCATCAACGCCTTGGATACCCGGGCACCAACATATTGCATTCGTTGAAGTCGTCTTCTTTTATTACTTTTAGTAAACAAAATAATAAACAATGTCAGTCTTGTGTTTTTGGCAAAAGCGTCAAGCTTCCATTTTTCGATTCTATTAATAAAACTTCCTTGCCATTTGATATAATTCATAGTGACTTGTGGACATCGTCGGTATTAAGCACCGGTGGTCATCGGTATTATATATTATTTTTGGATGACTTAACCGATTTTCTTTGGACATATCCACTTTCTAATAAATCCAACATTTTCTCAACCTTCACCCAATTCTACAACTTCATTAACACTCAGTTTGAACGGAAAATAAAACAATTCCAATGTGACAACGGCACTGAATACACTAACAATAACTTCAAACATTTTTGTCAACTTAATGGCATGCAATTTCGTTTTTCATGTCCTCATACTTCCTCTCAAAATGGTAAAGCGGAACGTAAAATCCGCACCATCAATAATATGGTCCGCACCCTATTATCTCAAGCCTCCCTACCCCCTCGTTTTGGCACTACGCTCTAGAAACTGCCACCTACTTACTCAACATTTTACCTAAGAAATCTCACAAACTTCTCTCCCCCACCACCCTTCTTTATAATATTATACCCACTTACGAGCATCTCCGTGTGTTCGGTTGTCTATGCTACTCCGTTCTCCCCTCC
This sequence comes from Helianthus tuberosus, assembly GCA_030545235.1. Lineage (NCBI taxonomy): Eukaryota > Viridiplantae > Streptophyta > Magnoliopsida > Asterales > Asteraceae > Helianthus > Helianthus tuberosus. The sequence goes on along the minus strand of CM060427.1, from coordinate 107,217,065 downwards.
ACCACCATCCACAAACTAGCTAACCGCTCACAACCTTGTGTCTTCCTCGGCTACCCATCCCAACATCGTGGCTATACTTGTTTCGATATCACTACCAAACAAGTCTTTACCTCTCGCCATGTCCTCTTCGAGGAATCTATTTACCCCTTTTCCATCCAACATCCCTCCTCACCTCAAGTCTATGATTTTTTACATCCACTGATATGGGTGATGTGCTAAAAGTGGTCAAATAAAAACAACTAAAATTAACCCTAATCTAGACACTCTAAGCTTTAAATTTATAAACTTAGACTCAATCTAAAACTAAACCACACAACCGGCAAGTGTACCGATCAATGTAGTATAGCTACAGTAAGTCCGAGTATCGAACCCACAAGACTCTAAGGATTACGCTAAGACTCTATTTAGACTAGGACTGACACGACTTAACTAAATGTTTGTTGATTGGGGGGGGGGGGGTTTCTAAAAATCCTAAAGAATGCAAATAACGATTAACTAGATTAGCTAAATTAACTAACACAAACTCGAACGAAGACTTTGACCAGAGGTGATGAAGACTACCTAGGCTAGACGCAAGCTTAACTCGGAATGGATTTCTATTCGATAGTTTTGTGGTATGGAACCGGGATCTTTAGATACTAAACCTATTAAGACACCACTAAGCCCCTCGATCCTTCTCAAGGCGATTCTTGTGGCACTACCTAGGCTGTTACGCTTACCGGTTTTTAGATTTCCTCACAGTCCTCTAATTTCTTGAAAGTGCCTTAATATGACGATCTACCTCACAGCGCGAAAGTCTAAGGCAACTATGGGTTTCAATCTTGGTTTAATAGACAAGAGAATGTTTAAGGACTAGACCAATTTCTTACAAAACCTAGAACTAGCTATAAACCAAACCAAGACCTATTAACAACCTCGAGTCTCACAGCGACAAGATTAGTAGAACACTTGATTTTATTAAATTACTGAATTTTACTTCTAAGGTTACTTATGCAATTTTCACCCTAAAGGATTAATGACTTATTACGTGATATAGACACTCACCTAAATCAAGAACCCTAGCACAACCCTATTATGTGATAAAGACCGTCACCAAGGATTATACGAAACAACAATCAGCAATAAACAATATCAAGCATGCATATACACCAAGTTAAAATTCCATAGCCGTTTACAATAGAAGAAAATCCATAAACCACTTAAAAACCGAATAAAAATCCAATCTTTGATTAAACCATTGTCATGCCTAGGTAGTTAAAAGAGTTTTAGCCGGAAAACATAATCAGAATATCAATCATAATCATAACAGGATCTGAATTCATCGTGTTACAAAAACGAACGAAAACGAAAGATTAGGATAGTAAAACCCGTGGTCTTCAATCCCAAACGCTTCCAAAGTATACCCGAATGATTCTTTGCTTCCGAACACTCCAAGAACCTTCAAACAGCCTCTAATCGTGCCTTCAAACTCCAAATTCGTAATTTTATTCGTACATCTAATGTAATGTGCCGCTGATATCTTGCGTCTCCAAGTATATATTAAGAATGATTATCATTCCTTTCCGTGCAAGGAAGCTCCAACCAATTATATTTCGTCCACCACTGGCACTCAGTGCGTCCCAATTTAATTGATGTGCGGCTTGGCCCAAACCAATTCACGGCCCAATGTTTTACTTTCTTTTGTTTCATTGTCAAACCCCAACAACAATCTCCAAAATAAATAATGATATCCAATGGCAGCAGACCTTTATTCGAATATATGTATGTGCCCTCTCTTTATTAATTGTGCTTCCCCCCAAAATATGAAATCCTCAACAAAAATATATATCATCTTTTCTTTTCCCTGATCAATCAATGTCATCGTCCTCTATATGTATACAAATCCTTATTCCACTCAAACACAATTGGCCCTTTAGTGATTTAATTCTCATTAACTGGACTCAGCCCAATTAAGAAAAATAGCGGCAATTTTAATTTGGTCTATGGCATTCTATTCTGCCCAACTGGCTGGTCATTTCCATATTACTCGTTTTCGCTTCATTTGCACCAGGACCTAGCAAAACACAAAACAATATAATATAATACTAAAAACTAAATAAAATAAATAAAAACTATACAAAAATTATACAATCTACACGGGAAAAATATGTATATTTTATCACTTATCAATTGGATAATTTACAAAACTCCAGTCCACACTCAACCCTCCTCCTCCTTCTCGTATCCCTCCTGGCCCAACCAACATCGGCCCACCATTTCCCCCTGATCCACACTCCATTGCTTCACCATCCCTCCCTGGCCCACCCTTCACTTGTCACACCATGGCTTTGCGGAAGCGTGGGTTAATTTGGTGTGACTTCTTAATACCATAGCTTAATCACAACAAAGCTATATGAAAATAAAACCATGCAGATCATCCATTGATTTAAGTTTGAAAAGTAAAAATACCACAACATTGTCTTAATGCGTTGACACATGCAACGGAAATTACAACCTAACAACATAAAAACATAGTTTGAAAGACACAACCACAAACTTAAGATAGACGTAGTTTAAGAACTGTGACTCGTCCAGGTAAAAGCCACAACCCCTAAACTCGGATGATCCCATAACTCTACGCAGCGTGAAAACGTAGCATACCGTGCCAGATCCTTAGTTCCCTAAAATACATTTAAGTTGGAAAAATCAACAAAAATGTTGAGCGAGTTCATGTGTAGTGAGTATGTAAAACCTTTGTAAGTATAAAAATCCTGGTATGTAGCAAATAAGGAAAAAGAGATCACCAATGGTTTCCAAGGCCATTGATATGTGTGAAGTGCAATTAGGAAGACTCAAACCTAGCGGATTATGCGTTGGGCACAAAGTCACCCCGAGGTCCGTTCTGCTGGGCCTGGGGCTGGGCTCGCTACACCCAGATAGATCTACCGCTTACGTCCCTCGGTCCTACAATGAGGATTAATGGCCTCCAGTTCCCGCCTACCCACTCACATGATCTAAGTAGTAACCCTCCTTACGCTAACCATACCATGTAAAAAGTACTCGTAATCATAGTAACATGTATTTCACCCCCGCAGTTTAGAAAACTGAAAACAGTTAAGAGAAAAGGGGGACATGAACTCACCGAAGTGCGTCTCTAAAAAGTATCTCCCAGAAAATCTGCTGTGCGACGACCTACACGTACTAACTTCTATTAGACGGACGGTCGTGCCTTAGTTTAAGGTTTAATGTCTTTGGGAAATAGTTAGGCAACTATTTCGTGTTTACACTTCGTAATTATTTGGTAAATATATTCCTTCCCAAGGATGGGGGTTTTAATACATGTGCGTTCGTATAACTTCGAAATATATTATTAAGTCTCACTTAATGTAATATATTTTATTTCATTTGTCTAAAATACTTTGTTCCCAAAATATAAATATTTTTCCCAAAAATATTATATTTTATTACATACCATTTTCCAAAATAATACTTTGTCAAAATACACACTTATGTGTATTTTCTGAAAATACGTAAGTTACGTTGTAAGGTTCGGGTGGTATTAAATAATACCGGTGTAACTTAAATATTTATTGTGAAGGCGTTCATATTATTTTGGAGCCGTGAATATTTAGTAATATTATTTTTATCCTAAAAGTAATATTTACGTAGTTCACAAAATAATCGTAAAAATTTACACAAGTGTTGTTATGAAAATATATATTCTAAATATATATTTTAGCAAGTTTTATTTTGTGAAAATCCGACCTCCGACACTTGGAAGTTTCGTAATAAAAATTGTGGCGAAAGGTAATTGGGAAAACAAGTTAAAAATATATCCATAACACTTGTGATAAAAATATTTACAAGTGTTAGATTTTTGGAAAAATTTTGCCAGAGTTTCCTCTGTAACTGGAGGTGGCCACGCTTACAAGCGTATCATTTTCTTTTAAAATTTCAAATCAACAATGTTCCCAACATCAATCAACAAAGTTTCATCATCAAAATAGTCAAAATAGATATACATCGCAAAACACATGAACTTGTGGTTTGTGCAAAATATATAGTAACTTTCCCCATATTTTTAGTAGATCTTTCTATAAAAAAATCGGTTTCTCACGAGTCTTGTTCTTTCAGAAAATGTATCTGTACATCTTCTTGTCAAATATTACAAAAACAATTCTTTGTTAAAACTTTTTGTCACACAAGTGTCTACACACTTGTGTGTTTACAAAAATCACCATTGTTTAGGAAAGATCCGGCTTTAAAAATATGATTTCTTTTGACATTTGGTCCTTTGAAAATACCACTTGTAGATCCGTAGATCTACTAGTTTAGAACTCCATTTTATAAGAAAAATTGTTTTTACACAAGTTCATGTTTATGTTGGAAAGGGTTCGTCATCTAGAAACTTTACAACTAAACATAAGGCTAGTTCATGTTTTGTGAACATGATCTAGCGGGTTGATGACGATCCATTCCCATACTAGCAATCAACAACCAAAAATAATCATAACAATACTAGTTTTATAAGTTTTACACCAATATTTACTTATTAACCACCAAGTTCATCACCTTTAGTAGACTTTTAATTTTGTTCTTACATGTTCATAAATTTCAACCGACAAAATTCTTATTAACCACTTTAGATATGAACAAAAAGGCGTTTAGAGTCACTTACTACTAGCTCGAGGCTAGGGAAGAAACTAGTCGAAAAAATGAGTGGTTAAAAGCGTGGTGAAGAGGTCCTTGCGTTACCGAGTGCACCGAGCTCCCTTATATGAGATCCTTCACACTAGTATGTATGAAAAATGGCTTGCTCAAATGTTGAAAGTGGGTGGATGTGTGGCTTGGCTCTCGGCCATAAGTGATGAGAGGGAAAAGAATGATGGAAAATTGCTAAGTGATTTAGTAAATGATAATGTGCACACTTGTTTAATCTTATAGACCAATCACACAAAAATTACCCAAAGGGTATTATGCTACCTAGATATTTAGCATGGGAGTTTAAAATAATCAAAAGCTAGTGGGGTGTTCCCACATGGGAACCGAACTCATTTGCAAAGGGGGGGGGGGGGTTTCAATTGGATTCTAACTAAGTAGCTAAGCACTAGTTATTAATTAGGAGATTAGATTAGAGTAATATTTGTGTTGTAAGTTATAGCGGGTGTTAGGGTATTCGGGGACCCTAACTGGCTCAGAAAAAGAAAAACAATGTCAATGACAATATTTTTGTGTCCCGTGTTAAGTCCGGTTGTTCGGTTGGATAGTAATCCGTTAAAGTTCTAAATAAGTATTTAAAGTGTCGTTAATATTTCTTTTAGTGACACAATTTATTCCCGACACTATGGAGAGTGTCTAGTAATATTTTCTCATGTTTTGGCACTTTACTAGTTAGCTTAATGCTGAATTTTTATTTAAAGTGCTGAATTTTGTACTCGAAGTACGTTTTAGGCACATCCGGTCACTATAATTATCACCTAGTGACGCAGTTCTACAACCCCCATTTCCCTACACTCTCTACAGGTGTAGTAAACTATCTCTGGCTCATACAGGCCTTAGAGGCAGTGTCTGCCTGATGCTGGTTATATCAGCATGTTTAATGAGTATCCCGTATAGTGTGCTCACTGTGCTTTTTGTGCATCAAGGTTGTCACTGATGTTTGTGTAAAAATAATAGAGTGACAGTATAAAATGTGATGCATGAGTATGTATGTATCAGAAATCAGTAAGCAGTTTAATCACAGTTGTAAGCAAGCACAGTAATTAAGCAGTAATTAAATATTAATTAATTCGTACGGATACCTGGTTTGGTGAGGGTTGTCACATTCTCCCCCCGTTAAAGAAATTTCGTCCCGAAATTTAAGTTCTGCTTCTATTTGCAGGGGTCTTTGGAAATAAATGGGGGTACTTCTCCTTCATTCGATCCTCACGTTCCCACGTGAATTCAGGCCCATGTCTCGTATTCCAACAAACTTTGACGAGTTTGACACTGCTCCTGCGAGTTTTGTTAACTTTCCAATCCGTGACCTCAACAGGTTCTTCAGTGAAGTGGAGCGTGTCGTCGATATGAACCTCGTCAGCAGGAATGATCACTGTATCTTGTGTTGGACTTTTTCTCAAATTGGATATATGGAATGTATCGTGAACACCATGGAGTTCAGCAGGTAGGTCCAACTTGTAGGCTACAAGCCCAATCATTTGCAGGATTCTGAAAGGGCCAATGTAACGCGGATTCCACTTCCCACGCTTTTCGAAGCGTGCCACACCCTTCCAGGGTGAAACTTTCAATAAAACCATATCTCCAACTTGGAATTCCAAATGTTTCCGGTTTGGATCTGCATAGGCTTTCTGTCTGTCGCGAGCCGCTTCGATGCGTTTTCAAATTTGCGTAATCTTGTCCGTTGTTTCTTTGACTATTTTGGGACCAACAAGCTGCCTATCACCTGCGTCAGCCCAGCATAGGGGTGATCGACACTTGAGTCCATAAAGAGCTTCAAATGGCGCGGCTCCAATACTGGTGTGGTAGCTGTTGTTGTATGAAAATTCGGCCAATGGTAAATGTTTATCCCAGCTACCACCAAGATCCATTACACATGCTCTCAGCATATCCTCTAGTGTCTGAATAGTTCTTTCACTTTGCCCATCAGTTTGCGGATGAAACGCAGTGCTCAGATTTAATTGTGAGCCAAAAGCTTCTTGGAAGGATTGCCAAATCCTTGATCTGAAACGTCCATCTCTATCAGAGATGATCGAGAGGGGCACTCTATGTCGTGCGACAATCTCTCGCATGTATATTTCTGCCAGTTTGCTGGTGTTATCCTTCTCTTTGATTGGCAGAAAGTGTGCGGACTTTGTTAGGCGGTCAACTATCACCCAAATAGTATCATGACCCATGGGCGTCCTTGGCAACTTCGTTATAAAATCCATTGAAATCTGTTCCCACTTCCACTTGGGAATTTCAGGTTGTTGCAGAAGTCCCGAAGGCTTCTGGTATTCAGCTTTCACCTTGGCACACGTCAAACATTTGCTAACATAAACAGCAACGTCGCCCTTCATCCTGGGCCACCAATAATAATCCTTAAGATCCTGGTACATCTTATCCGCACCGGGATGAATAGAGTACCGTGATTTGTGTGCCTCCTCAAAAATAACCTTCCTTAAACCACCAAACAGAGGAACCCAAATCCGTTTCATGAAGCATAAAGTTCCTTCCTCATTTGGCACCAACTGCTTCTCCATCCCACGGAGATACTCATCTTCAATATTCCTTTCTTTCAAAGCTTCCCTCTGTGCGGCACGAATGCGTAGAGAAAGATCTGTTTGGATAATCATTTCTAAAGCCCTAACCCTTATGGGCTTAATCCTTTCTTTACGACTTAGGGCATCGGCGACCACATTCGCCTTCCCTGGATGGTACTTTATCTCGCAGTCGTAATCGTTCAACAATTCGACCCAACGTCTTTGTCTCATATTCAGCTCTTTCTGGTCGAATATGTGTTGTAGGCTCTTATGATCTGTGAAGATTGTACATTTCGTACCATATAGGTAGTGTCTCCAGATCTTTAATGTAAATATCACTGCGCCTAATTCCAAATCATGCGTGGTATAGTTCTTTTCATGTACTTTCAACTGACGTGACGCGTAAGCTATGGCCTTATGGCGTTGCATCAACACGCAACCCAATCCTTGACGTGAGGCATCACAGTATACCACGAAATCATCTGTACCCTCTGGTAGTGCTAAGATTGGCGCATTGCAGAGCTTGTATTTTAACAACTAAAACGCTTCCTCCTGTTTGATTCCCCAATCAAACTTCTTATCCTTCTGTGTGAGCGCGGTAAGGGGTTGAGCTATTTTAGAAAAATCCTCAATGAATCTTCGATAATAGCCAGCCAAACCTAAGAACTGGCGAATCTCGGTCGGCGTCCTTGGAGTCTCCCAGCTCTTTATCGCCTCGATCTTTGTGGGATCAACATGGATTCCATTTCCATTAACCACGTGTCCAAGAAACTGGACTTCGCGTAGCCAAAACTCGCACTTGGAGAATTTGGCATATAACTGTTCCTTTTTCAGCAACTCCAGAATAGCTCTTAGGTGCTGTTCGTGCTCAGCCTTTGTCTTTGAATAAATCAAAATGTCGTCGATGAATACAATCACGAACTTATCGAGATACGGCTTGCAGACTCGGTTCATTAGGTCCATAAAAACAGCAGGCGCGTTTGTCAACCCAAAAGGCATAACTAGGAACTCGTAATGTCCATAACGAGTTCTGAAGGCTGTTTTCGGGATACTCTCCTCTTGTATCCTTAGCTGATGGTATCCAGATCGAAGATCGATCTTTGAATAAAAGCTTGAACCTTGAAGTTGATCGAATAAATCATCGATTCTTGGCAGAGGGTATCTATTCTTGATCGTCAGCTTGTTCAACTCCCGGTAGTCAATACACATACGAAAACTACCGTCTTTCTTTTTGACAAATAAAACTGGGGCTCCCCAAGGTGAGAAGCTTGGTCTGATGAATCCTTTGTCTAACAACGCTTGGAGTTGTGTCGACAACTCCTGCATCTCAGACGGTGCAAGTCTATAAGGTGCCCTAGCTACAGGCGCGACGCCTGGAACTAAGTCTATGTGAAATTCCACTTGCCTTTGGGGTGGCAATCCTGGCAAGTCCTCTGGAAAGACTTCAGGATATTCCCTCACGATAGGGATGTCTTCGATTTTCGGCTCTGCAGCTTTCTTATCCATGATGTGTGCCAGGAAGGCAACACGTCCCTTATGTAAACACTTACGAGCTTTCAGGCAACTGATAATTCTTAAAGGCGTATCCCGCTTCTCCCCATGAACCACAATTGTTTCTCCATCTTCAGTTGGGATACGAACGACCTTTTCGTGACAAACAATCTCAGCCTTGTTGCTTGATAACCAATCCATTCCTACTACCACGTCGAAGCTCCCCAGCTGGACTGGTAGTAGATCCAAAGTAAACTCACGCTCTCCCAACTCGATTACACAACCTCTGACCACTTCATTGGCTTCTACTAACTTTCCATTAGCCAATTCAATTGAGTAAGGAATATCTAATTTACTAGCGGCTAATCCAAGCATATTCTTAAACTCTAACGAGACGAAGCTATAATCGGCACCAGTATCAAATAAAACGGATGCAAAGCGTTGGTTTATAGGGAACGTACCAGTAACAACATTGGGATTCTGGCGCGCTTCCCTCGCTTTGATATTGAAAACCCTTCCACGTGCTTGGTTCAATTCTGGGCAGTTCCTCTTAAAATGCCCAATGTCACCACAGTTAAAACAACCTGGTCTTTGCCCGTTTCCACCTCCATTCCCAGCTTGATTGTTGTTCTGATCTCGATTCACATTACCAGCTTGATTCACATTGTTACCTCGATTCCCATTTCCTCCATTGTTCCCCTGTGGGCGATTCCCAATACCACCACGATTATTGTTTCTATTACCATAACCTCATTGGCCTCCCCAGCCAGCACTAGCCCAGCAAGAATCCTTCAAGTGGCCAAGTTTTCCAGAAGCTTCACATACTTTTGGCCCGCATCGGCCAGAATGATGACGTTGGCAGGAGTTACACTTGGGATGAGTACCCATATATCCCTTTCCTCTCCTTCCAGTACCAGTCGCAGCTTGGGTCGGTGCGCTTGGTTCTTTCTTGCCAACGTGGCTAGTTCCCTGCTTGAAGTTCGAGAATTTCCTTTTGTTACCCCCGGACGACTCTACGTGAGTCTCCTTCTTCTTTTGCTCAACATCAGAAAACTTGTTTAGGCGGATTGCCTCCTCAGTGAGAGCTACGCTTAGATCGATCGCCTCAGTGATTGTTGCCGGTTTTGAAGAGGTCACCATACTTATGATTTGAGGAGCTAAACCCCAAATGAAGCGCTCAATCCGCTTGAATTCTGGTGTGACCATATAAGGTACCACATGTGACAGGTCGTGAAACCTCTGAACATACTCTGCGATTTTCGGTCCTTCCATCTTCAGATGCCAAAACTCGGTTTCCAACTTTTGAATTTCAGTGCGAGAGCAATACTTCTTTCGCATAAGCTCTTTCAGCTCGTTCCATGTCATTGCATATGCAGCGGCTTCACCAAGCGTTTGGACTTGTAAGTTCCACCATGACAGGGCTCCGTCCAAGAATAGCCCAGAGATGTAGGTAACTTGCTGATCTGGAGCTCATTTGCTCATGCCGGGAACTGATTCTGTCTTTTCGGCCCAACGAACAAAAGCAACAGCACCTCCGGTGCCATCAAAGTTTACAGGTTTGCAGTCCAGGAACTGCTTGTAGGTGCACCCATGAGGCGGATTGTTGTTGCCGTTATTGTTTGAGCTGCTTCCGCTGGGTCCTCCTTGTGAGGCTGTGTACTGTGCTATGGCGGCATCGATGATTTGTTGAAGTTCTGCCTCGTTGGCAGGCATACGCGTCTCACGCCTTGGTGGCATCTTCTAAAAGATGGTTCACGTAGGTGAGGTCATATGTAAGTAAAGTGTGCATATATAACGACAGTAATAATACATAACATCTCATGTTAAAGTAATCAAACACATAACATCTCATGTTATAGAACATAAACAATCAATCACACAACATCCCATGTTATAAATATATCAACCACACAACATCCCATGTTATAGATCATAAATAATCAATCAAACATCACATATGATGAGAATACCGCGATTGCATTGCCATAAATCGAGACCACAGGGTAAAGTGTACAAGTACATAACTGTAACATACAACATCAACGACTAAGGGCTACATCATCCCAGTCCAAAATATCAAATCAGTGTCAACATATCCAGTATACATAACAACAAAAAGGCAGGATCAATATGCAGTCTCCCAAAAGCTGTGCAATCTGTGCAACCGCCGTCTTCTCAATAAAAGTCCACCCGTGCTGTACCAAAATAGCCCTACGCTGATGGCGGTGGAGGAGGGGGAAAATGAGAATAGAACAAACGGCGCATGTGGAGCCAATCCTCCTCCATGGCTCGATGAGAACGTAACAAATAAGCAATCTGCTGCTCCTGAGTCCAAAAACGAGCAGCCGAATCAGGAGATAATGGTCGTGGGGGAAGAGGTGCTCCGAATGGAGTCTGGCAACGACACGGTGGAGCTGACTCCAAGACCTGGACACGAAGTGCCAGATCCTTAGTTCCCTGGTATGTAGCAAATAAGGAAAAAGATATCACCAATGGTTTGCAAGGCCATTGATATGTGTGAAGTGCAAGTAGGAAGACTCAAACCTAGCGGATTTTGCGTTGGGCACAAAGTCACCCCGATGTCCGTTCTGCTGGGCTTGGGGCTGGGCTAGCTACACCCAGATAGATCTACCGCTTACGTCCCTCGGTCCTACAATGAGGATTAATGGCCTCTAGTTCCCGCCTACCCACTCACATGATCTAAGTAGTAACCCTCCGTACGCTAACCATACCATGTAAAAAGTACTCGTAATCATAGTAACATGTATTTCACCCCCGCAGTTTAGAAAACTGAAAACAGTTAAGAGAAAAGGGGGACATGAACTCACCGAAGTGCGTCTCTAAAAAGTATCTCCCAGAAAATCTGCTGGGCGACGACCTACACGTACTAACTTCTATTAGACGGACGGTCGTGCCTTAGTTTAAGGTTTAATGTCTTTGGGAAATAGTTAGGCAACTATTTCGTGTTTACACTTCGTAATTATTTGGTAAATATATTCATTCCCAAGGATGGGGGTTTTAATACATGTGCGTTCGTATAACTTCGAAATATATTATTAAGTCTCACTTAATGTAATATATTTTATTTCATTTGTCTAAAATACTTTGTTCCCAAAATATAAATACTTTTCCCAAAAATATTATATTTTATTATATACCATTTTCCAAAATAATACTTTGTCAAAATACACACTTATGTGTATTTTCTGAAAAGACGTAAGTTACGTTGTAAGGTTCGGGTGGTATTAAATAATACCGGTGTAACTTAAATATTTATTGTGAAGGCGTTCATATTATTTTGGAGCCGTGAATATTTAGTAATATTATTTTTATCCTAAAAATAATATTTACGTAGTTCACAAAATAATCGTAAAAATTTACACAAGTGTTGTTATGAAAATATATATTCTAAATATATATTTTAGCAAGTTTTATTTTGTGAAAATCCCACCTCCGACACTTGGAAGTTTCGTAATAAAAATTGTGGCGAAAGGTAATTGGGAAAACAAGTTAAAAATATATCCATAACACTTGTGATAAAAATATTTACAAGTGTTAGATTTTTGGAAAAATTTTGCCAGAGTTTCCTCTGTAACTGGAGGTGGCCACGCTTACAAGCGTATCATTTTCTTTTAAAATTTCAAATCAACAATGTTCCCAACATCAATCAACAAAGTTTCATCATCAAAATAGTCAAAATAGATATACATCGCAAAACACATGAACTTGTGGTTTGTGCAAAATATATAGTAACTTTTCCCATATTTTTAGTAGATCTTTCTATAAAAAAATCGGTTTCTCACGAGTCTTGTTCTTTCAGAAAATGTATCTGTACATCTTCTTGTCAAATATTACAAAAACAATTCTTTGTTAAAACTTTTTGTCACACAAGTGTCTACACACTTGTGTGTTTACAAAAATCACCTTTGTTTAGGAAAGATCCGGCTTTAAAAATATGATTTCTTTTGACATTTGGTCCTTTGAAAATACCACTTGTAGATCCGTAGATCTACTAGTTTAGAACTCCATTTTATAAGAAAAATTGTTTTTACACAAGTTCATGTTTATGTTGGAAAGGGTTCGTCATCTAGAAACTTTACAACTAAACATAAGGCTAGTTCATGTTTTGTGAACATGATCTAGCGGGTTGATGACGATCCATTTCCATACTAGCAATCAACAACCAAAAATAATCATAACAATACTAGTTTTATAAGTTTTACACCAATATTTACTTATTAACCACCAAGTTCATCACCTTTAGTAGACTTTTAATTTTGTTCTTACATGTTCATAAATTTCAACCGACAAAATTCTTATTAACCACTTTAGATATGAACAAAAAGGCGTTTAGAGTCACTTACTACTAGCTCGAGGCTAGGGAAGAAACTAGTCGAAAAAACGAGTGGTTAAAAGCGTGGTGAAGAGGTCCTTGCGTTACCGAGTGCACCGAGCTCCCTTATATGAGATCCTTCACACTAGTATGTATGAAAAATGGCTTGCTCAAATGTTGAAAGTGGGTGGATGTGTGGCTTGGCTCTCGGCCGTAAGTGATGAGAGGGAAAAGAATGATGGAAAATTGCTAAGTGATTTAGTAAATGATAATGTGCACACTTGTTTAATCTTATAGACCAATCACAGAAAAATTACCCAAAGGGTATTATGCTACCTAGATATTTAGCATGGGAGTTTAAAATAATCAAAAGCTAGTGGGGTGTTCCCACATGGGAACCGAACTCGTTTGCAAAGGGGGGGGGGGGGGTTTCAATTGGATTCTAACTAAGTAAGCACTAGTTGTTAATTAGGAGATTAGATTAGAGTAATATTTGTGTTGTAAGTTATAGCTGGTGTTAGGGTATTCGGGGACCCTAACTGGCTCAGAAAAAGAAAAACAATGTCAATGACAATATTTTTGTGTCCCGGGTTAAGTCCGGTTGTTCGGTTGGATAGTAATCCGTTAAAGTTCTAAATAAGTAATTAAAGTGTCGTTAATATTTCTTTTAGTGACACAATTTATTCCCGACACTATGGAAAGTGTCTAGTAATATTTTCTCATGTTTTGGCACTTTACTAGTTAGCTTAATGCTGAATTTTTATTTAAAGTGCTGAATTTTGTACTCGAAGTACGTTTTAGGCACATCCGGTCACTATAATTATCACCTAGTGACGCAGTTCTACAACCCTCATTTCCCTGCACTCTCTACAGGTGTAGTAAACTATCTCTGGCTCATACAGGCCTTAGAGGCAGTGTCTGCCTGATGCTGGTTATATCAGCATGTTTAATGGGTATCCCGTATAGTGTGCTCACTGTGCTTTTTGTGCATCAAGGTTGTCACTGATGTTTGTGTAAAAATAATAGAGTGACAGTATAAAATGTGATGCATGAGTATGTATGTATCAGAAATCAGTAAGCAGTTTAATCACAGTTGTAAGCAAGCACAGTAATTAAGCAGTAATTAAATATTAATTAATTCGTACGGATACCGGGTTTGGTGAGGGTTGTCACATCACTGGCCCAAATGCCACTTCTGGCCCAACCGGTTCCCCACCCTTCACCGGCCCAAATGCCACTTCTGGCCCAACCGGTTCCCCACTCTCCCCACAAACGACTACCGACCCACCCCCTAATCCACCCACTCCCACTGCTTATACCGACCTTCCAAACCAGTATGTTGCCCAGGCCCAACAGGCCCCTCCGATTACTCATACTACCATATCTCAGCCCAATCATACTGTCCCCACCCATCCATCTCGCACTATGCGCACTCGAGCCATGGATGGCATCCTCAAACCGAAACAATTTTTCAATCTTAACACCACCACCATTGCTCCCATTCCCAAATCACCACAGATTACCTTGTCCACACCGGAATGGTTTAACGCCATGTCAACTGAGTTTAGTGCACTGATTAAAAATGAGACTTGGGAGTTGGTTCCTCATCGTCCTGACATGAATATAATCCGTTGTATGTGGTTATTCAAACACAAGTTTCGGTCTGATGGCACACTGGAACGGTATAAAGCTAGGTTGGTATGTGATGGTCGTAGTCAACATGTTGGTGTCGATTGTGGTGAGACTTTCAGTCCAGTGGTCAAACCCACTACTATACGGACTGTTCTAACTTTGGCTCTTTCTCAATCTTGGCCTATTCATCAGTTGGATGTGGCTAATGCCTTTCTACATGGTTAGTTACATGAGACAGTTTTTATGCACCAACCAATGGGTTTTCGACACCGTGATTATCACGATCATTTGTGTTGCTTGAAAAAGTCTCTATATGGTCTAAAACAGGCTCCTCGCGCTTTGTATCAAAGGTTCACTGATTTTATCCTCCAACAAGGTTTCTCTCAGTGCAAGACGGTCAATTCTTTATTTATCTATCATCATGGCCGTGACATCGCCTACCTTCTTATCTATGTCGATGATATCATCCTTACTACATCGACTGACTCTCTAAGACAACGACTCATGTCTGTCCTCGCAGGGGAATTTGCCATGAGAGATTTGGGTCCCCTTACATATTTTATGGGTGTTTCTGTCACTCGCACTGGCAATACCCTTTTCTTATCTCAACAGGCATATGCCAAGGACATTATCCATCGTGCGGGCATGGATTCTTGCAAACCCGCCGTCACTCCCGTTGACACACAAACCAAGCTGAGTAGTGAACCGGGTCCGTTGTTCGATGACCCCACTATCTATCGTACTTTGGCTGGTGCCTTGCAATATCTTACCTTCACCAGGCCAGATATCACTTATGTGGTATAACAGATTTGTATGCACATGCACGCTCCCTGCCTTACTCACTGGAACGCTCTGAAACGCATTCTTCGTTACATTCAAGGCACTTCCGAATATGGTCTTCATCTCAGCTCTTCTTCTTCTCTATCCATCCGTGCATATACGGATGCTGATTGGGCCGGTTGCCCTGATACCCATCGCTCTACGTCCGGTTACTGCGTATATCTCGGTGACAACTTGGTCTCCTGGTCTTCTAAACGTTAGTCCACCATTGCCCGTTCCAGTGCTGAAGCCGAGTATCGCGGGGTTGCTAATGTTGTTGCGGAGATTTGCTGGATTCATCGCCCGTTGGCTAAAGCGTCTCTTGTGTACTGCGACAATGTCAGTGCTATCTACCTTTCGGGAAACCCGATTCAACATCAACGTACCAAGCACATTGAGCTGGACATCCATTTTGTTCGGGAGCATGTTCAGAAAGGCCTGGTTCGCATTCTTCACGTTCCGTCCAGATTTCAAGTTGCGGATATTTTCACTAAAGGGCTACCTCAGATCCTTTTTGATGATTTTCGATCCAGTCTAAGCATCCGTTCACCTCCTGCTTCGACTGCGGGAGTGTAATAGAGCCCGTATTTTATAGTATTGATTGTGTTAATATTGTATTTTCATATTGTAATTATTCTCCAAAAATAGGAGATCTCGATGTATCTTTATCTACCTTGGTTTGTAATTGAATGAGGCAACTTGAGAATTCCATTATTCTACAATATCTATTGTGAACCAGCTACCGTTCATACTAGTATTGTAAGTTTGTTACTACCCATGCTACTTCTACTACTCGATCCTCCTACTATTGCTAGTTACTCTCACTTCTACTTTTTAGAGTCTTTTATAAACATAAAATTAATTTTCCGTTCAGAATGTGGGTTTTCTATAATTCGTCTTTCCCGTTCAGAAAGGAAAAAATATCAACCATCATCGCTAAACTTGCATTAAGATTTAAGTCATAAACGATTTGCATTGAATGAGATCGACATATATTTTATTTTAGGTTATGATTCATTAAAATTAACAAATCGGAAAATCAGAATTGTTTGGTTCTTTATTTGAACCAGTATTAAGGACATAGCATATTTACCAAGACCATAAAAAAAATCTACCAGATACGTTATATTTGATCAGCATGTGGACATAAAAAAAAATTATGTATGCGTTAAACATGAAAAACAAATTTACTTTAGAGCCAAAACTACTTACAAAATTAATGATATTAGTTAATAAATTAATAAAACTAGGGGTTTGCCCCGCTCGCGTTGCGGGGCACTAAGCCGAATATTTCTCTATCATAACATGTCCGTCCATGTTTTGGTTACATGTACATACTACTTATAACACGATCTCAAAAAAGAAAGTTACATTGAGTCAACCAGATAAATTAAAACACTATCATACTTTTGCTTATGAAAAACAAAAAGATAGAAAAACTATAATTTTAAACTGGGGGCAAAATTGTAATTTTTTAGGATAAATGAGCGTGTGCTAGGAAGTCGCCTGACACGAATAAAAATTACATTGAGTCAAAGAATTAAAATAAAGCACTACCACAATTTTCTCAAAAAAAAAAAAAACGATGGCATGACTGTAATTTTACACTGGGGACAAAATCGTAATTTGACTGGGAAAGCAAAGAAAAACGATGTCAAAAATGTAAATTTAAATTGAGGGTCAAATCGTAATTTGGCTGGGAGGAAAAAAAACAAAAATAACGGCAAAACTATAAATTTAAACGGGTCAAAATCGTAATTTTTAACCCAGGGCAAAATTCTAATTTTTAGTTGGGGGCAAAAGTATGATTTTATTCTGAACTGGAGGTAAAAACGTAATTTTGAACTGATGACAAAATCGTAATTTTAAAGCGGGGATAAAATCGTAAATTGGTTGGCCCAATGGGAGAGTTCCAGGCAGCTGTCTGGCACTACTCCTCCATCTTGTGTCTGTAGTTATGCACTGGGGGCAAAATCGTAATTTGACTGAGAAAGCAAACAAAAACGATGACAAAAATGTAAATTTAAATTGAGGGCAAAATTGTAATTTAGCTGGGAGGAAGAATACAAAACTAATGGCGAAACTGTAAATTTAAACGGGACAAAATCGTAATTTTGAACCGAGCGCAAAATTGTAATTTTTCATAGGGGGCGAAAGCATAATTATATTTTCAACTGGTGGTAAAAACGTAATTTTAAACTGATAAGAAAATCGTAATTTTAAAGTGGAACAAAATCGTAAATTGGTTGGGCCCCAAAAGGCAAAAAAGTCAAAAAGAAAAAAAATAATAAACCATTGTTCACGGAAAATGTAAGACGTAATAGAGTTAATTTGCTGATTTAATTTAAAGCAAATTACTTGCATTGTTGCGTCGCTACAGGATTTGATGAGCTCGGTACCAACCGACACCGAAAATACCATTACCGAAACCTCCAAAAGTGGGTACCGGTATCGAATATACCTGATACGGTACGGTTCGGTACCGGTCGGTACAGATACGACACCGGTATTTGAGGGTAAAAACCGATGAATACCGGTGCCGAACGGATACTGAAAATACATTGGTTTGGTAAATCGGGTACTGATACCAGTACCAGTACCCGATACCATTTACTAATCTTCTAAGGATGATAATGTTCATTCCTTTCAAATTTTAATTTAACTAGTTATTTTCCGCCCGCGCGTTGCGGCGGGACCCAATGACTACAAAAGGCGTGTCAGCAACGGCAAACAGATACCGAATATCAAAACATAAATAAAATGATTTGGTAAGGATAGTCACTTCGTCATAAAAAAACGATTTTAAATAACCTAATATATAATAATAGGATCAACACGTCCTACACGTTGGAAATTCGGTTGTTTTCAGTTCAGTTATTACGGTGCTAACACGTTAAAATATGGATGAGCTCGGTACCGGTAACGGCAGCGAAAGTACCGATTCGGAAAATCATCGAAATTAGGTACCGGCACCGAAAATGCCCGGTACAATACGGTATGGTATTTGAAGGTAAAAATCAATAAATACAGGTATGGTGCTAGACCAGGGTCGAACCGAAAGTAACGATTCTGAAAACGCCAAAAGGTGGGTACCAAATTGGTACCGAAAATGATTTGGTATAGTAAATTTGGTACCGATACGATACCGGTTCGTTTACAGGATTTGATACGATTTGTTCATCAATATTCTAAAAATCCAAGTTAATTTTACATGCTACAATTCATTCATTACAGAAAAAGACAAAAAAGAAAGCAAAATAAGTTGTTGTGTATATAAAACCTCATTCAAACGAAATACAGTTTACTTACTGTGTGTATGAAAAGTAATCTAAACGGTGCAATTACTTGCATTGATGCGTTGCTACAGGATTTGATGAGCTCGGTACCAACCGGTACCGAAAATACCGTTACCGAAATCCCCAAAAGTGGGTACCGGTACCGAATATACCTAGTATGGTACTGGTCGGTACTGGTACGGCACCGGTATTTGATGGTAAAAACCGGTGAATACCTGTGCAGAACCGGTACCGAAAATAGACCGATTTGGTAAATTTGAGACCGGTACCTATACCCGATACCATTTGCTCCTAATTCTAATTCTAATTCTAATTTTAATTTAATAATAAACTACTGTTCATTCAGTTTAATTTTAATTTAATACGGTATGGTATTTGAAGGTAAAAATCAATAAATACAGGTATGGTGCTAAACCGGTGTCGAACCGAAAGTAACGATTCTGAAAACGCCAAAAGGTGGGTACCAAATTGGTACCGCAAATGATTTGGTATAGTAAATTTGTTACCGATACGATACCGGTTCGTTTACAGGATTAGATACGATTTGCTCATCAATATTCTAAATATCCAAGTTAATTTTACATGCTACAATTCATTCATTACAGAAAAAGACAAAAAAGAAAGCAAAATAAGTTGTTGTGTATATAAAACCTCATTCAAACGAAATACAGTTTACTTACTGTGTGTATGAAAAGTAAT
This sequence comes from Helianthus tuberosus, assembly GCA_030545235.1. NCBI lineage: Eukaryota > Viridiplantae > Streptophyta > Magnoliopsida > Asterales > Asteraceae > Helianthus > Helianthus tuberosus. The sequence continues at coordinate 107,197,578 of CM060427.1, read as the reverse complement.
CTAAACGGTGCAATTACTTGCATTGATGCGTTGCTACAGGATTTGATGAGCTCGGTACCAACCGGTACCGAAAATACCGTTACCGAAATCCCCAAAAGTGGGTACCGGTACCGAATATACCTAGTATGGTACGGTTCGGTACCGGTCGGTACTGGTACGGCACCGGTATTTGAGGGTAAAAACCAGTGAATGCGTGTGCGGAACCGGTACCGAAAATAGACCGGTTTGGTAAATTTGAGACCGGTACTTATACCCGATACCATTTGCTCCTAATTCTAATTCTAATTTTAATTTTAATTTAATAATAAACTAGTGTTCATTCAATTTAAATTTTATTTTGCTCCTAATTCTAATTCTAATTCTAATTTTCATTTAATAATAAACTACTTTTCATTTAGTTTAAATTTTATCATATATAAATGTATAGGTAATGTTGTTACATTTAATATAAATAACTAAATCATTATATCGAAGTATGTGAATGAATGCTTGGCTTTTTTTGGCCATGTAGAGACATCGAACTTTTAAAATCAAGCAAACAGTACATTTGAAACCTTGTCCATAAATACAAAAGTTACAAAGCTCGAATAAATTATCCAAAAAGAACATTAATTCCACTAATTTTGTTTGTTCTTATAATACGTGACAGATGTCCCGAAAATGGGATATATGCAAAGTAATGTGACTAAAAAACATCCTTCTAGAATTTGTTTTTTAGATATACAAGTAAAATCGTTGATTCTGTGTTTTGTGGTAAAAACAAAAGAAATAATAGCTACACACAAGCAAACTACAATTTTATTAAGAAAGTTTAGGATAAAAGAAGGGTCTACATATTCATACACCCAACTCCCTATTTCCACACCCTTCTAGACGTCTCGTATAGGCCTATACGAGGCGTCTAGGATTACTTTATCCAACCAACCACTGAACCTCGTGCAACGTCACATCAGTCACATCAGACGGGGCGTCTAGGCCGGTACGAGGGAGCAATACGAGGGTTTTTTTTTCGAACAAAAAGAAATATTTTATTAAAAAACTCAGTGCCGCTGCTTAGATCGCACACAGTCTCGAAGACTGTCTGGTACGATCTCCGAGAACCTTGCACACAATCTCTAGGATTGTCGGGTACAAGGTTCTCCTTTTGGGGATTACATGATTACACAAATGAGAGCTCTACTACAATAACTTAATCAAGACTATTTATAGGAGCATCTACCCCATTGGCCCATATGGCCTAGCCCCAAGCCCAATACATAATTTAAACCAAATAAATATGAATAAACGTAATAAAGGTAAGCGTAAAACTTTGGACCTAACAGTGGTCATCAGTAATTCATTCCCCGGGCGGTCCTTACGTTCATCAAAACAATCCGGACTTTGGAGGATATGGTGGATATGGTGGTGAGGCACCCCCATCCTGGACAATCCGTACTTAAAAAAGCAGGTATCAGTTTTATATTATTATTGAAATTTGTATAACAATAATAATAATAATAATAATAATAATTATTATTATTATTACTATTATTATTAATATTAATATTGTAATTATTGTAGATGTTACAGGTTTTCAACTCTTTAGATGAACTAAAGAAACGGATAGAAGAAATAGCAAACACGGATGGTTTTGTTATTGTCACCCGTCGATCAAAGAAAATCGGGGGAAGAACCGGGAGGGTATGGCTTGAATGTGACCGTGGTGGTGAGCACCACACTACAGCAACACTTAGAAAAGTCGGAAGCAAAAAAACCGGTTGCCCGTTTTACCTGCTGGCTGTGCGAGACCACCCGTATGAAACCTGGGAGATAAAAGAGGGAAAAATTGAACATAACCACGAACTTTGTAAGGACCTGTCGGCCCACGCGTTTGTGCGAAGGTTTACTCCAAGCAAAAAGAAACTGATCGAGCAGCTAACAGCTCAAAACATGGAGCCGCGCAAAATTTTTCAAACGATAAAGAAGCAGGACCCCGACAGCTTTCATGTTCAGAAAGACGTTCAAAATGATGTGCTGAAGATTAGAGCCGAGGAAAGACACGGATTGACTCCCATGCAGTCACTAGAAACTGTGCTGATAAACAACGACTTTATTTACGACACACGGGAGGAACTCGGAACAGAGGTCGTAACAGAGATCTTATTTCTTCATCGGTACTCGAGAGACATGAGGTGTGCATTCCCCCACGTCTTGCTGATCGATGCGACATACAAGACAAACTTATACAATATGCTATTTGTCCAGATTGTTGGTATGACGCCTACCAACCATTCGTTTTGTATCGTGCATGTCGTTGTCAGTAAAGAACGGGGTGATAACTTTGTGTGGGTGCTTGAGTGGATCAAGTCAATGTTGGATGAATGTATGGAGCCATGTGTGATTGTAACGGATAGAGACCTGACCCTTATGGGCGCGTGTGCTAAAGTATTTCCAGACGCCTCCAGGCTTCTTTGCAGGTGACACATACAACAGAATATTATGAAGCACTGCAACAGAGCCTTCACAGAAGAAGACTGGGATAAATTTTTGTCATTCTGGGGGTCATTGATTGAGTCTCCATCCATACCCATCTACGAGTACCACTTGCGCAACCTACAAAAGCGACTTGTGGTGTTCAAACGTTCTAGTAAGTTTTTTTAATAACATACGACTCACCTATGTACATTTTAATAAATTATTTTTACTTTTTAGGGGTCTTCAGTTACGTGTATGATAACTGGCTAAAAGACTATAAGGAGATGTTCATCTTTGCGTGGACTGATAAGAGGCGCAACTTTGGTAATCGTACCACAAACAGAGTTGAGAGCCAACACGCCAACTTAAAGAGATACGTCCTAGATAGGAGCTCGCTGGACTGTGTAGTTGGTTGTGTCCGGGATATAGTTGAGACACAGTTCGGTGAAATAAGGAAGAGTTTTCGAGACTGCGTCGAAAAAAGAATGAACAACCACAGACACCCGCTGTTTCAACACCTACTTGGAAAAGTATCCCATACATCCCTTGACTTGTTGAGTGGAGAGGCACTTAGGAAGCTAGATGTCTTGGAGCACTATCAATTCTCATGTGGTTGCCAAATGTGGTACAGTTGTGGGTTGCCGTATGCTTGTAGGCTAGAAAAGTACATGCGTGCAGGTAATAATGGTTAAACGTACAACACTTGTGTGATATATTTCCATTAATCATGTGACTTAAACAATGTTGTTTTTAACCGTGTAGAGCGTCCAATTCAACTCAAAGACATAGACGTCTTCTGGCGGAAGCTTAACTTCCAAAGTTGTAAATTGATAGACGATGACGTTGACGTGGTCGAAGAGCTAAATATTGTTAGACAACAATTAGAGTCGCACCCCCCAGCTCAGCAAAAAAACCTGATGTCAAAGATTAAAGCGGTGTTGACTCCAAAGAAATCTACCAAGAAACCACCGGTTGTCCAACAAAATACTCGTGGCCGACCAACAACAAAGCAGGTACAACAAAGGTTGGACGAGGCCCCTCGTATAGATGAAGAATTGAGGATAAGGTCCTTCGGTGATGCAAACACGTGCTTTGAAGGTTCCCGACAAAGTAACTACGATAACCCTCGCCACAGCTCGTACGTTCCGTCACAGGCCTCTCAACAGTCGGTTATAAGGTCCCAAAAACCCAAAGCGAGCCTAAGCCGTTGAAAGAGTTCTAAGAAGAAAGAGACATGAGATGATCACGGTTTTCCTTTAATAATTGGGGACGAGAACGTGGGAATCATCAAACAGTTTAAGTCTTCCATTCCGCCAGTGTTTCACCCGCACATCGCGTGCATACGAGATGTGATGTCGGACGGTCATTGTGGGTTTCGGTCTGTGGCTGTGGGCTTAGGTATGGATCAGAGTTCATAGGGGCTCATTCGAAGGGACCTTGTCCAAGAAATGGATCAGAACGAATCGATCTGGTTCCCAATATTTGAAGCATGGGATGAAGGATATTTTTACACCCATCGTCAGGGCCTAATTTGGGATTCAGTGTCCGGTTGTCCCCCGGATCACTAGATGGACTTCCCCTTAGCAGGACTTCTTATTGCACAAACCTACGGTATCGGGGTGCACCTGTTAAGCATGGGTGCGAGTTACACTTTCTTCCCGATACTAAGTCCTCCGGCTAATCAACAACCACTATTCATAACGCTTGCACATGTTAACGAGAACCACTTCATACATGCTGGAAGGGGATTATCCAATGCCACCAACACACGGACTATGGTTGAACCACCGAAGACCCCATACGGAACAATGGGAAGATATGTACTTGCCACGTCTAGAATGGTATACATCGATAATGAATCTGCCACCAAGATCAAACCCCATTCTTAATTACATCGACATTGATACGGAAGAATGATTTTTGTAATTAATAGTATTTTTTGTATCGATAATTATTCTTATTGTAATTAATAAGATTTTTTTATTAATTTCTATTATTTTTTTATAATTACAATTGCATAAAACAATTTAATAACATTTTTATAAAAATTTCAATCATTTTTTTTATAAATTAGAATTTATTAAAACAGTTTAATAAGATTTTTGCTCATATTTTATCATTTTTTTATAATTACAAAAAAAATACAAATATACGCCTCGTATTGACCTAGATGGGACGTCTATGGATGGTCAAAATTTTTATAATTAGAATTGATTAAAACAGTTTAATATTTTTATTATTATTATTATTGTTATTATTATTATTATTATTTATTAATGTTATAATTATTATTATTATTATTTTAATATTATTATTATTGTTATTATTATTATTATTGTTATTATTCTTGTTATTATTAATATTATTATTTTAACAATATTATTATTATTATTAAAATTATTATTATTATTATTTTAATATTATTATTATTGTTATTATTAATATTATTAATATTATTGTTATTATTATTATTTTTTATTTATTTATTTATTATTGTTTTTATACGTATACGGTATTTATTTACAAATTGATTATGGAGGACGATGAGATTCAGATTGATATTGATGGGGCACCGCAAGGGGGATCAGTCGGTGCCGCGGGGTCCGCGACGGACGCGGCCACCGCCTCCGGATCCGCTGCAGGGTCACCCGTATCTAGAGTTTCCCGACGGCACCCTCGCCGCCCGTCATTGCCATAAGCTTAGGAGGATGCACATTGGAACGCATGCAGCGATTGACTAGGATGCGATAGATGAGATTAGTGAGACGGCTAGAATGCGTCGGTTTATACCTGTCGATTCGCCGTGGCATCGTCTTTTTGAGTTGGCGCACACGCTGAGCTACAGGGAGCTGTTGGTCGAGTTCCTTTCGTCATTCACATTTCACCCTCCTGGGGCCGCACAGCCGCCTGCTGATGTGTTGTAAACGCATCTTAATTTCCTTGTGTATTTTGTATATTATTTTAATAGTTTAGAGTCATTTTTTATAATATTTAGATATATATTTTATTATTTATTATTATTGCAGGAACTGGTGCAAATGGAGCGGAAATGAGTAAGAATGAAATAACGGCCAGTTGGGCAGAGTAGAACGTCAGGGACCGAATCAAAATCACAGCTATTTTCTTTGAGTAGACAAAGCACACTATCTTTATTTTATAATTTAACTTGGGCTGCCATATTTATTTTAAAGACTTAATAGTTTAGAATGGGCCGAGTTATATGAGTTTATTGGGTTATACTGTGATGGAAAAAGAGTGCCCAATTAATAAAAAGATTGGCTACATCTAAAGGGTGCCCAGTATGAAAAGTCTAATTTGGAATCAAATTGCAACACTTATTAAATCGATGTAGAGAAAAATACCTACGATGGGAATTGAAATAAAGGAAAAGTGGGCTCATGGACAAAAGACTTTTGAACGTGAATTTTAAAGAAAAGAAACAAAAGAGTGGGGCCCAAGGAATCTAGTCAATTTTCTTTTGAGAATTACTAATTTGAAGGTCAGTTGATAAAATAAACGCGGTGGGTGCAAGTTTAGAGGGGATATATATTTGGTAACGGCAAGGCAAGAAAAAAAAAAAAAAAAAGAGGAGAGTACAGACGGCGAACGAAGGCAGAAGAGCATATCATACAGATTTGTGAAGGTTGTTCGAAGAGTTTGAAGGGATTGCTTTGAGATTTATTTTGCAATTTGGTTAGAAACGTTAAGACTTTGTTTATTTAATTTTCAAACATGATGTATCCTGATTATTTAAACTTCGTTTCTTCGTTTTTTATCACCATGCTCGGCTAAATTTCTTTGTGCTACCTAGGCTATGGATAATTATTAGTTTTATTTACGGTTTCTTGGTTGGTTAATTAATGTTTTGGCTCTATGTTATGGTAAAAGTGTTCTAAACTATGTTCTAATGTGCATGCGTATTTAATAATTGATGGTTTATATTTGTTCCACCTTTTTCTTGGTTAAAATTGATTGTGTATTGATTAAAGCTAGGGTTAGGTGATTTCGTTAACTTTGTGTTTTCGACTAAATCTTGTGGTTGCTAGACGTAGTAAACCCTACGAACAAATTAATAAACTATTTGGTAATTAAATATTCTACCATCTTTGAGACCGAGAGGAGATTAGATGTCGGGTTGTCTTAATCATTAGACGGTTTAGGTGTTAATTGCACGAGAGTGAATTACCCTAGGTTTTCTTGTGATTTTTAGCAAACCGTGTTAGAACCTAATTAGAGTCACCACCCCGTACATCCCTTACACTTCCCGGATGTACCGTTTCTATTGAGACCGAGAGGTAATTTAGATTTAGGGTACCATAACTAGTTAGATAGACCGAGAGGTGATCTGACATTAACCGGTGAGTTTATACACTTTTCTTGACCCTAGATTGCGACCTGTTTGGAGAATGATCTGCCAGCCAGTTTAGGTCTTGTTTAGTGAACCTTAAGATCCCGGTAGCCAAAACTTAATTATTCCATTCCGAGAACCGTGAGTGAATTGACATGCATCTCGCCTAGGTAGCTACTTTCCCATCATCTGACTGCACCCAAATCTGCTATTTGTGTTCTGTTTGCTTATCTACTTTCTTAGTTAATTTTTTTAGTTGATTAAAAAATCTAAAAATCCATCTCAAATTTATTAGACTAGGACTCGACAAAAGTTTAGTATCGAGAGTCGCGCCATTGTGTCCACGGATTGATACTCGGTCTTACCGACTTGACTACATAACGACCGGTGCACTTGCCGATTGTGTGTAATTAAGCTAGTTTGACCATTTAATTTGGTGTTTTAAAAATATATTAAGCATTTCACACATCACCTGCGCAGCCAGATGCTCCTCCCCCTCCGCCTGAGGTTTCTTTCAGGCTTGCTGGCGTTTTGCGTTCGATGACGCTAGCACAGTTTGCGGTGCATCGTGGTTTATACAGGCAGGAGGAGATCGAGACTGACGTTTACACATGGGGGCTAGTGGTGGTTGATAGACCCACTCTTTTAGGGTTTTGGCAGGTGATTGCGGGGGCAAATACTTGGGAGCACGACAAGTCGAAGGGGAGGGTTTCATTTATTGGTGACCCATTGTACAGGTACGTACGTTTATTACAGCATTTATCGTGATTATGTGTATTGTTTATTAATTTCTGTTTCTTTATTTCTCAAACACTATATGTAGGTATATGCACCATATGCTCGCTACTTCTATTGCAGGGCGCGGCTATAGCCGTGAGTGGTGTACGAGCACAGATCTTTTTTTCTTTTGTTGTTTGTTGTACAGGAGGTCGTGCGCACTAGAACACGGTGTAGCCCAGTACTACACCTCCGCCAATCACCGGCAGGAGCGCGGATTTTTGTATGGCGGCGCGTACGTGACCGTCATTGCCCGTTCATTGGGCCTCGTACCGGAGCAGGACCCACATTTACAGACGCCACCCGTCATGCCGACGCAGATGGGTTTTCCGTCGCTGTGGGGGATGGGACTGATCAAGAGGTTCGTCGTTGGCCCGCGGTTTAAAAACCGCGAAGGGGGCATATGGAGAGAGGAGCCCCTACCAGAGTAGTTCAAGCTAGTCTATCCTCCTCCAGATCCTGCTGCAGTGTCCGTGCCGGACCCTCCGGTGAATTTAGACGGTGCAGCGATGACACAGCCACGGCCACCTCCCGGGGCGCCTCAGTTTCCACGTCACGTTATTCCAGGTCATGCCCCAGGAACTACAGTACATCCGGAGATACAAGCCGAGCTTGACAGGCTCAACAATTTGATAGGTTGGTTGGTTCGGGAGGCGCAGGATAGACGAGAGAGAGAGAGGAGTTACCCGCGATACCGCTCCCACCACCTCGAGCACCACATCAGCTATGACAATTGTGCTCTGTGAACGATGTACGATGTAAAACAATACCAATTATCAATAAAACAATGTGTTTTGGTGTTAATATATGTGTATTTGTGTTTGATGATTTTACGATTTGATTCTCGTTCGATTTCAAGCTTTAAATCGCTTTCTAGAAAGTTATAAGCAAACTGATGCGTGAACGTAACCAGTTTAATGCGACAAACACTCCGGAATAGTGATATAGGCTAAACATACCTTAATTAACCTAAACATAACTTAGAAATAAGTTTTGGAGGGTTTGGTGTGTCGAAAACAAGTTTATTCGATCATAGTGACTATTTGCGACAAACTACGAAAGTATGCCGATCTGTATAGTAACAAACATTCCGGAACTTGATCATAAGCTAAACATACCCAAAATATCCTTTACATAGCTTAGAAATAGGCTTTGAGGGGTTCGGTATGCGAAAAACTGCTTATTTGATTAACAGGGACTAAAAGCGTCAAAAAGTGCATAAGTTTGCATTTACGCGCATATCTTACGTTCTGAACATATCCGGACATCCAAAAATTTTTTGTAATCATTAAAATATTTTATTTTAGTGATTGGAATGCAAAAATACCATTCGTCGTGTAATTTGGATCGTTTTCGCGTCTGTTCGAGTTTTCGTCGTAATTAACCGAATAACGCAACCGTACGACCAAACGAACCGACATCCGAAATGTTTTCAAGCATATTTTATGTTCCCTATGCTTTAACTTCATTGTAGAGCATTGAAATGGGGTTAACGGGGCTTAAAAGCATCAAAAACCTAGTTTATAGCTTGCAGGGACTAAAATTGACATTCTGTCAAACTTACCTCACGGGGCGCGAAGACTGATGCCTCAGTCTACGTGGGGCGAGACAGAAGGTGCAGATAGAAACAATGAATCTGGCACATCAGCCTGTTTCCACTAGTTTTTATCCTTGATTTGGCATACCATTTGCTTGTTTTTGTGCACCCCTTGTATTAGAAACTATGGGCCACATGTGTATGGCCAAGATCATGCTTTGATTCTAGCAAAAACACATGTAATCATCCTAGAAACTCAAGCTGCGCCGCAACCCCCTTTTAATATATAACAAACAAGTCAACCCAAGCATGGAAAATAATTAGTAAGTCAAGCTCGAGTTTCAGACATAGAGCTCAAAGGGTGTTGAGCTCGAGTTTTAGACACATAGCTCGAAGCGTGTCTAGCTCGAGCTTGAGCGCTTTAAATATTAAACAAGCCAAGCTTGGCTCGTTTACACCCTATTTTTAACAAATAGAAGGGTGGAGGGTGTCATCTCAAGAAAATGGACAATAATATTATTTTATCATATACGAGCCACCACATGAACTGAATAATAAAAAAAATTTGAAAAATGTTTTGATAAGAAAAGGTAAGGAATTAGTGAATATTACCAATCTGTATGTGCCAGGCTTGAACACTCGGGAAACATCAATGAAGCCGAAGAGATGCTGCCAAAAAATAAAAGGTAAAACAACTCAATTGAGAGTGGTAGTAACATTGCTAGAATACTAAGAGTCCTCTAATTTGGCATTTTGGAAAGTATGGTAATTAGGTTAACACAAAAGGTTAATGTTATCTATAATAATCTATATAATACATTATTAAGAGAACTGAGTTTTCTACCCTTTTCGTAATTTTGCCAAAGGAACAAATCTTGAAGCACAGTGTACAAATGAAACAAGCCATTTTAGAGGGGTAAAACTTGGACATTGTCCAAAGTTTTAAGACACTTTAAGGACAATTTAGACATTTGATCCTTAAATTAATTGAATTTCATTAATTTAATTAAAGCAAGGAATTAAAGTTTATAGGAATTTAATTTAAGACGTTTTAGAGGTTATAGGAATTTCATCATGGTACACCCTAATAGTAAGAAGCCGGAAGCCGGAAGCCGAAGGGATAATGCGAATTAACTCCAAATTAAAGGGATGTCGCTTCACTTCATCTTCCCCCTAACCCCTCCATCCTCCATTCCCATAAAATCCACCGCACCCAACGTAACCTCTATGCAAAACCGCCACCGACATCATGACGACGAGTGGAGTTTTCTGACACGTGAGCGACGACTACAGTTGAGTCGGTGGTCTCACATGGATTTAGGTCTCGATTCTGATCAATATGTTGCTCGCAGTGTGGTATTACGTTCGTTCTCTTCCGATGGTCTTATGGTAATCTATGTTTTCTTTAGTTTCGTCGACGTTTGCTTTGATGCTGTACATATATTCGTCAACAGATTTTTATGATTTGGTCAGAGAATCAATATTTAGGGTTTGATTGATGTAATTCAACCAGTTAGGTTAGAAAATTAAGATTTACAGATAATGTTTAGAATTGTGAATTTAGCCTTGCTGCTCTATTTTGTATCTATTAGGTTAGAAAATGTTATTTATTTACATTCAATTTGACTTAGTTTCCTGATTTATTATGTTGAAAAGTCAGCATATATGGTTTCATTGATGTAATTCAACTGATTATGTAAAAAATAGAATGAGAGAGAGAGAGAGAGAGAGAGAGAGAGCAAAAAATAGGGAAGCAACCGGTGGTTTCTGAAGTCTCACTGGTATACGTTCAGCTAATTCGGCTGCTACGACGGATGGTCCAGAAGAGAGAGTCCGGTGGTTGGTCAGTTTTATATCAGAATCAAAAGCTAAAATAACAAAGCACCATCGCCAACCGTTGTGATTGAGCACTGGTATCATTATCGTTCTTTCATTTGGTTTTTATTTTATTTTATTTTTTTGTTTGTTGTTGTTGTTGAGAATTGTAGGCGTTATTTTAGGTTTTGAGTATGAATACAAGTTGTTTTTGTGAGATTTAGATAGTTCGAGCAAGAAGTCACACTGAGTCACAAATCACACACATCAAAAACTAAAATAGGTATGTCGTTTTTTGTTTCGCAGCAACCTTCTTGATGATTGGTTTGTAAATTGTTGATGATTTTTTTTCAAACATTTTTTCAGAAACTACTGGGAGGAACTATTATCTACACATGGAATATGAACATCGGAAGTTTATCCGTCGAATGAACTCGCCACGAGTCGTAGTTGACATGAATCCTGAAAAAACGCTACCATAATCACGTTTAATGGGATTGTGCAAACAGTTTTCTGGTGTCTATTGAGGATGGAGAATCTGATTTTATTTAACAACAAGCTAGCGGCAATGACAAGTGTTATCATATGGATCAAACATCGGTCAGGCGCTTGAGATTTGTCATGGGAGATGTGGCGTAGGTTTGATCTTTATGTTGTGTTGTATTTGTTTTGCTTTGGTGTACTGTTAGGGGCGTTGTATGAGTTTTTAAGTCTGCACCGTGCAGATTGTTTGGTGAAACAAAAGAAGTTTAGTTTGGCCGTTTAAAAAAAACACTTGTTGACCCCATTCAAGGTCAAACCTACAATTATGAAGATGCTGGACCAATCAAATTATCATACAATCTATTTATTTCAACAAAGGAAATTGATGTAAACGAATTCTGGTGGAATACGATGGTGACCCAAAAAGTAAATTTATAAGGTAAAATACCCACAAAGAGTGCATTGGCAACCAGAGGTATGAGTTTTCAATCTTTTTAACTGTCTGATGTGTGGCAACGAACAAGAGATGGCCGATCATATCTATGTAACTTGCTCGATGGCCAGAAATGTATGGAATCAGGTTATGACATGGTTGAAAATCTCTATGAATCATCACGTGGACACAATCAAGCAAACTTTTTTGAAGGTCAATGATCTTAGCATACCAGGCCGGAGGAAAAAGATAGTTCATGCAATTGTGCTTCTTACGTGTTGGGTATTGCCGCAACATCGAAACGCGAAAGTCTTTGATTGGGTAAACACTTCATTCTTTAAAGTTGTAGAGGACATCAAGGAAGTTTCATACGAATGGGTACAACAACGCTCAAAGTTTAATGGCATCACATGGAGTAGTTGGCACACTTTTGATAGTTTTTGTTGATGTACTTTACTCTCTTTGCTGTATGATGATGAATTATGAGTTGCTGATGTATTTAGTCCTCTAAGAATCTTGCTTGAGGGATGGAATATTTGGTTGTCCAAAACAAATAACAAACAATAAAGCATAACCATCTGAATAGGTATCCAAACAAGTAGTACATGTAATTGCCGAATACAAACTATAGCTAAAGAAATATCAGTTTGAGTTTGAGCTCAATTCGTTTTACGAGCCAAAGTTTGAAATGAGACCTTGGACCACAAACCATGTCGTAGTGGTATCATTTGAAATAACATCTTCCTAAACCAAAAGTTGGAACAAATATCAGTTTGAGCTTGAGCTCGGCTCGTTAAAGTTCGAGATGCCTCTTAGCTTGAAAAATTAGCTTGTTAAAATTAAAAGTAATATTTCAAATGAAAATTAATATTAAAACTAATGTAGAGTGATTTATAAATGTGCTCATGGACCATATTATGTGAAACTTTTCTATAAATGGAATTGAGTTATAAGTTAAGAGCATAAAAACTTCGGTTTAGCCGGAACGAGCAAACGAGTGAGCGAACAAGAAAGCTTACCTTGGCTCATACAAACTGAGTCAGGGCCCTCAGCTCGTCTCGTTTGTAACTGAGCAAATTTTGAGAGGGCTATTTTCAAGTGAACTAACATCCTTATTAACTCTATGTTCTTATTTTATTGTAGACACATATTAGATCATTCATAGTTGGGGGAAGGGCAATGAACGGGGGGAGAACCAGGTTTCCAGGTTCGAATCCCGGGAGCCAACCCGAGTTTTCTACTACAGTGCATTTACTCCAGCGGGTCGCTTGTCACAACAGGCGGTCGGCTCGTGTGGAGGGTGCAACTCCTGTCAAGTGGCAGGGGGCTGGAAATTTTCTCGGGGAGAGCCAAGCTCCCATTGCTACCGAAGCGTGGGCCCGGTTAAGACAACATAGTCTTCGGGACAGTAGTGGGGCGGGCCTGCGACTAGTGGGTGTGATATTACCGTCTGTTGTGAAAGTCACCTCTCAAAAAAAAAAAAAAAGATTATTAATAAATGCTTATTTATGAAAGACAGACTTTACTTTCGATGTCCTATATGGATATGTATTAGGTCCCATGATCATCAAGCTTAAGTTTTAACAATATCATGATGTTAATGGGTTTGCGGTATCATGGTCATGAGCATGGAACTGATTCGGCTATATATTTTCTATTTTTAGTAAAAGAAAATTATACTATAAAGAGTCCACAAAACATTACACACAATCACATGTACACATTAAGTCGGTGTAAACATGTATATAAGTACAAGGATATGTGTATGTCGAGGATAAAAAAAATACAAACTTTAAATTTCAAAATAACATCATACAAATGAATTTGGTACTATCATCATGGTAGGAATAGACGGATGGAATGTATATGCTACGGAGTCAAGTGACTCCATAGAACAATCATAAAAGAGCAAGCGGTTCAAGCGACACCAACGTCAATACGGAAGCCTATAAACTATTTAGAGCCCAGTACAACTGCCCGTTTAACTTGCATGATTATTGGAGCAACTTCGAAAATCCCTTACGCGGTGCGGTTCCTAAAGCGGGTTCAACAGGTGGTAAGCAGTAACACCGCACATGTTAAGGGGCAGAATTTTGTGTTTAGCAGGGTAGGGTTTGCTATTCAGAAAGGGGTAGCGGCGCAACTTGTTGCTCGTCTACCTGTCATTAGTTTGTAATCGTATTAAGTTTGTTTATAATATTGCATAAGTATCCTCTACCTTAAATAATAAACAAAAGTAGTACCCACTTTATACAAAAAAAAAAAAAAAAAAATTTTAATAAACAAAATACGTGAAACCCAACATGCAACGGGTGGAAAAAACATAAATACCCGCGGCAACGCGCGGGCATTTCCACTAGTACATTATTAAGTAAACTGGGTTTTTTGCCCTTTTGGTAATTTTACCATGTGTACAAGTTTTGAAGCCACATGTATAAATAAAGTAAGCCATTTTAGAGGGGCTAAACTTGAACATTATCCAAAATTTTAAGACACTTTAAGGGCAGCAATCTATCTAGACATTTGAATCCACTACCTCTTATGTTTTCCATTAAGGGCATGTTTGACTAAGCTTATTATAGTTAAAAAGAACTTTTGGAAAAGGACTTTTGAGAAAAAGACTTTTTGAAAAGGAGTTTTAAAAAAAAGTGTTTGGATTAGCTTATTGATGTAAAATGACTAAAATGAGCATTCTTTTATATATAAGGGGGTAAAGAAGGGGTATATTGATAATTTGTAGTTTGAAAAGTTAAAAGCTGGCCAAGAAGTCACAATATTGTGACTTCTTGAAACCTCATTTTTCTTCTTTGCAAAAAGCCATTTCAAAAAGGACTTTTGGCTTAGCCAAACACAAAAACAATTAGTTGTTTTGAAAAGCTTAGCCAAACATGCCCTAATTAAACCAGAATTCAATCTGCAATCAATTTAAGATTAAATACTTCACCTGTTCGATTTCCCATTTTAAACATCTGTCTCTTTGTTTCCCCTTAATTGAAAAAGGTTAGAAGCAGAGAGAGCACCTACCCTTTCAATTGTAAAAGCCCTGTTCTCGTCATTCATCACCACCCCACTTAAATGCAATTGAAAGAAATCCTTTATTGTCCACCTCTCTTCCACATGCCCTCATCGATTGAATGCTAATTGATTTGATTTCATTACCATCTTCTCATTCAATTCCCATTCAAAACTCCTGGTGATGTTCAAAGCCGAGAAGAAACGAGGACGACGATGACGAAGGGCGATCAGGTAACGTTATGGGTTTTGATAATAGATCTTGTACAGGTAAGCGATCTTGTTGCACATAACTATCACTCCAAATCAAGGATTTTGTAGTTAGGGTTTTAAATGATATCTATTAAGCAGTCTCTTTTATGGCTTTCATATATGTTACATTTCTTTTTTTTTTTTTTCTAGATAATGGGGTTTCTTGATGTTCTTCAACAATATATTCTTCATACATAAACCCATCGATTTGATTTATTACAGGAAAAAGACGGCATTTGCTTGTTAGTTCAATTTCCACAAGGGCTTTGAAGTTTCCCTTGGAGTCTTTTCAGTCATGGGCACCAAAATCAAAGGGGGTTTTCAAAGTCTTCAAGTTCATCTCACAGATATTTGGTACCCCTCTTGAGGTATCTATTCAGTGTTTGTTTATGTGTTTTTAAATTGTTATTGTATTTCTGTTTATGTTTTGTTAACAATATCTGCTTATGTGATCTTAAATTGTTATTCAATTTCTGTTTATGTGTTCTTAAATTGTTAGTTAATTTCTCTTTATGGTTCATAAATTCAATAGCAGTTTCTGCTTATGTGTTTTGTAATTGTTAGTCAGTTTCTGTTGATGTGCTCTTAAATTCAGTAATAGTTTTTGCTTATGTGCTCTTTGATTTAACTACAATTTCTGTTTATTTGCTCTTAAATAGTCAAATTTAATAACAAAATCTGTGAAAACCTTCATGTTCTTTCTTACCTTTGTGTATTGTTAATTGATTGGTGTTGTATGTTGCTGATAATGTGTAGGTATCAAATACCGTTCGCTCTTGCTGTTTGGTATCCAGTTTTGGCACTTTGGGATCTGTTTGCATACTGCAGTAAACGTTGGGGGTTAGATAATCATCCCCTTACTCGAGAATGTTTGCTTCGGTTGTTACAATGCGGTTAGTTTTCAATTTTCCATATCCAGATTCTTATGTGATTTAATTTGTATGTAATGTGATCGATTGCATATTATATTCTTTGTGTTCGCTGAAACCGTTTTGATATCTGGTTACTGAATGACTACATTAGTATCTAATGAAATCTTTCTGATATTGAAATTTCAGCCACTGCAGTTGTTATATTCGTGTGCAATGTCCAAACAACGATCATATACGCTCTTGCAGTTAGCTATGCAGGTCAGTCGAACCATCTCTTTTTGATCATTGTGACTGTACTTTTTCTAAAGTGTGTAATCGTTGTAATGATGATGCTGCATGCCTCGTTCAGGAAGCTGACTCTTATCAAGTGACCTACTAAAGGGAAACTGAAGTAGAAATTTTTGCAAAGATCTGGGCTCTTCGGTGATATAACTTAGGGGTGAACCGCGGGTTCGTGTAAGCAGAGTTAATTAAGACATGTAACATTAATTGTTAATGTCATGTCATCAATTTTTGTTTATATGTTATACACCACATAGATCAGCTGTTAGCAAGTGTTATTCTTATCTGAGTTATGTTCTTAAAACTACTTGAGAGTTCGAGGTACCTACCTTTAATGGTGATTTTGTATAAAGTTCAAGAAAGCTTAATTGAGTGGACTCACATGAGATCAAGAAACCAAGTTAAATAATAATACATGTTTGGTGCACGCTATGCTATAACTATGTATAAGTTCTGATCTTAATTTATGTTTAAGGTGCTTATGATGGCATATTAGTTAAAACAATTCTTATGATGTAATGTGAAAGTAGACACATGTAGTTAAACTTGTTGTTTAACTAATACATGGTTATTTCAAATGTGATAAATAATATATCAAATACTTAACTAATTTTAAAGCAATTGTTATATTATTGGACAAACATATTCATGTTTACGAATGATTTGTGAAAAAAAATAGAAAAAAAAATTATTCATTGGCTCATTTTATGGTAGTAAAGTTAAAGAGAATTATTTTGATTATTTATGTCAGTTTTTTTATTCATCGTCTCATTTTATATGGTAGTAAAGTGAAAAGGTTGGTCAAAAGTAAGAAGGATGAAGATGCCTTGGAAGTTTTTACTATTGGAGAGGTTAGTTTTGAGTGTTGACATCTTTGTGTTTAAGTGGTCATGGGACCCAAAAATGAAATTGTTAAACAATCATGCAAAAAAGTAAGAACATATTCATTTAGTTCGTATAATTTTAAAGACTTAATCATGCAAAAAATATCATCTTTGTTAAAATTTAAGCATGACTTATTTGTGGAGTCTGAGATTTAATAATGTAAAATGAAGTTAAGAAAATTATACGGTATTGCTAGATGGTCAAGGTATTAAGAGTTTACAAGTAAAATGGCTAAGGGGTCGGATGGGGATGGTGGGTCAAGAGCCGGCCATCCATGTTCTCATCTAAGACGCACCCGCCGCAACGCGCGGGTTTTCCCCCTATTATAAATTATTATACCTGTAACTTGTCAGTCCTGAGAAATCTGCGTCCACGATGGCTTCCATCGGGCATGTGCACAAGAAGCGTGACAGCGTTTTCATCATCAGATGCAGGTTCCTGAGGAAGGGATGCTTCTTTTCCTGCTAACTGCCTCTCCAGTTCCTGCAAAACAAAAAAAAAATATGAGCGTTTTGGATGATTGAAGTTGTGCCACGACAAAGCAGCATTACAGATGACATGAACACCAAGGTGCAAAAATTGTAGAAAACAGAAGAGGCTAAAGAACAAGTGCTAGTCTGAGCAAAAGATTCTATGTAGATATACATATATTGATTATGGAGATGTATGCATGTAGCTGTATGTGTATAAATTTCTTGGCCCGAAGGGATGTGTATACACACATATATATGGCGTGTAAATGTTGTGTACACGTATCTATATGCATAAATTGTGTATATATACAGTATGTATATGTTTACGAATATTTTTAAATGCCGAAAACCTCGATCAGAGAGTAAAAAACGCGTAAGGTTCACAATGGACTAAAACTAAAATGAGATATACCGGGCTAGAATTCGAGTTACAGGAACAAGTGCCAAACCAGCCACCCAAGAATGGAATCGTCGAGCGAAAGCACTTAACAACCTACTGGAAGCAGCTTTTCTTGCCACCAGACCTTTCTCCATCAATTAGGAATCTGATGATGTTACTAAACATGTACCTTAAATTGTAGCTATTTTTTGAGTGTTTATTTTTGGTGTCTAATCCTCATATATATCACCATTGCTCTTGATTTTCTTGACTGTATATCTCTTAAATGTCAACATATACACGTGTGATTTAGTTTACGAAGACTTTTCAATGCCGAGAACCTCGATCAGAGAGTAAAAAAGGCGTAAGGTTCACAATGGTGTAAAACTAAAATGGGATATACCGGGCTAGGATTCGAGTTACAGAAACAAGGGCCAAACCAGCCACCCAAGAATGGAATCGTCGAGCGAAAACACTTGACAACCTCGTGGAATCAGCTTTTCTTGCCACCAGACTTTACTCCATCAATTAGGAATCTGATGCCGTCACTAAACACGTACCTTAAATTGTAGCTATTTTTTGAGTGTTTATTTTGTGGTGTCTAATCCTCATATATATCACCATTGCTCTTGATTTTCTTGACTGTATATCTCTTAAATGTTAACATATACACGAGTGATTTAGTTTACGAAGACTTTTCAATGCCGAGAACCTCGATCAGAGAGTAAAAAAGGCGTAAGGTTCACAATAGTGTAAAACTAAAATGGGATATACCGGGCTAGGATTCGAGTTACAGAAACAAGGGCCAAACCAGCCACCCAAGAATGGAATCGTCGAGCGAAAACACTTGACAACCTTCTGGAAGCAGCTTTTCTTGCCACCACACATTTCTCCATCAATTAGGAATCTGATGCCGTCATTAAACACATAACTTAAATTGTAGCTATTTTTTGATTGTTTATTTTTAGGTGTCTAATCCGCATATATATCACCATTGTTCTTGATATTCTTGACTGTATATCTCTTAAATGTCAACATATACACATGTGATGTAGTTTACGAATATTTTTAAATGCCAGGAACCTCGATCAGAGAATAAAAAAGGCGTAAGGTTCACAATGGTGTAAAACTAAAATGGGATATACCGGGCTAGGATTCGAGTTACAGGAACAATGGCCAAACAAACCACCCAAGAATAGAATCGCCGAGCGAAAACACTTGACAACCTCCTGCAAGCAGCTTTTCTTGCCACCAGACCTTTCTCCATCAATTAGGAATCTGATATCGTCACTAAACACATACCGTAAATTGTAGCTATTTTTTAGTGTTTATTTTTGGGTGTCTAATCCGCATATATCACCATTGCTCTTAATTTTCTTGACTGTATATCTCTTAAATGTCAACATATACACTTGTGATTTAGTTTACGAAAATTTTTAATGCCGAGAACCTTGATCAGAGAGTAAAAAAGGCGTAAGGTTCACAATTGTGTAAAACTAAAATGGGATATACCGGGCTAGGATTCGAGTTACAGGAACAAGGCCCAAACCAACTACCCAAGAATGGGATCGTCGAACGAAAATAATTGACAACCTCCTGGAAGCAGCTTTTCTTGCCACCAGACCTTTCTCCATCAATTAGGAATCTGATGCCGTCACTAAACACGTACCTTAAATTGTAGCTATTTTTTTAGTGTTTATTTTTTGGTGTCTAATCCTCATATATATCACCATTGCTCTTGATTTTCTTGACTGTATATATCTTAAATGTCAACATAAACACGTGTGATTTAGTTTACGAAGACTTTTAAATGCCGAGAACCTCGATCAGAGAGTAAAAAAGGCGTAAGGTTCACAATGATGTAAAACTAAAATGGGATATACCGGGCTTGGATTCGAGTTACAGGAACAAGGGCCAAACCAACCACCTAAGAATGGAATCATCGAACGAAAACACTTGACAACCTACTGGAAGCAGCTTTTCTTGCCACCAGACCTTTCTCCATCAATTAGGAATCTGATGCCGTCACTAAACACATACCTTAAATTGTAGCTGTTTTTTGAGTGTTTTTTTTTTTGTGTCTAATCCGCATATATATCACCATTGCTCTTGATTTTTTTGACTGTATATCTCTTAAATGTCAACATATACACGTGTGATTTAGTTTTGATCGAAAGTAGCCTGTCTCACTTAAGTCGTTTTCCGTATGCGCATAATGTGAAGGCGTATATATTCCTTGTTTTGCTTCTGTTTAAAGCCACATATTTTGATTAATGCATGTCACGATAGTGATGTGCATTTCATAACCCCATTATTGTTATCTATTGAATATCAAGGATAAATTCTCTCTAACACATAAGCAAGAAATTAACTTGCATATAGTTCACATTATCGATCGGTTGAAAGAAGAAATTATAATTCACATAGTTTTATTTGATTTAAAGTCGGTTGCAACAACACGAGCCAATAAGTACTTTATCACGGTTATTGATAATGAATAGCGTAATATATTCTTAAATATGTATACTTAGTTATTTAAGAGTAAAAGAAAGTCAAAATTGTACGTAAGGGGTAAGGAGTGACAGAGGGGGTGAATATGTGTCAAAAGGTGTAGATATATGCATCTTAAATGAAATGGTGAATGTCGTCTTAATAAGCTCAAGATCGAATTAGAACATGTTTGTGGAAACTATATGGTAAGGTTACTCCAAAACAAAATAGAAGATGTGGACATATAGAGAATCTATTAACTTATACATGCACTACTATACTATACTTTCGGTGTCATCTATTCCCTTATCTATTTAACATAACATGCAAACTATATACAACACTAAAAACTAAAGATATTTGTTAAAAACATAACCGATTTTAAAAATAAGCTATTCTTCCCACTTTATGTTCTTACATATAGTTTAATCTCATTGTCAGCGATGATCACATGGTCTTTAAAAAAATGAAAGGACCTTTACTGACGGAGTCAGCGATGATCACATGGTCTTTAACAAAATCAAAGGACCACTACTGACTGACATATCTGTAATTATCGTCGGCATGTACTTTCGATAGAGGTCCTTGGAAAAATTGGCGAATATAGTGAAATAACCTGTAGAGTAGCGCTTATTTTTAGTATTTTGTATTTTTGTAATGTTCAAAATGCATTTGTTAGAGACGTTTCGGTGATTTTAGATAAATCACCAATGAAATTTTGGAAAACATTTTTTTTGAGTAATGTGTGCGTATCATGGTGTTTTAGTTTTATGTAATTAAGGTTTTGATCTATTGGTCGGTGAGCCAGTGATCAAGGACGTTGATGAAATTTTCATTGATTATAAGCATGGAGTCATCTTGAATTTAGAAAAAAAAAATATTAGAGAAAAATATATAAAAAAAATTATGTATATTTGAATAAGAAAAATAAACTTTAGAAAAAAAATACGAAAAAATTATGTATATTTGAATAAGAATTGATCGAAAAACCGTTAATAGTCCAAACTTTAAATATGAAGCAACTGATTTCTTTATCACATTCATATATATCTATAATGGTAAGTGGTAGCATCAGAATAAATATAATTCTAATGCTCAAAGTAGTATCACCATCATCATCATCACTAGAGCACATTTGAAACCTTGTTCATAAATACAAAAGTTACAAAGCTTGAACAAATTATCAACAAAGAACTTTAATCCCATTATTTTTGTCCGTTCTCATAATACGTGACAGATATCCGAATAATGGTATCTTTGCAAAGTAATTTGACTGCAAAAAAAAAAGACAACGGTCCAGAATTTGTTTTATATACACATACAAATATAGATGTAAATCGTTGATTCTGTGTTTTTATAGTAAAAAAACAAAAGATTTATAGATCATATATGTTGGTCTGAATTTGAATATGTTGGTTTTCTGTATCGCCAAACTTGCATTATGTCGTAGACTTTTTAAATTGAATGATGGTAAATATATTGAATTTTAGATTATACTTAGTTGACACTTGACAGTTAATAAATATAATTTTCCTTTTGAACTTAAAAAACAAAAAAATTGCACTTTATTTGAACCATTTGAACCAGAGGCACATAGAAAACAATTTACCAAGACCATAAAAAGTTAACTAGACATGTTTGATATGAAAATTGAGACTAAATATGAAATTAACTAGAATTGTTCCATACGAGTATTGCGGCAATAAATGAAATCAACATTCTATTTATATTGTCGTTTCACTGCTAAAAAATGGGCATTACAGAAAAAGGTTGCAAATTATGTCGTGAAATAATTTGTGGTCCCAAAATGAAATTACCCATAGAGGTTGATGCCGCCGCATTTCAATTGCAAAAGACTATTTGCGAACGAAAATGCGGTAACAAACGCCCAGTTTTCTTCTACTAGTGTTTCATATATTTTGTAAAGCTTTTTAGATGAGTCAAATATGAAAGGCAAAGAAAAGAACAAAAACCATTTCATTTAGGTATGAAATATGTTTACTCTAACTCTAAAGGTACAACAATAGTAGACAATCGGATGCTTAGAACATTAAAATATATGCAACAGTTTAAGAATGAAAAAATATTTAAACTTCCACAAATAGAGAAATTAAATTGGCAATGTGAGGCAAGCCCACTTAATAGAGACACATGTCTCTTAGAGAGACTCGGCTGATTTAAATTTAGGCAAATGTAGTTTAGAATAATGGTATAAAGTAGAATCGGAGTAACATTTGACGTTAAAAAACATAAAAAGATAAATTGAACAGTTAACAGAGACAACTTCTTAGACAATGATATTTTATAAAGGGAAATTAGAAAATGATGCATTACAAAAAAAAGGATCAAAGCAACACCACCTTAAACAGCCACTACAACAACTTCTAAACAAAAACACATGATATGACAATACACCCTACCGGTATTTGTTTCTACAGTTTCTTATTGCTAAACATATTTTGTTTTCGGTACCATGACGAATCAAACCAATTTCGACCGAACAACATCGGTAGTTCGATACCGGTATTGTTATTAACAGAATTGCTACCGGTATTCATTTTTATGGTTTTTGATCAATCTAACATATTTTGTTTCTTTTTAAATATAATGTTTTGTAAAATTCCGAACATATCGTTACGGAATGCTTATTTTTGTCTACATTTCTATTAATTTATTCAAAACCGAACAGTTGCAACTCACGGACATAAGCCATTTCGTTGAACTACAAAATGGAACAATAAATTTTCAGAGATTAAGAAAAGCTTGAATAAGGTGTCTGTATAAAGAAAGTTCTAAATACTTATCTAGTGTTAAATATCATTCATATGTCCATGGCGAGAAGCTACGATTCAAATGTCCGGCCGGCCAAGGGTTCAAGTTGAATGCTTATTTATTTAGTTGATCTTTAGTTGCATCATTGTTACATAACCATTACGCATACGTTTGTTAATGTTATTTGTATGTGTTTAAGACTCAAGATATTAATCTTTGGCAAGCAAAGTTGCATTCAAGATTTTTATATATTGCAAACATGACTTGTTGGATAATCTTGATGGGTCAAGTTCGCTTCACGAATACGGGTCGGTGTTAAGTTTAATGGGTCATTAGAATGTGAATTTTGTCACATGTTTTGATTGAGTCATGCGCTAAGTTAGTGTTTTAGTTGAGTCAAAGTAGTGGAATCATGTATTGCAAGTAAGTAGGAGCTTTTGTTTATTTTCGTTGGGTCTTTGTAGGCTATAAAAGGCCATGTTCCTTTCATAATAAAAAACCAAGTTTTCTTCCTTTTCATACGTATACTTTTATTTTTAACCAGCAAAATTCTTTGTTTATAATTGTATTGTACGTGTGTGAGTGTTTGATCTTGGGCCTAAACCAACAATTGGTATCAGAGCAAGGTTAAAAAGAAAGCTGTTTTGAGAGTCGTTTAGAGAGCTTGAGAAAGCAAGGCATCTGCCTTGGGCTGTAGTCGTCGGAAAGAACGAAGAAGATAGGGTTTTGATTAACCCTAAGAAAGAATGAGGAAGAGAGTAAGAGGCGTTCCATGTGAGTCGCAAAAGAAGACCGAAGTAAGAGACCGCGTCAGAGAACCGTGGTCAGAAAGCGAGTTCTGGCATTAGACCGAAAGACAACCCGCAAAAGATCGGCGGAAACTAGATCGAGAGAATGATAGAAAGTAGCAAGGGTAGTATTTCGGTCCATTAACAGCAGGGTTTTGTGGCGATGATATGGTCAAGAAAGTAAAAGAAAGTAGCGGAAAGCGTGATCGTGATTTTGTAATTAACATAGAAAGAAAGAATAAGAAAGAAAGTAAGCATGAAAGAATGAGAAAGTAATTGGCGGTGCAAGAAAGAAGAAAGAAAGAGCCGTCACAAGAAAGAAAGAACGGGAGTCGATCAGAAAGAAGAAAGATAATCGAAACTGAAAGAAAGAAAGAAGCGGACTTGGGTGGTTCGTAAAGAACGAGAAAGACCGAACCGTATGGTTCGAATAGCAAGTTAGAAAGAAAGATGATTCGAAGCAAGCAAGCAAGCAAGTATGGGTTCGAATCAAAGCAAGGTGTGTAGCAAGAAAACCGTTTCCGGTTAAAGCAAGAAAAGAAAGAACAAACGCAAGCAAGAACGAAGCAAGTAGCAAGAAACGACATCAAGATTATGGGGGTGAATGTTGGATAATCTTGATGGGTCAAGTTCGGTTCACGGATACGGGTCGGTGTTAAGTTTAACGTATCAAAACCACTAATTAAGTCACCATTAGATGGAATATTATTCTCTCCATTTAACCAATCAATCAAGATGATTGACCGTCCATAATTCTTGCCCAAAGATCAAGCCCTTGTAATTATTTTGTAATCATTGTTTGTATCATTGTACCTCTATATATTGTGTTGTGAATAATTAGAATGCATCCTTGATTCAAACAATCTCTATATGGTATCAAGAGCATTAAGCTCCTCCAAGCAAAAACATCCTTCGATCCTGTCTTTTTTTTTTTATCAGCCATGGCAGCCCACCCAATTGTCCACATCACAGCCGCAACCCATTTTCCGATCAAACTGTTAGGATCGGAGGCTCTTCATGATTATGTTTGTTTGTATGTTTTGAACAATTAATGAATATGAAAACATGTAAAGTGCAGCGGAATTAGATACAAACTTTGTAAACACAATCAATGGAGAAAATAGTTTGATAGCATCAGCTTTTCGTAGAGTCAAATGATTACAAATCAAAGCAAAAGATTACAGACATGCTTACAAACTAATCTCCCCCTCAGCCTAATGCCCCAAGGTTGGTTGCACACAAGATGAAAGGATTAGACATGAGAAGAAGAATCCACTCAGTCAATCAAATGTAACAGTACAGGGTACTGTTACATTTATAGGCAAACCAAACCACTGAGGTATCTCAGCTGACGTCACCATGAAAGCGACGTCTAACAGCCTAACAACCTGTATCTACTGTCCTTTTACAAATACTGCTATGCCTAACCACTGACTATACATGGAACAGATAATTCACAAAACAGCTGCTTTCTCTTTACATCAGTGCTTTCCTCAAGGTTGATCAGTCCTTGATTGGGCAGAGCTTTGTCATCAGCAGTTTGTACCAGCAGTGCTTAGTGTCCAACAGTCTTCTAAGCTTCATCAGTAGTTATGCAGGACAGCAGCAGTTGTATCCAGTCAGTGGATGCTAGACCATCAGTTGTTATAAATCACTTTCAAGGGGGAAGTTTAATGTAAACCGCTGCTTATTGTGGATCCACTGTTGTGACCAGGTTTTGGCTTTACATTATCTGTTCCTCTGGTAGGGTTCAATCCCAACAATCTCCCCCTGGAACAGATAATGCCAAAACCATTCATTATTCTGGATCTTTAGTCCTCATCAGAAGTTCCTTTGCTTGTCTTTTGAAATCTTCTTCAAATTCTTTGGAACTTATGTCATCTTCATCCCTGCACAGTGAAAGTTCAAGGAGATCCTGCAAATCTTGAACACTAAGGCCTAGTGCTTCTTTCCTTGATATGTACTTCACATTTCGATTGGATCTGACAATAGTCAATACATGGGTCTTTTGGTCAGACATCCACTTTAGTACTTTCGAACCCAATGGATTTCTTGGGAGAGATTTATTTGATGATGAGTTGGGAGATGTTGGCCTTGTGAAAACTTGCAGACTTTCAGACATTCTTTTGAAAGCCATTTCAATGACATCATTTGCTGCAACTATATCTTCTGCAGTTTCTCTTTCAATCAGCTCCTGCCTTTCAATGTCTGTCATGTCTGTTGAAGTGTTTGATGATGCAGGTTTGGTTAACATCCCTTTTAAAAGGTTTTGAAGTTTTTCTGAGCTCTCT
This sequence comes from Helianthus tuberosus, assembly GCA_030545235.1. NCBI lineage: Eukaryota > Viridiplantae > Streptophyta > Magnoliopsida > Asterales > Asteraceae > Helianthus > Helianthus tuberosus. The sequence continues at coordinate 107,171,235 of CM060427.1, read as the reverse complement.
TCTTTTAGACCCATTTTCATGATGGATTCTTTGAAGTACTCAACTTCTTTTTCTTTTACCTCTTCATTTGTCAGTTGTTCTCCTTCTTCTTGGTTTGTCACAAAAGTAGACCAGAACAGTGTTTTGAGGTTTTCTATCTGCTGTTCAAGCTTCATTCTTTGTTCATGCTTCTTTGAGGTGCTTGAAACAACTATCTTTCTTTTCTTTAGCCTTTCATAGGCTTCATCAGTCTGCTGTTTTGACCATTTTGATATGGCTTCAGCAGTATCCATTTTAGCATCCACCAGCTCCTTTTTCTTTCTCTTATACTCAGCAGTTAGGTCAGCAATGAGCTTTTCGTATTTTCTCCAGTTTGGAGCATTCTTCTTCTTTGTAGGATCATTCTTAATTTTCTCAATCCTTTCTGCCTCTCGCTTAAGAGCGACTACTGGCCATTCTTTGAACTGTTGTTCTTCAGCAGGATAGAATTTCTCTTTCATGATGTAGGCTAGATATTGTTTTCTTAACTCTTTCTTTTGATCAGCCTTTTCTTTGTTTAGATCTTGTGCAAACTCTTCTATCTGCTTTACCTTTTTGAAGTAGAACTCCAGTCTTTTAGCAATGCCATCTTCGCTTAACCGTTCTTTTTCACTCTCAACTTTAGCTCTTAGTTTTGCTTGCCTTGCCTTGAGTTTGAGGTAATCATCCATATCTTCTGGTGGCATGTAGCCTATGAGTGAGGAGAATCTTCTTTTTGAAGGATCTTCTTCTGTATAGAATTGCCTCATCTCATTTTTGATAGCTTCAAGTTCCAGTGGATGTTGTGCAGCATTCGGATCATGTATACCCTCCTCAGCAGGGATTGGCTTTCTTTTTCTGTTGAAGAGCTTTGGTTGTGATGTAGGAAAGGGAAGAGCAATGGTGGATGACTGACTAACAGCTGTTGAAACAACTGGTGTCTCAACATCTGTTGTCATTACAACTGCTGATATGTCAGCAGTTGTCTTCTTCTTTTGAGCAGGGGATGGAAGTGGTGAGGTAGTTTTTGATGGTGGTGATGGTGGTGGTGAATCATCATCTGATATGAGATTCCTTCTCCTTTTTAATGAAGAAGGGGCAGATGATGTTTTGGATGAATCAATGGTTTGAGATTGGATAGCAGTGGTTTGTGATTGTGACTGACTGACAGTGGTTGAAACAACTGGTGTTTCAATCACTGTTGTCATTACAGCAGATGTTGTAACATCTGCTATCTTCTGCTTTATGGCAGGAGGCAGTGGTGGTGATATGATTGTAGATGAGGATGGTGGTGGAACAGTGGTTGTAATGGTGTGTGATAGAGTGGTGTGTGTTGAAAGTGTGTGTGTTGATGAAATGGCAGCTGTTTGGCTACTGACAGCAGTTTTTGTAACTTCTGTTGTATCAGCTGTATGACATTTCGTGGGAGGTGGTTTAGATGTTTGCTTTGCTTGCTCAGGTTCAACATACAGGCCATGTTCTATTCCCTTCTTCTTCATTTGCTTCATTATCTCCCCCTTTTTGGCATTATCTGCAAGGGGGTCATCAAAGAATAGCAAAGTTGAAGGAGCTTTGCCAGTGGTAGTTTGGATGCTGGCCTTAATAGCCTTGATATCTGCTTGAGTATCCTTGAACCTTGATTCCACCATATTGGTCAGCATTTGTATATGCATTTCATGCTGCTGATTAGCCACTTGTTTTTGTCTTTCAAGCATAGGTTGAAAAAGATTCCAGAGCTCATTTGCAGCAAGTGCTTGTTGTGGAGCAGGTGCTTGAGGTGGAACAGCAGTGGATTGTGCTTTCTGAGCTTTTAAAATCTCTTGCACCATCTCCTTTATTTCAGAAACTGATTCTTCGAGTTTTTCAACTCTTCCCGTCAATTCCTGATATCTTGAATCATCACCCATTTTACTGGGATCATCTGAATCCCCACCTGTAGTGGTTATATCAATGTGTGACTTAGGAACAGATTCCCAAAAATCACCCATTGATGCCCCTTGTTCTTGGTACTGGGGACTTTTTTCTTCAGCACTCGATAAACCTTTGATGGTACCAGTGGTTAGATCCAACTCACTGGTGGTTACCGAAGTTGCCATGGAAGAAATTGCCTTCAAGGGAGTCTGATTAATGAAACAACTGGCCAAATGCAAATCTGTAGATTCAACATTTGTAGTTGCTGCTCCACTTGAATTACCACCGAGAGTTACTTGTAACTCAGGGGGTGTAACCTCCTCAATTGTTGCTGGGATAGCAGGAGTAGTAGCATCAGACCCAGTCACCTGTGGGGGTATACTCTCAGTGACAGGTGATAGAGAGGAACTGGTTTGTGTCTGAGCTATAGCAGCTGCATGCAACAAAGGTAGCATGGATTCTGGCATTATTATTGGTGAGGGGATGGGAGTTGAAAGAGACATGTCCTTGGGACTAGGACTGTGGAAGATAGAGCCAAGTGGATCTAGAGCTTCATAATTTGGTGTCCCTGTGAATACAACCTGATCCTTTTATGAGGATGCAAGAGGAGTTTTAGGCATGGGTTGAGATCTTTCTTCCAACTGCTGTGAGGAAGTAGCAGCAGTGGTTTGTGGTGACTTTTGTGTTGTCACAGGCATTTCCTCTGGGATCTCTTCTTCCAGAGTTGCCTTTGTTTTGGGTTTGGTGGGTTTTCTGGATGTTTTTCTTTTGGTCTTTTTGGTGATATCAGGTGTGGGTTTCAAAGCAGTGGTTGTGTTGCTTTGATCACCTGGAGCAGTGGGCTCAGCAGCTGATACCTGAGGAGCAGTTGTAACCGCTAAAATCTGCTCAGGTACCCCTGCTTTTGTTTTTATTGGTGCCAACATTCTAGTGAATGTTTCAGGTGTCAAGCTTTTTATTTGAAAATAGACACCTTGTTTAAGTAAATTTTCATTTTTCTTATCAAATTTTTGTAAAAAATAATAACTCAAAAATCTTGGAAACAACAAAAATGCTTTACTTTCAACGTTTTTCACCATGTCATTGAAAATCTCCTGGGAGTAGTTGTAGTCCTTACTATTCAAAATAGCGTAACCCAGGCATTGAATTTTCAATGGTATTTCGTTAAAAGATGTTGTTTTATTCGAAACACACATCAGAAGTGTGTGAAATAAAAATCTGGGTGCAGATGGAAAATAACCCTTTTGTAGGGTATCTACCTTTGACTGTTCTGCATAGCCCCTTTTCAGAAAATCAGCTTTTAACTCGTTTTTGTCAAAGGAAGCTTTACCTTTCTGATCATCAAGTTTGAAGATTTCTGATAGTGATTGCGGAGTGATTTGAATCGCCGTACCCTGTATCGAGGAGTTAATGGCTACTACTTTATCATCTTGTTTTTCAAGCGTAGCATTTTTCCAGAACTCTCTCTGGGTTTGCAGATATATGGGAGCGTCTACTGTCAACAAAGTTTTGTACTTTGATGTAGATATGGTGTCGATAATGGAATCGAAGGTATGGTTGTTTGTGGGTTTTGTGAGTAAACCCAAATAGTTGTGAGATTGTTTGTATGGTATTTCGATTGATTCTTCGGTCGTTTGAGCGACCTCATTTGAGGGTGGTGGTGATTTAGGTTTTGATTTTGATTTCGACTTTGATTTTGTCATTTTTGCGGAGAAGAATGAGAAATGATTTTGAAGATTTTGAGAAGAAGGGTTGGAAACTGCTATGAGAAGAGAATTTTGGAATTCAATTCGATAGTGTAAAACCCTGTTTGGGGGTTTAGGGCAGGGTTTTATTTAGGGAAAAAGTGATCGCTGATGTGGCAGCGGTTATTATGATCTGAGGGCTAAAAACTGACCACGTTTCAAACATTGACAAAATGGATGAAGGATGGAAAACAGTTGTTTTAAGGGCCACTGACGTATCAAGCATCAGTGGTTACAACGGTAAAAATTGTAGGCAGTGGATGATTTTTACTATCAGTGGATAGCATATCAGTGGATAAGACACTGCTTTTGAACATCAGTGCTTGTTAAGAAAATGAGGGATCAGTGGTTAACTTTCAGCAGTGGACAGTGTTTAGGGATCAGACGTTGGAACAAAACAGTGGTTAGGGTAAATGGTACAGATCTGAAGAACAAGTGTTTCAGCAGCAGTTTTGAGAATTTTCATTCAAGGTTTTGCCACATGTCAATTTTGAAAGACAGTGGTTTAGTACCTCAGATGATGAAAACTTTTGCTAAGGCAACTCATTTTCGTTTAATATTTAATTAAAACATGAGTACCCTAGTAGTTCAAGCACAGTTTGCAATCAACCTTTGATTAAAAATTTTTGGGGCAAAACTGAGTATGACATGATCTTGGTATATGCACCATTTCCTTTTGACCCATTCATGAGGACAATAATACCACCAAAAATAAGGTATTGCATCCTAACAGGAGCTGAAACTATTGCCAACAAAAACAAGCAAAAGTTCCAAAAATATTATTTCAAAAAAAATTGAACAATATATCCTGGTTATTCGAGAAAATCCTTTGAAAAAAAAATGGTTAAAGGATTTTCTGAGAACAGCATCAAAAAGGATCTGGTTAAATTTTAATAAAGTACATAATCATATCATTCTCAAGTTTATGATAAATGGTCAGTGGTTTGACAGCAGTGGGTATAACATTCTGAATACATTTTGACCACTGTTTGGTACCATTTTCTTTGTCAGTTGATTGCAACCATGAGGATTCATGGAAAATTTTTGAACATTTATCTCATCCTCTTTGGAGTTCATTTATGGGAAACAAAACCTTTTCCTGAACAGATGAATGCACACAGTTGCTAAATGACCATTATCACCCTAAACTATGACTCATAAGTGTTTTGTGTCTATACTCTTTTCTTTTGACTCGAAAAGTTTTGAGATAGACACACTTCTGAGTTTTTGTGAATATTCTTAATGTATTTTAACATAGTTGATTTTGTCCTTTTGAAGAACTCAACCTGTTTTCAACACATAAGATTTGAATGACTAAAGTTTTACATTCCCTCTTTTTATGTTAGCAAAACATTGATGTTTTTATAAACATGAATTCTGTTAACCTGAGGTTCATACTTTAGCATTTAAAAGGTTGACAGCACAATTTTCATAACAACGATTGGAATCAATTTAAAAAGTAAGAAATAATCTCATAATTTTGACAGATATACTTTCAGATCTAGAAACCATGAGTGTATTATGCATGATAACACTTGTTGTGTGAAATTTGTGTGTTATATGACATCTTGGTTGATTTACAGAGTTTTTGAATAACCATTTTGAACATGATTTACTCGATACTCTGTTTTTCAACTAAATACAACCAACCTCAGTATCAATGAATTTTGAGCTGAACTGTTATGTCAATTTGATTGTTAGATCGAAATTGACTGTCCAGGCTCTGATACCAATTGTTAGGATCGGAGGCTCTTCATGATTATGTTTGTTTGTATGTTTTGAACAATTAATGAATATGAAAACATGTAAAGTGCAGCGGAATTAGATACAAACTTTGTAAACACAATCAATGGAGAAAATAGTTTGATAGCATCAGCTTTTCGTAGAGTCAAATGATTACAAATCAAAGCAAAAGATTACAGACATGCTTACAAACTAATCTCCCCCTCAGCCTGATGCCCCAAGGTTGGTTTCACACAAGATGAAAGGATTAGACATGAGAAGAAGAATCCACTCAGTCAATCAAATGTAACAGTACAGGGTACTGTTACATTTATAGGCAAACCAAACCACTGAGGTATCTCAGCTGACGTCACCATGAAAGCGACGTCTAACAGCCTAACAACCTGTATCTACTGTCCTTTTACAAATACTGCTATGCCTAACCACTGACTATACATGAAACAGATAATTCACAAAACAGCTGCTTTCTCTTTACATCAGTGCTTTCCTCAAGGTTGATCAGTCCTTGATTGGGCAGAGCTTTGTCATCAGCAGTTTGTACCAGCAGTGCTTAGTGTCCAGCAGTCTTCTAAGCTTCATCAGTAGTTATGCAGGACAGCAGCAGTTGTATCCAGTCAGTGGATGCTAGACCATCAGTTGTTATAAATCACTTTCAAGGGGGAAGTTTAATGTAAACCGCTGCTTATTGTGGATCCACTGTTGTGACCAGGTTTTGGCTTTACATTATCTGTTCCTCTGGTAGGGTTCAATCCCAACACAAACTAACCTCCCAAAACTTCCCCTCATGGCGCACCCAAGTCACCGCCACCCTCATTGGCCTTGAACTTGACCACCATATCATCGGTACCGAAACAATCCTTTCGAAACTCTTGCCGACAAAACCAAACCAAACCTGGAATATACTCGTTGGTTTCGTCAAGATCAAATGATCATAAGTGCCCTCCTTGGTAGTTTCTCCAGCCAAATTCAACCCATTGTTTCCTCCGCCAAAACAGCCCGCAAAGCTTGGGAACTTCTAAACTCAAGCTATGCAAGTCGCTCGCATTCCTGCATTATTTCCCTCAAATCTCGGTTAGCCAAAAACCCAAGAGGAAGTCGCTTCATTTCCGACTATTTATATGAGATGAAATCTCTATTTGACTATTGCTCAAAGTCCCATGTCCGAAGAAGACCTTGTCGTCCATATCATGAACCAACTAGGGGACGACTACTCCAATCTAGTCGCCTCCTTTCGAACCCGTGACACCACAATCTCTTTTTCCGACCTCTTTGAAAAACTCCTTGACCATGAACGTACCTTAAAAGAAACTCTCACTGAACCTCTCATCACCACTGTGAACTACACTCACCGAAATTCACCTCGCAACAACCAAAATCGCCCAACCCGAAACCCAAATCCACCTACCAACCAAAACCAATGACCACCTCGAACTACCAATACCAACACTCGCCCGACTTGTAACAATAACACCTATTGCTACCACTGTAACATTCCTGGACATGACACTAAAGATTGTCGCAAACTTAATCGCTTCCTATGAGAACACAATATCTCGCCTCAACATAACAACACTACGTAGGTTAACTACACCACCCCTCACCCAACGGCTACAACCCCATCGTGGATGTGGGACATCGGCGCGACCAACAACACCGCGAACAACACCCAACAATTTCCCGTTCTTTCCGAATAAGGAGGACCCGATGAGATCGTGCTAGGTGATGGTAAAACTCTCCCTATAACACATATTGCTCAAACAACTATTCCAAAAAAATCTCGTCCACTTCTTTTAAATAATATTTTGATTGCTCCTAATCTTCAAAACAATCTTATTTCCGTTGCCAAAGTTTGTCGTACTAATCGTGTTTCTGTTGAATCTTTTCCTTATCATTTTTTTGTCAAGGATCTACGCACTGGGGCGCGTCTCATGCAGGGAGTGAACGTCAATGATGTCTACTACGGACCAATCTCCTAATCTCCTCAAGTCAATAACACCCAAACAAACTCTCTTCTCATGTGGCACCACATACGTGGACATCAATCGCTTCAAGTGTTTAAGTCTTGAATTTCTAGATTAGGACTTCGTTGTAATAAGGTGACCCATGAGTCTTTTCATTGTAGTTCATGTTCACTAAATAAAAGCCACAAACTACCTTTTGGAAAAACTTTTTTGTTGCTAATCAACCACTACAACTTCTTTACTCCGACGTACAGGGTCCCGTAAAAACGTCAATAGATGGCTTTAAATACTATATCATTTTTGTTGACTATTTTTCCAAATACATTTGGTTATACCCAATCAAACGAAAATCTGATGTCAAAATTCTTTTTCCACAATTCAAATCTCTTGTTGAAATTTTTTTAAAAACCAACATTGTTGCGTTATTCACCGATAATGGGGGCGCATATGTGGGTCTCTCACCATATCTTACCTCTCAAGGTATCTCCCATTACACGACACCACCTCACACACTAGAACAAAATGGTATTGCCGAACGATGTCATAGACACGTTGTTGAAACCGGCCTCGCATTACTCCACCTGTCACACCCTGATATTTCCATATATTACCGGTGGGCCCGACGGAGAGTATCGTGACATAGTTGATATCATCATAGTCAATATACACAATATAATAGCACAGCGGAAGGCTTCGTGAATAAACTATTACAAACCATAATGTCTGAGTGTCCGAGTGAAAGAATATACAGACTGGAATGTAATAAGATCCACAGGCGGATCATAATTAAATACAAAGAAACAAAATAACAGACTTCAGGTATCTATGGATTTGCAAGATCCTCTTATGACACCTAATAGCTCCAGCCTATTACGAGAGGTTCCTGTCAATCAGCCTTTAAAAAAATACGTCAGTTTACACTGGTAAATACAATTAACTGACGCTTTTGAAAACATTTAAGAAAATTGATTTAAGTGCACATGGCATAAATCTTTTATAACTTGGGATAATTATTTAAATATAATCTTGTATACAGATTTACATGTTTGTCTTACAATTGGGGCCGGTTGTAAGCCGGTCCTGAGCTCTTTCATTTCCGTAGGTGCTAGACGATAAGGAGCTCGTGCAATAGGTGCATCTCCTGGTAGAATGTCTATCCTGAACTCTACTTGTCTCTCAGGAGGTAGTCCTGGTAACTCGTCAGGAAAGACATCAGGATACTAAGAGATGACTGGGATGTCTTCAATCTTGGGTTTCGGGTCATTTACTGACACTTGTGCCATATAGATGACACATCCGCTCTTTAAACACTGCGATACCTTGAGAATAGACACATTGTTGGGCAACCCGTATTGTGTATCTCCTTTAATAGTGACGGATTCATCAGAAGGGGTTTTGATAATAACTAGCTTTTTATCACAGGCAGTTTGAGCTTGGTTATGTGACAACCAATCCATGCCCAAACCTATATCAAACCCAGCCAATTTCATTGGCAAGAGGGATAGCGAAATAGAATGATTCTTGATGGATATAAAGCATCCATCAAGAAGAGTCGAAGCTGTTTCTAAGGTACCATCGGTAAGTTCTACCTCATATTTTATGTCTAGAGTCTTAATAGGCAAATTCAGTGACTTACAAAACTTATGGTCTACAAAAGACTTATCAGCACCTGAATCAAATAAGACTCTAGCATAATTATTATTAATGAGGAAGGTACCTGTTATGACGTTCTCATCGTTCACCGCTTCCCTAGCATTCATTTGGAAAACCCTTGCATTGGTTTTCTTTGCCTCCTCGGGCTTCTTAACTTTCTTGGGGCAATTGGTCTTGATGTGCCCCTTTTCATTGCAACCATAACAGGTTGCATCCTTAATGTTCCGACACTCTACAGATTTGTGCCCTTTCATTTTACAAATCCCACATGGTTTAGCTTGTGGGTCTTGGTTGCACTTTCCAAAGTGCCTCTTATTGCAGGTTTTGCATCTGGGCTTATCACTTGACTGCCCCTTCTTGAAATTAAAGTTCCCTTTATTCTTCTTGTTTGACTGGGGGAACTTGTCTTCCTCCCTCTTCCTCTTCCCATCATCGGTAGCTTTCTTTGCCCTACTCCTCACAACATCAAGAGTGAGGGACAAAGATAGATCCACAGCAGATCTATATGTGGCTGGCTTAGAAGCCTTAACATTCCCTTTCACTTCAGGGGCCAAACCACCGATGAAACGCGCAATGCGTTTGGGTTCAGGAGTCACTAAGTATGGTACAAGCCCCGACATCGAGTTGAAGCTAGTAACATAGGATCTACAATCCAGGTCCTTCATTACCAGGGTAAGGAAATCAGTCTCTATCCTTTCAACCTCATGTTGAGGACAATAAGTGTCCTTCACCAAATCAACAAACTTGTTCCATAAAAGGTTGTACAAAGGGACCTTTCCAGTGGCTTGTACTAATGCTTTCCACCAAGTAAGGGCATCGCCCTTGAAAGATTGAGACACAAATTTCACTATGTCTTCCTTAGCACATCCACTAATGTCTACCACAATCTCCATTTCATCTAACCACTTCATACAGTTTATCGCTCCCTTTTCTCCTGTGAAATCTCTCGGTTTACAGGAGACAAAGTACTTATAGGTACAACCCTTGGTGTACCTGGGAGCCGGTTCGAGGATAACTTGCCTCTGTGGTTCACTTTTCTGATTAGACGAGTGTTGGGACTCACTCTTCTTCTGTGTATGCGAATGAGAATGGGACTTTGAATGAGTTTTGGACCGAACATTACTCGGATCCTTAAACTTATCATCCACAGCCTGAGCGAATGCTGTTGTTATCATTGCTTGCAATTCAGCAGCAGTGATATTGATCCTGGTATTGTGGTTGTCTCCCACGGGATGACTGTTCGCTTCGTCAGATCCAGCCATGATTTGGGTACTATATTAAACAATAATGTTATATTTAAATTATGCAATAAATCATCATATTGATGATTAGATGGTCATGGTATTATTAAACCATATAGACCATTTTAAGAAAATAATAATAATCAATGAGATATAATTCTTTATATTTTATTAGACAGGGGAATATAAATCACACTGTCAATGTCATGGAAGACATATTCATATAGCACAAGGCTCGTCTCGAAGGACATTTAGATGGCACAAAAGCCTTGTTACAAGGACGATTATGATCATTGATCTCTTGGATCAGTGATTTCTTGAAGGGTCGAACAAAGTTCATCGCCTTTTTGACAAGAAGTCTATATAATAAAACTTTCATTGTCTTTATTACACCTTTGCTTATAAGCATACATCTCAAATGGATGTTTTGGTGTATACATCTAATTTGACGTTTATTAGCCATGATTTACATTGATCATATAGGCTAGATATAAGTTACTTGGAAGGACCCAAGTACATTTGGAAGCTTGTGTGGTTTCTCGTACCGCACAGCCAGGAATGTTAACATATTTTCCAGATGTTAACAGAGAGTTATTATCTTAAAAAGGTTGTACCATCATAGCCATTTAATATTTTGGCTAGGTTATACCTCTAAGAGTTTCTTTGGCAGATCAATCAAATTTGAAATGATATAGTATGATGTAATAAAAATACATATTCAAAAATCGAAAATAACTTTATTGAATCACGAAACTAGTACAAGGATGCCCTAAACGGGACTTGAAAACAACACACTGCCCACGTAGGGGCTACAGAAATAGAAAATAAGTCCACGCAGGGACTTGGTACATAAAATAAAGAAAATGTCCTCGCAAGGACTTATTGAAAGACAATACAAAATAAAACAACAACTTCCTACTTCTTCTTGCCTTTAATAAGGTTCGCAAGGCCCTTGAGAAAGCCATTATGTTTCTTCTTAGTTTCACTGGCTTCACGTTCAACCCGGTCTAACCTCTGTAAAATCTCCTGAGTTTGTTCCTGTTGGTGAGGAGGAGGTTGCTGGTAAGGTGGGAATTGGTATCCCTGCACCGAATATCCAGTTGGATAAACTAGAGGGTAAGAAGACGGATAAAGTGCATTATACTGAGCAGCTGTAAGGTATGGATCATGGTTTCCATAATCCGATGGGTATCCAGACGGATTATACCCAGATGAACCTGGGTATGTCGGGATCGGGTTGTCGAAACCCAATGGCGGCTGCGGTGGTGCATGAGAAACTGGCGGAGGGTTGACTTCCGGCACCGTGTGTGAGGGTCCACCCATTTGGGGGCCCTATGGAATAGGAGGGTAAGAACTTGAACCATGAGGAGATGTGAACCGTGGTCCCCCCACGTACAGACATTCGAGCATTTCTCCTTCGCCTTGGCGGTTCGGGAGGCGGTTGAGGTGGTTCCTCAACTGGTAAAGGTGGTGGGGTAACAGCTTGAAGCAGTGGTTCAACCAAAGGAGGTTGGACAGGAGAGTTATGGTATAAAGGGGTAAAGAACCAATCATACTGAGCCATTCTTTCAGCATACGAGTCAGGCCCTCGGTACGACAATCCTTGATAGGGAGAACCGCTCGATATGCTAATAGGGTGGCCCGGTGTTCCAGTTTGCATTTCAGGGTCCGGGTCGTCATCCATTTCCATCTCCTGAGAGAAATGATCCTCGGGTCCTAGAGGATTGAAGCCCAAAAAGTCGTTGACGTATTCCTTTGGATTAAACTGAGCTGGAGAGTATGTAGAATCCGAGTGATGAAAAAGATGAGAGTTAAAGGAGTGGTGTGATTGGTTCGAGTGATGTGATCCCTGTGAATGATGGGAATGTTGGGGTTCAACAGGAATGGGTAACCCAAAGTATGGAGGGTCGGATGGTGAGGATCCTAGTGAGACAGAATGCCTTGCTGGCTCAAAGCTATGACTCCACTGGTCCCGTGAGTCGGAGCCAGAGAGTGAATCAGATGGGGTACGTCGGTGGGAGGGTCCCGCGTGGCCTGATGGCCCTCCTCGCATTGGTCCTTTTCCTTTGCCTCTCACTCGTGGCGGCATTTTCCAATTGGTAACCTGTCAAAACAAGTAGATATAATATAAACAATAAAAGGAAAGTTGAGAATAAATCCTAGGTCATTAGCCTAGACTCGGAAGTCTAAGGAATGTGCTTATTGTGTCATTGAGATTAAACACAAAAGGTTAGTGTTTAATTCACTCAATGTTGGCTCTGATACCAACCTGTCACACCCTGATATTTCCACAAATTACCGGTGGGCCCGGCGGGGAGTATCGTGACGTAGTTGATATCATCATAGTCAATATACACAATATAATAGCACAGCGGAAGGCTTGGTGAATAAACTATTACAAACCATAATGTTTGAGTGTCCGAGTGAAAGAATATACAGACTGGAATGTATTAAGATCCACTGGCGGATCATAATTAAATACAAAGAAACAAAATAACAGACTTCAGGTATCTATGGATTTGCAAGATCCTCTTATGACACCTAATAGCTCCAGCCTATTACGAGAGGTACCTGTCAATCAGCCTTTAAGAAATACGTCAGTTTACACTGGTAAATACAATTAACTGACTCTTTTGAAAACATTTAAGAAAATTGATTTAAGTGCACATGGCACAAATCTTTTATAACTTGGGATAATTATTTAAATATAATCTTGTATACAGATTTACATGTTTGTCTTACAATTGGGGTCGGTTGTAAGCCGGTCATGATTAACCGGCTCACCACTTATAGAACCCACAAAGGAGTTATCCCCAACATGTGGGTTTATATTTTAGCATTTGCATCTGTCAGGTGTATGCCTACACCCCGAGCATAGGTCGTGGCCATTTTCAAATGAAATGAGCCGAGGATATCCAGGACAAGGTCGAATTAACCCCCAATGTTTATGTTATCAAACAAGACAGATTAAAACGGGTTATGTAAATTTATTAATCACAATCCGAATAAATGATTTCATACCCGACCAAGTGGTATTATTATAATACTATATCCCAAGCCCGTATAAGGGAAAATAAGTTAAAAGTATTTACCTGAGCTCAAATGTGAAAGTAACTCTGCCGTAAATCCTAAAGCTGTATGATGATACCTTCTAGTAGATGATACTTAATCTGTATAGAAGGTTTAATAACCTATTAGGGTGCTAACGGGCCTTTAGTTAAGTCGAGGACTTAGACCGGCTAGCTAGAAAGAAACTTTACGGTTCTAAACGCTAGTTTAAGCGGAGACCGGAATAGAATGCGGTTTAGACCCGACAAGCTTGGATACTTGTATAATATGGGTAAACTAATCACATTCTGGAATTTGAGGATTAAATGATAAGGTTAAGCCCGTTTCGGCTATTATACGCAAACTAGTCACGTAAACCGATCCGAACGCGTAAACGCGTAACGGGTAACCAAATGAATTATATACAGGTCTTAATTGTTAGTATGCTTAAAATATGTTAATACATCAGTAGGATGTTAACATATATGCCAAAAAAGTAATTTAAACCAATTTAAGTCTCATAAGGGTATTTTGGTAATTTTAATACTTATAAAAGAGATTTTATAATAAACTGACGTTCTGATCTTTTGAAATCAGTAAAAATATTTAATTTAATAAGTTATATCAGTAGGGTATTGCCTATATGTGAAATTTATCATTTATAACCAATTTATGCACCGAAGGGGCATTTTGGTAATTTCACATAAGCTTTAAAGGTCAATTTTGGAAATCTGAGTTTAAAACTTTTGCTTACTGTTAAAATGTAGAAATTTACTAAAAACGTCAGTAGGTATCAAGTCTTATATGTTAAAAATAGTTTTAACCCATACTATGCGCTTAAAACGCGTAAAAGTCGGTTTTAAGCGATTTTCAGGTCATAATAAGAAATCTGAGTTTTTGATCAGTTTATAAAGTTCAACATAGTTTATTTATCATATAGAATCAGTAGCAAAAAGTTTGGTATCAAAATTTATGTAAAACTCATTTTATTCAAGAAAAGGGTATAATCAACAATTACCGAATTAAAGCTAGAACCCTATGATATGATCAGTTTGAAAATAATTAAAAATCTTCAAAAATCCCAAAATATTATATTACATCAGTGGGTAAAAAGTTTGGTATCAAAATTTGGGTTTAGATAGGCATTATGCTAATTACGCCGTTTAATTAATAAAAAGCTTCTTAATTACGATATTGAGCATAACTCCTAATCTAGACCTCAAACTGATGTCAAATTTTTAGGACAAGTTTATAAATCAGTAGTAAAGGTTTTTGTCCTCTCACATTTCTAAAAATCTCATTTGTGTGTCAAAAGGGCGTTTATGGCATTTATAAGCATATTAACGATCAAGAGTATATAATTCAAACCACTAAGAACCATGCACTATAACTCCAGAGGGTTATACTACTGAGTAATGTGGTCCTAATGGAAGCTTAAAACATGGGAGAATTAAGCTTGAACGGGTCAGAACTGAAAGTCAAAGCAAAAGTCAAGCTTTTGTGACTTTCGGTTATAATTTGACCTTAGACTGATAATTGTCGGGTTAGGATTGATAAAACATGTTCTAATATTAATTATCAAGTCATTAGAATGTAAAAATATAATTTAGAACCTCTGTTTTATTAATTTATAACATTTTAAAACTACTGGTCCAGTTTGACTTTTTGTCAAACTAGTTTGACCCGACAATTAACTAGTCAAACGAAATAATTAGGAGGTGCCCTTTTAAGGGTTAATCACCTACCTTAATATGGTTCCATAACCACTTTCGTTTTGGTCAGTGGCTGGACCAATTTTGATTAAACCGAAAGTCAAAGTTAAATTACGATATGTTTGACTTTTCGGTAATTAAGCTAATAAAAACAACTAAGCAGGGATTAAGGCTCTTACTAATGGTCCTTGCTATCTTTTCTACACTTGGTATTCTTCTCCTACTGATGTAAAGCTCCAGAAGTGAGGTATTTGAATATGTTGCAAATGTGAGTTCTTGAACTTATGAACTAAAGGGCTATATATACTAAGTTCCATGAGTTTAGATCATCCACATCTGTTATGGGAGTCCCTAGGATCACCCCAGGTGTCCTAGTGGGTTAAATAAACCGACATACAGCCCATAGAGTCGATACAATTGAAGTTAAGTCGGTTATGAAGCTGAAACCCGCACCTGGCAGGCCTTTTCTGAGCTGGGGACTTCTACGCGGCCCGCGTAGATGTCCTGCTCGACCTTACGCGGCCCGCCTGGAGGTGGGGAACTGGATAAACAAGTTTCATTGTTGGCAGATTTGGTCCCTGATCGAATTAAACCCTTTTTAACCTCATTATTGGCATATAAGGCCCTTGTAGTTAGTTTGTAGAGGCTTAAGGATGTATAAACAAACTTCGTTAGGCCCGGGTTCGTTAATTATCACTATAAATGCAAGTTTCGTCAAGTTGACACTTATAGCCCAAAGTCTTGAAAACAAGCTTAACGATCTCGAAACCACATGAAATTTATATCACTTATTCTTGAGAGTATATTTGAATATTTCGAAGCCTCGGGTTCGTTAAAAGGTCACTCAGAGGTCAGAATTAACATGTTGACACGTTTAACCCTCGTAGTTTTATAATCTTCCGATTATTTTCACAAACGGCTTCTTATATCAAATCAATCTCTCGTTTAAGAATATTCATCATGTATGGTCATTCAGAGGCATAAGTTTTGGCATGTTGACACTTTTAGTCCCTCCGGACACATAGTTTCACTGTTTGACAACTTTAGTCCTTAAAACTTATTCTTCCACATAATTAGAGTTTAGGACACGTGTCTTTACATAATTGGACACGTTTTTACGTGGTGTTACATCCACCACTCCCACTTACCACAACATTTTTGGTCTCATGCTTTTCAAACCGCCACTTATCTCATAAACCGTTTACCTACACCCATTCTCCACAACAAATCATCCTATGATGTGTTATTCAAAACCGTCCCTACCTACTCCAAACTTAAACCTTTTGGTTGCCTTTGTTACTTGTGGCTAAAACCATATGCCACTTCAAAACTACAATCACGGTCCATAGCATGCATTTTTCTTGGATACTCATCCGCTAAATCGGCCTTCAAATGCTATGATCCTCTTAATCAAAAACTTTATCACTCGAGACATGTTCGATTCCTCCCTCACATCTTTCCCTCCCAAACCATCAACACCAACCCTCTACATACGTCCTTCGACACCTTCTTAAACCTGACACCCTCGATTCCCATTCCCTCCCCACCACCTACACCTCCTGCCAAAAAACTCTCACCCACCGCCCACATCCCCTGCCCATAACTCTCAACCCCTTCCGTCACCCCAGACCCAACAAATCACCCCACCTCTCCACACCCCACCCCACCTCACACACCCCACGACCCAATATTCCCGCCCTCACAAACCCACGGCCCATCTCCAACCTCCTCGGCCCATACACCCCCCTCCACCTCAACCGATTCCACCACCTCTTGGCCCATACACTCCCCTCTCGGCCCAATGTCCGAGTCCACTAACCAGTCCACTCCACCAACCGATTCCACCACCTCTAAACCAATCAGCTCACTTGACTCCCAACACCATCCACCCCACTCCCCTAACACCTAAACTCCATCGCCTCGTAGACAAACCAAACCAAACCCAAATACTACAACTCTAACTTTGTCAATTCCACCACCATTCATCCATTACCCGTGTCTCTTGAACCGTCCACCTATACTCAAGCCTTGAATGATCCGGATTGGCATTCCACCATGGATCTTGAATATAACACCCTCATACAAAATAACACATAGGAACTTGTACCTCACACCACCCAAACTCCCATTGGTTGCAAATGGGTGTTCTGCATCAAATGTAAACCCGATGGCACTATCGATAAATACAAAGCGCGTCTAGTGGCAAAAGGGTTTCACCAACAATTTGGCAAAGACTACCATGAAACCTTTAGCCCGGTTACTAAACCCGTTACAATTCGCACCGTCCTCTCCATTGCTCTTTCAAAAGGGTGGCCTTTACGCCAACTTGATGTTAACAATGCGTTTCTTCATGGTACCCTCCATGAGGATGTTTTTATGATACAACCTCCCAGGTTCACAAACACGGAATTCCCGCGTCATATTTGCAAACTAAAAAAATCCCTTTACGGTCTTAAACAAGCACCGTGCGCTTGGTACATCGAATTAACCAACTTTCTTGTTAGCTTTGGATTTAAAAAATGTCTCTCTGATTCCTCCCTTTTTGTCTACAATTCCAAAGATATCACTTGCTACCTACTTGTGTATGTAGATGACATTGTCCTTACAGGAAATCACAATTCCTTCATGGACTCATTCGTTTAAGCTCTAAGCAAACAATTCTCCATCAAAGACCTAGGCTTTCTCCATCACTTCCTAGGAATCGAAGTCATTCCTACGCCTCAAGGTTTATTTCTTTCTCAACATCGCCATATTCAAGATGTTCTCACCGCCTTTAAAATGGATGGTGCAAAAGAGGTTCTCACTCCTTTGAGCACGTCTGATCCACTCTCTCCTAATGACTCATCTCCTCCTGTTGACCCCACCCCTTACCGAAAACTTGTTGGTACTCTACAATACCTTGCTTTCACCCGTCCTGACATCTCATTTGCCTTCAATAAATTATCTCAATTCATGCACTCACCCAAACAATCACACTGGAAAGCTCTCAAATGGGTACTCCGATACTTGAAAGGAACAGTATATCATGGGTTGTTCTTGAAACCTACACCAACCTTAACCTGCGAGCCTTCTCGGACTCAGACTGGGGCGGCATTACTGATGGAGGTCGGTCAACCATAGCATATCTTTTATACCTTAGGTCCAATATCATCTCTTGGAAATCTGCAAAACAAAAAGCGGTCTCTAGATCCTCAACCGAAGCTGAGTACAAAGCCCTTGCTAATGCCGCTGCAGAACTGTTATGGGTTAAAAACTTACTTCATGAACTGGGTTTACCACCTGTGAGCACTCCCTCATTATACTGTGACAACACCGGGGCCACCTATGTATGTGCCAATCCAGTTTACCACTCATGCATGAAACACATAGCCTTGGACTATCACTTTGTATGGGAACAAGTCAACTCAGGGCAACTTAAAGTCCTTCACGTCAGCTCAAAGGATCAACTTGCGAATATCCTCACCAAACCGCTTCCACGGGCACCTTTCCTGCTTTTTCGGTCCAAGATGGGAGTCTCCAATGGATCCTCCATCTTGCGGGGGCGTATCAAACCCACTAATTAGGTCACCATTAAATGGAATATTATTCTCTCCATTTAACCAATCAATCAAGATGATTGACCGTCCATAATTCTTGCCCAAAGATCAAGCCCTTGTAATTATTTTGTAATCATTGTTTGTATCATTGTACCTCTATATATTGTGTTGTGAATAATTAGAATGCATCCTTGATTCAAACAATCTCTATATAACGGGTCATGAGAATGTGAATTTTGTCACATGTTTTGATTGAGTCATGCGCTAAGTTAGTGTTTTAGTTGAGTCAAAGTAGTGGAATCATGTATTGCAAGTAAGTAGGAGCTTTTGTTTATTTCCGTTGGCTCTTTGTAGGCTATAAAAGGCCATGTTCCTTTCATAATAAAAAACCAAGTTTTCTGCCTTTTCATACATATACTTTTATTTTTAACCAACAAAATTCTTTGTTTATAATTGTATTGTACGTGTGTGAGTGTTTGATCTTGGGCCTGAACCAACATGACTTTCCACCTTCAAGTGTAATTCCCATTTCTTAGTTATTCTCACACATCGGATCATGATAATAGGATCTTTGAAGTTTGAAAGGTTATCAGATTCTAAAAGACTGCATATTTCTAGATTATCTTTCAAATTACTTAGAATAGAAAATATTTATCTATGTTTTGAAGCAACTGAAAACCTTAATCACTAGGACAAAAAGAAAACGTTTCATTTAACATAAGTGAAGCATTATAATTAAACTAGTGTCGAACAAGTACAGACCAAGACAACGTTTTATTCATGTGAAACTTTAGCCAATCATCACCTACTATATATTGTTGGCTTATTGTATATTACTACAACCACACATAGTATTGGAATACTAGATCAGCGGCTGTAGGTTTCCATCACGTTGCCTTATTATTACATCTATTGCACTATCTAGACGTCGAGATAGAAAATGGCACTGTAAGACGGAGTTTTGCCTCCTGCGTCGATACTCACTTTTGTAGCATAACCTTCCATACTTGCTTGACTTTCAGTACTAGAAGCCATCAGCTTTTCCAAGATTGCATCCCAAACAGTAGGGTCATCAAAGTATCCCAGATCATTCATCTCACAATAAGCCTGCAAGAAAACATTAATTTATATTAACATTTTTTTAAATTTGTTACATTTTACAAGAAATATGGCTGCTCAGTAGCGTAGCTTTGTGGGGGCAGGAGGGGGCGACGACGACCCCCCAAACTTTTCGATCGTTAGTGGAGAGTATGTAGTTTTCGTATAGAAATTTTTTGGTATATATCTTTTTGACCCCACGGTTTTATAGAAAATTTTGGTATATACGTTTTCGACCCCCCGGTCGAAAATCTCAAGCTTCGCCACTGTGGCTGCTTACAGTGTTGTTTCCACTAGCGGAAGTTTTCCAAGGGTTGTTCCAAGCAATCATTGAATCACTGCAATCTTGAATGTTGAACACAACAGCAGCGACTGATCCTTTACGGTTAGTACCACGAGTGCCAACATGCTCAAAAATAGCCCACTGCCCATTTTGGATGTTCACCGGGTACTGCCCAACGACATTTCCCTGCCAATCATATGCAATCACATAAGTTACAGGATCACCTATGGCATTGTAAACCCTGCCAAATGTGGTGCTAACGGTAGCTGTAGTGGCCCCACCCACAACCGTTTTCTGAGCGTTGATTGAAGACTGCAACACCTGGTCGAGCTTGCCATCATCATTTTGGTAGTTCTTAGCTGCTTGGGCCCTTTGGGTACGAGTTCCTTGTGTGATTGGTCTGCCAAACACACGAACCGTGGTTGCTGTCATTCTTTGTTGATCTCAAGTGGTGTTATTACAAAGTGTTAAAAGAAAAGGTTTAATTCATATGTTTCCTTATTGGGTCATTACTGAATAGTTCTAAATGGGTCGGGTCTTATCTGTTTTATGGTTTGTTATGGTTGTTTAAGTTGGTTTGTTTAGTGTGACAGGTTGTACATAATTCGAGGGGGTAGAATGAAACATGTGAGGGACCCCGATCATCTCTTCAATTTCTTTTGGACTAAAGTGTATTATTTGAGTATTGAAGATATATATGGCTGTATCATTTGCGCAGAGAGTGTATTCCCCAAAAATTTCACTCACAATTTTTCCAGAAGTTCTGTCCATTGTGGTTTACCAGCGATTACTTTCAACCGTGAAGATCTGTTCGTCTCTTGGCCTGCACATCGATCTCAACTGTGAAGATCATTATGTTTTTGTTGTTAATCTCATCTGTGAGACTTGTTCGTCTTGTTGTATCTTGCTGTGTAGATCAGGTTGTATGCCTTCTTGTTCCTTTCCTGTCTTTGTATTTCATAGATCTACTGATTAATCAGTCGATCTAAACGTTTGTACATCAGATATTACATCGTGTAAGATCAAGGGTATTGGTTGGGTGTTTTTTGGTTTGGGTAATTAATAGAAGTTTTATGTCACTGTTTTACCGCTTCTCTTGTGTGTAGTATTGTTTCTTGTGTTTATTGTTGAGAAATCGTTTTGTTTGACATGGTATCGGAGCAAACTTGTGTTTGGGCTAGTGCAATGAAGCTTGCACTAGAAGCTAAAAATAAGTATTGGTTGGGTGTTTTTTTGTTTGCATCTAAATTGATTGTTATCTCTATGAGTGGTTATCTGTTTGATAACTTGTGTTTTTTGTTAATTTATCATCTGTCTGTATTGTGATTGTATGTCTGTTGTTTTTGTTGATTTGTCAATATGGGTGATGGTAGTACGTCTGTACTCTCATTAGCAAACTTGATATAGGGTCTCCGCTTTACTTGCATCCTAGTGACTCTAGTGCATTGACCATTGTTAGTATAAAACTTAAGGGTACAGAAAACTATACAGTTTGGGCTAGTGCAATGAAGCTTGCACTAGAAGCTAAAAATAAGTACGGGTTTATAGATGGCAAATGTGAAAAACCAAAAGATGATGATGTGTTGTCTGCTCAGTGGGATAGGTGTAATTCAGTTGTGCTTACTTGGTTGTTAAACTCTATATCTGAGGAATTGTTTCTTGGTCAAGTTTTTTTCAAAATTAGCTTCTGAGGTCTGGAATGATCTCAAAGAGTCTTTTTATAAGGTAGATGGTTCTCTTGTATATGATTTGTATAAGAAAATCAATAATATTTCACAAAATGGTAGTTCTTTGGCAGACTATTATAATAGATTGACAACAATGTGGAAGCAATTTGATGCTATGTTGCATCTGCCTTCATGCTCTTGTCAAGCTGCCAAGGACTACAGTGATTTTTCGACATTAATAAAGTTGATGCAATTTCTTATGGGACTTGATGATGTTTACCAACTAGTAAGAACAAATCTGTTAACAAGAGAACCATTTCCTTCAGTTAAAGTGGCATTTTCTATTATTTCTAGAGAAGAGTCGCATAGGTTGTCTAGTACTGGTTCAAAAGGGCAGAATGTGTCTTTTAATACTAAGTCTAATCAAAATAGTTTTGATCCCAAAAGAAGAGTGTCTAGAGGACCAAACCCAAATATGAAGTGTACACATTGTAATATGTTAGGACACACTGTTGATAGGTGTTTTGAAATCATAGGGTATCCTCCTGGTTTTAAAAGAAGAACTAATAATAATAACAATCAGTCGTTTAGAAACAATTTTAATAATAATAAGTCAAGTAAGACAACTATTAGTTCTTCTGCTTCTGTTGGAAATTCTGGTTTGCCTTTCACGTCTGAACAGATAGCAAAGTTGTTGAGTTTAGTAGGTGGAAAAAATGGAACTGATCCTCAAAGTTTGAATATGGGAGGTGAGTCTGTTTGTGTCAATAATTTTGTTAGTTGTCCTAGTTACGTTGGGTTTAGTAGTAATATCTTGTGGGTCATAGATTCTGGGGCTAATCAACATATGGTTAATGATGATAAAGAATTGTTTAATATAATTGATGTCTCAGAATTTGATCTTAAAGTGAGTCACCCTAATGGAACTAGTGTCAAAGTAATGAAGATTGGTCATCTAAAATTGATCAATGGGGTGGTTTTACTAGATGTCTTTTATGTTCCAGGATATAATGTTAATCTTTTTTCTGTACATAGACTTGCTAAGGATAATCAGATTTCTGTGATTTTTAATGAAAATAATTGTGCATTACAGGATTCCAAGTCAAGGAAAATCCTGATGATTGGTAGACAGGATAGTGGTCTATATTTAGTTGGTAGTAATGGTAATTCTATGAATGTTTGTTTCAATAGTTCTGTGAAGTCTTATACTTGGCATAGTAGGTTAGGACACCCTACAGATCAAGTCTTAGCTATGTTGAAACAAAGTCTTAACATAAATTCAAGTGATCATGGTCCATGTGATGTGTGTCATAGGGAAAAACAAGTTAGAGTCCCATTTCCTTTGAGTGAACATAAGTCTAAGTGTGTTGGTGACTTAACACATTTAGACTTATGGGGTCCTTATAAAATAGCAAGTTATGATGGTTTTAAATACTTTCTGACTGTTATAGATGATTACTCTAGGTCTGTATTGTGTTTTTTTCTATCAAACAAAACTGAGGTTTTTGAAAATATAAAAGATTTTTATGAACTTGTGTTAACTCAGTTTAAGAGGAAAATTAAGGTTTTTAGAAGTGATAATGGGACGGAATTTGTTAATAACCAAATGAACATGTTTTGCAAGTTAAAAGGCATTTTACATCAAACTTCGTGTTCCTATACACCACAATAGAATAGTGTGGTGGAAAGGAAACATAGGCATCTTCTAAACACAGTTAGGGCCCTGATGTTTCAGGGTGGTCTACCATTAAGGTTCTGGTCTGATTGTGTGCTAACTGCTGTATATTTAATTAACAGGTTACCCTCTAGTGTGTTGAATGGTAGAAGTCCGTTTGAAATGATGTTTGGTTTCAGTCCCTCTTTATCTCACCTTAGGAACTTTGGATGTTTGTGTTTTAGTACAATTTTAAATGAATCAGATAAGTTTGCGTTTCATGCGGAAAAGTGTGTTTTGCTTGGCTATTCAAATGTTAAAAAAGGGTATAAGTTGTGGAGCTTGGACAGTAAAAAAATATTTTTTTCAAGAGATGTACAATTTTATGAAGATGTATACCCTTTTAAAGTTAAGTCGTTTGATAGTCGAGAAACTGTTTGTAAAGAAAATATAAATCATATTAATTTTTTTGAAACGTATGCATCTGAAGTTCCTAACATACCCGATGATGAAGAGGGTACAAATGGTGCTAATAATCCTATTAGTGATGATCAGCAGCCGTTGTCACCCTCTACATCAGCCCCCGATTCTGATGTTGATCACGGTCAACGGTTAGGACGGGATAGTAGTAGTGGTCAGGGTAACAATGGCGGGGCAGAGGACACTTTAGGTTTAAATGTTGACACCAGCCTATCTGAGGGTACACAAAATGTTAGACGTTCTTCTAGAAATGTTTCTTTGCCAAAAAAGTTGGATGGGTTTGTTCTTGATGGTAAGGTTAAATATGGTATTGATAGGGTAGTTAATTACTCTTATTTGTCTGCTGAGAATTATTGTTTTGTTAGTTCTTTGAATAAAGTTATTGAACCGGTTAGTTATAGTGAGGCAGTTAAAGACATTAGTGTATGGCTCCTGTATTAAGACCTGTCCAGGCACTATAAGTGATGAACCTGGAATCTGGACACTGATACAGGTTCGCCTTAGGGTACTATTCTAAGGAAGAAACAAAAGTTTGTAAGCTTGTAAAGTCCTTATATGGACTTAAACAAGCGCCACGTAAGTGGAATGAAAAATTAACCGAGGTTTTAGAAAAGATTGGTTTTAAACAAAGTTTATGTGATCATTCTTTGTTAATTTTGTGTAAAGATTCTATGGTTGTTATTCTGCTTGTGTACGTTGATGATATTGTCTTAACTGGAAATGATGTTAATGAAATAAATAAAGTTAAGAAATTGTTAAGTGACAGTTTTAAGATAAAAGACTTGGGTAAACTAAAGTATTTTCTTGGAATAGAAGTTTTATATGATAAAGATGATGTTTGTTTGAATCAAAGAAAATACTGTTTGGAGTTATTAAATGAATTTGGGTTGTTAGGGTGTAAACCCGTTTCAACTCCTATTGAACAAAGTTTTGTAGTGTCGTCTAAAACAGAAAAAAAATTCAGTGTTGTTAAAAGATGTCACTAATTTTCAGAAACTAATAGGAAAATTAATATATCTTTCATTGACCAGACCTGATATATCATATGCGGTTCAGTTTCTGAGTCAATTTATGCATAGCCCAACTGAATCGCATTTGCAAGTTGCTCTAAGATTGCTAAGATACTTGAAATCTTGTCCTGGTCGAGGTTTAAAGTTTAAATCTGATAGTGACTTAGAGCTGTTAGGATATGCTGATTCTGACTGGGGTAAATGTTTGGCTACTCGAAAATCTGTAACTGGTTTCTGCATATTTCTGGGCTCTTCCTTGATTTCGTGGAAGAGTAAAAAACAAAGTGTAGTGTCGAGGTCAACGACTGATGCAGAGTATAGAGCCATGTGTTCGGGTACGTGTGAAATAATGTGGATTATAAATTTGTTAAAAGAGCTTAAGGTTGATGTGTGCTTGCCTGTAAGTTTGTTTTGTGATAGTAAAGCAGCTTTGTCTATAGCTTCAAATCCAGTATTCCATGAGAGAACGAAGCATTTTGAACCGGATTTACACTTTTTAAGAGAAAAGGTTGCCTGTGGTATAATACGTCCTGAGAAAGTTGACACTGAGTATCAACTTGCGGATGTATTTACTAAAGGGATTTCAGTGTCACAGCATGAAACATTCTGTGA
Source organism: Helianthus tuberosus (assembly GCA_030545235.1). Taxonomy (NCBI): domain Eukaryota; kingdom Viridiplantae; phylum Streptophyta; class Magnoliopsida; order Asterales; family Asteraceae; genus Helianthus; species Helianthus tuberosus. The sequence continues at coordinate 107,145,884 of CM060427.1, read as the reverse complement.
TAAATTGGGTTTGATAAACATGTTTAAACATATGAATGAAGGGAGAATGTTAAAAGAAAAGGTTTAATTCATATGTTTATTTATTGGGTCATTACTGAATAGTTCTAAATGGGTCGGGTCTTATCTGTTTTATGGTTTGTTATGGTTGTTTAAGTTGGTTTGTTTAGTGTGACAGGTTGTACATAATTCGAGGGGGCAGAATGAAACATGTGAGGGACCCCGATCATCTCTTCAAGTTCTTTTGGACTAAAGTGTATTATTTGAGTATTGAAGATATATATGGCTGTATCATTTGCGCAGAGAGAATATTCCTCAAAAAATTTCACTCACAATTTTTTCCAGAAGTTCTCTCCATTGTGGTTTACCAGCGAATACTTTCAACCGTGAAGATCTGTTCGTCTATTGGCCTGCACATCGATCTCAACTGTGAAGATCGTTCTGTTTTTGTTGTTAATCTCATCTGTGAGACTTGTTCGTCTTGTTGTATCTTGCTGTGTAGATCAGGTTGTATGCCTTCTTGTTCCTTTCCTGTCTTTGTATTTCATAGATCAACTGATTAATCAGTCGATCTAAACGTTTGTACATCAGATCTTACATCGTGTAAGATCAAGGGTATTGGTTGGGTGTTTTTTGGTTTGGGTAATTAATAGAAGTTTTATGTCACTGTTTTACCGCTTCTCTTGTGTTTAGTATTGTTTCTTGTGTTGATTGTTGAGAAATCGTTTCGTTTGACAGAAAGCAAGTTGATGTTTTGTTTGAATATTTATGCTGGGTGTTGCCCCTATTTATAAGCCTCCAGGGACAAGGTACACCTCAACGACTGATGCAGAGTATAGAGCCATGTGTTCGGGTACGTGTGAAATAATGTGGATTATAAATTTGTTAAAAGAGCTTAAGGTTGATGTGTGCTTGCCTGTAAGTTTGTTTTGTGATAGTAAAGCAGCTTTGTCTATAGCTTCAAATCCAGTATTCCATGAGAGAACGAAGCATTTTGAACCGGATTTACACTTTTTAAGAGAAAAGGTTGCCTGTGGTATAATACGTCCTGAGAAAGTTGACACTGAGTATCAACTTGCGGATGTATTTACTAAAGGGATTTCAGTGTCACAGCATGAAACATTCTGTGATAAATTGGGTTTGATAAACATGTTTAAACATATGAATGAAGGGAGAATGTTAAAAGAAAAGGTTTAATTCATATGTTTATTTATTGGGTCATTACTGAATAGTTCTAAATGGGTCGGGTCTTATCTGTTTTATGGTTTGTTATGGTTGTTTAAGTTGGTTTGTTTAGTGTGACAGGTTGTACATAATTCGAGGGGGCAGAATGAAACATGTGAGGGACCCCGATCATCTCTTCAAGTTCTTTTGGACTAAAGTGTATTATTTGAGTATTGAAGATATATATGGCTGTATCATTTGCGCAAAGAGAATATTCCTCAAAAAAATTCACTCACAATTTTTTCCAGAAGTTCTCTCCATTGTGGTTTACCAGCGAATACTTTCAACCGTGAAGATCTGTTCGTCTATTGGCCTGCACATCGATCTCAACTGTGAAGATCGTTCTGTTTTTGTTGTTAATCTCATCTGTGAGACTTGTTCGTCTTGTTGTATCTTGCTGTGTAGATCAGGTTGTATGCCTTCTTGTTCCTTTCCTGTCTTTGTATTTCATAGATCAACTGATTAATCAGTCGATCTAAACGTTTGTACATCAGATCTTACATCGTGTAAGATCAAGGGTATTGGTTGGGTGTTTTTTGGTTTGGGTAATTAATAGAAGTTTTATGTCACTGTTTTACCGCTTCTCGTGTGTTTAGTATTGTTTCTTGTGTTGATTGTTGAGAAATCGTTTCATTTGACAGAAAGCAAGTTGATGTTTTGTTTGAATATTTATGCTGGGTGTTGCCCCTATTTATAAGCCTCCAGGGACAAGGTACACCTCATCCTACCCCCCCCCCCCCCCCCCCAAGTCTTTTTCCATATTTGCATTATTTGATGGCGTATATATTCCTTGTTTTGCTTTAGCTTAAAGCCATATTATTTGATTAATGCATGATAGTGATATACATTTCATAATCCCACATTATCATTATATGTAGAATTTCAAAGATTAAATCACTCAACACTACACAAATAAGAAATTATATTGATATAGTTAATAGTTCACAATATCGATCGGTTGGGAGAAAAACTTATACTTCACATAGATTTATGTGATTTAAATTTAGTTCCAACAACACCAGGCAGTAAGGCTGGAGGGTGTGGGGGCGCCACCCCCGCCATGTCACCCTCTATAGCGCCCCCCGGCGCTATCACACCACACCCACCAATTCAATTCGGGGCGCCATTGATGGGGCTCCATCATGGTAACGAGCTCGAAGGGCTTTATCAGGTGGGGCCCATGTCATTTCACCCAATGAATTTTTTTTTTAATTTTTTTAATAGGGGGCTCCATACACACCATGCAAGTTAAAGAGGGGCGTGATAAAGCCCCATGGCTGAGGTGGATCCTAGGTGGCGCTGACCTGGAGCTTAGGTGGCATGATAAAGCCCAAGATGGCTCCATCCACACCTGATAGCCTAAGTCTTCATCATGGTTGCTGGTAATTAAAAATAAAAAAAAGGTGAAGATTATACATAAGAAGCGATATATATCTATTGTGGGAAGTGGTAACATCTATCAGAATAAATTTTATTCTGATGCTCAAAATCACTAGAGATGCACATTTGAAACCTTGTTCATAAATAAAAAAAGTTACAAAGCTCGAATAAATTATCAACAAGGAACTTTAATACCATTATTTTTGTTTGTTCTCATAATACGTGACAGATGTCTGATTAATGGTATCTTTGCAAAGTAATGTGACTGCAAAAAAAAAAAAAAAGAAGACAACCTTCCAGAATTTGTTTTATATACATATATAGATGTAAAATCGTTGATTCTGTGTTTTGTAGTAAAAAAAAAAGATTTATAGATCATATGGTCGGAGTCTGAATATGTTGGTTTTCTGTAAATTGTCATTGCCGATTACAAAAAGGAAAACTACCAACAATCATCATCGCCAAACTTGCATTATGTCGTAGACTTTTTAAATTGAATGATACTTAATATATTGAGTTTTAGATTGTAGTTAGTTGACAATATATTGAATATGATTTTCCTTTTGAAGTTAAACAAAATAAAAAAAAAATTGCACGTTATATGAACCATTTGAACCAAAAGCACATAGAAAACAATTTACCAAGACCATAAAAAGTTAACTAGACATGTTTTATATGAAAATTGTGACTAAATATGAAACTAACCTGTCTTGGTCCATATGAATATTGCGGCAATATATGAAATCAACATTCTATTTATCTTGCCTTTTCACTTCTAAAGTTTGGGCATTAGACTAAGGTTGCATATTGGTTGTAAGATCTATGACTGCACAGACGGTTGCTAAATTATGTCGCAAAACAATTTGTGGTTCAAAATGAAATTACCCATGGTATTATAGCCTATTGGCATCTTGGGTATGGGATAAGACTTAGGGACTATGAGGTCCGGCTTCGATTCCCACAATGGGGTTTTCCCAAATTTAGAAGGTTTCCTCCAGAATTGGTGTATAGGCATTATAGCCTAGTGGAGATGGATATGATCGGGTGGTTCTACAGGTGGCACGATGATCATGATACTCCAGTTGTCCGTCAGTGATCCAAATTTGCTGTTGAAAAAGGTTGATGCTGCCGCATTTTCAGTCGCAAAAGACTATTTGCGAACGAAAAATACGGTCACAAATACAAAGTTTTATTCTACTAGTGTTTCATTTATTTTGTATTTTTTAAATGAGTCAAATATGAAAGGCTATGAAAAGAACAAATAACATTTCAATTAGGTGTGAAATACGTTTACTCTTAACTCTAAAGGTGCAACAATACTAGACATGAAAGGCTAAGAAAATAACAAATACCATTTCAATTAGGTAGAAATACGTTTACTCTAACTCTAAAGGTGCAACAATACTAGACAATTGGATGCTTAGAACAATACCAAAGCAATAACCGAAGTAGCTTAGAATAATAGAATAAAAGTAAAAATTGTCGTTAAAAAAAAATAAATTAAACAGTCACCAAACACAACTTTTAAGATAAGGATATTATATTATATTATATTATATTATATTATATTATATACTCTTACAAAATGCAATCACATGAAGAGTGGTTGCTGAATTTCTTATAATAGTAATTGCCCCGTGCGTTGTCGTGGTGTTCCGAAAAAAATTACATCAAAATGTAGACCAACTAAAAGCGTACATAAAAAAGCACGAAAACGTGTTATATTTAACCTGACTCATTTCCGAAAAAATATAAAATTTATATGAAAACGTAGACTAACCGAAAACGTAAATAATAACATAAGAATATATTATATTTCACCCAACTAATTTCCAAGAAAATTAAATCAATTTGAAATTATACCAATATGTACATTAAAATAAACACGTAAAACTCGATTACAAAGTCTTTAAAAAGTAATATGGTTGTAAGTGTCAATAATAAAAGTTAAGGGATAAAAGTATAAAAAATACAAAAAGACAAGAAAAAAAAGCAAAAAGATAAAAGTCAAAAAAAACCTCAAGTCACTATTCACCCAAATTAATAATGGTAATTGTAGTATATATAATATAATTTTTAATTATGTAATCAGTATGTTATTGTTATTATTATTATTATTATTACTTTTAAGCATATTGTATTTTATATGGAAACTTTTAAGCATATTTTATTTTATATGGAAATTTTTATATACAATCTTTTATTAAATTTCAAATATACCAATGCAACGTATTTATTTTTATAAACGTCTAGATATAAAGTTTAATTAAAACAAGTTGTAAATAGTAATGTACAAATAATCGATGCACAAACGTACATGTCATCAAAGTTAACTCAATGATGTTTACCTTTCTCGTTACTTTAGTAATATAATATAACATTTTATAAAATTTCGATTATATGGTTGCAACGTGCGTATTATTAACATACGATTCACTAAAAGTTCAATTTGAACGTGTAACAGCCCAGCGTAACCGCACCATGATATTGTCCACTTTAGCAGCCAGCACACCCTCAGCGTCCGCCCCTCACGGTTTTCAAAACGCGTCATGATGGTGAAGGTATCCAGTCCCTTATAAGGAAGCATTTGCTCCCCTTCACAACCGATGTGGGATATCACAATCCACCCCCTTAAGGGGTCCAGCGTCCTCGCGGGACCTGGCACCACCGGTCCGGCCCTGTCTCTGATACCATCTGCAACAGCCCAGCATAACCGCACCACGATATTGTCCGCTTTCGCAGCCAGCACGCCCTCAGCGTCCGCCCCTCACGATTTTCAAAACGCGTCATGATGGTGAAGGTATCCAGTCCCTTATAAGGAAGCCATTGTTCCCCTTCACAGCCGATGTGGGATATCACAAATCTGTAACAACCCAGCGTAACCGCACCATGATATTGTCCGCTTTAGCAGCCAGCACGCCCTCAGCGTCCGCCCCTCGTGGTTTTCAAAACACGTCATGATGGTGAAGGTATCCAGTTCCTTATAAGGAAACCTTTGTTCCCCTTCACAACCGATGTGAGATATCACAATCCACCCCCTTAAGGGGTCCAGTGTCCTCGCGGGACCTGGCACCACCGGTCCGGCCCTGACTCTGATACCATCTGTAACAGCCCAGCGTAACCGCACAATGATATTGTCCGCTTTGACAGCCAGCACGCCCTCAGCGTCCGCCCCTCACGGTTTTCAAAACGCGTCTTGATGGTGAAGGTATCCAGTCCCTTATAAGGGAGTCTTTGTTTCCCTTTACAACCGATGTGGGATATCACAAGAACGGGTCAAATATATTTCATTTTTTGTTCTTTACTGTGACAAATTGAACCAATACTGTCCGAACAACATCTGTATCGGTACAATATTCGTTTTTATGGTTTTGTCAACGTATCACGGTAGAATATGTTTTGGTTAGTAAGAGCAAGTGCTAGTAATCGAACCAATACGGACGAACAACATTGGTACCGATACCGATTTTCATTTTTATGGTTTTTCATCCATGTAACATATGTATCAATATCCTCTTGTATTTCTTTCGATTACTATACAAAGTACTGAGATCATACCAATAATGTAACAACCTGAACCAAAAGTTCGCAATGGAGCGCGAAGAATTCTACTAGTTTTTTTAGGGAATCTAGGAAATGGTGCATTACAAATGAAAAATTCAATAACAGTAAAATGCCCGCATAGTCTCTATGGTTTGGTAGAATTTCACCTTTAGTCCCCAACTTTTAGAAACTACACATGTGCTCCCCGTGGTTTGTTAAGTTGTTACTCGGATAGTCCCTAGAGTGGATGGCCGCTAGTTTTCGCCGTCAAGTCCATGTAAAATTAAAAAAATGCCCTTACTCAAGAAAAACAATAATCTTTTTATTTATTTGTGAGACCCACCCACCACCTACTTATCTTCAACCTCCACCCTCAACCATCTACTTGATCTTCAACCTCCACCCACCTCACATGTTTCGCAAGATGTATAAACACAATTATTCCATGCCGCTAAAATAATAATTAGGCCCACTCGTCAATTACAGCTAGTTTAAAAGGACACACCTGAGGTGATCAGGAAAGTGCCTTAGGCAGCGCTTCCCGTATGTACAGGCAAAGTTGGTCAAAACTAAGATCTGTAAGTGACTCAAATATAAAACAAGCAAAGGGATAGCTTATTAGGAATGCGTTGCATTCATTAAGCATGCGCCTTTCACTTTTTAAAACCAAGATTACAACATAGTGTGTATGATATTGAAGAACCAGAAATCGGGTACTTACTTTAACTTAGAGTGACCAATGATCAAGTACAATGAGTGCACGGGGAATAATCAAGGAACATAGTTTTCCCAGCAGCTGAAGACCAAGTTTTCTGCCTTTTCATACGTATACTTTTATTTTTAACCAGCAAAATTCTCTGTTTATAATTGTATTGTACGTGTGTGAGTGTTTGATCTTGGGCTTGAATCAACATTTGGTATCAGAGCAAGGTTAAAAAGAAAGCTGTTTTGAGAGTCGTTTAGAGAGCTCGAGAAAGCAAGGCAACAGCCTTGGGCTGTAGTCGCTGGAAAGAACAAAGAAGATAAGGTTTTGATTAACCTTAAGAAAGGATGAGGAAGAAAGTAATAGGCGTTCCATGTGAATCACAAAAGAAGACCGAAGTAAGAGACCGCGTCAAAGAACCGTGGTCAAAAAGCAAGTTCTGGCATTAGACCGAAAGACAAGCCGCAAAAGATCGGCAGAAACTAGATCGAGAGAATGATAGAAAGCAGCAAGGGTAGTATTTCGGTCGATTAACAACAGGGTTTTGTGGCGATGATTATGGTCAAGAAAGTAAAAGAAAGTAGCGGAAAGCGTGATCGTGATTTTGTAATTATCACAGAAAGAAAGAATAAGAAAGTAAGGAAGAAAGAATGAGAAAGTAATTGGCGGTGCAAGAAAGAAGAAAGAAAGAGCCGTCACAAGAAAGAAAGAACGGGAGTCGATCAGAAAGAAGAAAGGTAATCGATAACCGAAAGAAAGAAAGAAGCGGACTTGGGTGGTTCGTAAAGAACGAGAAAGACCGAACCGTATGGTTCGAATAGCAAGTTAGAAAGAAAGATGATTCGAAGCAAGCAAGCCAGAAAGTACGGGTTCGAATAAAAGCAAGTTGTGTAGCAAGAAAACCGTTTCCGGTTAAAGCAAGAAAAGAAAGAACAAACACAAGCAAGAACGAAGCAAGTAGCAAGAACCGGCATCAAGATTATAGGGGTGAATGTTGGATAATCTTGATGGTCAAGTTCGGTTCACGGATATGGGTTGGTGTTAAGTTTAACGGGTCATTAGAATGTGAATTTTGTCACATGTTTTGATTGAGTCAGTTTGTGTTTTAGTTGAGTCAAAGTACTGGAATCATGTATTGCAAGTAAGTAGGAGCTTTTGTTTATTTCCGTTGGGTCTTTGTAGGCTATAAAAGGCCATGTTCCTTTCATAATAAAAAACCAAGTTTTCTGCCTTTTCATACGTATACTTTTATTTTTAACCAGCAAAATTTTTTGTTTATAATTGTATTGTACGTGTGTGAGTGTTTGATCTTGGGCATGAACCAACATGACTTTCCACCTTCAAGTGTAATTCCCATTTCTTAGTTATTCTCATACATCTCATATTTCTAGATTCTCTTTCAAATTACTTAGAATAGGAAATATTTATCTATGTTTGGAAGCAACTGAAAACCTTAATGACGACTAGGACAAAAAGAAAATGTTTCATTTAACATAAGTGAAGCATTATAATTAAACTAGTGTTGAACAAGTACAGACCAAGACAACGTTTTATTCATGTGAAACTTTAGCCAATCATCACCTACTGTATATAGTTGGCTTATTGTATATTACTACAACCACACCACACATAGTAATGGAATACTAGATCAGCGGCGGCTGTAGGTTTCCATCAACGTTGCCTTATTATTATTACATCTATTGCACTATCTAGATGTCGAGATAGAAAATGGCCTTGTAAATCGGAGCGTTGCCTCCTGCGTCGATACTCACTTTTGTAGCATAACCTTCCATACTTGCTTGACTTTCAGTACCAGAAGCCATCAGCTTTTCCAAGATTGCATCCCAAACAGTAGGGTCATCAAAGTATCCCGGATCATTCATCTCACAATAAGCCTGCAAGCAAAAATTAATTTATATTAACATTTTTTCAATTTGTTACATGTTACAAGAAATATGGCTGCTTACAGTGTTGTTTCCACTAGTGGATTTTTTCCAAGGGTTGTTCCAAGCAATCATTGAATCACTGCAATCTTGAATGTTGAACACAACAGCAGCGACTGATCCTTGGCGGTTAGCGCCACGAGTGCCAACATGCTTAAAAATAGCCCACTGCCCATTTTGGATGTTCACCGGGTACTGCCCAGAGACATTTCCCTGCCAATCGTATGCAGTCACATAAGTTACAGGGTCACCTGTGGCATTGTAAACCATGCCAATTGTGGTGCTAACGGTAGCTGGAGTGGCCCCATCCGTGGCCCCACCCACAGCCGCTTTCTGAGCGTGGATTAAAGCCTGCAACACCTGGTCGAGCTTGCCATCGGCATTTTGGTTGTTCTTGGCTGCTTGGGCCCTTTGGGTACGAGTTCCTTGAGTGATTGGTCTGCCAAACACACAACCGCGGTTGCTGCCATTCTTTGTTGATCTCAAGTGGTGTTATTACAAAGCAAGTTGATGTTTTGTTTGAATATTTATGCATGGGTGTTGCCCCTATTTATAAGCCTCCAGGGACACTGTACACCTTATCCTAAGCCCTCCTCCCCCCAAGTCTTTTTCCATATTTGCATTATTTGATGGCGTATATATTCCTTGTTTTGCTTCGGGTTAAAGCCATATTATTTGATTAGATGTATGTGATGTTGCTGATAATTAATAACATAGCATATTACTAATTATGTATACATAATTAAAAATAAAAGAAAGTCAAGACTGTACATATGGAGCGATATATGTGATAACATTTGTTGGTGTACACGCACAACATGAAAGTAGACATGAATGCATGGATCTATAATTCTTCATATCAACAAATTGTTCAGAGAAACAATAACACCTTAAATGAAATGGTGAATGTCGTGTTAATAAGCTTAAGATTAAATTAGAACGTGTTGTGTGGTAACTTTTTTTTTATTGAACGGTGAACTTCATATGTAAAGGTTACAACACTCTTCAAAAATTCATAATATTAGTTAATAAATTAATAAAGTCTTGTTACATTTAATATAAATAAATTACTAAAGATAGAAACTTTAGACTTAAATTGTCAAGGATTGAAACTTTAAGGTTAGAAATAAAAATTTCATTTTATGCATAAACATGTTGGTTATTTATAGTTTTGTATTTTTTTTTTTTTTGAAAAACTCCCAAGGCCAACAATACAACTACATTATGCATAAACATGTTGGTTATTTATAGTTTTGTAATAACTAAATCATTATATCCAAGTATGTGAATGCTTGCCTTTTTTTTGGCCATGCAGACATCAAACTTTTAAAATCAAGCAAACAGTATATCTAATGTGATAGTGCTAACATCAATATCACCATCACGATCGATAGATGCACATTTGAAACCTAGCTTGTCCGTAAATACAAAAGTTACAAAGCTCGAATAAATTATCAACAAGGAACATTAATTCCATTAATTTTGTTTGTTCGTATAATACGTGACAGATGTCCCGAAAATGGGATATATGCAAAGTAATGTGACTAAAAAACATCCTTCTAGAATTTGTTTATTAGATATACAAGTAAAATCGTTGATTCTGCGTTTTGTGGTAAAAACAAAATAAATAATAGCTACACACAAGCAAACTACAATTTTATTAAGAAAGTTTATGATAAAAGAAATAGCTTAGCTACAAAGTAGAGGGTTAAGAAGGATTTATAGAGTGACAAGTGTCCAATAACCAAAAACCCATTACATCACCACCCAAAACCTAAACACCCACCCCCACCCCCAAAAAACCTACCCCCCCCCCCCCCCCTCACCCAAAAACCTAAAAAAAAACCTAACCTGCCCCACCCCCCAAAAACCTAACCCCCCCCCCCCCCCCCCAAAAAAAAAAAAAAAAAAACCTAAAAAAAACTAAACACCCACCCCCACCACCACCCAAAAACCTAAACCCCCACCCCCTCGGCAATTTTTTTTTTTTTTTTTTTGTGGGTGGGTGATTGGGGGGGGGGGGGGGGTTTAGGTTTTTGGTGGTGGTGGATGTTTAAGTTTTTTTTTTTTTTTTTTTTGTGTAGTGGGTTTTTTTAGGTTATTGGACACTTATCACTCTATAAATTCTTCTTACACTTCTTACAATTAGGATCCTTTGTATTTGATCCTAATCCACAAAGTAGAATAACAAACTACAATTTTAAAATGAAACTTGAAAGGTATATAACCAACAAAAATATAATAAAAAAATATATTTATGAATTAAAATTTAGAAGTAGACTTTCTAGTCCATTCATATCACAAGAGACTACCCATTTTTTTTTATTTTTTTTTACCTTCTTTTTTTATGAGAACGGTGAATGTCATTCTATCCCTAATCATCCTAAATTACACCAATTCTACTACTTGATTGGTATTGAATCCAAGACCTCTCATTTAAGAGGTCTGCACCTCTACGGCTCTACTATTTGGGCTAGTCCTACAATTGCACTTTTTTACCTAAACTACATCTTCCACAGGTTTAAACGCGGGTCTTCTCCAAAGAGACATTACCTCTTACCACTAGGTTACAACCCAGTAGACTAGGCATTCAACTTATAACGTTATACAGAAAATCGCAGTGAGAGAGATGCAGGGTAACTTCAAAGAGAATTGTTCTTAGGAGCTCTTACAAAACAAGTGTTGTGTACATAACCCTAATGTACACAACTATGAAGATTTGGCAGACTTCGGAAGTGTCTTGCATGAAGAGCTAGGTGCTAGGCAGTGGCGGATTCAGTAAATTTTTTCAGTGGGTTCGTTTTGATTTATTTTCACTATTTTTGTCAAATCCTACAAGATTTTCACTATTTTTTTTTTCCATTTTTTCAAAACCGAGTGGATTCATATGAACACACAAAATTGGGCTGGATCAGCCACTAGTGCTAGGTATATATATTTCACAAGGGATGATTCAAAGGGTACGTCTTCCGATCCTATGCAACTATGCATGATTAAGCATTGAGATTTCAGCATAACTTTTGTGTGTTCTCTAAATCTCCATTCATATAGGAAATTGGTACAAAACTAGTTTAAAAACGGATTTTACAAAATTTGAACAATTTAATATACATCAAAAATGTCCAAACTTTATCGCATCAAAACAATCCAATTGGGAAGGCTTAAACATGGCTTCTTATTTTCACTAAGCCGGGGTGTGATTTATGAAGAAATTTGGATTCTAATAATCTTAATTATTCGTCGTTCGCCGGTAACAGTCTCAACTTAAAAAATACCCACTGGTAGTCCCAACTATTAACATATTGGCATCCAATGGACCCTGACTAACAGAACTTTAACGTCGTTAGTCTCCGGTCGCCGGAAAAACATTTTTGGCCGGAAAGCTCAACATTTTCGTCCTAAACCTCTTTATAACAGACCTTTAGGAACCTTTTCTAGTAAAAGCCTCATTTATTGAGGTCGCCGGAAAACTCAACTTTTTGGCCAAAAAATTCAATATTTTCGTCTCAAACCTCTCTGTAACCTTAAGTCGGACCTTTAAGAACCTTTTTCTGGCCAAAAAAACGTTTTTTTCAGTGACTGAAGACTAACGGCATTGGAGTTCTATTAGTCAGGGTCCATTGGAGGCCAGTATGCTAATAGTTGAGACTGTCAGAAGTTGTTTTTGAAGATAGGACTGTCGGCAGCCTGCAATTGCAATTATTATAATCCAATATTCTATTTATGAAATAAAGTATTTCCTTGAGAGAAAATAATACCCCATAAATTTTAAACAACTTTAAAAAAAGGTACAGAAGTAAACACGTTATATTCACATCCCTTCTCCCAAATTATGTAAGGTAGGTTTTTATGTTATGAAAAGTTATTGTAGTTGGTTGTAAGTGTTATGCGTAGAGGAGAGAAAAAATGTTATTTTTCATATGTAAATTTGAGGGAACACTCTTCACCCTTTATAATTTTTAATATACTTTAAAAGTGTTTGTGAGTGGAAGAGAGATTAGAAAAAATATAATGATAAAAGAATTAAAAATATTATTTAATTGAAAATGAGAGAAAAGATAAGGTAAAAAATACGGGGTTAGATTTGACGGGGAAAGTTACTGTACAAATAAACTTAACGTACTAAACGTACGAATTGCATGAAAAGGAAAAAGTAGGCGGTGGCATTTTTGTAGTTATCAGTAACTATCAAAGTTACTCTACAAATGTACCTGTAGAGTAATTTTGATTTTTTTTTGTTGTCACACCCCGATATTTCCACGTTTGACCGGTGGGCCCGGTAGGGGGAGTATCGTGACGTGGTTGGCAACGTTACAGTCAAACAACACAATATTTAAATGCACAGCGGAAGCAAATGAAAGATATGTTTCAACCGAATATAATATTGCAATATCAAGTATCACAACAGTCGAAAGTTTATCCACAGGTGGAAAAATAAAATGGAAACAGTAGTTCAACAGACTTTAGGCATCTTAAGCTTGCGTGACTCTTTATTGATGCTAGAAGTAGCCAGCCTAGTTCGCGTAGTACCTGCACTTAATCTTTTTGGGAAAATACGTCAGTTTACACTGGTAAATACAATTAACCGACTCATTTTAAAAATGATTAAAAATTGATTTGGATGCACGTGGCACAAACATTTTATAACTTGGGATAATTATTTAAATATATAAACTTGTAAAAGGATTACATGTTCCTTATGCGCTCAGTAGCCCGGTTCGTGCCGGGTTAAAGATCAATAGACACACCACATTATTTATTTATGTACTGACGGGTGTACGCCTACACCCCGCGCTTAGGTCGTGGCCATTTCGTATAATGATGCCAAGGATATCCGGGACATGGTCATTAACCCCCCAAAGGCGTTAAGCAAACAAAACATATTTAAACGGGTCATCTCGATAATACTTAACCACCAATCGATTAAGGTCGAATGCCCGACCAAGCGGTATTTTATATACCGTACCCCAAGCCCGTATAAGGGAAAATAAGTTAAAAGTATTTACCTTTGCAAGTATAATTCACAAACAGCAAATGCAAGTAGCTTTTATTGGTCCTCCTATTCCGGAACGAAGGTTTATAATAACCTATTAGAATCCTAACGGGTCTTTAATTAAGCCTAAACTTAGACCGGTTAGTTTTAAGGATACGGTTCGTACGCACGATTAAGCGAAGACCGGAAAAGAACGTGATTTAGACCCGACAAGTTTGAAGACTTGCCTTATATGGGTAATCTAAGCACATTCTGAATTTTGAGATAAAACCGATAAGGTTTGACCCGTTTCGGCTAATTTATGCAAACTAGTTACATAAACCGAACCGAACGCGCAATAGGCGTAACGGGTAACCGTAAGAGCCATATACAAGTTTCCTAAGTTAATATGCCTCAAATGTGTTGTGACATCAGTAAGATATCTTTTATTATGCCCGAAACGAATTTAAACACAAACTATGCCCCGTAGGGGCATTTTAGTCATTTACAAGGTTATAAAAGAGTTTAAGTATTAACCTGAGTTACAGGTCTGATATAATCAGCAAAAATACTTAATTTACTAAGTTATAACAGTAGGGTATTGCATATATGCGAAATTTATTAATTATAACCAAACTATGCACCGTAGGGGCATTTTGGTAATTTCACATAAGCCGAAAAGCTCAAAACTGAAGTCTGAGTTAAACAACTTTTGCTTACTGTTAAAATATTATAATTTACCTAAAATATCAGTAGGTATCATCCCTTGTATGTTTAAAATAGTTTTAGTTCATACTATGCGTTAAAAACGCTTAAAAAGGCGATTAGAAGCCGTTTCCGGGTTCTATATAGAAAGCTGATATTTGTATTATTCCAGAAGGTTTAACATAATGTATTTATCATATGAAATCAGTAGCAAAAGGTTTAGGGTCAAAAAGATATGTAAAACTCATTTTATAGCCCAAAAGGGCAAAACCGACAATTACCGAATCAAGCCTATGACTCTAAGTTATGCTCAGCCTAAAATTAATTAAAAATCTTCAAAAATCCTAAAATAATATATTACATCAGTGGGTAAAGAGTTTGATATCAAAAAGTGGGTTTAAATATGCTATATGCTAATTATGCCGTTTGATCGCTAAAGAAGCTTTCTAATTACGCTAATGAGTATAACTCTCAATCTACACCTCAAACTGATGTCAAATTTTGGGTGCAAGTTTATAATTCAGTAACTAAGGTTTCTACTCTTTTACATTTTCAAAAATCACGTTTTATGGTGAAAAGGGCATTATGGTCAACATATAGGCAATTAACGGAATCATGCATATTAATTGGATAACTAATGAACCAAGGTGTATAATCACAGAGGGTTATACTAGCATGTAACCTGGTCCTAAGAAAGCTCTATGGCATTTCCAAACCATACTAAAACGGGTCAGAACTGAAGTCAAAGCAAAAGTCAAAGTTTTGCGACTTTCGGTTCCGAACCGGGTCTAAACAGAAAATTGTCGGATCAAACTAGCTTAGACCAATTATTATACTTATTACCAAGTTATATGTGATCAAATAGGTTGTATGGGTTCTACATTGCTAATTATGCATAAATTGGAAATTAAGCATTCTGTTGACTTTTTAATAACAAGTTTGACCCGACATTTGACCTAGTTAGAGTGGGAATCAGAGGGTGCCCTTTTAAGGGTTTATTGCCCACATAATTACCAACTTATAACTACTTTCAATTCGACTAATCACTGGACCATCAATGATTAATCGCTAAGTCAAACGGTAATTACGACGGTTTGACTTTTAAGCTAAAACTAAGTAAAAACTCAACTAAGAAAGGTTAAGCATACTTACAGAAGTCCTATGCACGATTAGGAAGGCTTAGGGTCTGCTCTTAAGCTCCAGGAAGCTCCAGAAATGCAGGAGGAATGAGTGATCAAAATGGTTGCATCAAGAGGCCTTTTATAGTGTTTAATCTCACTTAGATCATTGACACACAAGCCTAGCAATGGCCATGGATCATCCACAGATGTCCCTAAGTGCCTAGGACTGTTTAGGGGTCGCCCATGTAGTGAAAATATCTGTTTTGGGTCGGTTATCGCGTGAAAACAGGCTGCTGTCTAAAGTTTATGTAACTGGGGATCGGACGCGGCCCGCGTAAGATGTTAACATGTCTTACGCGGCCCGCCTAAGACCTGTTGTCAGATTAAACATTTTCTAGTTGTTGCATCTTGTCTCTTGGCCCTTCGAAAGGTCAACCAAGCTTTACTTCTTGCAATTTGACCCCTTCACATTTACTTACAAGGGCTTCAAGACTTATACCTGCTTTATTGAGTCCTTGGTCACTTTGTTATTACCCGAAAAGTCACAATTTTCAACGTTGACGCTTTAACCCCTCGTATACGAATTTGATCATAACTTTCTCATACGATAACGAAACTTTATGAAATTTTTATCGTGCATTCTAGTGAGCATAATTAATCGTTACAAAGCTTCGGGTTTGCTAAAAGGTCACTCAGAGGTATAACTTAAACATGTTGACACATTTAACCCCTGTAGTTTGTAATCTCTCACTTTCTTTCATATTTAGCTTCGTATGATCCATGATTTATTCGTTTGATGGTATAAACATCATGTAGGGTTATTGTAAGGTATATTTATTCACTGTTGACATTTTGAACCCGTATTTTCACATACTTTCCATGTTTGTCAACTTTAGTCCTTCTAGAACATTCTTTCACACGTTCAAACCTATGACACGTGTCAATACATTATAGGACGTGAATTTTCGAGGTGTTACATCCTCACCCCCTTAAAAGAAATCTCGACCTCGAGATTTACTGAAATAAATAAGGGTACTTTTCTTTCATTGTGTATTCAACCTCCCACGTGTATTCGGGACCTCTACGGGCATCCCATTTAACCTTTACTATAGGCACATGCTTCCTTCGAAGCTTCTTAACCTGTCGATCCTCGATCGACACAGGTTTTTCAATAAACTTCAAGCTCTCTTCTATGTGCACATCTGTATGTGGTATGACCAGTGATTCATCAGCGAAACACTTCTTCAGATTGCAGATGTGGAATACATTGTGAATACCACTGAGCTCTTCAGGTAAGTTTAACTTATAGGCAACTGATCTGACACGTTCGATGACTTTGAAAGGTCCTATGTATCTCGGGCTTAACTTGCCTTTCTTACCAAATCGCATCACTCCCTTCCAGGGTGATACTTTAAGCAACACTTTTTCACCTACCTCGAATTTCATAGGTTTACGCTTTAGATCCGCGTAGCTTTTCTGCCTATCCCTGGCAGCTTTCAGACGGTCACGAATCTGGACAATCTTGTCCGTCATTTCAAAGACTATTTCTGGTCCTGACAATTGGACATCTCCAACTTCCGCCCAACAAACGGGCGTTCTACACTTTCTACCGTATAATGCCTCAAAAGGTGCAGCCTTAATGCTGGTATGGTAGCTATTGTTATATGAGAACTCGATTAGTGGCAGGTGGTTATCCCAACTACCACCTAAATCGATCACACATGCACGAAGCATGTCTTCCAACGTTTGGATTGTACGTTCACTCTGTCCGTCTGTCTGAGGATGGTAAGCCGTACTAAAATTCAAACGCGTACCCAGAGATTGTTGGAAACTTTTCCAAAAATGTGACGTGTATCTAGTATCTCTGTCAGAGATAATAGCCACAGGTACGCCATGTAGATCTACAATCTTATCTACGTACAATTGGGCTAACATGTCAGAGCTATAGGTCTCCTTGATGAGTAGGAAATGTGCTGACTTAGTCAGTCTATCAACTATCACCCATATCGTATCATTTCCTTTCCTTGTCTTGGGAAACTTGGTGATGAAATCCATCGTCACCATTTCCCACTTCCAAGTGGGAAGTTCAGGTTGTTGTAGCAAACCTGACGGCTTTTGATGTTCAGCTTTGACTTGCGCGCACGTTAAACATTTTGCTACATAGGTAGCTATAGACTTCTTCAAGCCTATCCACCAAAAACTTGCTTTCAAATCCTGGTACATCTTATCAGCTCCAGGATGAACGGAGTATTTAGAACTGTGGGCTTCCTGGAGGATGACATCTCGAAGTCCTCCATACACTGGAACCCTTATTAGTCCATTTAATCTTAGAATTCCGTCCTTGCCAAGAGATAACTGTTCCTCAGTTACCCCTAGCTTTTCATTAGGGTAGTTAGCTTCCAACACAGCTTCCTTCTGTGCAGCTAACAACCTTTCATTCAAACTGTTCTTTATCTCAATGCTCTTGGCATTGATTCTTATGGGTTTCACCCTTTCCTTTCGACTCAAGGCATCGGCTACAACATTCGCCTTGCCGGGATGGTATCTTATCTCACAGTCATAATCATTCAAAGTTTCCATCCAACGTCGTTGTCTCATGTTTAGGTCTTTCTGATTAAACAGGTGCTGGAGGCTCTTGTGATCAGAATAGATCACACACTTGACACCATATAAATAGTGCCTCCATAGCTTCAGTGTAAATACAACGGCACCCAACTCCAAGTCATGGGTGGTGTAATTCTTTTCATGCACCTTTAACTGTCGTGAAGCATAAGCAATAACTTTGCCTTTCTGCATAAGCACACACCCCATGCCAGTGTGTGATGCATCGCAGTAAACTACGAATTCTTCGGTACCTTCAGGCAATGTCAGTACAGGAGCGTTGCTCAACTTTTGCTTTAGGATATCAAAGGATTCTTGCTGCTTAGGGCCCCAATCAAACTTTATTTTCTTCCTAGTCAAAGAAGTTAGGGGTGCAGCAATCCTTGAAAAATTTTCAATGAAACGCCTATAATATCCTGCTAAGCCTAGGAAGCTATGAATCTCTGTAGGCATCTTTGGCTCTTGCCAGTTCATGACAGCTTCCACCTTAGCGGGATCCACGTGGATACCACGCTCACTTACCACATGTCCAAGGAATTGGACTTCTCGAAGCCAGAATTCACACTTAGAGAATTTGGCGTAGAGCTTCTCCTGCTGAAGTAGTGAAAGAATACATCGAAGATGCTTCTCATGATCAGCTTAGTTCTTCGAGTAGATGAGGATGTCGTCAATGAAAACTATGATGAATTTATCTAAGTAAGGCTTGCAGACGCGATTCATGAGATCCATGAATGCGGCAGGTGCATTAGTGAGCCCAAAAGGCATCACTAGGAACTCGTAATGACCATAACGAGTCCTAAATGCAGTTTTGTGTACGTCTTCATCTCTAACCTTCAGTTGGTGGTAGCCTGACCTTAAGTCAATCTTCGAGAAGTAACTTGCCCCTTGCAATTGATCGAACAGATCGTCGATCCTTGGCAAAGGATACCTATTCTTTATAGTGACCTTATTAAGCTCACGGTAATCGATGCACAGATGCATCGATCCATCCTTCTTTTTGACAAACAGGACTGGCGCTCCCCAAGGAGACGAACTAGGTCTAATGAAACCTTTGGCTAGCAATTCATCTAGTTGTGCTCTCAATTCCTTCATTTCTGTTGGCGCTAACCTATAAGGCGCCCTTGCTACTAGTGCTGCTCCAGGGATGATGTCAATTCTGAATTCTACTTGTCTATCTGGTGGTAACCCAGGTAGTTCTTCAGGAAAAACTTCAGGGTATTCAGAAATGACGGGGATGTCTTCCATCTTAGGTTTCGGCTCATCAATAGTCACTTGTGCCATGTAGATGACACAACCCTTCCTCAAACACTTAGAGGCCTTGAGCATAGTCACTTGCTCAGGTAGCCCATACCGGGTATCTCCCTGAATGGTAAGTGACTCACCAGACGGAGTCTTGATCACCACTTGCTTCCTATTGCAGACAATCTGGGCCTGGTTATGAGATAACCAGTCCATGCCTAATACGATGTCGAAACCGGCTAACTTCAAAGGAAGTAGGGACAAAGGAAAAGAGTGGTTCTTAATGGATATGAAACATCCATCTAATATGGTTGAGGCGGTTTCTAAGGTGCCATCTGCTAACTCCACCTCATATTTCACACTTAAGGTTTTAACAGGTAGATTCAGCAATTTGCAAAACTTATTATCTATAAATGATTTATCAGCGCCTGAATCAAAAAGTACTCTTGCAAAGACATCATTTATGAGAAAGGTACCTGTGATCACATTATCGTCTTGCACAGCCTCCTTCGCATCCATCCTAAAGACCCTAGCATTGGTCTTCTTTCCTTCATTAGCTTTCTTTGCGAGTTTTGGGCAGTTGGATTTGATATGCCCCTTTTCATTGCAACTGTAGCACGTTGCATCCTTCAGCTTTTTGCAATCCAAGGTCTTGTGTTCCTTGGACTTGCATATACCATAAGCGAAAGTTCTTGACTGAGTCTGCGAGTTCGATTCATATCTTCACTTGCCGAAGTGTTGTTTCTTGCAGATTTTACACTTGGGCTTATCTCCGGATTGATGCCCATCCTTCTTAGACTCAGACCCTTTCTTGTGGTCATTGCTCCCTCGGTGCTTCTTGTTTGACCTCCGTGAATTGTCATCTTCACGTTTCCTTTTCTCGGCATCTGTGTTCCTCAGCGATCTCTGTCTGACCGCGTCCAGTGTGAGGGATAAAGATATATCAGTTACAGATCTGAAAGTAGTTGGCCGTGAGGCCTTCACGCTTGCCTTTATTTCTGGGGCTAAACCCCCAATGAAACGAGCTATTCGTTTGGGTTCCGGGGTCACCAGATACGGAACCAATCTGGACATTGTGTTGAAGCTCGTGAGGTAAGCTTGGCAGTCAAGGTTCTTCATAACCAACTGTCACGGCCCTTGACCCGGTTTAACCCGTTTCAGGAGCCGTGGGACAGAAATCCCGTGGTATTTATTTTAATTGAGTTTTAACAGCGGAAGTTTATCATCAGGATCTTTTTAAAGCTAAAATTTTCCCGATTATTTTATTTCACAACTCGGGATAAAATCCCGGTAATTTACAATCATATGATTTCACGGAGAAATCTTTATTTTACAAAACATATTTCTTTATTTTATGATGAGCCACTTTCTTAAGCTTGCAGTGCTCCACAGCACCTTTCCTGAATCACAACAGATCACCTGAAACATGTTTGAAAAAGGTTTTGTCAGCGGGAAATACTGGTGAATCATTCTATTTAATAAAAACTACCTGTTTGTTATAATTTACAGTATTAAGGGTGATTACATTGTTTCTATATCAACCTACTACCCACAGTATTTGTCACTTGACTTGTTTCTGTGACTGTGGTCAGATCACCCATTGGCTAACTCGTTGTCCAATGGTGACGGGAACAAGTAATGTATACAAAACCCCACATACCGGCTGTAATTTTGTGATTACAAAGACTTAATCCCTGTAATTATAACTTTGAAAATAAACATGCTTTTGAAAGTAATTTGATAAAAAGAGAATGACTCACATTGCAGATTTAACACAGACAGAGTCTAGTCTATTGATTAGCCTTGTTAACCTAATTTAAATAACAATGCACACAAAACTGGGTTAGTAATCAATACAGCATTTACGATAACTCACGAGATCAACCTTCACAACGAATGACAAAGTGCGATACTTAAACATCCATCGAATTAACGACGAATGACAAAGCATAACCCTAATGTGGGCAGCACTTAAACATCCATTGGATAGTTTAATCGATCGGACATTGAATCGTAGCAGGGATCGAGTTATTACCCTGTTTTGCGGCAGCGATTCGGGATTCGTGTGTGTTTTAATAGTAAACAGAACGTAACTCAGTGTATGTATCGAAATTTTACATCGTTTTAACTCCAGGAATCAAGTCCCAATGCCTACTATTTATACACAAACTTTTGACCCCCTCGCGTGACGCGGGGGGTACCCCCTGGGCGTCGCGTGGCGCGAGGGGTCACCTATTTTCATAGGGTAGCCACGTCCTTGACTAGCCTAGCTGAGTTGATGAAATCGTAAAATTCGACACTGACAACAAGTTATTTAGATAATCGTAACTAGGGTTTACCCCCCCCCCCCTGAGTTTTAGGGGCCCTAATCCTGATTCTAAAAATTCTGAAAATTTCAGGGTTAGTGCAGAATCACTTGGGTGTTTCAATTAGGGTTTCCTATTGAACTAAATATACTAATAAATAATAGTTTTGGTGAGAGTTATTACATTCTCCCCACCTTAAAAAAAATCTCGTCCTCGAGATTTACTGGAATAAGTGAGGATACTTTCGCTTCATTTCTGATTCCAGCTCCCAAGTGTATTCAGCTCCTCTCTTTGAATCCCACTTGACTTTGACTATAACTAGTCGCTTATGCTTGAGAAATTTCACCTTTCGATCTTCTATCTGAAGAGGTTTCTCAACAAATTTTAATTTTTCATTTACCTCTATGTCTTGAAGAGGTACTACCAGAGATTCGTCTGCTAGACATTTCTTGAGATTGGATACATGAAATACATCATGTACTCCAGATAACTCTTCTGGTAGTTGTAAACGATAATAAACTGGTCCTATACGTTGGATCACCGAAAATGGTCCTACGTATCGGGGACTTAGCTTTCCTTTCTTACCGAATCGAACTACTCCTTTCCAAGGAGAAACTTTCAAAAGTACTTTATCTCCGACTTGAAATTCCAGTGGCTTGCATCGATTATCGACATAACTCTTTTGACGATCTCGAGCCGTCTTCAGTCTTTCTTTAATTTGTGCGATTTTATCAGTAGTTTCTTGCACAATCTCTGGACCTGATAATTGACTTTCTCCTATTTTTGCCCAACAAACTGGAGTTCTGCACTTTCTTCCATATAGGGCTTCAAATGGGGCAGTTTCAATGCTTGCATGATAACTATTGTTATAGGAGAATTCAATTAATGGTAAGTGATCATCCCAGTTTCCACCAAAATCTATTACACATGCTCGGAGCATGTCTTCTAGAGTTTGGATTGTCCTTTCACTTTGCCCGTCTGTTTGGGGATGATATGCAGTGCTTAAGTTTAGTCGAGTTCCCATTGCTTTCTGGAAACTTGTCCAAAAATGAGAAGTGAACCGACTATCCCTATCTGATACAATGGAGAGTGGAACTCCATGTAAAGATACCACTTCATCTACATACAATTTGGCTAACCTTTCCATACTAAAGGTTTCTTTCATAGGTAGAAAGTGAGCTGATTTGGTTAATCGATCCACAATTACCCAAATCGTATCATTACCTTTTCTGGTTTTGGGTAACTTAGTAACAAAATCCATTGTTATAAGTTCCCAATTCCATACTGGCATTTCTAATTGTTGTAGTAGACCTGAAGGTTTCTGATGTTCTGCCTTAACTTGTGAACAAGTAAGACACTTTGAAACATATTTAGCTATATCCTTCTTCATGCCTATCCACCAGAAATTATTTCTTAAATCTTGGTACATCTTATTGTTTCCAGGGTGTATGGTATACCTAGATTTATGAGCTTCTTCTAAAATCTTATTTCTTAATTCTCCCTGCTTAGGTACCCAAATCCTTTTCTTATGGAATCTCCAAATTCCATCAGATCCTTGTTCTAATTCTTTTATTCTTCCTTTCATTCCTTCAGCATCATCCTTGATTGCTGTTTCTTGAAAATGCTTCAGTTGTTCCATTAAATCTAACTGTAGATTTAATCTAAGAGCACGAACTCGTCGTTGTTTCTCATGATACTTACGACTTAAGGCATCTGCAACTACATTTGCCTTTCCCTCGTGATATTGAATATCACAGTCATAGTCACGTAGGATTTCCATCCATCTTCTTTGCCTCATGTTTAACTCTTTTTGCCCAAATATATATCTTAAACTTTTATGATCTGTATAGACAGTAAATTTACTTCCGTACAGATAATGCCTCCAAATCTTAAGGGCAAAAATTACGGCTCCTAATTCTAAATCATAAGTCGTATAATTTTCCTCGTGCTTTTTCAATTGCCTTGAAGCATACGCAATTACTTTCTTGCGTTGCATTAGCACACATCCTAATCCTAGTTTTGAAGCATCACAGTATACTTCAAAATCTTCAGTCCCTTCTGGCAAAGCTAAGATTGGAGCATTTGTTAATATATGCTTCAAGATTCTAAAGGCTTCTTCTTGTTTAGGTCCCCATTCAAACTTAACGGCTTTACAGGTTAGCTTAGTTAATGGTACATCTATTTTGGAAAAATCCTTAATAAACCGTCTATAATATCCAGCTAAACCTATGAAACTTCTAATTTCCATTGCGGTTTGCGGAACCCTCCATTTGGTAATGGCCTCTATCTTAGCAAGATCCACATGAATACCTTCATGATTTACCATATGTCCTAGGAATTACACTTCTTGTAGCCAAAATTCACACTTTGAGAATTTGGCATAAAGCTTTTCTTTTCTTAACAAAGTTAAGAGTGCATGCAAATGCTCACAATGTTCTGTCTGACTTTTGGAATAAATAAGTATACCGTCTATAAAAACAATTACAAATTTATCCAAATACGGTTTACAGATTCTATTCATCATGTCCATGAATGCAGCAGGAGCATTCGTTAACCCAAAGGGCATGACTGTAAACTCGTAATGACCATACCTAGTCCTGAAAGCAGTTTTAGGTATGTCTTCCTCTTGTACTTTCAATTGATGATATCCGGAACGTAAATCGATCTTAGAAAAATATCTAGCTCCTTGAAGTTGATCGAATAGATCATCAATCCTAGGTAATGGGTATCGATTCTTAATTTTAACCTTATTCAATTCTCTATAATCAATACACATTCTCATTGAACCATCCTTTTTCTTTACAAACAACACTGGCGCTCCCCAAGGAGATGAGCTAGGTTGTATGAATCCTTTACTTAGTAATTCATCTAATTGCTTTTTCAGTTCTAACATTTCGGTAGGAGCTAACCGATAAGGTGCCTTAGCTATCGGTGTAGTTCCAGGTATTAGATGAATCCTAAATTCTACTTCCCTATCTGGTGGTAATCCTGGTAATTCTTCTGGGAATATATCTGGGTATTCTGAAACTACAGGAATCTCCTTAAGTTCCTTACCCTTAGTACTAATGATTACTGAAATCATATATACTATTCCTTGTTTTCGTTCATAACTAGCAACTTTCATTACTGTCATGAACTTCATGGGTTTACGTGGCTTATCTCCTGTAATCATGATTACTTCTCCGGTAGGTGCCTGAATTTCTATAGAATTTTTGTCACAAAGGATTCGAGCATGGTTGGCTACTAACCAATCCATTCCTAACACAACATCAAATTCAGCTAATTTCATAGGTAACAGGTTTGCAGAAAATTTATAACCTGAAAGTTCTATTTCTACTTTTTGCAAAACCTGATCTATTTTAACTGAATTCTCATCTGCAGTTTCGACTGTAAAAATCTGCCTAATGTTGGTTAAAGGTAATTTAAGAGCTTGACAGAATAAAGTATTTATAAAACTTTGGTTTGCACCAGAGTCAAATAATACTTTTGCGTATACGTTGTGAACTAGGAACGTACCAGCTATCACATCTGGAATGAGTTCTGCTTCTTGAGTGGTCAGCTGGAATGCTCTGACATTCTTCTTAGTAGCTCCGTCGGTCGTCTTGGTTTTGTTGTCTGCTGGTTTAACCAATTTAGGACATTCTGGCTTAAAATGTCCTGTTTCTCCACAGTTATAGCAGATTCTTGTTTTCTTCCTGCAGTCTTCTTCACGATGTCCTATGGCTTTGCAAAAGTTACAGATTACATTACATCTTCCATAATGTTTCTTTCTGCAATTTCTGCAAAATGGCAAAGTTGAAGATTGCCCTGTTCCTCTTCTTTTGAAGTTGCTATTATTACCCACACGAAATCCTTGGGTAATTTTCTGAGCCAGTTCCTTTTTCCTGTTTTCATCTCTTGTGCGTACCTGTTCGTCAGTGAGGGTATTAGCTAATTCTACCGCATCGTCAATAGTGCGAGGTCTCGCAGCTTTAACGATATTATGGATTTCACTAATTAATCCCCAAATATAGCGAGAAATGAGTACCAGCTCTGGCGAAGCCAGCGTTGGTACCACTCTAGCATATTCGAAGAAGGTCGAAGTATATCCTCGACAATCCACATTCACCATCCGGTGGGTCAGGAACTTATTTGCCATTTGATCTTTTTCATACTCGGGACATAATTTTCTTTCTACAAGATTCTTAAATTCTTCCCATTTCATGGCATATGCCTCGATCCTTCTTTTAGCTTGTAACACTGTGTTCCACCATTCTAGCGCCCCTTCTTTAAAAAGATTTGACGCATACATAACCTGATCTTCCTCGGCACACTTACTTATGGTAATCACTGCCTCAGTTTTCTCTAACCAACGCAGAGCTGCAATAGCCCCTTCGTTGCCTGCAAACTCAGTTGGTTTACAGGCAAGGAATTCTTTATAAGTGCAACCAGGTGTTGCAGCTTTCATTTTCTTGAAAATTGGGGCTTGCAGATCATTATTGTTATTAACATGATTACCGCCTCCGTTTATACTATTACTAAAATTGTCGCCTTGGGTACGTTTACTAGGAATGATTGATTGAGGTTTAACAGGTTTCTGAACAGCAGCAACGATTGCTGGAATAGCATTGGCTATTCCTTGAGCAACGATATCCTCTATATCTTGCCTATTTAACAATTGTTCTTCCTGAATTTGCTCAGATTGATTTACTTCATTTACTGGTTCATTACCAATGTTTGCCATCTGATAATTAATTTATAGATAAATAATTAGTATAGAATAAGAAATAATCCAATGTCACAATTAATTGCACGTAATCACGTAAACAAATATACAAACAAAATTGTAAATTTTTCTAAAATTTCATTTATTTTTATAGATTATATCATGCTTCTATATACAACCGTTTTATTATTTATGTTACACGTACTGACTTTCATTAATATTACTGTTATTATACAAACACAGACTCACTACCCACTTCTCTCTCGTAACTTGCATCTTTAATAACGGTGTTCCCTCTCATCATATTTCCATGAGATTTGTCCCCCTATCTCTCGGATCCTATTCCCAACATCCATTAGCTCTTCGCCAAAATGGCGGAGTTCAGCCATATTCTCAGTACTCATCGGTGGATTTGGTAGAGGTTCTGGATCAAACTGGGGAAGAAAGGAATAAGGACTGTTGATAATGTTTTGGAATTGCCAATCATTGGTCCACCACTCGTCCATTCCTAAAGGTTGGGTGTGGATGATTGGTTCTGGGATTGCTGGTTCCAGATTTATATGGAGTTGATTTTCGATAGGATTAGAGTAAAAATTATTATTATTGACATGCCTAATAGTATCACAGCTTGTCAATATAAAATCTAGTTCTTCCTGAAATGTCATTTCCGGGGTTTGCTTAGAGCTTTCTCCAACCTCCATCTGGGTTTGTATAGAACCTTTTCCAACCTCTATTTCTATTTGCTTAGAATATTCCTCAAACTGTATTCCCATCTGCCTAGAATCTTCCCCGGCTTCCATCTCTAATTCCTGCTGTCTAGAACTTTCCCCCATTTCAATTTCTTTTCCTATTTCTAACGGATTGTTTATTTTAGAATTCTTTCTAGTGGCGGGTTTCTTTCTACGCACACGCCTCCATCCTACCAATCTTCTTCTCTTTTTAGGTTTAGGTTTTTCCAGAGGCGGAGCGTTGAATTCTATAGGTTGTTCCACATCAGGAAAGTATCCAGTAAATTCTTTAGAAACTTCTATGTTTACAGGGTAAAGGTTGAGATTCTCTAGGGCTCCAGATAACTCATTCATGCTATTTAACATATATGTAAAAATAATAAGTTAAAATTTTATAACAACTTTCAAAAATAATCTTCACATATTATTGCATACCATATGACTACAAAACAACTGAAATTTAAAACACACTATGTTTTACTGTAAATTTATTTATTTACTGGATGGATTTTCTAGCTTGTAGGTGATATGGTTTGCTAAAACTGAAACAAATTATTTAAAGATCTGCATTTACTGCTACTGTAGCTAACATATAAAGATCTGCCCATTTTTCGTCTAACTTGTCTTCCCAAGGTGATTTACTGGTTAATTTCTGGGTTTCCTTTTTAACTTTCTTTTCTCGGGATTTCCTTAATTTCTCCTGACTTTTTCTAATAATCAAACTTCTTTTATCAGGAGAAAGTGGTTCCTCGTATTGGGCTTTTCGAACAAATATTCCTTCTTCAGGAGTTTGGGATGAACTTCCCTTTTCATTTGATGACCTATCTAATTTAACATAGATGTTTGAAAGCTTTTGCTTACCCATACTGTAACTAACAAATAATCAGTTAATAAAACACATAATCACATAATGGTAATCAGGAAAAATTAAGTATTTCTAAATACTTAATTAGCTTAACTCAGTGGCTCTGATACCACCTTTTTTCTGTCACGGCCCTTGACCCGGTTTAACCCGTTTCAGGAGCCGCGGGACAGAAATCCCTTGGTATTTATTTTAATTGAGTTTTAACAGCGGAAGTTTATCATCAGGATCTTTTTAAAGCTAAAATTTTCCCGATTATTTTATTTCACAACTCGGGATAAAATCCCGGTAATTTACAATCATATGATTTCACGGAGAAATCTTTATTTTACAAAACATATTTCTTTATTTTATGATTAGCCACTTTCTTAAGCTTGCAGTGCTCCACAGCACCTTTCCTGAATCACAACAGATCACCTGAAACATGTTTGAAAAAGGTTTTGTCAGCGGGAAATACTGGTGAATCATTCTATTTAATAAAAACTACCTGTTTGTTATAATTTACAGTATTAAGGGTGATTACATTGTTTCTATATCAACCAACTACCCACAGTATTTGTCACTCGACTTGTTTCTGTGACTGTGGTCAGATCACCCATTGGCTAACTCGTTGTCCAATGGTGACGGGAACAAGTAATGTATACAAAACCCCACATACCGGCTGTAATTTGGTGAATACAAAGACTTAATCCCTGTAATTATAACTTTGAAAATAAACATGCTTTTGAAAGTAATTTGATAAAAAGAGAATGACTCACATTGCAGATTTAACACGGACAGAGTCTAGTCTATTGATTAGCCTTGTTAACCTAATTTAAATAACAATGCACACAAAACTGGGTTAGTAATCAATACAGCATTTACGATAACTCACGAGATCAACCTTCACAACGAATGACAAAGTGCGATACTTAAACATCCATCGAATTAACGACGAATGACAAAGCATAACCCTAATGTGGGCAGCACTTAAACATCCATTGGATAGTTTAATCGATCGGACATTGAATCGTAGCAGCGATCGAGTTATTACCCTGTTTTGCGGCAGCGATTCGGGATTCGTGTGTGTTTTAATAGTAAACAGAACGTAACTCAGTGTACGTATCGAAATTTTACGTCATTTTAACTCCAGGAATCAAGTCCCAATGCCTACTATTTATACACAAACTTTTGACCCCCTCGCGTGACGCGAGGGGTACCCCCCTGGGCGTCGCGTGGCGCGAGGGGTCACCTATTTTCATAGGGTAGCCACGTCCTTGACTAGCCTAGCTGAGTTGATGAAATCATAAAATTCGATACTGACAACAAGTTATTTAGATAATCGTAACTAGGGTTTACCCCCCCCCCCTGAGTTTTAGGGGCCCTAATCCTGATTCTGAAAATTCTGAAAATTTCAGGGTTAGTGCAGAATCACTTGGGTGTTTCAATTAGGGTTTCCTATTGAACTAAATATACTAATAAATAATAGTTTTGGTTAGAGTTATTACACCAACGATAGGAAATCAGACTCTATCTTTTCAACCTCATGCTGAGGGTAGTAGTTTTCCCTGATGAGGGCAACAAATTGCTCCCATGTCATGTGGTACAATGGGATCTTCCCAGTGGCTTGAATCAGCGATCTCCACCAGGCTAAGGCCTCACCTTTAAATGATTGGGACATAAACTTTACCACATCTTTCTCAGCGCATCCGCTGATATCAACAACTGTGTCTATCTCATCCAACCACGTCATACAATCTACAGCTCCTTTCTCCCCAGTGAAATCCCTGGGTTTGCATGAAACAAAATATTTGTAGGAGCAACCCTTATCCTGGGTCCCTTGTTTCGGTACGATCTTCAGAGATGGAACACTTTGCTGATTCGAGGACTGACGATCGTAATCAACTCTCTTGGGTCCTTCCTTCTTAGAGGGTGGTGGCTTGCTGTGAGCCTCAGATTGAGTCTTAGGCTTTGAATGAGGTACTAATTGGGCTCTGCTCCTAGTACCGCATGCTTCACTATACTGCCTATCCAAGGCCTTTGTGACAGCATTATCGATTAATGTTCGAAGTTCAGCACCAGACACATTGAATTTGGTGGTGTCATTATTCTCCCTTGGCTGACTATTGATTTCATCTGAGTCCGCCATTGTATCTTGAACTGTTACATAAAAGATTGACAATAATTTATTTGGGAGTTTATTATGGAATTGCCTTTTATGGCAATTCATTAACCATGGTAAATACAGACCATATTTGGTTAATTTGTTACTCACATTTATTTAGGATTTTACTATAATTTATCCTAATTATAAAACAATAACAGTATTATTAGCACAAAAGGCTTAGTCACAGGGACATTTTAATTTATAAGCCATGATTTCAGAGAATCAAGGCATGAAGGTTTGAACATAGTTCTTTACCTTTTTCAGACAGGGTCGCAGACTACTACTGTCTTTTGTCTCATATGAAAATGAGCAGGGCCCGTAGGCACTATATTACCAATGGATGGTCAACAGTGATCATCTTAATTGATGATTTAAACCCATGATATATATATATATATCATTAGTTTAAGTTAGGAATCCTTTGAAGAATCTTATTAAGAATGACGTGTATGATTTTAACGAATCACGTCTGCCAGGAGCGTTAACATGTTTTCAGATGTTAACATAGATTTGAATCTTTTTAAACAGGCCTTACCATCTTGGCCAGGTCTTATAATGACATGCAGGCTAGGTTATACCTTTAAGATTCTTAGTTAATATTTAAATAGGCAGATATATTTTTTAAAAGGAATGATTTTTATTCATTTATTTCATATATAATTTATTTATGCATATAATGGCAAAAATGAAATTTATAAACTTATCATTCCATTGAACCTCAAAAGAAGTACACTTTGCCCTAAACGGGACTTTTAATAGACAAATTACCCACACAGGGGTTTAAACAAGACTTACCCACGCAGGGGCTTAACAAACAAACATACCCACGCAGGGGTAAAAACAAACAAACATACCCACGCAGGGGTCAAAACAGCAAGACAGGCCCACACAGGGGCTCAACTGATACAAGGAAATTACAACAAACAGTGGAAGGATTCAATGGTCCTTCTTGTTCTTCCCTTTTATTAAACTTGCCAATCCCTGGAAGAAACTTTGTCGCTCCCTGCGATCTCTGTGAAAATCTCGCCGACTTGGTCCAATCTTTGAAGAATTTCTTCTCGTTCGGGTGGGGAAAACCGTGGCGGCTGCGATTGTTGCTGAATTATAGGTCTAGCAGGTATTTGGTACCCATGAGTTGGGTACCCTACTCCCCAAGGAGCTCCGTACGGTCCTTCAGGATGAAGGGTGTTATAATTGGCCGCTACCAAGTATGGGTCGGCTTCAGCGTAATTATAGTTGGTGTGAGCCGGCTGCTCAGACGAGTTTTACGCCATTGAACCAGTGTATGCAAGAATCGGGTTATCAAAACCCATCGGTGGTGGCTGCGGTGCAACTGGGTTTGAAGCCCCACCCATTTGCGTATCTTCATGTAGTGGCGGATAATGACTGCCACTTGAGTGATGAGGGGTGCTGAAGTGAAAATCCCCTCCACGCGCGGATATTCGCGCGCCTGTCCTCCTACGCCTCGGCGGTTCTGGAGGTGCTTGATGAACTGGCGGCGGAGGAGGCGGTGGCGTGACTGCCACGAATCGTGAATCCCTAGAGGGATCCTGCTGCTGCTGCTGCTGGTGAGGTGACGAATGATGCGAGGGTGTAAAATACTACTCGGACTGGTTAAACCGTGCCTGGTAACTGTCTGGACCACGGTAGGGTGATCCATGAAAAGACAAACCATCAGAGATCTCGATGGGATGGTTGGGTGTACCGCTTGCAGGTTCGACGGGATCCGTGTCCTCGTCCATATACATCGCATTGTCTTCGGAGAAGTGGTCCTCTGGTCCCAATGGGTTAAAACCCACTGGTTCTTGAATATAATTTGCCGAGTTAAACCAGCCCCGAAAAATAGGTGTGGGGTTACCAAAGGAATTGTGCGATAGGGATCGCTGAAGAGGTATATAGGAAGGTTGTGGGTTATCGGGCTCATTTTCTGACTGTGGCCCATAGGAGTTATGATAGGGAGGCGTTGAACTGTGCGAGACAGACCGTCTAGCAGGCTCAAAAAGGTTCCTCCTGTTCTCTCGAGGATCGGCACTCGCAGTGGTAGAAGGAGCTCGCCTTTGCGAAGGCCCGGCTTCGTGATCATTGGGGGCGGTGATTGGCCCCTTGCCTCGTCCTCTTCATCTGAAAAATCTTGGCGGCATATTTAGACCTGTCAATATAACATAAGATAACAACAAAATATAAAGGACAATGATAAGATAAAACAAAAAACATTTTTGATTATTCCTATGTTCTTTGTCTAGACTCGAAAATATAGGAATGTGCAATTGTGTCATTGAGATTAAACACAAAAGACTAGTGTTTAATTCACTCAACGTTGGCTCTGATACCAACCTGTCACACCCCGATATTTCCATGTTTGACCGGTGGGCCCGGTAGGGGAGTATCGTGACTTGGTTGGCAACGTTACAGTCAAACAACACAATATTTAAATGCACAGCGGGAGCAAATGAAAGATATGTTTCAACCGAATATAATATTGCAATATCAAGTATCACAACAGTCGAAAGTTTATCCACAAGTGGAAAAATAAAATGGAAACAGTAGTTCAACAGACTTTAGGCATCTTAAGCTTGCGAGACTCTTTATTGATGCTAGGAGTAGCCAGCCTAGTTCGCGTAGTACCTGCACTTAATCTTTTTGGGAAAATACGTCAGTTTACACTGGTAAATACAATTAACCGACTCATTTTAAAAATGATTAAAAATTGATTTGGATGCACGTGGCACAAACATTTTATAACTTGGGATAATTATTTAAATATATAAACTTGTAAAAGGATTACATGTTCCTTATGCGTTCAGTAGCCCGGTTCGTGCCGGGTTAAAGATCAATAGACACACCACATTATTTATTTATGTACTGACGGGTGTACGCCTACACCCCGCGCTTAGGTCGTGGCCATTTCGTAAAATGATGCCAAGGATATCCGGGACATGGTCATTAACCCCCCAAAGGCGTTAAGCAAACAAAACATATTTAAACGGCTCATCTCGATAATACTTAACCACCAATCGATTAAGGTCGAATGCCCGACCAAGCGGTATTTTATATACCGTACCCCAAGCCCGTATAAGGGAAAATAAGTTAAAAGTATTTACCTTTGCAAGTATAATTCACAAACAGCAAATGCAAGTAGCTTTTATTGGTCCTCCTATTCTGGAACGAAGGTTTATAATAACCTATTAGAATCCTAACGGGTCTTTAATTAAGCCTAAACTTAGACCGGTTAGTTTTAAGGATACGGTTCGTACGCACGATTAAGCGAAGACCGGAAAAGAGCGTGATTTAGACCCGAAAAGTTTGAAGACTTGCCTTATATGGGTAATCAAAGCACATTCTGAATTTTGAGATAAAACCGATAAGGTTTGACCCGTTTCGGCTAATTTATGCAAACTAGTTACATAAACCGAACCGAACGCGCAATAGGCGTAACGGGTAACCGTAAGAACCATATACAAGTTTCCTAAGTTAATATGCCTCAAATGTGTTGTGACATCAGTAAGATATCTTTTATTATGCCCGAAACGAATTTAAACACAAACTATGCCCCGTATGGGCATTTTGGTCATTTACAAGGTTATAAAAGAGTTTAAGTATTAACCTGAGTTACAGGTCTGATATAATCAGCAAAAATACTTAATTTACTAAGTTATAACAGTAGGGTGTTGCATATATGCGAAATTTATTAATTATAACCAAACTATGCACCGTAGGGGCATTTTGGTAATTTCACATAAGCCGAAAAGCTCAAAACTGAAGTCTGAGTTAAACAACTTTTGCTTACTGTTAAAATATTATAATTTACCTAAAATATCAGTAGGTATCATCCCTTGTATGTTTAAAATAGTTTTAGTTCATACTATGCGTTAAAAACGCTTAAAAAGGCGATTAGAAGCCGTTTCCGGGTTCTATATAGAAAGCTGATATTTGTATTATTCCAGAAGGTTTAAAATAATGTATTTATCATATGAAATCAGTAGCAAAAGGTTTGGGATCAAAAAGATATGTAAAACTCATTTTATAGCCCAAAAGGGCAGTGGGCCCGGTAGGGGAGTATCGTGACGTGGTTGGCAACGTTACAGTCAAACAACACAATATTTAAATGCACAGCGGAAGCAAATGAAATATATGTTTCAACCGAATATAATATTGCAATATCAAGTATCACAACAGTCGAAAGTTTATCCACAGGTGGAAAAATAAAATGGAAACAGTAGTTCAACAGACTTTAGGCATCTTAAGCTTGCGAGACTCTTTATTGATGCTAGGAGTAGCCATCCTAGTTCGCGTAGTACCTGCACTTAATCTTTTTGGGAAAATACGTCAGTTTACACTGGTAAATACAATTAACCGACTCATTTTAAAAATGATTAAAAATTGATTTGGATGCACGTGGCACAAACATTTTATAACTTGGGATAATTATTTAAATATATAAACTTGTAAAAGGATTACATGTTCCTTATGCGTTCAGTAGCCCGGTTCGTGCCGGGTTAAAGATCAATAGACACACCACATTATTTATTTATGTACTAACGGGTGTACGCCTACACCCCGCGCTTAGGTCGTGGCCATTTCGTAAAATGATGCCAAGGATATCCGGGACATGGTCATTAACCCCCCAAAGGTGTTAAGCAAACAAAACATATTTAAACGGGTCATCTCGATAATACTTAACCACCAATCGATTAAGGTCGAATGCCCGACCAAGCGGTATTTTATATACCGTACCCCAAGCCCGTATAAGGGAAAATAAGTTAAAAGTATTTACCTTTGCAAGTATAATTCACAAACAGCAAATGCAAGTAGCTTTTATTGGTCCTCCTATTCCGGAACGAAGGTTTATAATAACCTATTAGAATCCTAACGGGTCTTTAATTAAGCCTAAACTTAGACCGGTTAGTTTTAAGGATACGGTTCGTACGCACGATTAAGCGAAGACCGGAAAAGAACGTGATTTAGACCCGACAAGTTTGAAGACTTGCCTTATATGGGTAATCTAAGCACATTCTGAATTTTGAGATAAAACCGATAAGGTTTGACCCGTTTCGGCTAATTTATGCAAACTAGTTACATAAACCGAACCGAACGCGCAATAGGCGTAACGGGTAACCGTAAGAGCCATATACAAGTTTCCTAAGTTAATATGCCTCAAATGTGTTGTGACATCAGTAAGATATCTTTTATTATGCCCGAAACGAATTTAAACACAAACTATGCCCCGTAGGGGCATTTTAGTCATTTACAAGGTTATAAAAGAGTTTAAGTATTAACCTGAGTTACAGGTCTGATATAATCAGCAAAAATACTTAATTTACTAAGTTATAACAGTAGGGTATTGCATATATGCGAAATTTATTAATTATAACCAAACTATGCACCGTAGGGGCATTTTGGTAATTTCACATAAGCCGAAAAGCTCAAAACTGAAGTCTAAGTTAAACAACTTTTGCTTACTGTTAAAATATTATAATTTACCTAAAATATCAGTAGGTATCATCCCTTGTATGTTTAAAATAGTTTTAGTTCATACTATGCGTTAAAAAAACTTAAAAAGGCGATTAGAAGCCGTTTCCGGGTTCTATATAGAAAGCTGATATTTGTATTATTCCAGAAGGTTTAAAATAATGTATTTATCATATGAAATCAGTAGCAAAAGGTTTGGGGTCAAAAAGATATGTAAAACTAATTTTATAGCTCAAAAGGGCAGTGGGCCCGGTAGGGGAGTATCGTGACGTGGTTGGCAACGTTACAGTCAAATAACACAATATTTAAATGCACAGCGGAAGCAAATGAAAGATATGTTTCAACCGAATATAATATTGCAATATCAAGTATCACAACAGTCGAAAGTTTATCCACAGGTGGAAAAATAATTTTGATCTTGTAGAGTAATTTTGTTCTTGTAAGGTAATTATCAAAATTACTCTACACATGATACTCTAGAATAATTTTGATTTTTTGTAGGGTAATTTTGTAAAATGTTCATGTGGAGTAATTTTGGTCTTGTAGGGTAATTATCAAAATTACACAACCCCCCCCCCCCCCCCCTCCCTAAACTAAAAGCTCAAAACTAAACCATAAAGTTAAACCTCATAACTAAATGCTAACAAAATTACTCTAAAAGATCAAAATTACTATACAAAAGATCAAAATTACTTTACACTATCATTTGTAGAGTAATTTTGATAATTACCATACAAGAATAAAATTATTCTACAAAATATCAAAATTACTCTACAGGATCATTTTACAAGATTACTATACAAGATCAAAATTAATCTACAGGATCATTTGTAGAGTAATTTTGAATTGTATGATGTTTGATAAACTTGCAGGGTAATTTTGATTCACTTGTAAAAGTAATTTTGATGCAGAGTAATTTTGATACACTTGTAGGGTAATTTTGATAATTACCCTACAAGAACAAAATTACTCTACAAGACCATTTTACAAAATTACTCTACAAAATATCAAAATTACTTTACAAGTACATTTGTAGAGTAACTTTGATAGTTACTAGTAATTACAAAAATGTCACAGTCTTTTTTGCCTTTTCTTTCGGTTCGTACGTTTAGTACGTTAAATTTATTTGTATTTGATCTTTATCCTAGATTTGAATGCTCTAAGATAAAAAAAATAAAAAAAAGGCTACATGTTATAACAATGAACTACAATTTTATAAAGAAACTTTTGAGGTTTATGATCATCGAAAGTATTTTAGAAAACATAACTATGAATGATAATTAGAAAACATAATTATGAATGATATTTTTCAGAAAAAGATTAATACGGGCCATTTCAAAACTTTTAATTACCAAAACAGGTAGTACAAAAAGCTTTTATAGTTATATATCATTTAATAGGGGTGTTCATGAGCCGATCCGATCCGATCGAGGGTCTGCTCATGCTCGGATTGAATTACAACCGATCCGATCCGATCGGATCGAATTTGCAAAACCGAGCACAAAAGTGATGCTCATGCTCAGATTGAATTTGAATCGATCGGATCGTTTTCGCTCGGTTTTGCTCAGTTTTTATCAAATCCTAACGAAAATCGAGCGGATCGTTTTCGCTCGGTTGAATAATAAGGCTGCGTTCAACAAAAACAAATCCTAACTTAATTAAAACATGTCCAACACTTTACTAACAAAAGCAATACATAACTAAAATCATGATTCTAAAAATGTTCTTAACAATATCAAGAAGCACAAAATAAAGTGCGAAATACAAATTGTCATTTAGTTCAAAAGCCATAAACTTCTGGTGTTAGATTTTGGTGTGTGGCAAGGCAACTGACAGCGGCGATATGCAGATCTTCGAAGTTTGAACAATCAGTTTATGAGTATTGTTTTAGGAATTAAGGATTTAGGGTTAGATTTTGATATTAACTATTAAGTAGTGCTAGTATATATTTTGGGCTTTTAATTTTTTTGGGCTAGTATATTTTTGGGCTTTTAATCTCTAAAATCTATAATATATATATATATATATATACATATATATATATATATAAATCATTAATAAAAATAATTCGAGCGAAACTGGGAGATCGACGAGCGAGAGGAACTTTGCTCATGCTTGGATTGAATTTGAATCGAACCGATCCGAGCGGCTCATTTACAAACTGAGCGGGAATCAAACGAGCATTTTTCGAGCGATACTCGATCGTCGAGCAATTTGAACAACCCTAACATTTAACAGGTCACACCACACACTCAAAAAAATTACTAAAATGGATAATTCTAAACGATAATTAGTTAAAGAACGGGTTTTTTATTAGATTAACTGTTATAAATCTTATGCTACAAAGTGGTAACATGAAAAAAATAGTTTATATATGGTTGTCAATTGTGTCGAGTTTCTTGTTGACGGTTGAATTATTCAACCCAAACATGCCTTGTATTTTTATTTATGTCAAAAACATCAACCCGAACATGACTAATATCTTTATTTGTGTTGAAAACATCAATCCTAACCCACAGACACTTAAAATCGTGTAACCCAAACAAGAGTCATTTATTTAAATGTGTCAATTTGATTCACTGGTTGGTGGTACTTGGTAATCAAGTTGATCAGGTTGGTGGATTGTGAAAAGTGGGATAAGTGAGTTAGTGAGGGGTTGTTTGTTTAGCTCCTAATAAGGCTCTTAATGGTTCAGACCTCTTACTGGTTCAACACTTAATGGTTCAAACTGTTTGTTTTGAGAGCAGATGTCTGAATGATTCAGACATTTGCCTCTAAATATTATACTGGGTCTGAATGGTTATGATCTTTTATCTTAGAGTAAACTTTCGTTTTGCTCCCTGTGGTTTGGTCACTTTAACGGTTTTGCCCCAAACCTTTCAAAATAGCCATTTTACTCCCTATTTTACTCCCTGATCTTTGAAGGCCTTCATGATTTTGCTCCCTGCCACTTAACGTCATCCATTTAAGCAGTTAAAGCATGTCAAGTGCAAAACACCTGAGGGGCAATTATGTCTTTTCCCAACCCTGATTAATGAGTCACATTTAAAACCCTAACACCCCATTATTACACATATAACACATTCATAACCCCCCCCCCCCCCTAAACCACCATCACCTTCATCTCCACCACCACCATGAAACCCCACCGCCTGTTAACTCCTCTATCACCAACCCATCGCCCTCGCCGCCTTTCACCGCCATACCACTCAGCCACCACTACACTACACTAAAATTTCAACGTCGCATTTCCATTTCGTTCTTTTCCGGAAAACGTATAGTATTCCGGCAACTCAATTTTTATGCCAAATGACAAAATTGTGCGAATA
The DNA here is from genome assembly GCA_030545235.1 of Helianthus tuberosus. Lineage (NCBI taxonomy): Eukaryota > Viridiplantae > Streptophyta > Magnoliopsida > Asterales > Asteraceae > Helianthus > Helianthus tuberosus. The sequence goes on along the minus strand of CM060427.1, from coordinate 107,106,911 downwards.
AAGTATTTTTTTGACTATAACCGAAGCTGGAAACACCAAATCATTGGACCCGTTTACTCTTTTTTTTTTTTTCATAACCGCGAAACCGACATACACATTGATGTGTAATAGACTCAATTCAATGACTGACTATAAATCCAACATCTAGAAATATTTTTTGAACTCTTTCACTCAAACCACCACTCGTGAGTTTCGATCCTCTGCGCGCCCATTGGAACATCACCGGGACTTCAAACTCCGATTATTCCTCGTTTCTCTTCAATCCGCCATCTCCGGAGGTAAACTTTATATGCTTTCTGTCGAAATTAATCATAGATCCAAAGCCCTCTACCAATTCGTTAAGGCAGAGGCTTGATCGTTCCAATTTTAAAGATTTGTAAGTTAGGGTTTTTTGTGTTCGTTTGAATTGGGAATGAGGACTATAAGCTGGCAGGTGTTAAATAAAATTTATACTTAAATTATTTCAGAATTGCAATACAGCTCAGTTGGTTGTTTTGGGAGTTAGGGTTTTGAATGTGATGGGGAAGAAGATGAAATGGGGGAGCAGATAATGGGTTGTTAGGGTTTTAAAGGTGACTCATTAATCAGGGTTGGGAAAAGACATAATTGCCCCTCAGGTGTTTTGCATGTGACATGCTTTAACTGCTTAAATGGATGACGTTAAGTGGCGGGGAGCAAAATCATGAAGGCTTTCAAAGATCAGGGAGTAAAATGGCTATTTTGAAAGGTTTGGGGCAAAACCGTTAAAGTGACCAAACCACAGGGAGCAAAACAGAAGTTTACTCTTTATCTTAATTGATCAGATATTTGTCTCTAAACAGTTAAGTATTATAGTGGCTCTTAATGGTTCAGACCTCTTACTGGTTCAACACTTACCCATTTAGAATTTGCCAAACAGCCCCTGAGTTGACATGTTTAATTAAACAGATTAAATAGGTATACTCGAACACAACCCGTTTAATAAAACAAGTCAACCTAAACACAACTTATTTATTGAACAACTCACAACCTGATTATTTTCGTGTTATATTTCGAATTATGTAATAAATTACCATCCTTTTTAAATTAGTATCGTAGATTGCAACTTAATAAGAAAGGTTGTCCGTATATACAAAAGTTAGAAAGCTCGAATAAGTTATCCACAAGGAACATTTTCCGATTATTTTTGGTTGTTCTCACAATTTTTGTTTGTTCTTATAATACGTGACAGATGTCCCGATAATGGGATATTTGGATCTTTGCAAAGTAATGTTATTCCGAAAGATGAAAATTACTAGAATCTCTTTTATAAGCATTTATCATCACATATTTTAAAAAATATTACTTGAAATGTTTCAGAGTTAGATTATTATAATTCATACACCTGACCTGTTGATACCCTCACTACAAGTATCAAAACAATTGCTCACCAAGCTCCTACGCAAGTTGAAAGGGCAATATGACGCGCTAATTAGGTTTCTGAGTGCAATTAGTTCGTAAATTATTCGAGATCGACTGGTTAAAAGCTTATATCAAGATGAGCTTAAACGAGCTCGAACATAAAAATAAGTTTTTTTAATACACGAGCCCGAGCTTCACTTATCGAGCTTAAATAGATACATAGACCTAAAGGAACATGTTATTCATATAGTTTTTGGTTGATATATGAACCATCTATTACATTATAATTGTTATATATAAAATTATAATAAAAATAACTAAATATTATATGTTACATTAAATACAAAATCATAATTATGAAAATACATAAAAAAGGATAATTATAAATGTACATAAAACTTGTAAATTCATTAATAGATAATATACGAGCAAAACTCAAGCTTGAAAAGTTATTTATGAAACGAGCTCAAGCTATAGAAATAAAACTAGAAACAAAACAAACCAAACTCAACCTTTGGTGGGCTCAGGCTCGACTCGGCGCCAATACTGTGTTACGTAACTAAGTGGGAGCAAACAAAAGCCAATCGAGCTATTTGACATTTTCTCGCTAAAAGCTAAAACCCAAGTTCACATTGGAGCTCATTTAATAACAGAGTTGAGTTTAAGCTTCACATGTCAATTTAACTTGGCTAGGCTTGCGCCTAAGTGAGCCTATTGTTTACAAAATTTTGAATTAATATACTGCATATAACTTGGATAATTATTTTATTATAATATATAAAATTATGATATAACCAGGTAATATACCCTGTTAAATGTAAAAGTTACAGAGGGGAGCAAGCTAAAAAATGTAAAAGTTGATAGTTTTAAAATATATGAAAACATTCTATATATAAATAATAAATAACTTATGATAACGAGCTAGCTGAGCTCTAACCCTCTTCAGCTAAACTAAGGCCGGAGGGTATGGAGGGTGTCACCGTGCCACATCACCTCCGATAGCGCCCCCGGCGCCACCACCCACACCCTGCAACTTAAACCGGGGCGCCATGGGTTGTCCGCCATCATGGTAACGAGAAAGAAGTTGTGTTCAGGTGGGACCCACATGCATTTCTCCAATAAATTTTTTTTTTGTTTTTGTTTAGTAGAGAGCACTATCCCACACCCTGCAAGTTAAGAAAATGCGTGATAAAGCCCCCTAGCTGACGTGGCGCTGATGTGTCCTGATAAAGCCCCTGAGAGCTTTATCCCACACTAGTGGTACACAAATCGGGTTTTTTAAAAAACCGGTTCCGAGAATGGAACCGGGTTCGGGTAGGATCGGGTTTTACAAAATCGGGTTTTTTACCAAAAATGTATACCCTATATACCCAGGTTCGGGTAGGGTTCGGGTCGGGTTTTATAAAACCCGGGTATTATAATACTCTATTTCCGGGTTCGGGTATTCATTGGGTAGGGTTCGGTATGCATCGGGTTGGGAAAAAACCTGCACCCGGTATTAAAAAAACCCGACCGGGTATTAATGTTTCTTTATATGTTTTAATGGATGGTGCCTGAAATTTTAATGACAATTCAAAATTTAAATTCGATAGTGCTAGATCGAAGGAATAGTCCTGATTTGAATCCTTTTGAATTACATAAACAACAATATATTTTATTTGTTATGTTATGTTTTAACCAAGTTCTATCAATTTTTCTTTTTTCTTTTTGTATTAGACAAACACCAATGGATCTTTCCAGCAAATAGAGGAGAATAATGACCAAATACTTCAAATATCATTAGAAACTTAATAATTAAACAAGATTACATCAAAGTGCATACATAATTTTGTTAAATCATAAGAACTAGAAGTCTTAATGCTTAAACAGAAGTGGAATGTCCATAATTAGGTGTGTGTAATCATATTTTCAAATATGCATATACTTAAAACTAGAGGTAACTATATAACCGGGTATAAAAAACCCAGTTCCAGGTATTTATAAAACCCGGTTCCGGGTATTTATAAAAACCGGGTTTCGGGTATAAACCAGGTATAAAAAAACCCGGTTCCGGGTTCAGGTTTTAGATCAAATATGAATACCCGGTCCCTACCCTATGGGTAGGGTCGGGTTCGGGTATAGAAAACCTAGTTTTTATAATACCCGGTTCCGGGTTTTTTTTTCCGGGTCCGGGTTTTTTGTGCACCACTATCCCACACCCCATAGCCTAAAGGTAACGCATCATTTAAACATTTACACGAGTTGGTTCAAGTGAATATTGATTATTACAAAACGCCATAGGTTTGACTTTTCAAATGGTAGCAAATATGCTTTCTTTATGTCAACTCGTACTAAGGGGCTGTTTGGTAGCATCTGAATGGTCATTAAGAGGCTACCTCTTAATGGAACCATTCAGAATTTTACCAATGAGAAGATAGAAGAATGTGACATGTGATGATTTACCATTCAGAGGTTACCTCTTAACCATTCAGACTTGAGGTTACCTCTTATTCATTCAGAGGTTTTAAACTATTAAGAGGTAGCATCTGAATGGTCATTAAGATAAGAGGCTACCAAACAGCCCCTAAAATTTCAGGAACATTTCTTTTATACGAGAAAGCCTTAAAAAACGAATATGCTTTAATGTTATTTCCCACTAAAAAAATCCTAGAATCTTTTTTAGGACAAGTATTGATGATCAAGTACACATAACAAATGTCCTGGTTCATAGTACCATGTTCGGCAACATTGAACCAGTTGTGTATCTACATGCACTTGTGCTCACTTAACGACACCATCGCCCCATCTGAACACCAGTGAAGACCACATATAACGAAGAGGATCGATAGGTCGATGTATTTCAATCAAACAATACAAACAGAAATAATTCTGTTGCAACGAGTCAACAACAACCAAGAGCAGATTAGACCAACCATTTAAAATACGAGAACTGGTGTCATATAAAAGTACCAGAGAAGAAATATGTAAATACAAAAGTTATCACAAACCCAGCCCAAACCGTCTAATAGCTCGGACAATCAAGCTCCACGACTTATAGAAACCGACCAATAGACCACAACCCTTGAACCATGAACAAAGTTTATATGTAATTTAAGTATCTATGTTTTCTGAGCAATAAACTATTTTGATACCATATTTTAAATAGGCTCGAGAAATAACGCCTCTTGTTTGCTAGTCAAACCAAGTTCATTCAACGATAAGTTACTTTCCCCGTCACTGAATGCCTGGCGAGGATAGGGTCTCACCTGTGTAAGAGCAAAACAATAATAGTCAGCTTATAAGAAAACATATCAAATGAGCCAAAAGGGTCGGAAGTTCCAAGTGTTTTTTATTGAATACTTACCATATCATTTTATTTGAGGTCATTACCAGACACACATAACTTTTGTAATCACATTCGACATACTAATCACGTAACATATTTATAAGGAAACTTAATAATTTGGACAAAAGCATGTTGTTACTAGGGGTGTAAAAAGAGCCAAGCCCCTTATGAGCTAGTCAGGATCAGCTCGCAAAAGGCTCGAGCAAGCTCCAGCCTGAATTGAAGCTCATTTAATAAATGAGCCAGGGTTTCACACTCCTAGCTTGACTAGGCTGACCTTGATACTTATAAAAATACAATAAATATTATTTTATATAATTATATAACGAATATTATTATTATTATTATTATTATATATAAAAATTAAGATTTAATAACCAGAAATATATAACATATCTCTTAATATATGAATAATTATAATTTAATATATATATATATATATATACACACACACATATATATATATATGTAATACAATTAAATATTTTTAAGCCTACAATATTTTTGTTTGGATTCAGTTTAAAGAAAATTACATAAGAATAGCAGGTAAACGGGCAACAAGTTGTGCCGCAACCCCCTTTTAATATATAACAAACAAGTCAACCCAAGCATGGAAAATAATTAGTGAGTCAAGCTCGAGTTTCAGACATAGAGCTCAAAGGGTGTTGAGCTCGAGTTTTAGACACATAGCTCGAAGCGTGTCTAGCTCGAGCTTGAGCGCTTTAAATATTAAACAAGCCGAGCTTGGCTCGTTTACACCCTATTTCTAACAAATAATTTTATCAGATACGAGTCACCACATGAACTGAATAATAAAAAATTTTGAAAAATGTTTTGATAAGAAAAGGTAAGGAATTAGTGAATTACCAATCTGTATGTGCCAGGCTTGAACACTCGGGCAACATCAATGAAGCTGAAGAGATGCTGCCAAAAAATAAAAGGTAAAACAACTCAACTGAGAGTGGTAGTAACATTGCTAGAATACTAAGAGTCCTCTAAATTGGCATTTTGGAAAGTTTGGTAATTAGGTTAACACAAAAGGTTAATGTTATTAGAAATTATTATACCTGTAACTTGTCAGTCCTGAGAAATCTGCGTCCACGACGGCTTCCATCGGGCATGCGCACAAGAAGCGTGACAGCGTTTTCATCATCAGATGCAGGTTCCTGAGGAAGGGATGCTTCTTTTCCTGCTAACTGCCTCTCCAGTTCCTGCAAAACAAAAACAAAAATATGAGCGGTTTTGGATGATTGAAGTTGTGCCACAACAAAGCAGTATTACAGATGACATGAACACCAAGGTGCAAAAATTGTAGAACACAGATGAGGCTAAAGAACAAGCGCTAGTCTGAGCAAAAGATTCTATGCAGATATACATATATGGATTATGGAGATGTATGCATGTAGCTGTATGTGTATAAATTTCTTGGCCAGAAGGGATGTGTATACACACATATATATGGCGTGTAAATGTTGTATACATGTTTCTATATGCATAAATTGTGTATATATACAGTATGTATATGTACGTACACAAACGGAATCGTTAAGAAGGGATGAAGATATATACCTGAAGTATAGAACTTTAAAACAAGTATCATTAACATAATAGAACGCTAGCATAGTAATGTTGATAACATGTATAATAAGAAACCATTCAGGCCCTCAAAAACTAATAGCAATATTAATTGACAAGCAAACACTAATATTAACATGGGTAAACAGACAGCATCCGGTTAACATCACAAAATAAACATTATATTAGATTCAAAAGCATATTAACAACTAGCATGCAGCTTAGCTCAAGCCCATACTGATATCTACAAACAAAATTATTTGAGGTGGAATTAGGCATTAATGCCCTTATTATCTCTTTTATTAAGAAGTTTCAAGCTGACCTGTCATCTGTTGTCTTTAGTGTGAGTACTGAGTAGTGTACTTTGTACTAGTTTAAAAGAAAGATTAATTGCATTGCACTTACATGGCAAAAGAGAGATAAAAGCAAGAAATTTGCTATCAAAAGAGAGGACACACACTCTAAGTAGCATAAACAATTTACTGAAAAAACACTTTAAACACAGGTCACCTGTTCTTCTTCTAGCTTTATGCGTGCTTCTTCTTCCTTACGCCTTTCTTCTTCCATAGCAGCTTCTTTAGCCGATTGCTCTAGTAACTCCTTTTCTCTGTCTGCTTGCAATGCCGCAAGATACTCATCATCCTGTACGCAGTTTTCAAAACTCACATCAAAGGATCCAAAACTTTTTTTTTAAAGCAGATTGCGGTTTCGTGTTAAATAATCTAACCGTATTTCAACTTACCTGTTGTTCTCTTATTAAACGCTGAGCAGTTAGAGACGGTGATGGAGGACGAGGTGTTGACCTAGGATACGGTCCAAGATTTCCATCTAAGCCATTCTGCATGTATTGATGAGGTGCAAATGGTACACGATATCCACTCCCTTCAGGAATTCCGCCAAAGATAGCAGCCTCAAGCATGACTGCTTCATCATGTTCCATAGATGAGATGCCTCCCCACTGTTAAAAGAAAAAAAATTATTATCGAAAACAAGTACTCTAGTATATAAACTAGATGTTAATAACTATCGAGTAAAATGCTATTTTCGTCCCTGAGGTTTGGCCAGTTTTGCGATTTTCGTCCTAAGGCTTGTTTTCCCGCATCTGGTTCCAAAAGGTTTGAAATCTTGCCATTTTCATCTCGTTAACTCTATCCATTTTTCTCCGTTAAGTCAGGGGTATTTCCGTCTTTTTTGTTAACTTAAAGGGCAATTTCTGAATTGCCATTTAAGTACATCATGCTAAATGCTTGTACATAAAGTGAAAAAGACCGAATTGCCTTTTAGGTTAATGACAAAAGACAAAAATACCCGACTTAATGGAGAAAAATGAAGGGAGTTAACGAGCCGGATGAAAATGACAAGATTTGAAACCTTTTGGACCCAGATGCGGAAAACAAACATTTGGACGAAAGTCGCAAAACTGGCCAAACCTCAAGGATGGAAATAGCATTTTACTCATAATTATTAGTTAAAATGGGTTAAATGTATAAGAATACTTCATCAGATGGGAAGTCACTCCTATTGTTCGCAGGGTGATTGATATTTGGTGGTTGTTGACCAGAGGATAAGTTTAGGTCTACTTCTTCAACGTCTTCAGCAGAATCAATAGACCGAGAAGGCATAAGTCGACTCCTGTTTCTAACCAGAGGTTGTTCTTCTGCTTCTTCAACTTCATCTGGAAACGATGAGCTCCCAGCTTCCACCCTATTGTAAGTTACAAAGAAACTATTTAACATTCTTATTTTGTGGGTCCCGGTTTTAAGATGTCAGCAATATGCAGAATGTTGGATTGACAAGAATAGTATAAACTAGAGTTGGCAATTTCAACCCGTTAATGTATGGGCCGGTTTGGGTTGTATTTTTAATCTAAAAAAACGGGTCGAACAAGTCAAATAGGTTCAAAGTCATTCAATTCTATTTTTAACTATCGGTTATCCGTCCCCATGTAAAATATCGGTGCCAAATATCGGCACCGATATCATCGGCAATATTGACCGATATTTGACCAATATACTAAGTAGTTAATGCGGTAAAATATCGGATATCGGTCAAGGACCGATATTTGAGATATCGGTTATCGCGGTAGGATATCGGTGGGATATCGGTAATTTTAATATCATGCTAAATTTATATATATAGCAATTTAACACTAACAATTCAGTATACTCTTCTACCATTAACAAATTAACCTTTTGCAACTTGCAAAACATTAACAATTGTAGTAAAGTAGGAACTTACTAAGACTTAAAACACTAACATTTAACAATAACAACTAACAATTAAGACTTAAAACACTAATAGCAACAATAAGAATAAAGACAGAGTTGAACTAAGAAGAAAGATGCTAATATCGGGAAAATCTGTGATATATTGGTCAAATATCGGTCAATATCGCTAATATTATCGGTACCGATATCTCGGCAGGGGACCGATAACCGATATATCACTGATATATCGGTTGATATATCAGGATATTAACTACATAGCCAATATATCACCGATTTTTCCGATAGCAGTACCTTTCTTCTTAGTTCTACCATTCGTTTTTCTTCTTATTGTTGCTATTAGTGTTTTAAGTCTTAATTATTCATAGTTAGTGTTAAATGTTAGTATTTTAAGTCTTAATCAGTTCCTACTTGCTACAATTGACAGTGGTTTGCAAGTTGCAAAAGGTTAATTTGTTAGTGGTAGGAGAGTATAATGAATTGTTAGGGGGGAAGGGTCACCCAAGGGTAGTATCCTTGCCCCGACCAATCAATCCCGCCATGTCAAAATTCTTAGAAACTACCCTTAAGCCACAAAACACTGGCGGCTCCCTACCCTCGCCTTAAACAAGTATCCTTGAACCATGGACCCCACTCTTTTACCCCACCCACCAATCACGCACCCCTTTCAAGAGATGGACCCCACCTCAAACCCCTTCTCTCCTACCCTTGCACGGGTTCATCTTAACGAAGAACCAACCCGCCAAGCCTACCCTTGCGGGTGGCGGCGGTGTTGTGGCACAAGAAACTACCCGTGAGGGTGGCCCGTCCCTATACAGGTCAACCAAAACCCATCCTAATACAACCGGCAATAAAAACGACCTGTATCAACACAAACCCATTTGTTCCATTACCCAACACGCCCACTTTTCCACAGTTAGCATATGTGATTAGAACCTTACCTTCCGTTTAATGATGTCAACGTCTCCATTTCTTCCACCTCAACCGACTTTGAACCCCTGGGTTCTGATGGTCCCACTTCAGATCCTTGTTGGCGTAAAGCTTTCTCTTGCTCAGCACTCTGGAAAAGATCAATGTTAAGGAGGAAGGAGAAAAACATAGCACTGAGTGCCTTATCACATTATGAAAACTAGTGGATTGGCCCATGCTACTCGGTGGGATCTCGGCCCGTGGTTGATTCAGTCTGTGCCATAACTTTACCGCTATAAAAACGGTATTTCATATCAATAGAAATTAAAGAGAAAACTCAAAAATAAAGTCGTGATAGGACAAAAAATTATACCAATGTGTGCTTTACATTGATACAAAACCATAAAAACTAATACTGATGCGGGTTACGATGTCGATAACATCAACACCGGTACCGATGTCAATGTCGATATCGGGTCCGTTCGTCACGTCACGACACCCGCATTCGCTATAGCTTACAACTATGATTTTAACTTGTGCCGGAATATCGAGAAACAAAGTTTACACAATTGCGTATTAATTAAAAAAATAACGAATGCAAGACGTATATTATAAAAGTAACATCGATACTGACTTTGTAAACGATTATTTCAAATATATTAATTTGTATACAAATCATATTCGTTAAATAATCAAACTTTAAACTCAACTAATAATTGAATTTAAATAATACATTAATCAAAGACATTAAATATGATCAAACTTGGAAATACAAAGCTTTAAATTTTAAAATATCTGTCAAGAAGCAAACAATACCAAGCATGACAACAAACGTCTACACTCAATTTTTGTTTAGGGGCTAAAAGTGTATAAAGTGAGAAACTTGTGTGCTCACATTTAAAAACATCAAAGTCCACTGGTGTTCTACAGTGAATTCCACATACCAAGCATGACAACAAACGTCAACATTCAATTTTTGTTTAGGGACTAAAAGTGTATAAAACGAGAAACTTGTGTGCTCATATTTAAAAACATCAAAGTCCACTGGTTTTCTACAGTGAATTCCACCTTGTTTTTTAATATTAATAATAATAATAATAATAATAATAATAATAATAATTGTAAAAAGATGTAAACCTTTAAAGATAAAGAGACTGCTTGTGCCAATTCCGGATCCTCCAACTGAGATTGCCTTGGTTGCGGTAAAGCTTCATCTCCTAGACCCATCTGGGAATCCTGTTTGGAAGCTTCAATAGCAGCCCGAATCATTTCTTCTTCAATACCATAATCAGGTAAATCAGCAGCTTGTGGAGCGCTCGGTCTCAAACCAGAAGTTGGAAAACCATCATTGTCGTCATTATCATCTTCATCAACAATCACGACCCCACGAGTTTCCGGGACATGTTCGGTTGCAGTGTCAGTGACATCCTCGATTCTCGGAGCATGTCCAGAACGTTCTGATTCTGTAGTGGAGCTGGGCCCATCCTTGACCTCAATGGGAATCTGTCTCACCTCTCTTGGATGGGAGACGATTGGTTCACCGGTTCTAACCCGTGGTCCACTATCGAATATACTTCTGGTAAAGTTCGGGTCAAGAAGAGAGAACGGGTTCATATCTCTAGCTAAAGGAAAAGGTGGGAAACCGGGTCGGTGAGATGCACTTGGAAATGAATCTTCTATGTCCATGAAATCATCTTGTGGAGCAGCAACAGACGTTTCGTGTCTTCTAAAATAGTATAGAGAAATGTTTTAAAAAGTAAGAAGATGAAGAAAAAGTTATAATTAGTGTTTTATTATTTTGTGACGTATGAAATTTAAGGAATAAAGAATGAACTAACGTGGTTCTATCTCCTTCGGTGAAATGTGCATTGACAGCCTCATTGAGATCACCACCATGTTCCTGATAAAAAGTAAATGAAGAAGTTAATATCTATATACAAGATTCTACTTGATATATCAAATAACTTCCAAATATCTATATACAAGATTCGGTGAAATGTGCATTGCACCCTCTGTCTTCTACAGTGAAGTTTTAAAGAACAAGCATGTGGATCCAATAAAGAAAATATTACAACTTTATACATTGCCCTCTCATTTGCATTTACGACAACACTTTTGTAACTTGATTACTCGAACCCATAACCTGATCTAAAGAGGTAACATTATTGGTTGGTAGGTGAAAACATATATATCCCATAGTTGTCAATAGCGGTCGCTATAGCGAATAGTGTAGCGTATAGGTCGAAGGTCGCCACACGGTATGTAGCCATAAATAGCGGGATTTCAGTTTTTTTAAAATATAAATAGCGATTAAATAGAGCTATAAAATAGCTGGAATGCTGGATTTTAGATTTTTATTAAATATACATGTAAAATAGCGTATATACCAGGGTATATTGATATAATGTACATATAATTTTTTTTTTAAATCTAGTATATCGCTATTTATAAAATAGTGCCCACTATTTATCGTTGTGTAGCATATAGGTAGCTTATCGCTATTTGTCGCTATTAACAACTACGAATTATATATGATACCTATTTATGCAATCCCCAACATTAGCACAAATTGAATCAAATTTAAAAAAAAATACATATGGAAAATATCTCCATTATTTTTTGACCCAAGGCAGACCTATATGAAGTAAAGCCCAAATTTTGAAAACGACCAGACTTCAATCTATCAATTGAAGTAAAAAAATATCCCCAAAACCATTAATTACTGTCTAATCTATGCAAAACTGGAAGATTCTCGTTTTGACTTTTTTTTTCCCAAACAAAACAAGTTACTTTCCCAAGATCGCACGGACAAAAAAAGATTGCTACCTCGATTAAACTTCATAACAAGCAGTATTACGGATCTAATTTCAAACAATATCACATGAATTTCGTATATTAAGCACTAATCTCGAAATCAAAACCCTAACTCTTCACATATGACAGATTACACACGTGCAACTGATTAATCCAAATTAAATAAAAAATTTGTGTATTAAGTTCCAATATCAAAATCAAAACCCTAACTCTTCACATGTACCAAATTACACCAAACCTAGGGCACACACAATCAATTAAACAAAACTAAAACACAAATTACGGCAAAGTTAAACACAAACCCCTACATTCCACTGTAGAATCAACAAACAAGCTCTAGACATCATATAATACATATCAAACACGAATTAACACTTCCGATGCTTACGTAATCAATTAATCAATTAATTGACGAGAAAAAGGAACAATTTCACTTTCATGTATCAAGCACTAATATCAAAATCAAAACCCTAACTCTTCACATAAACCACATTATACCAAATCTAGGGCACATACAACCAATTAACCAAACCTAAAACACAAATTAGGGCAAAGTTAACTACAAACCCCTACATTCCACTGTAGAATCAATTTAAAGAGCTCTAGACATCATATAATTCATATCAAACACGAATTGTCACTTACAATACTTACGTAATGAATCAATCAATCAACGAAATAATATCAATTAATCAGCGAGAAAAAGGAACAATTTCACATAGATTTCATGTATCAAGCACTAATCTCAAAATCAAAACCCTAACTCTTCACATAAACCAATTAACCAAACCTAAAACACAAATTAGGGCAAAATTAACCACAAAACCCTACATTCCACTGTATAACCAATAGAATCACTACACAATCTCTGGACGTCATATAATTCATATCAAACACGAACCAACACTTACGGTGCTATCAATCAATCAATTAATCAACGAGAAAAATGAACAACTTCACACAAATTTCATGAATCAAGCACTAATCTCAAAATCAAAACCCTAACTCTTCACAAACAACAAAATCACACCAAACCTAGGGCATACACAACCAATTAACCAAACCGAAACCACAAATTAGGGCAAAGTTAACCACAAAACCCCTGCATTCCACTAAACAATCTCCAAACATCATATAATTCATATCAAACACGAATTATCACTTACGATGTTTACGCAACCAATCAACCGCTCAACAAAACAATAACAAAATCAATCAACCGGCGATAGATATATAAACAAATATGTGTAACATCAGTGACGTGATTTAGATTCAAAATTACCGTGAGTTTTTGTATGGCGATCGATTCAGATGCACCGGTGATGCTGATGAATGTGTTGATTGATTCCTGATCAGGTGTCGCCATCGGTGAAAGTTTGCAGAACAAGTTATTGAGTTGAGAAGAAGAGGATGAAGAAGAAGATATATGTGAAAAGATTAATAATATCTGAGTTAGGGTATATATCTGTTGCTGAAGATACAAGTATAAATATATAGTTGTGTGAATTGCAGAAATGGTCTTTTGGTTGTTGGTAGGTTTGGTCCTTGTAGTTTGGTTTTTTAAACTTTGACCATTTGAAAGTTGAAATTGAACTATCATGTCATATTTATCCGTTTAAAAACCGTAATTTTAGATGGATAAAAATTTACGGATGACCTAGTAGTCTAGTGGTATGGTGTTTGCCGTTTACAAAGTGTTGTGGGTTTATATCTTTGCACACTGCAGTACTAAATGAGATTTATTGACGTAAGAACGAATTAGTCAAATTTAATGATTTTTTGAGTGATTTAGTAAGTTATTGAACAATTTGATTTTTTTTTCACTTTTTTTTTCAAAAACTTTTACTTGAATAGATCAAAAGTAAAGTACGTGAGTCTTTCATGATAGTTATTGTTCTAATGAGAACGTTCATGGGCGTAATCATTGCAGGAGTTTCTGAGTCTAGAGATTATATATTTATTAACAGAGATATTTGAGGTCTTTGTTTGATCCCTTAAATAACCAATTTTATATTAATTGAGGTGACTCAAAGAAAAAGTATTGTGTGACATCTTAAAAACAAAATTATTGTGTTTGACTTGGATAGCTAAAAAATAATCGGATATTTCAATAACTACTAGATAAATTAATAGAAGATGTGAATTTGGTTTTAGATGGGCTATGACTGATCCAACGTCATTTTTTTAACGGTCAACATAATCAATCTTAAGCACTCTCGAGGCATCCACTGGACCAAACAGAGGCACCCGACTCTATTTTGGTATCCTCTCCATTCTCCTTTTTTCTTAATTTGTTTCCATCTCAACCTCCGTGGAAAGATACTTGATATCAATTTCTTTCTGTTTTAATATTTGGTATCTATCTTAATACACATTATATACGGTGACATTTTTTTCGGTTTATGTCAAATTTTCAATTTCTTTGCATAATGAACTGGCAAGTTTGATTAGTTTCTTTGTTTAAAGATGAAACTGGCAAACTGCATCGCCATAAAGGAGTTTAAGTTAACCTAAGACGAATAACATATTCTTATGCAATTTAAATATTATAACCCAGAAAATGAACTTGTAACATCATTAAGGAATGGTTAGAAAAATCAAATGTATTAAGAATGGTGGACATTAGTGTAAATTTAAGAGCAGGTTTAGAAGGTGTTTGAGTCAGCCATTCTAAAAGAAAAATTAAACATTTTCTACTCGAGATCAAATTGGTTTGAGTTGAGCTATAAACCATGATACAAAATGTAAATAGATGTATTTTTACGAGTGTGTTTGAATGATGTAACCATATATTTTGGCTCGCTTTCGCAAAGGATAGGTGCACCCGCCTCGTGGAGCATGCATCGCGATTTTCCAACTATCCAAACCGAACTAACCGTGAATAACGTCAAGTCGTCAACCAGTATAGCTACTTAGCCTAGTTCTCATTCACTCCTACACATTTATAAAGTTGCATTGGATTTACATTACAACTTAAAGCTTACATAGCCAAAAGTTTCAATACTATATAGTTCATGGGTCAAAAAAGCCATGCATCCATAGTACAGGGTGCAAAATAACCTTTTGTATATAGACAGTATCAAGCCCCTGGGTGCTTCTCCATTGTTCTATAGTACACCACCACTTTTCTGGATGATCAAGCGGTACATCAAGGATTGAACTAAATCATACTGGCCGTTGGATGAGAGTCAACATTAGGTAAAGTCAAATTTCAAATATAATCAATGGCTAATAGTGCACGGTGATGAGACCACCGTCCCAGATCTTCAAGAGTCCTTGTTTTAAATTGTGACCTTCCCTTTTAAATATGTATTTTTTAGCACATGTTAAATATGAGAAGAGAGAGTAAACTACATTATAATGATGCATAACACTGTCTTTGTATGAGAATCCTCATTTAACTTCTTTTTTTCGGATTTTAAATTTTTTATTAGATAAAAACAATCAAAATTTTACAATAGAATGATAGGCAAACGGACAACAAGTTGCGTTGTAACCCTCTTTTATATAATAAAGCTGATGCTACAGTAAACAGAGCTATGGATCTTTGACGTTGATAAATTGTTGTGCATGATCTGCTACACTCTGTCTAGGAAACCGACAGCTTCGGAGACAAGAAACCCAAATGTATCAAAGTCAAAGAGAATGAAGATATGTAAATAAATTAAAAATTAAAAGGTATTTGTATAATTAAATAATATATTAAGGAGAAAAAATAGATGATGATAATATACGTGTTTTCAGCTAAATTATCTTTTACTATCTCTAGGCCGATGTCAAGACCAGTTACATGATAATATATTGTTGTAACCTGAATCTATAGGGTTGTTCACAAGTCATTGACTGGACCAAACTGACATTATCTAGGCCGATGTCAAGACCAGTTACATGAAAAGTCTCAAACCGAAGACCAAACCGGTCACAACCCAACTGGTTCGGATCTGGATTGGTTTATTCCAGTCGGGCTAGATGAAGTTGCCAAGGGTAACAAATCAAGGGTCTTTAAATTCCATTCTTCTATTTATTCTCTAACTTATTTTAATAAGATGAAAGGGCTAGATGAAGTTGCCAAGGGTAACAAATCAAGGGTCTTTAAATTCCATTCTTCTATTTATTCTCTAACTTATTTTAATAAGATGAAATGAAATTCACGACATAAATACTCGAAAGAAGGAACATTAGAAAAGAAACATATATAACGAATTATATAAAAAGGGGGAAATCTGATTAACTTGAGTTATTAGATAAAATAAACAGAAATCCAATGAAAACTAATAAATATTTCATGATATTGAAAGGATAAAAAGTTAATTGTTTTATAGTTATCTCGTTTAAAAAAAACTGATTAGAATTTAAGCCTTACAATAAAAGGGACAACTTTTCAATTAATTACAAGAAAAAATATAAACTATTACCCTTTATTTTGGTTCCTTGAGTGGGAGTGAAGTTTTCTAAATAAAATCTTATAAAAACTTTAATACAAATTTCGTTCCTCTTTACAATAAAACTGATGGACATGTTCACCTATCATGAATGTTAAAAAAAAATAAAAAAAAAATTATACCAGTGATTGAACTAACCGTTTTTATCGGCTTATTTGTTACATTGAACTCAACAACGGGATTTTCAAAATTTAATCTAATCTAACTTATAATAAAAGACTCCAAATAATGTCACATGACATTCTCACCTTCAACCTCATAAATTTTATTTATATTTGTTTAATAAATTTCTTTTAATATTAATATTAGTTAATAACCAATATATAGATATCACTTATTTTTATCTTTATCTTTATCTAAAATTAATAAATAAATTCAATTTTGCAATTTAGACCCTTTGTTTATTTACTTTTAACCCAAAGTTTTTCATATTTTGCAATTTAATCCCAACTCTTTTTTATTTTCAATTTTGGTTCACCATACTTTTCATCTTTCCCAAATTTTTCGTTTCGTTCTAAATTTTATGAGTTAACGCACCGCAACGTGTGTGTGGGGTTCAACATTTTTTCGTATATTTTTTCTCGTTTGACTGGCCCGACGCGTCACATCTATTTTTCTGCGTTTGACAAGTTCGTTCAACACGCGGGTCCTGGATGGACTTAGTTATTTTTTCTATGTTTTACGTTTCGATTTGATTTCTCAGCAACGAGCGTACGTAATTCAAAGATTTTACGTCTGATTTTCGCTCTGTTATTTTTTTCTCGTTTTTGTTTTTTTTTTTTACGAGTTTTTCCGGTGTTGGTGGTCGTTGACAATGGTATAATATTGCTACTACTTAACACAGTTTTATGACAACCGCTGCAACGCATGGGCTTAATACTAGTTTGATATAAAATGCATTTTAACGCATATGTAATGTTACCTTACTTCTACTCTTAAATTACGCCATATTACTCACAATCTGTCCATACCACATGTCAGGAATCGAACAATAGTCGTCTTTCTAAGAGGCAAAAGACTCTACAATCCAACCAAAACTGGCTTCTATCTCTAATAAATAAAAATAATGGGGGACACGTGTCAGTTTTATAGGTCATCTAAAAGTTGGTTTTCCCGCTGATCTCTTCTATTAAATGTTGGATGACACATGCAGACATCTATTAAATTATAGATTTTGATTTCCCGTTTTCCTCTCATATTAAATAATAATGATTTTCTTTGTTTTAGTAAAGAATATGATTACACCATAACATAAGTCTTACTTTTTTAACTTTTTTTAAATGCCTTTGAGATACATGTAATATGTTATTTAAAATAAATTTTAAAAAACATTTATTTCACTCATGTAATACACACTTTCTAACCTACTATAACACATAACCATAATTCCTTTACCAAAATATTAACCCATCATATGGTATGAATCTCTCCATGAGGTAATTTAATTATGGCAAATTGGAAATAAATAATCTCACCTAACTCAATTTGGTTGATAATAATCCCAAGTCAGTTATTGGCCGATAATAATCCGAACTGTTCAATTTTTTTGTAAAATAGTCCGCCATTAAAATAGCTTAACGGAGTTAAGTTTTTTTCCGAATTACAAACCGATGTTTTATGGCCTTTGATCAGAACGAGGATACGAGTCGATTGATGTAAAACTTACCTCGAAATAGAAATATTGCCCCAATCCACGAAAACGGTGCTTCAATTCGGATGTTTAAACTTCCAATTAACAAAAATCAAGACATTTCGAGGTAAGTTTTACATCAATCGATTCGTATCCTCGTTCTGATCAAAACCCCTAAACATCAGTTTGTATTTCGGAAAAAAAAACTTAACTCCGTTAAGCTATTTTAACAGGGACTATTTTACAAAAAAAATTGACCAGTTCGGATTATTATCGGCCAATAACTGACTTGGGATTATTATCGACCAAATTGAGTTAGATGGGATTATTTATTTCCAATTCTCCTTTAATTATATATATATATATATAAATGAAAATTAAATTTATAATTGAAAATTAAGTATGAATAGTTATTTGATTTTGTAATAATATATATAGTTTTTATATTGTAATCGTTTCAATAATACTAGGTTATAACCCCGTATATTACACGGGTTAAAAAAATTGTAATTTTATATACTAAATAATAAAACAATATATCTTTAAAAACCCCATTTATTACACGGGTTGAATAAATGTAATTCTATTTATTAAATAATTAAAAAAATATTATATTTTTAAGAACCTCGTGTATTGTAATTTATATACCAAATAATAAAAAAGTTAAATCTTTAAAAACTCTATGTATTATACGAGTTGAATAAATGTAATTTTAGATTAATAGTATATTAAATAAATATAATTTTGGATTAATAGTGTATTAAATAAATATAATTTTGGATAAAGTCTTATATATAAATTTTAAGTAATCAATATATTTGATAAATAATAAAAATACTAATAATAGTAAAAAATCTAATTTATATACTAAATAATAAATATAAAAGAAAGGCGGAAAACCTAAAAAATAGATGCCTCTAATGAATGACACCGAGTATAAAGTTAACCGAATAGACTATAAAGAAATGGAACTAAAGTAGTGTATATGGTCTAAATATGGAGTAAAGTGAAATAACAAAGTAAAATGTGTATGGTCTAAATATGGAAGAGTGAAATAAATCGTTTTATATTTAAGATTTATGAATATATAAAACTTACTGAAATTAAACTAATAATATTTATCCATAAGATATTAAACTAATAATATTTAGTAGGAGGGTTATTTATAATATAAGATATTAAACTAAATAATATTTAGTAGGAGGTTATCTGTAATTAATTAGAAGAGATTAAACTAAAATAATAATTATTTATAAGAGATTGCCTAATGTAATGACAAGTGTCCCTAAAGTGGTTTATTTTATTATATAGTATAGATATATATTTTTTTCATTGGTATGTTTCTCATTAGTAGTTTGATTTTTATAATAATATATAGTTTTTTTTTTCATATTAGTATCATTTGAATATATTAATAATAAACTATTATTATATTTACTTTTAATGTTAAACGTATATTTTAACTTTTAACGATTTTCCTTTTTTTAATATTATTTTTGTTGTCTAAACAACCTCGGTATCGGTACCGTATAACATCGTTATGTTTTTTTATTAACATTTTATAAAATTTCGAATTTAATATATATAATTGGAAAGTGGCCATGTATAGTAGTTTGAATTTTATAATAATATCTAGTTTTGTTCATATTTTTATCATTTCAATATTATTATAAACTAGGCAAATTGGAAATAAATAATCTCACCTAACTCAATTTGGCCGATAATAATCCCAAGTCAGTTATCGGCCGATAATAATTCGAATTGATCATTTTTTTTTTGTAAAATAGTCCACCGTTAAAATAGCTTAACGGAGTTAAGTTTTTTTCTGAATTACAAACCAATGTTTTAGGGCTTTTGATCAGAACGAGGATACGAATCGATTGATGGAAAACTTACCTCGACGAAGTTGTACTCTAAAAAACTTAAGTACGTAGTTGTGCTTGATTTTTTCCCTGACATTCCGTTATAAGTTTTGTTAAAAACGAAGTTGTACTCAAAATAAAGTATTTATTTGGTATTATAAAACGGTACGATGATAAAATAAACCGTTCTAATGGTTTGGATTTCTAAACAACATGCTTTATTTTCAAATCACGATTGTTTTACATTATCATTTGCTCGGTTTCGCCGCAACTCGCGACGTAAAAAAACTAGTATAACAATTAATGAAAGGTCTTATGAATAATGACCATTTTTTTTGTCTTTTATGTTTTTTTTTTGGTAAATTACACTTTTCGTCATTTATGTTTGTCGCGGATTGCAACGGATAGCCTTTAACTTCAATAATTACAATCAAAATTTTTTATTTGTAAAACTCGTTATACTATACGTCATTTAGCACTAACCAGATTAAAATTTTTAGTTAAGTTTATTCACTTAAGGGTATTCTGGTCTATTCATGCTTTTATTTAAATGTTTAAAAAATAAAACCAAAAAATTTGCATATACACTTCATCTTCCCCAATTTCCTAA
Organism: Helianthus tuberosus; assembly: GCA_030545235.1. Taxonomy (NCBI): domain Eukaryota; kingdom Viridiplantae; phylum Streptophyta; class Magnoliopsida; order Asterales; family Asteraceae; genus Helianthus; species Helianthus tuberosus. The sequence goes on along the minus strand of CM060427.1, from coordinate 107,086,139 downwards.
CCCTAACTATCACATCTTGTCACCACCAGCTCATCCTATCGCCACCACCTCAAATCTCGTCACCACCACCACCACTCAGGCCATGGTTGATGTGAATTGTGATAATCGCGACTTAGGTTCCGGATCTCAGACAATCGCCACCCCTACCGCATCAGACAACCCCATAGTTCCAATTACTCAGTCTAACAACAAAACTTAGGCTACAAACTGAACAAAATTGAAGAAAAAACCTTCAAACTAAAAAACTCAAATTACACTCCTGAACATAACTATAACATTAATTACTAAATTACCTTAGTTAAAATTAGCTTTGGAATACATAATTTCCTCTGATTTAAAAACAACATGGCTTGGCATATTCTGAAAAAAAAAATAAAGAATACAAAAATTACTAAGGTGGTGTTTGTTTTTCCTGAAAAGGTCTTCAGAACCTCTTATGTCTGCGCCGCGCAGACCGCACGCTGACCTTTGGGTCTAAAGACTGTTTGTTTTCTCGAATACCTTTTTATTAAAAAAGGTCTGCGAGACCACTTGGTGCAGACATGGACCAATGTCTTCATGGGTCTGTAGACCTCTTCTTCTTCACAAAACCCTACACCTCTTCACCCCTTCTCCTCCACCCCTTCTCCTCCACCCACCGTCCGCCACCACCTCTACGTCCGCCGCCCCTCCACCTCCGCCGCCCCACTCCAGCCGACACCCACCTCCAGCCGATACCCCTTCTCCTCCACCCACTCTCCTCCACCTAAGGTCCGGTCTGGTCGTAATCGGAGCTCTAGCATTCGGCTATCTCAGCCTACAGCTTAGATTTAAACCCTATCTAGAGAAAGCACAACAATACAACTCCGAAACCGGCACCAGTGACGGTAACAACAACGATCTGAATCGCCAAATGGACCAACACGATCAGTACGATCAGGTGACCGTAAACGATGTCGTTTTAGACAATGGTTCTGGATCTTAAGATAGAACTTATTGTTGTTCTGTTTGTACATTTTATCAATTAACTTTTATGCATTTTGAATCTCGTATTTTGTGATATGATATCTGATATGAAGTTAGAACAATTTGAGGAAGAAACAATTATGGTTTATGTTTTGCTCTTGATAATGAAAGCCGTCCTGTTTAAGAACTCCTCTGTTTCTGTCTGAAGCTGGTTTGGAACAGGTTAAAACTGAACCCAACTGATTAAAAACCGATTTTGAAACAGAACTGACCGATTGTTTACAAATTTGAGCTGTGCATAAATCAATTTGGATTTGCTTATCTCTGTTATGTTGTTTGATTATGATATTCATTGTGTAAAATGGTAATTAGAATTTGTATGATGTTCAGCAGCTTGCAGAAGTTAAAAAACAAACACTCTTCTCCTGGCAGACTGCAGAGGTTTGGTCCACCTCTTCTGCTGCAGATGTGGTCCGCAGACTGTAGGCATTTTACCTCTGAAAAAACAAACAACACCTAAATGAGTACCTCTGAATTAGCTTCGCAAAAATCGAAACTTTAACACAAAAAATACGTAAAAATTTGTTGAATAATGGACCCTCTAATGGGCTGATGTCTACCACTGTGCCAAGATCTTCTAACACATTCAAAGGGCCTCGGTCCAGGCCTCGACAACTTCCAAAAAAAAATCAAGAAAACACAAGGAACAAAATTGGGGGTTTCTTGAATTTCAAGTGGGTATCATCTCAAATTGAGTAATAAAGATGGAACTATTGGTCTAAAACCCAGAAGAAAGATCATATTTGGTGGTCATTAGTTGAATCAAAATTTAAAATTGATGAGAAACTGAGAAGGATTTAAAGGGGGGCAAGGTGGGGTTTATTGATGAAGAAAGAGCCAACGTGGCGAGGCTTGGGATCTTGGGTTTTAAAGGGTGGTGGTGGCAGCTTGTAAACAGGTCAACATGGTGATTCTGATGATGGTTTATGGTGTGGATGGTTGATGGTGATAATGGTTGTAGAAGAGGGATGGAGAGAGAGAGTACAGATAAGAGATTCAATTGAGTGAGAGATTATGGATTTTTATATATTTTTTTAATTTTGAAATTCTTTTGGTTTTTATGTATTAAATGACTGTTTTGCCCTCCTGTTCCTTGCATATGTCATACTTAACTGAAAAGTTTAACTATGTTATGACCAAAGGACCTAGTGTGTAATGTTATTAACAAAGAAAGGACTGTGACTGTAATTATTGAAGTTAAAGGGCATCCACTGCAATCCAATACAAACATAAAGGACGAAAAGTGCCATTTACCCTTTTTTTTATTTTTAATGGTTTTTTTCCTTGCTATCATCGAAACTGGTATTAATATTTGCTTTTTATCGATTGTCGCTTTTATGGATTATGATGAGTAGAGCTGACAACGACCAAAGTCACACCGCGTAGAACAAGGGGAAAACGATCAAACTTCCGCCGCATAATGCGTTGGGAAAAACCTATTTTTTTAGTTGGTATATCGAAACTGAAATCTATACTCGCTTTTATGGTTTTCCAATGAGTCGAGATGATAACGACCAAAGTCACGCCATGTAACATGAGGGAAAACCGATCATACTCGCGACATGTAGCGCAGGGAAAAATGTAACACCCCGTGTTTTTGTAAGTGAAAGTCAAAGTCAAGGTCAAAGTCAACGACCGATTCGCGCAACTTGACTTGTAGAAATGTCTTTATTTTATTTGTATTATGTGGAGTAAGTGTCGTTCATTGCCATAATCGAATTGTGTTAATCGTATTTCAATCGACCTACGACTGTGAACTATAGGAAGTAACAATGCGATAAAGTTAATCAAGCTATGCTAATTGAATCGACATCGAATCGTAACTCGAACTACGTAATTTTACTTATTGTTTATACGTGTGTCTGTGCCTTACGTGTTACCTGTGCATGTTTATTTATGTTATGTTGTGGTAATCAAGCGAACTCAATCGAACTCGAAATCTAACTAGAATGCTATCGAACTCGAACTCAAATCACAATCGAACTTTGATAGATGGTGGAGAATAGATTACGCGGGATACGAAGTAGTTGGGACTGAAAGTAATTTGACTAGGAAACCCTATCATATCGAACCGCTCGCAATCGAAATTGAAATATCTGAAATCGTCACGCAAAACACTCGAAAGGTGCAACCGATCGATCAGGCTTCCCAGCCGATCGAACAGCCAGCCGAACGGACTGCTGTCCGAACGAACTGCTGTCCGATCGGACAGGCTGTCCGATCGAGCTGCCAGCCGATCGGCTAGCCCTTTCCTCTTTTGTCATCCTATATATACCCCTGTCATTGTCATCCTTTACCACTTTTGGAAACCTCTGTTCAACCAGCACGCTCAACTCGCCTTTTCCCAGATTTCTCTCGATTCCGGTAAGTTTTCGTCCTAAATCTTGTACTTTCTTGATCTATATACACTCCTACACCCTTCTATCTTTCAAATATAAACTTTTAACCGTGAAATCATCAAGAATCAAGTGTTCTAAGATGATGTCATCATGGGTTCTTGAAGAACTTCATGTTTTGGCCTCAATCCACCAAGAATGACTTGGATCTAGCCGATTTCCACATAAACAAACAAGGATCTTTATAGATCTGAACATATACTTGGTGAAAAGGATTGAAGGATGGATTTTCCCAACTTTCTTCAACTCTTTTCACTCGAACCAGTGGAAACGGAACCTGAGCCGGTTTACAAAGCACTTCAGTAGTTATACGGCTCAAGATCCGGATTCTATCCACGAGGTTAACCGACTTCGGGTTAAATGTTAAACTTCGTTCCGAACAGACCACCGACCGGATTTGGGTGATTCCTGTTCGACCCGGGATACCAAGTAAGAACGAGGAATCTATGGTTTTACCCGCTGTCAAAGTACCTCGATAAAACGTCAAACAAACAGAACAACCAAGGTGTTAGACGCAAGGCTGATCAGGTCAGGATGCTGACCGATCGGACTGCTGTCCGAACGGACACCCAGCCGATCGGATAAACCAGCCGATCGACTGGCTAGCCGATCGGCTAGCACATGGTCCCACACAAACAACTTGTTTTGAAGAATGGTATTGAACGAACTGTTGTTCGATCGAACTACTGTCCGATCGGATTACTCTTCGGATCATGAGATACTATGCTTCAACACTTAATCAATTTTCAACATGTTTAATGCACTAGAAGTGCCACCCGATCGAACAACCGTCCGATCAGGTGACACCCTGTTGTCCGATCGAACAGCAGTTGTGCTATTCGATCGATCAACCATCCGATCCATTGTATCACACTTTACATTCATTAAAGTCTTTGACTTGTTGACTTGCCAACCGATCGAACACCTGTCCGATCGAACACTTGTCCGATCCAAAGGCTAAACCTTGAAACTCGGTTGAATGCCTAACCAATCGGGCTGCCGGCCGATCGAACCGCCGTCCGATCGACCGACCTGAAAGGCAAAGGTACTTCAATGTTTTCAAAATGCTAAAACGAAAACTTCTAAGGTCAAGCCATCATACACAAACACATCCTTCTCAAAGGAAGGAACAATCCACTCGTACAGCCATCCGATCGGCCTACCGACCGACCGAACAGCAGACCGTACGGACTGTCAGCCGAACGGTCAGCCGTCCGATCGGACTGTCGTCCGATCGACCAGCTGTCCGACTCCTCAATACTTGTTTCCTGTCTTACGTTTCACTTATCGTTATGCTACCAAATCTATTCAGGCTAACCGTATTCGCTAAGCGCTCCCTTCAATCCATAAATCACTGTGAGTATACTCGATCCCTTTTTGCTTTAAGCACTTTTGGGTGTTACATACGTTACGAATATTCAAACTACAACTATCACACTACTCAAACTATTTGAACGCTAACCATTAATGCATGTTATACGTGGCTTATGAATGCTTGTTGTTATGTTTACACATGGAATGCTGTCTACCTGCCTTAGCAACGATAGTACTATAGTTTGGACTCAGCACCCGTTCACACGGGGGTTGTTAAGGATCCTTTACTTGCATGGATTACGGTGGTAATCATGTATTGCGAACTGCCTCAGGCAGTCAACCCGCAGTCATTGGTATCGATGGATCTATGTCGATAACTAACGTGTTTCATTTCACTATGTGTACGTGCTGGTTATGCGTAAACGAATTCGAACCCTATATGCTATTATCAAACTTGTATGCTCACCTTTACATTTTATGTATTGACTTTATTTTAACGTATGTGACAGGTGCTTAGGAAGTTTACATGCTTAGCATGCTGTGAACTTGAGGCTAGGAAAGGTCTAGGATGCTCTCTGCGCTGTGATGAAATCGAAGCTTGGAAATGGGGTCCTAGAAACCAATAAATAAACTATTTGTGTTTGAATCTGAGTCGTCGGAACATAATATTTGTCTTGATGTTTATCTGTAATAATTTGTTTACTGTTTGAGACATGGTATGGGACATGTTAATTTAAATTGAATGGTAATGATAGTTGTTATGGAAACTTCTGGACAATCTGTTTCGCTCAGTGCCGCGCCCCGATCAATGTCACCTAATTCGCGGTTCGCTCTGGTTCGGGTACGCGGTTCGGGTTCGCGATTCGCTAGTGGGTGCGAATTCGGTTCGGAGGGGGGTAGGTTCATTTCAGTACGATCCGGTACGATTCGGTTCGGTGTAGTATTACGTCCGGTTCGGTATACACAAATTAAAGCAAAAATTACTAATTTTATAAATCCAAATGATCAAAAGTTCAAAACATATTATTCATATTAGCAAATAGAAGGTGTGATTGTGTGAAATTGAGTAACAAATCAGCGTATATATAAACATGATTATGGATTTCTGGGATTTGGTAACTGGTCAGAATTATGGAAACGACCATACGTAATCTAGGAAGGTTTGTTTCCCGCTTTTTCACAATCCCGCCAAGTACACGTACCAATACGTATTCCCGCCGTTTCCAACCCTAATACGTATAGAACATAAAAATTCGTATACATGAAATCGGAATTCGCTGATTTGAAATCCGGAATACTCTGTTTCAGAAAACGAAATTCGCTGAATTGTACCTTAATAATACACCGAATTGAATGGTTGAATACATCGAATTGATGTCTGTAATTCGCGAATTGGAACCGTACAATACTCATACGAATTCCGTATGGTACGAAACGTACCAATACGAAATTCGTGGCTTCAGGGGCGAATTCTGTGACTATGGCCCCGATGACTCCGCCACCGGTTGGGGTGTGACAAAAAACACGGTATTGATATTCGCTTTTATCCATATTGGCTTTTATGGTTTTCCGATAAGTCGAGCCGATAAAAACCAAGGTTACATCGCGTAGCACGGAAAAGCGACCAAACTTTCGCGTGTTGCACGAGAGAAAACCTATTTTTTTTAATTGGTATTATCGGAACCGATATCGATATTCGCTTTTATGGTTTCCGATTAGTCGAGCCGATAACAACCAAGGTAACGTCACGTAGCATGGGGAAAAAGCGATCATACTCCCGCCGCGTATCGTAGGGGAAAACCTGTTATTGATAGTTACTTTTATGGTTTTTGGTGAGTCGAGTCGATAACGACCAAAGTCACGCCGAGTAGCACGGGAAAAAACAATAAAACTCCCACCACATAGTGCGGGTAGAAAAACCCTTCTTTTAATTGGTATTATTGGAACATTATCGATTTTTGCTTTTATGGTTTCCAATGAGTTGAGCTGAAAACGACCAAAGTTATACCATATACGGTATACCACAGCAAAAAACGATCAAACTCCCGCCACGTAGCGTGGAGAAATAATCCTAGTAATGAACAAAAATAAAATTTAAAGTCTCACTTACCGCTATGGATTTTATGCATTAGTAGTCCCCTCGTGTGAGTAGAACTTATAGTTTACACCGATTATTAGATTTGTCCATCACTTGCCTCCTAAAGTCTTGATTTTAAATAGGGGTGTGATAAATATACCCAATATATGGATTAGCATACCTATTAGTCAAACTTGGTAATAATTAGGCACTTTATTACATTATTTTATTATAAAAGTCAAAAGTAATAAATATGTTTTTTTATGTTATTTACTTTATTACATTATTTTATTATAAAAGTCAAAAATAATAAGTATGTTTTTTATGTTATTTCATTTTATAATACTTTTGTTACTTTTTTATATTTTGTCATACTATTATTAGTATTAATAGCAATATTAAACAAATTATATATAATAAACAAATCACAAGAGTATGCCAACTTTTTATACTCAGCAACAAAAAAAAAAAAAAAAAACCGATCAAAAGAGCCTGTTCAATAGACAAATTTATATATAATAAATTATTATATATAATGAACACATGTTAAAAGGCCTGTTCAAATATATAAACAATATTTTTCATAAGTGTTTGTCATTAGTCGTTTTAAAGTGTTACAAATATCATTCAATTTATGGGTGTTAAAAGGTCATGTTTTCGAGGCGAAACAGACTCAACCAAGTAAAATTTTGACATAAAACACATATCAATAAGTTAAATAAAAATGGGTTAAACAAGTCAACCTTCGAATTCGTCGGACTGACACAAAACTGACCAGTTAGCTAATATGTCCGTAAGTTCACCTGAAACTAACCTTACTGTAATAAACCAAACTCGCGAATTTTGCATTAGGTTTGTGTCTTATCATATATTCAAACCGTTATCTTTAATGTTTTAATTATTTTTTAAAAAAAAATTAATACTTTACATAATAAAAAATATATCTTAATTTTACAAAAATAAAAATACGTTAGGAATTGAAGAAAGATAAAAGATGTTCTTAGAAATTTAAAAAATAAAAATTTGATATCGTTAGCAGTTATGAAAGCTAAAAAATGATATTAAATCAACCATTTGTAACTCATATTATTTGATCGTACTATTTCATAAAATTGTCTTGGAAAATACATATTCTAAATTATTTAAAAATGTATTTAAAAGTTAATATAATTTTTTTTGAAAATTTGTTAAAAAAAGTGTTTGTAAGAAAACTAATTGAATATTTATGAAAGAATATAAACTTTTTTATTAAAAAAACCCTTTAATAAAAGCAAAAGAAAAGGTTTATATTAAAAAGAAATAAAAAACTTATCATAAAATTTCATGATACAACATTATACGTATGTTATAAAAAAAATTAAAAGTGTATTTTTTTATTCAGTAAAGTTTATTTCTTATTTTTTTGGAACATGTTTTTATTTATAAGAGGGGGTATATTTCATCCAATAAAGTTAGGAGTGAGAAAATGATATCCATTTATTCATTTATTGCATTGTGTTTATATCCAATAAAGTTAGGAGTGAGAAAATAATATATAAAAAAAGTTGACTTATGGGTACATTTAACAATACCCTTTTAAATATGTGGATCCATCTCTTGAAGTCTTGATATGTGAACCGATTATTAAAGCCTGGTCCGATCACCTAACATGATTCGCCAATTCAAGCGTCACCTGTTAAAACTGATCGAACCAATTAGAAACAGTTCAGAAGTACTCAACTAGACTGACCAGACGATGTAGTGATAGATCTAGAAAATAATATCGGGGTAACGTTCAACTATTTTTACTGTACTTTCATACAATGTAAACGAAATAAAAAATAGAAACACGATAATAGACGCAATAAGAAAATCTACCGTACTTTTATACTTTCAAAAGAATTTCTTTTGGGACCAATATCATCATTGTCTTGCATATCATTATTAGCAATATTTGGAATTGGAGTTAGACCAATATCATTATTATTTAGGGTTTTTCTTTTGTGTGCCTATATATAATTATATATTATACTAAATAAATAAAAATTAATTCGAACTCAGCCAAGCGGACCTTTGCTCGTGCTTGACTCGTTTGCAAACTGAACCGAGCGACGGACGAATGACGAGCGGAAAGCGATTTGGACAACCCTAGATGTGGACGTGTGGTATCCGCACAAAACAAAATCAAAGGGTGAAAGAGTCACAACACACATGTAGGCTTTGGGTTTGTAATAAATATTTGGCCTTTTAGTCGGTCAAATTTTTTTAACCGTGCTTTCATACAATGTAAACTAAACAAAAATAAAAACATGATGATGGGAACAGGGATGACGAACTTCACATGGTAGGCTCGAGCTCGGGCTTAAATGAGCTTTATTTTTATTTTAGGGGTTTTTAAAAGAACTCATTAACCCAAGTCATGTGGGATTTTAACCAACATATGGGCTTTTAATATTTTGTATTTATATGGGTTATTGAGTTTAAATTATAGTTGGTTTTCGAAGATAAATTGTGGTTGGGCTTTCAATAAAAGTCCAAATGTATAGCCTAAATTATTCTGAGGGTAACGTAAAATTTATTTCAGGGGTAACAGAATACAAAAAATAAATAAATAAATAAATAAATTTTGCACTTCTTCATAAAAGTTGAAGGGTACAGGTGCTACCCCTCCTATCTAGGTGTGTCCGCCCCATGAGACTATGTATTTTTTTTGAACGGCTAATTTCTTTAATCCACTGTTGTCTGTAGGACGTGAACCCAAGACCTTCCCCTTCCCAACCTAGGTGACAAGTGTTTTAAAGGTTTTACCTTTTCAATGGACCACCACCCCATTGGTCGAGACTATGTATGAAAACAGAGTTTAGTGATGCTTCATTTTAACTCTAACGAAGTTGGTGGAGGTGCCTCAAGCTTCCAAGTGAATAGGAAAATGGCACCCACACCTAGGGATGACATACAAACTCAAATTCATCTAAGATATCGAATCGTTCAAGACTAATAATGGGATAGGTATGAGAATACTTTTAAAGGTTTTTGCTGACATGTGACGGTTATGATATTAGATGATTCCTAATCCGATCACCTGAAACATACATACCCTTCATTTAAACCATACCCACAAACTTTTTTTTTTATGTATCTCTTTGTTCTTATTTAAAGTATACTAACATTCCTTAGGTAATAAAGTTATATAAAAGTTAAAGTACTAAGGGTACAGGGTATAGTAGCGGGGAGTTGGGTGTTTGACTTGAGGTCACCGATCGGTGACTATACCGAGTGAAGGAGAGTGTGCGGTGAGTTGGAGAGAGTGAACAAAAATCGGTGATTGTTCACCGATGTGATTGAGAGGAGAGGAGAGAGGAGAGAGAGAGGCTCAACCAATCAAGTTTTTTTTTTAATTGAGGGGTGTTTGACCACACCTTGTTATTGAGTGCAAAATGGAGAGTGAAATGAGGAGTTGACATGACATAATATTATTGGGTAGGATTTCACTCAAACACACTAGGGTGATTGACTTGAAAATTCCAACGCAATTTGTAACAAACTATTAGGCACACTCTATACTTAACATATAGCCACCAAATATGAGATACAATTTTACATTTGGGTATAAGATTGAGATTATCAAATTTAAATTCTTAGATGATACCAAATCAAATGCAATTAGCCTTTGAAAACAATTTTCAATAAGCTAAAAAAATAATAAAATGTCATTGAATCGAAACTTAAACCTTTGGCAAATGATAGGAAAGTTTTCGTGCAAAGACTGCAGCCAACCAGCTACAATTAAGTCAAAGTCCACCAATAACTACAAGTATGTGTCTAGCCAACAACTCTTGAAAGACTTTGACCGATGACTCTAAAGTCTAAACAGAAAAGTCTTTTATCAGTTTATGGACTTTGAAAAATCGGGTATCAACTAGATGCGTGACCCGCTGCGATGCGGCGGGGGCTTTAAGATGTGTTGTCAAATTTTGGTCAACTTTTTTTACAAACAAACATAGATTACGAAACAAACTTAGAGTATCGAAAATTCGAAATATATATACGGTTGTTGATTGTTTACATATCAAAGTACGTATCCCAAGACCACCAACACCAAGGCCAAAAACCGCAACCGAACTCTTAAAGAGACCGCGGCTTCCTTCCATGGTGCACCAAGACCAGTTATGAAGCCACAAGTAGGGAAACTAACATGTGTAAGAGGCATCATCAGGTCAACCTTAATCATGTAGTTGACATAGATGACTATGTACTTGGACCTTGTGGCGCAACTAAAGAGGTGGTAGGCGGTTTCTCCAGTTACCGGTTTCTTCAGTTACCGCATAGACATTCTTGAAGTCGTCGGGCATGAGACCATACGCATTAATAGGGTGAACTTGACAAATGTTGTCTTTCCAGATTTGCAATTCAAGCATTTGCCACATTCACCTAAGTAAAGTGTCATCACCATGTAACCAGGCTTGACCCGATTCCCCATGTCTTCTCCAATGTACAAACCATGTTATATATTGAATCAATTTGGTTAACATGACTATTGTCACTGTTAAACTGGGCAAATGTATCTGGAATGTGCAATGACAAAAACAATTGTAAATTTAGCAACTAAAGCCAAATAGTCCCAAGTTCGGCGATCAAAACAAAACTCGTCAATAGTCGTTAGTTTTTGAAAAAAGTAACAAAAAATAATAATAATAATAACAGTTTGTTGTTGATATTTGGAAAAGTAAAAAATTGATCACAAAAATAGAGATCACATTAAAAACCAAAAATTCAAAGGGCCCCAACCTTACAATAACATGACTGTTGTCACTGACTGGGCAAATGCATTTGGAATGTGCAATGACAAAAACAATTGTAAATTTAGCAACTAAAGCCAAATAGTCCCAAGTTCGGCGATCAAAACAAAACTCGTCAATAGTCGTTAGTTTTTGAAAAGTAACAAAAAATAATAATAATAATAATAATAACAGTTTGTCGTTAATATTTGGAAAAGTAAAAAATTGATCACAAAAATAGAGATCACATTAAAAAGTCTTAAAGCCAAAGTTACAAGTGGGTAAACAAAAAAATTCAAAGGGCCCCAACCTTAAAATGAAATAAGCACAACATACAACTAACTCATGCACAATAAAGTCTTAAAGCCAAAGTTACAAGTGGGTAAAGCCAAAGTATGTTGTAAATTAGACTTATATATAATTTTCAACCTATAAAATAGCAACCAATTGTTGCTTTCTATAGTTGTAATTTATGCATTATGAGTTTTTCAAAAAAGTTTTGGCAATTTTCATTTTTAATTTAAAGGTTTTTATCTTTTACATTTTAACCCCTTTGATTTTTTTATCTTTAACCCAAAACTTTTCATCTTTTACAATTTGACCCCAACATTCTTTTATTTTCAACTTCCTAACCCCATAATTTTCATCTTTCGCAAGTTTTTCGTTTTAATTTTTGTGAGTTAACACGTCACAACGTGCATTTGGGGTTTAACGTTTTTTCGTCTGTGCTTTCCCGTTTGACAGGCCCGTCGCAACGCGTCAAATGTTCTCTGTTTGACAAGTTCGTCGCAACGTCCGAGTCCTAAATTTGCTTAGTTATTATTTTCTACGTTTTACGTTTATGTCTAATTTCTTCGCATTAACACGTCGCAACAGGCGTGCGTGATTCAACGATTTTATGTCTGTTTTTTATTCGGTATTATTTTTTACATTTTTATTTATTTTAGTTGTACGAGCTCTTCTGATGTTGGTGGTCGCTTGCAGTGGTGTGGCATTAGTGCTACTTAGCACGTTTTACGAACATATTTAACCTATTAAGTTTTTTTACTAATAATCATGGTTGTAAAAGTCCCGCCTAGGCTCCGAGTACTCCCCGAGTACTCGTTACAAGGTAGGCTACCGAGGCACGAGTACACTTCTCCCAGGACAATTACTCCCCGAGTAATCTCCGTCTAAGCCGAGTACTTCCCGAGTACTCCCGAATCCGACTAGGGAGCGCCTAGCGACTTTTGCAACCATGCTAATAATTTGTGTTGAGTTTACCATTATACCTCATTTACTTGAGAAAAACTAATTTTTTACGTGCATATTTTTGTGTATGTGTTTGTATAAATTCGATTTCCTCTATGTTTTAACGTAAACTTTTTCTGGAAACGAGTCAAGTTAAATATAATACGTTTTCTTTTAAAAAACCATTTTTACGTGCATATTTTTATGTGTGTTTCGGTATAAATTTGAGTTGGTGTATGTTTCGACGTAAACTTTTTTTGGGAAACGAGCCAGGTCAAATTTAATATGTTTTTGTGATTATTTTATTAATGTTTTATAAATTTTGTTTTGATCCACGTGGAGTAAAATTGTGGTTTTTTTCCCTTTTCTAAAAGCTTTAACTAATCTCTTTTGATTATATGTGTCCGCTTTTTCCGATATACCCGTTACGTTTTCTATGTATAACTCAGGTCACATATAATATGTTATGATTGTACGGTATAAATTTTATTTACTTTATGTTTTAATTCAATTGCAATGCTTATATAGGTTACACCGAGTTCAATCAAATATGTCGAAACACGTGTTTTCAAAAGATTAACGTATCACATAACGTTTGGACTAATTCATTTGATGTTTGTGATTTACCCACTCCGCAACGCGCGAGACTTATTCCTAGTTACTATTATTTATTTATATTTTATTTTTAAACATTAAAAAAAAGGAAATTATGAGATACTATAATACATCCACCACTGCTTTGTGAGACTAGACTTTAGCTTACTCGAAAATGGGAACCAGTTTTCTCATCATTTTAACTATCCTCTTCTTCCAAAGATTTGGCACAAGCAGAAACACCATGATTTCGACTTCTTCAAACATTACGTGTATCGAAAGAGAGAGGCAGTCCCTTCTTGTGTTCAAACAAAGCCTCACAGATAGACATAATCTTCTGTCAACATGGAGAGGAGTAGAATGTTGTGAATGGCAGGGAGTTGGGTGTGACAGTCGAAAAGGTCATGTTATCAAACTTGATCTTCGAGCTCCAACATCCTTGAATATGGAAAGATATGATGACAAATTGCTCAAAGGTGAGTTAAGTCCTTCGTTACAGAATTTGAAGCATTTGCGCTACTTGGACTTGAGCATGAATGGTTTCTCAGGAAACATTCCTGAATTCTTAGGATCGTTTGAATGTTTGGAATACCTTAACTTTTAGGTGGAGTAGTTCCACATCATCTAGGAAATCTCTCAAGGTTACAATATCTTGATCTCAGGAATAGTTTTGTCCTAGACAGCATCGAATATGATCATCATCAGACAGGTACCCGTTTTGTGAAATTCGCAGAAGTGTCTATTATGGATGGTTTGGGATGGGTGTCTACGCTATCGTCGTTAAGGCACTTGGATTTATTAGGTATAAAGATCGGTAAACATATTGATTGGTTCCATCCAGTTAACATCCTCTCTTCTTTGCGTACATTAAACCTGGCATGGTCTGATATCGATATCCCTTCCATTAAATCCGTCAACTTCACGTCTCTTAATTCACTAGACCTTTCTATAAATGGCATCAGTTCCGCTATTCCTCTCTGGTTATCGAACCTTACAAGCCTCATGCATCTTAACCTTTTTTCTAACGACTTCCATGGTAAAATTCCTGACTGTAGGTCCACCCGGAGGATCGAGTAACCTCTATTCCCTGTTTTCCGACAAACCTGAAAGTGCGGAATCCAAACGGGTAAGTTAAACCAAGTTCGAACACGTAAATGATAAACACGAGACTCAACGATTAACACTCCATTGCATTAATACTTGAAACTGTTACAATACAAGGTTTACAAAATAATCTCTGTAAACTCTCTCTGGTTCTCTCGTGTGTATGTTCTATCTTCTACTGAATTATATCTGAATATATATAGTCACAGACACGACGAAACTGAACAGGTCGACGAAACAATTGTTGTCGACGAAACAATTGAGTCGTCGACGAAACACATGTAATGTCTTCAAAGTCGACGAAACAGGATGGGCAACATTAAAGTCGACGAAACACATTGTTGTTTCGTCGAACATACATGCTGAAATAGGTCTCGGCCCAATTGCAAGGGTTCTTGGCCCAATGGTAGTGGTGTTTCAGCTCACATGCATTGTTTCGGCCCATGTGAATAAGTTCATGACATGCACGTTGATTGGCCCATATACATTCACGTACATATGTTTCTCAAACATTCAAATTATAAAGCTTTAGTCAACATGTGATGTCACGGCCCCCGACCCGGTTTGACCCGTTTCAGGAGCCGCGGGACAGAAATCCCGTGGTATTTAATTAACAGCGGAAGTTTCTTCAGGATCTTTTTAAAACTGAAATATTTCCCGTTTATTTTATTTCACAACTCGGGATAAAACCTGGTAATTTACAATATTAAGATTTCACAAAGAAATCTTTTATTTTACAAAACATGTTTCTTTATTTTATACTGAGCCACTTCCTTAAGCTGATAGTGCTTCACGACACTTTTCCTGGATCACAACATATCACCTGAAACATGTTTGAAAAAGGTTTTGTCAGCGGGAAATACTGAGTGAATCATTCTTATTTAAATAAAACGACCTGTTTATAATTTACAGTATTAAGAGCGATTACAATGTCTCTATCTTTTAAATTAACTGATCCAGTTGTCACTTGACCGGACGTGTGACTGTGGACATATCACTTGCTGGGTCCGATCACCCACAAGTGATAAATAATTAGTAGCTATGTGCACATCCCCCCACATACTGGCAGTAATTTCAGATTACATAGACTTAATCCCTGTAATTATAACCTTTGAAAATAAACATGCTTTTGTAAAGTAATTTGATAAAAAGAGAATGACTCACATTGCAGATTTAACAGAGCTTAACCTACTGATTAGCCTTGATAACCTAGTTTAAATAATCAGGCACACAAACTAGGTTAGTAACTTAATACAACATTTACGATAACTCACGAGATTAAAACCTTCACAACGAATGACAAAGTGCGATACTTAAACATCCATCGATTTAACGACGAATGACAAAGCATAAACCCTAATGTGGGCAGCACTTAAACATCCATTGGATAGTTTAATCGATCGGACATTGAATCGTAGCAGCGATCGAGTTATTACCCTGAATTGTGGCAGCACTTCATGACCAGTGTGTGTTTTGGGACTGTTTATGCTATAACTCAACGTACAATTCGAATTTGAACGTCGAACGAACACTCAGTTGCATGAAACAGACTGTTCTATTTATACGTGAAAATGAGTTCCCCCGCGTGTCGCGGGAGATGTTGATGATGCTGTCGCGACTCGCCTGGGGTATCAATCTACCCTAGGGTAGCCTTGTCACTAGTATAGGCCTGCTGAGTCGATATTTTGACAATTCTCAATTTAGACAACGCATTTTAGAGATAATCGGTAGTTAGGGTTTACCCCCCTTAAGTTTTAGGGGCCCTAATCCTGATTCCAAATGTTCTGAAAATTTTAGGGATTATACAGAATCACTTGGGTTTCTCAATTAGGGTTTCCTATTGGACAATTTGATTAAATAAATATAACTTTTGATAAGAGTTGTTACATTCTCCCCACCTTAATAAAAATCTCATCCTCGAGATTTACTGGAATAAGTGAGGATACTTTCGCTTCATTTCTGATTCCAGCTCCCAAGTGTATTCAGCTCCTCTCTTTGAATCCCATCTGACTTTGACTAAAACTAGTCGTTTGTGTTTGAGAAACTTGATCTTTCGATCCTCAATTTGAAGAGGTTTCTCAACAAATTTCAGCTTTTCGTTTACTTTTATATCTCGAAGAGGTACTACCAGTGATTCATCTGATAAGCATTTCTTGAGATTGGATACATGAAATACATCATGTACTCCAGCTAATTCTTCTGGTAGTTGTAAACGATAAGCAACTGGTCCTATACGTTGGATCACTGAAAATGGTCCTACGTACCTTAGACTTAGCTTTCCTTTCTTTCCGAATCTAACTACTCCTTTCCAAGGAGAAACTTTTAACAATACTCTGTCTCCAACTTGGAATTCTAACGGCTTGCATCTATTGTCTGCATAACTTTTCTGGCGATCTCGAGCCGTCTTCAACCTTTCCTTGATTTGAGTAATCTTATCAATTGTCTCTTGCACTATTTCAGGACCTGATAATTGACTTTCTCCTATTTCTGCCCAACAAACTGGAGTTCTGCACTTTCTTCCGTATAGTGCTTCAAATGGGGCGGTTTCAATACTTGAATGATAGCTATTGTTATAAGAGAATTCAATTAATGGTAAGTGATCATCCCAATTTCCACCAAAATCTATTACACATGCTCGGAGCATGTCTTCTAGAGTTTGGATCGTCCTTTCACTTTGTCCATCTGTTTGTGGATGATATGCAGTGCTCAGATTTAATCGAGTTCCCATAGCTTGCTGGAAGCTTTTCCAAAAATGAGAAGTAAAACGACTATCCCTATCCGAAACAATGGAGAGTGGAACTCCATGTAAGGATACAACTTCATCTACATACAATTTTGCCAACCTTTCCATACTAAAGGTTTCTTTCATTGGTAAAAAGTGAGCTGATTTGGTTAATCGATCCACAATTACCCAAATCGCATCATTACCTTTTCTGGTTTTGGGTAACTTAGTAACAAAATCCATTGTTATAAGTTCCCATTTCCATTTCCATACCGGCATTTCTAATTGCTGTAGTAAACCTGAAGGTTTCTGATGTTCTGCCTTAACTTGTGAATAAGTAAGACATTTAGAAACATACCGCGCTATATCCTTTTTCATTCCTATCCACCAGAAGTTCTTTCTTAAATCTTGGTACATCTTATTGTTTCCTGGGTGCATAGTATACCTAGATTTATGAGCTTCTTCTAAAATCTTAGGTCTTAAGTCTCCCTGCTTAGGTACCCAAATTCTACTTTTGTGGAATCTCCAAACTCCATCTACTCCTTGTTCCAATTCTTTGATTCGTCCTTTCATTCCTTCAGCATCATCCTTGATTGCTGTAGTTTGAACATTCTTCAATTGTTCCATTAAATCTAATTGTAGATTTAATCCGATAGCACGAACCCGTCGTTGTTTCTCATAATACTTACGACTTAAGGCATCTGCAACTACATTTGCCTTTCCTTCGTGATACTGAATATTACAGTCGTAGTCACTTAGGATTTCCATCCATCTCATTTGCCTCATGTTTAACTCTTTTTGCCCAAATATATATCTTAAACTTTTGTGGTCTGTGTAGACAGTAAATTTACTTCCGTAAAGATAATGTCTCCAAATCTTAAGGGCAAAAATTACGGCTCCTAATTCTAAATCATGAGTCGTATAGTTTTCTTCGTGCTTTTTCAATTGCCTTGAAGCATATGCAATCACCTTTTTGCGTTGCATAAGCACACATCCATATCCTAGTTTTGAAGCATCACAATATACCTCAAAATCTTCAGTTCCTTCTGGTAAGGCTAAGATTGGTGCATTTGTTAATTTCTTCTTTAATATTCTAAAAGCTTCTTCTTGCTTTGGTCCCCATTCAAACTTAACCGCTTTACAGGTTAGCTTAGTTAATGGTACGGCTATTTTGGAAAAATCCTTAATAAACCGTCTATAATACCCAGCTAAACCTATAAAACTTCTAATTTCCATTGCAGTTTGTGGAACCTTCCAATTGGTAATTGCTTCTATCTTAGCAGGATCTACGTGAATACCTTCGTGATTCACCATATGTCCTAAGAATTGCACTTCTTGCCACCAAAATTCACACTTCGAGAATTTGGAATAAAGCTTTTCTTTTCTTAACAAAGTTAAGAGTGCATGAAGGTGTTCACAATGCTCTGTCTGACTTTTGGAATAAATAAGTATATCGTCTATGAAAACAATTACAAATTTATCCAAATATGGTTTACAGATCCTATTCATCATGTCCATGAATGCAGCAGGTGCATTCGTTAACCCAAAAGGCACGACTGTAAACTCATAATGACCATACCTAGTTCTGAAAGCAGTTTTAGGTATGTCTTCTTCTTGTACCTTCAATTGATGATATCTAGAGCGTAAATCTATCTTAGAAAAATATCTAGCTCCTTGAAGTTGATCAAACAAATCATCAATCCTAGGTAATGGATATCGATTCTTAATTGTAACCTTATTCAATTCTCTATAATCGATACACATTCTCATTGAACCATCCTTTTTCTTAACAAATAATACTGGTGCTCCCCAAGGGGATGAGCTAGGTTGTATGAATCTTTTACTTAGTAATTCATCTAATTGCGTTTTTAGTTCTAACATTTCTGTTGGTGCTAACCGATAAGGTGCCTTGGCTATCGGTGTAGTTCCTGGAATTAGATGAATCCTAAATTCTACTTCCCTATCTGGAGGTAATCCCGGTAAATCTTCTGGGAATATATCTGGATATTCTGAGACTACAGGAATTTCCTTAATTTCTTTACCCTTAGTACTAATGATTACTGAAATCATATATACTATTCCTTGTTTTCGTTCATAATTAGCAACTTTCATTACTGATATGAACTTCATGGGCTTACGTGGTTTATCTCCTGTAATCCTAATTACGCCTCCGGTGGGTGATTGAATTTCTATGGAATTCTGATCACAAAGGATTCTAGCATGGTTGGCTACTAACCAATCCATTCCTAATACAACATCAAATTCAGCTAAATTCATCGGCAATAGTTTTGCAGAGAATTTATGTCCTAAAAGTTCTATATTTTCTTCCTGCAAAACTTTATCTATTTTAACTGAATTTCCGTCTGCTGTTTCAACTGTAAAAATCTGCCTAATATTGATTAAAGGTAAATTAAGAGCTTGGCAGAATGAAGTATTTATAAAACTTTGGTTCGCACCAGAGTCAAATAATACTTTGGCGTAAATGTTGTGAACTAAGAACGTACCCGCTATCACATCTGGGATGAGTTCTGCTTCTTGAGTGGTTAGCTGAAATGCCCTAGCATTCTTCTTAATAGTTCCGTCGGTCGCCTTAGTTTTGTTGTCTGCTGGTTTGATTAATTTAGGACATTCTGTTTTGAAATGTCCTGCCTCTCCACAATTGTAACAAATTATGGATTTCTTCCTGCAATTTTCTTCACGATGCCCTACTGACGGGTGGTCCGTAGGACAACCCTTGAAAGGTCTAAATATATACATAATCCATACTTTATTCGGTTAATTGCTCGAACTTGGTAACCACTCTACATTTGATTATGCAGGTGCTAAAGTGTTAAAAATGCAGAATTATAAGACGGCAGCGTGGATTTTGTTTTATTGGAGGGCCATAATTGACTTTTGGGGAAACAACATTAATGGCCATGATCATTATTATTCTAATAAAAAAACCTACAAATCACTAAGGCATCATCACATCATAAAAGGGAATATCACGTTGACTTCTTGGGACCATATTGGATGTTGTGGTTTTTAATTAAGTATCATCTTAGTCAACAGCATATGCACAAGACAAAAGCCAACCTCACGTGAAGAATTAATTGGGCCGACATGAAGGACTTTTGGAGGGTTGTTTTGGGCAGAAGAGTGGGCCATACTCACGTGAAGGGCTTCATCTTTGGTGACTTGAGTGGAGAATTCAAAAACAAAGTCAAATCATCATCAGCACATCATCGAAGCACCATACATATGAAATCATCCCAATATTTATCAATATATACATACACGTACAGGAAGGAGATTGGGCCGCACATGGACATCAGAAGTGGGCTGACATAATCACATTAATGGTAGACTGTGGGCTGTATATCATTCACGTGCACATGCAAGGAAGGAAGCATCATCATCACATGGGCTTGGGCGGTAGCCTAAGACGATTGGAAGGTGGGTTTGGAATAGTCAACAACCATCATCACATGCAGATTTCTTGGGGAGAGACATCATCACGTGAACAAGGAATAACAATCAGGTTGTCACCGTAAATTACGGTTCCACCGTAATTTACGGTGGACCTGATTTTGGCAAGATCTCCACCGTAAATCAGTCTTCAAGCACCGTAAACAATTCATGACCACCGTAATTTACGGTGGAGCCGTAAATTACAGTGAAGGCTGCGATCAAGTTTGTAACTGCCTCATTAAAGTCATTTTTAGTGTGTCTTTTCACCTATTCTCATCATTGTCGGTTTGGAGAGCATCCTAGGGGCTATTTGGCTTGTTCTTGCTTGGTTTTGGACAATTCCTAACATTCGGTTGGTGTTTACGATTCTTATGAACATTAGACTTGTTGTTATGATGATTCCCCAAGCTATGTCCGGCTAAACTTTTCGGTGATCATCTTAGGTGAAGGTTTCTCTTGAACTTTTGTGTGTTATTTCTGAATTTCTAGAATGATAACTTGCGTTGCTTGAATATCATGGTGTATGTTTAATTGCTTGTAACTTGTTAATCGATATTGCAATTTCTAGTCTTAATCGTACGTTCTTGGTGCCGTTGGCAATCGAGATATCACGGGAAGGGTTAGGGTTGGTTATTGGTTAATTGATCATCGGGAAACAACCTCGCGTTTATATAATCCGAGTACTTTGTTCCCTTTTATCACTTCAATTATCTATACACGAGTTATGTCTATGTAACTCTTTCTAGTTGGAATTACACACAATTGTTTAAAGAAACCGAAACCTAAGATGGTCATTGTTCTCTCCTAATTTGTTTTACAACCAACATTTGATTTGCAATTAGTTTTTAATTTAGTATTCTAAAACAACAATCCAAACCATTGATCTTTATTTTTCTGCAAATTAGGTTAATTGTAGTTAATTGCAAAGCTATAAAATCAACACACTTTCCACATACTCCCTGAGTTCGATACCCTATTACCGCTATCTATAGTTGTTTTTGGGATTAAATTTGCGTGACCCACGACAATCACGTCAAATTTTGGCGCCGCTGCCGGGGAGTAGTGCGCAACGTGTGTTATTCTCTTTCTTTTTAAGTTTGTTATTTTTTCTGGTTTACGCTGGGTGTGTTAGTGTGCAGGTATTGACAGGTGCATGCGTACTAGGAGCTCTCACAAGCTATCACCTTTGGCATTTGATCCGGAAATTGAGCGAACGTTAAGAGGAAACAGATTTTTGCTAAGAGAGAACAGAATCAGTGGTTCACCAACAACACCAACTACACCAATCACACCAATTCGATACATGGATCCACCACAACCACCACCCACTACGGGTGAACTCATACCACCATTCATACCATCATCTACTCAACCTTCACCAAACACCACTATTCCAAACATCACTACAACGCCTACTCCACTTCATGATACTACACCAACCAACACCACACAACCAATTACTACTCAAGTTGAACCTAGTCTTACCTTTAGCCCATCTACTACAATTCCACCACTCACCCATTTCTTCCCAGCTTCAGGTCAATCATCATCTACCTATACATTACCACAAGGCTCAACTGTTGTTCATGCTACTTCATCATTTGGACCACCAAACCAATCGGGTTTTCAATACTCATCTTTTCCATTTGAGCAACCATCGGGTATAGGAGGAGATGGATATGAAGAAGGATATGAAGATTTCGAGGGCTATGAGGAAGAGGGTTACGCTTATGTTGGTGATGGGGATCAAGGAGAACTTACTTATGTGCCAGGGCAAACTCAAAGAATGTCAGGTGTTGGTAGGATTCAACAACAACAACTCATACCACAACACATTCGACCAAGGCCACAAGGGCCACCAATGCAACGCCCTATACCATTGCAACAAATTCGGCCACAAAATGTTCAACCACAATTTCCAAGGCCAATTCAACACCCACCGATGCCGCAACAACAATTTCAACAACCATTGGCACCACAAGGGCGTATGCAGAGACCAATGGGTCCTATGCGTCCAAGGGGTCGTGTGGGTGTACCAAGAAGGCATCTTAGAGATCATGCAAGAGGTATTGAAGCGCATTTCAGGCCAGTGATCACTCATAATCCGTCACCGGTAGTTATTCCTCACAATGACCAAGGGAGGACATTCGAAGTTAGAACAAATTCTTTACAAAGTTTGCCAAAGTATAAGGGTTTAGCAACGGAGGAACCCTACTTCCATTTGGAAGCCTATGACTCAATTTGCAATACGCTTGGGAGTCAAGGTTTCTCAGCCGATGATGTGAAGTTGGTCTTATTTCAATTCTCTTTGGAAGATAAGGCAAAGAAGTGGTTCTACACTTTGCCTTCGGCATCTATTTACACTTGGGGGGAAATGCAACAAACTTTCTTAGACGAATTTTATACCGCCCAAAAGACCAATGATGCTAGGAAAGGGTTGAGAAGTTTCCAACAACAACAAGGCGAAATGTTCCATGAAGCCTTCGAGCGTTTAAACATGATGATTAAAAATTGTCCACACCATGGGATTGAGCTTTGGGAGTTGATGAATGCCTTTCATGAAGGGTTGTGTGCCGAGGATGCACGAGATCTAATGTCCATCACAAATGGGACTTTTGGCACAAATTATGAAGATGAGGATTGGGAGTTCTTGGAACAAATGGCCATTACCTCAAAGAGGAAAGCTCAAGCATCTAGGAGAGCCCGACCGGCCATTGCCCGACCTCAAGTGCACGCAATAGATGATGGTAATGTTCAAACTACTAATCAAATTTATGATGTTTGCGCTTTGTGTAATGAAATAGGTCATGCGGCTGAAAATTGCCAAGGAATGGTGGAAGGGCAATATGAAGAAGTTCATGCCGTTCAAGGTCAAGGAGGGGGTGGTAGAAATTATAACAACATGAATTCTAACACTTACCACCCCGGGTTGAGGAACCACCCAAATTTTCGGTATGGGAACCCTTCAAATCAAGCTAACCCGAATTTCCAAGGAAACCAAGGATTTCAAAGGCAATATCAAACGGGTCAAAGCTCTTCGGGTGGAAATGAGATGATGGAGATGTTGAAGGCGATGCAAAGTGAAATGCAACGAATGAATCAACGTGATGAGGTTCGGATGCAAAAGGACGAGGTTCGTGACAAAGCTATCCAATCATTGACCACTCAAATGGGTCAACTTGCGAGTGACGTGGCGATATTGAAGAAAGCAAAAGGCCAACTACAAAGTGACACGATGCCAAATCCCAAGAACATAAAAAGCATTAACATCAATGTGGTAAGCACCGTTCCAAATACTAAATTTAATGAAACATTGCTAACTTCTTCGTGTCAAGTGAATGCAGGTTTGGAAAAAGATGCCGAAGTCGAGAATGATAAAGAGTATGGAGTGCCAATCGTGCCTATCCGTGTGGGAAAATTAAAAATCCCTCACGCATTGTTGGACTACGGGGCAAGCATGAGTGTGTTACCAAGTGATCTATATGATATGTACGACTTTGGTCCACTTGAAGGTATAGACACCATGGTGAGCTTGGCGGATGGAAGTTGGAGGCGTCCACGGGGAATGGTTAGGAATGTTAAAATTCAGTTGGGAGAGTTTGAATACCCGGTGGATTTTCTAGTTTTGGACTATGCTTCTACCAACATGGCATCACAACAAAGGGTAATTTTAGGTCGACCGTTTCTATACACAGCAAATGCTCAAATTAATTGTAGAGACGAGATTATTACCATGACCGAAAAGAACCGTAGGTTGTACTTTGATGTTCAAACTAGAGGGATTAGTTATGAGTCCATTGAGAGGAAGGGTGGTGAGTCTAGTGAGTGTATGAAAAATGTGTTACAACGAATGAGAAAAAAGCACCCACCGGACCGTGAAGAAACACATATTGGTGCGAGCAAGAGTGTATCTGATTACCCAACGAGTCAAAACAAGATGGATGCATTTTGCTCAATGGCACAAGGAAGTGATGGAGATGGCAGGAACCGATTCTTTGAGCCACCATAAATGGGAGTGGTGTGGTCTGGCTGAAGACTTGAAACTTAGCGCTGCTCGGGAGGCAACCCGAGGTTTTTCACTGATCTTGTTATTTCTTTAGTTTTTTTTATGTTCAGGGCCATGGCAACACTCAAGTGTGGGGAAGATGTGCGGATATTTGTGTAAAGGTGGTGAAAGGAAATTGGATCATCTACAACATCTGTTGTGGCAAACTTCACCAGGTCGATGTACTCTTTCCTTAGTCTTGTTGTGTTATGTAGCTTTGAAATATTGGTAGTTAGTTCGTTTGCTTTATGATAAAAAAAAATACCAAAAAGAAATTTGGGATTTGAGAGTATTAGCGAAAGCTAATGTTTTTTGTTAGAAGCGATCTTTCCCTCAAAACCATACATTGGGACAATGTATCCCAAGTGTGGGGATGGGGGAAATTTTTGATAGTTTTAAAAATTTTGTAAATCCGAGCGAAAATTGTTAAAATTTGAAAACTTGATATTGTGCCATTTGACACACCGACACCCATTCCTAGTCTTTTCTTGGTGAGGATTTGAGCCACACATGATTGTTATTGATATTTCATTGTTTGAGTGGCGGTGTGTTTATTGTGTTAATAGAACTTGTGTACGAATTTTTGTTAAATCCTAGAGTTAGCATGCTTTTGAAAATGATAGGGGACTTTTAGGTAGCCTCGTCTAGATGTGTGAGAGTGCGGGATTGGTGGGTTGGACCTCATACTTTACATATATGAGCTTGGTATTGTGAGGGGTGGGGGTTTGGTCCTTAGAAAGCCATGTTGAGCCTTATACCATTCGATTGTGACCCGAGCCTACTTCCTACAAAATTTTACCTATTGAGATGACCCGGTTTAGGAGATTTAGTATGTAGTATTGATGTTCTTGTATATATTGTTGAGTTTGATGTGATATGAAAAAAAAAAAAAGAAAAAAAAGAGAAATATGAAAAATACAAAAAGAAGGATTTAGTTGCAATAGTAGTTGCGAATGTTGAAGAAGTTGTGTATATATTTGATGGTTGCTTTGTTTAGTGGTAGAAATAAAAACCGAGTCAAATCAATTAGCTCTTTCATATGTATTCCACCATTTTCCTACCTTTGCACCTAGCCCCGTTACAACCCGTAAGTCCCTTTGATTCTAAAGCATGTTAGATATTCAATAGGAGGAGACTTGATTTGTATACAAGCTTATTGTCGCACAAACACACACACGCATTATGTGGTTTAGCATTATGTGCTAATATTTCTTGTCACCGAGAGTTATTGTGAGGGGTGTGTCTTGTGGTATGATTGAAGGTTAGTAAAATGACGATACATTCTAGCTTGGTTTGCATCTTGATCGCTTGTGGTTTTTGAAATAGTTTTTGAATGGGTTGCTTGGGACAAGCAACGGGTAAGTGTGGGGATGTGACGGGTGGTCCGTAGGACAACCCTTGAAAGGTCTAAATATATACATAATCCATACTTTATTCGGTTAATTGCTCGAACTTGGTAACCACTCTACATTTGATTATGCAGGTGCTAAAGTGTTAAAAATGCAGAATTATAAGACGGCAGCGTGGATTTTGTTTTATTGGAGGGCCATAATTGACTTTTGGGGAAACAACATTAATGGCCATGATCATTATTATTCTAATAAAAAAACCTACAAATCACTAAGGCATCATCACATCATAAAAGGGAATATCACGTTGACTTCTTGGGACCATCTTGGATGTTGTGGTTTTTAATTAAGTATCATCTTAGTCAACAGCATATGCACAAGACAAAAGCCAACCTCACGTGAAGAATTAATTGGGCCGACATGAAGGACTTTTGGAGGGTTGTTTTGGGCAGAAGAGTGGGCCATACTCACGTGAAGGGCTTCATCTTTGGTGACTTGAGTGGAGAATTCAAAAACAAAGTCAAATCATCATCAGCACATCATCGAAGCACCATACATATGAAATCATCCCAATATTTATCAATATATACATACACGTACAGGAAGGAGATTGGGCCGCACATGGACATCAGAAGTGGCCCGACATAATCACATTAATGGTAGACTGTGGGCTGTATATCATTCACGTGCACATGCAAGGAAGGAAGCATCATCATCACATGGGCTTGGGCGGTAGCCTAAGACGATTGGAAGGTGGGTTTGGAATAGTCAACAACCATCATCACATGCAGATTTCTTGGGGAGAGACATCATCACGTGAACAAGGAATAACAATCAGGTTGTCACCGTAAATTACGGTTCCACCGTAATTTACGGTGGACCTGATTTTGGCAAGATCTCCACCGTAAATCAGTCTTCAAGCACCGTAAACAATTCATGACCACCGTAATTTACGGTGGAGCCGTAAATTACGGTGAAGGCTGCGATCAGGTTTGTAACTGCCTCATTAAAGTCGTTTTTAGTGTGTCTTTTCACCTATTCTCATCATTGTCGGTTTGGAGAGCATCCTAGGGGCTATTTGGCTTGTTCTTGCTTGGTTTTGGACAATTCCTAACATTCGGTTGGTGTTTACGATTCCTATGAACATTAGACTTGTTGTTATGATGATTC
The DNA here is from genome assembly GCA_030545235.1 of Helianthus tuberosus. Lineage (NCBI taxonomy): Eukaryota > Viridiplantae > Streptophyta > Magnoliopsida > Asterales > Asteraceae > Helianthus > Helianthus tuberosus. The sequence continues at coordinate 107,058,923 of CM060427.1, read as the reverse complement.
CCCAAGCTATGTCCGGCTAAACTTTTCGGTGATCATCTTAGGTGAAGGTTTCTCTTGAACTTTTGTGTGTTATTTCTGAATTTCTAGAATGATAACTTGCGTTGCTTGAATATCATGGTGTATGTTTAATTGCTTGTAACTTGTTAATCGATATTGCAATTTCTAGTCTTAATCGTACGTTCTTGGTGCCGTTGGCAATCGAGATATCACGGGAAGGGTTAGGGTTGGTTATTGGTTAATTGATCATCGGGAAACAACCTCGCGTTTATATAATCCGAGTACTTTGTTCCCTTTTATCACTTCAATTATCTATACACGAGTTATGTCTATGTAACTCTTTCTAGTTGGAATTACACACAATTGTTTAAAGAAACCGAAACCTAAGATGGTCATTGTTCTCTCCTAATTTTTATTTTACAACCAACATTTGATTTGCAATTAGTTTTTAATTTAGTATTCTAAAACAACAATCCAAACCATTGATCTTTATTTTTCTGCAAATTAGGTTAATTGTAGTTAATTACAAAGCTATAAAATCAACACACTTTCCACATACTCCCTGAGTTCGATACCCTATTACCGCTATCTATAGTTGTTTTTGGGATTAAATTTGCGTGACCCACGACAATCACGTCACCTACAGTTTTGCAAAAATTGCAATATACCTTGCATTTTCCAAAATGTTTCTTTTTGCAATTTTGACAGAACGACAAAGTTGAAGATTGCCCTGTTCCTCTTCTCTTGAAGCTATTATTATTACCCGTACGTAATCCTTGGGTAATTTTATGAGCCAATTCCTTCTTTCTGTTTTCATCTTGTGTGCGTACCAGTTCATCGGTTAGGGTATTAGCTAATTCCACAGCATCGTCAATAGTGCGAGGTCTCGCAGCTTTAACGATATTGCGGATTTCACTAATCAGTCCCCAAATGTAGCGAGAAATGAGTACCGGTTCTGGCGAAGCCAGCGTTGGTACCACTCTAGCATATTCAAAGAATGTAGAAGTATAACCGCGACAATCTACACCCATCATCCGATGATTTAGGAACTTATTTGTCATTTGTTCCTTTTCATACTCGGGACAGAATTTTCTTTCTACAAAACCCTTAAATTCTTCCTAAGTCATAGCATAAGCTATTATTCCTCCTTTTGATTGTAACACAGTGTTCCACCATTCAAGTGCTCCTTCCTTGAAGAGATTTGATGCGTACATGACCTGATCATCTTTAGCACATTTACTTATTGCAATTACTGCTTCGGTTTTCTCTAACCAACGCAGTGATGCAGTTGCTCCTTCATTGCCTGCAAATTCAGTGGGTTTACAAGCAAGAAATTCTTTGAAAGTGCAACCAGGCGTTGCAGTTTTCATTTTCTTGGGTAATGGAGCTTGATATGGTTCCCCATTATGATTATGTAGGATCGGATTCCGACACAAACGAGTCGTTCGGAAGAGTTCTAGTCCGTTTCAAAGGCGGAAACAGAGAAACGGACGTGTAAACAGCTTGTTTCACACTTTAAACCTCTTGTATATTGACATTACAACCTTTACAATCAGAAGAGAAACCGGCAGCACTTCGGTACACTTGGCCAAAAACTGTTACAAATGAAATGTCTACAAGCCTATTTATAGAGTTCATGATTTCGCTTGAAGACTTCAAGCGAAATCCTCATTTCTTGATTGAAGCGAAATTGACAAATAAACAATCTGAATTCAAGCGAAATCTTCATGCATAACTTTGTCTTTTGTGATGTGATGTCATTGATGATGTCATCTAGATGATGTCATCATGACATCATGCTTGAACATCTTCGCAACGAACCGAGACTCGATACAAGACGAAGACGACAGATGTGTGCACCAACAGACTCCCCCTCAGATGTTGACGAGTCTTAAGTGTCGAGTCTTCTCAATCTTCAGTCTTTATCAGTCTTTGGACTTCCTTCACTCTAACTTTCTTCAACTAATCTCCTCCTCGGACGATGTAACTCTCTTTAACAGACTCCCCCTCAAAACATGCTGGGATCGTAGTCTGGCTTTTACAGAATCAGAATTGAAATCTGGCTCTCTATCAGCTCAGAATCCAGTCTATCCAGCACATCCTCTACCCAAAAGTAAGATTCACAAGAATAAAATATTTAACAATTTATCAAATTTCATGCACCAACACTGAACCTTCTCCAATCAATATACAATCAAACATTAACAATAATCATTTGACAAATTTTTTTTATCTCTGAAAAAACTTTTCAATCAAAATCACCCAAACCTATTCGTCATGTTTAGCACTCGGAATTTTGAAAATCAGCTTTTCAACATCAGTTGTCTAAAATCTTTTTGGATTTTTCAAAAGTTTATGCTAAAACACACCGAAAATCTTTTTGGATTTTGAAATAACAGAAATAAAATGCAGTAAAGAAATATTTACATACAATATTTTTGTGAGTTTGTGTAAGAGGATCATATCAGTTTTTGAGACAAATCACCAACACCGTTAAGCTTTAAACATTTTAAGTTCTAAACAATTCACCTAGATTGTCAGTATACTTGTCCACTTAAATTTTCACACAAAGTTCAACTGCTTTGAGATACGAATTAGTGTTTTAGGAATTAAACATCTACATGTGTCCCACCTCAGTATATACTCCCGTATCCAGACCCCAATATTCAGTCTTACAGGTGAGTATACCTAGATGATATCTGTAAGGGGTTAATTGCGAGGGCCGTGAGAGCTCAGGTCGATCTTTCGATACGCAGAGAGATGACGGCTTCGACTTTTGGTGTGTCCCCTTTAGAGGATCTTTTGAATTACAACAGCAATGACTATCAATTTTATTGTTTCATCAATTTGCTGAGGGTTGCGCTATTTTTCAAGCATGCGGAAAGTATTCTCCGGGGACTAGGCCATTGCTTCCGCATTATCAGAAGTCCCGGGATAATACCCCAGATATCACTAAGCATAAAGACCTAGTATCTCAGAATACGGGACCTTTCAAACAAGATTTCAGGGGTTACCTATATATCCTGGAGGTGTTCCCCACGTAGACGCAAGTAAATTTTATGTTTATATCTCATCACAATTTACTAAATGTGCAAAAACCTACTGACATATCCATAGTGAGATTGTTTATCACATTTATACCTTCCATTTCTTTAGCATGTTGTGACAGTCCACTGATGTACTATCATTTCCTCTTTTATACAACAAAACTCATTTTATCATGTTTTTGGCTTTTTCCAAATTTTCAAATGTTTTTGGATTTTCTGAAATTTTTACTCCCCCTAAAATGCAAACACATTTTAGGAAATTTGAAAATAAAACTATACAATAACATGACAACTGATATCAAATCACCTCAAATCGCCATCCACTTGACATAAACAATCAGAACTCCCCCTCACAACAAACTATTTTCCCATTTAGATTTCAAAACACTTAAGTTTGTTTTAATCAATTGGTTTTTCCGGAA